>CM028332.1:984712-2462628 GCA_016647705.1 Eucommia ulmoides
CCAAAATTTTTTTGTTGGATTAGGTTGGATTGGAATGGAAACACTAAGGTGGCGTTTGGTTAGTGTTCCCACTTTTCTCAACCCAACTGGGATGGGTTGAGAATTTTGTTTCCTACTGGAAACATAATTGTGTTTGGTAGTGAAGAATTTATTTTGTACTGGGAACATAATCACGTTTGGTAACGATATTATCCTAGAATTGATTTCATGAATCAACTCTAGAATTGATTCAACTAAATCCTCAAATTCAACCAAAATCCCAAAATTAAGAACCAACTCTAGAATTGATTTTTTGAAATTCAACCAAACCCCAAAATCAAGAACCAACCCTAAACCAAAATCAAGAACGAACCCTAAACCAAAATCAAGAATCAAACCCTAAATCGATTTGAACAATGAAATCGAAATTGAAAATCTACATAAAAATCGAAATGGAAATTGAACCCTAAATCAAGTAACGAAATCAAAATTGAAAATCGAAATCAAAATCGAAATGGAAATCGAACCCCAAATCAAGTAACGAAATCGATCTGCAACCCTACATCAAGTAACGAAATCAAAATCTGCAACCCTAAATCAAGTAACGAAGACGACGATGACTTGGATGAAGATGACGATGGCCGGCTTGGTGAACGATCGAAATCACGATGACGGTGAGCTTTGACAAAGACGACGATGGCCGGCTTGGTGAGCAATCGAAATCACGACGACGGTAAGCTTTGACGAAAACGATGATGGCCGGTCGACGGTCGTGAACAAACCACGGCGGCGAGTAGGAACGAGTGGAGGCGATGGCAAGGAACACAAGGAAGAGGAGATGTGAAACGGAAAAGAAAATGGATGAACTAAAAGGAAAAAGAAAATGAGCTCAACCAAAGTGGATCAGTGGACCTTCTAATATTTTTTTTATTCCCAACATATCCCTCATCTGGGTTAAGTTTTTTGGGCAAAAAAAAAGGGGGGGGTTTTTTGTTTCTCATTTCCTTAGGATTTTGATAATCAATTCTCATTTTTTGAGTTGGGTTGAGTTAAGTTTTGTATTGCCAAACGCGTTCTCGAAAATCAATCCCATAATTTTTGGATTGGGTTGGAATGGAAACACTAACCAAACGGGGCCTTAATTTATCCTTAATTTTAAAAAAGTTCCATGGGCAATCAACTTATCTTTTAGTCCTGCTTATTAAAAAAAAAAAAACGGAAGACCCAATACACGCTCCTGCACTTGCGCGGTTACATGTAACTAATTTGTGTGTAAAAATTTTGTTAGATGTAACAAATATTACTATAATTTGTAACATTCAACTAATTTGAGTGTAAAAAATTGTTAGATGTAACAAATATTACACAAATACATGTAACAAATATTAAACTAATTTCTGTGTATAATATCATGTAAAATGTATCGAACATTACACAGATACATCTAATTAATATTACACATATATATGTAATATAGTTAATTATTAAGTTATAGCTAATTTTAGTTACATGTAACTAATATTTATTATAATACAAATTTACTCATCAAGTTCTCTCTACATCTTCGCGCAATATATGAGTACATACGGGACTAATATACAAGTATTAGTTTTAAAATGGACTAACGACAGATTATCTCCACTATTTGATTTATATTAATTTTAATTTTTTACACCATAAAAAGAAAATCATAGATAGCTAACGAACCAAAACAATTAGCCATGACCCATGGATATCTTGTCAAAAAATTAGTTAGTTTCTGCAGGTTAAACCAATTAAAAAACACGAAAAAAGAGAGCGTAATATATAAATATTAAAAAATTATGGAATAAAATACAATTACACTAAACTTCAAAGGTAAAAATAATAATTTATTATCCTATTTGCACCAGACACACTACAAAAAAAGAAAAGAGTAATTAATTATTTATTCTTTAAATATGTATAAATTAGAAAATAGTCATTTGATTCAAATAATTAAATTTATGGTACTCACATAAATTATAAAAAACAAATCCTAGTTAAATGCCCTCTAAAATTATTTTTATTTACGAACTGTGCCATTGAAACTTCTGTATGAATGTTCACTCTACATTCAGAAAAATTATTAGTTCACTCAAACAATGGTTCACATTTTTGTGTGAATGTCCACTCAGCATTTCAGAATAAATATTTTGGTTCCCTCAAAAATCGCTCGACAATAGTTTATACGTTTTTGTGTGAACATTCACTTTATATTTGAGAAACGATCAAAACATATTGTGAATAAACGAAAATTCCACACAAATCAACAAAAAAATTACATAAAACATTAACTGGTCTGCAAATTCACGACACAATTCGAATAAATGAAAACTCCACACAAATCAACAAAAAAATCACATAAAACATTGACTGGTCTGCAAATTCACGGCACAATCTGAACATTCACGTGAAACAAAAAAAAAAAAAAAGAACTCAAATTCACTCATACAATAGTTTATACTTTTTGTATGAATGTCCACTCAATATTCAGGATAATATTTCAATTTACAAAAAATTCACTCGACAATAGTTCACACGTTCTGTATGAACGTTCACTCAATATTGAGAAACGATCAAAACACATCGTAAATAAACAAATATTTCACACAAATCAATAAAAAAATCACATGAACATTCACATGAAAAAAAAAACACTCAAATTCATAAATCTAAAAACAATCACATGAACATTTACGCAAGAACATCAACAAAAAAACACATGAACATTCAATGAAAAAAAAAACTCAAATTCACAAATTTAAAAACAATCACATGAATAACAGTGACACTTACAAAATTTTCACAATCCAAAGAGTAAAACACACTTCAAACGACAGCCTAAGACCAAAAAACAAAGTGGGGGCGGGAAATGTAATCAATTATCCTTTATTCATAGATCCCTACAGAGATTGTGAAAACTTCAGTACATGAGAATGCAATGACCAAAACCCAAACTACTCTACAAAACCCAAAAAAAAAAAAAAAAAAAAAAAGTGCAGTGACGAAGGGGCGGCTGACGAAATCCAATCCACTTTTCGAAATCCAATTTTTGAAATCCGGTGAAATCTAATTTTCGATTTCATATTTCGTTTCCCAAGGTTTGAAGACGAAATCGGAGAATTGGAAGAATTTAGAACTCCAGCTGGAAAAACCCTGAACAGGCAAGGCGGCGAGTCCCCAGTTGGAATCGGCACGGTGTGCTGGAGCTTGTGGTGGGTCATTGATACGTGTAATTTATCTATTTATTCCTAAATCACTTTTGGTAGTTTTCGAGTATTTTTATAGCGTTTTAATATGTGTTACTACGTTTTTATTTGTTTTGTTATAAGTTAGGTGTTTGGGGCGAAAAGGGACAAAAACGGTCCATAAACAAGCAAGTCGGTGGAAGAACAGTGGAGGAAAACGAGCAAAACGATAAAAGTTCAAAACCTGCATCCACCGCTGCAACGGTGAAAGTACAGAAAGTTGCTGCATTTCCACCACTACAGTGGTCAAAATGCAGAGAACTTCACCGCTGCAGCGATCATCCGGCAGAAAGACATCGACTTCCCCACCGCTGCAGTGGTCCGACAGTAGAGAGTTTAGATATTTTAGGATATTTTGTTGATATTTTGGATCTTATAAATATCCTCTCTTCTCCCTCCCCCCCACCCCCAAAAAAAAAAAGCCAAAAACAAACGTTTTTGGGAGTGTCTTGAGAGCTTCAAGGCCTATCAACCAAGAGAAGATCACAAAACCAAGAAGAGAAAACGTTCTCGGAGCGATTTTAGCGACGGTTCTTCGGATAATGGCTAGTCTCCTCGTTTCTCTCTTTATTTCTTAGTTTGGTTGATATTTTTGTATATGTTTAGCTTGTATTTATTGTATATATGGTTATGGCCATGAAAAACTAAACATATATTATCTAGGGAGCGATTCGTGTATGAAAACGTTGTTTGAATAAATCTATATTTTGTTAATGGTTGTTCATGTTTATCTGATTGTGTTTACCGTTTTATTACAATCTTAATATGTTTTTTATGAAATTAGGGTTGATTTTGAAAATACGGGATTTGACACTCGGGAGAAGTAACCCCGAATTTGGACTAGGGTTTAAACACAACGTGACAATCTAATGATCCGAGAGGGCGTTAGAAAGTATGCAATTCGTGAGGTTGGGGCGAGACTCATGTGACCAACTGTTGTATAGACGCTCAAGGGGGACTTCGGCGTTGACGCGAAGTCACATATTCATTCACTTTACACTCGGGAGAAAGAGAGAAAGAGAGAGGGGGGGGGCTAGAGAGAAAGTGGCAAGCGGCTGGTGAGGTCAGAGTGGGATTAGGATTAGAGTTTGTAAATAATTGCTCTAATTTATAGAAAGTATAAATGTCTCTTTGTTAAAAAAAAAAAATCAAAATCGTTTTCACTAAAGAAAGAAAAGTAATTAGAAATTGATAATTACAAGACCAATCCCTGTGGTTCGACACCTTATTTGAACACCGTACTACATCAGCATCGCGGTACCAATTTAAGGGTATTATTTTTAATTGAGAGTCACCACCACAATAATTTAGATCATAGGGAGGAAAATCTAGTGTGTATTCCGCTGCGACAGTTCAATCTCCTGCAATGGTCGAGACAGGTACGCATTTGATTATTATTCTTTATTATTGTGTCCTAATATTCATATATGCTTTAGTTTATTGATTAATTCCGTATTATTGTAATTATGAGATATAATCAACATGAAATATTCCAACACGGTGAATTGTATAACTTGAAGCACAAGGTACTAATATATAATGAAAAGAAGTTCGAATTAGAATAGCACCCACCATAAGCTGGGAAGACAAGGAGGAAGCAGAAGAAAAGGGCAAGAAAAGTTGCATAGCTGATTGCAGACTTAGCCATATTCTTTATCTGATCTGATATGATTGTTGTATATGTTTGTGTGAGATTATTGTGATAATGGTGGATCATATTTATAGCCAAGAGAGAGGGAGAGAGAAGACCATTTCCATGCTCTAATTGATTTCTTAATGTTGTTTGAATTGGCCACAAGCGAGAGCCGATTCAACTTCATTTTTTAACTAATTAATCAACTTGAAATCAACACTAATTGAATAAGTTAATTATGAAGATGACATAATGGAATGAAGTCATGTGTACGGACTAATCAAAAGTATAATGCTGGAACTAATAAAAAAATGGGTTTTTACCGTTGGCATAAAAATGGAGAATCTCTTTATTTTGCTTGAAGGCCAAGTTATTGGGGTAAAATTGGATTGCATCTAAGTTTAAAAGTTATTGGGGTAAAATTGGATTGCATCTAAGTTTAAAATTACCGTAAATAAAGGTAATGAAAATATTTTCGAAATACCTATTCCCGAAAAAAAAATTACTATAATTAATTATACTAAAAATTCTCAGAAGTAATTACACAATAAATAAATTTTATTTTTTTACATGATTAAATTACTCAATCATAATCGTCTGTTTTAAAAGTTTAAAATGACATTTCAATTTTTTTTTCATGAAAGAAATATGACCCATGTTAAATTCAACATTATAAGTTATGTATGAAATTTGAAATTAGTTATTGATTGTGTTGAATTCAATAAATTATGTAAAGTTCAATATGGCCAAGTAATTACAGCGACATGTTGATCATTCTTGTATGAAAGGATGATGAATTGGTGAGGGAGAAATATGTGACAGTCTAGAAGTGTTTTTCCAGGTAATCGTTCTGCCAATTTATGGAATGCATAGGAAAATATTAGACTAATCTGGAATAAAAGGTAACGGCACCTCAATAGGGACAAATCCAGCCATATTTGTAAAAACTCTCTGTTCATCGAAATACGATTGGGTTCATTCGGTAAGTTCGACAATTGGGTGGTGAGTACCCTTAATTAATTTTATATTATTAATTTTTTTGGTTTAATTGGGTTCACCTACACAAGCTAGCTACTTTTTGGAGAAGAAACCCATAGGCCATATCCCATATTTTGCTTACCTAGTTATCTCTATTTTTTGTGTGTGTTTGGACATATTAATATCAGTATAAAATATATGTATATAAATATGTTATATTACAAATTATAATTAACCGATGTGGAATACAAATTTAACACCCATCCTTAAGTGTCCTTCCCGATTTGCACGGAAGATTTACTAGGAGAATGATTAAGAAATATTTAACCCCCGACTTGTTCGAAAAATTTGAGTACAAGGGAGGGGCAAATTTGCAGCTTCATCTCTAATACCATGGGAGATCAAAGTGCAGGTGTTCAGAATTAATGGCATTCTACAGCAAAATAAAGACATGATTCTCCATATCTTATTATAATCGTACTTTTGATTAATTCATACAATTGACTTTTGATAAATTCGTACATTTGACTTAATCCCCATATATATGTCATCTTAATTAGTGTTGATTAAGTAGTTGGTTAAGAAAAATTAAGTTGAATCAGCTCTTAGTTGAGGCCAATTCAAGCAACATTAAGAAATCAATTAGAGCATGGAAATGGCCTTCTCTCTCCCTCTCTCTTTGGGCTATAAGTATGATCCACCGTTATCACAATAATCTCACACAAACATATACAACAATCAGATCAGATAAAGAAGATGGCTAAGTCTGTAATCAGCTATGCAACTTTCCTTGCTCTTTTCTTCTGCTTCCTCCTTGTCTTCCCAGCTTATGGTGGGTGCTATTTTAATTCTAATTTTAACTTCTTTTCATTATATATTAGTACCTTGTGCTTCAAGTTATACTATTCATTGTGTTGGAATATTTCATGTGGATTATATTTTATAATCACAATAATACAAACTTAATCAATAAACTAAAGTATACATGAATATTAGGACATAGCAATAAAGAATGGTAATTTAATGCGTACCTGTCTCGGCCATTGTAGGAGATTGAACTGTCGCAGCGGAATACACACTAGATCTTTCTCCTTATGATCTAGATTATTGTAGTGACGGTTATCAATGGGAAAAAAAAACCTCTTTAATCTAGATTAGGGAAGAGATTTAGTTATATATACTAGGGTTTCTCGTTAGGCCCTCCCATAACGGATTTCAACGAAACCCTAAACTAACACTTGTCATTTAACTGAGTTTTTACATAAAAGACGCAACAACTCAAATCAAAATATGATCACTGATTATTTGGGCTGCTTAAATAATAAACTATCCATTAATCCGTTTTTGTAAAACAATTAATTCAATTAATATTAACCCATAAAAACATTCCAACACATTGGCCTGGTATTTATATAAATGGTTTATTTTGTTGTCGAATTGATGCAGAGATGCAAATGGTTGAAGCACAAGGCAAACCTAAGCTTTGCTACAAGATGCTGAAGGGATGGAACGGGCCATGCAGCTACTGCAGCCCGAAGTGCAAATCCTACGGCTACAAATACGGTGTTTGCAAGAAGCAATACTATGGCCATTCCTGGAAATACGCTTGCTACTGCTACTTCTACTGCAAACATTAGTTAAATCACTATCTATATATATTTGGGTACCCAAATGTTTGCCAAGAATAAATTACTAGTGTCTGCGATCAACCACAGGTTGTTCTATGTTTATGTGTGTTTCTAAATATAAAGAATGTGCTATTATTAGTATTTATATGGGATTCAATAAATATGTTGTATCATTTTATTCATGAATAAACGATTGGATCGATATCTCTTTCTCTCTCTCTTTCTCAATCACTACCATCGGGGGCTTCTACAAATCTACATTTTAAAATAGATTAGTAATTAAAGAGACATTTTTGAGAAGCTTAGTTTAGGTGCTTCATGCATGCCGAGGGGTTTTAATGCGCCCAAATTGAGTATCTTAGACGAAATCGACGAGATTGTTTCTCTGATTAAAGGGTTAGAATCATCCTCGGAACTTTTCTCCCAAAAAAAGGTGGGAAGAAAAAATCGTTTGTGTTTTGGGTGGCTAGGCTACTTTATATTTGTTTTCATAGTAGGAGGTTTCTAAGTCTCTATTACGACTTTCTTTGTTTTAGACAAGGCGTATGTTGGATTTACTTGTAGATAAGGTTAAATCTGGTTAGTATTCATGATCTTTCACATAATTAGGGTTGCTTTTTATTGTGATCGTGCTGGTTGATTTTGTTACAATTTGTTAGTGGAAATTGCTAAAATTTCAAGATAAATATTTAAATAACCATGGAATAAAATTAATAATTACTAAATAATATTAATGTGAATATTTATTAATCAAGTATGGACATTAAAAATAAATTATAAAAATTATGTGAAGCAATCTAAGTGTTTATTAAACCAGAAATGTGATGTTAATGTTAACGAACAAGAAATATAAAGTAGCAATAATAGAATGTGTTAACGTTAACGTAACAGAAACAGTGTTTTAAACTTTATATAAAAACTTACTCGGATATTCAAATAATGAATTGAATTGAAGTAGATCGAGGTTAGAGTTTGACTTTATGCCTTTAAAGTAGATTCACGCTCCTACACTGGTGCTAATGGTTGAATTGACGTCTGCTGTAAGACCCCGATCTTTGATATACGTATAATTTAAAATTTGCGTTTTAAAATGTTTCAAAAATATCGGGGTGGATTGCGATATTAATTGTGTGATTTAAAAGTTTAGGGGTCAAATGGTAATTTTTAAAATATTAAAATTAGAATTTGGGTTTAATTAATATCCTAATAAAAATAGAGGGGAGGTTAGTGTAATTTAAATATATTATATATGTATATGTGTGTGTGCCATGCGATCAAACGAAAACGAAAAAAAAAAAAGGAGAAGAAGAATCGAGAACGGAGAGGGAGGAACAGTAGGTCGGTGAGGTTTGGGCCTCTTTTTTTCAACACATATATAAACATACATACATACATAATGACACACACACAACAGAAAAAGAAGGAGAAAACAGAGAGAGAAGAGAGTCCGTTCGGTAGGTGGGTGGCGGTCGTTCAACGTCGTCGGAGTGTGTGTCTGTGTGTGTTTTGTGTGTGTTCCGTTGTGTGTATGTGATCGGATCATGTGCGTGTGTGTGTCGCCGTCGGTTAATCGGGCCGACGGTAAGTGAGAGATAGAGAGAGAAAGAAGTGGGTATATGAGTGTTGTCGTCGTGGGTGAGGTCACTGGAGTTGTCGTCGGTGGAATCCAAACAAAAATAAAGAGAGAGAGAGGGTGTTCGGTCGGTCCGTCCAGTTCGTCGGCGGAGCGATCAAATGTGTGTGTGGGTGTGTTTCGGTAGGGGGGTGCTTATCGTTAATCATGTGTGTATGTGTGTGCTTTGCGTGTGGGTTTGGTTCGACGGTGGTTCGGATGTGGTGTGTGAGGGTGTGGCCGGAGTTGACGCCGGAGTGGAGTGTAGAGAGAGAGAGAAGTGGGTGTGTGAAACTGTCGGGGTGTGTGTGCGCTGGTCTGCGTTTGTATGTGTGTGTGTGCAATTGTAAGTGGTTGTGGTTGGTTGTGGATGGCCGGCAGGCGGTGGCGTGATCGAGGGTGGTCGGCCGGGGCTGTGAACCGAAACAGGAAGCAAAGGCCAAAACAGAGAAAAGAAAAGAAGGAAAAGAAAGGAAAAAAAAAAGAAGGAGAATTTGCAGAAACCACCCTAGGAAAATTCAAAACCCATCTCGTGGCCGCCGAACGATTCGGAAACAGGTGAAATTTCAAATCGATTATTAATTCTCGTTAAATTAAATTTTATTTAGCGTTACAATTCCTGTAATCGTAACAGTCTCGCCACGGTTAATTTTAATAACGTTTTTCGTTAAGTTTAGTATAGTTTATTAAATTTAATTCTAGCATCAAAATTTTGTAACCAGGATAATAAATTCGAGACCGTTCACATAAATAAATTTTATACAATAATTAGTAACGGAGTGAAATTAACCGAATAACAATTTTTATAAATAAAAAGGTGGGGAATAGGAAATTACGAAAATTTGGGTCTGCATTGCGAGATTAGGTTATTGTTTGCATAAAGTAGTAATTTAGGCCATGTCACTATTAGGTTCGCAGGCACCGGAGAACCAGTAAAGAATAGACGATCAAAGTCTTCGAAAACGGATAATCAGGTGAGTGTACTGTCTTCTTGCAAAAATCTATTTTCATATATATATATATATATATATATGATGGAAAAATGTGTTTACTTGAAAATGAATGAATTTTCTAACTTACATGGATCAAACATTATTTTGGGCATTTCTGATATTGTGGATATCATTGTTTATTGTTGAGGTGTCAGTTGATGCTGGGCGGAGTTGTTGTGGTTGAGGTAGAGATGAGTTGTTGTTGTTGAGGTGAGGTGAGGTGGAGATTGTTGGTGGATATTCACCCGTCTAGCTTCGTCCAGCGGAGCGTTGTTTCACCCGTTTGGCATAGCCCAGCGGAGCGTTGTTATATCCCCCTAGGAAGGCATATCCTACGGGATACGGTACCGTTGCAACTCCCGATCGTGAGGTTAAAACGATCACATGGCTAGCCCAGGTGCGGGGGTGGTGTGATGTGGTGTAGTGTGGTGTGATGTGGTGTGGTGTGGTGAGATGTAGTGTTATATGTGGTATTTGGTCGTATGTGATGTTTCGTACGTGTTGATGAAGTGTTTTATTATATCATCGTTGGTGATTTATCATATTATTTTATGCTGATGGTTTGGACGGTTTTCATATATTTGATATATGTTTATGGATGATAAAATTCTGAATGGTAGGAAGAAAGAGTTTTCTGGTGGTATATAATTTTCATACTACTGTTCAAAATGTGTTTGTTTATATGCATTAAGCTTGATCCATTTAAATGTTGTATTATTATCTTAAAAAAATATTATTACTAAGAAGGCAGTACACTCGCAGGTGAAACGGCTAGGAGTCGGTCCCCTACTGGCACTAGGTAGAGTTATGTGATGGAGTTATATGAGAGTTTTGAGATCAGCTGTCAGAGGCGAGCCTATAAAATGTTCATGGATAAATACATTATGTGAGAAAAAAAAAAAAAGAATTGTTGGGACGGGTGTATCCCCATATTAGAGGATTGTATATCTAAATGTATGTATATTGTCGTTCATTAGTTGATAGGTTGTTGGTGATGTCATGTTGCCGTCACGCCGGTCCCGGAATGACGGGTGTCCGGGATGAGGTGTGACATCTGCCGCTCAAGGTACAATGATCTTCAAGTTTTTAGTACAAACACTTGAAACTAAAAACTTCGGTGAACTAGATTTATGCATGAACTCTCACAAAATTTTAAATGATGTGTGATTTGCTAGTGATATGAAGTGATAATATTATGAATCAAACTTTTTTTTTTTTTTAAATGAATGAGAATTCTCCTATTTATGGAAGACCAAAAACCACCATTGAATTAATGCAACTTTGGAAAGGCATCTGTTCTCGTTAATGTTAACGCGAACGGTCGCCAACTTTAGAAAGACACTTGTTCGCATTAATGTTAACGCAAACAATCACCTAATGAACCTTCATGTTTATTCATTGGTGCTAATTTAAAATTAACAGTTAAGTAGTTAATTAACTGCCACTAATTAAATTATAGACTATTCTGGCAGATCAAGATCTAGCCCGACCTAGATCCGGCCCAACTCGAACCCGATCCAAACCTGATCCAAATATGGTTTGGATTGTCCCAACCCAAACCCGACCCAACTTAATTTGAGTTTGAAGGTTTAATGGTTAGTGACTTACCTTTGTTATCAATATATAAGTTGATACAAGCTTGAGTTTTTTCTCTACAACTAATGCGGGATAACTATACCTTACAACTCAAGTTCTTCATTTCTCAGCAATGTAGGATAACTCATCCCCTTCCCAAGCAATGTGGGATAATTCAATAATTTATATCTTCAACCAATCTCAAATGGGTTCTTTTGAAAATTAAAATTTCATTCAAAACTGAATTATTTTTGGTATATAAATATACTACGTTGATCCTCAAACGACGAGGAACGCAACGGAATAATAACCCGATTAAATTAATTAATGGGTCTCACTTTAATTAATTAATTAAAATAGCCAAAAATTCTAACAATCCCCCACATGAATGAGATTAATTGGATATATGTACATATGCAATGTTGACACACTATAGAGAGTTCAAATAGAAAGTAACTTAATCGAGATAGGTAACTTTTTACCTTGAACCTTCTCTAGTGAAAGACTATTGAATTTACTTGGCTAACCAGTAAACGCAATGTCTTGAACTGTTCAGTCGTTTGTATAAACCAAGACAATAGAATTCACACAGATACTTCCTGACACAGTCAATTCTGTAGTTGTGTTCATTTTTGCCTTGAACATCCTAGTGTTTCAATGAGTGTTTTAAAGAATTTAACCTTCTCATTCTTATAGAACCAACTTTGTTCTTCACTCATCTAGGTGATTAACTTATCAAGAGTATCCTGTATACCCTACTTGAATTTTTCAAGCTATAGGAATCATTAAAAGCAAAGTTTATCCTCAATACTTATATTTATCACTGGTTTACTATAGGAATGGGTATAAGACTTAAAGTCTTCCAAGGATTACTTAGTCTACACATAATTAAGTTGTCCCTTTGAACCTAGATCTTGGGATCTCCAGTCAACTAGGTTGGATTTCCATTATGGTGACTATTTAGTTGTAGGCTTTAAACCTATTCCCCTCGATGAGCAGTGTACTCTCTCTCTGGTTAACCATTTAGTTAGTGGATCCGCAATATTATCTTTTGACTTCACGTCGTCGATTGTGATAAGTCCATTTGAGAGTAAATGTCTAACGGTATTATGTCTACGTCGTATATGTCGAGACTTACTATTATACATACTACTCTTGTGCCCGACTAATTGTAGATTGGCTATCATAATGTATACAAATAGCTGGCATAGGTTTCGTCCACATTGGAATATCTTCTAAAAATTGACGAAGTCATTCTGCTTCTTCACTTGCTTTGTCTAAAGCAATAAACTTAGATTCCATTATAGACCTTGCAATACACATCTGCTTGGAAGATTTCCATGAGACAGCTCCTCCTCCAAGTGTAAAGATGTATCTACTTGTGGATTTAGTATCTTTACAATCTGTTATTCCATTAGCATCACTGTAACCTTCAAGTACATCTGGATATTTGGTGTAATGTAATCCATAATTTAGGATATACCTTAAATATCTAAGTACCCTAACTATCGCATTCCAATGTCCGTGTCTTGGGTTGCTAGTATATCTACTCAGTCTGCTCACCTTGTAGACAATATCAGGTCTAGTACAATTCATTAAGTACATTAGACTGCCTATTATACAAGCATACTCTAATTGAAAGATATTTTCACTAGTATTCTTAGTCAGATGACAATTCACATCAATAGGTGTTTTAACTAGGCTAATATCATACTTGTTGAATTTCTCAAGTATCTTCTCAATAGAATGAGATTGCGATAATACTAGTCCTTCAGTAGATCTAGAAATTTTAATTCCTAGAATTACATCAGCAACATCTAAATCTTTCATATCAAACTTACTGGTTAACATCCTTTTGGTAGACTTAATGATGTCATTGTTGCTACCAATAATTAGCATGTCATCTACATAAAGGCATACGATGACATATTCGGATTCATTATGTTTAATGTAGACACATTTGTCACATTCATTGATTTTAAATCTATTTGACATCATAAATTTGTTAAATTTTTTATGCCACTGTTTTAGTGCTTGTTTAAGTCCATATAAAGACTTAAAAAGTCTACAAACTTCGTTCACTTTGCCAGAAACAATAAACCCTTCAAGTTGTTCCATATAGATTTCCTCATCTAGTTTAGCATTTAGGAAAACTATCTTAACATCCATTTGATGTATTTCAAGATTATGTATAGCTGTTATGGTTATCAACATTCTAATAGATGTTATTCTAGTAACCGGTAAGTACGTGTCAAAGTAATCAACACATTCTCTTTTCTTGTGACCTTTAGCTACAAGTCTAACTTTATATTTATCAATTGATCTATTTGCTTTCATATTCTTTTTGAAGATCTATTTACACCCAAGGGGTTTGAAACCGGATGGAAGATCTACTAGTTTCCATGTATGGTTTTGCAAGATAGATTTTATTTCACTGTTTACAGTTTCTTTCCAAAATGGTGCTTCAGGAGTTAACATCGCCTCCTTAAAACTCTTAGGATCACCTTCTATCATATAGGTAAGAAAGTCAGGACCAAATGACTTTACTGTCTTAGCCCTCTTACTACGTCTAGTGTCACGACCCGTCCCAAACACCCGTCATCCTGGGACCGGCATGACGACAACACGACATAACTTGAACGTCAAACCAACACACAACAACAAAGTACATACCAACTATATAGCACCAAAAATATAAATATCCATATACAAATTTATCTACTATAGGGACATACCTATCCCCGAATATAGGAACAACCAAAAAAAAAAAAAACATGAACCTCTCACAAATTCAACCCAGACAGCTCAACTCAAAACTTACACCCGACTCCATCGTAGGACTCTATCTAGCACCAGTAGGGGACCGAGTCCTAGCTATTTCACCTGCGAGTGTACTGCCTTCTTAGTAAAAATTATTTTCTACATAATAATAATAATACAACATTTAAATGGATCAAGCGTAAATATATAAACACCACACAACTGGTAAAATCTCCAGTATATAAGCAGTGAAAATAAAGCGATATAAATAAGTTCCATTCAGTATAAAATCATATCAATCATCATACTAAATAATATATCACTCAATACAAGTAAAACACCACATCTCAAACACACATCTCAACCCCATACCCACCGGCTAAGCCATAGTGATCGTTTTAACCTCATGATCGGGAGTTGTAACGGTACCGTATCTTGTAGGATATGCCTTCCAAGCGGGATATAACAACGCTCCGCTGGACTATGCCAGACAAGTGAAACAACGCTCCGCTGGACTAAGCCAGACGGGTGAAACACCGCTCCACTGGACTGTGTCAGACGGGTGAAAATCCACCACCAATCTCCACCTCACCATCATAACAACAACTCATCTCCACCTCAACAACAATAACTCATCTCCATCTCAACAACAACAACTCAATAGAAAACATCAACTCTGCCGAAGCAGATAAAATCAATAGCATTGACGAAATAATAACAACATCATCAAACTACAAATCAATAATATCAACATCTATCTCCAAAACTGATTTAATCCAAATATCATTTTTCCATCGTCTTTTAAAACCAATTAGATTTAACAAATCATTTCTTTCCATTATCTTTAAAAACTAATGAAAACCACATTTCCAAATCACCTAAAACCGCTTGATCCATATAAGTTATAAATGCATTCAGTTTTTAAGTAAAAATATTTTCCATCATATATTTGAAAATAGATTTGGCAAGAAAACAGTATACTCACCCGATATTCCGCTTTTAAAAGCTCCACCGACTATCTGCTACCAAACTTCCGATAATTGTGAACCTATTTGTGACAGAACCTAAATTAATATTTTATGTAGAAATAATCTAATCATGCTATGAAATCCTCATTTCCGTAATTTTCTATTCCCGGTGTTTCCTTTTAGAATATTTTCATTTAATTAACATTGTTCCATTATGGTTTACTATATAAACTTTGTTCATATAAACGGTCTCATTATTTGTTTTTCATCATTTCGACAATTTCGACGTTAGTAATTAAATTAACAAATCATGAAATTTTAACGAGAAACGTTACCCGCTTCGAATCGATTGTCGATCTCCTCATGAATTCTTTAATTTTTGCTTACTGCTGCCCACCGCCTAAGCGAAACTGCCACCGCCTAGGTGAACTCGCGCAATTTTAGTTCCTGAAGTTCCACCGCCTAGGCAAAATCGTCACCGCCTATGCAGACAATCGTCTCATTTCTTTAGAATTTTGAGAATCAATTCTCATTTTTTGGGTTCGGTTGGATTGAGTTTTGAGTTGCCAAAGATGTTCCTGATAATCAATCCCAAAATTTTTTTGTTGGATTAGGTTGGATTGGAATGGAAACACTAAGGTGGCGTTTGGTTAGTGTTCCCACTTTTCTCAACCCAACTGGGATGGGTTGAGAATTTTGTTTCCTACTGGAAACATAATTGTGTTTGGTAGTGAAGAATTTATTTTGTACTGGGAACATAATCACGTTTGGTAGCGATATTATCCTAGAATTGATTTCATTAATCAACTCTAGAATTGATTCAACTAAATCCTCAAATTCAACCAAAATCCCAAAATTAAGAACCAACTCTAGAATTGATTTTTTGAAATTCAACCAAACCCCAAAATCAAGAACCAACCCTAAACCAAAATCAAGAACGAACCCTAAACCAAAATCAAGAATCAAACCCTAAATCGATTTGAACAATGAAATCGAAATTGAAAATCTACATAAAAATCGAAATGGAAATTGAACCCTAAATCAAGTAACGAAATCGATTTGCAACCCTAAATCAAGTAACGAAATCAAAATTGAAAATCGAAATCAAAATCGAAATGGAAATCGAACCCCAAATCAAGTAACGAAATCGATCTGCAACCCTACATCAAGTAACGAAATCAAAATCTGCAACCCTAAATCAAGTAACGAAGACGACGATGACTTGGATGAAGATGACGATGGCCGGCTTGGTGAACGATCGAAATCACGATGACGGTGAGCTTTGACAAAGACGACGATGGCCGGCTTGGTGAGCAATCGAAATCACGACGACGGTAAGCTTTGACGAAAACGATGATGGCCGGTCGACGGTCGTGAACAAACCACGGCGGCGAGTAGGAACGAGTGGAGGCGATGGCAAGGAACACAAGGAAGAGGAGATGTGAAACGGAAAAGAAAATAGACGAACTAAAAGGAAAAAGAAAATGAGCTCAACCAAAGTGGATCAGTGGACCTTCTAATATTTTTTTTATTCCCAACATATCCCTCATCTGGGTTAAGTTTTTTGGGCAAAAAAAAAAAGGGGGGGGTTTTTTGTTTCTTATTTCCTTAGGATTTTGATAATCAATTCTCATTTTTTGAGTTGGGTTGAGTTAAGTTTTGTATTGCCAAACGCGTTCTCGAAAATCAATCCCATAATTTTTGGATTGGGTTGGAATGGAAACACTAACCAAACGGGGCCTTAATTTATCCTTAATTTTAAAAAAGTTCCATGGGCAATCAACTTATCTTTTAGTCCTGCTTATTAAAAAAAAAAAAAACAGAAGACCCAATACACGCTCCTGCACTTGCGCGGTTACATGTAACTAATTTGTGTGTAAAAATTTTGTTAGATGTAACAAATATTACAATAATTTGTAACATTCAACTAATTTGAGTGTAAAAAATTGTTAGATGTAACAAATATTACACAAATACATGTAACAAATATTAAACTAATTTCTGTGTATAATATCATGTAAAATGTATCGAACATTACACAGATACATCTAATTAATATTACACATATATATGTAATATAGTTAATTATTAAGTTATAGCTAATTTTAGTTACATGTAACTAATATTTATTATAATACAAATTTACTCATCAAGTTCTCTCTACATCTTCGCGCAATATATGAGTATATACGGGACTAATATACAAGTATTAGTTTTAAAATGGACTAACGACATATTATCTCCACTATTTGATTTATATTAATTTTAATTTTTTACACCATAAAAAGAAAATCATAGATAGCTAACGAACCAAAACAATTAGCCATGACCCATGGGTATCTTGTCAAAAAATTAGTTAGTTTCTGCAGGTTAAACCAATTAAAAAACACGAAAAAAGAGAGCGTAATATATAAATATTAAAAAATTATGGAATAAAATACATTTACACTAAACTTCAAAGGTAAAAATAATAATTTATTATCCTATTTGCACCAGACACACTACCAAAAAAAGAAAAGAGTAATTAATTATTTATTCTTTAAATATGTATAAAATAAAAAATAGTCATTTGATTCAAATAATTAAATTTATGGTACTCACATAAATTATAAAAAAAAAATCCTAGTTAAATGCCCTCTAAAATTATTTTTATTTACGAACTGTGCCATTGAAATTTCTGTATGAATGTTCACTCTATATTCAGAAAAATTATTAGTTCACTCAAACAATGGTTCACATTTTTTGTGTGAATGTCCACTCAGCATTTCAGAACAAATATTTTGGTTCACTCAAAAATCGCTCGACAATAGTTTATACGTTTTTGTGTGAACATTCACTTTATATTTGAGAAACGATCAAAATATATTGTGAATAAACGAAAATTCCACACAAATCAACAAAAAAATTACATAAAACATTAACTGGTCTGCAAATTCACGACACAATTCGAATAAATGAAAACTCCACACAAATCAACAAAAAAATCACATAAAACATTGACTGGTCTGCAAATTCACGGCACAATCTGAACATTCACGTGAAACAAAAAAAAAAAAAAAAAAAAGAACTCAAATTCACTCATACAATAGTTTATACTTTTTGTGTGAATGTCCACTCAATATTCAGGACAATATTTCAATTTACAAAAAATTCACTCGACAATAGTTCACACGTTCTGTATGAACGTTCACTCAATATTTGAGAAACGATTAAAACACATCGTGAATAAACAAATATTTCACACAAATCAATAAAAAAATCACATGAACATTCACATGAAAAAAAAACACTCAAATTCATAAATCTAAAAAACAATCACATGAACATTTACGCAAGAACATCAACAAAAAAACACATGAACATTCAATGAAAAAAAAAACTCAAATTCACAAATTTGAAAAACAATCACATGAATAACAGTGACACTTACAAAATTTTCACAATCCAAAGAGTAAAACACACTTCAAACGACAGCCTAAGACCAAAAAACAAAGTGGGGGCGGGAAATGTAATCAATTATCCTTTATTCATAGATCCCTACAGAGATTGTGAAAACTTCAGTACATGAGAATGCAATGACCAAAACCCAAACTACTCTACAAAACCCAAAAAAAAAAAAAAAAAAAAAAAAGTGCAGTGACGAAGGGGCGGCTGACGAAATCCAATCCACTTTTCGAAATCCAATCTAAATCCAATTTTTGAAATCCGGTGAAATCTAATTTTCGATTTCATATTTCGTTTCCCAAGGTTTGAAGACGAAATCGGAGAATTGGAAGAATTTAGAACTCCAGCTGGAAAAACCCTGAACAGGCAAGGCGGCGAGTCCCCAGTTGGAATCGGCACGGTGTGCTGGAGCTTGTGGTGGGTCATTGATACGTGTAATTTATCTATTTATTCCTAAATCACTTTTGGTAGTTTTCGAGTATTTTTATAGCGTTTTAATATGTGTTACTACGTTTTTATTTGTTTTGTTATAAGTTAGGTGTTTGGGGCGAAAAGGGACAAAAACGGTCCATAAACAAGCAAGTCGGTGGAAGAACAGTGGAGAAAACGAGCAAAACGATAAAAGTTCAAAACCTGCATCCACCGCTGCAACGGTGAAAGTACAGAGAGTTGCTGCATTTCCACCACTACAGTGGTCAAAATGCAGAGAACTTCACCGCTGCAGCGATCATCCGGCAGAAAGACATCGACTTCCCCACCGCTGCAGTGGTCCGACAGTAGACAGTTTAGATATTTTAGGATATTTTGTTGATATTTTGGATCTTATAAATATCCTCTCTTCTCCCTCCCCCCCCCCCCCCCCCAAAAAAAAAGAAGCCAAAAACAAACGTTTTTGGGAGTGTCTTGAGAGCTTCAAGGCCTATCAACCAAGAAAAGATCACAAAACCAAGAAGAGAAAACGTTCTCGGAGCGGTTTTAGCGACGGTTCTTCGGATAATGGCTAGTCTCCTCGTTTCTCTCTTTATTTCTTAGTTTGGTTGATATTTTTGTATATGTTTAGCTTGTATTTTATTGTATATATGGTTATGGCCATGAAAAACTAAACATATATTATCTAGGGAGCGATTCGTGTATGAAAACGTTGTTTGAATAAATCTATATTTTGTTAATGGTTGTTCATGTTTATCTGAATGTGTTTACCGTTTTATTACAATCTTAATATGTTTTTTTTATGAAATTATGGTTGATTTTGAAAATACGGGATTTGACACTCGGGAGAAGTAATCCCGGATTTGGACTAGGGTTTAAGCACAACGTGACAATCTAATGATCCGAGAGGGCGTTAGAAAGTATGCAATCCGTGAGGTTGGGGCGAGACTCATGTGACCAAGTGTTGTATAGACGCTCAAGGGGGACTTCGGCGTTGACGCGAAGTCACATATTCATTCACTTTACACTCGGGAGAAAGAGAGAGAGAGGGGAGAGGGGCTAGAGAGAAAGTGGCAAGCGGCTGGTGAAGTCAGAGTGGGATTAGGATTAGAGTTTGTAAATAATTGCTCTAATTTATAGAAAGTATAAATGTCTCTTTGTTAAATTGGTCAACGGTCAAAGGATTAAATAATAACAATATTTCACAAAAAGACTACATCATGACATAACTGTTTAAAAAGATTTTTTACTAAAGTAACTCTTAAATAAGGGTTAAACAATAAAAACTTCAAAAATTAAATAATTTAAAAATAATTACTTGAAGAGTTAAAATACTAAATAAGATAAATAAACTAAATTTTTAATACTAATTTTTCTTACTTCTTAGTGATGCTCTAAGTTTTATTTGTTAGTACCATGAAAAATGAGACAATCATGCATTTATAGTTGAAAATAAGTATGGATAAATTTGAATGACATCTCTTGTCGATTCAAAAATATTTATTTTCATAATTATTATTTTTTAAATATAAATACTTATACTCATGAAAACCATTTATTTCCAAACAATAAAATCAATCACTTGAATTTTACTCAGTATTCTTTTTTGAAAAAGAACTAGAGAGAAACGAAGAAAAAAATAAAATAAAAAATATCTTAGAAACAATATATATAGGCACATTATTTAGTTTGCAATAAACATAAATTTTAAAATCGAAAAAAAAGAGACATAAAAGGTGAAATATCAAGAGTTTTGCTCGTACGATATTGAAAATTGTCTAATTTAATTTAGCGTATATTTTTATTTTTATTTTTATTCTTTGCATAGATAAAATTCTTGTAAATTTTTGGGGTGTGTTAAATAATTTTCAAAAAAAATAACAATAGAGAAATAAGAAATTCTAATGTTAATTGAAGATAATTGGAGAAATAAATTCACATGGGACAAAGGTCCATGAAAAACTTTGACAAAATGCTATTTGCAAAAAAAATAAAAATAAAGAAAACCCATTAATTAAAATTGATGTTCCTAAAATATTTTTTCATTAAAAAAAAAAAAAAAAATAACCCCCCTAATTCATCTACCTGTATATATTTCTATATCTATATTTTTTTCACTCTCTCTACTTCGGTTCCACCATACTCACTGGCTACAACTAACTCAAACCATCACCACCGGCCACAATCACCTCTAGAATCCCATCTCTCTCTTTGCACATTGCGATCACCACCAAATCATCTGGCCCACCTTATTTGATTTCGATTTGGTTAAATCTCTCTCTCTCTCTCTTAAGATCAAGAAACCAGATCTGGTTAATTTTCTCTTTTTTTATATTATTTTTATTATTAATTTACTTTCTTCTTTTATTGTTAATTCATTTTTTTAAGGGGCGCTGACTGAACGGTCCCAAATTGCGGCCAAAACTACTAAATAAACCTACTAATATTCATGTGCACCCAGCAGTCATTTTGCTATTTTTGTGACAAAAATACCCCTTGCATTATATGCGGCAATGTAGACTCCTTATATAGCGGAGCTAAATTTGGTAAACAATACTAATATTCATGTGCACAATTTGCTTCATTTTTTCCTCAGATTTCCATGTGAAAAAAAAAATTAAAAATTACAAAACAAAAATATTCATTTTATTCTCTTTTAAATGAGATGTTAATCATATTTTTTGGATATGTTTAACATGATTCACACAAATGTTACATGTAACATTCAAAAAGGTTATGATAAATTTCATATCATTAATGTTACATGTAATATTAAAACCAACCTAACATCAGACCCCCCAGAAGAAGTTAGTACCTACACTTTGTTACATGTAACATTCAAAAATTTTGGAAATATCATGTTACATGTAATATGAATGTGAAAACTGAAACTAGTTAATCACATTTTTGGACATATTTAACATGATGCACACGAATGTTACATGTAACATTAAAAAAGGTTATGATGTATTTCGTATCATTAATGTTAATGTTACATGTAACATCAATGTTGCATGTAATATTAAAACCAACCCAACATCAAATCTCCCCAAAAAATGTGGTAACTATACTTTATTACATGTAAACATTCAAAAATTCTGAAAATATCATGTTACATGTAACATGAATGTGAAAAGTGAAACTAGTTAATTACATTTTTTTGACATATTTAACATGATGCACACGAATGTTTTGGACATATTTAACATTAATATTACATGTAACATTAAAACCAACCCAACATCAAACCCCCCAAAAAAGTTGATAACTACACCTTGTTACATGTAATGTTCAAAATTTTGAAAATATCATGTTACATGTAACATGAATGTAAAAACTGAAATTAATGAAAAAAAATAGTGAATTGGATATTGTTTTAAAGATCTTATTTAGACAAATCTGAATATATAATTAAATTATAAAAAAAATGTGTACAATAATAGTTATTTTCATTTTAATAAAATAATTTTGTTAAATATGGAAACTCTCAATTCTTATTAAACAAATTTTATTGCCGCATATACTGAAAATATCATGTTACATGTAACATGAATGTAAAAACTGAAACTAGTTAATCATATTTTTTGGACATATTTAATATGATGCACACGAATGTTACATGTAACATTCAAAAAGGTTATGATGAATTTCGTATCATTGATGTTACATGTAACATTAATGTTGCATGTTACATTAAAACCAACCCAATATCAACCCCGCTCCCCCCCCCCAAAAAAAGTTGATAACTACACCTTATTACATGTAACATTCAAAAAATTTAGAAATATCATGTTACATGTAACATGAATATGAAAGCTGAAAACTAATGAAAAAAAATAGTGAATTAGATATTGTTTTGAAGATCTTGTTTAGACGAATTTGAATATATAATTAAATTGCAAAAAAAAATATGTACAATAATTATTATTTTCATTTTAATAAAATGATTTTATTGAATATGGAAACTCTCAATCCTTATTAAAGAAACATTAATGCCGTATATACTGCAAGGGAAAATCTTGCAATGGAAAGTGTACAAATCAGATTTTTGGGACTGCGTTGTGCAAATAATATGTAACTTGGGATTTCTTAGTTTATTATCTAATTAGTGGGTTTAACCGGTAATTTGATGGTATTTTTGGGTCCTTCCGGTATTTTTCCCTTTTTTTTAATTTATGTTAAAACTAAATTTATAGGTTTTTTTCGTTGTATGTTTTTTATTACCTTTTGTTGATTTTTCAATTATTTGATATGGTGTGAAGGTGGTGGCAATGGCGGTAGTAGTGAATAATGTTTATAGTAGTGGTGGTGGTGTAGTGAAATATTTGCTGTGGTGGTAGACGGTACTGGTTGTGGTAATAATGAATGTTTGCTGTGACAGTGGCGACAATGAATTTTTTTTGTGGTGGTTGACAATGATTATGGCTTAGTAAAAAATTTATGGTAATAATGAATATTCGATGTGATGTTGAATGGTTGTTGTGGTGATGAATTTTTATTCTAAAAAAAATAAATAATTGTGGGGCATTTTCGTTATAGAATATTATATATTTTTTGAATTTGATTTTTTGTTTTTTCAAATTAGTAAAATGTGAATAATTTTATTTAACGTATAGGTTTTGGAACCCATTACCGAATTACCCATTGATAAAATACTTTTAATAATATAATAGCAAGTTAAGATTTTACTCTTACTTTAAAGTCATTTACTTGGAGTGTCGTTGATATTTTCAAAATAAGAAGAGGTTATTGTAAGTTTTTACATCAAACCACATCATACTCAAAGATAAAAACAACACATTTTTTTTTACTTAGACACCACACATTTCCTTCACTTATTACACACATAAACTTGAACAACCGTTGGTTGTTTGTAGACACTAGTACTTTATTTTTGGCACTAGTTCTTTATAAAAGACACTAGTGCTTTATTTTTGGCAAACATTTGGGTAATATTACCCAAATATATATATATATATATATATATTATCATACTATGGGGATTTTAGTGGTGTTTGCAGTAGTAGTAGCAGTAGCAAACGTATTTCCAATAATGGCCGTAGTATTGCTTCTTGCAAACGCCGTATTTGTAGCCGTAGGATTTGCATCTTTGGTAGCAGTAGCTGCAGGGGCCGTTCCATCCCTTCAACATCTTGTAGCAAAGCTTAGGTTTCCCATGTGCTTCAACCATTTGCATCTCTGCATCAATTCGATAACAAAATAAACCATTTATATAAATACTAGGCCAATGTGTTGGAATATTTTTATGAGCTAACATTAATTGAATTAATTGTTTTACAAAAATGGTTTAATAGATAGTCTATTATTTAAGCAACCCAAATAATCAGTGATCATATTTTGATTTGGGTTGTGACGTCTTTTATGTAGAAACTCAGTTAAGTGACAAATGTAAGTTTAGGGTTTCGTTAAAGCACGTTATGGGAGGGCCCAACGAGAAACCCTAGTATATATAATTTGGTCCCTTCTCTAATCTAAATTAAGAGATTTTTTCTTCTTTTTTTTTTTTTTTTTTTTTTAATTGAGAGTCACCACCACAATAATTTAGATCATAGGGAGGAAAATCTAGTGTGTATTCCGCTGCGACAGTTCAATCTCCTGCAATGGTCGAGACAGGTACGCATTTGATTATTATTCTTTATTATTGTGTCCTAATATTCATATATGCTTTAGTTTATTGATTAATTCCGTATTATTATAATTATGAGATATAATCAACATGAAATATTCCAACACGGTGAATAGTATAACTTGAAGCACAAGGTACTAATATATAATGAAAAGAAGTTCGAATTAGAATAGCACCCACCATAAACTGGGAAGACAAGGAGGAAGCAGAAGAAAAGGGCAAGGAAAGTTGCATAGCTGATTGCAGACTTAGCCATATTCTTTATCTGATCTGATATGATTGTTGTATATGTTTGTGTGAGATTATTGTGATAATGGTGGATCATATTTATAGCCCAAAGAGAGAGGGAGAGAGAAGACCATTTCCATGCTCTAATTGATTTTTTAATGTTGTTTGAATTGGCCACAAGCGCGAGCCGATTCAACTTCATTTTTTAACTAATTAATCAACTTGAAATCAACACTAATTGAATAAGTTAATTATGAAGATGACATAATGGAATGAAGTCATGTGTACGGACTAATCAAAAGTATAATGCTGGAACTAATAAAAAAATGGGTTTTTACCGTTGGCATAAAAATGGAGAATCTCTTTATTTTGCTTGAAGGCCAAGTTATTGGGGTAAAATTGGATTGCATCTAAGTTTAAAAGTTATTGGGGTAAAATTGGATTGCATCTAAGTTTAAAATTACCGTAAATAAAGGTAATGAAAATATTTTCGAAATACCTATTCCCGAAAAAAAAAATTACTATAATTAATTATACTAAAAATTCTCAGAAGTAATTACACAATAAATAAATTTTATTTTTTTTACATGATTAAATTACTCAATCATAATCGTCTGTTTTAAAAGTTTAAAATGACATTTCAATTTTTTTTTCATGAAAGAAATATGACCCATGTTAAATTCAACATTATAAGTTATGTATGAAATTTGAAATTAGTTATTGATTGTGTTGAATTCAATAAATTATGTAAAGTTCAATATGGCCAAGTAATTACAGCGACATGTTGATCATTCTTGTATGAAAGGATGATGAATTGGTGAGGGAGAAATATGTGACAGTCTAGAAGTGTTTTTCCAGGTAATCGTTCTGCCAATTTATGGAATGCATAGGAAAATATTAGACTAATCTGGAATAAAAGGTAACGGCACCTCAATAGGGACAAATCCAGCCATATTTGTAAAAACTCTCTGTTCATCGAAATACGATTGGGTTCATTCGGTAAGTTCGACAATTGGGTGGTGAGTACCCTTAATTAATTTTATATTATTAATTTTTTTGGTTTAATTGGGTTCACCTACACAAGCTAGCTACTTTTTGGAGAAGAAACCCATAGGCCATATCCCATATTTTGCTTACCTAGTTATCTCTATTTTTTGTGTGTGTTTGGACATATTAATATCAGTATAAAATATATGTATATAAATATGTTATATTACAAATTATAATTAACCGATGTGGAATACAAATTTAACACCCATCCTTAAGTGTCCTTCCCGATTTGCACGGAAGATTTACTAGGAGAATGATTAAGAAATATTTAACCCCCGACTTGTTCGAAAAATTTGAGCACAAGGGAGGGGCAAATTTGCAGCTTCATCTCTAATACCATGGGAGATCAAAGTGCAGGTGTTCAGAATTAATGGCATTCTACAGCAAAATAAAGACATGATTCTCCATATCTTATGATAATCGTACTTTTGATTAATTCATACAATTGACTTTTGATAAATTCGTACATTTGACTTAATCCCCATATATATGTCATCTTAATTAGTGTTGATTAAGTAGTTGGTTAAGAAAAATTAAGTTGAATCAGCTCTTAGTTGAGGCCAATTCAAGCAACATTAAGAAATCAATTAGAGCATGGAAATGGCCTTCTCTCTCCCTCTCTCTTTGGGCTATAAGTATGATCCACCGTTATCACAATAATCTCACACAAACATATACAACAATCAGATCAGATAAAGAAGATGGCTAAGTCTGTAATCAGCTATGCAACTTTCCTTGCTCTTTTCTTCTGCTTCCTCCTTGTCTTCCCAGCTTATGGTGGGTGCTATTTTAATTCTAATTTTAACTTCTTTTCATTATATATTAGTACCTTGTGCTTCAAGTTATACTATTCATTGTGTTGGAATATTTCATGTGGATTATATTTTATAATCACAATAATACAAACTTAATCAATAAACTAAAGTATACATGAATATTAGGACATAGCAATAAAGAATGGTAATTTAATGCGTACCTGTCTCGGCCATTGTAGGAGATTGAACTGTCGCAGCGGAATACACACTAGGTCTTTCTCCTTATGATCTAGATTATTGTAGTGACGGTTATCAATGGGAAAAAAAAACTCTTTAATCTAGATCAGGGAAGAGATTTAGTTATATATACTAGGGTTTCTCGTTAGGCCCTCCCATAACGGATTTCAACGAAACCCTAAACCTACACTTGTCATTTAACTGAGTTTTTACATAAAAGACGCCACAACTCAAATCAAAATATGATCACTGATTATTTGGGCTGCTTAAATAATAAACTATCCATTAATCCGTTTTTGTAAAACAATTAATTCAATTAATATTAACCCATAAAAACATTCCAACACATTGGCCTGGTATTTATATAAATGGTTTATTTTGTTGTCGAATTGATGCAGAGATGCAAATGGTTGAAGCACAAGGCAAACCTAAGCTTTGCTACAAGATGCTGAAGGGATGGAACGGGCCATGCAGCTACTGCAGCCCGAAGTGCAAATCCTACGGCTACAAATACGGTGTTTGCAAGAAGCAATACTATGGCCATTCCTGGAAATACGCTTGCTACTGCTACTTCTACTGCAAACATTAGTTAAATCACTATCTATATATATTTGGGTACCCAAATGTTTGCCAAGAATAAATTACTAGTGTCTGCGATCAACCGCAGGTTGTTCTATGTTTATGTGTGTTTCTAAATATAAAGAATGTGCTATTATTAGTATTTATATGGGATTCAATAAATATGTTGTATCATTTTATTTATGAATAAACGATTGGATCGATATCTTTTTCTCTCTCTTTCTCCATCACTACCATCGGGGGCTTCTACAAATCTGCATTTTAAAATAGATTAGTAATCAAAGAGACATTTTTGAGAAGTTTAGTTTGGGTGCTTCATGCATGCCGAGGGGTTTTAATGCGCCCAAATTGAGTATCTTAGACGAAATCGACGAGATTGTTTCTCTGATTAAAGGGTTAGAATCATCATTGGAACTTTTCTCCCAAAAAAAGGTGGGAAGAAAAAATCGTTTGCGTTTTGGGTGGTTGGGCTACTTTATCTTTGTTTTCATAGTGGGACGTTTCTAGGCCTCTATTACGATTTTCTTTGTTTTAGACAAGGCATATGTTGGATTTACTTGTAGTAGTAGATAAGGTTAAATTTGGTTAGTATTCATGATCTTTCACATAATTAGGGTTGCTTTTTATTGTGATCGTGCTAGTTGATTTTGTTACAATTTGTTGGTGAAAATTGTTGAAATTTCAAGATAAATATTTAAATAATCATGGAATAAAATTATTAATTACTAAATAATATTAATGTGAATATTAATTAATCAAGTATGGACATTAAAAACAAATTATAAAAATTCTGTGAAGCAATCTAAGTGTATATTAAACCAGAAACGTGATATTAATGTTAACGAACAAAAAATATAAAATAGCAGTAATAGAATGTATTAACGTTAACGTAACAGAAATAACGTAATAGAAACAGTGTTTTAAGCTTTATATAAAAATTTACTCGGATGTTCAAATAATGAATTGAATTGAAATAGATCGAGGTTAGAGTTTGACTCTATGCCTTTAAAGTAGATTTACGCCCCTACACTGGTGCTAATAGTTGAATTGACGTCTGCCTCTCAAGGTACAACGATCTTCAAGTTTTTAGTACAAACACTTGAAACCAAAAACTTCGGCGAACTAGACTTATGCTTGAACTCTCACAAAATTTTAAATGATGTGTGATTTGCTAGTGATATGAAGTGATAACATTATGAATCAAACTTTTGTGTTTTTTTTTTTTTTTAATGAATGAGAATTCTCCTATTTATAGAAGACCAAAAGCCACCATTGAATTAATGCAACTTTGGAAAGGCATCTGTTCGCGTTAACGTTAACGCGAACGGTCGCCAACTTTGAAAAGACACATGTTCGCGTTAACGTTAACGCAAACAATCACCTAATGAACCTTCATGTTTATTCATTGGTGCTAATTTAAAATTAACGGTTAAGTAGTTAATTAACTGCCACCAATTAAATTATAAACTATTCTGGCAGATCAAGATCTAGCCCGACCCAGATCCGACCCAACTCGAACCCGATCCAAACCTGATCCAAATATGGTTTGGATTGTCCCAACCAAAACCCGACCCAACTTAATTTGAGTTGGAAGGTTTAATGGTTAGTGACTTGCCTTTGTTATCAATATATAAGTTGATACAAGCTTAAGTTTCTTCTCCACAACCAATACGGGATAACTATACCTTACAACTCAAATGCTTCATTTCTAAGCAATGTGGGATAACTCATCCCCTTCCCAAGCAATATGGGATAATTCAATAATTTATATTTTCAACCAATCTCAAATGGGTTCCTTTGAGAATTAAAATTTCATTCAAAACTTAATTATTTTTTGTATATAAATATACTACGTTGATCCTCAAACGACGAGGAACGCAACGGAATAATAACCCGATTAAATTAATTAATGGGTCTCACTTTAATTAATTAATTAAATAGCCAAAAATTCTAACAATCCCCCACATGAATGAGATTAACTGGATATATGTACATATGCAATGTTGACATACTGTAGAGAGTTCAAATAGAAAGTAACTGCATCGAGATAGGTAGCTTTTGACCTTGAACCTTCTCTAATGAAAGACTATCGGATTTACTTGGCTAACCAGTAAACGCGATGTCTTGAACTGTTCAGTCGTTTGTGTAAACCAAGACAATAGAATTCACACAGATACTTCCTGACACAGTCAGTTCTGTAGTTGTGTTCATTTTTGCCTTGAACATCCTTGTGTTTCAATGAGTGCTTTAGAGAATTTAGCCTTCTCATTCTTATAGAATCTGCCTTGTTCTTTACTCATCTAGGTGATTAACCTATCAAGAGTATCTCGTATACCCTACTTGAATTTTTCAAGCTATAGAAATCATTAAAAGCAAAGTTTATCCTCAATACTTATATTTATCACTGGTTCACCATAGGAATGGGTATAAGACTTAAAGTCTTCCAATGATTACTTAGTCTACACATAATTAAGTTGTCCCTTTGAACCTAGATCTTGGGATTTCCAGTCAACTAGGTTGGGTTTCTATTAAGGTGACTATTTAGTTGTAAGCTTTAAACCCATTCCCCTCGATGAGTAGTATACTCTCTCTCTAGTTAACCCTTTGGTTAGTGGATCCGCAATATTATCTTTTGACTTCACGTAGTTAATTGTGATAAGTTCATTTGAGAGTAAATGTCTAACGGTATTATGTCTACGTCGTATATGTCTAGACTTACTATTATATATACTACTCTGTGCTCTACCAATTGCAGATTGGCTATCACAATGTATACAAATAGCTGGCATAGGTTTCGTCCACATTAGAATATCTTCTAAAAATTGATGAAGCCATTCTGCTTCTTCACTTGCTTTGTCTAAAGCAATAAACTTAGATTCCATTATAGACCTTGCAATACACGTCTGCTTGGAAGATTTCCATGAGACAGCTCCTCCTCCAAGTGTAAAGATGTATCCACATGTGGATTTAGTATCTTTACAATCCGTTATTCAATTAACATCACTGTAACCTTCAAGTACATCTGGATATTTGGTGTAATGCAATCCATAATTTAGGGTATACCTTAAATATCTAAGTACCCTAACTATCGCATTCCAGTGTCCGTGTCTTGGGTTGCTAGTATATCTACTCAGTCTGCTCACCGTGTAGACAATATCAGGTCTAGTACAATTCATTAAGTACATTAGACTTTCTATTATACGAGCATACTCTAATTGAGAGATATTTTCACCAGTATTCTTAGTTAGATGACAATTCACATCAATAGGTGTTTTAGCTAGGCTAGTATTATACTTGTTGAATTTTTCAAGTATCTTCTCAATATAATGAGATTGCGATAATACTAGTCCTTCACTAGATCTAGAAATTTTAATTCCTAAAATTACATCAGCAACATCTAAATCTTTCATATCAAACTTACTGGTTAACATCATTTTGGTAGATTTAATGATGTCATTGTTGCTACCAATAATTAGCATGTCATCTACATAAAGGCATACGATGACATATTCAGATTCATTATGTTTAATATAGACACATTTGTCACATTCATTGATTTTAAATCTATTTGACATCATAAATTTGTTAAATTTTTCATGCCACTGTTTAGTGCTTGTTTAAGTCCATATAAAGAATTAAAAAGTCTACAAACTTTGTTCACTTTGCCAGAAACAACAAATCCTTCAGGTTCTTCCATGTAGATTTCCTCATCTAGTTTAGCATTTAGAAAAGCTGTCTTAACATCCATTTGATATATTTCAAGATTATGTATAGCTGCTATGGTTATCAACATTCTAATGGATGTTATTCTAGTAATCGGTAAGTACGTGCCGAAGTAATCAACACATTTTCTTTGTTTGTAACCTTTAGCTACAAGTATAGCTTTATATTTATCAATTGATCTATCTGCTTTCATATTCTTTTTAAAGATCCATTTACACCCAAGGGGTTTGGAACCGGATGGAAGATCTACTAGTTTCCATGTATGGTTTTGCAAGATAGATTTTATTTCACTATTTACATCTTCTTTCCAAAATGGTGCTTCAAGAGTTAACATCGCCTCCTTAAAACTCTTAGGATCACCTTCTACCATATAGGTAAGAAAGTCAGGACCAAATGACTTTACCGTCTTAGCCCTCTTACTACATCTAGGTTCATTATCTTCCAAAAATATTTCATTTTGGACCTCACCTATCATAGTATAAAGTGTTCTTTTTAAAGAACCAGACTCTCGAGAAGTCTTACAAGGAAATATATCATCATAAAAGAATGTATTTCTGGATTCCATTATTGTATTCTCGTGTACATCTTGAATCTCATACTTGTGAACTAAAAATCGATAAGCACTATTGTTTTGAGCGTACCCAATGATTATGCAATTAATTGTTTTAGGTCCTATTTTAGTCATTTTAGGTATAGGAGCTGCCACTTTAGCAAGACACCCCCACACTTTCAAGAATTTATAAGTAGGAGTCTTACGTTTCCATATTTCATATGGAGCTTTATCCAATTTCTTATGTGACAACTTGTTAAGAACGTAATTAGTAGTAAACAATGTTTTCTCCTACATGTTATGGGTTAATTCATAACTTATCGACATAGCATTCATCATTTTTTTAAAGTTCTATTCTTTCTCTCAGCTACTCCATTTTGCTGAGATGAATAAGGTGTAGTTGTTCGATGAATTATTACATGTTGAGCACAGAATTCCACAAACGGTAATTCATATTCATCACATCTATCACTTCGAAGAACTTTAATCTTTTTACTAAGTTGATTCTCAACTTTAATCAATCTCAAAGTTGTAAGGTAGAATATCATCTTTTGTTGTCACCTCTTAAAGTTGCTCCTATCAAACTTGTCAGGCTTTTCAACCTTAGGTAACGGAGTAGGCACCGTAGTGATAATGGTTTGAGTCACAAGAGACGTCACTTTTGATGTCTCAATTAGCGTAGTGTTTTCACTTGTCATCACAGAGTAGTATGTCTACAATTTTAACAAATGTATAATAAATACTTAGAAAATTCAATAGAAAATATTTTACAACCAAAGCACATATTAAGGAATCAAACGTTTCACAAACCAGAAACATGAAGTTACTTTTTCGCACAACAATTAGAAATCAAATCAGAATGTTAACATTCACACAATAGATTATGTACGTAAATGTTTACGAGGCAAATTTAAAACATGAACATTTATTTATTTGCACAATACCTAATTTCTTGTTCACACATTCAATATCACCAAAACAACAATTATTTCGGATAAAATTTAAATGAACAAAAAATAAGTATTGTCTCAACAATATTTTAACTAAATAATTAAGATAGTTAAATATCATTTCAAGATCTAAGTAAAGAAGATTTTTTTAAAAATTTACACAAATTCAGAAAATTATTTATCTTGAAATTTCATAATATAAAAAATGAAATGATTGAACAAAGGCAACAACAAAAAGGAGCAGTGGTGAGGAGGAAGATGTCACTGTTAGGAAATCGAAGAGGGGCAACAACTTCTAAGGTGCGAAATCACAAATCTGGGATTTGGAAGAGGGGGCTTTACTAATAAGAGAGGAATGAGATTAAGCTGATACCATGTAACTTAATAAAATTGAACATGTTTTTTATTATAGATAATTATCCTATTTATACAATAATTGTGTTATAACTGTTCCTAAATTATATATTTAATAATTGATATGAAATAATTCCTAAATACCTAAAATATAAATTTGTAACTAATTATGAAATGAATTATGAATTGTAACTAATAGTGAAATTAAGAGAGGTTTAATAAGAAAACCCTCTTCCTTATCTCATGTATAATCTTTTCTTACCGAAAATTAAAAATAAAAATTAAGAGTGGCCATATTGTTGTAATCGGACTTTGGGCGAAGTCTTATCTTGCATTTTCAGTATGCAAGCATTGACCACTGCTCACATCCCATTAACTACATGAAAGATCATAGCATTAACGACTCGTTTGATTGGACGGAATGGAATAAGGGTGAAATAAAATGGAAGAAGTAATAGAATGAAAGAATGAATTAAATGGAATTGTCAATAGAATTATCATTTCATTATCTTGTTTGGTTGGTATGGAATGAATGAATGAATGGAATAGTAAAATATAATAAAATTTTCATTATGCCTTTATGAAATTATTATTTCATTCTCTTATTTGGTTGGAATGAAATGAGTGAATGAATGTAATGAAATATAATAAAATTATAATAATGCCTTTATAATAAAATTTTATTATATTTTACTATTCTATTCATTCCTTCATTTTATTATATTTCACTATTCCATTCAATTTTAAGTTTTTGTTCTCTAATTTCTGTTTCTGTTCTCAATTTTCAGTTTCTATTCTCTAATTTCTGTTTCTGTTCTCAATTTTCAGTTTTCGTTCTCAATTTTCTATTCTCTAATTTTCTATTTTTGTTCTCCATTTTTAGTTTATGTTCTCAATTTTTTTGTTTCTGTTCTCAGTTTTCTGTTTTCGTTCTCAATTTTCAGTTTTTGTTCTCAATTTTTAGTTTTCGTTCTCAATTTTCTGTTTTCTAATTTTCTATTTTTGTTCTCAATTTTCAGTTTATGTTCTCAATTTTCAGTTTCCATTCTCAATTTTCTGTTCTTTAATTTTATGTTTTTGTTCTCAATTTTCAGTTTATGTTCTCAATTTTATGTTTTTGTTCTCAATTTTTTTGTTTCATTTCCCAATTTTTTGTTCTCTAATTTTTGTTTCTGTTATCAATTTTTACTTTTTGCTCTCAATTTTCAAATGTTTAATTATAAGGGCTATTATGTAATTTAAGATGTTAATTCTATTGGGTTGAAATCTCATTACACCCCATCTCAAATGGAATCCCATTCCACCCAATTTCATTCCAATGGAATCACAAAAGTGATTCCATTAGAGAACCAAATAACGGAATAGGAATCGAGGGCGGAATGCAATTCCATTCCACTCCCGATTCCGTCCAACCAAACATGCCGTACGGGTTTTGCAAATTAGAATTTTATATTTTTAATTTATTTTTATCCGAGAATAAAATAATAAATTATATTAAAGTGAATTATTTATATTTTTTTTATGAAAAAATAATTTTTTTCATAATAAATAAAAATATTATTATCTTATTTTATTTTCCCTTCTTTTATTTTTCTTTAAGGGTATATTTGATTAGAAGGATGAAAAAGGAAAAAAAAATTATTAGGAAAAATCATTTTTCTTAGTATATTTGATTTGAGGGATATAGAAAGAGAAGAAATAATATTTTGTGTGTATTTAAAAAAAATATATATTTTTTTTTATTTAATTTACCATTTTACATTTACTATAAATAAAATGAGTATTTATTATATAAAATAAAAAGACAAAACGGTAATTTTGATTTTTTTCTCCACTCTCATTTCATTTTCTTCCCAAACTTGAGAGAGAGAAAAATGGATAATTTTATTCCCTATTTTGATTTTCTTTTTCCTTTTCACCTCCAGCCAATATATAAAAATTTCACCTCTTTTCCAATTCTTTTTCAAAACACATGTTACACATACGTTTTCCTAGGGTATATTTGGTTGGAGATAAAAAAATAAATAAATAAATAAATAAATAAATAAGAGGTGAAATAATCTATTATTTATTTATTTATTTTTTCCCGAGTGTATATACCCTAACCAATCAATATATAAAAATTTGTGCCAAATTAAACAAGACACTAGGGAACGTATGTGTAACATGTTTTTGGAAAAGAATTGAAACGGTGCTTAATCCCACATCGGATGCGTGTAACGAAAACACGGAGACGCGTCAGAGTACTAAGCAAGAGTCGATGAGCGTAGACGATATGATCCTTCAGGCAGTCTAAAGGGATATGAGGAGTGGTCAATGCTTGCACATAAAAAATGCAAGATGGGTGTCCGCCCAAAGCCTGGTTACGACAATATGGGCACTCCCAATCTAACCATCTGATCCCTGCCCACCTTTTTAAAACAAGTTCAATTTTTTAAACATATTTTGGGTTTGCAAAATAAATTAGAAAATATATATTTTTTAAAATATAAAATTACATTTTAAATATATCCCAAAAGCATTAAGGGATAAAAATTGTAATTGTTTTCTCGACATTTTTTGTCGGCTAACTCTCTACCTTCTCTTCATTGAATTAATTTTTTTTATTTTTTTTTAAATCTAAATTTTAATACCAGTTTAAGACTGTCTAGATACAATCTTTCTCAATTCCAAAATTAATTTTATGAATTTTTTTTCATATTTATAATTTGATCACCAATCATTTTCACATTTCATGTGGGATAAACCCAACACTTTAAAACTGAGTCCGCATAACTCAAAATATTTACGCTGCGTTTGGTACGCTGGAATGAAATAGAATGAAATGAAATGACAATAGTATTGGAATTAGTATGATAATGGAATAGAATGATTATTACTATTCCTATGTTTGGTAATTAAAGGGATTACATGTGATATTAGAATGACATCAAATGGTAAAATAATAATTTAATTTAATTTTCAAACAGTATAATTGTTAATTTAATTAAATTTTATTCCAATTAAAATATTTGGTTATTTGGTCCTTTTTTTTTTTTTTGGCTGATTATTGATTAAAATCTAATTCCATATAATAGGGATTAACTAATACCAAGTTTATCTTGGTATTGGTTAATCCCATATTTTATGGAATTAGGGAATCCTTGGTAATGAGAATGAGATTAAATTTCATGTACCAAACATGGGAATGGAATGACCATTCTCATGGCCATTCCAATCTTATCTCGAATCCCGCATACCAAACACCACCTTAAGGTATTAGTACTAGTCTACACTAAATTTTTTTGATGTGGAATATCATAGTATTCCTCACTCAAAGATATGCGTCGTCGTCGTGTTGGCCCAATTCATCCCCTTACCTAGTGATATAATAACAACTTGTAAACGAACACATAACAACCCATGAATAGACAGAATACCTACAACTTATAACCCCTCCAGAACCTCTATAAACACCGCTACAGGTATCGTTTCCAAACGAGAATTAATTCTTGCCCAATGCAGCTAAGTATTTTTTGCCCAAATCCACTAATATTTTCGATGTGAAATATCGTAGTATTTCTCACTTAAAGATGTGTCGTCGTCGTGTTAGTCCAATTCATCCCTTTGGTTAGTGATGTACAACCTATAACCCCTCCAGAGCCTCTATCAACACTGCTATGAGCATCGTTTTTAAACTAGAGTTAGTTCTGTCCCGTGCGGCTAAGTACTTTTTGACCAAATCCACATGACTCAAAATGCTTAAAATACTAATAATAATTTACAAGATATTTTGTATTTCAAAAAAAAAATCCTAATATTTTGAAGATGAGATTTCACAACATTCCCATATCTCCACTCAAAGACGCGATACCGTCGTGGTATCGTCATCGTGTTGGCCCAATTGATCTCCTTAGTTAATGGCCCAATTGACCCCCTTGGTTAATGTAAATAACAACCTATAAACGGACAGAAGACAACACATTAACGAGCAACAGAGATTCTTAGTACAGGTTCATCCAGAAAATTAAAACAGTTGTTCTAAGATATTTGGCCGGAGTCGGCAATCACCACCGGCTTCGAGGTCCTTCCGGACGAAGACCCGACCTTCTCAATCGCCCTCACCACATCCATTCCCTCCACCACCTGTCCAAACACCACGTGCTGCCCGTCCATCCAATTGGTCTTCTCCGTGCAGATGAAGAACTGCGATCCGTTCGTGTTCGGCCCGGCGTTCGCCATCGACAGTATCCCCGGACCGGTGTGCTTCTTCACGAAGTTCTCGTCCAAGAATTTCGTTCCGTATATCGATTCCCCGCCGATTCCGTTTTCGGCGGTGAAATCACCGCCCTGACACATGAATCCGGGGATCACTCGGTGGAAGGAGGAGCCCTTGAAGTGCAACGGCTTGCCGCTCCGTCCGATCCCCTTCTCACCGGTGCAAAGCGCACGGAAATTCTCGGCCGTGCGTGGAGTGGTATCAGCGAAGAGCTCCATCACGATCCTGCCGGGCGGCTGACCGCCGACGGCCATATCGAAGTAGACTCTAGGGTTCGGCATTGTGATGACTGATGATAAGGCTCAGGCGAGATGAGTGAAGCACGAATATATAGTACGACTCATTTTAGTGATCCTTTATGAACACGTGTCACGCCATAGAGTGGGTTAGAAAGGCGTGATTACATGTAAACGATGCGCTTCCGACATGTTTGATTGGATAGAATCAGGGCGAAATAGAATCGCATTCCATCCTCGATTCCTATTCCGTTATGTGATTCTCCAACGGAATCACTTTTGTGATTTTATTAGAATAAAATATGATAGAATGAGATTCCATTTAAGATGGGGTGAAATGAGATTCTAATCCAATGGAAAACACATCCTAAATTATATAATAGCTCTTGTATTTAAACTCTCGAAAATTGAAAACAAAAATTAAAAATTAAGAACAGAAAAAAAAAATTAGAGAACATAAATAGAAATTAGAGAACAAAAAATTGAAAATAGAAATAGAAAATTGAGAATAAAAAATTGAGAACAGAAACAGAAAATTGAGAATATAAATTGAAAATTGAGAACAAAAACAAAAAATTAGAGAACATAAAATTGAGAACAAAAATTAAAAATTAAGAACAAAAACAGAAAATTGAGAACAAAAACTAAAAATTAATAACAAAAACAGAAATTTAGAGAATAGAAAATTGAGAATAAAAACTGAAAATTAATAACAGAAACAGAAAATTGAGAATATAAACAAAAAATTGAGAATATAAACTGAAAATTAAGAATAAAAATAGAAAATTAGAGAACGGAAAATTGAGAACGAAAACTGAAAATTATGAACAGAAACAGAAATTAAAGAATAGAAACTAAAAATTGAGAACAGAAATTAAAGAACAGAAACTTAAAATTGAATAGAATAGTAAAATATAATAAAATGAGGAAAAGAATGAAATAGTGAAATACAATAAAATAATGTAATAAGGACATAATGAGAATTTTATTATATTTCATTCTATTCCTTCACTCATTTCATACCAACCAACCAAAAGAATGGAATAATAATTTCATAAGGGTATAATGATAATTTTACTATATTTCACTATTCTATTCATTCTCTCATTCCATATCAACCAAACGAGCCGTTTATGGTGTTAAACAAGTTTAGTGAACTGATGAAATGATACAAGTATTTCGATTAGAAGTCCGAAGGGTCAATCACAATTCATTTTTCATAAAAAATTATTAACAATATTTTTTATTTTGCGGAATTGAAAATAATATGGAACTTACGACATGTTTGGTTAGACGGAATCGAGACGGAATGGAATCACCATTCCACCTTCGAATCTCATTTTGATGTTTGGTTCTTCAATGAAATCACTTTTGTAATTCTATTGAAATAAAAAGTAAGGGAATGAGATTCCATAGTGGATGGGCTGAAATCAAGTCCAGCCTAATGGAAAGAAAATTAAAATTACAAAAAAGTTCATAGCATGATCCAGTCCAATTTAAAAATTAGAGAACAGAAACTGAAAATTGAGAATAGAAACAGAAATTAGAGAACAAAGAATGAAAATTTGAGAACATGAACAGAAAAATTAGAGAATAGAAACTGAAAATAGAGAGCAAAAACTGAAAAATTGAATGAAATAGTGAAATATAATAAAATAAGGGAAAGAATGGAATAATGAAATATAATAAAATTTTATTATAAAGACATAATCAGAATTTTATTATATTTCACTATTTCATTCATTCTCTCATTCCATACCAACCAAACAAGTGAATGGAATAGTGATTTCATTAACAATTCAATTCCATTTCTTTTCTCATTTCATTAATTTTTTCATTCTATTTCACCATCATTCCATTCCGTCCAACCAAACAAGCCATTAAGGAATTAAATATACAAATTGGTAAATGTTAGGGTCCATATAATCATACTCCAAACTTTAGGGAAAAATGTAATTTTTCCTTCAAATATCTACTAGGCAATTTGTTTGTTAGTTGATATGGGCCGAAATTGATAATGGGCCTCCACTTACAAAAAATTAATTGGGCCTGAAATGGGCTTTATGTTAGATGGGTTTGGATCAACCGAAGGCCTAATATTTACCAGCCGGAGTAGAAGCGGCGGCTGGATACAGAGCCGGGAAGGGCAGTCGTCGTCTTCCAACAGGCCGATTAGTTTCAGTCTCGGAGAGTAGAGTAGAGGTTCTTCTTCTGTCGTTAATGGCGATGGGACAATTCCAATCATACAGCCAAAACTGCAAAAAGTTTCCCGTCATTTTCCAATATATTGTTATTCAATCCCTTAAAATATGTCTATCGATTCAACCAAACCTCTATTTCCATTATATTATTCATATGTATTTTGTAATCATATACGACTCAGTCTTCAGAATTGTTTACTTCGGAGCTTTGATGATCTCACACTGCTACAGGAAAAGCCGGCAGCTACTACCGTTTAAATTTGTCGTCTCTTTCTCTCTCTAGGATTTGGTGAAGTCCATTGAGAACATGAATGGTACGGGACAGTCGATGAATTTGCAGTTTGCGGAATGAGTGAACGATTACATGAAATAGTGCATTGATGAACAAATTTCCGAGTTTCTTGATATGAAGAATGTTCGGAAAAAATTATCCCGCGGGATCCTGAATATCTTTTTCCTTCCAGTCATTGCTGTAAGTCCAATTCTCTGTTCATTTGAAAACTGTGCCCAGTTATCATTAATGTTTAATTTCCATTATTAGGAAGGGATTGAAGTTTAGATAATCACCTGGATGTCCTTCTGGTTTCTTGTGGATTTTTGTTTAGTGTAGGTTAGGATCATGGTGATTTTGCCTCCTATTTCCTGCTTGAGATACAATTTACGAGCTGTGGATTATGGTTTATTCATTGTAATATCACTCCCCTTACCTTGTTGCTCAATTCAGTAAATGAATTTTACGTTGTTCGATTTTTTTTTATGTACTTTCTTACTAAACTATGATTTTCTTGTTGGAATTATTTTAGAGCTTCAATCATAACATCATTGTGTTGTTTCATCTTGTCTTGTTAGTAGATGTTGCTAAATTATGTGATTACGGCAGGAAAGGATGAATTTCTAAAGGTGAAGATTTAATCGGTTACTGGACATTCATCTCATTGGTCAAGTTCACTAACATGGCTGCAAATTATAAGTTTGCCATGGACCAGAAGGATATAGTTAGGTCCTTGATGACCACAGTGGGTAGTTTCATCCAAGATCAGTTGATCGACAAAGAACAAAGAGCCCAACAGAAGGAGCAATGCGCAGAGAGATTAGCTGCTGAAGATGGAAGCGCTGACAATGGCATGGAGGTTCGATATTCTGATCAAGCAGTATTAGCGAATTTGGACTGGGGAATTGATGCACTTGAAGAAGCTATAAACACTTCCAATTTGGAGACCAAACTGGCAAGATTAGACCATGCCGAGAAGATGTTGCAAGTTTGTGCTATGCTTGATTCTAGCCAGAAAACAGCAGGAGTGCCAAATTTCTATCTGTCTGCTTGGGCACACCTCAATCTCTCATACTTGTGGAAATTGAGAAACAATGTTGAGAATGCTGTTCTTCACATTCTGCAAATGTTCATTGTCGACCCTTTCTTTTCGCGGATAGATTTTGCTCCGGAGCTCTGGAAAACCCTATTTCTTCCCCACATGAGTTCCATTGTCGGGTGGTATTCCCAGGCGAGGCATAGAATTGTGATGGATGTAATTCCTGATTCAAGTGACTTGTCTTTAACTGTTGATTTCGACCAGTATTTCAATGAGTCTTTGATTTATTCAATGAGGCCTGATCAAGCGGAGAAAATGCAAAAGCTAGAGCAGCTTTATGGGCAGTCGTTGGATGAGAATACAAAGCTTTATGCGAGGTATTACATGGATTGCATGAAATGCGATTCAACCACCAGCAAGAAGACGATCCCAATGTTTCCAATAGCGGAGCCACCCATGACTCCTTTGCATGAGGTGAGCCAGTCCATTCCAGACTATGTAAAATTTGGCCCTATCTTGCCTAAGCGTGCTGGATTTTCTCCAATTCTAAAAGTGAAAGATAGTGCAAGGGAGGCTTCCAGGTTTGTTTCCTTCTCTAGAAGCTTTGAATTTTTATACTTCTCTCCAAATTTAGCTTATTTAGAGAAAGCTGTTAATGATGTAGCAAATTAAAAGTGACTGCCCCCTTCTCAGAGAATCTGGAAGAGTCTGTGGTATGGTATCCTCAAGTAAGAGTAATTACCAAAGAAATTTACTTAATTAATCCTAAAGTCCCTTGTATTATAGTTACTGAAGTTATGCTCGTGGTTTTGATTGGCAGGAGGGAATTCCTGAAGAGACTGAAGATGATTGTGATTATGAACATGATGGATATGTTAACTACAGAGATGGAACTTGCATAGTAATTCCTCATAACGACAATAGAGCAGATACTCGAGCAGATGTACTGTCGACCAAAGGGAATAGTCGAAAAAGTTCACCTGCCACCTTTTCTCCTGTGGATTCCCCTATAACTGGTTCTCCAAAGATCTCATCTCCAAAACTAGGCATGCATTGCAAGAAGGAACCATCTCCTGTTTTACGACTCTTTTCCAGCCGTGGACTAGATTATGCTGTGCCTACATCTTTGCCTGGTTCTCCAGTTATATCCTGCGACAGCAGAGTTAGCCCGGTGAACTCAGATGGTGAAATGGCTGTATGTTTCAAACCCTTATAAATTTTAATCGTCGTTTTTAACCCAAAATTTAAAATTTGGACATTTTACTGAAAGTGGCTTGGACACTCAGGAGCAAGAGAAAAATGTGAGGAAAAACAAGGGTCACACGCGGAGGGCTACCCAGGAGTTAGGAAATAGGTATTTTTCCCCATATGATTATTCCATTATTTTATTTGAAAATGTCCTCGAAAACAGTTAGTATTTGCATTTTCTTAGAGAAAAAAAAAATTGATATGGTTTCTTTGCATTCGATTCTTTTCATCCTTCACATTGAAGTTTCTCAGTTGCAGTTTCATAAATGAAAGCAATGAAGGAATCCAAAGCTGTAGTTCCCTCCCATTATCTGATAGGTTGACTCCTCGATCAAGACCACCAAAAGACTTTGTCTGCCCCATCACCGGCCAAATCTTCAGTGACCCAGTTACCCTTGAAACAGGCCAGACATACGAAAGAAAAGCCATCCAAGAATGGATGAGAAGAGGAAATACTACTTGCCCTATTACACGGCAGCCACTCTGTGCTACCGTGTTGCCCAAAACAAACTATGTTCTTAAGAGACTAATCTCCTCTTGGAAAGAACAACATCCTGATCTTGCCCAGGAAATGTCGTACGTGGAAACTCCAAGAAATTCCTTAAACATTACAGATCTTGCTTGTCCAAAAGATGTTTCATCGGAGTCTTCGCCATATAGAGCATCCAATCGTTTGAATAACAGGAGCGGTAATGATCACCTAGAGAATAGAACAAGAAGGTTTCTGAGAACTTCAGTCTCAACTTCACCAACCAGCGTGATATCTCAAGCTGCTCTTGAAACTATTATCAGCAGCTTAAAACCTCACATCTCATGTATTTGTACCTCGAAAAACTTGCAAGAATGTGAAGAAGCAGTTTTGACAATAGCCAGGATATGGAAGGATTCAAAGGCTGATTCAGGAATTCATTCTTATTTATCTATACCAACTACAGTAAATGGTTTTGTGGAGATATTATCAGCTTCTTTGAATAGGGAAGTTCTCAGAACATCAATTTACATTCTCTCCAAGCTGATCTTTGCAGATGATAGAGTTGGGGAGATTCTTACAAGTGTTGATTCCGATTTTGATTGTCTTGCTGCTTTACTGAAGAACGGTCTTGCTGAAGCTTCTGTTCTCATATACCTACTGGGGCCAACATTTTCGCAGCTCTCTCTTCACAACTTAATACAATCCCTTGTTCAAATCATATCAAACAAAACTGAGGATTGTGATGATATTCAGTTAGTTCTGGATCCAAAAGATGCAGCAATATCATTGCTTGAGCAGATATTGCTGGGAGGAGATGAGAACAACAAGTGTTCCAGTGCTATAGCTGTTGTATCTGCAAATGGAATTCCTGCGTTGCTCAATTGTCTAGAAAAGGTGGATGGAAAACAGTCTGTTCTCTCCGTCTTGTTATGCTGTATCCATGCTGATAAGAAATGCAAGAACTTGATAGCTAGCAGGATTGAGTTGTCTCCAGTCCTTGAATTATTTCATTCCGGAAATGATACTACGAAAGGGATTTGCATTGATTTCCTCTCTGAATTGGTTCAGTTGAACAGGTCTTCATTCTTCCCCTCTCCACTTTGAAAAACCATTTTGTTTTTGCTTTGGATAGATCCTTATTTTCACCAAAGGAAAAGAGATACAAACTTCCATTGGTTGTTTCTCTTTCTCTCTCTCTCGATTTTGGAAAACTAGTTTATTTCACTCGGTATCTCTTATAACTTGCATGGGTTTATAAACAAACTTGGTGGTAGTGATTCGTTTGTGTTTCTTTTTATGTATGTTTCAAAAAATGCTCTGTCCCCGTGAAAATCTTAGAAGTTAGTTGTTACCACATTTCAGGCAACAATTGCGTAACCAAATTTTGCAAATAATCAAAGACGAAGGAGCATTCAGTACCATGCACATGCTTCTTGTCTATCTACAAATGGCTCCAATGGTGCAGCAGCCAGCCATTGCTACTCTTCTTCTTCAGCTTGATCTCCTGGTTTGCCTAAGTTTTTAGTTTTGGGTAAAATATGAGTAACTGGAATAATCTATTCACATATATGTAATTTTCTTTGTCTAGGTTGAGCCTCTGAAAATGAGTATGTACAGAGAAGAGGCGATAGAGGCACTAATTGAAGCACTTCGCCAGAAAGACTTCCCTAATACTCAAATCATGGCTCTTGACGCCTTAATATCCCTGTCTGGTCATCTCACGATTTCAGGGAAATCCTACACTGAGGCCTGGTTACTCAAGATTGCAGGGTTCGACCAGCCTTACGATGCTATGATGAAAGCAGAGAACCCCAAAACACATGAAACTGATATGCAAGAGACAATGGTACAAGTTATCTATTCGCCGCCTTTTTTTTCTAGTTCTTTTTCGTTTCAATTCTTAATCTTTTCTTCTATCCAGGAAGAGGAAGAGAAAGCAGCAAAATCATGGGAAAAGAGGGTTGCTTTTGTACTTTGCAACCATGAGAAGGGATCGATTTTTAAAGCTCTAGAGGAATGTCTGAAGAGTAATTCCATAGAAATTGCGAAATCTTGCCTTGTCATAGCTACGTGGATCGTACACATGCTTTATAACTTCCCCAATACTGGAATAAGAGATGTTGCCCGTAAGTCCTTGCTCGACCAGTTCATAAATGTTCTACAATCATCAAAGAACCTTGAGGAGAAGATTTTGGCTTCACTTGCTTTGAGATGTTTCGTTACTGATCCTGGTAAATTTATCTTCGAGAGCTACTGCATTTTATACACACGCACATCACCAATGTTTCTTCAGTATTGGTTGGGCTTTTGACATTTTGCAGCCCTAAAATTTGACAATTATTTCACTTTGGTCTCGTAGTTGCAATTTGAATACATAATACCCTGAAGTTTCGTAATCATCCCACTTCAGTGCAAATCAATAACTCTATTATAATTTTGGATGACAAATAATCAATCGCCGTGCACCCAACTATTTTTAAGGGGACTTTATATGCGATTCCAATCTTTTCCTTTTCCCCTTACAAATTTTCTACAAAAATCTTATATATATGTATATATATGTTATGTTATATATGTATATTTCTAAGTATTTGGGCGAGAAGGGCAATTGGAGGGTAGGAGGAGGATAGAATTGCCCATAAGCCTCTTAAAAATAATCAGGTTCATGGTAGCTGACTGTTTTCGGTCAAAATTGTAATGAGAATATGACTTGAACTGTAGTGAGATGATTAAGAACTTGAAGGTAATATATGTTCAAACTGAAATCATGGGGACCAAAGTGAGATTTTGGTCAAACTTCAGGGGTAGAAAGATCAAACCGCCATATTTAGTTTTCAAGACCTACTTTCTTTAATTTCAGGTGCAGTTCATGAACTCGGGGTGTACGCCAAATGTTTATACAAAAACTTGAGAAAGCTTACCAGGAATGCTGTGGTTGTCGGTGATATACTGAAAACTTTAATGAACTTGCCAGGAGTGAATCCAGTGAGTCTAAAACCTCTCAAACTCTTACAACTCCAGCAATTTAAATACATGAACATCTTGATTGGTCTAATCCTCTGAACATTAGGCAGAATTGTGGTGCTGTGCTGAAGAACTTGAGTTAGATTCTTGCACAAACGGTGAAGTTTTATCTTTACTTCACGTAAAGGGCAGTGTTATAAGTGGTCATTCTGATGGAACCATAAAGGTATGGGCTAAAGAATAAAAAAATAAAATAAAAAGAGCCTCATTCAATGGGGATCTGTTCTATCATTGTGATGAAGTGTGACAGTTGTCTAATTTGATCTTCGCATTTAGGTGTGGGACACCGGTAAGAGAGTTCCAAGGTTGATTCAGGAACTTCGTGAACACACAAAGGCGGTGACTTGCATTTATGTTCCATCTTCAGGTGATAGACTTTACAGTGGTTCCTTGGACAAAACAATTCGGGTAAGTAAAGACCGTTAGGATCTCCCATTACTATATTGCAAATATGATAGACCAATTAGCAAATAGTTACCCCCTTGCTTAGTTGAATAATTTGTTTGGGTTGTTAGTTGAATTGTTTGTTAGAGGAGTTGTTTGTTAGGTTGGGGTGAATAACTAGCAAGTGAGGGCTTGGGGGTAGGGTATCGAAAATTTGGAAAGTGAATTGGGTGAAGCCAGGTTTTCGAATTCCTGGAAATTGTTTATTGTTTTCTGTATTTTCATTCATTGAATTAGTGAATTCAATTACATTTCCTTTCAATTACTCTATTCTTTTCATTCTATCGGTTAATGCTTGAGAGTGATCTATCAAAATACATTACTATAATCATGGTGTGCTTCATTTTCGGTTAAATACGACAGGTGTGGGCAATCAAACATGAAGAAATTCATTGCATTCAGGTTCATGATGTGAAAGAGGCAGTGCTTGAATTGACTGCTAACGCTAATGTTGCATGCTTTTCCTCTCATGGGACTGGAGTTAAGGTTGGTGGATGCTTTCTCTATGGAGATCTAGAAAACATATGAAGTCTATTGTAAAAGTGTCCTCTTTGCAGGTTTATAACTGGGCAGGGAGTCCGAAACATGTTAATTTCAATAAAAACGTTAAATGTGTCGCTTTGAATGGTGACAAACTCTATTGCGGCTGCTCGGGCTACAGCATTCAGGTATAAATTTACTCTAATATTAAAAATGGGTTTTTTTTGGTCCTTTTTAATCCTGAAAAATTGAGAGGGGAAAATTGACAGGAAGTGGATTTGAGCAAGCACACATCAACCACGTTCTACACTGGAGCAAGAAAATTACTGGGGAAACAAACTATACATTCCCTATGCACCTACGATGGCTTTCTCTATGCGGGTGGATCCTCGGTTGATGGTACAGCAGGGAAGGTATAAAGCGACATTTTTATTATTCTCATTTGCCAACATCTTTAATGTGGTCTGACTAATTGATTTCAACGCTCAAATTTCTTGGGTACAAAGTATGTTGAATTCCACGTCAACTGGCCCCCTGCCCCCCGGTATATGTTTGCATTGGTTTGTCAACGGGGTGAGTGTGGAATCCCACATTGATGTTGGACTCTCTGATATCTGTTCACAGTAGTTTGGCAAAGTTCACCCTGTGCGTAGGGCTTATAAACAAGCTGAGTTGAGCCAAGTATTAAGTGTTCAAACTTAGTTCGTTTATTTTCTATAATATTTGAGTTCAAGCCTATTGAAATTGATGGGGAAAAGAAACTAGAGAAGAAATGAATGAAATATTATATATTGAGAAAAAATTTAATGGACTATATTGTTATATATGTTCTTCCTTATCTTATCATATCTAAACAATCATATATATATAACAAAATAGGTGGTGGTGTATTGATGATCTTTGATGATTGAAAATGTGGTGTATTAATAAAGTGGTTGAATATTAAATGCAAATTTTAAACTTGAGCTTGATCATTAATACATATGCATGCATTAATGTAGGGTGATTTGGATGATCTCTGACAGAGCCGAGCCTGAAACCCCATATTCAAGCTTGATTTGTTTAATAATCAAACTGTTCGCGAACTTAATCGAGTTTAAAAAAAAAAAAATATTAATTATATTTTAATGTTTAATAACTATATAAATCATATGTCTTTTTTAATAAAATTATTTATTTATTTTTGTATACAAAATTCAAATATGTAAGATTGTACTGGTAAAGAAATTCAAGAGTTTATTTTACTATTTTTTTTATAATAAAAAAATTTAGTTTACAGTCCTACCTGTGTGAGGGGACGTGTTAAATTCCACATTAATGTTGATCTCCCTGATCATCCATAGACCGTTGTCAAAGTCCATCCTACATGTAAGGGGGTGTGTTGATAAAACATCAAAGGGCAAATTATGACTGCACCCAAAATTTAGGGGTACAAAGTGTGATTTTATCCTAGATGGAAATGATTTATTTCTTCCTCTTTCTTGAATTTGGAAGGTGTTTTCTCTCTCCACAAAGGCTGCAATAGGATCATTGTCCAGTGGGTTTGACATTCATCGCATAACCGTGAACAATGAGTTCGTGTTCGGAGCCACAAAATGTGGGATCATCGAGGTATGGCTAAAGTCAAGACTCACAAAGGTTGCTTCCATTAAAATGGGTGCCAAAATCACGTCCTTGACTTCAGATAGGAATGGAGAAATGCTGTTTGCTGGTTCCCCTGATGGCAAAATCCAGGTAAAACCCAATTGATTTTTTGTCATGGGAAATCAACCCGAATGGATGGGTAACCAAAATAAACCGGACGGCACAGTTTGGTTTTAAAGTCAATTAAATAGTTTTGGTTACGATTTTGTTTTAAAAATTGAAAACAAACATAATTTTGGAATAGAAACCGTGAAATCAAACCACGTAACTAGTATTTTAAATATATTTTTATTATATATATTACCCTTATTTTTTATATTTACTTATATTTCAACCCGTAGCATATATATAAATTCACGGTTTTTATTTTAGTTTCATATAAAAAAACCCTTTTACAATTTTTTGGTTTTGGCTTTCATTTTGCGTTATATGGGTTGATTTTAAAACCATTTTGTGAAAAAAAAACGACAATTTTGTTTGGTTTTAGTGTATGGCTAATAATTTTGATTTTGATTTCTAGTAAAATCGGACCAAAAACTAATGGATACCATCCCTACCTCTTTTGGTCAATACAAAGACTTGTATCACTAAGATCAACGTTTATTTTGATGTGCAGGTTTGGGGTTTGAATTGAAAAACAAAGCATAAAGCTGAATCCAAATCTAATAATACATACCCATGATTTTGTTTATGTTCTATAATTTTTAGATGGTAATAAGTTTCGTTTGTTGATTTGTAATTCTATATTTCAACTGTCTTTCAATTTCATTCCATAAAATAAAACGAATCATGGATATTAGGGAAAATTATATTTTGGTCTTAGGTTTCGAGATTTGTCGAATTATATATTTGATCCCTCGAGTTTTGAATAAATATATTTAATTATAATAATTAAAACTCGAGATTTCAACAAGAATGAATAAATATATTTAATTATAATAATTTTTTTACTGACAATAAAATTAAAGGATAATTAATGATTAATCTTAAATAATAAGTATAATCTTTTATCAATATCTCATTTAAAATATAAATTTTGATTTACTCTCCTAAATTTAATTTTTATTTGTGTATTAATTCTACATCTGCTTGTGTCTATATAATATATATATATATATATATATATATATATATATATATATATATTAATTATATGTACCTCTATAAAATTAGTAATAATACAAAATATATGTAATTATGTTATATAAAACTCCGGGAGTGCAGTGCAAGTATTGATTTTTTTGCATTTTTCAATGCGCGAAGTAAAACACAAGTTGCAATTGATTTTCAACTTTTTTAAAATTAAGGACAAAATATGAAATTTGACAAAAAAAACCCCTAAAATTAGATTATATTGTATATTCAATTAATTATTTTTTATGATTCATTATGTTTAAAATTTTAAAAAATAAAAAGACAAAACATTAAAATCAGTGAAAGATTAGAGCATTCAGAATGAGTAGGAGGTTTGATGTTCCTTTCATGAACTGTATCGGTTTAACTTCAGTTTATCCTCATTATGCTCAATCCAACACCAATTTCATCATCAAAAACTAAATTCAAAATAATCATAAAAACGAAAATAATCATAAATTTGAATAAACCATCAGAAAATGTGGATCGATACATCAATGGCGACACCTCGAGGTGTCGATTCTCAGACGACCGTCGTGAGAAAAATTAATCCAAATTCATCATTTGGCAGATACACTGTAATATATATATATATATATATATATATATATAGAGAGAGAGAGAGAGAGAGAGAGAGAGAGAGAGAGTTCAAGCATACCTTCAAATTTAGAGTTCCGGCGCCATGGACGCCTAGGGCTTCTAAGAGAGAGAAAGAAGACGACCATTTAAAGAGAAATAACTAGGGTTTCTTTACTTTAATATGCCAATTTTACCCTTTCATGGGCCGGACACTTTTTTTTTCAACTTTCAAAATTAAGGCCCATAATCACAAATTTAATGACCGCGTTTAAAACCAGCCCGGCCCAGTTTATCAAAAAAATCCCACTCCATTGAATTTAGAATTTCGATGAATTGGAGTTTAGGATTTCGATTTTAATTGTGATTTAGGATTAGTTCTTGATTTATAGGATAATATCGTTACCAAATGTGATTCTGCTCTCAAAAAGGGAAAAAAAAATTCATCCCATCCCTAATTGACGGTGATGAATAGATTTTGGTGCAGTCCATGTATTATAATAATTTTTTTAGAATTTTAGAATTATTATAATATAAAGAAATGACTATAATTTTTTGTATAAAAAATTGTATTATTTTTTTTGGCGTACTTGAACTTTTGACAATTAATGAAGCCAAAATCTGATTCGTTGTTGAACTTTTGGATTAGGATATGGTGGATCTTTCTATATATGATTCTTGCAAAATAATGCACCGCGGGTTGTTCTATCTGTTTTGCACCTCCGACGTGAGAATTACTAAAGTTTTCTGAAAATAATTTGACAATGTTGATTAGGAAAAGTATGTGTATTTGGTTAGACCCCCATCCTCTGATATTTGTAAGCGAGGCAGGATTTGTTTTGGCAAGTCTTCTCCTGAATCCCGTCTAATTAATTACCATTAATTTAGATGATTTGGTGGAATATGGTGTAATGAACTATTATTTTGAAAGCACTAACAACTCTTTCCTTAATAAGAGGAAGATATTACAATTGCCCTTGAACAAAAATGACGATGCTCAAGACGATAACGATAACTCTAATCAGGGTAAAGTCCAGAGGCCCAAAGACTGTTTTTCCTCATTGTGGTGGTGATAGAGACAAATTTACTCGGAAACTCTTATGCTCGTAATGGTAGTCATAATTCGTGTTCGGTTTAATGCGTTTTGTATTTATCTAAGCATGGCACGTGTCAGGTGGACACGTGACGATGATTTAGATATTGTTTGAGTTAAAATTTTAATTTGAATTATTATTAAAAAAAATAAAAAATTAAAATTAAATACGCCTGATTTTATCGGTGGGAACGTGGGACTCACCAGCTTAACGTGCACCTCTCCCACCCTCCAGCGGTTGCTGTGTCTGTATTCGTGAATCGCGCTGTCACTCCACCATAAACACACACTACACACACTTCAAATACTATCCATTCCCCGATCTCGATCTTCATCTCCTTCTCTTCTCTCTCCCCCTGCAAGTATCCGGTGGTGGAAGTAGAACCGCCATTTACAACATAACTAGAAGAACAATGAGGGAAATCCTACACATTCAAGGAGGTCAATGCGGCAACCAGATCGGATCCAAATTCTGGGAAGTTATATGCGACGAGCACGGCGTCGATCCAACGGGCAGGGGAGGCGGAGATTTATCTTCCGATATTCAACTGGAGAGGATTAATGTCTACTTCAATGAGGCTTCCGGCGGAAGATACGTTCCCAGGGCTGTGCTCATGGATCTTGAGCCCGGCACTATGGACAGCATTAGATCGGGGCCGTACGGTCAGATCTTCCGGCCTGATAACTTCGTTTTTGGACAGTCCGGTGCCGGCAACAACTGGGCCAAAGGGCATTACACTGAGGGCGCCGAATTGATTGATGCTGTTCTCGATGTCGTCCGCAAGGAGGCTGAGAATTGTGATTGTTTGCAAGGTAAACTCTATTTCTGTTTTTGTTTAGTGTTATGTTAATTCGCCGTGAACAGTTTTATAATGAAGAAAAGTGATTATTCTGAATGCAATTTTGATTCCTTCATTTGAATAATTGTGAAATCTATGAAATCACTGTTCTGATGTTCTTTTCAAACTGCTGGATCTGGTAAATTGAATTTAAAGAACATTAGGGTTGTGGATTTTTTCATGGTAGAGGATGATCACTTTCCGACCAATGAACAGTAAATAAGTGTTCCATCATACCCGAATCAATGATGATTTTTAAAAAGTGCCAGCCACATCAATTTCCACATCAACATTTTGTATTTGTATACCAAGAGTGTCCCTTACTCACAAGGTGAAAAACTATCCCATTCATGTTGCGTGGCGGCCCCTCTCAACTAATATTTTTCTGCATGCTCGAATTCTTTGAATCACTATCCTTATAAAAGTCCCTTAACTGCTTTAGTTCATGTGTATCTTGGCACTTGAACTACACCATGGTGGTTCAACATTTTTGTATTTGTTCATATATTTTGATTGAATTACTTTTATTCTTACATACGTTCTTGTTGGATAAAGCAGCTTTTCACACTTTTTGACCTAACACCTTTTTTACTTTGCTGTGTCTAATTTTATTAATATTTATGTAAAATGTATGGCTGGACTTGTTTTTGGGAATTTGCATGTTCTTATGATTGACTATGTTTCTTTTTCTTTTTCCTCCTTTTGGAGGGTAACTTTGTTGTATTCTACTTCAACTTTTCTTCTCTTACACTTCAACTAAATAGTAGGCTGATGCTGATAGGATGCATCATTTTCATGATTGGAAATTTGGAATTTTCCCTTCAAGTCAAGAGGTTCTTGTTTAGGGTGGGTTTAGGTGAGGTATTTGATTTCAAAAAGGAACTAAGTCCCGTTTGATTGTCTAAATTATTCGGTTTTTTATGAATTATTTTGGATGAATTGAATTGATTTTTATATTTCTCGTTTATCTATGATTTAATCAAATTTATATATTGTTTATTTGAACATAGAAATGTACAATAGTTTTGGTTTAGTTAAATTTTAATCCATGTTTTATTCCAATTACACTGAAAAATAACATCTGAAGTAGAAATAAAATGGATAGGTAGCTAATTTAAGTGTTTTCTTAAAACTATACACTCAACTAGAACAATTTCAAATTGACTAATTGAAAAATAGTATTATTTGTGAAATCAGGGACAACCAAACAGGCTTTTAGGAAAAATTTACAAACCCCTTTTCAAAACGAAATACCATCATCAAAAATTTCACCCAAACGAACCGTTAGTATCTTCTATATAATAAATTAGGACATTTAAAAAAAAAATGTATTTTTGCTAATGGTTGAAATTGATTTGAGGTGAATGGATGAATGACATTAGATTATAAAAGTTTTCTGGGGCAAAAGTAGTCCTGCTGCAAATTTTCACTTTGCACAGCAAAATCAATGTTTTTAGAAGTGTAATAATAGATAGATTCCTAACATACAATATTTCTTTTCCTATTTCTGGTATTCCCCTTCATGTGCAGAAGAATCTATATATTTTTATTTTTGGGTTTGTGTACCAGGTTTCCAGGTTTGTCACTCGCTTGGAGGAGGAACAGGTTCAGGCATGGGAACCCTATTGATATCAAAGATAAGGGAGGAATACCCAGACAGAATGATGCTGACATTCTCTGTTTTCCCTTCTCCAAAGGTCTCAGACACGGTGGTGGAACCCTACAATGCCACCCTGTCTGTGCACCAGCTGGTGGAGAACGCCGACGAATGCATGGTCCTCGACAATGAAGCACTCTACGACATTTGTTTCAGAACTCTGAAGCTGAGCACTCCCAGCTGTGAGTACTAAGATTAGAACATAAACAGTGTTTGTTTCCTCATATTTCAGGTTTTTGTTCCGAATTTTCCGGAAACAGAAATATTAAACATGATGAAGAGGTAAAAGATCAGTTACTTAGGTGATGTTTGTTTAACGTTTCTGTTTCCAGTTGGGAATAAAAACAGAAATATCGGAACAAAAATTCTTACTATGTTAAGTTCCCTTATTGTTAGAACAAGATCAATGCTATAGATGCCAAGTCACATCCCAAATAGTTTTATGTTGTTGTACAGTTTAACACTTTAACCATAGCATTTAGTTATTATACCGTACAACCTCGAGCCATTTGGGATAAAATTTAGTATATGATTTGGGATCCATGGATTGATTGTTAGAACAAGAGTTAGGGAGAACAATCAGAAAAATGGGAACAAAAAAATAACTGTTTATGTTGTTTTCCAAATTTTTGGAATAATATCAGGGGACTGACGAGACTGTTCCGAGAATCCCCTTTTTTCCCTATGTTTCAAGGAATAGAAACAGAAATATGGGAACAAATAAGTAACCAACGCCACGAAAAAAAAGAAAAGAAACCTATAACAAATGATAAACACGAAGAATATTTTTTTAATTTTCATTGCAGTTGGCGACCTAAACCATCTGATCTCTGCCACCATGAGCGGTGTAACATGCTGCTTGAGATTTCCCGGCCAGTTGAATTCTGACCTCCGTAAGCTCGCCGTCAACCTCATCCCTTTCCCGCGTCTCCATTTCTTCATGGTCGGCTTCGCCCCCCTTACCTCCCGCGGGTCCCAGCAGTACATCTCCCTAACCGTCCCTGAGCTGACTCAGCAAATGTGGGACTCCAAGAACATGATGTGCGCCGCCGACCCCCGCCACGGCCGCTACCTGACGGCCTCCGCCATGTTCCGTGGCAAAATGAGCACCAAGGAGGTGGACGAGCAGCTCATCAACGTCCAAAACAAGAACTCCTCTTACTTCGTCGAGTGGATCCCCAACAATGTTAAATCCAGCGTCTGCGATATTCCTCCAACCGGTCTGAAAATGGCGTCTACTTTCATCGGAAATTCGACGTCGATTCAGGAGATGTTTAGGCGGGTGAGCGAGCAGTTCACAGCGATGTTTAGGAGGAAGGCCTTCTTGCATTGGTATACCGGGGAGGGGATGGACGAGATGGAGTTCACGGAGGCGGAGAGTAATATGAATGATTTGGTGGCGGAGTATCAGCAGTATCAAGATGCCACAGCGGAGGGTGAGGAGGACTATGATGAAGAGGGAGCTGAAGAAGAAGGACAATACGAGAACTGAACTGTATGTTTATATTTTCGTTCCTCTTATTGCTTGTTTCTGTTTCTGTTCTGTTCTGTTCCTTTGTATGGGTATATTTCTCTTTGTTCTTCTATTCAAGCTATTATTGTATTCAAATTCAATAAGGTTGCGTTTGGGTAAAGGATTTGACAAATCCAAGAGATCTCCTCATTTCACAAATCCCTTATTTGGATAATTGTTTGAGCTAAAATATTTGAATGTGTAATTTCAACAATAAATTTATGGAAACAAAACAAAATTTACAATTCCAAATTTCTGATCCCACTTCTGGGAACATAAAAAAAAAAAACAAAAAAAAAAACAAAACAAACAGCTTGAACGAAATTGAACCCTAATCAAACGATGAAGACAAAATTGAACGAACCCCAATCGGCGATGAAGAAGAACTATGGACGAAGAAGAAGAAGATCGACGCGAAGACCGGGGTTGTTGGCGGCGAAGGAGGGGCTCTCGTCGGACGTCGTATGGAAGCAAAGAAGAAAAAGAATAAGGTCGTCGCTAGGGATGAGTTCGTCGCTCGGAGATGGAGGTCATCGCTTGGTTGGATTTTTCAACTTTCACCTATTTCAAAAGGCTTTGCAAATCCTTTCTTCCACCCAAATTTAACCATTGAGGTATTTTACAAATCCACCATTTTTAATATCCAAAAAAGGTATTTGTTAAAAAAATAATTTAGAAATCTCTTCCCCAAATTCTTTACCCAAACATAACCTAACGTTTTATATTAGAGGGCCACTTGTATTTATATAGATATGATAGGGGTGATCACAGCGGATCAAATCTCCTAAATTATAAATAATTTCCCACTAAAAGGGATGATTGAGTGCAGGAGTCTGCATGATAGGAGACAAAAAAACCACCTATTAGAATATAAATAATTTTTTTTTTTTGGGGGGGGGGGATTTTCGTCACACAATTGACATGCACCTCGACAAATCACCTTAACGGAAGGCGAATGATTTTAATCTCACATCGACTGGGTGCATTCAGGATTAAATTAAAGATTTAATTTTTGAAGTGTTACTCAAGAGAGTCGAACCTAGGGGTGGACAGTGGGCGGGTTAGGTCAAAACTGTGAACCAAACCAATACTAGGCGGGTTGAATTAGTTTGAATCGTGGACCGTCCAATGATGTGTGGGTTAGGGCAGGCTGGATTGTGCGAGTTGGTTAGTTTAAACCGTAGGCTACCCAATAGTGTATGGGTTGAGTCTATTCTCGGGTTGAACTAATTAGAACTGTAGATTGTTCTTAAAATATAATAAATATTGCTTAAAAAAAAAACTATTACATTATAAAAATTTGTAGAAAAATTACGACAAAATTATAATAACACAAAAACAAGAAAAAAAAATATAATGTAATTTGTAAACCAACATAAAAATTAAAAAAAATAATATTACAAACATAAGTAATAAAGTCTAAAACAATGTCGTTTTATATCTACTCGAGCAGACGAGTTGAATCTATAAAAACATGGGTCAAACCGTAACCCGTCCATATATGTGCGAGTTTCAAGAATTAACACCCATACAATGTGCGGGTTAGTATTGGGTGGATCTTTTTGCGGTGCAGGTTTGACGGTTTGGGAGAATTTGATAGGTCGACTCGATCTCGTGCACATCCCTTAGTCAAACATGAATTGATAAAAAACATAAAGTATCTTTTTTTTTATTAACCGGACTAAGAATGATTATTGTAATGAGTAGGTTTGTTTTGGTTTAAAAGTGTTTGTACCATAAATAAAAGTAGTTTTTGGTTAACATGCCAAAATAAGTATTAATAAAATGGGAAAGAAAAGGCTTGGGGAGGAAGAAAGGAAAGGATTACTGACACGTTAGGGCATGTCCGGTGTGTCTATTTAGCACATGCATAATATAGAGTTAGCTCTACAACCCTAAAAAAATTATAAATTTAAAAATATTTTATAATGAGCCCTAAGATCCATAACTAATTCATTCTTATACTCATATAATCGTTTAAATTCAAAAAATTATTTGATATACAGTAATATTTACATCTTTATTCATTATGTTGCTATTGACATTGTTGTTCTATAGCAATATTTGCATCCACATATTTATTATGTTGCTACTAAAATTATTGCTCGGTAGTAATATTTGCATCCCCCGATTTATTCTGTTGATGTTGATATAGTGAGAAAATATATATTTGGGTTTATGTTAAATAATAAATATATAAGTGGTGTTTTCTCATTATAAACTTGTAAATAGTGGTCCATTTTAATATTAGTGGTAAAAGTAGGGTTTTCTCAAATTTCATATTTATTTCAATTTTATAAAATTAAAAATATTTTTAATGATTTTAGATGACGAATAGGATGTGCTCATCACATGACCTTCTAATGAAGATATTTCTAACCTTTAATAACATTCCTTCATTTGAAGAATGAAAGTAGTCTAAATCGTTGTTACAAAAAAAAAAAACGTTTTAGGTTTAGTGAATTAATGAAATAACAAAAATATGCTTATTAAAAAATTACGTACTGAGCATGTTTCATTTTCTTGTTCGAAAATCATTAACAAAACTTCAAAGTTTGCGAGATTAAAACAGATGTAGACAAAACATGCAAATGGACACCTACGCCATACTTTAGGTTTATTAACTATTGTTTTTCTTTTCCTTTTTTATTTTTTAGGGTATCCTCGCACAACGGTCGGCGGAGACTAATCCCTCGAGGTACTGTCAGACGCCAGAAGTAGGGATCTCTCCCAACAAATCACTTTTCATACACAAACCCCCCAAGGATCGAAGCCGAGATGATTGCTTAAGGAGTCCAACCCCCTTCCACTTGGACCTACTTATGTTGGTAGGTTTATTAGGCCCTGTTTGGTAATTGTTTCCATCCCAAAAATTCTCATCTCATTTCCAGATTTTGGGGATTTCTGTTTAGGAATAGCGTTTGATAATTTTTGTTCCCGTTCCCATTCCCATTCCCATTCCCATTCCATTCTCATTTGAAAATTGTGCACATTTTTTTCTTAAGAAATGAGAAATAAAAAAAAAATGTTTCTCATTATTCTCATCTCATTCTCAAAAATCACCGCCACTGTTCATCCGCCGCCTGTCATCGTCGCCGTCAATCAACCGCCGTCAGCCATCTCCGGCAACCGCCGTCGGTCACCTCCGGCATCGCCGGCTGCCCACTGTCTGGCCACCATCAGCCACTCGCCGGTCACCGTCCGGCCAAAAAAAAAAATTGTTCTCAAAACATTTTTTTTTTTTTTTTTAGGATAAAATCGTTACCAAACGCGATTCTGTTCCCCAAAAAAAAAAAAAAAAAAAAAAAAAAAAATTATCGTTACCAAACACAATTTTACTCCCAAGAAAGAAACATAATTCTCATCTCATCCCAATCCATCCCACTGCTAGAATAGGAACAAAAATGATTACCAAACGCGCCACCTTAACTATTCAATACAAATATTTCATGTATATATTTAATTTTTTGAAAAATAACATTCATTTTCCATTAATAAATTCATAAGTGTTTGACACAAAAAGTGCCTTGCAAAAATTAGAGAAAATAAATACGACATTCAACCAAATTAATTGCAAAATTACATAAATTCTCCTTAGAAAAAAAAAAATGCAAATTCATGTTATGAATTAGAATGAACTCCAATATAACGACAGATTGTTGACTAATTTACAGACACCTAAAAATACTGGAATTTCCACACTAAGGAAGATTAGTCAATAGCTATAAAAAACCATTTCCTAAATCGTATACCCATCCACCGTGTAAAGATTCCGCCGTCGTTATCTGCTCCGCGGCGGCCTGATGGCGGCCGCCGTAACCTTCGTCTCCTTCATCCTTATCATCCTCCTCCTCCTCGCCTCCGCCGCTTTGTTGTCCTTCTCAAATTTTCTGATCAGATCCAACGGCTGGGAAGGCTGGGAAGTGTTCATCCCGAAAACCTCTTCCGCCGAGAAGTTGAGATCGGGAATGCCGAGTGGACCCATATGGTTGACTGTCGCCAATCCACCGTTAAATTGTGATCCGTAGGCCGGAGGATTGACGATGAACGGTGAGAGATGGACAACTGATGAAAACCGTGAGTTTTCCGGGAACTCGACGGTGCCGGAGGACTGGCCGATTTCCAATCCGAGATTCAAGCTCGTGTTTATTTCCGAGATGGGTTTCTCTTTCTCAGCGCAATGAATCGTTAGCTGTAAAAATAATTAAAAAAAAAGTAAGAGAGAGAATCTAGAGAGAGAGAGAGAGAAACAGAGCAATTCCGGGAAATTATACCTTTCGCCGCTTGGCTTTCAACTCCAAATTCTCGGCTTGTAGCTTCTCGTAGTAAATCCTCACATTCTCAACCTCCTGTTTGATTCAATATAGCAAGAGGGTTATTACGATTTTTGCTAAAATTATAGCCAGGAAACAGAACAGAAAAATCGAAAAGATAATGTCGGTCTTCTTTTTGGGGGTTAATTCATGAAAAAAGATGAATCTATAATGGTGGATTCAGAACTCACCCCTTTTAGCAAATCTTGGCAGCGACTTAATTCATCGACCATCTCCAACCACTCCTCTTTTGACTGCAAAATAACCAAGAAACAAAGATTATCGGTCAAAATTGCAGAAGACAGAGCGCATCTTCATAGAACAAGCGCCTCCAAAACAGGGGAGACACGTTTCCGGAAAGGAACCCCCCCAAATACCATGAAGTAGAACAAGAATTTAGGAAATAGAGTAAACGACGGAAACTTACCCTTTTCTTGGAGTTTTTCCGGAGGGACTTGGAGCGCTTGGATTTCCCATCAGATTCGCTCGGCGAGAACGAGAGAGGCGTCGACGGGCTGTGCGTCTCGGTTTTCGCTTCGGGTCTTGTCCTAATTTCGGTTTCGGCGCCACCGGACATCTGAAGACGAGACGAAGACGGCGGTGATGGGCGGATGAGGGAAGGAGGGGAAAGAGAATCCGAACGTTTCTGAGATCTCCTTCTCCGGGAGCCCCAAGTCAGCGACGGAGCGCGGCGAGACAAAATCAATTTCGGCAAATCGAGTAGGATGCCGGCGACCTCCAAATCATTCTCGTCCATTTGCGTAAACACAGAGCGTTGTTTCTTTGATTCTCTCTCCATCTGAATCTCCATAGATTTCTCAAACAAATCTCGAAATCACCATTAGAAAGACAGAAGACTTTCAAATACTAGAGAGAGAGAGAGAGAGAGAGAGAGAGAGGGGTGGATTTCGCTGTTCGGAGTGGGGGGAGGCAGGGGGGGATTTCTCGAACTAAAAAGGAAATCCATGAAGAGTGTGTGGCTGATGCCACGTGTCCACCAATAAGAGAAAACAGGGTGGTCTAGGGTTTATGCGACTCGATATGGTAAGTTTTGAGTGACTTTGTTTTAATTTCCTTTTTTCCGACTCCTAATAGTCTATTATTTTCAAATATTAAAAAATTAATTTCATTTTTAAAAAAAAAAAGAATTGTGAAAAAATAAATAAATTCATTTCGACTGATCAGGTCACGAGAAAAAATTGACGTGACTCTCTTTCACCTTCTTTAGAAAAAAGGTACAAATTTTCCAGAATTTCAGGAATTTATGGGTCATCCAAAATACATAATCTGGTTTGAAAAGGGTTATGCAAATCTCCTCCTGGGTTGGATTTGTCGTGTGATTCTTGTAGAAAACAGGCTTGTAGAAAACAGGCTAACGGTAGTGCTCAACGAGTTTTATGTGGTAGGCTTGAACTGGTCATGTTCCTTTAAGAGAATCGAAGGCACCGTTTTGTTACTGTTTTTGTTCTTTGATTCTTGTTTCCACTCTCAGAATTTTGGGATTGATGTACATAAACGTATTTGGTAAATGCGTTTTTGTTCTCATCCTATCGCGAAATGTTGGGAGTGATTCCTGAATTCTTTAATTCTCAGTTGATTCCTGAATTCTTTAATTCTCAGTTGATTAGCGATCAATGTTAACTTATGAGAATAAAAAAAAAATTGTTGATTCTTTTCGCTCTCATTTTTTTATTCTCATCTCATTCTCTCTTTAGGACACGCTTGTCATTTTCTAAAAATCTTAATAGGGTCTCTCATCCCATTTCATTCCCGAACTCCTGCCTCATCGCTCCCATCCTCATCTTCGTTCTTCAGTCCTCCATTGCCATCGTCGTCTTCTCGCCATTCCTGTCGTCTTCCGTGTAATCTCTCTCTCTCTCTCTCTTTGTGTTGTCCATGTTCGAAGTCCAGACCTAGTTTTTTTTTTTCTTCTTTTTCAAATTTGCAAATTTTGGTCCCACATCTATGGTTGTCCTCTTGAAATCCATAGATCTGGACATCGATTTCACTGAAATCGATTTCGTTCCTGAAATTCAAATTCTTTCCTCTTGATATGGATTTTATTGTTGAAATTGATAGATCTGGATTTTCCTCTTGAAATCCAATTTGTTTCCTCTTGATCTAGACGAAATCGATTTCGTTGATGAATTCGATTTTGATCACGAAATCCATAGATCTAGATTTTCTTTTTGAACTTCAGATTTTCTTCATTTGCATTATTTTGTTCATTTGTTGTGAAACTTCTGAATTCGTTGTTGAAATCCATAGATCTAGATTTTCCTCTTGAAATCCAATTTTTTTCCTCTTGATTTGGACGAAATCGATTTTGTTGCTCGTTGCTGAAATCATTTTCATTGACGAAGTTGGTTTCATGAATGAAATCCATAGATCAGGATTTTCCTCTTGAATTTCTAAATTGGGAGGACGCAATTGACAATAATTTTCCTAGGGTGGCTCCTCAACAAGTGATTTGGACAAGAATTTAATTATATTAAATTTGTTGTGGATGTAACGCGATATTGGTTATCATTTTATTACTCATATTTCTTTCTATTACTAGTTATTATATTAAAGTAGAAAAAAAAAAATCAAATTAAACATCTATTGTAAAATATGTACAGTGTTTAAATTTAATATATCAGTATGAAGATCTATTTTTAATTAAGACTTAATTTTTTAGATTTTTTATATAATATAATTTTTTAGATTTTTTATATAATATTTAGTATAATTCACTTAAAAAAAATGGTTTTGCTACAGTATAACAGTTGTACTGGTACATCTCGCGAAACTTACAAAATCAGTCCAAAAAAATTACAAGATTTTAGACGAACTTATAACTTTTCGAAAAAAACTTGTAACCTATAAAGTTACAAGTTCTCAGACGAACTTGTAACTTCAGTGGAATAACTTACAGACTTCTTTGAGTTGACCTTATAACTTTTTAGGCTGTATTATAACGAGCCCTAAAAAAAAAAAATATTAGATTGTCTTTTCAAATAAACCATTTCTAGTACTTTATATTATTATCAACAATAAATAAAATACAAGGAATAAATGATAAACAATTGATATACAAGATAAGGAAATTTTAAAACTCAAAGATTTAAAAAAAAAAAAAATGCACTCTAATATATATATATATATATATATAAAAGCATAAAAAAAATAAAATTAAAAACAACGTTTGTTTGTAAATCAAAAACAGTTACCCATCAATATATAGTTGCTGAAATATATTTCTAACATTAAATATTTTAGATCGGATAATAAAAACGATAAATTCAGCCAAAAAAAATTCAATTGGACACTTCAAGTGCCAACAAAATAAGAACCATCCAACAACAGCCACACAAAACCTAGGATCTGGTAAGGGTAAAATTGTCTCAACAACAAGAAAAAAAAAATTTGGTTTTCCGTAAGTAGCAAACTGAAAAAAAGGTACAAATATGTCTAAATATTTTTTGTCCTATTAAATAGTTGAAATAAATATCTCTGCTCAAAATAATCCATAAGATATGGTATTTAAAAATTATTTCCTAAATGACATCAAATAATCAGTTAAACTCTCAAGAATAAGAATGAGATTTTATTTGGAATATATATATTTTTTTAAAAAAATGATTTAATCCAAACCTATGTCACCGCGGCTTCGCGGCGAAAAGCTTTTACCTTCATCGTCTTTATGATTAGTCTCTTTCATTGCTTTTGCCGCTCTCGTCTTTATGATTACTCAGATCCAATGGTCGGAACAATTTTGCTGGCAAGTTAAAATTTAAAATAATTATTCAAAAATGAAGGTAGAGGGAGAAAAAAATAGAGAAAAAACAAATATAGTTTGAATACATAACACCATTCGAATCCAAATTAATATTTTCATTATAATTTTGGACAATAAACAGCTAACTACCATGCATCTCACTATTTTTAGAGAGGCTTTATGGATATATATGCGTGTGTGTGTATTTATGAGTATTTGGACTAGGGGTGTGCACCGGGGGGGCGGGGGGAAGTGGTCCACCAGCCACCTGACCCGATACTGTTCGGGTGAAGGTACTTGGCCTTGATTTCAACCGATTTTGGTCTTCAAACTAGTACTGTGTGGGTCTATCAGATTACAGTCGGATTCGATTGGTTGGTCTATTGGTCTGGTACATGGAATTTTCTGATCACAATTTCTGAATCAAAAACCCTAATTGAAACAAAATTCAAAAACCCTGATCGATACAGAAATCAAAATTGAAGATAAAAAAACTAAACAACAAATTCAACAAATACATCAAGTCAAGAATTCACCGTCGGTCCATCGATAATCACCGCGATGAACGAATGGGAGAGGCTATGTTTCAAAGACGAAGCGCTAACGGAGAGAGAAGATTAGATGAATTGAAGAAGGCAGTCAAGCGAAGCGGCGTACGAATGAGAGAGGTTGTGTTTTGGAGATGAAGGGCAAACGGAGAGAGAAGAGTAGATGAATTGAAGAAGACATTCACTTGACTGAACGATTGAGAGAGGCTGTGTTTCGGCTATGAAGCGCCGACTGAGAGAGAAGATTAGTTGAATTGAAGAATGTAGTCAAGCAAAGCGACGAACGAACAGGAAAGGCTGTGTTTCGGAGATGAAGCACTGACGAAGAGAGAAGAGTAGATGAATTGAAGAAGGCTTTCACTTGATTGAATGAATGAGAGAGGTTGTGTTTTGGAGATGATGCGCCAACGGAGAGAAGAAAAAAGAACAAGCATTGGAGAAAAAAAAACTAGAGAATTGCTATTTATTTGGGGTGATATGGTCGGGTCGGGTGCATCGGATGGGCGAGGTGGGAAATCGATATTCGATCCAAGAATTAAAAAACCCTAGATGGTTTCACCCAAACGGACCAGACAGAAGCAACACACCCACCATTTGCAGATGTGGGTGGGTCAGGTCTGGCAGGTGGGTCGGGTTAGACGAGTCCTCGCACAGTTGTTGCACACCCCTAATTTGGACAGAAATGAAAATGAGAGGTAAGAATGAGGATAAAATTATCAATAAAATTTCTTAAAAAATAGTGACGTGCACGAGAAATGACTATTTTTTGTCTTAAATTGTACTATAATTAATGACTTTGTGGCTAAAAAATTTAAGGTGTTATATATTCAAATTAATATTATGAGGACCAAAATGAGATTTTGGTGTATGAAATTTACTTCGGGATTTGAATGCTGATTCGGCTCATATCGTTGACGGGCTGTGTCCCGTTGGCCGTCGGATTGACGACGGACGGTGGATGATCGATCACCGGAGAAAATCGTGATGTTTCCGGACACTCGACGTCGCCGGACGACTGGCCTATTTCCGGAATGGCGTTCTCTTTTTCAGGGAAAAGACTTGTTACCTGTAAAAAGAGTAAGAGAGAGAAGTGAGAGAGAGAGAGAGAAACAGAAAATCTCATTATTATGATCTTCAAAACTAACCATCTCTACCAAATCTTGGCACCGACTTAATTCATCGATGATCTTCAACATCTTCTCTCTTGACTGCAACAAAAAAAATATATATTATAGAAGAAATGGTTAATGATACAGTGTATATATTCATAAAATGACGGAAACTTACCATTTTCTTGAAGGTTTTCCGGCGGGAGCGTTTGAATTTCTCATCAGATTCGCTCGGCCGGAGCGAGAGAGGCGTCAACGGGCTGCGGGTCACCGTCACGGCCTGATGATGAGACGAAGACGGCGATGAACGTCTCTGAGATCTCCTTCTCCGGGAGGCCCAAGCCAGTAACATTGGGCGGCAAGATGAGATTAATTTGGGCAAATGGAGTAGGATTTGAGCGACCTCCAAATCCTTGGCGTCCATTATAGTAAACTAACCCAAAACTATGTGTTTTTTATTCTCCGTCGATCAAGAGAGAAAGAAGACTTTCAAATACTCGATCAAGAGAGAGAAAGAGGGGGGAAGGGCGGAGGGTATTCGCTGTTTGGAGCTCGCGGGGAAGGGTATATATATATATATATATATATATATATATATATTCTCCAATTTTATTTTTTTTAAATGTATGCTATTGAGATTGCAAACTCGTTGATTAAAAAAGTGAAGATCGCTATAAATCGATTGTATGAATGTTATGTTTCTATGGAGTCAATAAATTCGCATGTTGAAACAAAGGGTGAGAGTGGTCCGAGCGGGAGTGAGGATGTGACATCTACGTCAATTATGGATCTAGATTTTATGGATGAAGATCCACACAAGTTTATTGCTTCCAAATTTGAGAGTTTTATGGAAGAAAAAAAGGATATGGGGGGTAAATTTGAGGTAGAAAGTATTTAAACAAATTACCTGAAAGGAATAAGGATGAAAATTTTGATATTTTGGGTTGATGGAAAGTTAACGGTAGTAGATATAAAGTGTTGTCTTTGGTTACTCATGATATATTGGTTGTTCTTGTATCGACTGTGGCGTCAGAGTCTGCGTTTAGCATGGAGGGACGCATATTGGATCCATTTTGTAGTTGATTGTCTCCTCAAATGGTTGAGCGTCTTGTTTGTACACAAAATTGATTGTTATCTTCGCAACATAATGGATGACGTCGGGGAATTTGAAAAAGATATCAAATCAGGTTTGTATTCTTTAAGTTTTTTTTATTTTGTATAACTTAATTTTTTTTATTGTTCATAATATTCCTCAATTACAACAATTAAAAATAAACAAACAAATCATAATTCATCTATTCTATAATTCTATATTCAATTGAGTTTGAGTAAGATGAATGCGTCGATGATCTGTCACCTTTCATGATACTCTCAACTTTCAATTCACTGATCTACACCTACAAAATTTGAGAAAATTCGACGTGAGAATAAGTTAATCAATAATTAAATAATATATTATAATTGTTACTAGTATGCATATATATAAACAAAATTCATAACTTATTCCCCTTAATTTTGAGAAAATGAATATTGCCTTTGATTTGGAGAGAAACAATCAAATTGATTACGAGTAATTGACCAGTTCAAAGATTAAACTATTATAGGTTGTAATTTCTCGACCCAAAATGATAATTACTTATTCATCGTACTTTATACAACATGAATTATTCCCATTCAGACCCATTTACATATTCATCACACTTTATACGATATGCGTCATTCCCATTTAAGGTCATTCCGGCATCGATCCACTGAACCTTAATGTACGATTTTCCTGTAACTTCCATCCTTATCGACCTACGTCAATACAAATAAAGATTGAAGAACAATTATTGACAAAACATAATAAAAATTGAAGATTGGATCACACAATTACTAAATTTTTCAATCCCCTTGAAATTACGTACAGAATCAGATTAGAACACTTCCCCCAATAAGAAACAGAATCTGGAAACATGGATTCTAACAGAAACCTAAATAGAGGTCTTAATCAACCTGCTCTCTGCTTCTTTGAACTCTTCGGAGTGACAACAAAGTCATCGTCCGATCCATAATCAGATTCGGATGCATCATCGTCTTCTTCTTCTACTTCTTCGTGCTTTCGCTTCTTGGATTGCTTTGTCTCAGGTTTGGAATTCGGCGTCTTCTTTTTCTGTGTCATTACAAGAGTGGATGACGACGTCGACGTCTTTTTCTTAACGATTACTGTATCAGTGGTTTTCGTAACTGTCACAACTTTTTTCATAGGCGAACTTCGCTTTTGCAGATGACTCTTTTTCTGCTTCTTCTCGAATATTTTCTTTGCAATTTCCTTGGAGAGTAAACCAGACTCCATCATCCTAAATAGTTGATATGAGCATACACAATGAGCAGAGATTAAGCCGCCGCCAACAATAAATTAAGAAAAAAAACATCACACTGGAGTGCGGTCGAAGTGTGGTTGGCTCTAAAAGTGCGATCACTGCATTTTTTCCCCCAAACACCCCCTATTTGTAAAGTGCGTTAGGCAGTATGTTTGGAAGTCAAAGCGCAGAAAAGTCTAACGGGCAGCCCAATGCACAAAGACTCCCACCAAACACCCATATTTAGATAAATTTTCACAGACAACAATTGCAAACAACACGTCCAAACGCCAATTTGTGTTTTGACCTGATTCTTGCATCTTCACACACACATTTATAACACAAAGAGCAGCATCACAAGAAGCAAAATAATCATAGCTAAAAACACAAACATGGAGGAGGAGAGGGATATCTTCTTACCAGAAAGAAGCCATTTCACTGTTGGGCACTTGTTCATACAAGCTTTCATAAAAGATCCTCAATGGGTCTCTCTGAAAATCCAAATTGAACACACACTATTAATTACAGAAACAACCCCCCAGAAAAGCTTATGCAGTGTTTGGTAGTGTGGAATTAGAGTCTTGAAACTAGAATTGGAAAAGCAGGCATATAAGGCCCCGTTTGGTTACTATTTTTGTTCCTTCCCAAAATTTTGGAAGTAATTTGGGATTATTTCCTGAACTCCTTAAAAATATGAGAAAAAAAAAAAAGTTGATTTCTATTCACTAACCACAACCATCCCACCGGCCACCACCACCACCACCACCACCACCACCCCGTTGGCCACCATACATTTAAAAAGAAAAACAAATGTCACAACCAAAAGTGTTTCTTGTTTTCTGTTCTCATAAAATAGAAAAAAACAATTTCTAGACAATGGTGACTGTCATAGATGTTTATATTTCCGGAATACTTTGAAACAAAAACAGAATTTCTCATCTCATCAAAATTTATTAGAAGTAGAAACAGAAAAAACAGAAACACTAACCAAATGCCACCTAACAAATCAAACATCCAATGCCCAACACTAAATAATGCTAATTGTTTCAGTAAAGAAGACCTTAAATATTAAAGAGAAATCAGCATACATACTTCCTCAGGAGGGTCTCTCTTCTGACCAGGCAAATCATAGACTTTTCTTTCCTTTCTCGCACCATTCTTCTCCGTTTCTTTCCCTCCCTTCTTCTTTTTTCCCTCCTCTTTCTTCTTCTTCTTCATCTTCTCCTTCAAATCCGAACCAAACATAAAATCACGATTTATCGAAGCAGCAAAACCCCAAACCAAAAGAAACCCAAATTTTTAAGTGAAGTGTCTCTAACCTTATCATTCTTGTTGGAGCTTTTCTTTGAAACGGGTTTTTCGAAATCGTCGTCGTCGGCTTCCTCCTTCTTCACTTTGGCATCCTTAGGTGAGCGAGATTTCTGACCGGCATTGGTGGGATTCTTCTTGCGTTTCGCCAGCAGAGAACCGAGGCTCTTTTCGTCTTCATCGTCCTCCACCTCATGTTTCTTCACTGGTTTCGAGTCTTCGGAAGGCATTTTTTGCAGGGATTAATGGCGTATCCTTCGGCAAAACAAAGAGAAAATGGATTGGGACGGCACAATTGGAGAATACAAACGAGGGTTTGGGTTTTTGTGGGGGAAACCGCAATTGTTTTCTTTATTTCTTCCAATTTTCAATTTGCTATCTCAAGTATGGGGTTATTATAAGCGTGTCGGATCCCCCCAAAAGAAGTGAAATGGCCCGTTGCTATTTAGCCCAACAAATGTGAGTTCATTAGTTTTTTTTTTTTAATCCAAATGTTACCATCCATTCATCAAATCTATTAGGTACAATAATTTATTAGTAAAAATAAAAAATTATTTAGAATTTTGTAAATATTTCTTCCAATTTTCATTTTTTGAGATAAATTAAATAATGTATAATGATGAGGGTCATTTCCACGCAACCACTTGTATGATTCGAAAGTCACTAAGTGGTCACAGGGCATGTGTCACCGACAACTGTTCATTGTCCACCTCTGACCGAGAAAGTGTTCTTTTCTCGTCTGAGCACATTGCCAGTTGCTGAGCACCGGGAAACCAGAGAGTAAGGCCCCGTTTGGTTAGTGTTCCCAATCCAATCCAACCCAAAAATTCTGAGATTGATTTTTGGGAACGCGTTTGGCAAATACAAAACTCAACCCAACCCAAAAAATAGGAATTAATTCTCAAAATGTTAAGAAAATGAGAAACAAAAAAAACTTGTTTTTTTTTTTTGCCCAAAAGACTCAACCCAGAGTTCTCAACTCCGGCCACTGTCCGATGACCACCCACCGCTGTCCACCGCCGCCGCCGGTCACTGGCCCCCTCCATCTGCCGCCGCCAAACACAAAAAAATTTTCAAAAAAAAAATTAGTTTTAGGATAAAATCGTTACCAAACACATTTTGTTCTCAGCACAAAAAAAAAAAATGTCGTTACCAAACACAATTCTGTTCCCAAAATTCTCAACCCAACCCAATTCAACTCAACTTAACCCATTTCAGTTGGGTTCAGAAAAGTGGGAACACTAACCAAACGCCACCTAACCTAAGTACCTCTATCCGAGCATCCGACTTGACTGCTTTTATCTTGGTCCAATCAACGTGTAGCTACTGACAGACAAAACCTCCATGTCACCATAGGATGTCCACACTCTCTTGGGTTGGATCTTGTCTCCAATCCCCCTCTGGTTGACCCATGGACTCCTCGTAATGGGCCGAAAGTCAAAACCCAAAAACTTAATCATGTTACGAACCACTTTATTCGCCAAGCACCAGAATATTCTAATAATCCGAGCTCAGAGCTTAATTTTTCAAGCGAAATTTGACCCATTCTCCTAGAAATAGCATGGCAATTGATATACCAGATAATTGAGTTTTTACTTAACACATGAATTCATATTTTCCTTCGACTTTTTTTTCACGGCAGAAAAATTTCACGAGATACATCTGACTAGATCTCTGTATTGGTTTTTTCTCGGACTCCAGACATACTGACAAAGATCGCTCACGGGGTCAAAACAATAAGAACTATACGACAGTCGATCTAAATGCCAAAAATTTTGTTAATATGCCAAAAAAAATGTTAAGACTAAGTTAGCTACATAGTTTAACTCACCAACCAACTATATTCCAAAAAGTAGTTGAATAGTAGTTGTGCTGAGCTGGCATTGATAATCTAGTTGTAATGTCATTTTCCACACATTTAAACACTTAATTAAAGAATCGATTAATACTATTATCAATTTAAAAAAAAATTAATTGCCCACATTTCCTTAAAAGACGCCTCGTTAGTCGTGCTAATCCAGTTTTGGACAGTTAATTAAGGTTAGATAATTAAACGACAACTTAACCAGAGATATTTCCCAAATAGTCATCGTATCCCCCGTTATCCTACGTGTCGGTCACCCCTGTTGTCCTGAACCAGTAACATACCGGGGTACCCAGTTCTTTTTTAATTCTGACTGGCGGTATCCGGTTTCGTCTCCCCCTCCTGACCTATAAATAGCCGCATTCAGCTCGGGGCTCACTTCTTTCAATTTTTCGCGGTTAGAACAACGTTCGAACGTTGCCTGGGTGTTCATTCATTGTTCATCGTCGACAATTCCGAGGTTCGTTTTTTTAAATTCTTGTTTAATCATTTTGGTTGTGTTCCAGTTGATTGAACTTGTTTCTTGGTTATATCGCTTTAATTTCTGTTTGGCGGTGAAAAATCCTCTTTTCCGGCGTGTTTCTGTGCCATTTTCATGAGATTTCGTGATACTAGATTGTTATGTCTAGATTAGGAATTTAAACAAGGGTTATGGATGCATCTGTTTTGTCCGAACGACATTCATGTTGTGCTTGCGTAATATTTTCTTGTTAAGGATGTCTGCTTATATTGATCACTCTGAAATCATCAATTGGTAGGGTTTATCTTCAAATTTTCGTCGCCATTATAGATGTCTCCTACATCTATGGATGTATCTCAAAACGGAACCATGAAACATCTTGATTCTGGATCCTCCTTGTCTGAAATCGAGGATTCTGATCTATTGAGGTTACTGGAAAGACCCAGACCAATTAACACCGGGCAAAATCGATCATTCGACGAGAGATCGTTCAGTGAAATGTCGGTCTCTCTCTCACCACCACCTAATTTTCATAGAGCTTATGAGAACTCATATCGAGTTAATGATCATCTGGAGAACGTAATTTCCCCGGGTAGGTGGTATGGTTTTAACACTCCTAGGTCAGACAATTACTTTGAGACACATCCCATGGTGTCTGAAGCGTGGGAGGCCTTAAGACGTTCATTGGTTTACTTTCGTGGGCAACCCGTTGGCACAATCGCTGCATTGGATCATTCTGCGGAAGAACTTAACTATGATCAGGTCCGATGAAATACTAAGTAAATCAAATCAAATCTGTCTTTTGTTTTTTGGATTCATTTTAGGTATCTTGGATTCTTGTCTGTGCAGGTTTTTGTGAGAGATTTTATCCCAAGCGCATTGGCGTTCTTGATGAATGGGGAGCCCGAAATAGTGAAGAATTTCATACTTAAGACCCTCAGACTCCAATCATGGGAAAAGAAGATAGATCGATTTCAGTTAGGGGAAGGAGTTATGCCAGCAAGTTTTAAGGTACTTCACGATCCTGTAAGAAATTCGGAGACTGTAATTGCTGATTTTGGTGAAAGTGCTATAGGTAGAGTTGCTCCTGTCGACTCCGGTTTTTGGTGGATCATATTGCTTAGAGCTTATACAAAATCGACAGGCGACACCTCTTTGTCTGAAATGCCCGAATGCCAAAAGGGCATGCGCCTTATACTGTCTTTATGCCTGTCGGAAGGCTTTGACACATTTCCAACACTCCTATGTGCCGATGGGTGTTCCATGATTGATCGTCGAATGGTTAGTAACCCCGGTATCATCTCTCTTTGTAATAACTTGCAAGATCACACATCGATTATATATTAGAAAAGATTAACTGATATATAATGACTTAAATATTTTGAGCAACATGGACTCAGTTCATAAGTTACTAGGCCAGTGGATCCATGTTACTAGATCGGTGGGCCACATTGGACGTTACATAACTATTAAAAAAACAAAACTTAATTTGATTGTCTGTCAATGTAGGGTGTTTACGGGTATCCGATCGAAATACAAGCACTTTTCTTTATGGCATTGAGATGTGCTTTGCTTCTGCTTAAGAACGATGAGGAGGGGAAAGAGTTTGTCGATCGAATAGCGAAACGACTAAACGCTTTAAGCTACCACATGAGGAGCTATTATTGGCTCGACATGAAACAACTTAACGATATATACCGTTATAAAACGGAGGAATATTCGCACACCGCGGTGAACAAGTTTAACGTAATGCCTGACTCGCTTCCCGAATGGGTTTTCGATTTCGTGCCGAGACGAGGGGGTTATTTCATTGGAAACGTGAGTCCGGCAAAAATGGATTTTCGGTGGTTTTGTTTGGGGAATTGCGTGGCAATATTGTCGTCATTGGCGACACCGGAGCAAGCGTCGGCGATAATGGATCTTATCGAGTCCCGGTGGGGCGAGCTTGTCGGGGAAATGCCGCTTAAGATTTGTTATCCGGCCATGGATAGTCATGAGTGGAGGATTGTCACCGGATGCGATCCGAAGAACACTGCCTGGAGTTACCACAATGGAGGATCTTGGCCAGGTTAGCTTCGGACCGTTTTACAATGTTTAATATTTACATTAATGTATAATTTATTATTAAGAATTACTCGTGTCTAAAGGCACTAGATCGATTTTCAACTTTATATGAAACTTAAAGGGTACAGAGTATCATTAAACTCAACCGTTTTTAATTAAGGTAGTTAAATTTTTACGTGGGATTTTATCCTCCTAAATATTTCATCAACTCATTCCTGCCGTTTATTCTCCTAAAATCAACCCAAGCCATAGAAGAAAATATATTTTGAAAAATTCGTCATGATTTACTAATAGATTTAGTATATAAATCATATTTCGTATTTAGGTCATGACCAATTTGATCGTTTCCTTTATTTCATTAATTAAATTCAATATTGGGCTATGAAGGGGGAAGAATAGTCTCAAAGTAATTGTTTTGGCCCTGTTTCGTTTATTATTGCTGTTCACAGCAATCTTTGAACAAGAACACAAATATGAGAACAGTTCTGCTTTTGTTTCCAAAAAAAATGTCTGATCAGTTCTACTTTCTTTGTGACAAATGGACATATTAATCATTTTATGTCGGTCTAGAAATATCTTTCTTAAAACAAGAGTTCCTGGATAGAGGGAACATGTCTGAACATGTTGAAAACAATTTTAGAATGAGTAAGAAACAAGCAGACGCATAGGTAGCGGGTTTTTAGTGTTTGTGTTCCCAAATTTCTGTTCCTGTTTTAGGAACAATTCTGTTCAAATTTATTCTAAAAATCTGGGAACAAATTTATGTTTCTATTCTTCTCGGTTTTAAGGCGGTGTTTGGTTGCATAGAATTTACATGCGTTCATTTCGAATTCCAATTCTATACTCCCAAAGGCTACCTAAGTGACATCTTGTTTAGTATTTAAAAATTTAAAAATTAAAACAAAATAGATTTAAAAAATTTTAAATTAGAAATTTAAAAAAATTGCATTCCATTTTTGCTTAGAATAGTGTGTCATATTAGTTAAATGGTACACTAAATTTGACAAAGTTATTGAAGATGTTCTAACAAAATAGAAACAATTTTTTGTTCCTATATTTCTATTGTGGGTTGGCTCTAGGCCAAAATCACCAATACATTTGCTTTGAGCTCAAATTGCACCCATTAATTTGCGTTACATTTCTTGTTGAGCGTTCAAAATGTTTCCAAAATATCTATTCCAAAAATTGAGGAGTAGTTATCATATTTTTTTTTTTGTTTTACGGTAAGATATTGTCCGGATCAGCTTACGCTCACCTAAACTAATCACCTTCTCAGACGATTTTAAGGGCGCACTCTTCCATTCAGAATTAAATTCAAGATTTAATTCCGAAGTGCTTCCCAGGAGAGTCGAATCCTGATTGACAAAGAAAAAGAGCACATCTCCTTGCCAATCAGACTAACACCTCTTGGGTAACAATTATCGCATTTAGTTGAAGTAAAACTCTTGTAAATAATCAAACGATTAATCAAGTGTTTTGTTATTTTGATAATTAAATTAAAAATTTCTGTTTTAGAGTTTCAAAATGACACTTAATTTTTTGCATTAAAATAACATAACTAAAATTATTATCATACAATATATATACGTGTATATATATACACACACGTATATGTATATATATATCACATGATAATTGCATAAAGCCGCCACCTTTAACGTTGTAATTTGTTTGGATTGTTGGCAGTGCTGCTTTGGCTCCTTACTGCGGCGTGTATCAAGACGGGACGACCTCAAATCGCCAAGCGTGCCATAGAGCTGGCCGAAAGCCGTTTGTTGACGGACCATTGGCCGGAATACTACGACGGCAAGCTGGGACGGTACATCGGAAAACAGGCACGGAAGAACCAAACATGGTCGATCGCCGGATATTTGGTGGCCAAGATGATGCTTGAAGACCCTTCTCACTTGGGTATGATCTCTCTCGAGGAAGACAAACAGATGAATAATCCCACCATCAAAAGGTCTGCTTCTTGGATCTTCTAATTCTAATTCTAATTCTGAACTCTTCTTCACTGTCCATTCTCTCTCCTTCTCTCTCTCTATAATGGTTAGTCCGATGCTACAAAGTTGTTGATATGTGCTGGATTTGAGAAAGGGTTGGATCACTTAGGTTTATTTGAACTCTGGGTGACATGGCGACAACTTTTACCGTTGCGTCAAGCTATCCTTGTCTATATATATATATATGTATACCTCTTCTCACTTGGGTATAGATGCCTGCTGCTGTTTGTGTTGGTCTGAACTATGAACTGATTGATTTGTTGATGATTTTATGTAGCTGTAATATACGATTTAAGTATAGTTGACATGGTTGAGTTTGAAGTTGATACAGTGTTCTTTTAACGATTTCTGATGTGGATGTCATCACCAAGCACCAGTGGTCTAGTGGTAGAATAGTACCCTGCCACGGTACAGACCCGGGTTCGATTCCCGGCTGGTGCATTGCTCTCTTTTTGGTATGAGAGCCTTTTATCCTCTTTTTACCACTAGCTTAGCCACAAAATAGTATGTTCAATTGATACCATTTCATGTTTCTTTACTCTTTCACCATTTTATTTTATTTTATTTTAGGTTGCGTTTCGGTAAGAGATTTGACAAATTTAACACAAATCTTTTATTTGGATAACTGTTTAAGGTAAAATATTTAAATGTGTAATTTACAATTCCTTTATTTGGATAGATAAACAAAATTTACAAATCATCACAAAATATCCAAGAAATTCGTACTCCCTACTACCGAAATCCACAAAAATATGATAAATAATAAATTTATAATTTGTATTGCACAAAAACGAACCCTAATTTATTCAAAAAAATGGAACCCTAATTTATTCAAAAAAAAAAAAAAACTCAAACTCTAGATCTAGCAAAAACGACGTGACGCAAAACGTTGGTGTCATCGGTGGTTGCAAAACGACGCGAAGCAGAACAACGCAGAACTACGCGAAGCTGTTATCGGTGGTCGCGAAGCAGAACGACGGAAATGAGACAGCTGTTGTTGGTGGTCACAAAACAGGGCTCGTCGTTGTCGATGGTCGTCGCAAGAAGGAGCTGTCATCACGAAGGTATGGATGAGATTTGTGAAAGTCTCTCTTCAAAAGATTTGCCAAATGACACCTCTCCCAAAATCATTTCCAAATTCCTCTTTCCCCCTTTTTTTTAAGACAAAAGGATTTCTCAAATTATTTTTCATAACTATTCAAACAAAATATTTGTTAAAAATGGATTTTGAAATCTTTTTCCCAAATGAAATCTCTCTCCTAAATCTCTTATGAAACACAACCTTAATATATCTATATCTATAATATCTTTATTTAAATAAATAATTGAAATATTAATTTGTTTTATAATTCCAAAATTTACAATAAATTGTCAATTTTATGTAAAGGAGAAAGATTGAATTTTAGATTTTTCACCAGAGAAGTAAGATAGATATCTACTAAGTTATAAGTTAGTTATTTTTAATATATGAAGCATTTGAAATAGGGTGGTTGTGGTTGATTCCTGGGTGACGGTGGAGTCGATAGAGAGAGTCGAAACTAAAAATATAAACGGGATGATTGACCCTTTTTCTTTTTTCTTTTTTTCTTTTTTTCTTTTTTTAACAAGGGTAGATTTGAAATATTAAATATATTTAATAGGGGTTCTTAAATTAATTTTTTATAAAATGTGGGTTGTTAAAGTTTTTGTTTGGTCAGACGACAATTTGTATTTCATTGTTGAAAGTTGTGTTATCACCCCCAGAAAAAATCCAAAAGTAAAATAAAATATTAGGATGAGTTTTGCCTAAACAAGTATCTCTCATTTGCTAAATACCCGTCAACCCTTTTTGCTGATTTTTTTTTTTTGTTTTTTTATAAATAAACACAAATGTCCTTCTTTATTTTTTATTTTTAAATATTATTTTTCAAAAAAATCATTAACACCTTTTTAAAATAAATAAAAAAAAAAAGATATATATATATATATATATTTTTATTATTTATTTTTTTAATTTTTTTTTTACTCCTAAAATTTTTCAAAATTCATAATATCATTCTTCTTTCTTCGCAAATGAGTGGAGTGGAGGGGGGGGGGATTGTAAATAATAAAAAAAAAATTAAAAGAAAAAAATATTTTATTTTTAAAATACGGATATTTATGTATAAAAGTAAAACGAGAAAAATGCGAAAACAACAAGTGTGGTAAGGGATAAAAACCCCTTATTATAATGTTGTAAAGTTGGTATAGAAATGTATGAAAGGTTGGATCGAGCTATGGCCAATGACGACTGGTGCCAAAATTTCCATGAGGCCCATGTGGAAAACCTTCCTCGTATGATCACTCTCCAATTCTTATTCATACTTGTGGTTTTAATGCTCCTAAAAAAAATAAGCCTTTCAAATTTGAAGCGATGTGGATGTTTCATCTTGATTTTTTCAACCTAATAAAGAATAAATGGGATACTAATGAGAATAATCTGATAGTGAAACTTAAACACTTTGAGAATGATATTTGTGAGTGGAATAAAAAGACTTTTGGAAACCTGTTTAGAAGAAAACGTAATATCAAAGCTAGAATAAATGGGATCCAAAAGATTCAAGAGCGTAACTTCTCCCGAAATTTAGAATGCGTTGAATGTGCCCTCATCGATAATTTTAACCTCATATTAAAACAAGAAGAGATGCCTTGGTTCCAAAAATCGAGGGTCCAATGGCTTAAATATGGGAATAAAAATTCTAAATTCTTTCATATTACTACTAACCAGAGGAAAAGAAGGAATAAAACTAGCATGTTGAAGGATAATAACAATAATTGGATCAAAGAGGATGATGAGCTAAAAATTCTTGTTAATAGTTATTTTTCTAATCTGTTTACTGAGGATAGATTGGAAAGCCCCAACTTATGCTTAAATACCCCACATCCTGTTATTGAGAAATGTTGGCATGACTAGCTTGACATGGTCCCTAATATGGAGGAAATTAAAAATACTCTCAAATTCATGGGTGATTTTAAGGCCCTAGGCCAGATGGATTTCAAGCTATATTGTAAAACCTAAATTGTAGAACGTACGTCATAAATAGTTGCATTATAGAGCATTAGAAAATATTAGGGTAAAAATTTTATTGATTAAAATTCAAATCAAAAGTTGTGGGTCAAATTGAAAATTTAGAAACATAAAATTTAAACTTGAGATTTAAATTGACAATTAAAATCAAAAAGTAAAAATATTAAGGGTGAAATTATAATTTTTGAAACTTTTAAAAGTTGAAATTTATTGAAATTAAGATCTTAAAAGAAATTGGGGGAGAAAAGTACAATTTAACTATATTTTAAAAACATACATATATATATATATGAACGTTGTGTGTGTGTGTAACGGAAGATCACCAGCCGACAGGGAGAGAGAGATCAGACGACGTGACATGAGGGGATCAAATCTACCCCCTAAATTCATGCAATAAATACCCTCTCATGCAGTAGAAATGATCAAATCCTAAATCAAATCTGAAAAATAAGAGAAATTCTAGAGAGAGAGAGAGAAGAGCGGAGTGGGGGGTCGTCGGATTTTCTTGAATCGGCGTTCCTCCGGCAGTGTGGTCGTGGCTGTTACATGTGTGCGTGATTGTGTGGACATCATCGTCAGTCCTAGGGGAGAGCGAGGGTGGTTCGTCGACGGCGTGGCATTGTGCGTCTTAGCATCGCCGGTGAGCGGGAGCTGCTGATCGCCATCCAATCATCGACGATCGTCGAGCTGGCGAGTAATTGTGTATATTTGTCTCTGATTATTTTGGTGGGTGGGTGTGCATGCATGTGTGTTGTTCTATCGTCGGTCCGGTGGTGTGTCGCGGGCGATGTGTGGGTAATGATCGGTAGCGTGCTCTGTGCGTGGCGCTGTTCGTCTGGTGGCTTGGGGGTGTCACTAGTGTAGGGGGTGTGTTGATCGTCAGGTGGGTGTATGTTTGGCAGTGTGTATGTGTGTGTGAATCGCCGCCACGGTGCGGCCGGCAGTGAAGGGAAGTTAGTGAGAGAAAGTGTTGTCTCGTGGGTGTGTGATCGTGTTGTGTGGGAGTAGTGTCGACGGCGGCGGTAGTGTGAGTATTGTTGCGTATCGCCGCCGGTGAGGGGGACGTGAGGTGTGTAGTGATCCGTCGGCGGACGGGTTGAACCAGAAAACCAAAACACAACAGTGAAAGAAGAAGAAAAGGAAAAAGGAAGAAAAAGAAAAATTTCACAAAGAACCCCAATAAAAATCCAAAATTTATCTCGCGACCTATGAACGATTCGAAATGGATATCGTTTTTCGTTAAATTTATCTTAGTTTTGTTAAATCCAATTCTAGCATAAACTTTTTTGTAACCGGAATAATAAATTTGGAATCGTTCATATTACAAGATTTTTATGCAATAATTAACGGAATGAAATTATCAGAATAATAACAATTTTCATAAATAAAATATGGGGAATGGAAGAATGCGGAACTTAGGGTCTACGTTACATGATTAAGTGATTTTATATAAAATATTAATATAAACTCTGTCATTATTAGGTTTACAGGCACCGGCATCCAGATAGAATGTGGTCAGTGTCAGTTTTGCAAAACAGATATTGAGGTGAGTGTACTGTCTTCTTGCCAAATTATTTGTATATTTATATATATATATGATGGAAAATGGTTGTATTTAAATTAGATACTTTTAAAAAAATTATGTGGTGATTTGACGATGTTGATTAGACGATATTATTGAGTTATGTATTGATGATGTTGTTATTGATTTGACGATGCCATAGTATTTATCCGCTTCGACGGAGTGGTGTTTATCTACTTCGGCAGAGTGATGTTATCCACTTCGGCGGAGTGTTGTTTATCTGTTTCGGCAGAGTGATATTAGACGTTATACTGCGCAGTGATTATCCGCTTCAGCGGAGTGATGGGTGTTCGTAGGAAGGCATATCCTATGAGTGGTACGGTACCGTTGCAACTCTCGATCGTGAGGTTAAAACGATCACATGGTTAGCCCGAGGTGTGATGTGATGAGGTCTGAAGTGTTGAGGTGCGAAGTGGTGTTTGGTCGTATATGGTGTTTTCTTGCATAGGGTGATTGGGAATAGTACATTTATATATTTTATTGTATAGTGGATTGGTATGCTCTGATTTCGTTATTCTATATGGTTAGATGAATTATTCGAGTTGATTTTTACTGCTTAGTTGAGGTAATATATATATATATATATATATATATATAGACGTTGATTTTGTAGTGACATGAAAAATAATATTTTCCTTATGGTATGAGGTATTTAAATTATGAGATTATTATATTATTATTTGATATATGATGTTTATATGTTATATATTTGATTCAATTAAAAAGTTTTATTAAGAAGACAGTACACTCGCAGGTGCAGCGGTTAGGAGTCGGTCCTCTACTGGTACTGGGTAGAGTCCGGCGATGGTATAGCGATAGAGTATTTTGGGAGGTGCTGCCTGAGGCGAACCTAGGAGAGGTTCATTGTCGTTTTATCTTTTGTGGTTATTATAATTCAGAGACGGGTGTGTCCCCAGTTAGAGAAGATGTTTATGACCTGTTTTTGTGGTTGTATAATTATAAATGCATATTGTCGCTTTCTAATTTGGTTTATGGCTCAGGTGTTGTCATGTCGATGTCACACCGGCTCCATGGTGACGGGTGTCCGGAGTGGAGTTTGACATATATTTTTGAAGAAAAATTGGGATATTGTGGGCAATGATATCTATAATTTTGTGGTTAATTGTTTTACAGATGAGCGTATGCCTGATAACAATAATAGAACTTTTATTGCCTTGATTCCTAAAGTGAACATCCCTGAAACTGTATCTCAGTTTAGACCCCATTAGTCTTTGCAACACTACTTACAAAATCGTTACGAAAATCCTTGTTGCTAGACGTAGGCCTTTGCTGAAAGATATTGTTGGTCCCTATCAAAGTAGTTTCATTCCTGGGAAAATGACTCTTGACAACATTATTGTCACTCAAGAAGCTTTACACAGTCTTAGTAAAACTAAAAATAAATTTGGTTGAATGGTCATTAAGATCGATCTTGAAGAAACATATGATAGAGTGAATTGGGATTTTCTTGAAGAAACTCTTAACTTTTTTAATCTTCTTCCCAATTGAATTAAGCTTACGCTTAGTTGTGTTAAAAATGCTTCATTTAGAATCCTCTGGAATGGAGAACCCCTCTATGAATTTAAAGCTTCGAGAGGATTAAGGCAATGAGATCCATTATCCCCTTATCTTTTTCGTTCTCTGTACGGAAAGATTATCCTTGCTAATCGAGAACAGTATTAAAAAAAAAAGCACTGGAAAGGTATTAAACTTGCTAAAAATAGTCCTACTCTTTCTCACTTTTTTTTTCTTGATGATTTGATTCTTTTTTCTAGAGTTAAGGATATTTTGTGTGATAATGTGACTGATATTTTAAATGAATTTTCTAAAATATCAAGCCTTAAAATCAATCTTACTAAATCTAAAATGTTTATCTCTCCGAACATCAGAAGATCTGAGGCTAAAAATGCTAGCACCAGACTGGGCATCCAACTCACGAATGATCTAGGAAAATACCTTGGTGCTAACCTGATTCATGGAATAAATAGTAAAGATCATTATAGACATGTTATTGAGAAAGTCCAAAGTCGTTTGACCAACTGGAAGTCTAAATACCTTGTCATGGTCGGTAGAATGACACTCATAAAATCTGTTGCCACTGCTATTCCTAGCTACATGATGCAAACTATGATTCTATCTAGAAGTACCTGTGATGATTTAGATAAAATGAATATAAGATTTCTATGGGGAGAAACTAAGGATAAGAAAAAAATTCACTTAGTAAATTGGAAGAAAATCTGTCTTAACAAAAATAATGATGGGTTGGGTATTAAGAAAGCCAGAGTACTTAATGATGCATACATGACTAAACTGGGTTGGAATATTCTCAATAATGATGGTAACCTTTGGATAAAAATTATCAAATCTAAATATAAAGTTGAGGATAATCCAAGTTTTTTGGGAGAAAAAGGCTAATGGATCACATATCTGAAAAGGTATTTCTAAAAATAAGGCTAACCTCATTAAGGGTGAGAAATGGAGAGTGGAAAATGGTGCTAAAATTAACCTCTGTACCGATTGGTGGTGTGATAAAGGCCTGTTAGGAGATACCTATAACCAAAATTATGAGGATAAGAGAGTCTTAGATACTATTGATGATTTTAGTGATTGGTATCTTCTTCCGATCCTTACATTATCTCAGAAGAGGACAAAAGAGAAATACTCAATATAGATCCCCCCCTCCCTCCCCCGGTTTTTCTCAAGAAGATGTAGTAGTGTGGCAATTTGAAAATTCAAGTTTATTCTCTTTAAAATCAACTTACAGGGAAATTGATAAGGTGGAAGTCATGGGTACTAATCCTATTTGGAATTGGATTTGGACACTCAAGATACCACAAAATATGAAAAAATTTCTCTGGCTAATTGGTCACAAAAAGCTAATTACCAATGAACTTGTGGCTAAATGGAAGAATGATGTGTCGAGTTTATGTGAAATGTGTAAAGAAACTAGTGAGTCAATGGATCATGTCCTAAGAAACTGCCAGAAGGCTAAAAGAGTTTGACATCACTTTTTTAGTCTTGGTCAAGTACTTTCTTCTAATAGGTTAAATGTGCTGGATTTGATTAAGGACAACATCAAAGGGAAGAATTATCATCTTCAATCTTCTTATCTTTTTCTTGCTATTTTATGGGAGATCTAAAAGGACAGAAATGGAGAAATAATTGAAGGAACACAAAGAGATTGTTATATTGTGATTCAAAAAATCTTAAGGCTAAAGAATAATCTAGTGAAATCTTTCTGTCCTGAAAGATCGGACCCCTTGAATTGTAGATTTCTCTCACATGCAGGTTTCTTCAAGATGAACACGGATGGGTGTGCACGAAACAGTACCGGGAAAGGAGGATTTAGAGGCCTTCTTAGAGACAAGCATGGCATCTAGCAGTTTGGATTCTATGGATATTTGCAGAACTATGACAACCTTGAAGCGGAGATAAGAGGAATTCATAAAGGGATCTCAACTCTAGTCCTCAAAGAATATCCGAGAGTTATCATTGAGATCGATGCTGTCGAAGTCAAGAAGCTCTTGTTAGAAGATTGTCCAAGGAATCATAGATACAAACCGTAGATTGACGATTGCAAGCGCATGATACGCGAGAATGATTATGTCATTCAAGTCACAACTAGAGAAAAAAAATCAATGTGCGGACTATATGGCTAACATTGGAACGGATATGGAAGAAGATTTTAAAATTATGATTAATCTCCTGGAGGGAATGACTAATATGTTGTTTAGGGAAATGGATCCGAAGGCACACTTTTTATACCCGCAGTTTGTTGTTTTGTTTGAATATTTTCTGATGTATCAAAAAAAAAATGGTTGTAGCTGACTTGTCGGGTGACGGTGGAGTCGATAGAGAGTCGCAACTGAAAATATAAAGGGGATGATTGACCTTTTTTTTTTTTTTTTAAACAAAGGTAGTTGTAAAATATTAAATATATTTAATAGGGGTTTCTTAAATTAATTTTTTATAAAATGTGGGTTGTTAAAGTTTTTGTTTGGTCAGACAACAATTTGTATTTCATTGTTGAAAGTGGTGTTATATCTCCACCCCACCCCCAAAAAAAAAAATCTAAAAGTAAAATAAAATATTATAATGAGTTTTTATCATTTACATCTCTTTTTATTTTGCCCTACTCCTCCTATTATTTTGTTAAATCTCCGTTAGCCTCTTTTACTGATTTTTTTTTTTTTTTTATAAATAGACACAAATGTCCTTTTCTTTTTTAAAAAAATATTATTTTTCAAAAAAATCATTAACACCTTTTTTTTTTTTTTAAATATATATATATTACTCCTAAAAATTTTCAAAATTAATTTTACTCCTAAAAAAATATCATTCTTCTTATTCTTCTCTCTCCCTATGCGCGTCGCAGAAAAGAGGAGGAGGAAGAAGGGGTGATAGCAAATGAGTGGAGAAGGGGGAGGGATAAATAATAATAATAATAATAAATAAATAAAAAAGAGTAAAAGTAAAAAATATTTTATTTTTTAAAATACGGATATTTATGTAAAAAAGTAAAAGGAGAAAAATGTGAAAACGACAAGTGCGGTAAGGGATAAAAACCCCTTATTATAATGTTGTAAAGTTGGTATAGAAATGGGACGAATTGTAAAAAATATTTTTTACTCCAATGTTTTTTAAAATTATTTTTACCCCACCCACCCATCCTCCTCCTCTTCTTTTCTCTCTTTCCTTGTGCATGTCGCTGAATTGCGGATGGGTGGAGTGGGGGATAAAAAATAATTATAAAAAATTTAAAAGTAAAAAATATTTTATTTTTTAAAATATGGATATTTTTGTAAAAAAGTAAAAGGAGAAAAATGTGAAAACGACAAGGACGGTAAGGGATAAAAACCCCTTATTATAATGTTGTAAAGTTGATATAGAAATGGGATAATATATATATACTAGCGTATAACCCGTGCCTGAAGGCACGGGTGTAGAATAACCAAACCTAAAAAAAAATGATATAATTTTATCTATTATACAACATTTTACATCTATTACATTTGAATATTAATAATAAAACAATCAAGACCAATATAATATACCTATTCATTTGAATATTGATAATAATTAACAATCGAACATCAATTGTAATTAACAATCGAGACTAAAACTTGTATTGATATAAAAAAATTCAACAATATAAAAAATCCAATGATATTCTACGGTTTTATATATAATTTAATCTTCAAAGTAAGTTATAAACCAATTGAAATAAAAATAATGACAATTATGAAATTATCCAATCAAAATAATGATATCAAACAATTAGTGCATAACGCATGCCTAAAAATACTATTATGCTTCATCAAGAAAGCCCAAAAACACTATTATACTTCATTACGAAACAATCTTATTACAAATACAAACACTTAAAAAACATTTTTAAGAAAAATCCTAACTAAATAAAAAAATATATATATATAAAACGCGTTCAAAAATCAATTTCTTACGACAATAATTAATTTCGTAAAATGAATCTCAAATGAACATACACATTGTAAGGGAAACCAATAATAATATAATGTTACCTCCTATTCGGATAGAATCAAGGTATAATTTAAAAAAATAAAGAATAACGCGTAACTTGTAAAGTTGGTATAGAAATGGGACAATATATATATATATATACACGCACACAATTGCAATCTTAAGGGACGCTTGTTTGTTGAAGCCATGCCATGCCATGGAAGCATGATTACCTCCATCTGCTGTTAGCGTCACGAAGCGGCGAACAAGAGTACCCATAAATGTGAAGGACAAAATAGTAAAATACCACATTTTCCTCAACTGAATTTACCATGCGGCTTCTATGACCTGTTTTCAGAGAATCAAATTATCACTTTCGCATACAAAATCCCTCAACCAACTAATCGCCGATTTTTTCATTCCCAGAACCTCCCCCTTCTTATTTCCTTCTCCTATATAGCGCGTGAGATACACATCGAATCCGAGTCGATTCAATTATTTCATCATTCTACTAAATAGAAAACATTTTTTAAACTTTTTCCAACAAGGATGAAGTCTTTTATGTCTCATTTGTTTTTTAAAAAAAAAAAAAAAAAAAAAAAAAAAATATATATATATATATATATATATATATATATATATATATATATATATATTGTTGGTGTCGGAATTTGGTCTAACCAGCAGTATGGCCCGAACACTCTCAGATCAGGGGTAAGAGGAGTGTAAAGATTGAACTTCCTAGCGTGCTGCTGCCGGGTCGGACGGATCCGGTCGGGCCAGGGTCCGAGCCTAGGTCTTCTTTTCCTTCAGTGCTCCTAGTCACCGTCCAGGCCGAGCTCCTATTCATCACCTGCACAAAGAACGGCCGGGTTTTTTTCGGTGTTAGAGTAAGAGTTCGGAGTAGAAATATAGATTGGAGAGTTACTGTTACTTTGACCTGTCTGAGCGACCTATGGTGAAATTTCTCTTTCTATAATGGTTTTCTCGTCCCCTAATAGTGTTGGGGAAGCCTTATATTTATAGGCAGGAGTGTGGTTAGCATAAACAAAATTAAGACCTTTAGCTCAAATTACCGGTAAACAGTCAAGTGCGTGGGCGTACGGCGGATTAGAATTATGGGCCTGAGCCCATTACTGTTGATGGCGGGGGCCGGGGTCCACCCTGTTGAGGAGGCGGGCCAGGTCTCTTTGGGCGCTCCAACCTTCGGTGGCTGCCGGGCACAGAACACCCCGGGCTGCCTATACACCTGACTGATACGAGGTGGTTGGCGATGTGGCAGAAACTATTTTTGATAGTTGACACGTGGATGAGGCCCGACTTTACCCACATCATATATATATATATATATATATATATATGTATTTAAGTTCGGTGGTATGGCAAAATGAGAACAAGTCAGTTTACATCTCATCATTTTTATAATTTTAAGACATATAATATGTAATTTGACAAACGCAGAGAGCCACACCATAATTCAAGGATCAAAAATATAATATTTTTTGGATTTTTAATAGCCATTGGATGCATGGCCGGAACGTGTACGGATACCACCGTGGCAGGTGCCAAGGGAAGCGTTTGTCCGATGTGGCTTACAAGTGGCATCTCGCTGTCGGGATTTTTTTTTCCGTCAAAATATCAAAACAGCTGTGAAGAGAGTGAGACGGTTGCTTCTCAACCGTCGATCGTGGAATGACGTTAGGTTGGTAAATGTAGAGAGAGAGAGAGAGAGAGATTACATGATTATTGACACTTTTTTTATTAATTTCTTTTTATTTGGATTTTTTATTTTAAATCCTATTACTAAAAACATGTTTTTATTTTATATATTTTTTATTTTTTAATCATTTGTTTATTATTTTTTCTTTTTCTCTTTTTTTTTTTCCTTCTTTGATTTCGCTCACGCTCTTTCTCCTGCTTAACTCTCTCCCCTTTCGCAACCGAAACGAAGAACCCCGTAACAGGGGTGTTTCACCCCCCTGTTACGAGGGGGTGTTTTCATAGGGAGGGAGGGAGAGAAAATTGAGCGGGAGAGAGGGAGGAAGAGAAAGAGAATAGGAAAAAAAATCATTAAAAAATAAAAAAATGTGTAAAAATATTATTTTACCCATCTATTCCGTTAGATTTGGTGGATTTTTTGACAGAATAACCATTTAAAAATATATTGATACGTAGAGAATTTAAAATAAAACACTTAAACGGAGAAGGACTATTTAAAAAAATATTAATATCTGGAGGATTTAAAATGTATTTTTTTTTTTAATTATTTTTGTTATCTCGGTCCGCTTACACGCATGTCGACGAATTTTTAGATGATTTTAAAATCGTATTTTTGTATATCGATCTGATACATCCAGAATTAAGATTTAATTTTTGGAGTGATACACACGCGAGTTTGACGAGGAGGAAACAAACACTTTTCCCTTGACTAACCTCTCTCAGGTTCGATTAATGGCTAACGCATACATTCTGAAAACGATTTTGATGAGAAAAAGCAAAAGCTTCGGGTTTTCCTAGTAATTTGTGAAGGAGACGCTCCAATCGATTGTCAGCTCTCTCTCTCTCTCTCTCTCTCTCTCTCTCTCTCTCTCTGTCAAATAGTGGAGATGAAGATCAGAGTTGTTGAAGTGTAATCATTGACATCGCTATCTCTTTCTCTCTCTCTCTATAATTGATTGAAGCTTGCTCGTCTCTCTCGCTCTCTATCTCATAATGACAATTGCCGATTTGTATTTCTTCTGAAGGTATTGTAATCGCGAATTTCATCAATTTTCATGGAGCTTCGGATTGAATACAGTTTTTCGAATGTTTTTCCATTGGAATAGTTTGAATTTCTGTGTTTTCTTCGCTTAATATGAGCAGGATTGAAGTTTTCTTCTGTTGTGTAGTAAGAATAATCTAAAAAAGAAGGATTGATATTTGATACTGATTCGATTCAAAGGATATGAGTGTGAATCGCGAATCAGTTTTGCTACATTAATGAACACGAGCACCACACCTCCCGAGATCCGTTGTATTTATGAAGAATATTTTCATGGAGTCCTTTGGTGTTCCCTTTATTGCGTCGTCTCCTTTTTCTGCTCCCGCATTTTTCTCATTCCCTGTACGTGCCATGTCGACTCTCTCTCTCTCTCGTGTGTGAGCTTTATTTCGTGAAGAACCTGATTCTCTGAACACAAAAGGACGAACTCGCTTTTCTTTCCTCGCTTTTAATAGCCTCTTCTTTACTAACTTTTTGTCTCTGCTACTTCACCAGTTCTTTTACTCTCCGCCATTGTAAAAGTGACTCGCGAACACTTTAAATGGAGAAAGAGAGAAATGCATGTACTCCATATGTGTTAGTGAGGGATATTTACAGATAGTGAAGGAATCGCCGGAGATATTTCGCCTTTGAATCGATCGATTTTCCGTTTTAATTCCTTATAGATTTTCAAATTCGAGTTTGTAGAACCAAAATCCATCCCGACTCTCTCCTCTTTTTCAGCGAACTTTTTGGTATTTTCTCTCAAAACACGCTTCCAGTTCTTAATTCTCTCTCTCTGGTTTTTCTCAACTAATTTGCACTTTTCTTTTTCTGCAGTCTAAAATTGCACAATCGAATTCGTAGATTACGAGAATTAAGATCTGGACGATCCGTGTTTTGAGGCTTTTCTCGAGCTCTGTTCGTTCGATTTTTCGGGGGCCGGAGCAGATATTCGCAGGTGAATGTCACTGTTAATTCGGAAATGGACAAGATTCGAGACGTGAGACTTGTTGGTGGAGCGAGTCGGTTCTCTCCTGCGAAGCGACGAAACACCAAGCAAACTGGTAATCATTCATCGCGAGAAGATGAGGGGAAAAATACAGTAAACACCCTCATTTTCACTTCAATTTACAGTAAACAACAAAGCGCCCATGAATTGTTGTCTTCTTCTCCGCATTCTTTCTTATTCTCATATTTTGGTGCTTGTGATGAAGAGCACGTAGATATGCTTGTCTCCTTGCCTTCTCTTTGTTTTGGTTTTTTCCTTGTCTTTATCTTTCCCTCTTTTGTTCATATATGAATGCGAATTGAAGTTTTAAATTGGTGGTGGCCCAGAGACGGTACCTCCGACGAAACCGAAAAAGGAAAAACGTAGAAGATTGAGCGTCTCTGGTATTTGTTCAAGCCACGAAGACGACGACATGGGTTCTACCGGATCTGATGGTGAAGATGAGCTTCTTCGTCTTACTACGAGCGTTACCAAGAGATTTAAGCTTCAAAAAAAGGTTGTAATTTTATTTCTTATTATTTCTGTATCCATTGCTTTTGCTGGTACTCAAACAGTTCAACAATGTTTATTTTTATTTTTATTTTTTTTGCAGTTTTCCATTAACTGCAATCGAATTGATAATTATTCTTCAGTTCCTCGGAAGCTTAGGTCAGGTATGTAATTTATCTGAATTTTTTTTTTTTTTTTTTTTTTTTTGTGTTGGATCTTCAGAAATTTCCTCTTTATTTTATACCTTGCATTTTGGAATAGATTTTTAACTTTCATTCTCTTTGCTTTCCCCGCTCCATCTTTTTTAAAGTTATTATTCAGTGTAGAACTTTTTGAGCTTTTCATAAATAAGCTAGGTGTACAGTGGTTAGGTCTCTTTCAATCCTAAAAATCAACTTATAAGGTGAGATTTTCTCACTTATAACCTGATCGTCAGTCTTTTTACATTCTATATGAGATAAATCCAACAATCTCTTCTTCACACATCGGGTCTTTGGTCAATTAACCCTTGACCAAGCTTTCTCTTTGTGACTATTGGGCCATAATTGTTGTAACCTGCGTTCTGATATCAATATATGGTGGTCTTGAACCTCTCCTAACTCCAACTTGTCTAGCAGTTCCTTCCACATTTGATGTGAGATAAACTCCACAGTTAGGTTGTGTTTGGTTGCATGAAATTATAACCTTGGAATGTGAATTTTGAAATGAAAGTATCTAAAAAAATTAAAAAAATGTAGATGCTTTCATTTCGAATTCCAATTCTATGGCTTCAATTCTGGGCTCCCAAATGGCACCTCAAAATTATTACACCCACATATATGTTAGGAGGTTCTAACTTAAAACCATATGGTACTAAGTGGAATAACTCATTTGATTTATATAGTGGTTTGCAAACCCTCAAATAAGCGATATGGGATAAGAATCTAACACCCGTCCTTAAGTGCAACCCCGGTTTACACAAATAGTTTGACTACGAGAGAATGATGAAAAATGTGCAACCCTCGGCTTGCACGGATAATTTGACTATGAGGGAAAGAGAGACTTATAACCTTGACTCTCATACCATGATAAGAGGTTCTAACTTAAAACCATATAGTACTAAATGGAGTAACTCTTTTAATTTATATAATAGTTTGAAAATTCTCAAATAAGCGATATGATACAAGAATCTAACAAAAGAGGAAAGAAACAAAGAATGAGGATCTTCTAAAATTAATGCGTTGATGTTTTTTTTTCTCGTGTCCATAGCCATCAAGAAGCGGGATCGTGAGTCCACTTCTCCTCCTTTGCCAGTTTCGAAGAAGCTGAACCATAAGGTAAAATTAGTTGAATTTCACTTTGAGAAAGAAACCAAAAAACGAACCCGAGTTATAAAATATTCATTTCTGAAAATCGGGTTTTACTTCTACAGATTCAAGGACACTTAGATGAGTCTCATAGATTGGACATCATGGGGACGATCACAAAGGACGAGGAAGAAGTGGCGGAAACGCTCTATTCTTTGGCTGGAATGTTCCCAGTTTGTAACAATGCCGACAATAATGAATTGAATGGTCAGCTGTTGGAAGCAAAATCTTCTCCTTCGCCACTGGAAGAAAGTTCTGTATCTTCATTTGAAGGTCGCTGATTTTTTTACATCTTAAGTTGCAAAAAATTACTTTTTACCAGTTCTAGTAATGCTTAAATCTGCACTTCTTCAGATTCTATAATTTCGAAAGGGGAAGTTCAAATTTGTTCAGCAGCCATGGGAGTGGCTGCTAATTATGCACCACCAGCAGCGAAAATCCAATCTCTAAACGAAGCACCAGACCCTTGTGATTCAGCCATGGAGTTCAATAATCGTGTTTCAAATGTAGATCCATCGTTGTTTTCCAAACCGGAACCTACCCGAGAGCGGTTGCCATACAATTCAAATAGTTTTGGTGTTCCATCTGAATCAAACTTGGAACCTCGGTAAGTAACTTTTTTATGTTTCAGTAATTTTTTCACGAGTTCAAAGTTACTGCGTTGCATAAAAGTCATTATAATTTTTACATGTAAAAAATTGCAATAACTTTTATGTCGTGCAATGAGTTTGGACTTTTAACAGAATTAGTGAACTTTTCAAAAAGTTATTGAATTGACCGGGATGGGTGAACAGTAAGTTGCAAAATTTGATGCTCTTGGCGAAAACAACTATTTTCTTGGGTGCTTGTTAAATTTTTTGAACTTTTGACTCTTACCACATTAACAGATTAAAGCAGTTCAAGTTCGAGAGAACCCCAGAAAATGCAGAAAAACCAGCGATGCCATCTGGACCGGTATGCTTTACAATTCATGTGTCCCATTGGTCACAAATGAATAACCTCAGACATTAACCCAAAAAAAAATGTATGCTTGTTATTTTAAGGTTGTTGCTCGCAGAAATCAGTACAGGTCGGAACATAACATCCAGGAGAGCAAGAATACGGGTAAAAATTGCAAGATTTTGAGATTTACATTTCATAAATGTCGCGTTCTTGCTTTGTCTGAGGGGCTGTATAAATGATGATGATGATGATGTATAGGTTTAGGATTGTGGCCAGGCTTATGTTCAACAGGACCAACTGTTGCTCAGAGACATGGAACTTCATTGCAGTAAATTTTTCTTCCCAAATGCTATTTTTACCTTATGGCTATATGTATCTTGTCCTCCAATCTCACACTTGAGTTATTTCAGGTCATTCAGTTCGACACTCCCCACATGGCTGGGTAACGCCACTCAGCCTTCCACATCAGAAAATGTTGTAGGAACTAGAAAGGTAAATATATAAAACAGCGGGCTGCTTTTAGAGACTACTTAACGAGTTTTACAAAATTCAGGGTTTCGATCATGCAGGATTCTAGAGGAGCAGTCCATGTCGAGAGAAAGAATTCATGGAAGAGATGCTCTGCCCATGTCTACATTAGCCGTCTCACAAAAATCTTACAAATCTCAGAGAGAAAAGAGAGGTTTCCTCAGCCTACTCAGTTTATGGGCGATGAAGAATCGCATATCTCCACCAATGTTGTTAACTTGGGGAGGAATGGTTTGAATGGAGTTGTTTCAAGTAATGGTAGCACCGTTTGTTATGCTGCTGAGAAGAGTCCAAATGAAGTCCGAAATGCTATTCTTTTGCACAAGACACTGCTTCAAGATCAGCAACAGGCTTCAACATCAAACGGCTCCCGCTCAAATCAGCAGCAAGTAAGCAGCAGCTCATTATCTGCAGTATATATATATATATATATGGTTTTCAAACATATTATATAAATTCTGAACATTCTCTTTATGCAGACTTTCGATTTGTTATCTGTTTCTGCTGGATTAAAAAATGGCCTGGCCCAATTTCGTGCTCCATACATGCAGCATAATAATCACAATCTCATGCCATTCTTGATGCCCCTGGATCGTTTATCCTCTCCTGTTTTTCCAGATCATCTAAGAGGACAGGTGATTCAAATTTCCCCCCTTTTTTTCAATCCCTCTGAATTTTTTGCTGATTTTTTTATTTTTTATTTATTTTTGGCCTATTAACAGGTCCAGATGCGACTAACTCCATATCTAGGCGGCACTACATTCTCTAGGCCTTCACAGAAACAGCAGCTGCAGCAACAGAATTGGAATGCTCATCTTGCGGCTCATGATCATAATTATAAGACGGGTTCACCCTATTCTCAAGCCATCCTCCTTCCCCCAATGGAAGTAATTGGGTTCAAATGTGGGCCGATATCAGCGCAACAGCAGCAGCCTCAAGTTATCGCTATTAATAAGCCAACTCTGCAGCCTACCTCGGAAAAGATAAAATGGCAACACCGCCATCTCCCTCCTGGCTATGTAGGCAATGGTGGTGGTGGTGGTGGTGATGGTGGGTTTTACACCAATGGTCGTGCACCGGTGCTAAAGTTACTCTGCAACGATCACCTCTAGAACGAATAAAAAAAAAAGACACCTAATGATTATGTGTATATTTACCAAATCCAAGTGTTGGGCTTTTGATTTATCAAATCAAGGAGCATTAAAAACATTTTGCAGTCGTTAGGGTGCTGAATTGTTTAAATGATCGAAACAACACAATGAAATGGAAATATTTTTTCTTCAGTACAAGGAATAGCAACCATTTTCTCTATTCAATTTTCTGTATTGAATCTCTACAGCATAACAACCCAATTCTTGTAACCTGACGGTTATCCAGTATGCCTCCCTTGTGAATCTCTACAGCATATTGACAACACAAAATAACCGTCTAGGAAGGGGGGTGAAATTTTTGGACCGAAATTTCTCCCGCGCCAAAATTTATATAATCCAATCTCATTCATCCATTTCCCACAAATCGATTTCTAACTACCAGAAACCTTAGCTTTCAAGACTCATTAAACTTGATAAGAAGACCCGCATTTTCAGACACGGAGTAACTCATGCTTTTTCCCGACAATTTCAGGCAAGACATGTTCAGAAGACAAGGAACTGTGCTGAAAATTGGTAACAGAAATCAATATATCCCAATGTAAAGTAGGCATAGCACTTACAATCTCAAAGGTGAAATTATGGAACAAAAAGAATGACTAGGAGAACATAAAACAGGTGAAGTCACTTCCAAAGGGGGAAAAAAGAGAGAAAATAGGAGCTGACTGAGCTCATAAGATTATAATTTTGCAGATAAGTCCTCATTCTTGCTTCTCCAATTCTCCCATTCTCTCTATGATTGCCTGCAGTCCATGAAATGATGAAATAATGGTGAATCATGACCATGAATTAGCGCCGTTTGGTTGTTTAAATTATCTTATTTTTACAAGCACAATTTAAATCTAAAAGGGTTGTGGTCTGAATCCGTACCTTCTTGCTTGTCTCTTGAAGCTCCCCAGCAAGGATGAACTCATCGAGTATCAGATATACCTATTCCCAAGAACGTTATTTAATCAGATCAGCGCCATGCAACGACTTAAAAGAGTAATCACAAATAGCTTGATATGAAAAAGATATAAGAGGGCATTATGATGTATGACAAACCTTGTGGAAATTAAAAACCAAATCTAGCTCGCACACATTGCTGAAGAAATGATCCAAGATCTCCACAAACAAGTGAATGCACTCCAAATATGCCAATTCATTATCAGTTATATCCACACAAATCGAGAAAAAAAGCCCTGCATATCTCCTGTAGATAACCTTGTGTGTTCGGAACTGCAATTCAATATGAAATTAGGAAGACAAATTTGTAAAAAGAAAAACATGTGATTGAGAGGATTGAAGCCGGTGAAATCATTCACAGAAAACTCAAAAACGGGGTTTCAAATAATTTCAAATCAAATCAATTGACCTCTCAATCAGTGGCAGCGCCACGTTAGGCCGAGGGACTCAAATACCCCCCTCAACTTTTGAAATTTTTCACTTTTACTCTTTTATAAAAAAATCAATTAAAACCCTCGATCAATTTTCTAGATCCACCGTTGCTCTAAACTCTTATAACCAAAGGAGCACACGGCATCGGATTCTACATACAAATCAGCAATTCTTGATATCTATGTTGAGTTTAAATTAAAAAAGGAACAAAGGGTTTATGAGTTCTTTATATTAGATTGTTAATTGAAATACCAATAGCTATAAAATTCCACTTTCCATCTTCGAGACATCATATAAACCGGTAAGAAATCGTTCTTTTAGTCTTCGATGTTTCTGTTAGAGCTCAAGACAAGCAAAAAGAATTTAGAGAACTATCACATAGTTCAACAAGAACCTTGTATTTGGCCTATAAAGACGACCCATTTATCATCAAAGGGTCACAAAAGAACCAATTGTTCTAAAAAAAGAATCTAGAGAGTATAACCATACCAATCAAACATAAGATATAGAACAAATTAGTGTTTGGCTACACAACCTAAAAGGTATTAGTCTGGTTGGCAAAGGCATGTGCCCCTTTCGTTGTCAACGGGTTCGACTCTCCCGACTCAAGGATTTAGATCTTGAATTTAATCTTAAATGCACCACAATGTGGGGAAGTGCATCCTTAAGATAATCCAGGCAGGTGATTAGTCGAGATGCGCGTAAGCTCGCCGGGACATTACTGTAAAACCAAAAAGAGAAAAAGTGTGGCTACGCACCTCGACGAAGTTGGTGAACTTGGGATCTCTGTTCACAACCAATCGATGAACCTGTATAAGACATAGACAATCAATCAAAACCCTAATTCTTGAATGCCCAAATTGCAAAGATTAGGCAAAAAAACAAAATTGAAATAATACATATAGAGAGAGAAGAAGTCAAGATGCTAATAATACCTCATATTCAACCTTGTGCTTCTCGGATTCCTCGAGAGGAATGTAATACTTGGCGAGACGAGTCTTCCCCTGCCTGTTCTGAAGCAATATGAACCGGATCTGCCATTGGCCATGCGAATAACAAACAATCAATTCGAAATCTCCATTGATTCATGGCGAGGACGCTTAACAAAACATATAAATCATAATCAAGGGGGGAAAAAGAAGAAACAGAGAAGGCGTAACGAGAGTACCATTTCGGAGAGATTTGGAGGAAAAAGCAAGTAATAACGGATTATCTTTTCAGTTTTTCAGACGATATACGAGAAGGGAACGACCCGATCGGAAAACCAGATCAAATATTCAATTCAAATGTTCGTGCATCGACTTTAGTTTCGCAAGGAAAAAATGTAAAATATAATGGATTTTTTTGGTATATAATCCAACACCTGCACATGATGACGCGAGACTAATCTCGTTCAGAGTGCATAACTATCTCTTCTAATAAGTATTTTTTTCCAAACTCGAATCTCTAATCTTGTAGAGATCACTTAATTACTTTAACTTAAACAGTTCTTACCGTTTAAACTACACTATGTTTGTGGATTTTATGAATACTTGTTGGGAAAATTGTATTTTTTTATCTAGATCTTGAAAGTTGTTAAATTATATATGAGATTTTTATTATTTAATCTTTCAAAGACATATAAAGTATTAAAAAAAAAATCAACTACAAAAGTTAAGTTTTTGGTTCTCTAAGATTTTTTTTAAAAAAATCTTCGGTCTTGATTGCCATTTTCCATGTTATGTCATTCTAACCACTACAATTGCCACCTACATGAATGGAAAGTGGATGTGTGTGAACCCACGAGATAAACCAACGTTTCAAATTCCACCATTACAAGCATATAACAGATAAAAAAAAATTAATCCAAATAAATGTACACGAAATTTTGTTTTGCAATGATATGAAATTTGTATTTTTTGAAAATCAAACATAAAAAGTGAATGTTAACATTATGGTTGAACAGAGCAGATTCAGTTTTGCCAAAAAAAAAATTGAAAATATATGCACCTATTATCCCACTAATAACTTCACTTTCTAATGATAAAAACTCTTACCATTCCACTCTCTTCCTCAATCCTAGAAATTCTAACCAGACGATACGAGCCATTTTTGTGTCGCAACACCTCAATGGCAAAAATAAGAGACTTTGAAGCATCATCGAGAGAAATAGAGAGAGCGTTAGTCCACAAGGTATGTTAGCAGTTATTTCCATGTTAGGGTTTTGTTGATTTCAGTTCACGTTTCCACAACTGAAACTCAATGCATGTTGTTTACTTGATTTGTAAAAGCTAGTCGCAAGTGAGAATGTTCATGTTCCCTAAAAAATTAGATTTTCCTATTTAATTAGATTTTCAACAAAATTACTGCATGAATGTTCTCATATTTTTGTCTCTGTCGTATATTATGAGAATGTTCACATATCAGTCCTTGTGTAATCTTTGCAATATACTGAAACGATTTGGACACTCAGGTGTATCTCTTCCCATTCCAAATAACTTGTCGCAATTAGGGATGTTCATTTCATTTCGGTTCACTAAAATTTTAGATTTGTCTTGTTTAATTTGAGTGTGGAGATGTTATTGTATTTTCATATCTTTTTGTATATGACATGAATATTCACGTGTTTGTCTTTGTGTGAATATCCTTGTATCTTTGAATGTGTGAATGTTCTTGTATTTTTAGTATTTGTCACGATTAATGAGGGCAGGGATGTTCTCAAAACTCTTTTTTTTTTGTATTTGTCTTTGTGTGAATGTTCTCATACGAGTGTGTGAATGTTCTCTTATCTTTTAAATTTGTTATGTTTAATTTGAGCATATGGATGTTCACGTATTTGTCATTGCGTAAATGTTCACATTACATTGTAGTAAAAGATAGGCAGAATGTTATATATTGTGTGAACATTCATGTGCATTGTTTATCAAAGTGTTAGAAGAAATACATACATCGCAATTTTAGTAATTTTCAGAGAGATGATGGTGCAGTCAAAATTATAAATTATGAGATCTCTAAAATTGATCATTTTAGATATTTAACTTCAATGATTTAAGACAATAGCAAAATCGAGGAGGATATTACTCATAAAGTTAAGACATAATAGTTAAGTGAAAAAATACAGTTGGGATGATATGTGATCGTAGGATACCGTTGAAAGTCAAATAATTTTTTTACAAATTTGCAATAAAATCAACAATTCAGTATAGTTCAAAATGTTAAACAGTAAACACAAAATATATCTATAAAATTAATATAAACAAAATTAAGAATAAAAATATTAAAGAAAAATTAAGAATAAAACTCATTAAAAAAATAAAAGATGAGAGAAAATCTTTTACGATGATTTAGACATATACATGAAAGACTCATAAAAATATCAGTGTAAAAAATAAGATTTTAGTTAAAGTACGGAGCTATTAAAGGATTTTGAGAATCAATTCTTATTTTTTGGATTGAGTTGAGTTGAGTTTTGTGTTTGTCAAACGCGTTCCCAAAAATCAAACACAAAATTTTTGGGTTGGGTTGGGAACACTAAGGTGACGTTTGGTTAGTGTTCCCACTTTTCTGAACCCAACTGGAATAGGTTGGGTTAAATTGAATTGGGTTGGGTTGAGAATTTTGGGAACAAAATTACGTTTGATAACGACAATTTTTGTTTTGTGCTGAGAACAGAATGTGTTTGGTAACGATTTTATCCTAAAACTAAATTTTTTTTTTTGAATTTTTATTTTGTTTGGTGGCGGCAGGACGGCGGCGGCGGCGGAGGTGAACGCCGGCGGCGCGGACGGTTGCCGGACGGCGCCCGGCGGCGGGTGGTGGTGGTTTGCCGGCAAATGAAGTCGAAAGTTGAGAACTTTGGGTTTAGTTTTTTGGGCACAAAAAGAAACAACTTTTTTTATTTCTGATTTCTTTAGAATTTTGAGAATCAATTCTTATTTTTTAGATTAGGTTGGGTTGAGTTTTGTGTTTGCCAAACGCGTTTCCAAAAATCAAACTCAAAATTTTTGAGTTGGGTTGGGTTGGAAACACTAACCAGACGGGGCCTAATATTCCATATTAGTAATTGTAGGATGGGCCATAGGCGACAGCATTTGGTAGAATTTATGTTGGAACTTGGAAGTGCATCCTGCATAGTAACATGTTGCTCTACTTTTGGACAATTTAAAAACAAAAAGAATAAATAGGTTAAATGGTCCTAAAAAATTCTGTTGGGCTTGCAGCTCAAGTGTCCCTCTCCGTCGCCGGAAAGTTGTATTCCGGCCGCCTTCACCCTCCAACAAAAATCCACACTACTAACAGAATACCAGTGAAGTGGACGCCAAGAAACGAAGCTCCCCTTCCCTCCCCTCCCCATACTATATAATATTCCCACCTCAATTCATCTCACTACCCAGACCCAGACCCAGACCAAGACCATCTCTCTCACACACCACACGCACTATCTCGAATCGACTGTTGAAGATGGAAAAGGACGGCGGTCCGGCGATAGTAAGAAGGGCGGAGATCGACACAAGTGCGCCGTTCCGGTCGGTGAAGGAGGCGGTTTCGTTGTTCGGAGAGAGAGTACTCGTCGGAGAGATCTACGCCAACAAGCTCAAAGAGGTGACCGCATCTATACTTGCGCTTTCTTTTAATTTTTATCGTTAAACAAAGTACTGATGAGAATCAACGAGCGCCGTCAAAAGATCCGCTACATGTTTCAGTTGGACCTATTACTAGGATAAAATGACCTCACCATTTTAGATTTAGTGCAAATCTCTTGAGTTAGTCCTGATAGATCCAATTGGAATATGCAGCGGATCTCTTTCACGGGTACTAATTTGGTGATTTTGAAGCAGATGCAAAAAGGAGAAAACCAGAACGAATTGCAGCGGCCATCGAAGCTGACGGCGGAGCTAGAGGAGACCAAGCAAACCCTAGAGAAGGCACGAGAAGAGAGCCTCGTAATGGCCACCTGTCTTTCTTCCTTACAGCAAGAGCTCGACCAGACAAAAACAGAGCTCCGGCAGCTCAAGCTGATACGAGAATCGGAGAAACAATACATTAACGAAATCGAAGACCTGAAGTTCGTCGAAGATGTTCAGTCGACGGAGTTCGAGATTGAATCGGAGAAGGTGGAATTTGATAAGAAGAGATACGTGACGTTCGCGAATCCGCCGTCGTCTGCTCGAATCATGGTGCCGCATGAAGAGGATGCGGTCCTGGAGAGACACCCTTCGCTCGAGAAGAAGAAGAAGAAGAAGCCGTTGATTCCACTGATTGGAGCCATTTTTTCAAAGAAGAAATCGATCTCTTGAATTTCCTGTCACCGCAGACCTTGTCATAAATAAACATGGCGGATCGAATTAAAACTTTTTTTTTTATTTTTTGTGTTTTTGTTTCTGAAATTTTGTTTCTTCAACTATAATCTTTTTAATTTCAGCCAAGGGCAAAGAATCAAGACTGTACAAGAGGACTTTCATTTTACATGCATTTTTGATTATTTAATGGGTGAAAAATTATATAGGTGGAAGAAATTTTAGTTTTAATGTCGCCTATATTAAAAAAGAGGAAGACCTGCACACGCATCTATACACGCACGATTACATGTAACAATTTTGTAAGTAAAATTTTATTACATGTTACAAATATTACTGTATTTTATAACATGTAACAATTAAATTTTTATTTTTTTTTAACATGTAACAATTTTATGTGTAAAATTTTGTTAGATGTAACAAAAATTACACAAAATACATGTAAATGTAAACAAATACATGTAATTAATATTAAACTAATTTTTGTGTCCAATATTTGTTAAATGTCACAAATATTATACAGATATATGTAATTGTAATATGTCACTAATATTATATAAATACATGTAATAAAAAAATCACAGATATATGTTAAAAAAATAACAATTATTAAATTGTAACTAAAATTCGTTGCATGTAACTAATATTCACTATAAAACTAAATTTATTTACTAAGGTCTCCTTACATCCCTGCAATGTCCCTACAAGTCCTATAATGTGAGATTAAAACACAAGTGAAATCCAACTTAAAAGACTAAATAAAAACCTAATAACAAGAGAAGACTAATCGTAGATTAAACCTTAAAAATAGGACTAATCACCGATTTTTCCTTATTTAATTCCTTAAATTTTATATTTGTTTCAATCCTACAAAATAAATAACGTTGTTAATAATTTAGACAGAAAATAGGATGTGCACCACACAACCATTTTTTTATTTTTTTTTTGTATACCCACTAGTCTATCCCCACACCCACTTAGGATGTGAGACTAATCTCGTTTGGAATGTGTGATTGCTCTTCTCAACAAGTGTTTTTCTACTGCCTTGAACCTCTGATCTTACAAAGATCTCTTAACTATTTTAACTCAAGTGAACCTTATCACTTTAATAACACCATGTTAGTGCACATAACTTTATAGTGGGTATATTTTTGTCATTCATCAAGCTACTAAACTTAAAAAAATTTCTCCCTAATAATGATTCAAATTTTTCTCTGTTATTATTTAGACAAATAGTTATTAGAGAAAAATTATGAAAAAACATTTTTAGATATAATAAAGTGATAAAATGACAAAATATCTCATTAGAAGGTCACGAGCGGAGTATAATCTATTTTTCCATCTAAATACAATTAACAACGTTTTAAATTTTATAAGATTAAAACAACATGTAAAATTTAAAGGTGCGAATATACAATTTAACAAATCTCGGGATCCACATCGCCCTAGGGATGGTCATGGGTTTGGGGGTCTGCTAAGCCCGCCCAGCCCAACCCTATTTTTTAGAGTCTGGGCTCAAGTTTTGAGCCCACAGATAGAACTTGGGCTCAAACTTTGAGGCCCAACTAAATCTAGGGCCGAGCTTGGGTTAGGCCAAAATTTTTAGGGTCGGCCTGAGTTTTTTATATATGTAATATAAATATAAATTAAAAGTTTGTTCAAATCTCTTAATTTTAATTGCATAAATCTACCATATATATATATATATATATTTTGGTAGAAACGAGTCTGCTTATATTTTTATTTTATTTTTAAATTAAAAAAAAAAAATTATAGGACTGGGCCGGCTCGAGGGCCGTGCTTGGGCCCTAATTATTTCCATAGGGCCGAGCTTGGGAATGAAAATAAGGTCTGATCTTAGGGCCGAGCCGATCTAGGGCCTTGTATATTTTTGTAATACCCTAACTAAAGTCCGGCCATGACCAACCCTCGCCGTGTTTTGTTACTGTTTTTGTTTCTTGATTTCTATTCTCGATCCCAAAATTTTGAGATTAATGTACAAAAATGTGTTTAGTAAGCACGTTTATGTTCCAAATATTTTGGGAGTAATTCTTGAATTCCTTGAAAATCTGAGAAACAAAAAAATATTAATTCCCATTAACTCTCACAAAAACTATTATCACTATTATCCCGTCGGCCAACAATGTCACCACCACGCTAGGGGCCCAAATAGTTGGCCCACGAGAATAAGCAGAAATTGATTGAAGCCTTGCGAACCCATGGGCCTATTTTGCCGTGGGCCCACATTACAGAGAGGCGGGGTGAGCCAATTCGAACTTGCCGCTCCTCCCTCCGCCGAAACTCCGACCGCGCTCTCATCCCGCCTCCGAAGACTCTCTCTCTCTCTCTCTAGGATTTTATTCTTACTGTACTCAGAAACTGCCATGGCGATCTCCGGCGATGATCCTAATATAGCTGTACAAGAGTACCTATGTCGAATGAATTTACGGTCTCAGGGCCAGCCGCGGAATACCTCTTCTTCTGCTGCAGCTGCCGCTGCGGGTCGAGTCTTACCTCCATATCATCAGAGACCAAATCCTTTTGTCTCCTTTCCTGCCTCCAGCCGCAAGAACAGTTCGTACACTAGTACGGACTATCATTCTGCAAATTCCAATTGTTTTGCTTTTCCGGTGAGTATCACTCGCTAATTTCTTCTGATTGCTTTTCTGCTATATGTATCTGTTTATGCGCACATAGTTATCATCATAGAGTTTTAGATTTGATTTGAATTCATATTTGATGATTTGGAGTCCGGTGCTCTCATTGATCCTTTTTGTGTTGGAATTTGGGGCTTTTATGAAATTTGTATAGTAGCTTAATTTACTGAGAATTTGTTCTTTCTTTCCGTAATCACTATTCAATATCTTTTAGATTTTCCATATCCTTCATCGTATCTCTATGGAATTAGACACGATTCCTAGCTTGTATGAGTAAATCACTTTGAAGGTATATAACCAGTTATAACTGTCTCGCCTATGCACCCTTATGTAACATCCATATGTTGGATCTTATTATGAAGAAAGCAAATGATACTGGTAACTGTGAAGCCATATTCAATGGAAATACAGCCACTCAATGGTGTAACACGGCTGAAGAACATTGCGCAGCTGGTGCACGATGCAATAAACCTACGGCTTCAAAACGTGCCGAACTTAGGACTCCAGGATCAATTGCAGGTAAAACCCGAAATTCAACAAATTTGTATTGTATTGCAACTCTTTATAATGACTGAGATTTTAGGCTTATAAATTGACTATCTTGTTTGATTGATCTCTACTTCCAGGGCCTCCTGATTATCTGAATCAAGTTAATGGTTGTCGGCATGATAATTCCTTAGGTGAGCTTACTTTGAAACTGTAGAACTATACTATGCATATCAGATAAACGATGCTTGTTGCTAAAGAGGTTTTACACACAATATGCGATATGTTTTTTTTTTTGGCAGGCTTATTAACAAAGAAGGTTATTAGTTTGATTCGGCAGGCTAAGGATGGAATTATTGATTTAAACTATACTGCATCCGTGTTGAAGGTAATACTCTCCATATTTCTCGATGTGTAAACCATGACGGGGAGATTTCTAAAAGCTTTATGCTTTCTTAAAGAACAAAGCGGACATTTTTCATGTTATGCAAATGAACTTAAACACGCATCTTTCGATGGCTATTTATATGCATTTGCCAGTAGCATAGATTCTCAAGAATCTCAACTGTCAAGAAGTTATTATTTGAATTTTCTCGATTTATGTAATTGCTATTTTCGGGGGTTTTCCTTTCTTTTCTTGGTATTTCGTTGTATCCGAACAATATTATTTATTTATTTTGTTAATGTACAGGTACCGAAGAGGAGAATTTATGACATAACAAATGTTCTTGAAGGAATAGGGTTGGCGGAGAAAACTTCAACAAACCATATACGCTGGAAGTAATACTGTTAACCTCATTGCTTTTTCCGTTATTTGCTAATACTAAAATCTCGTTATATCTTTTACAGGGGATTTGGGATGCCAACGGAGATGGTTAATCAATTTGCTGCATTGAAGGTGCATACGAAGAATGTCACAGTAGATGATGATTATGCCACAACTTCATGTTTATTTCACTGTTCTTTTTTATCAAAGCAGTGAAATTTACAGATCTTCCTCTCATATGTTTAAGTCCTGTTTTTAAACCCTCTTTATGTTTTTTTCTAATGGCTTCATTTTCATAATTAACCGTTCGTAGCTTTTCAATTTGGTGACAGGATGAAGTGGAAATTCTTTCTTCTCAAGAACGCTTGCTTGACGACTGTATAAGGTTTGATTCAGTTACACATCAGAGAAGAACCATTGTAGTTGAAGCTTGATAGAGTTGGACTATCAATAACTTATGTTGTTTTTTCGCTTTCAGGGAAAAAGAAGAGCTTATAAGGGCAATGCAGCATGACAAAAACTGTCAAAAGTACGTTTTTTTTAATGATGTTTTATTTCTATTATCTATATATTATTTGTTATACATAGAACACTATCTTCTCGCAATATTTTTTTCCAGGCACCTTTTCCTCAGAGAAGAAGACATCACGACTCTTCCGTGTTTCAAGGTTCGTGTTTCTTTCAATAAGATCAATCTAAAGTATGACCCTTTTTTACGTTAATTACTTCTTTCATTGCTCTCTCTGAATTGTAAGTTCATGCTTTATTTTGTCCCAGGAACAAACTCTTATCACCATTAAAGCTCCGCATGCTAGTATAATTGAAGTTCCTGATCCATATGAGGTGTGTGTAGTCAACAGAAAAATAAATTTAGGATTAATCTGTTGAGCATATCTTAGTATCTGACGTGTTATTCGAATTAAACAGGATCTAAGTTTCCAAGAGAGGCAGTATAAGCTTCTTGTTAGAAGTACAACCGCCCCAATTGATGTTCAAATCTTGAGGTCTCTTTTTTTCTCTCTCCATTATCTGACTGCTTATGCCTACCGGCTTTCGCATCTCTCTCTATCTCTCCATATATGACTGCTTATGCCTATGCGATTTCGCCCCCCCCCCCCATCCTCTCTCTCTCCATATCTGACTGCTTATGGCTATACGACTTTGCAACTCTCTTCTCTCTCTCACTTATGTGACTGCTTATGCCTACGCAATTTCTAGTGAAAATGAAGAGCAATATGAAGATACAACTACCAAGCCCATAATAAAATCACTGGATTCATCTGCTATGATTGATGATAGATTCGATATGAATGGTGCAGATCAATCTTCAAATCGCCAAACTTCTCGGAAAATCCAGTATAATAATCCCGGCTTAATGCAGTCCAAAAATTCTACACTTCTGAAAATAATCCCCAAAGAATTTGATGTAAGTTTCTTTTTCAAAGCTAAAAGTAACTCTTCAGTAGCTTTTCTTTTTCTTTAATTTGGGTCTGGCTTTTCTTTTTCCCCCTCTTTGCAGATTGAAAGTGATTATTGGTTGGGGACAGATGATAAAACCAGCGCAACTGAATTGTGGGGTGCCTGAATGATTTTTTTTTGGTTTTTACACTGAGGTGTGTCTAGACTAACTTACGCACGCCTCGACTGATCACCTCATCGGATAATCTTAAGGACTCATTCTCTCACATCGGCCTGGTATATTCAGGATTAAATGTATAGACTACTTGGCCAATATACTTAGGAGGAGGAAAATAAAGGAATCAACCAAATTGATGGCTCAAACAATGCCTGCGTAATAATCCCAGGTCTCAAAATTGTGCATATAATAATAAACTCGTTTCTGGGTTTTTAGATAACGATATGGAATACCAAGTTTTAGCTTATCAATTCTTCTATGATGATGAATTATATCTCACCAATCAAACTGCTTGAAATATCAATCTCTATTTCCACATCCAAGCGTACAAGTATTTATTCTTGCACAAAACTTGCCAACATATGAGAAAGTAACCGGGTTGTTCTCTTCCGATCTGGGGGTTCAAAATGGTTGTTTTTCCATTGAGTCTGACATGTTCACTAAGAACCTGAAGAAGACCAGTCGGGGTGTTTCCCAACGAAATCCCTCGAATGTGAGAGTACGTGTGCATGGCAAGCGGTGATATGTTTAGAATGGCAATACATGTGTTACTTGAAACCACGGAAGTTCCATATAATAGGCGTGGCATTCTAATTAGAGTGGACTCCAAAGTCGTTGAAGCAGTCGGACTAACCCTAATTGGCTAACAAGGGCTTAATCCGACTTGCTTAGAATGTAATTTACAGAGAAGGCAGTGGGGCCCATGGGCCAGGTCTGCAAGACAATGGACATGGCAGACGTGGCAAACCCATATTAGGCCAAACAAGAACCAATGCGTTTAGTCTAAATGGCTCAATACCGGTACGAGGAGGCAGACGGTCGGAGAATATTCAGGATCAAAGTACTACAGTCGGCTGAAAGGTGGAGGCGCTACTTGGCCATGGAAGAAGGGAGATGGTTGGCCACTGCGACTGCGAGTATGCCAACACCATTGAACTACCGTAGGTACTAGGATCATAACCAGTGGTGGACGCAGGAAATTGAACATGATGACACAAAAATGCAGATGGGAATTATTTTGAAAACTTTTGGGTTGCGTTTGGGTAAGGAATTTGATAAATCTAAGAGATTTGTAAAATGAAGGGATTTCAAAATTCTAAATCCCTTCATTTCCCAAATCCGTTGTTTGGATAAATTTTTTTTGTTCTATTTTTTATCCCACATCTTGAAAAATAAAAAACAAATAGAGCGATGAACAGAGATGAAGAGGCGACGAACGGTCGATGAACAAATCCAAGAAGAAAATGAAGAACAAATTCGAAGAAATCCAACAAGAACAAATTCGTTTTTGAAATTGATTTGGAAATCGTGAACGATTTCCATTTCGATTTCCAAGAACAAATTCAAAACAATTTCCATTTCATTCATGATTTCGAAAATGAAATCGACATTTCGAAATGGAGTCGAAACCCTAATCTGCAAACATAACCTTCACAAATCGACGTTCGATTTCGAAGACGAAATCGTCGTTCGATTTCGAAATCATTTTTGCAATCGATTTCAATTTCGAAGAAATCATCAGACGACAACGACGACAGCCAACCTCCGAAGCAGAAGACGACGGCCCTAGACAGCCAACGACGACGATGTTGGCTTCCCGAAGCAGAAGACGGGTCACGAAGAAGAAGCAAAAGCAGAACAAGCCAAACAAGGAGGAACGAAGCAGACGACGGCCCTCACCTTGTTCTGCTTTTGCTTCTTCTTCGTGACCCGTCTTCTGCTTCGAGAAGCCAACATCGTTGTCGTTGGCTGTCTAGGGCTGTCGCCTTCTGCTTTGGAGGTTGGCTGTCGTCGTTGTCGTCCGACGATTTCTTCTTCGAAATTGAAATCGATTGCAAAAACGATTTCGAAATCGAACGTCGATTTGTGAAAGTTGTGTTTGCAGATTAGGGTTTCGACTCCATTTCGAAATCGATTTCGAAATGTCGGAACGAAGCAGACGACGATTGAAGGATTTCACAAATTCAGCCTATTTTAAAAATATATTTGACAAATCCCCTTTCTTAAAATCCTTCCACTTCCCAAACAAAAGATTTGTCAAAATAGAATTTACAAGTCCTTTACCTAAATGAAATCCCTCCTAGAATTTCCTTATCCAAACACACCGGGTGTTGAAAATTTTACTATATGAAAGGGGCTTTTTGAAATTTGGGGGCTGTAATTAATACTAATGCCATACAGTGGACCCATTCATCATCTTCAATCATTGTTCATGATTGGACAAATAGATTGACCCCACTCACTCAAAGCCCTCACCTTTTTTTTTTTCAACCAACGTTCAAAAAACATGGAAAAGAAAGCAATGAATAGAGATAAGAAAGACGACAAATGTACATCAAAGTCAATATAATCCAATACGAGCATCTGTGTCCACCTAAACCCTAACATATTACTCACATTGTGCACGCCAAGATGTGGAATTTGCAGACCTCATTTATTTTAGCTATTCGATGAGGCAGCAGCAGAAGCAGAACGGGTTTTCCTCAACCTGCCACGTGTCACTCGACCGGTTTCCTCCCTGGTTGTGTCTTGTGGGGGTTTGGGTTTAGGGTTTGCATTTTCTTCAGCGGAAGATGATGCCGATTCGATCTGCATAGGTTCAGTTTTGGTCGAGTTCAATGGTTTGGTTGTTTCGATAAGGGATTGTGAAGGAGTAGTTCTTTGAGCATTCGTGGTAGACGGTGGATTTGGATCGCCCTCTTCCTCACCGGGTTCATCGCTTGATGATGTGCTAGAAGTAGGAGAAGGTGGATCTTCAGTCTGAGACTGCTGTTTTGAAGCCACTCGTTTTGGATTTGCTGCTGCTTCAGGACGAGCTCGGCCACCATTTGGGGGAGGCTGTAAATTCATAATCAGCAGTAATACTCAAATTCAAGTTAAAATTCAAAAAATCGCTCATTTCATACACACACACCTGATAAATAGAATAAGGGAAACACAATAGACAAGTAAAAAAAATGGACAAATAAGCAGGTAGCGTTTTATCAGATCATCAGGATACACATTAACGTAGTGTTTGGTAGCACAGAATTGAAGTCTTGGGATTCGAATTGAAAACAAACTCATGTGAGCTTTCAGATTTTTCCGTGCAACCAAACATAGGGTCGAGATTTTTCTAATACGTTAAAAAAAATTTGATTATTTCAAGCATAGAGCAGAACAGTGCAGTTGCGTCTTATGACTAAAGACTTCCTGTTAGATATCCCTGTCATAGCCAAAGCACAACATACCTGAGGGGGGCGAGGTTTAGGAGTAGATTGTGAAGCAATAAATTGCAAAATCTCAAAAACTCTTGTCTGACCATAGCTTGCAACCTTTTGCCAGTATAGAACTACAATATCTCCCGCTCTAGCTCTTAGTTCCAATATGCTGCGATCAATTTCATTCTCATGTTTGGCAACATATGGTTTAAAGAAGGAATCATAGACGTATGTTGTTCCCTAAAACAATTGAAATAAAAAGATGAACCATGTGTTATTTTTGAGGAGGAGGGGGGTGGTGTGAACACATATAAGCCTCTATTATCTCAATTCCAAACTCATAAGAATATGCATATACAAACCTTTGTCTTAGGGTACCACAAGTAAATGAAGAATGCCAATTTTGCTTCACTGTACATTGGAAGCCTTCAAAAAAAGCAGAACAAACAAACGATTGTAAATAGATAAAGAAGTTTGTTAGTTTAAAAGATTAATGCTCAATTGCTTACCATGACACAAAAGTATCACCAATTCTCTCAGAAACTGTCAAAACCGCAACTAAGATCCTGAAAATTAATGAAAATGTTAAGTAATATGAGATAAAGACTGCGTGAAGCTTGTATATCGATCGATGGCACAAAGAAGGATATGAAATATACCAATACTGGCACCAAAAGCGTAGTTGCTCTATGTCGGGTTTATTCATTTCAACAGTCTTATAGCACTCATAAGCAGGATAGGCATAACCAAGAGCCATCCTGCAGAACAAAGAATCTCAACATTTGAAAATTTATTGAAAAGAAATAGGAAAACAGTTGGAAAAAAAAACATTTAGGATTTCCGCAACATACACCAATCCTCTGGTGAGAAATGATCCAATCATGTTTATTCCCTAACAAAAACAAAGAAAGCAACTCGTCAATAAACGTTATACATTTATGTAAATAAGATTTGTTGAACATTTAGAACAACGGAATCGTTAGGAGGCAAGAAATTGGGACAGCTAGGGGAACACTTAGAATACGAGAGGCACTCCCACGATCAGATTTTGATTCCAAATCGCTACATGAAGGGCAATAATAAAAAAATCAAATCAAATCAAAATGTCTAGAACAGCATTCCACATTCAACAAATGAACTACCATCTAAGAGAAATCGAGGCAGATAGGAAAAATCAACTCCAACCAAAAAAGAAGTACGAAGAATTCTTTCTGTCACTTTCATCAGCAACCAAAACAAGGGTATAGTACTAAGACACTTACTAGATTTTACTTCATTTTCCCAGCTACCATATATAGTAATACATAAAAAGGAGGAAAGCAATAAGAGGACGAATTCACCTACTAATTTAGCTTCCACAGACCGATACAGACATTTAGAGATTTATACGTCTCTCCGCATCTAGATTGCTCGAAAATTGCACAAACTAGGGCAAATTAAAATCGATAAATCCAGTTGAATTACCACGAGAAAAGGATAATGCATCAGGAATTCATATGAAAGCCAACAGGCCAGGGCAAAGCAGCGCCCAGACGAAGATACTATGCGCACAATTAGAATCAGATAATAAAATCCAAGAAATATCTACTGCAGGAGAAAATTTCTTTCAAATTTATAAGAAACATCACAATCGAAAACACAATAAATAAGAACTTGAAATCGATCGATACCTTTCCAAATTCCAAAAGCTCGCGAATAAAGTCGGCCGCAATCCGGAAATTATTCCGAGACAGAATGAAATGAGAACTTCTACACAAATAAATGTATAAATTGGAAGTAGAGAGACAAAGTATAGAGATCGGAGTTGTTCAGAAGCAAAGAATAAGTCTGCGGCGTACGGAAAGCAGCGCCGCCTGTACCGGACGGCGAACCGTTGCAATACCGGCGGATAGAGCGATAGGGAGAGACTGTCTATGTGCCGTTTTAATATTCGCTCTGTTCGGAATTTGTTTTTAAACGGGTTTTGAGTTCAGTAAAATCGGAGCGGCAGAGACTGTGTACATTGCGGCACAGGAGTCTAGTGTGAGTTTCAGTGTTTACCACGGTTGATCATCAAACGAACGGTGCACGTCTCTTTCAGAAGTCAAACTTTAACAGGTGTTGTATATTTCTGATGTACCGAATTGCCCCCGTAATTTAGTACACGTGTCATTCAATTTCAATTTTTTTTCCTTTGAACAGTGCATGATGTAAAAATTTAAGAATAGTGTTTACCTCTTCAATATCAGAAATTCGAGTAGGTAGAAAAATACTTGTTAAAAATAATAACTCCGAACGAGATTAGTCTCACACCCAAAGAGTGTAGGTATACTCATGGGAATACAAAAAAATTAATTAATTAAATTCTAGTTTCTTCTTCTCCACAAAACCCTTTTTTTTAAAAATAAAATAAAAATAAGTGGAACGTCCTAATAATGACACAAAATTAATAAAAAAAATAAAACAAACTACTATTTTAATTTTCGTCTGAAAACCTTAATGTTCCAATTAAAATTGTATTTGTGTGAACAACAACTGTCAACCCACTATCACCGACCACAAAACTCTGACTGTCAGATTCTAGCCATTGTCAATCGCGAAACTCTGGTTATCGATCGTCGGAATTATTTTTAGTTACATTCAACTACTGTTTAGTAACATATTTTTAACGGTAAAATATGTTCAGGTCAGCTTACACGCGTACCACGACTAATCATCTTCCTGAACGATCTTAAGGACGCACTCTCTCATATTAGCCTGATACATTTAAGATTAAATTCAAAATTTAATTACTATAGTGCTCTCCATAAGAGTCGAATCCTAGTTGACAAGAAAATAAAACGCATCTCATTGTCAGTCGAACTAACACCTTTTGCGTTTAGTAATATTTTTTTAATATACATTTTTATTTATAATTTTTTTGTCACATTCAACTAAATTTTCGATTGTCGATGGCTAAAAAATTAATTTTTATTTCAAAGAAGTAATCGATTTTTGGCAAGATTAGTGGTGTGGATGTGATCCTCTAATCAACCGACGGGTGATGCAGCTCCGTCACGGTCGGGTGATGCAGTGGGTGGTGGTGAGATAGAGTTGAGAGAAAGAATCGGTTGGGCGTAAGGTAGCTAATCGTTATGGATAACGAGCAAAGTATATAATAATATTTAATTTAACCCCCTAAAAAGCACCTAAATTTCAGTTCCGCCCCCAAAAGTATAATTTTTATATTTAATTTAAGTCCCTTAGCTAACTTTATATTAAATTAGGTCCCACTTTAATAGCCTTCATCGTTAAAGCTCCTATTCCTCTTTGCTTTTCCTTTACTCTTTTTTTTTTATTTTTCTTTTTTTTCTGTTTCCCAAATATCTCCGCACCACGGTCGACGGAGACTAATCTCTTGAAATACTATCAGGCTTCAAAATCGAGAACATCTCCCAACAGAGCACTTTCCATACACAACCTCTACGGTTCGAATCCAGGATGATTGCTTAAGGCTCCGTTTGGTAACTGTTTTCATTTCAAAAAAATTCATTCCATTCCCAGATTTTTAGGAATTTTGTTTGGAAATAGCGTTTGGTAATTTTTGTTCTCGTTTCCATTCCATTCCCATTTGGGTATTATACCCATTTTTTTCTTAAGAAATGAGAAACAAAAAAAAAAAAAATCATTATTCTCATTTCATTCCCAATATCTGTTACTGTTCATCCGCCGCCGTCCAACGGCCATCTCCGGCGACCGTCGCCAGTCACCTCTGGCAGTCCACCACCGTCACCCACCCGCCGGTCACCGTCGTCGCCGCCGTCACCCACCCGCCAGTCACCGTCGCCGTGCGGCCAAAACAAAAAAAAAAATCTAAAAAACAAATAATTTGATTTTAGGATAAAATCGTTACCAAACATGATTCTCTTCCCAAATAAAAAAAAAAACAATTATCGTTACCAAACACGATTCTGCTCCCAATAAGGAAACAAAATTCTTATTCCATTCCCATTCCATTACTGGAATGGAAACAAAAACGGTTACCAAAAGCCATCTAAGGAGCTCAAGCCCCTTCCGCGTGGACCAACTCATATTGATAGCTTTTCTTTTACTCACTCCCCACCATTTCTTCTTCTTGGCATCAATTAGATTTGTTGATCATATTCCCTCCTTAGGCGTGCAATATTTCCATTGATTGGGTTGTGCATTTCATAATTCACTGCCCATTAAGAGATTTTATATTTTAAAAATTTAAAAATAATTTTTCAAAAAGCTGAAAGCATTAAATTTCATAGATGTTTCTTGTAAAACAAATTCCAAACGATCTCTAGTTTTGTCAGATTGGTCTCTGATAGACTAATGATACTAGTCATGTGAGATACTACATCATAAGTACTAAGAAAGATTGACACATAAAGTACCATGTACACAACTACTCGTGTTTCAGTCTAAACATTTTGTATCGCGTGGACTCGGTAAGCTGACAAAATAGATAACAGGTCGTGTAATAGGTCATTACACGATAACACGAAACACGATAAGACCCAAACACGAACACGACACGATAAGCTTATCGTGTCAGACTACCCAAATACAAACACGACACGAAAATTATCGTGTCGACACGACACGACACGATAATTTTTCGTGTCACGCGATGACACGAAACCTATCAGGTAAACACGACACGATAAGACCTGATAGGTTTCTATTATACATTAATCTACCCATTACACGTTAACCCATTACACATTAACGACCTGTTAACCTGTTAATTTAAAACCATCTTAACAAATTATTATATATATTATGTACTAATTTGTAATATTTGATAATTTGGGGGGTGTAAAAATAATTTATTAAATTAACGGGTAACCTATTGGGTCACAGGTTATCGTGTAACCTGAATACACGAAATTCTTATCGTGTAACCTATTGGGTTATCAGGTCAACCTGATAACCTGCACAATTTCTTATCAGGTTATCGGGTCTAACACGATAACGACCCGATACCTGATAAGCAAAACCTAGACCTGCTAATTTCGTGTCGGTCTCGTGTCGTGTCATCGTGTAAATACTTGTTTTGCCAGCCCTCTCGGTCCAAAAGTTACAAGGCTAATGGGCTACATTGAATGTTACAAAGGGTATCAAAGTCTACTTTGGTATGGAAACGGCACCGTAGTAGTGTTGATTGAGGAGTAGGGCGCTGAGGGTAGGTATCCTATGTTCGTTTATAGGTTGTCATATATATCACCAACCAAGGGGATGAACTGGGTCAACACAACGAGGACATTACGTTTTTGAGTGGTGGATATTGTAATATCCCACATTGTAAATATTTAAAAATATTATCTAATATAAAGTATCATGTGAGCTACTACTAATACATTGGCTCAATCATTTTGGGTCACACATGCTCGGTTTAGCCTATTATACATGTCAACGTTAGACAGGAATGGTAACGGTTAGGTTTTGGGTTAGTTTCACTAGAAACCGAAACCAAAATTGTCATTTTTTTAGAAAACGGTTTTAAACTGAACCGTTTAATTTTATATAAAACTAAAAACCAATATCACCTCGAAACCGCCAACTATTATTTTTTATATAAAACAAAAATATAGCTAAAATAGCAGAAGAAATTATGAAAACCCTAAAAATAACTCAATTAACCCTATAGCAAATGTATATACTAGAGGTAAAAATAAAATAAAATTAAGTGTAATGTATATAATAAAATAAATCTAAAATGTCGATTACGCAGTTGTGTTTCGCAATCCGATTTCACGGTTACGATTTAACCAAAACTATTTAACCAATTTCAAAATAGAATCGTTCAATTCAATTTGATTCGATTACCCGTCAATTCATATGGAATTGTCATACTGAGTGACAAATTGATGGTAGTAGTAGTATTTGACAATTATTTTGTTTGGATAAATGGATAATAATTGTTGATATTTATAATTGGTATTAATTTGGGTAGTGAAAAGTGGGTAATGGATAATAATTGTTGATATTTATAATTGGTATTAATTTGGTTAGTGAAAAGTGGGTGTTTGGTTGGGCTTTTTTTTTTTTTTTTTTTTTTTTTCCGGTGTAAATCAGGATATCCCGCACCATGATTGGCGGAGACTAATCTCTCTTCCAACAGAGCACTCTCCATACACAACTCCCAGGTTTTGATCCCTGGACGTTGCTTAGGGCCCCGTTTGATAACCATTTTCATTCCAAAAATTCTCATTCCATTCCCAAATTTTTGGGAATTCTGTTTGGGAATAGTGTTTGGTAATTTTTGTTCCCGTTTCCATTTCATTCCCATTTGAGAATTGTGCCCACTTTTTTCTTAAGAAATGAGAAACAAAAAAAAATTGTTTCTCATTATTCCCATTCCATTCATAAAACACATGATCACTATTCACCTACCGGCCGACCACCGTCTGCCGCCGCTGGCCACCGTCCGTCGCCACAATCTCCGGCGACCGTCGCCAGTCACCGTCCGACCGGAAATTTTACGGCCACTTACAGCCGTCACCGGCGACAGCGCCATTGCCTTTCGGCGTCGCTGGCGCCACCGCCGTCTGGTCATCGCCAGCGGGAGGCCACCGGCGTCCGCAGTCTCTAGGCCGAAGCACCGCCAGCCGGCGACAACGCCACCGCCGTCAGGCCAAAACAGAAAAAAAGAAAAAAAAAAGATTTTAGGATAAAATCGTTACCAAACACAATTCCCTTCCTAAAACAAAAAAAAAAATTATCATTATCAAACGCGATTCTACTCTAAAAAAGAAAACAAAATTCTCATCACATCCCACTGCTGGAATGGAAACAAAAACGGTTACTAAATGCCACCTAAGATAACCCAAATTTTTTTCACTCGAGTCAACTCGTGTTGGTGTTTGGTTGGGCTTTATGAAGCCTAGGATTCTTGGATGGTGGTGAAAAATGGGGGAATGATAGATAGGGGGACGTAGAAGGAGGCATGGTCACATGCAATGTGATAATAGCAGGTTGTTGGCTTGTCGCTCTCTCTCCCTCTCTCTTTACTCTTTACCCAACTTTTCTTATCCCAAGCCCAACAGAAGGCATCTCTCTCTCTCTCCTCTCTCAACACTTTATTGATGGTAAAAAGGAAATTTTTTTATCAAATTAAATTAAAATAATTGAAGAATCTCTATAAAATTAAAAATTTGTGCCTGTAGAAAATTATTTATTGAGAGAGATAGTCACGCACCCCGACCGAGATTAATCTCACATCCTGTATAAGTGTAGAAACACTTATGGATATAAAAAAAAAAAAAAAACCAATAAAATTAAATTTATAATTTTTTCACCATAAATTACTTAAATTAAAATGGACCCTACAAATTTCGGTACAATTAAAAAAAAAACCTTTTTATTTTTTTTATTTCAACAAAACTCAAATAGTGTAATAAGGTGCCTTATTTACTATAGTGGGTGTATATATATATATATAGTAGATGTTTGAATTTTTGATATTTTCATTGAATACAAACAGTGGGGTTTTGGTTTATTAGGTGGCGTTAGTTAATATTCTCACTTTTCTCAATCCAACTAAGATGAATTGGGTTAAGAATTTTATTTCTTACTGAGAACAGAATTGCGTTTGATAACGACAATTTTTTTTTTTTTTGTGCTGGGAACAGAATCGCGTTTGGTAACGATATCATCCTAAAATTATTTCCTCACAATATTTTATTTTTATTTTTTTTATTTCGATTTCATGAACAAACAATTGATTTCATGAACGAACGAACTAAAATCAGTAACCAAATCGAACCAAAATCAGTAACTAATATCAGTAACCAAGAACCAAAATCACTAGCTCAGAATCGTGAACGAACAATCGATTTCATGAACGAAATTGAAATTGAAATCGGTAACCAAACCAAAATCAGTAGCCAAATCGAAACCCTAATCAGTAACCAAAATCGATTTTGAAAATGAAGAAGAGCAACCAAATCGAAATCCTAATCATGAACAAAAGGAGCAACGAAATCGATTTCGATTTCATGAATGAAGAACGAACAACGATTTCAATTTCGTGAACGAACACGAAATCGATTTCATCAACAAGCACCGAAATCGATTTTGAGAATGAACGAGCAACCAAACCTGTTCGATCTCAGTAACGAACGAAATCAAAACCCTAACGACGGTGAGCTCGGTAAGGCATGGCAAGGAGGAGGAACTTCGGCGATGACGATGAAGAGCTTCAAGCAACAAAGACGAGCAGAGAGAAGACGAATAGAGAAGACAAACGGAAGAAAGAAAAAAAAAAAAAAAGTAAGCGCAGTAGAAGTCGATCGTGAATCTCATTTTTTGGGTTGGGTTGGAAACACTAACCAAACGGGGCCTTAATTAATAGGAGTGCCGTAAAACTTAAGTATTTATGGGCTAAGGGGCTAATCATCTTGGGTTATGGTGTGGTGGGCCTCTTTGCATGATTGCTGGGCTCAGCCCATCTAAGAGGTAATGCATGGGCCTTAATGGGTCTTGCACAACAATAAAAGGGGGTGTGACACTTTGCTCCCTTGAAGTTTGACTATTATTTCAATTTGGTCTCTATAGTTTAAATTTGAACATGTATCGTATTCATTCCAGTTCAATCCAAATCAATAACTCTATAAAATTTTGGAGAATAAATAGTCAATTGTCCTGCAATCAACTACTTTTTGAAAAATTTGCCAAGCAGTTCACAACTCTTTTTCAATACCTCCTTTTGAAAAGTTGCACGGGTTAAGCCTAAGAAACTTTAAGGTATTATATGTTATAATTAAAATGATAGAGAACAAAATGAGAATTTAATCACACTTTGCTAAAAATCTCACTTTTTATTTTCTTATCATCCCACTATTAGGGGTGCGCGGTGGACGGATTGGGATGAGTTGGGTTAAAATCGCGAATCAAACCAATACTAGACGAGTTAAGTTAGTTTGAACCGTGGACTGTCCAATGATATGCAAGTTGGGGCAGGTTGGATTGTGCGGGTTGGTTAATTTAAAACTGTGGACTACCGAATAGTGTACGGGTTGAACCTATTTTTGGGTTGGACTAATTAGAACAGTGGATTGCTCTTGAAATATAATAAATGTTGCTAAAAAGAAAGACCATTACAATAGAAAATCTTGTAGAAAAATTGCGATAAAATTATAGTAACACAAAAACAGGGAAAAAAAACTATAATATAATTTGTAAATCATCACACAAATAGAAAAATAAATAAATTAATAAGCGTAAGTAATAAAGTCTAAAACGACGTCGTTTTGTGTTTACTCGGACGAGCGGGTTGAACCCGTAAGAACATGGGTCAAACTGTAACTCGTCCATACATGTGCGGGTTTCAAGTTTTAACACCCACGCAATGCGCGGGTTAGTATTGAGCGATTTTTTTTGTGGTGCGGGTTTGGCAAGTTGATTGCACACCTCTACCCACTATAGTTCCCGCCATTATTTCCATTACATTTTTGGAATGACTAATTATCGTTCAAAATTGTAATGGAGTTATTAATTTTAATTGAAGCGGAATGATTACAAAAACTTTTGAGGGTATTAGATGGTCAAATTTAAAACTATGGAGAGGAAAAGTGAAATTATAGTCAAAAGCCCTTCAGGAAAAGGGCAAAAACGTCGACAGCAGGGTTCGAACCTGCGCGGGCGAAGCCCAACAGATTTCAAGTCTGTCTCCTTAACCACTCGGACATATCGACGTTGTTGTTTGCTCGCTAATTAAGGTATATTATCAACCCTCTCTTTGCTTATGTTCTACGATACAGTTAAACCCGATTCTATTGGTAAAAATAATCGAAGTCACCGGTAACTAAGAGAAATCAAACTGAATAGTCTTGGTTAAAATCGACTAAATGATTTTAGTTTTGAATTTAACAACCGAAACGGTTTTGATTTTGATTTTAGTTTTGGGATAGTAATTGTGTAACCGAACCGTATAACCGATATATATATATATATATATTATTTTTTATTTATTTAGTATTTACAGTTTAATCCCTTTTTTTTTTATTTACTTACACTTTTGACCATTTTTTACACTTTAACCCTAGTGTGTGTGTATATGCTTACAGGCGAGCGGCTGTTAGGATTTATTTCATTTACTCTGTTCGTTCTCAGATTTCCTCTTCACTCTTCAGCTCTTCTCTTTATCTTCCTCTTCTCTTTCTCTCATCTCTCGACCATCAATCGTTCCTTGATTCAAGTATGAGAATGATTTAGAAACTGTTTGTATTATTTGTGATTATTATATATGATTTTATTATTGTATTTTGTTAGGAATGTTTACAATTAATAGTTTTGTAGTTTGATTTTTGTTTTGGGAATTTATATTTTATATTTCAGTTATGTTTTTGTTCATATATAAGAAATAATGGTTCGCGGTTTGGTTTTAGTTTTGATTTTTTATAAAATTTAAAAATCTTAAACAGTTTTGCGATTTTAATTTTGGTTAAAATTAAATGGTCTTGTTTTAATTTCGTTTAAAAAAAATCGGCGATTTTGATTTTATATATGTTAAATGATTTTGGTTTTATATGAAATCAAGCCAAACCTAGACCGTTGACATTCGTACGAACCAAACTCTGTTTGATTTTGAAACTGATTAAATTATTTTTATTATAGTTTTAATTTTGTAATTGAAAAAAAAAAATTATTTTAATTTTGAGATAGAAATCATTAAAATGAATTGCGTAATCCATAATTTAAATATATTTTTATCACATATATTACTTTCATTTCATTTATATTTTCATCCTAGTGTATGCATATATTACAGGGTCTTAGAGGATCTCCAATAGCTGTACCATCCCAAAAATGATTTTTTTAAAGGCAAAAATAGCTTCAACAATTGTGCTATTTAGTGTGCCAAAAATGGCATACCAAATTTGTTGTGTCATATTTGACACTCTGAAATTTTAAAAGCAATCCCCCAATTGAAAAAAAAAACAACAGAGTATAAATAAATGAAGAAACAAGAAAATCAAAACCGAATCAGATCGAGAATCGCCATCTGAGATAGCACAACCAGGAGAATTGCACAACCGTCGCCTTCGCTGATATCGCAAGCCTCATCACAGTTCGCCGTCGCAAACCAGATTTAAATTGCCATCGCAGTTCGCCTTCACCATCTTCATCGCCAGTCTTCGCTATCGTCGCCGCAAGCCACCATTGCAGTCGAAGGTCGCTCCTCTCTCTCTTTCTGTGTGCGTGTATTGTGTGATTTGTGTGAGATTAGAGCACCTAATTTATGCTGTGAATTGGGATGGGCAAGTGGGCTTGATTAGTGTGGAATTAAGGCTGGACTATTGAATTAGGGCATTGAGATGGGTTATGTTAAATTGATTAATTTGTTTAATTTTATTTTTTAATTAAAAAAAATATTTATTTGGAGTGTCTTTTTTTGGGTTGTGTCCCATTTGGGCTTTTGGTGCGCCATTTAGCCAAATGGCACACCAATTTTAGCATCACTGATCCTACTAATTTGTTCAGTTGCCATCCCTATTGACGCTTCAAGCTTCAGCCCTTAGCACTTCAGCAGCCCCCACCCTCCCACCCACCACTACCACCACCAGTCCACCGCGCGCAACAATCTTCAGCAACCACTCTCACTCTCAGCCTCTCTTCAAGCCCTAAGCACCGCAGCTTTCGCAGGTCGCAACCCCGGGCATCCCTCATCGCCGTCAGCGTCTCAGGCCCGCAGCCAATTATAGGCAGAGTACGCTTTGAGAAGGAAAGGAAGAAGCTTCAAAAGGGGCAGCGGCGGCGGAGAAGGAGATGTTGTACATAATAGGTCTGGGTTTAGGCGATGAGAAAGACATCACTCTCAGAGGACTTGAAGCCGTGAAGAATTGCGATAAAGTTTACATAGAGGCCTACACTTCTCTCCTCTCCTTCGGCCTCTCTTCCGACGGCCTTTCCTCTCTGGTTGGTGACCTTTGTCTGAATCAAAATTTGAATTCTTGGGCGAAACAGGAGTTGAATAATCTAATTTTTTACAGGAAAAGCTGTATGGGAAGTCGATTACTGTATCAGATCGGGAAATGGTGGAAGAGAAGGCTGATGATATGTTGTTGGAAGCTCAGTCCGCCGATGTTGCTTTCCTTGTTGTTGGCGACCCTTTTGGGTAATCATTTCTCTCTTCCCCTCACGTATAACCTCAATGAGCTTAATTTATCGCACTAATTGATTGTTAAAAAAAAACACTCACCCTATGTGAGACTAATCTCGTTCGGGGTGGTGGGTGAACAGCACGGTTGAACCCTTGACCTCCTTGACCTTATAGAAGTTCCGCAGCTGTTAACTAAGCAGGCCTCGCCACTTATCAATGTTCATATTGATATTGGTTCAATTATGTTTAATTTGATTCTTATATAGGTTTTAGATAAATCTCATTGATTATTATGTTCTGTTAGCTCTTAAAATTTGAGTATTCCTATGTGATACATTGCTTATAAATGGGCTAGGCTTACAAAGTGTTGAAATTCACATATTATGGAACCTGGATATCAAAATTCGATGTTTTGGGGACAAATTTGAGTCGAATAAAGTGATTTCGTGCTCCAAGTAATAACGGGTATTTTTCGTTTTTTTGTTCAATATAGTAATTGTATGATTCTACCATTTGTATTTAGAAATCCATAATGAACATGTCGGGTTTTACTGGTTGATTGTGATGCGCAAAAAAAAAAAAAAAAAACCTTTATTGATGTTCATATGTATCAATTGTGTTCAATGGAATTTGTAATAGGTAGAGACAATTCTAATTGATTCTTATGTGCTAATTAGCAGTTAAAATTTGAGTATGCCTATGTAATAAATCCTTCATAAGCGGGAAATCTAAGCCAAATTTCAACACAAAAACTTGGGACAGGCTTGCAAGTTTTGAATTCACATATTATGAAACTTTGATATCAAAGTTCAATGCTTTTTTTTTTTTTTTGACAAATTTGAGTTGAATAAAGTGATTTCGTGCTCCAAGTAATAGTGGGTATTTTCCATTTTTTTTGTTCATCGCCTTTGTATTTTTTTTTTTTGGCCAATCATAGAGCTACAACACACACCGATCTTGTTGTGAGAGCAAAAAAGCTAGGAGTGAAAGTGAAGGTTGTACACAATGCTTCAGTCATGAATGCAGTTGGAGTTTGTGGTTTGCAGCTCTATCGCTATGGAGAAACGATTTCAATACCGTTCTTCACTGAAACATGGAGGCCTGATAGTTTTTACGAGAAGATTCAAAGAAACCGAACCCTTGGATTACACACTCTATGCTTGTTAGGTATGTGTTTTAGCCATTGCTAAAAGCTGTTGATGTTCTAAATTATGCTTAAACAGAGTTTAAAATATGTTTCTAGCAAATATTACAAATCTCATTTCAAAAATCAAATGCATTCTTCAAGTACCGTCACCCAAAAACACCCTTAAGAAAATTCTTAGGAAAACTTTATAAATTCCTCTTCAAAATCAAATTCTTTTTTCAAATACCTTACTCAAGCGCTCCCTTAGGCAATTTGTTCGATGAAACTCACTGCAAGTACCTCTCTAAACTGCAGATATAAAAGTGAAAGAACCTTCTCTGGAGTCCTTGTGCAGGTAAGAAACCTTTTAATTTCTAAAAAAGGAAGAAAAAAAAATCCAAAGTAATTTCCTCTTTTTTTCCATGGTATATACTGCTTTGACTAATTTCATGATCTCATAATACTTGCAGAGGGAAAAAGGAGTATGAACCTCCACAATACATGTCGATAAACACTGCCATTGAGCAGCTCTTGGAGATCGAACAAAGGCGTGGAGAATCTGGTAATCTTTGAGCATTTTCTTATGTAAAATCGATCTTATAAGCCAAGTATCCATGGAAAAACTAAATATACGTATGTATGTATATATTTTGTGGGAATTTTTTTGGGCAGCATATAGTGAAGAGACTTGCTGTGTTGGCTTTGCGCGGCTAGGAAGTGAAGATCAGATGGTGGTTGCTGGTTCGATGAGGCAACTGCAATCGGTGGACTTCGGGCTTCCTCTGCATTGTCTCGTTATCGTTGGAGTTACTCATCCCGTCGAAGAAGAAATGCTTGAATTTTATAAAGTTGCAGAAAATATAGACTAGAATGCAGAAATTTTTGTCATATGGAATTCAATTTTTGGATTTTTAACTTCATTTATTAATGATTTTATTGTTGATTTGTTTTACCAACTATCCTTTTGGAAGAAATAATAGTGCTAAAGATCCCAAATGGGGACTAAATATATTGATGGATGTAGTGTCTAAATTTTATTGATGGGATTTCACAAATTCTTTTTTTAAAAAAAAATTGTTTGGATATTACGAAGATAAATTTATGAATTTTATTTTAAGTTATTTCTTAATCTTTCCAGAAGATAGTTTGTTAATTTCTTAATTTTCATTTATTTTACGTCAATTTTATTTTATAATTGTATGAATTTTAAAATTGCCTTTCTCTCTATATATTATATATAAAATTATATTTGTAAAATAGATGTAAATATTATATTATTAAAATTATATTATTAAATTACTAAATAAAACTTATATTATGAGATTTTTTTTTTTTTTTTTTGAAATTTAATAAATTTTTAAATTTTGTGTACAAAAATTTGTCTATCCAAACAAGAAAATTATAAAATTATACAATTAAATTCATTTAAAAAAATTATTCGAACAAAGAATTTGGTACATAACATTAAATCCTAATCCCACAAAACATGCATTAAACAATACAAAATTATATGAGATTAGGTTTTAATCATTTATCGGTTAAAAAACGATACCAAATACTAATCAAATATTTGAATTGGAATAAAATTTAATTAAATTAACTATTATACTATTTAATTTTTTTTTTAATTAAATTACTATTTTACCCTCATGTAATCATTTTGTCCCTAAACAAGGCAAACATAGAAATAGTAATAACCATTTCATTTTATTACTATACTAATTTTAATCCTAATGTCATTCCATTCCATTTCAGCATACCAATCTGCAACGCAGCGTAAAAGAACACTACTTTCTTGATGGGAGGATCATGATATTTACACAAAATTATGTACAAATAGAGTTCAATTAAGAAAACATTGGTCAGTTCATGCTATAATATGTAACAAAAATGCATTCCATCTGATGCATGACTTTCCAAAAAAAATTGACCTACCATATGTTTCTTCAGCTTCCTCAAGAACTGTTTCCATGGCTGCTTTTTCTAATTAAAATTAGTTAAGAAAACCTACTAAAAAACTATCATCTCCCAAAAGGGCCAGTCATCAAAATCATAGTGTGACATTACCACACTTCCCTTGCAGCCATGTCGACCGAATTCGATTGTCTTTAAGAGATAGAAACATCTCCCTCATAGAGGTGTCCTCCTCGAAGAGATCCAAAGCAGAGTAGTAGAGACAGTCATCAATCCCATCGATCTCATCCAGCGCTTTTACGCATTTAGCTATTGTGAATCTTCCATTAATCCCAGGCATATTTTGCAACCGCAATTTTGAGGCAGATGCCATTTCCAACAATGCCTTTGCCATAACATCGTTTGTTTCTTCACCTTTGCTGCTTTGGCCTGAGCAGAATCTCATCTCTGTCAGGCGCTTCCTTTTTCTTTCGGATGTGTTCTTGCTTATGCTTTGTCCAGAAAATGGAGTTCCTCCTTGATTAAATCTCGAGGATGGTGTTTTAGGGTCTAGACCGCCACTCTCTGGACATGAATTTATGGGGATGGGGCTTGATCCAACATACTTGTCGAACTCCTCGTAGTGGCTTGACTGGGCATATTTCCCATCAGCACCTGAGTCTGCAAAAATAGTGCATAGTTGCCCATAAATGGGACAGTCCTTGATCTTGGTTGTTTCAGGTTTGGGCTGTGCCTGTGATTATAAAAATGAAGAAGATACCATGACTATATAACACAAGAGGAGTAAAGGAATTCCTATGGGTTGTTTGGTTAGCATGAATTTTCATTTGTTTGTGTTAAAGGAAAAGCAGAAAGGAAGGTAAAATGGGAAGGAACCTTCATCCACCCCGAAATGGGAGGAAAAGTGAAAGGAAAACATAGAATTAGGGTCAATTATCTTTTACCCACTAGTACTTTAGTCTTGTTTCATTTTAACCCCTTATACTTTAAAAACCTACACATCACGCCCTTCTACTATGGATTGAAGGGAGAAACTCACCTTTTATTTTTGTTTTAAAAAAAAGACTAATATTTAATGGTAATAGAAGGGAAAAACTACTCCCTCTCTCTTTCTTTCTTCTTCTTTTTCCTTTTTTTTTTTTTTTTTTAATTAAAGACCAATTAAATTTAAAACAGAGGGTACCTTTGTCCATTTCATGTAAAATTTAGATAGGATATTTAATTTCACAATTTTTAACATATTCCATAAAGCTAAACAAAAAAAAAAATGTTAGTTTTCCGATTTATTATAAGTAGAAGGGGGTACATTGTAGGTTTTTTTATAGTAGAGGGGACAAAATGAAACAAAATCGAAGTATAAGGGGATAAAAGGCAATTAACCCTTGAATTTATCTTACTTGATCTTATCCTAATTAATTGGAAAAAAAAAAAAAAGACTAAAACTTCTATTCTCATTTTCCATCCATCATACCAATCAAGGATGAGAGAAAACTACTTTCCATTTTCCATCCATAAAGAATGAAAGGTGCATAACCATCCAAGTTTTTTTCCTTCCAAATTTCTATACTTCCTACCAAACGGATCACTAAAGATAGAAAGAGAAAACAGGAATACCTCGATGTCTTCCCATAGATCAAACCCAATGCAACAGGAGTCATCTAGACCAAAGTCGTTTTGATCATAAGCAGATTTCACACTATGGTAACGCATCCTCAGAACATCAAGGTGTTTTCTCAATTGGTTATTGTTGAAATTCTGATTGGTTTTTCTGTTAAATTCGTCGCGTATGTAGTTCCATGTTTTCTTGTCGAAAACATTGTTTGGTCGGTTTCCCTGATGAATCTGCTCAACAACAAGGTCAGCAAAAATCTTATCAAGAGCTGCTGTCCACCTTGTCCTCAAACGCTCTTGCTTGGGCAGCAGCTCATTAGCTTCGTTATTCATCTGCTATTCAAATAGGATGCAATTTAAAACAAATTACCAATCTGGGTAAAGTCCAATCACTGAACTTTGGCAGAAGAAACCATTTTTTCAACGTATTCTGTAATTTAGAAACCACTGCACTAACGCAACCCACTCCTTTCACTGCCTCTTCTCAAGCAAAACCGAGGAAAAGTGAAGTTTGAGTTTGGTTTAATCTTTAGAGTGAAAACTGCTTACCCCCCCCCCCACCCCCACTCCCACCAACACGGGTAAATTAAAGGGAAAAAAATATCATTGACATGTAAAGATCACATCAGAATTTCAAGAATTCCACATCCTTTATTCCCACAAGCATCACCAGAAAAAAACATAAAAGAAAATTCATGAAATGAGAAGCAACCTTCAGTCAATTGTCGCTTACAAATATCTCTTGACATATGCAGGCACAGTTGAGTAAACGCTCTGCAAGTATTCATCAAATTACAAGAAGATGTTTAGTTGAATGAAGTCCAAATTTCAGACATAACAAGACCCGCCTAGAATGCAACGCTCGTGAACATGCATGTTTAGGACATCAAATATACAGTAAGTCGGTTTCTATCCTTTTTGGGGACTGGGCTTGAAACCACAACCCCATGCCAATTGAGGCAAGTCTCGTCAATTACACGCAGTTAAATATATCATCCATCAATCAAACTAAAGGAGACAATTAAAGTTGAATTTAGTGGCAAAAACATGAATAGGATAGAATTCAGAAATATCTATTATCGATCAAAAGTCACGATAACATAATGAAAGTGCATTGTCTTAGAACAAGAGGATAAGAACGTTCTTCTCATAATCAAAAGCAAAAGGCAACTCATCCTTTGATAAAAATATGAAAGAAAATGTGACAAGGTACTACAGGAAATTCATCCCCAGTCTATATATATTTTCGGTTTTACGGTAAAGTGTATCCGGACCAGCTTACGTGCACCTCGACTAATCATCTTACTGGACGATCTTAAGGGTATATTCCCCCACATCGTCCTAATGCATTCATGATTAAATTCAAAATTTAATTCTTAAAATGCTCCCCAGGAGAGTCGAACCCCTAATTGACAAGGAAAAATATTACCTCTCCTTACCAACCGGACTAACACCTCTTGGGTATCCCTGATCTATATGGTGAGTGGCAAAATATGACGAGGTACTACAAGAAATTCATCCCCAGTCTTATTTTTATTTGGTTTTACGATAAGATTTGTCTGAACCAGCTTACATGCACCTCCACTAATCATCTTCCCCGGCGATCTTAAGGGTGCACTCCCCCACATCGGGTCTGATGCATTTATGATTAAATCCAAAATTTAATTCCTGGAGTACTATCAAAGAGAGTCGAACCCAGTTGACAAGGACATGGGTCGCCTCCCCCCTTGCCAACCAGACCATATGGTGAGCGGCAAAACATGACTACCATACAAAATAGTTCTGCATTAGCAAGTCACCAACATATCACTTTGTAATCATCAAATGTACTTCAACTAGGTATATGTATTCACACAGAAACTTGAATCAGCAACCAGAAACAAAATTTCTTCATAGAAGTACCTTTTTGATGCAAAACGAAATTCAATAAGAAAATTGGTCGGACCACGATCTTACCGGCGATGAACAAACCTTATTATTATTTAAATATATGATGAATGCAGAATTTCCACATTCTATGCACTTTAAACCCTAAAAGAGTTCCCAAAAAAAAAAGAAAGGAAAATTGTGGTAAGACGCTTTGGCATCGATACTTTCAGAAAGCGTCCCGGTGAAGCTAATTGGTATCATCCAGACTTGTGCCAACAAAATTGCAGCTTACTAATCCGCAAAAAGATAAGTAAAATATCGGTAACCTAAACACAATTACGCACACGGCTGTAATCTATAATGGACGAAGAAGAAAGGGCAAACGGAATGACTAGGAATGTAGAATGTGAAGGGCATACCTGATCGCAGACGTCGACGTAAAATCGAGGGGAAGCGTCGGAGGCGGCGAGTCCAGAGAGAGAGAGAGTGGCGTCGCTCCAAGTTCCGATTGGAGAAAAATAATATTTTATTTATATGAATTTTTTGTTGACGAAGGTGAAACGTGTAATTTGGGGGAATGGGAAAGCGTTACGTGGAGTGAGGAAATGCCTGAATGGGGTTAACCTCGTGGTATGCCGGCGAAGTGGGGCGAATCATTATATACATTGAACTTTTTATTATTTTACTCTATACTAAATATCTTATTTTTTGTCATTTTATAAATAGGAAATATCGTTTTTATCTTTTTACTCGTAGATCACTTATCTTATTTTGGACAAAATTATCCTTAATTTATTTATTTTTAAAAATATTAACATTCCTATATTTTTAAAATTATATTTTTTGCTTTTAACTTTTTAAATAATTATATTTACCTCTCACCACTACCTAACTCCCACCGCCACCGCCACCGCCCAACTCCCACCCTGCCACCACCAACCCCCACCACTACCGGAGAGAGAGAGAAAATAATTAATGAAAGGCTTAAACTTTTTTTTAATAAAATGGTTAAAAAAAATATATTTTTAAAATGGGAGTAGGTAATGGCGATGGGAAGCAGTGGGAGATGGCAGAGGGTGGTAGGTGGTGGCGGCGGGTGGTGGTAGTGGGAAGTGGTGGGCGGTGTCAATGGGAGGTGGCAGCGGGTGATGGGTGGCGGCGGCCGTATGAGGTGACAGTGGCGGTGAGTGCGATGATAGAAGGTGGCGATAAATATATATAAATTAAAAGGTTATTTATGTATTTAATTTTTGATTAATTAATTATTTTTTAAATAGTTAAGGATAAAATTGTTATTATAATAAAAAAAAAAATATTTTCTAATGAATAAGTGAGGTAAATGATGTTTGAGTAAAAAGACAGGAAAGATCTCTGGTATTTACAAAATGACATAAGAGATATATGGTACAGTGAAAAATAACAAAGGAAGTCAATGACATATACCTAATAAAAATATTTTTAATTTGACATCATTCCCTATTTTTTTTTTATTTTTTTTTTATCTTTATAGTTTAATTATCTAAGTCTCCTATGTTATATCTTGTTAATAAAAATATATTCATAATTCTTATTTTATACTCTTTAAGATTGTCTGGAGAAATAATAAGTCGAGGTGCGCGTAAATTAGTCTAGACACACTTTACCGTAAAATAAAAAAATATTTAATATTGTTTTCTAATTTTTATTTTTAAAAATTTATTACTTTTATTATGCATTTTTTAGTTTCTTTTGTTTTACTTTTTTTTTAAAAAAAAAAAAAATTGTTTAACAAATCAAAAATAAAAATTTAGAAAATAAAATGCAAAAAAAATCTATTTTTTCCCTATTAACTTTTTTTATAAACACCATATACAAAAAATAAATAAAAAAAATAAAGTAAAATAAATAAAATAAAAAATATGAAACAAAACACAAACAAAAAAATATAAAACAAGAGAGAAAGATAAAGACTAAAAATAAAAATTAAAAATATAATAAAAGATGTCTCAGCTATTATTAAAATTGTAAGGAGTGGTCTTAGTATTTATTAAAATGACATAGGGTTCTCACCAATAAATTATTTTTAATTTTTGGTTGAGATTTTTATCATTATTATTATTATTATCCTATCCCTAAGTTATAAAATAATATTTTCTTTTGTTATTTTTATTATTTATTTATGAAAAAACTAATAACTGTTCTCGAAAATTAGTTAACTCCTATAATTGGTCCTGTCAGAGTCTACGTGGATTTTCTTTGCTGAGTTGGCGTCTTGTTAGTCCACAGTATTTATTGTCATGTGAACAATCATTGGTCAATATATCTGAAGTCTAAGCAAGTACCTGTACAAAGACCCGCTAGAGAGTGCCTTGCAAAGTTTCTCTAGCGTGAGAGTAAGAACTCGGGAGAAAATAGAGTTCAAGTGTGTTAAACAGACTTCTCGTATACCTGGTGCACTTATTGTCTCGCTATTTATATGAGAGATGTTAGATTAACGCTACCAAATTAGGGTCCTAAGTGTTGTCAATTAGTATAATCCAGCGCGTGGTCAATGAGGAGACAAGTGGCAAGATTTAAGCACATTGGGCTTCGTGTTTTTGGGCCACCAAGAGGAGCCCAGGGGTCGACCCAAAGGATTAGGAGGTTTGGCTTAGCCCACGAACATGCAAGAGCTCGATTGGTGGCCTTATGGTCCTAGTCGGTGGCCGTATGAAGAGGCCATACAGGAGCTCGTGGTGAAGGACCCCGCAGCTCTGGTCGTTGGGCGGTGGTCGTCATGGAGGTGGTCAGCGGCGATTTGGATCTGGTCGTTAGGTTGTGGTTGTCAAGAGATAGGTGTCCTCTAGCCTTTAGTCGGTGAAGCAGTCTGGCCAGCATGCATTATAAATAGTGATCGGTGTCCGTCTAATTGTGGTTGGTTTGTCTACAGTTGGCGGTCAAAGGGGATCACATTGGATACCATGCTGTCACGTGTTACGTTGTGAGTCGTTTGGGGTGCTCGGTGGAAATACCCGTCATCAATAACAAATTAATTTGCATAAAAATAAAATATAGTTTTATTTTTATTTTTAAAAATTAAACGTATTTAAATTTTGTGTGTTTGATCTTTTGATAATATAATTGAATTTTGAGTATATTTTTTGGACTGATTTTTATAATATTATGTCTTTACTTTAATAATATAAATACGATTAAATTAATTATTTTATTTGTCAATAAAGTTTTTTAAACAGAAAAACTAGATGTCATGGACTTGGTGTACTTTTTAATCGGAAGTGGTGCATGCAGCGCCAAATGAAGGCATTGATACAAAAAAACACGAATTTGATGCATATTTCTAATCAGACATGGTGCATGTGACACTAAATTAAGGTATCGATAGAAAATAGGTATGGATGTTAACCAAAGTTCGAAGTTAAACAAATGTTGAGCAAGGACAACTAACGGTTGGCAAAAAGTCAATGTAATACTGCCAAGTTGGGGTAACTTGACACAAAACGCAGACACGCGGCTAAGCCAATGGTCAACTGTGGGTAGAGGTCCACTGTTGACTCCATTGTGACTCGTTGGATATTTTGACTTCTGTTGTTGTCACTTGAAGTATTTTGCATAAAGTATTATGAGAGGGATGTCTCTCCCTCCAGACCCTTGGAGTGCCAAGGTACTTGGGCGTGCTAAAGGGCGTTGGCACACCAAGGTAAAGTATAATGCATGACTTATACATAGTGGGAAACTTAGGGAAATATTTACTCAATAATATCGGTTTGAGACAAAAACCAAGGCACAATGCATTCTGATTTGAATGTGTATGCATCACGGAGAGTCATTGGGGGCAACAATGCAATGAAGATGCAACAAAATGAGAGAGTTAGTTGGACAATTGGTGTTGCTAATGTTTGGCTAATGTGTGAAAATTGGTTAAATATGGACAATATACGACATGTGCCTGGCATGTGTAGGCAATTATTTAAACTGACCATATAATTGGTTAAGTAATTGTCCCACAATCATGTCTAAACACCTACTCAACATTTTCAAACCATGTTCCTACTAGTTGGGTGTGTCAACTATCTTCTTTGTCTATATATATATGAATTTTAGATTTGTGTATTGGGTTAAGCAGAGTGTGATTATTGCTCTACAACCCTTAGCCATAATATAGTGTGTATTTTCTTGTTTTGGCTGAGTAATCAAATAAGGTTGACTTTTGGCTGTAATTCTGTATGTATTCATATTGTTTCTGGCGCGTTCGAGTGCGTCGTGCTATCAAGGAAAAACTTTTTTGATATTTAAGATTTTAGTCTAGAAAAAAAGGGTTTTTAGTGAATCGTTCACCAACTTCAAATGTTTGTTTATGCAGTTCACGCGTTACAATAATTTTTTGGATTTTTGGGTGAACAATCCAAAAAATTATAATTTAACCCATATAATCCACATGCTACAAAATATTTTCAAAAGCTTTTGTCAAAAGTTTACAAATAACTGTACACTATAAAAATTACAACAATTTTTTACATGGAAAAATTACAACAAATTTTATGTATTGTGATAAATTTGAACTTCAGAAAAAATGACGGTAACGCGTAAACTGCATAGATTAAAATTTTAATTTCGCGTACTGTTCACAAAAATCCCTAATTTTTTTCAGAATTCTAAAATTATTGTACTACATAAAAGTTATTAGTATTTTTTTTACGTAAAAAATTACAATAACTTTCATATTTAACAGTGACTTTATTTGATTTTTCAAAAAAGTATTGCAATAGATTGGAAGGACAGTGGCTTAAAAATTTTTTTGGAAAATTTCTCTAAAGGTCCTATAAGTGTAAAACATCATTTATGGGAGTCCTATCTAAAAGATCTTTTTATTCTTGGGATGAGACCTAAAAAGTGATGTTTTTCACATATAGACTTCTCACCGAGTTATCCTAAATTTTTTTGGACAGAGTTATGGGCTTTGCATGAACATAAGAAGATCAAGGCCACATTATATGGGCTTGGGTTTGTGCTTTAGTCAAACTAATGGATCAACACTTTTTTGATACTAAAATTAATTAGGTGGTAGCTGGCAACAAAAGGTGAAATTAATCTCAACCGTACATCTCTCTAACTAGAGGACAGGTGAACGGTCTTAATCACTTTATTCCCCACTCCACCAAACGTCGGTGGCCAGTTTTAATCCTTTCACGCGTTACGCTCACTCAAGCAACAAAAAGAGAACCGACGGATAACCAGAAATCATACCGAATAGTCTGATTTTATAACCAACTAAATAGTTTAATTATGATTTTAATTTTAAAATTAATAATCGAAACGATTTTAATTTTAATTTTAATTTTGAGATAAAAACCGTAAAACTTATATATATATATATATATATATATATATATATATATATATATATATATATTTCACCCATAACATGTATATATGTTTTTAAATTTACTTTGGAGATTTTAATTTGTATTATTGTGACAATTATTTATCGTTATATTTTAATTATGGTTCAAAACGTTTATCGTAATAATTAATAGTTTTGGGTTGACAGAAATAAGAATGCTGCGGTGGATAAATAGGAAGACAAGAATAGATAAAATTAAAAATGAAACTATTAGAGATAATTTAGGAATAACACCCATTGAAGATAAAATTAGAGAAAATCGTTTACAATGATTTGGGCATATACATAGAAGACCCATAGAAGTACCAGTGAGAAAATGTAATTTAATTCAAATTCAGGGGACTATTAGAGGAAAATGTATACCTAAGAAGACATTGAACGAGATCATTAAAAATGATTTGACGACATTAAATCTGACGGAAGGAATGATCCTTGATCGATCTCTATGACGTAAATGGATTCATGTAACCGACCCTACATAAGTGGAATAAATGTTTAGTTGTTATTGTTGTATTTTATTTTTTATATATAAAAAATAACGGAAAAAATGATTCTTGATCGATCTTTATGACGTAAATGAATTCATATAGCTGATCGAACATAAATTGGACAAATATTTAGTTGTTTAATTTTTTCGCGCTCAAGATTCTTTTCTTTCGTAATGCAAATTACAAATGCAAGCCCCCAAAATGACGAGAGGCCAAAAAGGAAGCAGAAGAGAGAGAAAAATAGATTCGTTTTATTTCCAATTTTCGCCGCGGATCTCGCTTACTGCTGTCCAAGTATAAATATCCAGCTAAGCAACCAACAGGGGTATTCGCGTCATTCCATCTCATACCTCCAAACTCCTGAAAACCGAATCACGAGCTTCCTCTGTCGGTGCCCTGTTTCAGTGCCATCTCCATTACCGCCAATTCTCAAACCTCTCCGACATTGATTTCGCCGCTGTTCGCCGGCATTATCTTCTCACTCCACCCAAACCAGTCCACTGTTGCGTGTGGATTTGGTGTGGTTAGATCTGAGGCTGAGGAATTTGACTGGTTACTAAATGGGGGAGAGTCCGAGGCCGAAGGGGAAGGGATGGTGTGGATGGCTTCTGGTGTTGGTCGTTGCTGCGTCTTTGGCCTGTGCCGTTGTAGTTTTGGTCAAAAAGAAGATTCACAGCTCCGACTCCGGAGCTGCTCCTGTTCCGGGACCTCCCGGTGCTGTTACCAAGAAGTACGCCGATGCGCTTAAAATCGCAATGCAGTTCTTCGACATTCAGAAATGTACTCTAACTACTTCCTTTTACTCTATTTTTTCCTTTAAGTTTTCAATATTTTAGTGAATTACTCTTGCGATATACTTATCTTACTCCAACTCTAGATCTGCATCTTATCGATCCATGTATGTGTCGTAGTATTCGATTGAAGTGACTGCTGGTTGATTCTGCTACTCGTTTAGTAAATGATTATCTATGTACTTATGATTATCTTTTGTGCCAGTTTCCTGTTCGATTGATCTGGTAAGGCAGCGAAATGCGTCGGTTGATCCCATGCATCATAATGTTTGTACAATATCTGCAATTAATTGACTGATCTCTTTATTTTTATTTTTTTTTGGTTTTACGGTAAGGTGTGTCTGGCTAGTTTATGAACACTTCGACTAATCACCTTCCTTGTCCTTGGGGATCTTAAGGGCACGTATCGACCCGGTGCATTGAGGATTAAATTCAAGATTTAATTTCTGGAGTGTTACTCGGAAGATTTTGATAGTTACTTGCTCTTACATATATTAATGTCTATTGACGTTCCATCACTTAAATTCATGTTCTAATGATAATTTTGTTTTAGTTTTAAATAAGTTGACGTCAATTGAAATGGTAGCTCAGTTACTGGCTTTCCGTATCTGTCTTCTTTTTTTCCCTTTGAATCTTCTTCTAACTGGTGGTTTGAAATGCTATTTTGACGTTACAGCTGGCAAGCTGGTAAACAACAAGATACCATGGAGAGGCGATTCAGCTCTCAATGATGGAAGTGAAGCAGACGTGGATCTTTCAAAGGGAATGTATGATGCCGGCGATCATATGAAGTTTGGATTCCCGATGGCTTTTACTGCCACGATTTTGTCATGGAGCATTCTGGAGTATGGGGATCAAATGAAGGTGGTAAATCAATTGGAACCGGCTCAAGACTCGCTCAAATGGATCACCGACTACCTTATTAATGCACATCCTGCTGACAACGTGCTGTATATTCAGGTTATCTTGTCCTTCAGCTCTTTTTAATTGCTTAGGGCCCATTTGATTGTCTAAATCATCCTATTTTAAGAATTATATTATTTTTGGTGAATTGATTTGCATATTTCTCCAATTACCTATGATCTAATCACATTTTCATATTGCTTGTTTAAACAGCGAAGCATACAATTGTTATTTATTACCTATGTTGTACTCCAATTACACGAGAAAATAACATCTGAATTATAACAAATATGGTTAGCTAGCTAGCTAATTTACGTGTTTTTTATTTTTACAACCAAACACGAAAGTATAACAATTTCTAAATTGACTAACAGAAATATAGTACAATTTGAGAATTGAAGGGCGATCAAACGAGCCCTTATTCAACTAGAGTGCTAGAATAGCTTCCTACTTAATTATGTTCTTCCTCATTAATTTGAATATTGGACAGGTTGGTGATCCTGATGCAGATCATGGATGTTGGGATAGACCAGAGCGCATGACCGAGAAAAGGCCTCTCACGCAAGTGAACACTTCGTCACCAGGAACAGAGGTTGCTGCTGAAACAGCCGCAGCCATGGCATCAGCATCCCTGGTGTTCAAGTCTAGTGATCCCACATATTCAAGTCTGCTTCTCAGGCATGCCAAACAGCTGTTTACGTTTGCTGACAAAAATAGAGCATCATACAGCATTAGCATCCCGCAAGTTCAGAATTATTACAATTCAACAGGATACGGGGATGAGCTTTTGTGGGCAGCTAGCTGGCTCTATCATGCAACGGGAGATCAATCATACCTTGATTATGTGACTGGGCATAATGGAGAGTCTTTTGCTAACTGGGGAAGTCCAACCTGGTTCAGTTGGGATAACAAACTAGCTGGAGCTCAGGTATATCTTTCAAGGAAACAGATTATAAATATAACAAGATAATTGTTTTAGGAATTGGCCGAAAAAATGATACTTGTTTTAGGGGTTATTAGTTGTAATCTCATGTTTGGCTATTGCAAATACATATGTCACCAGTACTACATTGTAAGTTGTGTAAACCTATTTAACTCTTTCAAACATAATATATGCATATGATATATATATGGTACAATATTGTGATAAAGCATACTACATATACACGCATACCTACATAATTACTTTGGGTTGCAGGTTTTGTTGTCCAGAGTAAGCTTATTTAATTCAAAGCAGTCAAACTCAAACCTCCAGAACTATCGGAAAACTGCTGAGGCTGTTATGTGTGGGCTACTACCAAAGTCTCCGACAGCCACATTGAGCCGAACAGATAGTAATATCCCATCTGACCTTTTTTGCTTTGATGCTTCTATTTTTCCCATGCTCCTTCTTCCCTGTATTTTTTTAATACATTAGTATGAATTGTGTAGAAGTTTCACAGCGACTAGGAAGGAAAAACATGACTCCAAATCATGTTATAATGTTTTGAAGTCCCCCTTTGTTGGGTTTATCCCAATCGGATGTGGAAAGAACTGGTGGTCATGGTCAAGTTGTAAGTACGAGGGAAAAGTCTCACCTCATGAACTAATTTTTGGAGTTAAGAGAGGCCCAAGACCATCCTGCATTGGTATCAAAACTCAAATTATAACAACTCTAACCCAATAGTCACAAAGGGAGAGACTAGTCGAAGTTTAGCCGACCAAAGATCTGATGTGTGAGAAGGAGATCGTTGGGTTTATCCCACACCAAATGTAGAAAGGGTTGGTAGTCAGATTATAAGTGTGAGGGAAAAACTCACCTCATGAGTTAACTTTTGGGGTTGAAAGAGGCCCACAACCACCCCACACCCTTTACACGTTGAAGTGAATGTAAATTAAATCAACCCAATTTTCAGTTTCCTTCCTTATGTTGTTCCATTGAAATGGACCTACAAGTCCTAAACCTTGATTCAAGACGTACGACTACATATATGATGTTAAAATAGCTTTAAATCATTTCATTAGTTGAGAATATTGGCTGTGCATTTAGACATGACTGATATAATGGCTTATACAGGTTAAGTCTCCACTGGTTATATGTATTTGATTGTGCACTGATCTTCAAGGTATGTTAATGCAGGTGGTCTGATATGGGTCAGTCAATGGAATGCTTTGCAGCATCCTGTGGCTTCTGCATTTCTAGCGGTCCTTTACAGTGATTACATGCTTTCATCCCGAACTGCAAGACTATCCTGTGATGGTCATTCCTACAAACCATCTGATCTTCGAAAATTCGCCATCTCACAGGTAAACTTTTTAGGTATTCATCTTAAACAAAAACATTGTGTTGAATCCACATTGATGTTGGGTCTGCCAATATCTGTTCGCAATAGTTTGACAAAGTCAACCTTGAGCATGGGGGCGTGTTGAATCCCACATGACTTGTGTTACTTGATCCTGAGCTATATATAAAGCCTAGGGTAATCCTCCTCTTTCAAAACGTCTTTTGAGAGTGGGTGAAACCCATTGGGTTCCTATACATTAAGAAAAAGACTTAAACCTTGTTTGATAAAACTGAAAAGTGTACCTGTTTTTCAATTACTTCTAAAGCCAAATATTATTTTTTCTCTATACAAATTTATGTGTCCTAAATAATCCGACTTTTTCTTTCTAAAATATTCTCAATTTAGTAGTTTCTTTCTCTATAACTGTGTGTATATAATTTTTTATTTTTTTTTATAATTTATAGTAATGATATTTAATGGTGGTTGTGATAAACGTTGAAATAATATGTTACCAAACGGGCTTTTAGTTATATCTTGATCACTTGAATTGAAACCGTTTCTGTCTTTTCTTGAACAATTATAGGCCGATTATGTCTTGGGCGACAACCCCATGAAGATGAGTTTTCTCATTGGGTACGGCGATAGCTACCCGAAATTCGTGCACCATAGGGGAGCCTCCATCCCGGTCGACGCAACCACCGGCTGCAAAAATGGTTTTCGGTGGCTAGAATCGGACGATCCAAATCCCAATGTTGCATTCGGAGCTCTAGTTGGAGGACCGTTCCAAAACGAGACGTTTATCGATTCGCGCAACAATACAATGCAGACGGAACCGACAACTTACAACAGTGCTGCCATTGTTGCCCTTCTCTCCGGACTGGTCACCTCCTCTTCGGTGGTTCAATCTTTCACCTAAGTATGCCCGTTTCCATATTCATCTCTCTTTATTTGTTATTGTATGTAGTGAAATATGTCCCCCTTTTTTTTTACCTAGTTGAATTTAGCTATGTATAAAAAGTTTGCTTTCCACGGATAAATTGCTCTATTAGTTGTTTAGTAATGCTATATAGAGGTGTTTGTTTTAAGGCTTTTTTCGTATGGGCCAAGTCCCCAATATTAATTTCTTAAAATTTCGGTTGTTCATTTTGGTTTAGGCAAATATCCATCGTTCATTGATATTTGTTGTAAAATAATATTTTGTTGCATAACAATATTTTGAACCATGTTGCAAAATGATATATACTAAGGTGGCGTTTGGTAACCATTTCTGTTTTCATTCCAGCAGTGGGATGGGAATGGGATGGGAATTTTGTTTTCTTCTTGGAAATTGAATCGCGTTTGGTAACGATAATTTTTTTTTTTGTTTTGGGAAGGGAATGTGTTAAGTAACGATTTTATCCTAAAATCTTTTTTTTTTTTTTTCTTTCTGTTTTGGCCTGCGGCCGGAAGGCAATGGCGCCGTCGCCGGCGACGCCGGGTGGTGACAGTGGGCGGAGACCGGATGTGGCCGGAAAAATTCCGGCCGGTCGGTGATCGGCGGCGGTCGCCGGAGATGACCGAGGCGGCGGACGGTGGCCGGCAGATGAACAGTGACTATGTGGTTTGAGAATGGAATGGGAATAATGAGAAACAATTTTTTTTTGTTTCTCATTTCTTAAGAAAAAAGTGGGCACAATTCTCAAATGGGAATGAAATGGAAACGGAAACAAAAATTACCAAACGCTATTCCCAAACAGAATTTCCAAAAATCTGAGAATGGAATGGGAATTTCTGGAATAGAAATGGTTACCAAACGGGGCCTAAGTTTCCAAATATTTGTTGCACAATAGTATTTGCAAAAATGAATCACATTGAAGTAATTATTACTATCTTATATTGACGTTCGTATTAAGAATAAAAATTGGACAACAAATATTTAGTCATATCATAAAAAATTATTGCACAACCAAATATTTGTAATTTAGATGTCGCTGTCGTAAAATACCGTCGCAACACTCCACGTGGACACCCTTGAAGTTGGAAAAACTTGCCGTCAATTGTCTTTCCCGTCAGAAGAACCTTGCCGCCAAGAAACACAACGCAATACTTGATATCCACCGAATCAACCAAAATTCTTCCATTTCTGACACTTGATTCTTGTTATTTGACCAAATGATTTTATTTTTTAAACTGTGTTATTGTTTCTATTTTGATATATGTTATTCTTCATCACTCAAGCGAGTGTGTTTTGCTAAAATAAGTTTTTATTAAAAAATAAATAAATCAATGGGTTTAAGATAATATGTGTTTATGTCTCTTGAGACTATTTTAATATGTTGGCTAATATTGAGATTAAGTTAAGAAATAGTTGTTTATTTTAAATTTAGTTGTTTTGAACTTATTAGGGTTAATTACACGTATAATCCTTAAAGTTTGGTTATAATGTCATTTTGGTTATTGATGTTCTAATTGTTTTCAATCAAGTCTCTAAATTTGTTAAATTGTTTTAATCTGCGATTAATCTTTGTTTAATTATGCGAAGAAAATTATTTGAGGGTCAGTCTTGGATACAACAATAGTAAAGTTGATCCACTGTGATTTGAAGGTTTTAGATTCAAATCTCAAAAATAGTCTCGTTGTATATATCCTCAAACCCTGCAATGATAAGAGTCTTCGTGTGCACTGAGTTATCATTTTTAATTATACGACAAAAATTGACACTTGACCAATTTCTATCCGAGAGGTGTTAGTTCAGTTGGCAAAGGAGATACCTTCTTTCTTTGTCAATTAGAGTTTGATTCTCCTGCGGAGCACTTTAAAAATTAAATCTTGAATTTAATCATGTATGTATGAGGCCGATATGGAGGAGTGCGCTCTTAAGATCGATTGAGGAGGTGATTAGTTGAAGTACGCGTAAGATGGCCGAGACACACCTAAAAAAAAAAAAATGGAGAATGATTTCACAATTTTACTTTTTTCAACACACCTAATCTAACCATACTCACGTGGGTGAGTTCCCTAACTCACCCATGTACATGTAGGGACACTTCCACATGTCCAAGGGAAAAGGTAGAGATCATTCTAAGCCCAGAAATGGAAACGAGAACACGTTGAGAAATGGTGACAGATCAAGAAGGAAGAACAAAAACAGGAAATGGATAAAGTAGTCTTACTTTTTTCCCCTATAATGTCCTTTGGTCTTATCCGCAATAAAATCAACAGCATGAACAGGGCGGTGGTGGAGGGCCACTGTCCACCACCAGTCACCACCACCACCATCGCCACCACGACCACCGCTTTTCTCTTCAAACACGGCATTCTTTTTCTGTAAATTGATGTTATGGTTGTTGGTTCCTCTGTGGTCGGTCAATGACATGTGTCTCCTTGTAGTGGTACCACTCTTTTGTAACTAGACAGTTGTTCTTGAATTTTCATTTTTTTGAAATTGCTTTTTAACCTGTTTAAATTAAAATTTATTTTCCAAATTGACAAAAAAAAAGTTTTAAAAATATATTTGCTGGGTATTGTCTTGATATTTTCAACGAGTGAATAGTATCGTACGCGTGAGTGTACACGTGAATAGTACGCAGTTCCACTGACGGTGAATAATAGAATACACGTGAATAATGAATTCAACATGAAAAGTAAATTGCGTACGAGTGAAAAGTAAAATTTATTTTGGACTTTTTCAAAATATCCATTTTGCCTTTTTATCAAATTATAAATAGGTTTCGAATTTTGTAAGTTTACATGAACCAAAAGGCAAGATACAGCATTTGAGAATGGGGAGATTAGGGTTCAGGGAGATACGCTCAGACGAATAAACACAGATAGAGAGCTTGACAAAAAGAGATTTGGACGAGTGAGTTGAGAGTGTGGAGATTCACTTCTCCTTCTGTAATCCCTATTAACATCCCCTCAAACTTAAAATGGTAAAATTGATGTCATCTTGAGATTTGAAAGTAAAGTGTAAAAGTGTCATCTGGATCGATTTTGGTAAAAAAAAAAAGTGCATTTTTAATTTAATCGGCAGAGTTGACTGAGTTCTATAATCCTTATTAACATCCTCTCAAACTTAAAATAGTAAAATTGATGTCATCTTGAGATTTGAAAGTAAAGTGTGAAGGTGTCGTGTGGATCGATTTTGGTAAAAAAAATCTGCATTTTCAATTTGATCGGCAGAGTTGACTGAGTGAAAGCGAACAGCGTTATGACAAATGAGACCATCAACCCTATTAGCACAACACCCTCCAAATAACCCAACTTTTATCATATTGTTTTAATCAATAGTCTCTTTAAACTTGTTGACAAAAAAGAATTCTTCAACCATTTTATCAAATTAATATACATATTCAATATACAAGTAATTTCAAAAAAAGAACACCAAGTTATTGAATATTACAAACAAGCCCATAAAGTTATAAAACATAGGGGGGTCCAAAAGTAATTATGAAGCTTGATCATCTTAGGGATGAGTTGCTGGATCAGGTTAGCTTTCTTGTCAAGAAATCAGATTAATTTTTTTTTTTTTTTATATTTGATTCCACAGTGAAATTAAAAAAACCTGTGCTCCCTCCACGTGGCATGATCCCCTCTAGTTACCATCTACAATTACAATATGAAGCGGCTGTGATCTACGGCTGTTAATTGATCTGAAAAATCATGTGGGGGGTCAACGCATGATGTCTGACTTTGAATTGTAACCAAACTGTTGCTCCATCTCCCAACTCAGCTTGGATGAGTGCTCCGGAACATACTCCTATTTTCAGAAATTAAAATGAAAAAAAATAAAAATTAACAATTTTCAGAATTTAAAATAAAATAAAATAAAATTTTAATCCTTATAATAATTAACACTAATTATAATATTTAAAAAATTTTAGTGAACAATCCACGAAATTAAAATTTTTATCCTACGGTTCACGCGTTACAGTGATTTTTACAAAAATTCAAAATTATTGTTAAAAGTCTAAAAGTCACTACTAAAATTTTTACTTGAAAAAATTACAGTAATTTTTATATATTATAATAATTTTAATTTTCTAAAAAAATTACTGTAGAATGTAGATTGTAGTACGGACAAAATACTAGGGTAAATTCTTGTTTTATTTCAATTCCGTTATTTTAAAAACCTACACATTGTCTCCTTCTACTCTTAATTAAAGGGTGAAACTCACATTTTATTTAAAAAATAAAATATTTTTTAAAATATTTAAATTAAATTTAATATTTAAAATAAAGGATAATTTTGTCAAATTCGGTTAAGTTAAACAAAAATAAAATAGTTATTCAATTTATTATCGATTTATTCTAAGTAGAAGGAAGTAAAATGTAAATTTTAAAAGTAGAAGGGATAAAAATGAAACAAGATTAAAGTAGGGGGTGTAAAATGCAATTCCCAAATAATAAAAGCAAATCGCAATTTTAAAATCCTAAATACCCATTTGAGATCTTCTAACCCCAAGCCAAATCTGGTGTTTGAAAATATCTTTTTTTTTTTTTTTTTTTTAAATAATAATATTATGTAATAAGTATACCTCAAGCTTGGAGATGAGCTCACGGGCAGTTGGGGCAGAGACAATAATATGGCGGGCAGAGGGAGTGACGAAGCCTTCATCCACAGCTTTGTCTATGAAAGACAACAATGAATTGTAGTAACCATCTACGTTCAGCAAACCCACCTGCATATACATATACATATACATATATGTATATAATGATTTTCAGACCTCTGTTTTTAGTGTGTGTTTTTCCGTGTGTGAAATTTAAGCCAAAGACAACTCGTAAGATGAGAATTGTCATACGCTTTATATATAGTTTAGGATCAGGTGACACAAGTCAATGTAGACTTTTGACAGACCATTGCGTACGAATATCGGAACATGTGGGATCCAACACAACACCCTCTCATGCACAGGATGAATTTTTTGACAAACCATCCAACATCGATGTGGAATTCAACACACCTTACATTAAACAAAAGTCCTAACTCTGATATAAAAATTCTCTGAGCTTAATTCACTCTCGAAAGACGCAAGTGACACAAGTCAATGTAGACTTTTGACAGACTACTGCGAACGAATATCGGAACATGTGGGATCCAACACACCCTCTCATGCACAGGATGAATTTTTTGACAAACCACCCAACATCGACGTGTAATTCAACACATCTTATATTGAACAAAAGTCCTGACTCTGATATAAAAATTCTATGAGCCTAATTTACTCTCGAAAGACGCCTTATAAAATGAGGATTGCTCTAGGCTCTATATATAGCTTATGATCAGGTCAATTACCGGCTTTTCATGGATATCCAATTGAGCCCAGGTGATGACTTCGAGGAGTTCTTCAAGTGTTCCATACCCACCTGCATGATCATTAATAATTATTACCCACTAAATCTTCAAAATCAATCGTTTTGTACAGATTAAAAAACGTACCAGGTAAGGCTATAAAAGCATCAGCTTGGCGAGCCATTTCGGCTTTTCTCTGGTGCATGCCGGAAACTGGTCTTACTTCTCCGACGGTCTCTCCGGTTATCTGAAAAAAGTATTATATTCATATTGCATAGTGCTCTGTTTTCATGAATTATATAAGGTGAAATTCAATCACGTGAGTTACCTCTCTGGGCATGAGTGTTTTGGGAATCACCCTGCATTTGGAAAACACCAACGGAATATACTTGAAAGTTAATTTAGAGAGAGAGAGAGAGAGAAAATTCTCCTAATTAATGCGGAAAAAAATGAATATTTTCAATTCGAAACCGGCCAATTGAGTTCCGTTTTCAACAATTTTTTTTGTTTTTTGTACGCCGGTCGATTGAGTCCGTTTTCAACCAAAAATGATTTTTTTTTTTTTTTTTTTACAACGACCGATTTCTCCATGAAGCGGCTGGTGGCAGCCCACCGGGACAGGGGCTGCAATCCCGTTTTGCTCTATTTTCATAATAAAGGACAACTCACTCGTCCTTTTCGCATTAATGAGATGAAGAATTTGGGATAATTACCCTAACACGTGGCGGCCGCCACGGTGGACTGCTTGAGAGACAAGACCCATCAAGCCAACACTGCCTCCTCCATACACTAAATCGATGTTCTTTTCAACCTGTCATTTTTTTTTTTGGAAAAAACAGAAAATTACAGGTATCAATTGATTGAACAGAAACGCAAAAATATTCAACCAAAGTCTATGTAATTAGAAAACAACTCATGTTCCTGTTACTGTGTCATCAAACACTGCTTGGGTTTTCAAATCGAAACAAGAAAACATTGTCCGCTAACAAGAACAGAGTGCTCTGTTTTAGAGAGAGAGAGAGGGGTAGTAGTTTGGTACCAGAAGATTTCCGAGCTGAATAGCAGCGAGCTGGTAAGATGGGTTTTTCCCGGGGCTACTACCGCAGAAAACACAGACACGCTTGAATCGCGACGGCTTCTTTGGTGGGGCTTGATGTTGGTGGTGGTTTTCCATTTCAGTAAATCCTCTGTTCAGAGAGAGAGAGAGAGAGAGAGAGAGAGAGAGAGGCTATGGGGTTCAGATATCGATATAGGCTTGAGAAAAGTCAGCAGTAATTCTCTGCTTTTGGGGGGAGAGAGATTAAACTAAGGGGATGGAAGAGGGGGTGATTTATATGGAAATCGAAGTCGAAATTCTTCGGCCAATATCTGGTTATGGTGGAAGGTTAGTAGTAATACTAATAATGGTTGAAGATGGACAAATGTGGTGTCGCTTTCATTCTAAAGCCCATAAAGCAAGGGCACCGTGTGGGTGGGGGACCCATTTTTCTCAACTTCTTCTCTCACAATAATATTAATTTTGAAATGCAATTTAAATTCATTATATTTAAAAATAAAAAGAAAGAAACACAAGTAATTGTTAACCAAAAAAAAAAAGAAAAAGAAAAATTATTCAACTATTTTTGTGGATAAATCTTTAGTAAATGATTGTTGTGGTGACGATGACAGTGAACGGTTGTCATGGTTTTGACTTGTGACGGGATAGTACCATAGTAAATGTTTATTGTGATAATTGGTATTTTTTCTCGATACAGTAAAAGAAACAAAAGAAAATTGCGAGCAATAGTCAAAAGCCCTCACATCCATTCCTACCAGCACCATTTCATACATATCTGCAAGGGGAGATTTCACTATTTTAGATCAACGCCTCAGTTGGTTCCTTTCTTTGCGAGAAAATAAACATATTTTTTCTCTTCTCTGAGAGCAAATTAGATGATATAATTATATTTTTGGAGGAAACATTTGCAGTCTGCCACCCAAGACATGAGTTTATAGATTTATGGGCAGTCTATTAGGATTAGCGATGTAGCTTCTATGGAATCAGTTTCCACCACTATCCTAGGAAGATCTCGAGAAGACGCAATTCGGATTCCAGTGTGAATGCTTCTTAACTATAATTCTAGACAGGTACGAGAAACAAGTTGCCCGATGTAGCTCACAATCCAAACTCTCATGTTGTCGCTGATTAAGCTGCCAATGCCTCCTCTTCCAAGGTCAGCCTTACGCTGCCATTAGTATTAAGCTTATAGAAACTTGTAGGAGGAAAGTTCCAGTGAGATAGGGAATAAACAAAGTTATCTAAGGGATACCGGTTAAATAAAGTTTGTAATAACTCATTTGTCAGCCGAGTGATCTAGTGGGTGATAACGAGGGTATTAAAAGTATTCCCTTCAATTACTTCTATGTTCCTTTCTTTCCATATCTCAAAAATGATTGCAACAAATTTAAAGAACTTGGGAGGGTTAGGGATATCCTTTTAATCATTTTTTTACCCAAAGCAATAATTCCATACTTTGATCGATGGCACCAACTAACTATCTCGTCAAGACAGTCCATATACAGGCTATTTTCGGGCATTTTCAGAACAACTGATCCATGGTTTCAATGCCTTCGGAGCATCTCGGACAGATGTTGGTTGCATTGCTCCCTCTTATGGACTTGAATTGGTTAGTAACAAGTTTTTTATAAAAAATAATCCAAAGGAAATATTGGAATTTTTGTGGCAGTTTCAAACCCTAGATCCATCTCTAATTAGTACTAGGCTCATTACTCTCTTTTTCAGTAAGCAATTAGTAAGTAGACTTTAATGAAAATTTGCTTGACGTTACAAGTTGTCAAATCGGAATGGAGGTCACTGCTCAAAATACTTTCATTTTGTGTATCATTTATGAGATGAAAGATAGGTATAAGGAACCAATTCCCATTCCCATCTATGACGTGTGAGACTTTAAGGTTATAGATATCCTATATCTGTTGATTTCCAAGAAGTCGATTGGCACACCACCAATCAACCCACAAATTAATACAAGTTCCATTACCTACTTTGCATGTGATATCCAAAAGTCGATTGTCACACCACCAATCAACCCACAAATTAATACAAGTTCCATTACCTACTCTCCACGTGATATTATTACAAAGAGAGTTTTTGGATATGAGAATCCCTTTCCACTTGAAGGAATTGCTTTGGTTGGGACACCACGTCTTTGGACTTCTATCAACATTGTATTTACCACGTAACACTTCGGCGTTATACGTAATTACCCTAATTTTATTGAATGTATAAATTTTGGTATCCATACCAAATTATCTTTTTTTAAATTATTTCTTTTTAATTTCTTACTGTAATTATGGATCAATTTTTTTAGTTGTCAATTAACAAAGATTACACAGCAGGACCGTTAACTAAAATCCCTCCCCTCTCCAAAAAAAAGAATATATTAGAGATTCTTGGTGAACCGTCCACAAATTTAAACTTTTTACCCAATCAGTACACACAATACACTAATGTTTTAAAAGTTCAACGTTATTATACTACATGAAAGTTGCTATAACTTTTCCAAGTAAAAAGTTACAATAATTTTTATATCGTGCAATTATTTTGATTTTTTGACAAAATTATTGGATTTCTCAAAAAAAATATTGTATCAAGTGAATTGGGTGAATAGTGAATTACAAAACAATTGAGGCAAAAAATTAAATATATTATCAGCACTAGAATATTTCTATAAAAGTAAATATTAAATATATATATATATTGGTAGTTAAATATAAATTATAATTGATATATATGTACAAAGAGTGCTAAAAACTATTATGAATGTGGATTAAGGGTAATGATAATTTATAGTGTGGTAATGATTTTCCATCAATATGAGTTGGTTCAAGCGGAAGGGATTTGGACTTTTTAAGCAACACTTGCAAGGATCGAATTTTAAGGGGTTGTGTATGGAAAGTGCTATGTTGGGAGAGGTGTCCTGTTTCTGACGTTCGACAATACTTCGAAGGATTAGTCTCTGCCGACCGTATTGCGAGGATACACTGAGAAAACAAAAAAAAAAAAAAAGGTAATGATTTCCCAAAAAAACTTGGAACTTATAGTGGTTAGACTAATCTCTAAAGGGCATTAATGATTAATATAATATTAATTTTTGGGGGGCTGCTATTGGATAATAATTGCACGTAAAATATCATCATTAAGTTAAACCAATGGAAGTACAATGAGTGGACACGTCACATATTCAACCATTTATTGATAACTTCAATTTTATCCATGACAAGCATGCCTATAAGGTGTTTCTAGGAATCACTTATTGCCTTCAAAAAAAAAATTATTTTTTATTTTTTTGTGTAGTTTAAAAAGAGAAACCCATAGTGGGGGATTGTCTTCATCACTGACTCCAAAGAAGTTGATTTCTTTTATTAAATTGGATAGACTTCAAAGTAAGTGAGGTTGTCTATGTATACCCTTTGTCAAAGGATCCAGTTATACACAATTCTGCTTATAAAAATTCGTTATTTACGGATAACGAACTAGTACAAGGAAGAGACAGGATAGAGAAGATCAATCCGTTTCAATCTAGAAAAAGCATTGTCTTGAACATGCAGCTCAAAAAGATAGGAAGATCGCTCGCTCGAAGAAAACTCTTTTAGAGCCTTATAAAGCCAAGCCCTCTCGATTCGGCAACAAGAGTTGGTTATGGAATCTGGAAAATTGATCAACTTTCTCGTTACAAATCTATTTAGAAACTAAACTCTTTTATTGAGGAATTAGACTTACTATTAGCGTCGGTTTATCTGTCAGTCGCATTGGATCTGTCACTCACTTGAAAGCTATAAAACAAATAAGCTTAGAGAAATGTTTATTTGTTGAGATACTGGATGCTTACCGAAAGAGAAAAATGACACGTAAGAAAAGGGAAAATCTTCATGGATTAGCTTCCATCCTACTACTATTGTGCAAGCTTTCCTCGGGTTCGTAAGTTCTTGGGCCTTGGGGCACAGATCCTTCAATTTTGCGTTTGCTCGCTCACTACCTAGCTATCTGTATTCAAATCAAACTAGTTTCACTAGACACTCTATGTATTTCCTACTTGTCATGCATATAGTTTGCAAGTTGTTTTCCTCTACTGGAGACCTACCTGTATCCAATCATCGAGGTCATGAGAGCAGTTATTGTAGTCATTGTCTTTGCTCTGCCCTGAAGAGCTGCTAGCAGCTATCGAAGTTATGAGTCCCTGGAGCGTTAACATCTTTTTGGACCATTACAGTCACAACATAAGAGAAAAGGTCATGCGATTCAATCAATCTGCTTTATATCATAAAATAACATATAATAAAGAAGTAGTGAGGGCCTCTTCTCGCGTATGCAAATTTCTTAAAGAGAACTCGTTTTTGTTGCATCATTGAGGAGAAAGCAAGCAAACGAGTCACCAGGTTCTAGGTCCAACGTGTTCACTAATGAGGCTCTGTAATAGAGTTCTCATATAATAAGATTTATCAAATTGTATATTTGGTTTATTAAGTTTTATATTTATTTAAATTCCACAATATTGAAAATGTTAGTATGTTGTCTTTTGCGGAGATATGTTCATTATTTTTTTCCTAAAAATGGTTCATATTTCTCTCTATTATTTTTAAATAAATTGTTGCTAAAAAATATTAGCGAAAAACGTCTTAAATTTATTAGACTGATGAAATGAAAAAAATATTCTTAATAAAAGATCATGTGCTGAGAAATCTATTTTTCATCTAAAATCATTAATAATATTTTTAATTCTGACAATTACAATAACAACAACTGAGCCTTTATCCTACTTATGTAGGGTCAACTATATAAATCTATTTACGTCATAGTAATTGATCAAGGGTCATCCCTTCCATCAGATTTAATGTTATCAAATCATTTCTAATAGTCTCGTCTAACATTTTCTCATTGGTGTTTCTATAGGTCTTCTATGCACATGCCCAAATCATCGTAAATGATTTTTTCTAATTTTCTCTTCGATGGGTGTTATTTCAAAATTCTCTCTAATAGTTTCATTCTTAATTTTATATATTCTCGTCTTCCCACTCATCCACCTCAACATCTTCATTTTTGTTATCCCAATTTTCTAGATATGATTTATTTTTACCATTCAACATTCAAAACCATACAAAAGCGTTGGTCTTATAGCAGTTTTGTAGAACTTTTCTTTAACTTTCAATGGGATCCTACGATCATAAATCACCCCAACTGCACTTCTCCACTTTAATCAACCTGTCTTGACTCTATGCATAATATTCTCCTCAATTTCGCCATTGCTCTAAATCGTTGAATCTAAATATCTAAAATGATCAACATTTGGCACTTTCCCATCTCCAATTTTGATTGCACCACCGTCTCTCTGGACATTACTAAAATTGCAATGTATGTATTCTGTCTTACTTCTACTAACCTTTAAACATTTAGACTCTAAAATTTTGATTCATCTTTCTAACTTAGTATTAAGACCTATTCTATCATTGTCAACTAATACCATGTCATCCGCAAACAACATACTTCAAAGTATTCCAATATGCTTTGTGAGCTCATCTATCACTAGAACGAAGAGATAAAGACTTAAAGATTATCCTTGATATAAGCCTATATTAATAGGAAATACACAAGTATCGCTTCTTCCTATTCTAACACTAGTGATTATACATTCATACATATCCTTAATTATCTCGATGGATACATTGGATACATGTTTCTTTTCTAACACCTACCACAAAATTTCTTTGGATACCTGATTATAAGTCTTTTCTAGGTTTACAAATATCATATGTAAATCTCTCTCATTTTCTCTATATTTTTTCATTAATCTCCTGAGTAAATAGATAACTTCAGTGGTTGATCGGCTAGGCATAAATCCAAATTGGTTCTCTTTTATGCTCGTTTTATGTCTTATTCTATATTTTATCACTCTCTCCCAAAATTTTATAGTATGACTCACAAGTTTTATACCACAATAGTTCGTGTAATTTTGAACATCCCCTTTATTTTTATAGATGGATACTAAGATACTTTTCCTCCAATCATCAGGCATTCTTTTAGTCTTCAAAATATCATTAAAAAGTCTAGTTAATCACTATATCCCAATATCTCTCAAACGTTTTCACACCTTTATAGGGATTTCATCTGACCTTACTGTTTTTTCAATTTTCATCTTCCTTAGTGTTATTCTGACTTCTGAAGCCCTAATTCTTCTATGAAACCTATAAATCTTATCTGAAAATAAACTAGACAACTCTAGTCTAGATTCTTCGGCTTCATTCTCATTGAATAAATTATAAAAATAACTTCTCCCTCGTTCCATAATTTCCCCACCTTTCACCAGTACCTTTTCATCAGTGTCTTTGATGCATCTGATACTTCCAATATCTCTAGTCTTTCGTTTACGTTGCCTAGAAAGTTATATATATCATTCTCTCCCTCTTTTGTATCTAACTTTTGATACAATTATCATACTTCCTAAGTTTTGATTCCTTAATTACTTTTCTCGCATCCGTTTTTGCATGTTTATACTTATCCAAACTCTCCATACTTCGATCTTTCTGTCATTCTTTATAAGTTATTTTCTTGTCCCGAACGACTTTTTGGACCTCCTCATTCTACCACCAACTTTCTTTATATTGTGGTCCTCCTTATTTACAAACTCCTAAAACTTTTCTTCATATCTCTCTAATACGACTCACCATATCAATCCAAATTTCGTTCACATCCTCATATCTTTTTCATGACTTATCATTGTTATTTTTATCCTTAAACAATTTTATCTTTTCACCTCTTAGATCTCTCCAAGTATGACTCTACAGTCCTTACACATTAAACGATCACTCGTTCTTGTAAAGACAAAATTTATCTGACTATTTCTCTAACCACTCTTAAATATGATAAGGTGCTCATTCTTCTTTCTGAACATGTATTTAGAAGAACTAACATATGTCATAGCAAAATCTAAGATCATATCACCTATTGCATTCTTCTCCCCAAATTCATAACCATCATGTACTTTCTCGAAAGTCCCTCTTTCCTTTCCGACATGTCCATTCAAGTCTCCCCCAATAAATATTTTTTCTTGGTTAGGTATACTTTGAACGACTTCGTCCATCTTCTTTCAAAATTCTCGTCTAACATTTTCTTACATTCCAACTTGGAGAGCGTACACACTAATAACATTAATCACTTCCCCTCCAATCACCAATTTCATAACCATCATCCTATTGCCAATTCTCCTAATATCAACAACGCTATCCTTTAAATCCCTATCTACCATGAAGCTCATTTCATTCCTATGTTTGTCATTCCTTGTATACCATAATTTATACCTTATTCTCTCAATTTCTCTATATCTCTCTCCAACCCACTTAGTTTCCTGCAAGTATAGAATATTAATCCTCCTCCTACTCATCACGTCCACCAATTCTCGAATATTATCCATCAACGTTCCTATATTCCAAGTTGTCAACATAAATCTATTCTCACGGACTAACTTCTTTATCCACACCCGTTCACCATAATGCGGCAACCCTCTCTCATTTAACACCGAATCCGAGCGAAAACATGACGCGTCGCTTCCGAGTGATGCCCTAGCCCATCCTCTCTCATTATTCACTACAATCGGGTAGTGGAAATATAGCGCGTCGCTAGTAGAGAACGCCCCATCGTTTAATATATTTGGATTCATATCGTAAAAATTTTAACAAAGTTTTCCGCTAGCTATCAACTATCTAACGCAACCCTCCTCTTTTACCCGGATTGGGGATCGACTGTATATAAAGAATAAAACATCGAATACTCACAGGCGGAGTTAAAACCAAGTATACAATTAAACAAATCAAAACTCATAATATTACATCCCACCCACGACATACTTTAGGAATTAAAAACAAACGTTTTCCATAAATAAAGGAGATGGTGTTCAATTTGGAGTTTGCTTCTCCTCCTTAACCTTAACTATCTAATTAGGGTAACTTTTTCTTTTTCTACGAAAATAAAAATAAAAATAAAGTGTATTTCATTTTTAAAATAAAAACTATAAAAAATAAAAATAAAAAATAATATTAGAATTAGTATTTACAAACCAAAGATGGACCACGTCTAAACTAAGTAGGAAACTAATTTTGAATGGGTTTGGGTCAAAGTTGATTATGCTTTTAATCCATTAATTAAGATTGGTAAAAAGGAAAGGTACCGACTTTAGACCTACCCTTTTGCTTTTTTCCCTTCACTTTTTTCATAAAAAAAAATATATATATATATATATTATCAAACTAATAAACAACTTTGATGATGTTTGATACACTTAATTACGCCTTAATTTTGGCCCCTTGTGACGTTTAAAGGAAACGGTTGAGAGCTATTGATAAGAAGTTGTGAACTGCTTAGTTACTAAAAATGAGAAATACAGAATGAGCATTTGATAAACAATTACTAAAATAGACATATATTAAAGTTATTTATTCTCAATATTAACTAAATATAAAGTACATTTAAAACAAATATTCACTTAATCTATGATTCATAGAAAAATAAAAATTTATAATATATATATCTTACACGTTGGATATAAAAAATTAAAATATTATAAAATGAATAATTTAAATATATTACATCTTGCAAATAAAAAAATAAAATATCATTTCATAATAATAAAATAAAATATAGATAATTTTATTGTATAAAATTTTATTAATTAAAAAAACTCCTTTTGGCTTTAAAAACACTCTTAATTTTTAAAAGCAGTTAAAAAATGAGAAGTCCACATATATTTATTTTTTAAAAACTGATTACCAAACATACTTAGCCGCGCTTCTCCTTTACAAAAGGGGAAGCACCTCCAATAAGGGGAGCCAAACTAAAATTGAACAAATTAAGTGTTCTTCATAGTCAATTTGTTCGCTAACAACAACTAAAATGATTTAATGAAATTAAGTTCTTCAAATTTATTTAAAATTTTCAACCAAATATGAATTATTTAATTGTCCTACTGAGAATACTCAACTAAAAATTGTAAAAAATTCAGCATCTAAATTTTAATTATATCAAATAAGGTTAAAATATTTTCAACGCTTTAAATTTTCAAAATTCAATAAAATGAATATTCTAGAAAAGTGCAAAAAGTGTTTTACTGTTCACGCATACGCGTTTACTGTTCACGCTTACATGATTTACTGTTCAAGCGAAATTCACTATTCATGCATATTTTAATATTCACCGTCGTCTGTCGGTAGAACCGCATACTATTCACGTATTCGGCACCATTCATGCGTAGCATACTATTTCACTTGCTCAAAATTTCAATACGATACATAACACAATAAATATAATTATTTTTCTTTTCAAAGTTTAGCCATTATGCTTAGAATAATCAATAATTTGGTTCTTCGATATTGAAGATTCTTATCCAATAAATTTTGGTTGGTAGTTTCCTCGAATTTGCTGCACCGCCACCTTCTTCTAATTTATTTATTAAAATATGATAAAATCAATTAAATACTTTATTTGAAAAATAATTTGAATCAAATATTTAACCGTATGAGAAAATAAAAATTAAAAATATTAAACAGACACACGTCCTCTTCAAAAAATTTGTCAAAACCTATTTTAATTTTGAGATTTTCTAATAAATAAATATTACAAATTTTCTGGATGGGTCATACATTTTATGTATTTTTTTTATTTAATGAAATATTAATTGACATTATTTATTCCTTTACTTCAGTCACTCGATCTGCCTCGAAAGTCATACTAGACATGAACTCGCACCTCAAAACAATGACTCAACTGATATTTTTCTGCCCCTCAAAAAGGGACTCTCAAGTATTTTGACTATCAATATTTAAATAATATTTTATATATAATGGTTGGGCGTGGCTTCAAGAAAAGTACACATACTTCCATCCCCCAACCACCCATCAAAAAGCATAATTTTATTAAATAAAAAAAGGATACATTAATGTAAATTTTTTAATTTTGAAGTAGGATTAGGCCTACGTCATGGCTTATTTCATGGTGTGTCTACATATATATATATATATATATATATATACATATACACTATATTCTTCTCAACCAAATTTGTTTGTTATTGTAGAGAGGTATTTTTCATACAAGATAAATATCTTCAATTATTTTAAAATTATATTTGATACTTTATACGTAATTTTATACTTACTCAAAAAATACAGATACCGATATAGACATCCAGTACAAGAATAGTCTAGTGCACAAAAACATCCACCATTACAGAGTCCGGAAAGGGTGTTTAACATCCAGCCCTATCTCGTGTCCAATATTTAAACCCAAAACCTTCAAAATATCTATACATAAAAATGCTAAATAATAATAATAAAAAGAGTATCTAAACCTATAAGTAGGAACTTGACCACCGCTAATGTGAAGTGACAGATCCGGCTGCTAGTGATTGTGATAATATATAAAAAGAGAAACAAAAATAAATGGAGCTAAAGAGTATTTTTTTCTTGAGTCTCTTTGGAGACACAGATGGACCCTGCAAATACATCAGTGTCCGACCAACATAAGCTGTAAGAACGCCGCACACGCACGGCTAGTAGGCCCATCACTACTATTATTATCAAGGGCACACGTACAGCAAAGCTTCTACTCTCTGACTCCCTACCCAGTACCCATCTAGTCATGTCCAAGCTCAAACCACCATCACAACTCAAAACAAAACAAGCATCTCAAACCACCCAGTGGGTTTTTCAACTTTTTTTTTTTTTTTTGGTTTCCGAGCCACAACTTACACACACTTTGACTAATCATCTCGCCAAGCTATCTTAAAGACACTCTTCCACATTAACCCGGTACATTCAGAATTAAATTTAAAATTTATGTATTTCCTAAAACACTGGAGAGTTGAATCTTAATTGACAAAAAAAAAAAACACCCACCTAGTGCCTTCTAATCTCAGCTAAATAGCTGTTAGCAGCTTAAATGCATAACTCCAAAAGTATGAATAAAGTAAAGGAAATGTTCACTATTTCATTTTTCTATATTTTTATTGCTCACAACATGAATTGAGGCTAAAATACAATTAACACAACCAACAAAACTAAAGGGGCAAAAAAAAATCAATATGAAAGAACAAGAGAAATAGTAGAGACTATTTTACAACACTACTAAGTTAACTAGCCACCTAGCGGCGATGGTACCCATGAGGGGGCGGTGGTCTTCTACTCGATCCCCTATCCAGTGCCGAGAATTGGTTACCTGAAGGAGGCGGACCACCACCATATCCTCTACCAACGTATTGGTTTGTATGTGAGGCCCGCCCACCACCACCACCACTCCAATGAGCAGAGCCGGCAGAAACACCATATGATTGGTAGCCACCATACCCACGCTGCTGGTGAAACGGAGGACCGGCCGGAATAGGAGACTGGACCACCACATGAGCAGGAGGAAGAACAACATCAGAAGGGTACCTGGGTCCACTTTGGGGTAAGGCTGGTGGTGGGTAGTATCCATTCACTGGGATAACCCTATCATGTTGAGAATAAGACCTATTATATGCAGCTGGCGGAGCACGACTGTGGGCGTAGTGATCCCGGGAATTGGATTGCCTGTGGTACTGATGACCTCCATCGGCATAGCCTGACCTGTCATGGTATCTACTACTATTTTGGTACGATTGGACAGCAGGTGGGCCATAGCTGCCAGCATATGGTGGGGCAGGAGCATGCATTTGATCATCATACGAATTTCTTTGGCCCTTCGACTGTAAACTATTAGTCACTAGCCTATGGGCCGCCTGCCCCAGGTGCCGCCCGGAATGGGTATTAGCGGAGTTGTTATTATCCCTGAAAAAAAATTAGAGAAATATTTCATCAGAACCATGGAGAAGTAGAGATGGCTCTTACATACATTGATCTTATGGTCAGGTATTTGATTTCAAGAAGAGATGTGTGAAAAATTCCTAAAGGTGCATTTGGGTAAGGTATTTCAAAAAAATATTTCATTTCAAGAGGGAATTTGCAAATTTCTTTAAGAAAAAATTACAAATACCTCACCCAAACAAACCATAAGAAATTTTGTTGAGAAAAAATTACTTACGCTTTCACGAAATCAAATACCTTCTCCAAACTCCTAACCCATACATAAATGGACACTCGGAGAGCTAAAGAACACATACCTCCCATTTTCCCATGGCTTCCTCCCGGAATTTTCATGCCACAGAGCAGGTTCAGGTTTTAGATCCCCAACGGTAACAAGCTGTCGAAACAAAAAATGTTGAAGATATTGTGACCATGTGCAAATGATGTAGTAGTCCCATGAAAAAATTTAATACGACTAACAGATATAATGAAAGTGAAACAGACAATTTAATGGGAAGAAAAACATATATATATATAATATATACACACAAACACACGGCATCACAATTTACTCAGTCAAGCAGTTCTGAAATGTGCATAGGTACCATCACGAGGTAAAAAAATCATATCACCAGTGTTACTAGTATGCAAACTCCTCATTAGAAAAGGCAACAAGCGGCAAGGAGACAACACAGCAGTCATGCACATGGTAGTAGTAAGAATTAAAACAATGCAGGAAATAAATTGTCCGACTGTCGTAATTGGTGAGAATTAGCTTTATTTTCTAACTCCATCTCAAACAAAATTGAGATCCCTTTCATTCGAAATACACAGGTGTCGGTATAATTCATGTCGAAAAAAAATGCATAACCATACTTGCAAAAATATTAAATAATCCCAATTTCAAAATTAGAATCACCATCACTGAATACCTTCTTTGGGTATATAACACCTGCAGGTGGCCGAGCAATATGGTTATGATCTTCTGGAAGTCTATATATAGCACATCTGCATCATGAAAATGTAAAAGTTGACAAGAACAATTTTAGAATTTCTTGATTCCAAATGCAAATCCAAATCCATTTGTATCAAAGCAGATGCTATAATGCAATTAAAAATATATCTTGATGGCTCAGAAGCTTACATGACTTGATTGTCCATTATATCTTCCAATGCTGCTACAGGTGATCTGAAAATTGGAGGGCAAGGATCTCCCATGCAAAGGGATATATAACCATTCATTCCACCACTGCATGTTCTATATACAATCAGAATACTCCGAAATATGCCTTACAATTGCAAATATATATATATATATATATATATATATATATATTATAAAAAGCGAACCGGTCTGATAACGGGAATTAGTAGTAACAATATATATTGGGGAGATAGCATAACTACCTACCAGTGGCAGATAATCCAACAAGTCCAAAGGCAAAAGGTCCATTTTCTTTGTTACATGGTGCCCACTGCCTAACTACACTATTCCAATTCTTGATTCTGAACATAATGTCCTCCGTTTCTACACTACCCAACATTATAAACTCAATGATCTATTTGGTTTGTGACGACAAAACTACTTTCCGTTTGCAGACAAACTATTTTCGAGCTGTCCATCACTAACCATCTGCAGATTTCCCATGCAGATTTCAAAATTAAACCACCACAATCACCGACCATCAGCAGATTTCCAGTGATTCGAAATCTGCTCCTACACTGGAAACCCTGATCGCAACATCATTTTCATCTTGCGAGGAACCCTCCTATCTCTCATTCCCTTTCCATATCACTCCCTGTTGTCTCATTCCCTTTCCATCTCACTCCCTGTTGAGTGGCAATGGGAAGGTAGGGGGTGAACATGATGGGAGGTTTCATATCTCAAATCTGAAGGAGAGAGAAGAGCTAAAATGTTTTCCTTTTATGTTTCTTTTTCTATTTTCTCTTCTGCTTTCAGTTTTCTTTTTCTTTTGTCATTTTCCGTCATCTTATTTACTATAATTTATATATTGAGTAGTTTTGGTCTACAGTTCACAGAACCCTGGGATACCCCTAAAACCCTCGTCTCCTTTCTAAATGGAAGTTCAATACCTTGTCAACTTGACATAATCTACCCTTCTGAAACACTTAGAAACCAATATTCTCCTCGGGTTTTCATCACCAAAAGTTATCCCCTAACCCTATTTTCCATTCCTAAATGTATCGGAATTCAAGCATCAAGCTATTAAAGATTATTTAGACTAACAAACATATATTGTCCAAGGGTAAACAAATAATTCAAGCATCAAGATAATAAAGGTTATTTAAACTAACAAACTAATAAGCTGTGCATGATTGAAGCAACCGCAACTAAAATGGGGTACTGATTCCAAATCTTATTCAAAAGTAGGACTTCAAAAGTAAGAAACATGTATCTTCCATATGATCACTGATAGTAACGAGTGAATTACAGATAACTGGCATAAGTATGATTTTAAGGTTTGTTGTGCAGCTTGACCTAAAAAAAATTATGATTTTCAGGTTTGCTATGAATCTTATGATTCTCCTAAACAAGTTAATGAAAAGGCGAAAGATCTTCCAATCATACCTAGGCCAGAAAAAAATATATTTTGCACATGCAAGTGAAATTTTAAACTAAAAACAACAGCTAAAACTGTACACTAATGAAAGCAAAAGTGTATTCAAAATGAACATTACGACACAAACCTGGCATGTGGATCAAGTTGTTCCTTGACTTCCGTCCGTTCTTTGTCTGTTAACTGCTTACAGCGATCATCAAGAGAGAATATATATGGAGATAGAGGGTGAGAGAGTGACACAAAAAGCATGTCAGACATCACACTATTTCTCCGTATTTCCTCTTCCTGTAGAAAATGAATAATTCTTGTAAAGAAAAAGTACCCTAAAACCAATAATTTATCTAGTCACAGAGGTCGACTACACTGTACCGTTAATGTATGCTCAAGTTTTGCAACCTCTGCTAGAAGACGGGCTTCATCAATAAAAGGCAATTTGGCAATACCCTTCAAGTAAAAAGAAAATGAAAAGACTCAACAAAAATAATGTAATGAACTTCAAATTTGTAGAACATCAACACCACAAAGCAAAATCAGGATTCAATTCAAAGAGACAAAACCCACACCTGCCAAGAAAATCTCTTGCCGTTCATATCCACTTCAAAATCTGATAAAAGAGAAGAAATGTAAAATTGTCATGTCTTCTCATCAAGTACAGAAAACTTAGACCATTTTGCAAAACAATATATTTTATTACCAGTTGGATAAAAATCAATGATGGGCGAGTTTGGATCAGTCATCAATTTCCTATACTCTACAGGAAGTGCATGAGAGCTGCAAGTAACCCAAGTTAGAACAATGGGAGTTGAAACTCAAAAATGAATACAAAGTATAGCAAGTACAACCTGGCAGCCGGGAAAACCCCCAACAGCTGATTGAATGGCTTGAATGGAGAACCTAATTCAAAACTTATATTGAGCTGTCCAAGGTCCCTTAGATCAGAAGCAAATGGCGCATAATGATAAGGATAGAACCTGTGATAAGAACACCCGTGAACATACATGAAATACCATAACATGAAGTATAGATAATTCTCCTGTGGATCCTAGGTCCCTTCATATGAAATATTGTGATAAAATTACAGAAAATGAGGCTTGAAATGAAAAAACAAATCCATTTTCCACGCTTCATGAGAAATTAAACAAGAGCATCATCCAAAACCAAATAACCACAACATTAAACTATATCTTCAAATGAAGCCACTATGAAATGCTGCAAATGCTACGGCATTATGCAACAGCTACTCAGAAGAGAGCAGATGTAATAGCATATAGATCGGAGTAAGAAAAAGCAAGTGCAACAAAAAGATCACGCAAAAAAAATAAAAAAAAATCGAAAAAACGAAAATAATTAGAATTGTGGGAAAATATTACCACTGCCAGGAACACACTCCTTCGTAGTAATAGTGCATAACCCAACATAGTCCTTCAGTGTATTTCAAAACCTATAAGGAAAAGAAATTGAATCGATGCCAACAAATTTTTTAACTGAAACTACAGGCTTAAGCATTCAGAAATAGGTACAAAATCTATCATGATAAGCCACGAGGGCCCAATTGTATAATGAGAAAAAGGAAATCGGAAGTAGAAGCTTTTGATTTTATGAAATTTAATAGGAATAATAAACTGCTTTCATTTTCTACACGACTTTTTATTGACAAAACATATTCGAGCTAGATGTATCAAATTTAAATTTCTTAGTATTGACTATATTTTTTGTATGTGGCGTATTTATAGATGTGCATTAACTGACAATCTCAATCGATAACCTCTTTCAGATGAAAGTAGGATTAAATGTAGAAGATGAAAATAGTTGCTCGCTGCATATCCAGTTACATTTTAACCCTATTAATCCCAGTTTTAACAATCACATCATATGTAAAATCATTAGTCATCATCTATAACAAGAAGTTTAGGGTAAGTGTCGCTCCCATAGATTCTGAAAACTCGTACAACAACACTTTACATTGATGAACATTTTTCCGTTCAGCCAATCACAACTGCTACCACATTTTCTAAAGGAATATATATATATATATATATATATATATACACATTTGTTGTGGCACCTACACCTACCAACCACAAGGTCATATGTGAGAGAAACCATTCCGTCTTAATGACCAAAGGTTATACATGTGATTATTATTTCTAGCACCCTCCTGAACCAGCCTTACATGCTGAAGAGGTCCATTGCAGATGGAAAGGCAAGAGAAAGAGGCATTACTATAAGAGAGGCCGAGGTGGTAAGAAACTTGAATTTACCTAAAGCTGAAAACGATCCTTTAAAACTATTCTAAATGTCTAATTTACAATTGGAAGCCGTGCCTTAGAATTAGAGTCAGAAATTATTTTGCGAAAGAAAATATTTAAAGATTACAATAGGCAACTACCCAATTCTCCAAACAAATCATGCCATGAAAAAATGCATGAAGGGTTACTAGGTATGCTTTACTGACTAGAAATGCCAATTCATAATTCATACTAATATTTAACTCAAAAAACATGGAACCAAATGAGAAGAGAATCTAGTTCTATAAGACTGCATTCAGAGACAAGAGTCTTTGAAACAATTCTACTCAACCAAGTCAATATGTAGCCAACCTAAAAGTCTTGTTTGTTAATTGGCACAGGCGAATATAGAATCATCATAAAAATTGATATCCAACCTATACCATCGAAGAGCTAAGTTTGCCCATCCATCGAATCAATTGAACATCAAAAGCAGTCAATTACAAGTAATGTTAGACTAACATTTCCAAGTGTTCAAAGTTGGAAGGCAGAAGCAATAATAAAAGTATGACAATGAACGTTCAATATAGTTGGCCAACAGCAGGGGTAAAAAGGCAAAAAACATCCACCAATTGCAATCTCAATTCATCCAGTAAACACCAAAAATTCAGCACATAAAACTTACAACATCTTTTCGTATATCTTCCCTTTCCTCAGGAGTTTTTGCAGAAAATTTTTCTTCATAATACCTCTCTTTCCATCCAGGCACCCCCAGTTTGACCTGATACAATTTATATCAACCAAAATGAATCACGTGCTGACATATTTAATATTGAATATTTGAGGAATGCCAGACACAATCGATAACTGCGGCAAGCACTCTTGTACAGACATGGAAATTAGACTTGTATTGGCCTCTCAAAGTGTCCTACATGAGACTGCATATTCTCTAACTTTTTTCCAGAAAATGTTTGAACTGCAAACAACCATTCAAATTATATTCGAGATCCAAATGGCATTTTTGGGTGATATTATTACCACCACATATTCAGCTTTTAGCAGATAGACTACATATCTACCTATCAGCATTCCTTTGACCTAATACAATAGTCATAATAACAATAAAGCATATATCATAGTCATCGGAAATTTATTGGCTTCAAGCACATTTCATCTTGTATCTCAAAACTGAAAATTATTTATCAACCCCAAGTATGCAAAGCAGTTAAACTGCAACTACAACATATGAACCAAGTACTTAACACGAGCAACCATATTGCATCTACGTATTCAAACCTTGTCCTCCTCTGCATTTTCAGAGTTAAAAACATCTGACTTTTCCCGGAGCAACTCCTTCAGCTTCGTCTTCAACTCCTCTTTATTTCCATGAACCTGATAACCAAGAAAAATTACCAAGTAAACAGAATAAGCAACCAATAAGCACATCGTATCCAGAACAATATAGTTGTATTCAGTGCTGTAAAAGACGCGGGAGCGAGTCAGGGGGCATTTTAACCTATCTCAGGTGGGGCGTAAGCCCCATGAAATATGAACTTTTAATAATTTTAAAATATATAATAATTAAAAAGAGAGAGAGAGAGTAGGAAAAAATATAAGACGGCAAAAAAAATGGGCAATACATATAAAATATTTATGCTAAATTACTAACAAATAATGGAAATTTTTATAGGATAATGGAATGTAAATAAGAAAAGATGCAAAATCAATCCTCGCTACAGATAGCTATTAAGATGAGGGAAGATAAAAGGCATTTGACTATGATTTAGGGTTATTAAAGTAACTCAAGTTATTTTTAATGCTAACCTTAGATAAAACTTAAAATGACTAAATTTTAATTAACATTTAATTTAATGAAATACAAAAAATAAAAAAATGAAAAAGCCCATTGAGCTTATGCCCCAATTCCTGGAATTCAACCAATATTTACGCCCAGGAGTCTGCCTAGAAGCCTAGTGCAAATAATAAAGAGGAGTATCTTGCCCCGCCCATAGCCCAAAGGCATTTCTACTACGGCCCACACCTGAACTCGCCCTAAGAATGCCTTTTGCAACATTGGCTGTAAAATAAATGATAACAGTAACAGGCACGCGCACTGAAGTATTAGTCTAATTAACAAAGGATCTGAACCCTACCACAAACATATGACGTCCATCCACAGATTTTGGCCCCACATATGACCGACAAGTTAAAATTACAGCGAAGTTCCTACATAAACAGCTAGCAAACTTACATCATTGTCAAGACTAGCCTCGGCCTCAACAATAGCAGCACCAACAGTAGCACCAGAAGAGAAGCGTGCCGCTTTTTTCAAATGCCCAGATTGACGTTCATTTCGCACAGACCTTGAGCCACCTGAACCGTTACTAGAACCTGTTTGTTGATACGGTGAAGGTGACGGAGCTGAAGCAAGACGAGAACCCTGAAACCTAGCAACAGGAACAAGAGAAACCGGTTGAAGAGGTTCTGCATCATCTCCTCGTTTTGCTTGTGACTTTTCACGCTTGATTCTTTCAGCTTGTCTCTAAAAAAGGAAAATAAAAAATATAATGATGATGTTAGTTTCACTTCACCAAATTACAGGCCTTGATAGCTAGGCCCACGCCCATTAAATCTACTCACAGTCTCACAAGTATTGGGAAGTTTGAGTCTCAAGATAATACAATTACAAAAGAATGTCAGCAGGAAAATTGTATTTCAAAGAAAAGAATCCAAAGAAAGGAAACATTGACACAGTTCGCCAAAAGAAAAAAAAATGTACAATGAGACATTTGATGTTTCCGCAATACACATCCATTTACAGCGGGTCATGAGGAAACTATCACATGAAGCAACCAATACATCTTTTTCAGTAAATATCACTAACCCTCAACTAACGGTGTCAAAACTTAGAATTTCAAATGAAGAGAAAGTTCTGAAGCTAGAGGCAGAACATTACTGAGGATATCTAAACAACTCAATTGTACGAAATTTCCGAAACAGTTGGGAAGACCATAAAATGAAGAATAGCAGTACAATATAAGAAACGTGAAACGATTAAAAAAATGGGGCAAGTTGATATTTCAGTCTTGGGGATAAACATTGGAAAAGTAAAACAATGAATACTGGGACAGGTAAACAATTTGAACAAACAAAAAACAGGACAAAAGCAATAACAATGCAGTATGCTGCAAAGACCATTAGATAAAGAAGATCATTGCACAATGAAAGAAACATGAAAAAAAATTAAAAAGGGGCAATACAATAATGAATACCAGAATGGAAAAAATGAGTAAACAATTTGGACAAACAAACCTGATGTAACCGTGCCCTCTTCTGGAAAATTTTATCTTCAAATGACCCCACAGCCTGAATGAAACGTTCTACCCTGTCCAGATTTGGCTGCGAAATGATAAGAGTGTAAGTCAGACTAATCCTTAAAAAGACCTCAATTAGGCAGCTTACCTCGTTCTGGAAATAAAATACCTTGCATGAGTCAGTCAAGTACCCGCCCAAGGCCCGAAATTCTTTCTTATATACAGCCAGCAGCAAGTTGATCGCACCCTAAATGCAAGGCCATATTAGAGTCTGGAAACTAAATGACTAAAAGAAAGCATAAATTGACATCCTAAGAAGAAACAATTTGACAATAAACAAAATAAGAATTTTAAATGATAAAAATGTTTATTGAAGACAGATGCATATGACTTAAACAAAGTATATTAATGCTAGCAGTGAATTCTAACGTTCAAGTGAATCTACACGAGCAAGTCTGCCATCATAAGTACAAATTTAGAGGCTTTTCGCCATTTGCACAAGAAAAATCTTTCTTCCACCAACCCTTTCAGTATGAGGAAGGAGGTAGAAGGAATAAAATCAATTCCAAAGAAGTTCCAAGAACAATATATCACAGTAGAATTACCCATTTGCACTGAGAAACATGAAAGAAAATGTAATCAAAGAAAATGTAATCATACTCTGGGGTTAATTCAATATGGAGATTTCTTGATGTATCTCCAAACAGGCTAAGATAAGAGGTACATTGTTGAGGTTATCACATCAAGAACTGAACAATAAGACCTTGGACCGGAGGAAAGAGAATAGGAAAAACATCAAGAAAAAGCACAGGTCATAAAGCGCAATAGATATAGAGTTCGGGATAAAACACCTACAATTATGACTCGTGTGCTACACAATTCATTTGAACAAAAAATTGTGGAGGACATCCTAACCCACTTGCTCAACTCCGAACAGGAGGTGATATTGCTGTGTTACTCAACATCAAAAAATTGTCTTTTTGTTTAGGCCTAACCCATTAAGGAGGTCAATGTTTCTTTATCACTTACCCTTGAGCTTCATAAGAGATGCTTCCTCCATGTTTCTCTTTCTCTAAAAATTAACCTCAATATCAACTAAAATACAACAACTAAGCTTTTGTCCCACCTAAGTAAGAACGGTTGCATGAAATCTTTTCACACAATATAGATCGATCAAGGATCATCCCCTCAGTTAACTTTACAGCATTCAAAGCGTTCTTAATAGTCTCATCCCATGATTTCTTAGGTCTACCTCTCGGAGAACTTGCCACTTGAAATGGATCACATTTTCAAACCGATGCATTCTCAAGTCTTCTATGCACATGGCCAAACCATCATAAACAATTTTCTCTCATCTTAGCTTCAATGAGTGTTATAACTAACCACTCCCTAATAATCTCATTCCTAAATTTATCCATTCTTGTCTTACCTCTCATCCACCTTAACATTCTCATTCCCGCTACAACTCCTTAACATCCCCATCCCCGTTACAACTGCTTTCTAAGTATGCTTATTGTTTACCGCCCAACATACTAAAACATAGAGAATCATCAGTCCTGTTGCAATTTTGTAAAACTTCCCTTCTAATTTCAATGGTATCCTACGATCACAAATCACCCCAACTGCACTTTTCCACCTTAATCATCCTAACTTAATTCTATGTGTAATTTCCTCCTCGGTTTCTTTATTATCCCAAGTAAAGAACCTAAGCATCGAAACTTATCAACCTAGTGAACTTCTGATCTTCAATATTTACCATGTCATTATCTTTCTAAATATTGCAAAAACTGCATTGCATTTATTTCATCTTAAGGATTCCCTACAACGTTTTAACTTAATGTTAAGGTCTCTTCTAGTTTCATCAACTATTGCTATGTTGTCTACAAACAATATACTCCATGATACATCATCTTGAATATGTTTTGCGAGTAAGAACATGCATGAGGGTGTAGTTACTAGTATTCGACTGAGGGAGGTACTACTTGTGCCTTTTCAATTAATATAGGTTTGCATACAGGATTGTCTTAAAGTCCACAAAAATTATATGCAAATCTTTATTCCTTCCACTATATTTTTCCATAAATCACCTAAGTAAATATACGGCTTCAATTGTTGATCAGCTGGGTATAAATCCAAATTGATTCTCTTCTTTGCTTGTCTCTTGTCTTCCCCTATATTCTATCACTCTGTCCCAAAATTTCATGGTGTGACTCGTTATTCGCCGATAATTTGTACAACTTTGGACATCTCTTATTTTTGTAAATAGGAATTAAAATACTTATCCACCAATCAACCGGTATTCTCTTATTTTTCAATATGTCATTGAATGAGCTTAGTCAACCAATCCATTCCAAGATCTACCGAACTCTTCCAAACTTGTATAGGTATCTCATCCGACTCCAAAGCTTTTCCATTACTCATCTTCCTTAATGTTATTCTAACTTACGAATCCTAATTATTGTATGAAATCTATGAATCCCGTTAGGGGCAGCAGGGCAGTCCTAAACTTAAGTCCCCAACCGTGCTCTCATTGAAAAAACTATAAAAATAACTTATCCATAATTCCATAATCTCTCCATCCTTCACTAAAACCTTTAGTCCATGTCTTCGATGCATCTAATAATTCCTAAATCTTTATTCTTCCTCTCACGTCTCTTAGCGAACTTGTATAAATCCATCTCTCCATATTTTGTTTCCAATTTTTTATCCAAATCATCTAAGCCCTAAACTAAGACTCCTTAATAGCTTTTGTGTCTCCTTTTTTTTCCATCCATACTTCTCCGGACTCTCATTACTCTTGACATTTTTGCCACTTCTTATAAGATATTATTTTGTCCCGAACTGCTTTTCGAACCTCCTCATCCCACAACCAACTTTCCCTATATTGTGGTCCTCCTCCTTTACATACCCCAAGCATGTCTCTTCCGATATCTCTAATACAACTCACCATATAATTCCACATTTTGTTCACTTTGTCATGTCTCTTTCGTAAGCCGTCCTTGCTAATATTGTCCATAAATAACTCTCTTTTCAAAAATAATTGTATCCTTGGTTGACTATTTACCTTAAACTCCAGCTTCCACCCTTTACACTTTACATCAGGTACCATCAATCTATGTTGAGTAGCAATACTCTCTCTAGATATGATTGTGCAACCCTAACATAATATTGGTCCTTTATTCTATTTAGAACAAAGTCCATTTGGCTATTTCTAGGCCCAATCTTAAAAGTGAAAGCACTAAATCATACGTCAGAGTACTATGTAAAACAAGTTCCTACCATGGAGCTCACTTATGAAAATTAATCCAGTAACTTTCTTTATTCGGTTTGTGATAGCCTGTTTGTGTAGATACCAATCTACAAGGATTTGAAGGTTGAAGGATATAAAAATCCAAATTATTTTGCTAAAGAAAATTCACCAACCAGAACATACCTCGCGAATCTCCAATGTGGGCATATGTGGTAAAAAATCATTGCCAACAAAGAAACACATGAAGATGAAATCATCTACAATGCGCTCCAAATCAATCTCGAACGGAGGATTAGGAATTCTCATCTCATACTCCAAATACTCTCTTAGAGTCCAAATATTGAGGAACTGCAAAAATGGAAAATCCCATTAAAGGAAAAGCAAAAGGCTGAATTGCAAAAAGGCAATTACCAGACTGGTAATCTATAACAAAAGATTGAAACTGACCTGGTAAGGTTTTTTAGGCACAGCCTCACCATCACCTTTCTCATCAAACTCCCCTACCTTCCTCTTTGCCTTTCCTTCACAATCTGCAGCTAAATGACCAATCTGACCACACAGAAAACACTTGTCTTGCTGGCCAGGAGTGAAGACCACCTGATAGATAGAACATGGGAATCCAAATCAGTTAAATGCCCAACTAAGGAAACGTGAAAAGATATTAGATGAACATTAATCCCAAAAGAACTATTTGAAAGTCAACCAAACTTTAAAACAGAAAATTAAAAGCACCAATCTAATATGGGCATGCAAAAGACCACGCATTAATTTCAAGATTTTTACCCTGCTATTCATGTGACACGAATTATGATACTGATTTATGTACATAGAAGTGTTAACACTTTTTCAGACAATTTCTTTCAAGTAAATCTAAAAATACCAAAAGCAACCCAATTGACTTTTACTTGTATTTCAAATTTTCTTATTCCATCCAAACTCTTTTTCATATAATCCAATGATCCAGAGTAATTCAATTTGTATACTATTGTACTATTGCATGACAGATTAGTTTAACTCCTTGTTTTTCGTACAAAATCCGCTCTGGAGTTCCCTAAATCCATTCCAACTTTTTTTCTTGATAATCCAACAATAATGGCCTCATGAATTCAAGTGTGTACAATTGTGGCCCCATGAATTTAGGTGTGTACAATTGTCGCCTTGTGAATTTAAGTGCATAAAATAATCAAACAGTTCTGGCCTCAACAATAGTTTATCATGAATTAAGTCTGTACAATATATATACACACGTATAACTTAATAGTTTGTGCATTTGTTATTATTAGTTATAATAATCTCTAATTACATTTTATAAAATGAAAAAAAAATAAAAAATCGCAGAGTCATACACAATTATTTAGATTTTTTGATATATTAGCTTTGTGCCAATAAGTCCAAATTCAACATGAGTACAGGTCCACAATGCAATGTTATTAAAAGAGTTTGATGCAGATGAAAAAAAGCAAACCTCTCTGAGTATTGAAAAATGAACTTCGTGAGTAGCCAAACCCAACATAATTAGATCAGCATCCTGAAACAGTGCAATAGTTAGTAACTAAATAGTAAAAGTTGGGATACAATTGAGGCACAGCATTAACCGATGAACAGTAGAACTTTCAGATTTGAAGTAAAAGTAGATGCATACCAAACCATACAGGCAATGGCGTGTATTTGGATCATAGCCAGGAAGATTCCTTTGAAGCCGAATGTACGACATGATTTTGTGTTCTCCTTCACCAGGGACATTTGCGTCAGAGAGGACAACCTTCAAAGAAACAGAACAATAAGCAAGATCTATAAAACGGATCATCATAAAACCCAAGCACCAAGATTGGGGGGAAACTAGCGTCATTTGAAATACCTTGATATTTTTCCACCCAGGATCATTGTTCAGTCTAAGATGTATGTAATACTGCAGAGCAACGGATAAAACAGCCATAAATGGTGTTCCAGGAGTAATGACGTTTGAATCAAAAGTTTGTGATTCTGTTTTGGGAGGAAGCTTTCTGCCCTCCTGCTCGAACTCCTTCCTTAACAATTCCTCTTCGGCTGCCTACAAGACAAGAAACAAAAGTTTGAATCCTATGATTTAATATATAAAAGAAGAGTTACCTAGTCACACCGTATATGGTATATAGATAAGAGACATACTGCATCTGCTGCATCTTTGGCTGCCCTAAAACGCCTAGACCTCTGCTGATTCATTTTAGCCCGTGGGGCAACACCATCTACACGAGGGTGCACATAGTAAGTAATTGACATTGATAACATTTTGTCAACTTAACTCAAATTACACAAAAATATTTAAACCTTTCTACACACCAATAGCCATGTATAACAGCTTCCGGGGCCGTACCATAACAAAAAGCCTATCTATATAGTCAAACATGCACTGGAAAACTTCATCAAATGTGGTTGGGGAAGGCTGCATCAAAAAAGAATAACAACAAAATTGAAGTCAGTCAGTTCAAACCATTTTAAAAGAGAATAAAATTGACGGTCAACATCCATTCAACTTGCACATGCTAAATATATTATTAAAAGGAAACAAAGTTTTCTTGTATCATAGGTCCTAGCAAAAGTACAACAATGACTTGTATCATTTAGCAAAAACATACATTAATAAATCCAACAACTTGTACCACTTAGCTAAGCCAGAGTAATTTAATTATGTATAAGCAACCTGTCATCTACCTATATCCATTAAATCATGTAATTAGCTATTGGAATACTTCGGTGAGGGTTGGAAAGGGGAGGTGTTGAAGCACATAAATGATTGCAGCTTGAAAAGAAGAGCAAACTTGCTCTCGAAAGAAAGACACGATTGCACAGAAAAACAGAGTGAAATAAAAAAGGAAAAACAGAACACAATATTAGACCATGAAATCCAACAAAGGTTCTCTCGAGGCCTAAAATAAAATATGATGCCACCTCCAAGAGTACTAGCAACCAAATTGAAAAGGAGTATAAGCACATCCGTTCATTTGTCAATAAACCATGGTAGAGCAGGATCATATTGAACTTAGTTGCTCAAAACAAGCAATACCACCTTCATAAGCCACGCCAAACACACCCCTCCCGCAGGGTAAAAACGCTCTCCCTCCCATACTCATTGTTATTTTTCATATATCAATCAACCCTCAAACACAAATAATCAAGAAAATTAATACGATCGGGATCCTCGGATTTTGCTGTCTATCTGAGAGATTTAAAGTTTTAGAACATATAGCTCGCCTACTAATTAAACTACAAGCTAATCGCCTTATCATGCTCATGCTCGTTTCCATAAACTGTATAAAATAATAACTCAACGGAATGTACAACTCAAAAAGAGAATGAAATTGAGATTTGAGATTTGAGATTAACTCCGTACCCGATCTTCGGGATGAAAACAAGGGTGAATAATCCCATTCATGTCAAGATAGAGGTTGTCGAATTCCATGTTGTTAGGGTTAGGTTTACTTGTATCCACCGGGATCTTAACGTCATCAATTGCAACAGGTTCTTCCTCGATCACATCCACTACAACCATCGGATATTTCTCCGCCAACCATCGGTAAAACGCCGGAACTCCCATTGCCTGCGATTTGATTCAGGCTCCAGTCTTCCCAAAATAACTTCTGAATAACTTAAATCTTGATATGACCAGAGAAGAAATGAAAGATAAGGGATGAGAGGTGTGGGAGAAAAACCCAAACCCTAACCCTAATTCTTAACTGAAACTCAGGCGGGACGATAAGAATATGCGAATAATCGTTTCTGCGCCTCGAATTAGCAAGTAACCTGATTCTTGACGGGAAGACATGGCCTAGGGCAACATGGCAGTTCAATTGACGAATATGCCCCTCGGTGTTTCGTGTAAAGAAAGGGAAGCGTGCGTCTTTTTCCAGAAAATGACGGGGGTATTTTGGACTCTCAATTTTCAAAGGATATTTCAGAAGGGCAAACAGCACTCCAAGAAAGTCACTCACAATATATTTTAAGGGAATATTCCTTAAAAAACAATGTATATTAACTAGTGTTAGTCCGATTGTCATGAAGAGACAGTTCTTTTTAATTTAGTAATTTAATAATATAATTTTTTTTTTAAATTATATAATTTTAATAATATAGCTTTAATTATACATAACTATTTTAATAATATGATTTTTATATGAGATTTTTATTGTTTAACCTACACTCAGAGGTAGTATAGGAAATTAGCAAAACAGAAAGATTCGTTGGTAAAAAAAACCATTTATAGAATGTGTTGAGAAAATAGTACTTGATAGTTGGACAAATGAATAGTCTTGTGTAAATCACGACAACTATAATAGAATTTTCAGTCAATTAACAACATTGATCTCTCCTCGACGCTAGGGTTTCACAATGTCGTTTTGTTGTTGTCTTTGATGACTAAGCTAGACATCTCTCTCTCCTTATCTTTTTATTCATTGCCGTATCTGACGAGGAGGGAACTGATGGTGGAGTGATGGGGTGAAAGAAAGGGAAGATGATTGCCAAAAACCTATCACTGCCGGCAACGTCGCCACGGCCCAAGAGATTGACGCCTTTCACCCCTAAAGTTCATCAGATCGAGGATGGCGAGGGGGCAACAGAATAATGGAGACTACCTTTTATCAATGTTCACACTATTATAAAGAGATTTTAACAGTACAAATAGTAGTGTGAATGTTAACACTAATAATCCCAAATAAATTTAGTACGAGTTATTGTTTCGAAATAGTATGAACATTCGCAATAGCTTACAAAAATGTGAATGTTCATACTAATAATCTTATTAAATCTATTAGGATACAAGTTATTATTTCGTAATAGTGTGAACGTTTACACTGGCACAGGTAATATTGTAAATGTTTGCATTGATAATATTTATGCTAGCATAAATATTCATACCACTTCGAAGCAACAACTCTTAAAGCATCATATTTAATAAATATTATCAGCGCGAACATTCACAATACTATTGTATTAGTGTGGATATTCACATTACTTCGAAGCTATAATTAGCACAACAATATATGTGAATTTTGATACTACTCTTGCTCACATGTAAACACTCACACTGTTGTGATTTGAACATTCAAAAGTCTATTTTTTTTTTAATATACAATATGTGATATCAAAATGAAGAGCGTGAGTTGTATATTAATTTTATTTTATTTTACATTGGAAATGTTGGTGCCCCAAAATGACAGATACCTCGAGTATGGTCCAGTCAGGAATATGTGGGTCCTCCTCTTGGGATGGAGTTGCTTAGTCGGACCTAGAGTTGAAAATTTTTCGAGTGAGCTGCAACTGATAACCTAGGGATTGAGTAGCTAGAGTCCAAAGTTTTGCCTTTCAGGGAGCTATACATGCACGAAGTTTTGTTAAGATTTGTTCCGGCAAAACTCCTTTGACTAGGAGTGGGCAACAGGTGGTTTGGGGGAAAATTGCGGACCAAACCAATACTAAGCGAGTTAGACTAGTTTGGACCGTGAGCCGCCCAAAGATGTGCGATTTGGGGTGGGTGGGCTAGTTTAAACCGTGAATTACCCAATATTGTGCAGATTGGGTTAATTAGAACTGTGAATTGTCTAAGTATTTTTGAATTGAATCTCGAAACATAATAACTATTGGCCAAAACTCAGGGTTTTGAGTTACAAAGATTAATATGAGATTGGAGAAGTTGAGATGTGAATTTTCTTATTCTCTCTCAAAATATACATATTTTATATCAAAATGTAAGATAATATAATTCTCCACCTTATATATGGCATCTTTGCAAATACTAAACCCTAGCTTGATGGAGCAATAAATAAAAACAACTATCTCTTAATCTATATGCGAAATAACAATAAGAATAACAAAATGGAGTAGAGAAGAAATGTATGAAGTCACAAACAGACGCAACAATTTAGACAGTTCAGACAATTAGGCATAAGTCCACTGTGAACGCAACCAAATGAATTCACTAAACTTATCATGGATGCTAAATATACAAATGTAAAAAGCTTAACAAAAAAAAATGACCTCTCGGTCAAGCGGGTTGGACTCGAAAAGAAATGGGCAAAACCATAACTCACTCATGCATATGCGGGTTTCAGGAAATAACACCTGCGCGATGCGCAGGTCAGTGTTTTTTTTTTTTTTTTTGCAGTCATGATTTGGCTGGTTTGATGGGTTGGCCAAATCCATTGCACACAACCCTACCTCCAGTATGAGAGTAAAAGCTTAGAGAGAAAATGTTATAGAAATACATCAAATATGTAAATAAGCATTGAGTGTTACCTTGGGTTTGCATAATCCTTGATATTTGTAGGCGTTCGAGATTATTAGTTTTACCTAATTGGGCCTAAACATGATTAATTAGGCAAAACCACTTGTTTAGCTGATAATTTGGAGCGTTTAGGAGATAATTATTGGGTTTAGGCTTTCGGGCCCATTTGGAAAAGCCACGGGCCTCTATCAAGCCTGTGGTGACGAGCTGGTGGAGAAGTTCGGAGATTTATAGAATTCTGAAGGAGAAACAGAATAGAATTGTGTGCTGATTGAGACAAACGGCTAAATTCTTGAAGTTGCCCGTCTAGAGGCACAATACAAAGTTTTGGGCGGTAGTATCCCTGCGAGACACACTGCTTCTTCCTAGGTATAAAAGAAATTTCAGGGAAGGAGTCTAGGTTGGCGTATGCTCCTACGTGATACTTTGGATTCTAGAATGCGGCCACATCAAGATGATAATAGACACGTGGTTGGGGCCTTGGTGCTGTCTCGGTGATGCCCAAAAACACCCTCATCAAGAAATGTTCACAGTTTTGATTTATTTAGATATGGTTTGTTCTATGATAAATGAACTTCCCATTTTTATTTATATGGTTGTAGAATTTGTAAAATAGTATAATTTTTAAATTGAAGTTGAAATGTTGTTAATTGATTAATGTAAAAAAATGACTATTTAATGAAGTGCTATAGGGAACCAAAAACTTAATTACACTAGTTGAAGATTTTTTTAACAGTTTATGCTACTTTGAAAGGCTAAACAATATTTTCTTATAGCTATTTTATAAATATTTTTTAGGGTTAATTACACTTTATTCCCATGTGATTTGGCCCATTTGTACTTTATCTTCCTGTGGTTCAAACGTCACCACTTACCTCTCCTGTGGTTTGTGGACCTAAGTGCAACCCTCACTCTGTTAACGGGAAGCGTGGAATGTCGATTTTGCCCTTCTATAATTATTCACAATTAATGGGGGTAGAAAGTGTAATTAATCAAATATAATCTCAGCTCTCTCTCTAAAAAACTCTTATCATACCTGCTGCCAGACATCTCTCTTTTCACCGCCGGAGATCTCTCTTTTCGCTGCGGGTTCCTTCCCCTTCCCCTCCTCCTCCCTCATTTTCCCTCTCCAACCATTGCCACAATTACAACAATCCAAATGGAGAACCTCTGCCGCCGCCGCCGCCGCCACCTACCCAAATCAAAAGCCCCAAATCGAAACCGAAATCAAAACTCAAAGGCGAAGAACACTTCGAAATCGGAATCGAAATAAAGAAGAAGACGAACGTGAACGAACTAGAGTTTCGATTTCGAAATCGAAATCAAAATAAAGAAGAAGACGAAGACGACGATGAAGTGACGTCGCCGGTAAGGCGAAGAAGACAAAGAAGGGAGAGCAGACGAACTGGAAAACAAATTAAAGGAAAAAAATATTTTTATCCCTTAAGTTTAACAAAATATGCAAATAGGTCCCATTAAATTAATGGACAAATATTTTTTTTGTCTTTACTTTTTTTTTTTTTTTTTTTTTTATTTCGTTTTTTTTATAAATGAAATTGAATTTAATTTCAATTCAATTCAATTCAAAATATTTTTACGTGAATTCAATTGAAATATTTTTAAAAATTAAAATTAAAAATATTTCCAATTGACTTCAATTCAATTGAAAATATTTTTAGTTTCAATTTTTTAAAATTTTCAATTGAATTGAATTTTAATTGAATTGAAGTAAAAATATTTTCAATTGAAATTAAATTCAATTTTATTTAATAATATTTCAAAAAAGAAGAAACAAAATATACGATAACCCCTCAAGATATTGAAGATGAATTGTAACTCCAAATTAAGTGTTCTGGGTATAGAAATAAATTACATTATCACCTCTCAATTTATGTTTTAATTTTGAATTAATCACTAGAATTTTTATTTAATTATCCTTGTATTCAGATTCAATAAATTGACCCTTGACTTTATTTACAAATGCATTCAGTGCTAAAAATGAATTTTTAATAAATAAGTGATATTAATTAAAAGACATGAAAATCAATAAATAATTGAATAAAAAAATGTGCTATTTGAATAATCAAATGAAATTAATATGATTAATTTTAAATAAAAAATTTGATATAATGATAACAAGAAAAATGTATTTTGGAAGGAAAATGGGAACAAGAAATTGTATTATTATTATAGAGACATATGGGGGTAAAATGGAAATAAGGGTAATGCATTTTGGAGGGAAAAAACACAAAAAACAAGCCCATTCTCAATGCAGGTGCATGGGACTCAATTCTGTCAAAGTTGACAGAAACCGTTAGTTTTCCACTTAGGCCTAAGACCACATGGGAGTAAGTAGCGACGTTTGAACCATAGGAGTGTAAAGTACAAATGGGCCAAACTACAAAAGGTAATGTGTAATTAACCCTATTTTTTATTATATATTTATACAGAGGGAAGAGAAAATTTTAAAATTCATATACAAAATAAAAAATGGGATCAAAATTATAATTACAAAACAAAACTAGGGTTTATGTAATTTTATTGTTACTTCATTTCATTTCTCTCTCTCTTATATGCAGTAGGTGGAACTCTCTCCCTCCCCCCATGATCTGAGCTTCGTCAAATCTCTCAAACGCCCCTCCTCCCAAAAAAAAAAACAAAAAAAAAAACTCGATTGTTAAGTTTAAATCAAAATCGTTGCATTCAACGGCAAGCAGAGGCGACAGCTTCGCAACTTTTTCGAGTTTTGCGAATTTTCATAGCGCAGGAGAGTGACGACTAACGATCTTCGGTAAGGAGCGGCGGCGACCAACAATCTTCAACGACAAGCAAGAACGGGTAATGGTTAGAAGTTTGAAGTAAAGTTGATGAATAATTGAAAAAATAACAAATTTCTTCAAAACAACATGTGTTTTCAAGTGATTTGCAAATTTTTTTTCCTTTTCCTATTTTACAAATGAATTGATTTCATAAATTACTTTTCATAATATCCAAACAAAGAAAATAAAATTTGTGAAATTCTTTACTTAAAAAAATTCTCTCTTGAATTACCTTTTTTTGACACAACCTTGTACCTAACAAATTCAATATTTTTATTTTTTTGGCTGAAAAATAATAGAATAAAATAAAATAGATTATACAGGGAAGAAAAGGTCTTCGCTGACTGTGGTGCGGAGATATCCTCGAAAAAAATAAAAAATAAAAATAATAATAATAATGAAAATGTTAAAACTCCTGTTGAGAAAGCCCAAGATAAACAACACGAAAATGGACCGAGATCAAACCGCAAGCAGAGGCCCATCCAACATTTCACACATACAAATGATCACAAAAATTACCGGGAAAAATGAAACCGATATTCAAATTTCTCTCAATTTTGGCGTGAAATATCTTTCGGTTCACGCAGTATGCATTTCGCAGAGTTCGTATTTAAATTGTTTACGAACGATACATGTGCGTGATTTGGCTATGCCGATTCAGATTGTTTTTGGCGCCCATTTACGGTAGAGATTGAAGGACGAATTGCGCGTTCGCGCATGTCGCCTTCATCGACTCCAATGGCGATTTTGATTATATTTTCAGAGGTTGGTATTTCTCATCATTCGAACTCATAATTTTGTTTTGATCACGATGATTGTGATTCTTCTATCTAGAAATCTTCTTTCCGTTGTTCATACGATCAAGTATTGCTTTCTATTGCTAATTGTGCGATGTTTTTAGCATAATTTATCGTCATAATTTCAGTTTTGTGGTTCTTTGGCCGATTCATGTTTTGAACAAAATGATCTGGGCTCTCTGTGGCGGGTAATTTGAATGCCTGTTCATGAAGTACTGTCACCGTATCAAAGATTTAATTCCCCAACGAATCTGCAACTCTAGGGTTTATTAGGATTACCAGATTTATTTATTATAATAATTATTGATTCACTAAATGTTATGACCACAAGAACACAAAAATTGAAGCTTACATCTGTTGAATCTCATGTCGCTTGTGTTACCAGATCGCGATATTTAAGTTTAAGGATTATCCACCTCTCCCAATGTGTCTTTTGAGAATGAGCGAGGCATGTTGTGCGTGTTGAATCTCACATCAATGTTGGGGCCCAATATTCTTTCGCGGTGGTTTATCAAAATCCATTTTGAGCGTGAGGGTGTGTGTTGAATTCCACATTGATGTTGGCCCCCGATATCTGTTCATAGTGTGTTTTCAAAGTCCACCTTGAGGGCATGTTGAATCTCACATCGCTTGTGTTACCTGATCCTGAGCTATATATAAGTATAGGGGGTAAATTTCCTCTTTCAAGGCGTCTTTTTGAGAGTGAGTTAGGCGCATTGAATTTCTACAATATCGACTCAAATATCCTTTATTTTGGGACCATTTTTAATGGCTTTCATAGCTTCACCCAACCACCATGGTGCAAGTGAAAAAATGATTGGCTCAATTCAAATAAGTCATTTCATAAATTCCTCAACGCCCATCCGTCAATTGAAGAGATAAGTTGACAAAAAACAGAAAGCAATAGGAGAAGTGAAAGAGTTGGTTGTATATTTGCAGATACGGGACTACTTGGGATACTTCAAGTACATCTTAATTAGTTTGGATTGTTGAAGAATTTACCAAAAAAAAAAAACTCAAATTCATTTGCTACGTGATCAAATATCTGTAGGCCGTCTTGAGCCCCTCTTAACCCCAAAAGTTAGCTCATGACGGGAGACTTTCCCTCACACTTATAATTTGATCACCGACGCCTTCACAACCAATGCTTGATAAACACAACAATATCGTACTATTGTTGTTGATATTGTTGGTTAATATGGGAGCTTGCACGCCGAAGAGTTTATGCTGAAATCCGTTGTGCTATCAGCTTAGATATCTGATTTTCGGTGGAGTTGAATGTATATAAAACCACAGAAATATCTTTCAGGAACCTTTGCATGGTAAATAGCTCTTTCTTCTTGAGCTTGGCCATATTTTTGGTTGAGCTTTTGCAAATCATTTGCAATTTATTCCAGAACCGACTGAATTCTACGCTGAATGATCCATATTTATTCACTTCATTCATGTTAGAATAATTGAGAGGTGGAATATTGGAAGAGCCAATTCTTTTTGGCCTAGTTCCAACTAAATTTTCACAACCATAATTTTTTCAAACCTTCTGCCACTCCACTGCGCACAACCCTCAGTTTCACCATTCAACAAACCAACACCGTATTCAGTATTCACCAATACCATTAGACTCGTTTCATAAAAAGGAGTTCAACGACACCAAAATCATCGGCATCGGACACTGAACGCGCTGCCACGCACCACCAGTAGTCTTACCGCCACCGTCACCTTTGTTGACTGCTACAAGCTTTACAATTAACCCAAATTCAACAAACACCACACTATCACCTTCGTTTTGACGAGACGAATAGAACGCCACCAAAATCGCCCCCATCAGAGGTCGCACGCACTGTTATGCGCCGCTATTCGCCACTTCGAAATCGCCGCCCACGTGCCTAACCACTCTTAACTCAACCCTAGCCACATCAGCGCCACCTGGGTGGTCATCTGTCACGCTAACACGTCATTGCCAATTGGGCACCATGTCAGCTAAACTGTCACTTGCCACGTCATCTTTAATTGGGAGCCATGCCAGATTCAAAGGTCATGTTAGCAACCACGTCGCCAAACATGTAATCTTTCACGTCAACCCTGATTGTGGTCAGTCTATTTTCATGTCAGCACCACATCATCTCTTCTGCCACATCATCGCCAAGTAATCTGCCATGTCACTTGACACACCAACTTTTTTGTGTCTTTTCTCTTGCCATGTTAGTGCCTCATCTTCCTCCTTGTTGACACGTCATCTGCCATGTGTCTTCTGATCAACTCTGGATTGTTGACCAGTTCAGGATTGCTTGACAACTTCTTTGGACCAGTTCACCAGTTTTTCGGCAGATTTTTGAAGATATCAAACCGGTTCTTGGCTAATTTCAGCATTCCAAATACACCCGTGGCCTCAATTTATTCAAATTTGGATTATACAATATAGTTCTCCTTATATTGTCAATTCGGTTCACCATGGTGTTGTGATCGGTTCAAAGGTTCATCAACTTATTCTTCACGATCATATACTGGGCCCTAGATAATTTTAGCATTCTGAATTTATCAGTGACCTTTATTTTTCCAGATTCACATCATACAATATCCTTTCTTGTATATTGTTGATCCGATTCAACAACGATGTCCAAGGGTTGTCCTTCCCCGATCGTTCTTGCTGCCAAAAAGGGTTCAGATCTTGCCTCCAGTGTTGTTTCCATCTCTATTGGGGATATAGTTTCAACCTTCAATCGTCTTCTCTCCAATTCCAGTAAAAACTTTTCCCCTGCCATTTCACTTACTATCGATTATTCTTCTTAGTTCTTTGATTTTGCTTGTCGCAATTATATGACTTTTGATCCTAACATCTTCTCATCCAAACTATCCGCTATGAATGCTCCTACCATTCACACTCTTGATGGTACTCATATGTGCGGTACTCATACCTGTCAGATTTCAACTTCATTTCTTTTTATTTCTGATACGTATTTAATTCCAAAACTCATTTTAAATCTCTTATTTGTTGGGCAACTCTGTGAATTGGAACTTGAAGTGATATTTTTTAATAGTGGTTATCGTACGCAGGATCCTCGGACAGGAAAAACCATTGGGGTTGGTCGTAAAATTGGACATCTATTTGAGCTCTGATACTATGTTAGAATAATTGAGAGACAGAATATTAGGAGAACATGGAGCGATTGTATTGATATATGAGAAAAGTACATTCTGTAGACATATACAAAGAGTCTTTATATAGAGAGTGATTAGGGTTAGGGTTTGGTTAACCAAATGGGTTAAGACCCATATACATAATATTAACAATTCAGATTCCTAGAGTTATCCTAACAAAAGCTAATCACTTTTGTTGGTGTCTAAATTTGGTTAATACCCCCATTTGGTCTAGTCAGAGTCCACGTGGAGTTTTTACGCTGAGTTGGAGGTCTTGAGGTTGGAGTTCACAGTTCATAGAGCGATCCACGGTCAATAGTCAAGGTCCAAAGGTCAAATTCTGAGGTCTGAGCTGGTACCTGCACAAAGACTTGTTGGAGTGTGCCTAAGGAAGTCCCTTCGTCGTGAGTGTAAGAGCTCGGGGGAAAAAAGACAATTATATGCTTTAATTGGGTAGTTCAGCATTACCTAGGACATTAAGTGTCATGGTATATATAGGCGAGGAACACAATTAGTGTTGTTAGATTAGGGCCCTAAGTGTGGTTAATTACAATAACTCGGTGCGTAGCCAATGGAGAGGCGTGTGAGGAGATTAGGCCATTGGGCCTCGTCTTTTGGCCCAACGGGAGGAGCCCACGGGCTGACCCAGGCGTTTTGGAGGCTGAGCCCAACCCATAGGAGTGATGGAGTAGTGTAGGATGTCCCTAGTCGGCAAACAACATGGATGTCTTGGTGGAGAATTCCTCAGCGTTGGTCGCTGGGCGGTGTTCATCAGCCTGAGCTCGATAAAGTTGTATTAGGTTATATGTCAAGATGGTCCGACCACAAGGAGGTCGGAGTTCGGTCAAACGTAAGCTTATGGGGAGAATGGACAATCGTCAAGATAGGTCCATATGACACCCCGAGGTCGGAGCTCGGCAAGGAGGTCACTGGGTCTATTTGGCCCACCCCTGTTTGCTAGTCGGTGGTCTGTAGAGACCACACATATGGGCCCCACGAGATTGCTCACAGGTGAGGTTGTTCTAAAGAGGGTCAACCCTCCATGTGCTCCGCTTTGATTGGAGGTTGGTGGTCGGCTAAATTCCCCCACATCAACTTTGATCATCAATAAATATTTTAGTTCTTCTCTTTGTTGTTCCACAGCCTTAACTACCTCACAAGACAATAATCTTTGATTAACTAACATGGATTAATAGTTCTTTTTGGCTAAAAACCAATCTCTTAGCAATCATATTTTTGGAAGAAATCATTTATAGTTGTTAGAGATGGTTTATCATCAGTCAATTGCTTTTGATTTTTGAAGTGATCATCCACCCTGGCTTGGACCCCATCATTTCAATGTTGTTCTTGCATTGTGAAAAATCATGCAGTTGAGTACTAAATTAATGTTCCCTCTTCATTACATTACATGTGTTTATGCAGTACACGTGATGGGTCTGTGGCTCAGGTACGTCCGTAAGTCCTTTGGGTGTTCTTGATTTCCTGGTGTGAGCTGTAGCGGGACCATCTCTCCATATTAGATACTCAGGTTGGTTCCCTTCTCACATAAATCTGTCATGCTCTTGTTCTTACAAAAAAAAATAAAAATATCATCCCTTGATTTTTTTTTTTTTACTTTGTTGTTGAATCCCACATCACTTGTGTTAGCTGATCCTGAGTCCTGAGCTATATACAAAGTCTAAGACAATCCTCATCTTATAAGGCGTCTTTTGAGAGGTAGTTCGACTTGTTGGGTTTCTACATGGTATCAGAGCCAGACTTTTGTATGATGTTGGGTGTGTTGAATCCCACATCAATGATGGGCCCCCCGATATTTGTTTGCAGTGGTTTGTTAAAGGCCACCCTGTGCGTGAGGGGGCGTGTTGAATCCCATATCGCTTGTGTTACCTGATCCTGAGCTATATATAAAGCCTAAGCTAGCCCAATGGATTGCTGCACTTCTAATGGCTATTATTAACTCTATAAATAGACATGTTAAATTCAACATCTAATGATGCTCGTTCTAGCTTAAATTTGGGGCCTTGGATTTGGAATCTCTGACCCATAATTGGTGTCTAAAAACATATTTGGTGCCATGTCTTATTCCATTTTTCTCAAACAAATTGGTTAGCATCTATATATGTTTGTTTGAATAAGAAAAAGTCATTGATCTCAAATTATATTATGAGCTTATGTAGGGCCTTTTATATACGTTCACGGAAAAAGTATGGTGCTAGCTCTAGGCCCCATATAGCTAATGCTATAATAGCTTCTGCTTTATTGTCTTAGCTATTGTAAGAAACAGGTAGTGTAACTGTAAGTAAAAAGATGAGATGGGTAGTTATGACCATGTTTGTTCCGTGTTTCTGCTCCCAAATTTTTGTTCTTATTCCCTGAATTTTGAAATTTAAGAACTGAAAGATGTTTGATAAACATGTTTCTCTTCCTAAATATTCTCAAATTTTGAGATTAAATTCTAAATTCATAGGATTTTGAGAAACAAACAAACAAAAATGTTGTTCTCATTCTTTTCCTAACTTATTCTTAATGAGGTACCCTCATCAAACCTTGTTAGTCTCGAATATAGAGAAGATGACAGAGAGAGGGAGAGAGAGAACCTAGCCCTGACTACCGGAATCAGATTCTCGCCTGAAAATATGGTGTAGGGAGGAAGAATGTAGGGGGAAGCAAGTGTAAAATAAATGATATATTTGTTAGAAATTCAAAGGGTAAAATAATAATTTAATTAAATTTTCGAAGGGTAAAATAGTAATTTAATTCATTTTCATTAAGATTTCCATATTTGGTTAGTGTTTGGTTACGTTTTTTTGACCGATAAAGGATTAAAACTTAATCTCATATAATTAAGATTAACTAATATCACGTTTATCTTGGGATTAATTGATCCTATGTTTTGTGAGATTATGAAATCCTTGGTGGCGGGAATGAAATTTAATCCCATCTACTAAACATAAGAAAGGAAATGATCATTCTCATAACCATTTCAATCCCTTGTCCAATCTCATGTACCAAACATGCCATAATGAGATCTAATGTTATAACCAAATATGTTTCTATGGTTTTGTTCTCATAAATTATGAAACAATTTGAGAATAATTGTCGTTACCAAACGCTTTTCTATTCCAAAGTTCTTCAAAACGGAAACAAAATTATCATTTTATGTATTTTGGAGTAAAAAGAGAAAAACCTAAATAGGTAAAGGTGGTGCGTTGACATTATAGATGTTGAAGGGTGTTGTGGGCAAGGGTAACATGGTCTTCATGTGCTGAAACAGATGTCATTTCCTCCTATTTGAAACTGTTCCTCCTATTTGAAACTGTTCTCTGTTGCTTAGCTGATATCAGTTCTGTGAGAGAGGGGGCCACACTTCTATTTTTATGCAGTACCCATTTTCATTCACAGAACATGGGATGGTTGGTTGCTTTTCTGATGACCCGCCAGTTTCTGTTTTTTTACTCAATGAAACCATCAACTCATTGATTTCATAGGCATCTTCCCCCCTTATATTTCATTTTCTTTTAATGCTATATCTTCAGTTTTTTTTCCTAGTTATACATTTTGTTTTAAAAAATTATTTCATTCAATTACTAATATACCGCTATTTTTTTCATTTTTTTTTTCCCACTCTTTCCTCTCCTCCTCCAGCGAGCGTCACGTTGAGTCGCTGACTATCTCTCTTTCTTCTTCTCTCTCCTCTGGAGATGAGAGATAGGTAGAAAATGAGAGAAGAAGATGAGGAAGAAGAGAAGTGGGGGATAGCGGGTACACTAGGGGAGATTAAGTTTTAAAAAAATTAAAGGGTAAAAAATAAATTAAAAAGTTATTTTTAATAACTGTAAAATTGTAATTTTAAAATTATTTAGTTTTTTTTTTTTTTCTTTTTTTGGTAAATTGGAGTGTATTCTCTAGAAAATATGGGTGTATTTGTAGAATGACTTTTTTTTTCCCCTTCAGTTGAATTTAACTGAAACGAAGAACATTAATTTCTATTAAATAATAATTATTAGGGAGGGGGAGAACGTGTTGAAGTAGGAAGCTTAATTGTAGTACTGTCAATGTAGTTAATGCATTAGTTGAAAATGAGGCAACTGGAGAGTGAATGAGGAGGACAGACAGGTGAGGTACTCTAGAGGATAAATGGCCGGAGATGGCTTTGAAAGAAGAGAATTATCTTAACCTATATATAGTTCATGACTGAGACAACACAAGCGATATAGGATTTAACACGTTGCCTCATACGCTAAACTATCGTGAATGGATATCAGGGAGTCTAACATCGATATGCGATTTGACACGCCTCCTTAGGCCAAGGTGAAATTTGTCAAACTACTGCGAATGGATATCGGCAAGTCTAACATTGATGTGAGATTCAACACGCCTAACATTAGACAAATTGCATGATTCTGATACCATTTAGAAACTCAGTGTGTCTAACTCACTCTCAAAAGACGCCTTGGAATAAGAGGATTGCCCTAAGGTTATAGTTCAAGATGAGGTAACACAAGCGACGTGGAATTCAACATATGTAGATATAATGGAGTTTATCACAACATATCAAATCTCTAAATTCCAATTAACATCCCACTAGAGGGAGTAATAGAATGTGCCACGGTGTATGATAGGAGACAAGATACGTCACATCTTTGTGGAATGTAGACTTTACGCATCAATATATTGTTTCATATTTTCTCCCAAGATTCCGTCTCAATACCTCAGCTTTACTTACTACCCGATGCACTCCAATACAGGGGAAAAAATGGAGTTTAGGAAGTATTATTGGTAGTGTGAAACTGTGAATAGTGTTCCCCTTAAAGTTGAACTGTTTCTAATGATGGTTCTTGGTGACTTTAGAACATATGGGTAAGTGATTGTGTATCAGAGAAATAGATATAAGCAGTTGGTACTATTTACTTGTGAATTTATGTCGTCTTGACTTTAATAATGGTGGTGCTGGTGCTCACTGCTTTCTGCCCTCTGGTGGTGCTGCTTCTGGTAGTTGTTGTTAGACCACATTAGAAAGGCCTTTGGTATGGTCTATTTATAGCTAATCAAATTAGATTTCTTCTGGTTCATTAATCCTCAAAAGAGTCAAACCCTGATTGATAAGAAAATGAGATATCTTTGACCTCTCCTTATCAACTGAACTAACATTTCTTCTTCGGTAACCTGACACCTGTATCATATAATAAAAAACTCACATAACTTTTTAGCAAATCGATTTTTTTTACTAGAATAATAAATAATATTTGTTATATATAAAGATTCACATTCGAGGAGAATGACATTTACTTGATTAAATAATGTACATTTTGATAAGATTATATATAGTTGACTATGAATAAATACTAGTGTAGTTAAATAAACTCTAACAAATGTTATTGATTTTACCAGTGATTTATTTGTTGTCGGAGCATATGCCAAAAGAATTGGGAACTAGCCGTTCTCATTTTGAAAAGAAATTCAGAAGGTGATGATATCAAAGAAATTCTTGTAATGAATGCCAATTTTTTCTATTTATCCTGGTTTAAAATTCGAGGCTTGAATATACGCAAAGAACATTTAACAATCATTAACTGTTAGTTCAAATATGATGATAAAAGAAATACATTTTATTGAGCGTTTGTTATTAAGTTTCTCAACAAAATCTAAAATCAACGACTAGAAATGTCTCCAATTGTTGAAACCCAATGGACCTAATTCACTCTCAAAAAATGCGTTGCAAGAGGAGGATTGTTCTAGATTTTAAATATAACTTAGGATTGTCCCAGACTATAGATATAACTCACAATCAGGTAACACAAGTAATGTGAAATTCAACACCAATCATCTAATGGTAAATCTCAAATGCAAAACATGTCATGATTTATTATATAGACTAGTAAGGGGATATTCTAATATTATTCTTGTAACGCCCATATGCAACCCATTGACATAGTACCTTTTGGACTGATTTCACATGATCTAAATTCCAAAATTCCAAAATGCTTAAGTCAAGATATTAGTAGTAGTCCATATGGAATTTTATATATCAAACAATCTTTTCTAATATTTCCGATATAGAATCTCACAATTTTAATAGAATTTTATTTAAGCTTATTTATAATTATAAGCTTAATATATAATTAATTAGTTATTTTAAATTATCTAATATATTGTAAATAACATGCACTCTACAAAGTACTTAAATATTATGAATAGAAAGGCTAATATTTCTTCAAATATATGATAATTTTTTTTTAATTAAAATTTTGAAATTTATTTTACATCTCCTAATAATTTCCGTGACAAAAAATAACATGTATAGTTCACATCGTACTAGTTATCATATAAATTTTATTTTTTATTTTTTTTGGTAAGATGTATCCGGATCAACTTATGGCACATTGAGTAATCATTTCACCAAGCAATCGTAAGGACACACTCTCCTACAATGGTCTGGTACATTCGGAATTAAATTACTTAGAGAATTCTTCTGAAGAGTCAAACCCTGATGGGAACCCTGATGGACAGGGAAAGAGACTCCTCCTTTGATAATATGTGTATAATATTATACTCTCACTAAAATATAAATTGGATGGAGCGCCTAACAAGTAACAAGTGTAAAAAATATTTTATGAACATGGCCAGGAGCAGTTAATCTTCTCCTCACAATTGGCAAAAGAAAAATTACTATTTGCTATAAAATACTCCCCGCCCCTCCCAAACCCCAACCCAACCTAACCAATAAAATAAAATAAATAAACAAAGAATAGAAATAAAAAGGAAAAAATAGGTAAATTGCAAGGAAGCTTCTCTAAACCAGAACAGAACAATTCTAGGGAGAGGTAAGAGAGGGCCTGGATGTTCTGGTAGAAGGAAACAAGAGGGAGTAATCGGTGGTGTTTGGCTCCCACAATGTCCTCTTTGCTACAACTGTTCTCAAAAACAGCCATAGTCTCTCTCTCTCTTTCCTTTCCCCAGAACAACCTCACATGACTTTGTTTCTATCCATCTGCAAATCTGCAGATCCCACCTTCTTTGGCTTTGATGCAAGTTAAAATCAAATTTTTATTAGGGATTTTGACACTTTATACCCCTGAAGTTTTACCAAAATCTCAATTTTATTCTTATTGTTTCAATGTGAACGTATAACACCTTAAAGTTTCCTAATCATACTCTTACCGTCCGAGTTATTATTTCTATTACAATTTTGGATAGAAGTAGTCACTTTCCGTGCATGTAACTATGTTCATGGACATTTTCAATCTCCTCCTTTTCATATACCCATTCTCTTTCTTGCTCAAGTACTTATATATATATATATATATATATATATAAATATAGAATAGAGTGGTCGTAGGTTTCTCTCAACCCCAAAAGTTAGCTCAGGACATTAGGTTTTTCCTCATACTTATAACCTAACCACTAATCTCTTTTACATCCGATGTGGAATAAATCCAACAATCTCCCTCTCACTCATTGGGCTTTTGGTCGGTTAACTCTCGACTAATTTCTCCGTTTATAATATTAGGCAAGAGTTGTAACCTGTGCTATGATACTAATATTGGGTGGTCTTAAGACTCTTTTAACTCTAAAAGTTATCTCATGATATGAGACTTTCCTTTACACTTGTAACCTGACTACTAGCTTTTTCTACGTTCGATGTGGGATAAACCCAACACACATATACATATAAGTCTTATATATATATATATATATATATATATATATATAGGTTTTTGTATAAAATAATTGTAAAGGGCAAATGGAAATGATGTGATCATTAAGGTTCTCTTAAAAATAGTTGAGGCACCGCACTTGACAATTTGTCATCCAAAATTATAATGCAGCTATGGATATGGGCTAACATGGGATCATTAAGAAATTTCTAAGCGTCATGTATTTATATTAAAATTATAGAGACCAGAGTGAAATAATGGTCAAACTTAAGGGGTGCGAAATGTCAAAACCCCTTTTAAACTGTAGTCTTTTTCATCAACGTCCTTTCCTTACATTTATTCTTCCAAATGCTTCGTCCAGTGCTTTGGTGACAAGTGTCCCGCACACACACACACACGAGACTTTTAAAACTCACTATATATAGACGCCCAATGCGAAGTCTGGAAGTCCACTAAAAGCTTCTAACCTTTCAACCCTTTGAAAAAACACTTGGAAACTCCATTAAAACCACACCTTCACCTTCTCTTTCCCTCTCTAAATCTCAACAAAGCCACCTCCTTTCGACCCACAAATGGCCATTAAAAGATCAAACAAGCTGTCGCAAACAGCAGTCCTTAAGCAGATCATGAAGAGATGCTCGAGCCTGGGGAAGAAACAGGGGTACGATGAAGAAGGACTGCCCCTGGACGTACCAAAAGGCCATTTTGTTGTGTACGTTGGAGAAAACAGAACAAGATACATTGTTCCCATCTCGTTCTTGACTCGGCCTGAGTTCCAAACGCTTCTTCATCGAGCCGAGGAAGAGTTTGGGTTCGATCACGACATGGGTCTCACCATACCTTGTAAAGAAGATGTTTTTGAGTCTCTAACATCCATGCTTAGATAGAGTGAGAAACATATATATACACATATATATATAGAGAGAGAGAGAAGTTATTGACTTGGAGTTGGCTTAAGTTGTTTCTTGCTCTGTTTGAATGAGGAAGATCATTAAGCTCTTCTCCATTGCTTCCTTGATTGATGTAATTTTTTTTTTTTTGCTTTTGAGATGCTTGCTACAGTTAATCTAACCGAAGAAAACCCATATTCTGTTCTGGGTTCTGATTTGTATATCTCAAAAGTTGGAATTTTTCCCTTTTACAGGGAGCTTTCCTTTTTATATTAAGGATCAATTTTTTTTCTCTGTTTGAATGGGTAAAACTGTTGGGTTTATCTCCCATCGAAGGTGGAAGAGCGTTCAGGTTATAAGTGCTTACTATTTGAGATTGAGAGAAACGTAAGACCATCCTTGATGTCGGAGTTCGAGCCAAGGGTACAATTCATGGTAGAACTGATGAAAAATACTTGGAAAAACTGGGGAAAGCTGTCCTGACTTCAAACTGAATATAGAAATCTGAATAACCAAACAGTAAGGCCTGTTTGGCTGCTTTTTAAATCAACTACTTTTAAATTTCAAACCCTGGTTTGAAAAAAGTTGAAAAATATTGTAATAGTTTTGTCTACCCCCTTTTATCTTTCTGCAGACACCCACTTGGGTTTGACAAATCATGTCATCATCTCTCTCACTACTGAGCAGAAGATTGAGATCTCACATTTACAGGTATTTGATCATGGCTAAGATACGCCGGTGCGTATCTATCTGTATATCTATCCTCCTCCTTCCTCCTCCTTTAACCCTATCCCCTGTTTTCTGCAGGTGGTCCCTTCTATGGCTTCGAATCAGTAAGCAAACTTTATTTTTCCTACAATTTCTATTGATTTTCTGTTTAGATTACTGAATTGATGTGCTAGATTTAATTAAATTTAAGAAAAATTAATAATTGGCTTATGTTGGGTTGAAATCCGAAGGACCTAACTCATTTTCAAAAAGACATCTTTGTAAGATGAGGATTGTCTTAGGCTTTATATATAGCTCAGGTTCAGGTAACATAAAGCGATGTGAAATTCAACATGTCTCGTCACGTTCAGGGTAGACTTTGACAAACCATTGTGAATAGATATTTGGGGAAGGGCCTAACATCGATGTGAGATTCAACACGCCCTCTCACGTACAGAGTGAATTTTTTGACAAACCATTGTTAACGGATATGAGGGGACTCAATATTGATGTGGGATTCAACACATCCAATATTAGATAAGATTCCCGATTCTGATATGATGTAAAAAGATAATGGACCTAACTCCCTCTGAAAAGACGCCTTGTAAGACCATTCGCCGAGGCTTTGTATATTGCTCAGGATTAGGTAAGCGATGTAGGATTCAAGATTCAGAAAATTCATTAATCATGATTAATATTGAATTTTAGGTAGAAAATTAAAACTGAAAGGGACCTTAATCTGAATTTGTATTAGTGAGTGGGGATGGACAAAAGGAAAATCTGAATTTCGGGAAGGGCCTAATATCGATGTAAGATTCAACACGTTCTCTTACGTGCAGGGTGAACTTTTTGACAAACCACTGTTAACGGATATGGGGGAATTCAACATCGATGTGGGATTCAACACACCTAATATTAGCCAAGAGTCCCAATTCTGATACGATGTAGAAATTTAATGGACTTAACTCACTCTGAAAAGACTCCTCGTAAGACGATGATTGTCCTAGGCTTTGTATATAACTCAGGGTTAGGTAAGCGATGTGAGATTCAAGATTTAGGGTATGTTTGGTTGGAAGGGTGAGAAAGGAAAAAAAAAAAGGAAATGATTTTTTTTTTTTTTTTAATCATTTGTAGAGGGAAAATAATTTTTCTTAGTGTGTTTGGTTGGAGGGATATAGAAGGAAGGAAAATAATATTTTGTGTATATTAAAAAAAAAGTAATATTTTTTTGTTTAATTTACTATTTTACCCTTAATACAAATGAAATAGACATTTGTTATATAAAATAAAAAGGTAAAATAGTAATTTTGGACTTTTTCCCTTTCTAACTTTTCATTTTCACCTCCTTTTTGGGGGAAAAAAACGGTGGCGGGAATATTATTTTTTCTCTCTATTTTCTTTTTCCTTTTCATTTTCCTCTTATATCAAATATAAAAAGGGAAAAAAAAATAATACCATTTTACCTCCTATTTCTCTTTCATTTTCATTTTTCCTCTCGTACCAAACAATTCCTTAAAAAATTCATTAATCACGATTAATATTGAATATTAGGTAGAAAATTAAAACTGAAAGGGACCTTAATCTGAATCCGTAAAAGTGAGTGGGATGGACAAAAGGAAAGTCTGTACGGACAGGCAAAGAATATCTTCAGCTGATACCCTTTTCTCAATGGCCATACCATATAAAAATAAAATAAAATATATCCTTTCTAGAATCCCTCCTCCAAAATGGAATTTCCTTATTTATTTGAAATTAAATAATTATTTTTTTAAAGAATTATTTAGGTCTTCAAGAGCTTGGAAGACTGGAAAAAATGGGATGTTCGCATTTTTCTAAACCAGATCATTGATTAAAGATTGGGTTAATTGTCTTTTACTCATATCTAGAATTTTTTTAAAATAAATATTAAATGACATATTGTATCCTATTATTTTATAAATGTTCTGAAATGTTACTAAAGATTATGCACATGCAAACGTCGCATTTATTTGTTCAAGGTAACTAAAAGTTCGGGACGAATTTTTTTTTAGAGAGAAAGGATTGTAAGACCTGACGTTTGCATGTGCATAATCTTTAGTAACATTTTAGAATATTTAGAAAATAACGGGATGCATTGTGTCATTTAATATTTATTTTAAAAATTTTCCGGGGTATTACATATTTCATGTTGTCCCCTCTACTTTACACACCTACATTTCACCCCCCCTACGACTTACAACAAATTGGAAAACTATTTTTTTTCAAACTTAATTGAATATGTTAAAAAATTAGTGAAATTAAAATTTTCATCCAAATTTTACGTAGAATGAAAAAAAATAATTCTTTATTTTAGTATTTTATTTTATATTACCTTTGCTTAAAAATAAAAGTCAAATATATAGAAACATGGAGAGAAAATGTTTTTCTCGTATATTATCTTTTAAAAATATTATTCATTTTATAATTTTAGTCAAGAGCAGAAGGAGTGATATGTAGTTTTTTAAGATAGCGGGGTTAAAATGAAATAAGACCAAAGTATAAGGTAGGTAAAAAGTAATTAACTCTAATATATTCTTTTTGTGGGATTAGGCGTGAGAATTAAAAAACAAAAAGAAAACATCAAAAGTATAATCTGTCAGCTATAGAAATTCATTAGTCCTCCTAACTTATGCATCGAAAATATCTGCCATTTGAATCTTCTAGTAGTGCATTCGAGGCGTGTTCGGACAAGATTAACGATTATTAAACTTAAAACTATACCTGAAAGTACGTACGTACGTACTTGCATGTACTAATCTTGGCTCATGAAATTTACACACACAAATGTTAGGTTTTATCTATCCCTCACACATTGGACTTTTGATTGGCTAGTTTTTATCAGTTTCTTTCTTTGTAACTATTGGACTCTGATACCAGTATAAAGTAGTCTTGGGTCTCTTTCTACCTCAAGAGGTGAGATTTTTCTTCGTACTTATAACTTGACTACCGTCCTTATCCACATACGATAGAGGATAAATCTAACAATAAACACCGACATACACACAAAAAAAAAAAAAAAAAAAAAAAACCTATGAAAAACAAGAAGAAGAATGTAGTTGGACAGATGCAGGTATCGGTAATACCGAGATTATTCTTTTTTTAATTTTTATTTGCCGCGTTTTCTAGATATACAAATACATTAAATAAATTATATTGACCAATTCTTCTATATTATTTTAATTATTATATTTTAGTTGGCATAATTGTCTTAATTCTTAACCTTGATCATTATAAGTGGCCTTGAACAATGTCCAAAGACTTTTGCATCTCTGAAGAAATTTGATCATTATCTCACTTATGCCCCCTGTTGTTTCAATTTAAATATATAACACCTTGAAGTTTATTTCTTAACTATCCCACGGCCGTCCAAATTATTATTCTCGTCGCAGTTTTGTTAGTAAACTGTCATTTGTCACACGTGTGACTATTTTTAAGGGGTTTTAGAGGGTGTTCAGGAATTGAGTTGGGTCGGCTTCGGGTTGAGTCCAACCTAATAAATTACAAGAATTTGTAGGGCATGTGTCCGGACATTGGCCTCTATTCCCCTGTCCAAACTCGTCCATCGTAAAATACATAATACCCAAGCCTGACCCTAATTTGGAGGCTCATTAAATAATCACTAAGTTACAACATTTATGTTTGAATGTGTTATATGTTATAATTTATTTATTTTATATATAATATTTTTTTTAATTATTGGACGGGTGTGATTTTAATCACCAGTGAGAAAATGTGATTTAATTCAAATTCAGGGGACTACTAGAGGGAGAGATAGATCTAAGGAGACGTTGGACGAGACTATTAGAAATGATTTGACGACATTAAACCTGACGGAGGGGATGACTCTTGATTGATCTCTATCACGTAAATGAATTCATGTAGTCGACCCTACATAAATGAGACAAATGTTTAGTTGTTGTTATTGTTGTATTGGATGGGGGGCTAGCTTGGGCTAGGTCCTTAAATATAAATGGCTAGGCTGTAGCCCGACCCTAAAATTAATCGGACCTAACTTTTGGGGTCCTAGCCTTATCTATGGGCTTAAAACTTCAAGTTCAAGCCCTAAAAAATAACCAACGGCATTGGTAATAAAATATTGCATAAAAGCTCGTCACTAGCAAACGAACATAAATTATAAGTTCGTTTTTATAAAATTTTGTGTGTGGTGTGGGGTGGATTTTTCCTTTTTTTGAGGGTGCAGATCGGAGAAACTTGAAATGTCAATAAAGTCTCCTTAAAAATAGTGAGATGCAAGACACGTTCCAAAATTATTACGAGTTTAGTGATTTGGATTGAAGTAGAATGATTAGAAAATTTTAAGATTTGATGTGTTCAAACAAAATAAAATTACGAGGACCAAAGCGAGATAATTGTCAGTATAAAATGTCAAAAACAGTAAAATTTGTTTTTTTTGGACTAAAAATTCGCCCCCTTCCTACACGGCATTAATTATGTTATTAGCGGTTAATGATACCTATTTAAGATTTTGTAGGACTTGACGTTAAGTAACAAAGACAAACTTCACATGAAGGAAGGATACAGTAATTAGTGGGTGAAATCTGGATTTAGAACAATTAATTATGACTTTTGATTATTAATTTATTCTTTCATGTCTTTTTCAATCTTTTTCTTGTTTTTTTTTTTAATTTTCCAGAAAAAGCAAATGGGGGATTTACCACAAACAATGGCCTGATTTTATGCTTCTCAGAACTGTTAAGCATGTGAGAGAACAGCCAGTCAATTCCTGGTACGTAATTGTTGTAAAAATTTCCACTTTTCATGGACTCTAATAATTTTCATATATATATATATATATTTAAAAAAAATTATATTCATAATTTGGGATTACAAATTATAGAAATCCAAGAGACCTAACCTACTCTCAAAAGATTTCCTGAGGGAGAAAAAATACATTATATCTAGCTCACGATCAGATAAGGATTAATCTAAGTCTTGTAGTTTAGTGGTTATTTCGTGTAGTTCTTCGGAAGGTTGTGTTCAAAATTTTCTCACTAAATCATTTGTGCTTTGCGCACGGTGGACTTTGATACAAGGAACCAAATAGAAAGACGCTTCTAGTTTTTATTTGACAAAACTTTATAGTATAGAAGTTATCTAAACAATAAAATTCAAACAAATATGAACCACACAATGTTAAATTACACTATTTAACAAAAAGCTAATAAAATTACAGAATTATTATGTATATGTTGAATATTGAGTTATTTATATATAAAAAATATAAATTAAAAACTTAATTTCTAAAATGGGTCCATTTTAAATTTATTTACCAAAAGGGGATTAGCCGGTGAAGTCGGTGTTTTCAATATTGACTTTAAATTAAAAAAGAAGTTTTGAAATCGGGGTAACTAACCCAGGTTATATTTTTTTTTTGTTTTTTTCGATTGTTGAAGCCGGTGTTGTTATATTTTTTTTTTGTTTTTTTCGATTGTTGAAGCCGGTGTTACGAACACCGGCTTTAATTTCAAGAAAGTGTTTTAAAATTTTGTTAACAGGGGGTGGGTTCCAATGTTGAAATCGGGGTTCATAACCCCGGTTTCAAGAAATAAAGGGAGTGGAGGGGGGTTTTAGTGAAATTGAAATCGGTGTTCATAACACCGAATAAAATAAAATAAAAAACACAAAAATCGCATGACCGGGATTAGTTACCCCAGTTTCAAAGCTTGTTTTTTAATTTAAAGTTGGTGTTGGGAACACCGGCTTCTCAAAGTCAGTGTTCCCAACACCGACTAATCCCCTTTTGGTAAATAAGTTTAAAATAATCCCATTTGTGAAATTAAGTTTTTAATCTATGTTTTTTTTGTGTTAACAACTCTATCTATATAATAGTGAGGACAATTCTACACATTATTGTTTGTTAATAGAATGAATGAAATTTATCAGAAGAGATGTACAATAATCTCAAACCGTTGTACTGAAAAGATATTGTCATGGCTTCAGATATTAGCCTTTGTATTCACGATTTTAGTTATTTTGAGAAGGTCACGCTAATTATAATATAGATTAGATAATTTAATACAGTTAATTATATTTTAAATTTTATTAAAATAATATTAAATCCCACCTTTTAATGATGGATAATAATTGTAAATCAGGACTATATTTAAAATATATTTTAATTAAAAAAAAATAGAAAGAATCCTACTTTTATCATTAATGATAAAATGAAAATGAGTCACTATATACAAATTTATATTGAGAAAACACCACTTATATATTTATTATTTAAAATAAATTCAAATATATATTTTTCCACTACATCAATTGTAACATAATAAATGGAGAAATGCAAATGTTACTGTCTAATAACAATGTTAATAGTAATATAATGAAGGGAGAGATGCAAATATTGTTGTACAGTAATAATATCAACATCAATATAATGAATGAGGGATGTAAATGTTACTGTACGGTAAATAATTATCATATGTCAATTGAGTTTTTCTCTAAATTTAAATAGTTATGGGTATAAGAATGAATTAGTAATGAGTTTTGTGGTCCATGATAAAATACCCTTTTAATTAACGGTTAAGATTGTTTTTCATAAAAAATTAAAAAAATTAGATTGTTTAGTAAAAATCTATGGGGAAAATTTCTACCCAATTTTTATTTATTTATTTATTGTGGTTGGGTGTGCGCTTGTAAGCAAGTAGTAGTAAATGCAAGGATGTGTCGTAATCAAGAAAGCGTACGGATGTCGACGACGGTGCATAGTCGACGCACCGCACCGGCCGTGTTGAATCATCCATTGAAAATGGGGTGGGCTGAGTATCAACATGCTTATTGGGCCCCCAGTTCTCATTGGTGCTCATCACTGTCACGTGGTTTTCAGCCCACAGTCAAAAATAATCCCCACTCCATAAACTACGAAAGGGCCCCATCCTTCACGTGGCCTGATTTGACCATCCCTTTCAGAGTTCTGACAAATCTTCTTTCTTTTTCTTTTCCCTACACCATATGATATGATATGATCCCTCTTCTATTCTCTTCTAGAGAATTAAAAAATAGAAAGTAATATCGATTTTTTTTTTCTTTCTTTTTAACTTTAGTTTAAAAGAATAATTTTGTTTCGTGTTAATATTAACACATATTTATATGGGTCTTTAACTAACTTCGAACTCTAGTATCACCAGAAAAATCAAACCCAAATTTTACTAGGAATACTCTAATCATTTCTTATATATAGACTTGTTGTATGTCTTTGTAATTGTATTTTTCTTATATGTCAATACAATTCTCTAATTTTTCTTAATATCCTACTTTTAAGTTATTTTGACATTTTGAATAGGGTTGTGCAAAAAGCCCGACAGACCCAACTCACCCGAAAAGCCTGATTGACCCGGCCCGAAATGTTCGGGTATGCTAAGTGTTAATGGTCGGATCGGGTAAAACCTGATTCGACTACATCTCTTACGGATCGGTTAACGGGTTGGGCTTCCCCACCCGCAAAAACACCCGACCCGACCGAACACTTAGTATAAATAGTTAAATCTAGGGTTTTCTCATTTCATTCATTCGCAATCGCAGTCGTTGCTTGTAGGGTTTCTCGCGAGTCCTGACTTCGTTGTTCTAGTTCATAATCCAAAGATGCCTCGTCTAATCTTCGTTCCTTTTTCTAATCTTTGTACCTCAATGAGTCTATTCGAGGCCTATTCGACGGTGTTCTTGTGGATTCAGTCTATTTAGATTTAGAGGCTTTTGATGGCTATAAATCCAATTCGTCGCTTAAACGGTGAGTTTCAAATTTCAATAGGTTTTTCTCATCTTCTGTTTGGTATTTTATGTTTACTTGTTTAGGGTTTTGAAAATTGAAACATTAAATCTGCTTGGGGTTTTGATTTGAAATTGTTTCTCTTCTCTAAATCTCCATGTTCAGTGTTTAAATCTGCCTGCAAGCTAATTGAAAGTTTTAATTCCTTTCTCTTCTCCAAATCTCCATGTTCCGAAGTCTCACCAGAATCCTCACCCGAACCTCACCCGACTCTACCGAACTTGCCCGTCATCTGACAGACCCGTCCTATTTTAGATTCTACTAAGTAGTCGGTCGAAATCAGGTGAGATTTTTCTCACCTGAACAGTATCGGGTTGGGTGTCGGGTTACTCTAAATTTTTCCCTCACCCGACCCGTGCACAACCCTCATTTTGAAAGAAATCACACTTTTAGAAATGACAAGAAAAATAAAGAAAATGTTTGAATTAATTATTTAATTATGGCACGTATAATCTATGTGCAAAATATAGAAATTATAAAATAAATAGGTATCTCATAATTCAAATCTGGATCACTAGATATGGTTAACTTCGATTTTGGAAAATGATCCTCTTAAGTTTTGGTTTCTGCAAAACAAATAATCAGGGTGAGCTTGTTTGTCGGTGTTGTACCTCTGATGTGAGAATCAATAGAGTTTTCTGGTATGAATTTGACAAAGTGATAGCTTGAAAAATGATAGGTCACTTATCAAATATACATATGTGAGGAATAAGAAGGGAAATATGTGGGAGAAGTGACTTGACTAAGTTGGTTGAGATTGGTTGGGAAGGTTCTTGGCTAGTCGGGATAAGTTGTTGAGTTTGTTAGTAAGTTGGGTTGTTCAAAGAATTAGTTAAAGGAATATTTTAGCCTAAATAAATAGCATGTCAGTGGGATTGGGGAAGTCACCGAAATTCTGGAGTTTGTATTTGGAGAAGTCAGGTTCTCGAATTCTTGGAAGTTTATAGTCGTAATCTGTATTTGTCCTTCATTGTTTTGGTGAATACAATTACATTTTATTTCAATTATCTTAATTCCATCCTATTCTCGGTTTTGGTTGCTTTTGATCTATCAAATTGGTAATCAGAGCAGTGGCAATTCTGGGAATACATGGCTTAAAGGAAGGTTGAAGTTTTGGAGGAAAAGATGGACCTTGTCCAGGTAGAGTAGCAGAAAGAGATCGACTATGTTCGAAGTGATGTTGAGAGAATTCCAACCAATTGAAATGAGGTTTGGTGACTTGGAGAAGACAATTGCTCATATGATGGGGAAGATAGATCAATTGGTGCGAAGGGAGGACACGAGTTCTTCATCGAAGGTTGTGGAAAAGCAGAAGCAACTAGAGATTATGGATACTCAGACCATGGGAAGAGGAATAACGATAGAAGTGGTTGGAAATAGATTGTATAAGAGGTTGAAGCTGCCCATTTTTACTGGGATTGATCCCGATGGGTGGGTTGTTAGAGCCGAACGATATTTCGCGATAAATCATATGAACGATGGTGAGAGATTAGAAGCGGTGGCTTTGAGCATGGAAGGGAAAGCCCTAACATGGTACCAATATGTGGAAGATAAGCTCAGATTTCATACCTAGAATGAATTCAAGCTGGCTTTCCTGCACCTTTTTCGATCTAGCACGGAAGGATCACTTTGTGAGAAATTTCTGGCCATACGTCAAGAAACCACTGTCGAAGGTTACCAGGAATGCTTTGAGATCTTGGCGTCGCCATTAAAGAAGCTATCGAATGAAGTGCTGGAGAGTACATACCTCAATGGACTCAAGCCATCAATCAAGGCTGAGGTTTGATTGCTTAAACCTAGCAATCTAATGAAGATGATGGAAGCTGCTCAAATGATCGAAGATAAAAATAGGGTGCTTCAGGCCACGCGAGTCGGGTCTAGGTCCAATGGGTCATGGAGCAAACCTTCGGGTTCTAGGTCGGGTTCGACTTATTCAAGCCCTGGGTTCTCAACGAATTTCGCGACAACGACGACCAGAGCTTCGAACACCTTCGTACTACTATTGACGGCGACCACTGTGCATGCCGGACCAGAGCAGAGGAAGACTTGACAGGATGAGATGTCAGCGACATGAAAATCGTCGGCCTACAAGAGGTACACTGACGCTGAATACCAGAGCCGTCGTGAGAAAGGATTGTGCTATCGATGTGAGGAGAAATACTCTCCTGACCATGTGTGTAAGAATTGTCAATTATAGGCCTTAATTGTAAACGGTGTTGGCTCAATCGAAGAAGTAGGAGAGGAAGAAATGGTAGAGGAAAGGCTTGAGCTTTTGAACTATCGATGAACTCAGTAATGGGTTTCACCGATCCATATACCAAGAAGTTGCGTGGGGAAATTGGGCAACAAACGGTGACGGTGTTGCTAGATTGCAGGACATTGCATAACTTCATCTCTAAAGATGTAGTTCAGTGGTTGAATTTACCAGTAACGGCGATCACGACATACAAGGTGATCATGGGAACGGGAGGAATGATGAGCACCGATGGGATCTGCTAGGGAGTGTTGTTGTCTCTTCCGAAGTAGAGGTGGTGGGAGATTTTCTACCATTGGAATTAGGGAAAGAAGACGTGATTTTGGGGATGCAATAGCTGTCAAAATTGGGAGTTATAGAAGTGAATTAGAAGGTCTTGACCATGAAATTTACCTTGGGACGAACCACGATAACATTGAAGGGAGAACTGGGGCTATGCAAAACGCAAATTTCGCTCAAAGCGATGATGCGTATTGTACAACATGAAGGCATGGGTATTTGCTGGAACATGGGTCACTAGCAGTACGGAATGGGGATGAAGAAGTAGCTATGGAGGTTCCTCAAGCTATCAGCGAGCTGTTACAAGGGTACCCAGAGGTGGTGAAAGAACTGAGGGGACTACCCCCTCAAAAGGAGTTGGATTACTGCATTGTTTTGAAAGAAAGGGTTGAACCTGTGAGCGTTAGACCATACCGTTACCTACAAGTGCAAAAAGACGAGATAGAGTGCTTGGTAGGAAAAATGCTTGTAGCCAGTATCATACAGTCTAGTCATAGTCCATTTTTAAGCCCCATCATTTTGGTGAAGAAGAAAGATGGAAGTTGGAGATTTTGTGTTGACTATAGGGCTTTGAACCGGGTAACTGTTCCAGACAAATTCCCAATTTCGGTGATAGACGAGCTCTTGGATAAATTACATGGGGCACAATTTTTCTCTAAATTGGATCTAAATTCGGGATACCATCAAAATAGAGTAAGTCCTCGTAATGTGCCTAAGACTGCTTTCATGACACATGAATGCCACTATGAGTTTCTAGTGATGCCTTTTGGATTGATGAACGTATCGGTGACTTTTCAAGTATTGATGAATGAGGTATTTAAGAAGTATATTTGAAAGTTCGTGTTGGTGTTTTTTGATGACATTTGGTGTATAATAAATCTATGGAGGAGCATATGGTACATTTGAAGATGGTTTTGGAAACTTTGAAGTAACATTCATTGGTGGTCAATCCCAAAAAGTGCATTTTTGGACAATAAGAGCTGGAGTATTTGGGTCATATAGTGTCGGCTAAAAGGGTGGCGGTTGACCCTAAGAAGATACAAGCCATGGTGGAATGGCCAACTCTGACCAACTTGAAATCCCTATGAGGGTTCTTGGGCTTAACGAGGTATTATCGAAAATTTGTGAAGAATTATGGTCATATGGTGGCACCACTCACCAACCAACTGAAGAAAGATCGTTTTGGGTAGAATGAAGAGGCACAAAGGGCACTTGAAGCCTTGAAGGTGGTTATGACAATGGTTCCCGTCTTAGACCTTCCAAATTTCCATCAACCGTTTATGGTGGAAACGGATGCTTTGGGGTTTGGCATTGGTGCAATATAAAATTAGCAGCTAATTGTGTATTTCAGCCAAGTTCTTAACCAAAGGGCACGAGCTAAGTCAGTATACGAGCTCGAGTTGATGGCCATCGTCTTAGCAGTTCAAAAGTAGCGACCTTACCTATTGGGAAGCAAATTCATTGTTTGAATTGACCAGCGGAGTTTGAGATATTTGCTTGATCAAAGGTTGGTGATTGATGAACATCATAAATGGGTTTCAAAGTTGTGGGGCAACAACTTTGACATAGAGTATCAATTGGGAAGTGAAAACAAAGCGGCTGATGCTTTGTCAATGAGAGAAGAAGGGTGTGAGCTTGTTGTCCTCACGGTTTCATGTTGTGCTTAAGGAGAAAAACTGCAAGAAGATGTTGATTCCGACCCCATTGATGGACCCATTAAGCAGCAAGTGTTACAAGGGTCAGACTCGTTTCCTGATTTCAGCATGCAACAAGGAACTTTGTTGTACAAAGGACGATTGGTCATTCCGTCGAAGTCTAATTTAATTCCGCAATTGTTGGAAGAATATCTCAGGGGAAAGGTTGGAAGACATTCTAGGTTCCTAAGACTTTTCAGCGGCTGTCTAAGGATGTTTTTTGGCGTGGTATGAGGAAACAACTGCAGCGTTTTGTGGTCGAATGTTCGATTTGTCAACAGAATAAACATGTGGCCCTAAGTCCAGTAGGGCTGCTGCAACCACTGCCTATTTCGGACCAGGTTTTTTAAGATTTATCCATGGATTTTGTGGAAGGATTACCTAAATTCGAGGGGTTTAATTGCTTATTTGTGGTAGTCGATTGCCTTACGAAATACGCTCATTTTATCCCTCTAAAACACCCCTTAAATGCCCAAGATGTTGCTGCAGTGTTCGTAAATGAAGTGATACGCTTACATAGGGTACCACGCTCTATTGTTTCTGATCGTGATAAGGTGTTTCTCAGCAAGTTTTGGACGGAGTTGTTCTGTTTACAAGGTACAACGTTAAAGCGTAGCACCGCCTATCATCTGCAAACGAACGGGCAAACTGAAGTGGTAAACCGTGAGATAAACCCAAGCAGTGGGTTAAGTGGCTACCATGGGCGGAGTATTGGTACAATACTTCATTTCATTCGTCCACTCACACCACTCCATTCCGAGCTCTCTATAGCCGTAATCCACCACCATTATTGCGTTTCGAAGTTGGTTCCACTCCCATGTCTGAGGTTGATACTTAACTTCCAGCTAGGGACCACATCTTGGAAGAACTCAAATACCGTTTGAACCGTTCTCAAAAACGGATGAATTAGGATTATGAGGATAAGAAGAGGCGTGAAGTCGAGTATGCTGAAGGGGATTGGGTTTATGTGAAACTCCGACCTTATCGTCACAAGTCCTTGGCGAGAAGAGCTAATGAGAAGCTGTCTCCTAAGTTTTTCGGCCCTTACCAAGTGATATCTCGAGTTGGAGCAGTAGCATACAAGCTGGACCTACCTTCCACTACTTCCATTCATCCAGTGTTCCATGTTTCGGTATTGAAGAAAGCAGTGGGAAATGCTACCAGGGTGCAACCTTTACTTGAGGTCCTTACAGACGAGATGGAGTGGAATGTTGAACCTGAATCTGTGGAAGGGATGCGTTACAACGCGTAAGGATAGCTGGAAGTATTAATCAAGTGGAAGCACCTCCCAGATTTTAAAGCATCGTGGGAAGAGTTTGCGTTTTTGAACATTCAATTTCTTACTTTTCACCTTGAGGACAAGGTGAGAGTTCGGGGGGGGGGGGGGGGGGGAGGGGATATTGATAGGCCATTTATCAAATATACATATGTGAGAAATAAGAAGAGGAGTGTGTGGTTGAGATTGGTTGGGAAGGTTCTTGGCTGGTTGGGGTAAGTTGTTGAGTTTGTAAGTTGGATTGTTGGAAGAATTAGTTAGAGGAATATTTTAGCCTAAATAAATAGCAGGTTGGTGGGATTGGGGAAGTCACCGAAATTTTGGAGTTTGTATTTGGAGAAGCTAGGTTCTAGAATTCTTGGAAGTTCATAGTTGTAATTTGTATTTGTCCTTCATTGTTTTGGTGAATACAATTACATTTCCTTTCAATTATCTCAATTCTATCCTATTCTCGGTTTTGGTTGCTTTTGATCTATCAAAAAATTATTGCATATCATGATTTGGCATCTCCTCTTACTATTTACAAGAGTGTGAAGACTCATTTGACAAGTTTTTCTTAAGATCTCAGTCAATTGACTCAATTCCCATAAATGATAGTGAAATTCACAGGATTGAGACGTTATGGCCCGTTGTATTAGATACGTGATTCCCCCCATCCCCTTTTCATATTTGGTGAGGTTCAAAATGTGAAACATCCTTGGTTATCCCAAGGACGGTTCATTTTAGGTATAGGCCCGAGCTAAATCCTTGGGTGACGCAAGGGTCGTAGTCGAAACTAAAGGTGTCCTCGATATTTATCCTGGCTTCCAAGCAGAATCCTTGGATTCCCACGAATCAGGCAAGTTCATATGCATTGCACGTGAACTTTCTGCTTACACGTGTCATCATTCGAGACTTTCTAAAGTACCCCTGCCTTTGTGGATAATAGAAGCCTTAACTCCCATAATGGAGCCCAAGAATAAACACATGTTTCCCGGAGAAATTAAGGCAGAAAAGAGCAGAGCTACCACCTTAAAAATCCAATATATTCCATCAAGACTATGCCATGTTTAGTCAAATAAACAAACCATATAGAGTTCCAGAACAACACATGCTGAATTAAAGCAAAACGGAGATCATATACATGTTTTACAAGAAAAAAAAAATTAAAAAATGGCCTCACCTCACCTTATTCACAAAAACACCCTTCCAAATGAAAAGCTTTTCGAACTGCCTTCACGATTCCAATCCGTCTTCCCAATCAGAAAGCTCGTTACGTTTATGTTTTCTTTTACAATATAATAGAAGACCATTTCAAGAACTTCTGAAAATCAAGACATTTGCGCTTAAACCAAGAAATTGCTATTAAAAAAGTGAGCTGCAACCTCTAATGATCATTCTTCCCTTTAGACGAGAAGAATCTGCTAAATCCACGTGCATGTTTCTCAGGCGTTGGTGTGGAGGAAGAAGAAGATGAGCCTGACTTAGTAGAATGGTGTTTTTGCTGCTTCGAATTAATAGGCGACCTCAACAGTGTATGTGCATTAGCCTCAGAATCAGAGGGGCTAAATGTGGCGTTGTTGTATACATTGGGAGAAGTAGCAGTATCCATTTCGGCCAAATCAATGTCTTGTATGTTCGCGCTGCTACTTCTCGTCTCTTCTTCCCCCTTTTGACTCCTTTCGCTGTATGGAGAACCAATAAACTCTGTTGGAGGACGGAAGGTTTTTAACTGCTTGCTGAGAAGAAATATGGTTTCTTGACACTCCGCCAGCTTCTCTACTGCAGCAGCTAAGTCTTTCTCCTGGAATAATTCAGACAAATTTTTCATGAATGCAGAGTTCATGCTAAACTAGGTTTTGGAGCGAGTTAGGACTAATGAGGACCAGGGTTATACACACACACACACACACACACACACACATATATAGCTCCCTTTCGCCCTGGTGTACAGAGACAAAACGTAGGACTGGTGCCAACAGTTTATCACGGAAGAAAGGACTCACTAAGCCGGGATCACTAACTAATATCATATATATATATATATATATATGACTGCATCTACATCCTTTAGACAACTAGACAAGCTTTGAATTCCAAATATTTCTTGCACATCTCCAATCAAGATGATGGCTTGTAACCCTCACCTGGTTAGCCTGGGCACTGTTATCAGCCTCTGGGCAGCTTTCGATCCTGAGAAAAGTAGAAAACACAGAATTATTGAGCAATTTGAGGTCAATTAAGGCATCATTTGGCAACACTAAAGTACTTGATATTAAAATTGTTAGTTTTGCACTTTAAAAAGGGTACTTTAAAAATGAATAAATATAAAGACATGGATTTTAACACTTTCTCGAACGCGAAAAATAGTTTATTTCTTGTCTCTTTGATTTTTTTATTTGTACAAATACAATGAGCCTAACACACTCTCAAAAGATGTCTAGTAAGAGGAGAATTGTCCTCGGCTTTATCTATAGCTCAGGATTAGGTAACACAAGTGATGTGGGATTCAACACGCCCGCTCACGCACATGATGGACTTTGACAAACCACTGTGAACGGATATTGGGAGCCCCAACATCAATGTGGGATTCAACACGCCCTTTCACGCGTAGGGTGAATTTTGACAAACCACTGCGAACGAATATTGGGGGCCCATCATTGATGTGGGATTTAATAAGCCCAACATCAAATAAAAGCCTAGCTTTGATGCCACGTAGAAATCCAATGGGCCTAACTCACTCTCAAAAGTCGTCTTGTAAGAGGAGAGTTGCCCTCGGCTTTATATATAGCTCAGGATCACAAGCGTTGTGGGATTCAACAATATTATATGAGCGATGGAGATTGATGGACTAGGGGTTTGCCCACTTTTTTCCAATCACAAAACCCTTTTTCGGTTAAGAGATCATTATAGGGATTTTATTAGGTTTATTATCGTTATAATATCAAATACATTTTTCATATTTTTTATTTTTCTTTCAAGTAGAAGTATTTTTTTTAAATATTAACTTTTTGATTCAAGAAAATGTTACCAAACAGTGCCTACGTGAAGCTGACACTGGTAGTCAAGCCTAAGTGATCTCAGGTAAAGAAAAATGATCAATTCTCACCTTTGCAATTGCTCCTGCAGATCCTTGCATCTAGCCAATGCATCCTGATGGCGACTCTTCTCCTCTTGAAGCTCATTGCTGAAATTTTCTGTTTTTACCTTCAGGAGATTCACCTCCGCTTGTAATTCCTCAGCACGCGTTTCAAGTAACTTGTACGACTCCGCCATGCATTTCAGCTGTGTCTCGGCCAATCCATTTGCTTTTTGAGCAGAGGCTAATTCCGACCTAACCTCTGTCAGAACCTCTTCTGTTTCTTGCAACCTTAACTTCGTGCTTTCCAAATTTTCCGTGCATCTGGCTAAGTCCATGACTAAGTTCTCCTTCTCCAGTTTAAGCTGTTCAAACTCCTCCAGCGAGCATTTCCATGGTGTGGCAGTCGAGTCAACACTAGGGACAAGACTACCCCCGTGAGGAACGTCAGGGTCAGAATTGGAATCGGAAAATAGAACACAGCTCTTAGGATCTTGTTCTCCTGATGGGTGTTCTTGGACAACCTTATTTTCAGGCAAAGCAACCTTGTCTATGTAATCAGAACTACCCGTTTCAGCTTCACTGTTTTTATAGCCCAAAACATTAAACCGGAGCTCACTGGCTCTAGTCAACACATTAGAAAGGTCAAGGACAAATTCGTTCAAACCCGTTTTGAGGCTTAAAACATCGTTAAATGTGTTAGAAAACTCCTCCACATCATTAGCCTCGTTGCCCAGAAACATCACAAAATCATGAATCTTTGAAATCGCAGCTGCTAATTCCCGGTCAATAGTATCCGCCATTTTTTCCTCTGGTGTGCCCTTTTCTGCAGGAGAAGAAACCTGGTGATCACTAGTGGCATCACAATGCGACGACTGATTTTCTGACGGCTCTAAATCCTTGCCATTAGTTAAATCCGAAGTGGAAATTGCTTCACTCGAATCGTTTGACAAACACGCCAATTTCTCCATCTCCAGAAAATCATCCATAAGTCCAAGGTTGCTACTCCCGATGTTCTTTTCTTTCTTGGGTTCAGACACAGAGATTGTTGCCCATGATCGCATGCTTTTAATGTCATCATCGTGTCCATCTTCAGACATGGAAATCAAGCTTGGTGGATTGCTTTCGGATTCTCCATTAGGTTGCAAATGCATCTGTGCTTCTAGGGTTTGAAGTTTGCTGGCTGTTTTAGCGCATATATTTCTGGTGGTTTGCAACTCGCTGTTACGCTTAGCCAATGCTTCTTTCAACATCTTTGTCTCTTCTTCCAACGAAAACAGCCGTTCGGTCAGTAAATCGTTCTCTTTATGGTAATACTCCGGCATGTGCGAATTCGGAGGCTTCACCGGAGATTTTCTCAGGCGAGTCTCCCCATAATCCCGGCCTAAACTCTCCACCTCGAGCTTCATTTGAGCGAGTGCAGCAGGACCCGGCAACTTCTTTCGGACAAGACCGCGCAGCCTTTGACACTCTGCTTCGAGCTTAGTTATTTTCTTAACACCCTCGAGGTGCTGTCTGTTGGCAACTTCAGCCGACCGTACACTCATATTTTTTTCCTCGTTTCGGATTTCTAACTCCTTTGCAACGATATGGAGTTCGTATTTGAGCGAATTTATTTCCCGCTCGCACGACTCGATGTTGCTCTTCAGAACCTCGATTTCAGCCTCGGCTCGTGATTTTTGTTCACTCATCTCGACCAGCATGTTCGAGCGCTCTTGTAACGATCGCGAGAGGGCGGAGTTTTCGCCATTCGATCGGATGAAATCCTGCTCGAGTTGGGCTATTCGAGATTCGAGCTCGAGCCTGATCTTGTCCCATTGCTTTGTCTTCGCGAGGACGACGTCGTGCAATTTTTGCTCGTGTTCTTCCTTCAAGTTTCGGATTTGCCTCATGCACTCTTTTAGAGCGCCATCCAAATGGGTCGCCCGATCTTCAGCCGTTAGCTTTAGGAGCGTGACGGATTCTAAATGATTTTTCAATGCTGCCGCCTCCGCCTCGGCCTTCTCCCAACCTGTCCATAACAGATTTTTTCTTCAATTTCAATCAAACAACCTACATTGTATGCGGTTGAATCTCTATAATGAAATACAACTGTTTTTTGAAAATGTCTTTTAATTAAGAGAATGCGACCTCGACGGGACATAGCCGATAGTGATATTTACACTTGTATCCCCATATTTATATAAAATATGTCATTTAGGCCCGTCTAAATTTTTTTAGATCAATAAAAACATAGAACATGCAGGAATTCTTGATTTGTGCCGCCTCATTCAACCAGATTGATGAAATCGTTGAGGAAAAGTTTTCACCCAAACCTAATCTGACTAAATTACACTTTATACCCGTGAAGTATATCGTTTTTTACTCCCTGCATCCTAATTTTCTAATTTCATCATTTAGCTCTCTGAACTTTCACCCAAACCTAATCTGACTATGTCTAGGGTCATTATCTTCCACAATCAATTGAAACAGTGTGAGAATGAGTAGTTCTTCCATTGAAATTGAATTCAATTGTAAAAATAGGGGGATATGAAGTGTAATTATTCATAAACATACCTGAGACAGCTTCTTCAGCAACCTTAGCATGCTGTTTCACTAGGTTTTCCTTGGCGTTCATTTCCGAATGAGCTTCCGACAAATGTTCATTCAATTCCTTCAATTCATCCTCCAAACTCTTCACCTGTTCCTCGTACGACTTCACTTCCTCCTCCAGACCACTCAGATGCGTATACGACTCCACTGAAATCTGTACATAGTTCGTCTTCTTGCCGGCCGATTCCACCGACGCGCCGGTAGTCTCCGACGCCGCCAGTACCTTTTCAATCGCCGCTTTATCCGACGACGATTTTTTCTTCCACGGCCAACTCCGTCTATCCATTTCTAGACTCTACGGATATAAAAATTCGCCGGAATCTAGAGAGAGAAACAACTCACCGGCGGCAATGCAGCTTCCGGTTAGTTCCGATTGAATTCAATGAGATCTACCGATTTTGCTAAGCTCCGTTGATTTCATGGTTCTAGAGAGAGAAAAGGAAGTGGTTTGTAGAGAGAGAGAGAGAGGGCGGAGAAGGAGGTAGTGGAGTGGTGGTGGTGATGGTGGAGGTGGGTGGGGATTATAGAAATATTCGGTTTATGTGTCACTTAAAGGAAGGGGGCGTTGGAAAGCTCCAAAACATCCTTCAATTTTCATGGCTTCGGAAATAGTGTGTGAAGAAGGCAGAAATAAATATTTCAGTTTTTTATTTGGAGCTTTATGCACTTTGCACCATTGAAGTTTCAGAGCAAATTTACTTTTACCCCCTGTCCTAAATTTGAACACATTAATCCCTAAAGTATCCAAATCGTGACAAGTCAGTCCTTCTGTTATTTATTATAGAGGTGTAAATCGGTTGGACGGATCGGGTATGGGGAGATTTGATGGACCGACCCAAAAAATAAAATTGGGTCAAGACAAGTCCGAATTTGATCGGGCTTGGCTGAACACCAGAATGGATTTGGGTGACTTGGGTTCAGGCAGTTTTGAGTAGGTATCTTTTTTTTTTTTTTTTTTTAGGGTTCAGCTGAAAAGTGAAAACAGGAGCAACTGAAAACTCACCGACAAAAAATCAAATGCAAAACTAAACAGTAAGTCCAAATAAATCAAAGGCAAAATTTAAGAAAAAAAATCAATCAAAATTAACGTGCATATAGCGCTTGACGAGATAAAACCGGATCAGGAGCAACGTCGACGAGATGAATCCAAAGTAGCAGTAGCGCCAGCGAGATGAAAATCGAAACTGGAGCAGCGTCGGCGAGTAACGATTGCTCTTTGGCTTTCGCTGAGATTGATAGGAAGGGTCCGCCTTTTTTTGGCCATTGCAGTTGAGCGGACTGGGTTTCGGCTTAAATTTACAACCCTAACTTATTATGACGAAATCCATCGATGTGGACGGTTTCGTGTTTGATACGTGACTAATTTTCGTCATAAAAAAGATAGAATTACCAATTTGGACTACCTTGATACGATTTAGATACTTAAGAGTTTAATATGTTCAAATTGAAAGTATAAAGGGCTAAAATGGGATGTCACTAAAATTTCATGGCCATAAAGTGCGAAAACCTTTTTTATTTGTCATATATAGATTTAGAATCTGATTTTATTGCCTGCATTTAATTTAATTAGGAAAATAAAATATTGAGTGAAATGACATACTTAGACATAAGGAATAAGATATTGGCGATAAAGTCACCGCTTAGCTGGATCGGAATTTTGGACCACCGTCACTAGTCAGTAAAAAACAGCTAATAATTCGAGTGACGACGCTGCATGAGGCTGTCATTTGATGCCGCTATAGGCTATCTCTTTCCACACTGTAAATCTGAACCGTTAATTAATTGGAGTGGAGGATGACGTGTTGGCTATCATCTTCACTATATTTATAATAAACTAGATATTTTCATTCTGTCAATTTTCCGAATTTATAAGTATTTAAATATAATAAATTAAAAAAAAAATTATAATGGACCCCAAAGTTCATTACTAATTTATTCTTACACTCATACTCATATAGTTATTTAAATTTAGAGAAAAATTCAATTAGCATATAGTAATTGTTTATTGTACAATAACATTTACATCTCTCATTCATTGATATTATTGTTGTACAACAATATTTGCATCTTCTTATTCATTATGTTGCTATTACCATTGTTGCTCGGCAATAACATTTGCATCCCTCAATTTATTATGTTGTTAATGTAGCGAGAGAATATGTATTTGATGAAAGTTGTTGCATAATAAATTTTGTGAATGTGCTTTCTTAAAATTTAAATAAATCAATGGGTTTTAGTTGATATAGGCTTTATTGTTTGGGGTCCATTTTAATATGTTTGACAAAAATGAGTGTTAACTTAAAAAATCCATAAAAAAATTAATCAATTAATAAAAATATATACGAAATTTAAAATGTAATTAAATTTAACCGTTTTGTAAATTGGGCTCTCAAATTTTTAGATTGAAATATTTCTTTCTTCATCAAACTCGTCCTAACTATTCATTCCTCTTAAATTACATAAAATTGTGAATTTTTTTTTAAAAGAAAATATCATGATTTATTAATAGTTTTAAGGAATTGAGGTATTTTTAACTTTCAGGATTTTTAGCATTTTTATTTTTATATATAAATTAATTTCATTTTTATTTTTTTAATAATTTATTCGTTAACGATTAGACAAATTGTCGTTTATTACTGAATTTCTAATGTTGGTCATTGAACCTTTATCATCGGCTGTTGAAACCTGATTCTCGTCTTGCTCATCTTCGACCACCTGTTGATTGGGTTATCGAACCCTAGTAGCGGACACTAAACTATCAATACCGATGACAACAACAAATACAAATTTTATATATTGTTGACATTAATTTAATATAGTTAATCTAATTAAAATTAATTAAAACACTAGAAACGGAAAAATCAATAGCATTCTCAAGCCATTATCTTATTGTTAATTCTAAAACAATTTTTAAAAAATGAAGTAAACGAATTTTATTTAATAAAATTACAACTTGGATTAAACAATTTAGAAAATAAATAAAAAAAATGCCAAGTACGTCCTAAGCTAACCATCAAATCCATGCCAGCCGACACCTCGTAGTCGTAGGCTATTTCTAAGAAGTCAGACTACTCTTCGGGGGAGTTAAAATGGTACAAATTGACAGGGGCGCACCCTTTCCCTGGTAAATAAAAATATTTATTTCTACTTTTTCATTTTTCTTTGAAAGTTTTCATATAATTTTACATAAAATATTTAATATTTTTTTGTTTATAATTTTTATGTACATTAAATTTATACAACAATAATAACTAATACTTTATCTCACTTATGTAGGATTTGCTACATGAATCTATTTACACCATAGTGATCGATTAAAGGTCATTCCCCCAGTCACGTTTAATGTTATTAAATCAATTCTAATAGTCTTGTCTAACGTCTTCTTAGGTTTACCTCTCCCTTTAGTAGAGTTCTGCACTTAAACTAAATTATATTTTCTTACTGGTGTTTCAATAGGTCTTCTATGCACATATCCAAATCATCATAAACGATTTTCTTCGATTTTCTCTTCGATGAGTGTTGTTGGTGTCCAAAAGTGGTAAGCGACCAACGGTATGGTCCGGAAATGCAATATATGTACGAGGTTGTTAATGGTGTGGGGGACTGGAGAATCTAGAGGTCCTGACGCTTTGGAGATTACTGCAATCCGATCTAAGCTCTCAATCTGACTCGAGATCCTGTTCGGACTCCAAAATGAATTCCTCTCTAGACTCCATTCTAATATCTAAGCTGAGTTTCGCTCCTTCACTCCGAGCAGGCTGTACACAGATTCACCGGGGTTGTACCCGGTGAAGTCCCTCAGGCGTGAGAGTAAGTATCCTAGGGAGAAGGGTTAAAAGTGCTCTAGTGTCAATAAAGAAGATGTACCGTTGGGCATTGGATATCATGAGTTATTTTTAGGCGTTGGCCTCGATTAGCGCTGCGAAATTAAGGAGCTAAGCTCGGGTTAATTAACCTAATTCACTGGGCAGCCAATGAATTAGTGCTCTGATCATTCGGGGTTGAGCTTTTGGGCCCACTTGCAGAGGCCCATAGGCCGGAGCCTCAAGATGGCCTGAAGAGGCCCTAAGTACGGAGACGACGAGTGGAGAGTGCTCAAGTTCGTTAGTTTAGCTCAGAGTTTATCGGCTCGGCTTGGACTCCTTTAGCTCGGCAAGGCGATTCTCAGCTCGGACCGGGGGTCTTCAAGGAGAACATGAGAGGCTCCATAGGAGGGAGTCTCGGCTCCCAGCTCGATCATTTTTCTATACTTGTCGCAATATTTTCATACGTGTGGTATGTGACGAAATTCCCCCACATCAGGCGCTATTCTTAAATTCTCTCTAATAGTTTCAACCTTAATTTTATCCATTCTCGTTTTCTCACTTATCTACCGCAACATCCTCATTTCTGTCATCCTAATTTTCTGGACATATGTTGTTTTTACCGCTCAACATTCTGAATCATACAGAAGCCTTGGTTTTATAACAATTTTTTAGAATTTTTCTTTAAATTTCAATAGAATCCTATGATCACAAATTATCTTAACTGTTCTCTTCCATTTTAACCAACTTGACTTGATTCTATACATAATATCATCTTCGATTTTGCCATTGATCTGAATCATTGAACCTAAATATCTAAAATGATCAACCTTTGACACCTCTTTATCTCCAATTTTGACTGCATCAACATCTCTCAAAGTATTACTAAAATTGTAATGCATGTATTCCGTCTTGTTTCGACTAACTTTCAAACCTTTAGGCTCTAAAACTTATCTTCATCTTTTTAACTTAGTATTAAAACCTATTTTATTTTCGTCAACTAATACTATGTCATTCACAAACAACATATTCCAAGGTACTTCATCTTGAATATGTTTTGTGAGTTCATCCATCACTAGAACGAAGAGGTAAAGACTTAAAGATGATTCTTGATGTAAGGTTATATTAATAGGAAATGCAGAAGTATCTCCTCCTCCTGTTCGAATATTAGTGATTATACCTTCATACATATCCTTAATTATCTTGATGTACACATTGGACACCTGTTTCTTTTCTAGCATTTATCACAAAATTTCTCTGGGTATCCGATCATAAGCCTTTTCCAGGTCCACAAATACCACATGTAAATCTTTCTTATTTTCTCTATATTTTTTCACTAATCTCCTAAGTAAGTAGATAACTTTTGTGGTTGATCGATTGAGAATAAATCCAAATTGGTTATCTTCTATGCTCGTTTCATGTCTTATTCTATATTTTATCACCCTCTCCCAAAGTTTCATAGTACGACTTATGAGTTTTATATCCTAATAGTTCGTGCAACTCTGAACATTCCCTTTATTTTTATAGATGGACACTAAGATACTCTTCCTCCAGTCGTCAGACATTCTCTTAGTCCTCAAAATGTCATTGAAAAGTCTAGTCAACCACTCTATCCCAATATCTCCCAAACTTTTCCACATCTCTATAGGGATTTCATCTGACTCTACTGCTTTTCCAATTCTCATATACCTTAGTGATATTCTAACTTCAGAAACCCTAATTCTTTTATGAAACCTATAAATTCTATATGAAGATAAGCTAGACAATTCTAGTCTAGATTCTCCGACGTTGTTATCATTAAATAAAGTATAAAAATAAATTCTCTTTCGTTCCATAATCTCCTTATTCTTTACCAGGACCTTTTCATTAATGTTTTTGATGCATCTGACACTTTCAATATCTCTAGTCTTTCGTTCACGTAGCTTAACAAATTTAAATATATCCTTCTCTCCCTATTTTCTGTCTAACTTTTGATAAAAATTATCATACGCCCTAAATTTTGATTCCTTAATTACTTTTTTCGTATCCATTTTTGCATGTTTATACTTATTTAAACTCTCTCTACCTCGGCATTTTTGTCATTCTTTATAGGCTATTTTCTTGTCCCGAACGATTTTTCGGATCTCCTCATTCCATCACTAATTTTCTTTATATCGTTGTCTTCTTCCTCTACAAAGTCCTAAAATTTTTATTTCTATCTCTCTAATACGACTAACCATATCATTCTACATTTTGTTTACATCCTAAAGTCTTTTCGATAACTCATCATTGCTAATTTTATCCTTAAACAACTCTATCTTTTCACATTTTAGATCTCTCCAACGTATCTTTGCATGCCTACTTATCATAGACTCCCGTTTCCACCCCTGAAACTTCAAATTGGTTACCATCCATCTATGTTGGGTAACAATACTCTTTCTTGGTATAACTTTACAGTCCTTACATATTAAACGATCACTCATTCTACTATAAACAAAATCTATCTGGCTATTCCTATGTCCACTCTTAAATATAATAAGGTATTCATCCCTCTTCCTGAAACATGCACATTAAATTTATATCGAATTTAATTATTATTGATTTATTTACTTTCAAATTGATATATTTATCTTAACATAAAATATTAAATACTAATGAGTGTATTTTTTAGCACAATTATTATTCAACCATGTGTAAGAATAAAGTTTATGTGGAAAACACGTGTTTCCCAGCATGGCTGTTAAGACTCACGTGTCAGGCATCGAAGGCCAAACTCAATTTTAGAATCCAAGAATCCTGCATGGGTTCCTTGGATAAAATCGACATACCGTTCATAACCAACCACGATCACTTGCAACCCAAACATATGTTGAGTTTATACCAAATCAGATGTGGAAGAGGTTAGTTGTCGGGTTATAAGTGTTAGGGAAAGTCTCACCTTATAAATCAGCTTTTATAATTGATAGAGATCCAAGACCATCCTACACAGGTATTAGATCCCAGATTACAATAATTTTGATTCAATAGCCACAAATGTAGAAAATGACCAATGGTTAGCTTCCAGTCGAATGTGAAATATTGTTAGATTTATTCCACACCAAATGACGAAGGAGCGGGTAGTCACGTTATAAATGACGAAAAATCTCACTTCATGAGTTAACTTTTGCAGTTAAGAGAGGCCTAAGACCATCCTACAACATAAGGCTACAATATAACTATGAACAAGAAGGATTATCCACCAAAACCAACCGAAGACGATCTAGGGCATCCCCTGTGCGTGGAAACGGCTGCTCCGTGCTTAGGAGCTGTCACTATATCTCTCCAAATAAAGAAAAAGCGGTAAAAATCTTTTCAATAATGGTCCATTACTCTTATATCTAAAAAAATCTTAGACATTATCAAATAAATTTTTCGTCTCTTATAAATACTAAGAGGGAAAATCTAACCAAAGTTTGTTTACCTTTCCAAATCGTTATTAATGTCAAATTGATCTCAAAACTCTTCTCAAATTGAAAGTGTAACACTGACAATCATGGTGCATCATTTTTCAAAAACTCGAGAGTCAATCGAAATTAAATTTTGAATCCCAAAAAATTATATCTGACGATCTAATTTTTTTGTACGACGGTTCGAAAATTATTGTCTGTAGTTGATGCACCGTCACAACAAAAGTTTATTGCACCTTAGGAGGACCAGACAAGGTTGTACGGTTGGTTGTAGACCATCTCTCCCCCGCCCGGGTTGAGCTCTCCCGTGGACCCATACCCATTTAATTCCATGACCCGCTTTTGTTGCCATCCACCTGCATCACAATCCTCCCAATTCACCTCTACAATATCAAATCCTGTATTACTTTACAGTTATTCTTCTTCTCATTGTACACCAAAAATATTAATTATTTTTAATTATTTTTTTCTTACGCAACACTCAAAATAGCACTAGTGTAAAGAAACCGAATAAGTATTAGTCTGATCGGTAAGGAGAGATGTCTTATTTTTTTATCAATCAGTGTTCGATTTTTCTGAGAATACTCCAAAAATTAAATCTTGAAGCATCAGACCTATGTAGAAGTGTACGTCCTTAAGGTATGTTTGGTTGGAAGGGTGGAAAAAGAAAAGGGAAAGTGAAATGATTTTTTTTTTTTATTCAAAAAATTATTTTCCTTATTATGTTTGGCTGGAAAGATATAAAAGGAGGAAAAATAATATTTTGTGTGTATTAAAAAAAGAAAAAAATAATATATTTTTTAATTTATTATTTTACCCTTAGGTACAAATGAAATTGATATTTATTAAATAAAATAAATGGTTAAAATGGTCATTTTGACTTTTTTCTCTCTCCATCTTTTCATTTTCACCCCATATTTGAGGTAAAAAAAAGTGACGGAAAAGTGATTTTTTCTTTCCGTTTTTTTTCTGTTTTCATTTTTACTCATACCAAATATAATAAATTTTTATTTTCTTATCGATCCTATTTTTTTTCCAATCAAATAAATTTTTAAGATTGTACGAAAAAATATTAGTCAAGATGCACGTAAATTGGTACGTATAACATAAAACTAAAAAGGGAAAAAAGTAATGTAAAGAAGCGTCCAAATGAAGAAAAGGTCGAAAAGAAGAAGAAGACATGGTCCCACACGCTTTCGTGTACAAGCTTTGCTTTTTATTTTAGGTGGGACAGCATCCGGGTCTTTCTCCTGCACAGCTCACATAAATCAATGTGACACTTGTCCGGGTTTACCGACCCGTTTTTCTTGCATTAGCCCGTGTTTTTAGCGCCTATTTATTTACCCATACGGACAACATGTCGGCGCGCTTCCTTTACAATTTACCAAAAATATTCTCAGTAAAATTAGAAAAATAATGAATTATTAAAAAAGGACGATTTTGACCTCCAAAATTTCCAAAACACCTAACAACTCCCTTTATCTGCTCATATTGATTGTGAGATATGAAAAATATATATAAAATTAAAAATTAAAAAAAAACTCCACCTAAAGTTGTGGATATTACCTTTCAACTGGAGAATTCTCAAATAATCGATATCTGATAGAAATATAATACCAATACCTGTAATTAAATACAACTCGGTTTGCACAAATGATTTGACTATGAGAGAATGAAAGAATTTTTTATTATCTTGACTCTAATACCATATTTGGAGATATCAACTTAAAACCTTATACTGTCAAGTGAAATAACTCTTTTGACTTATATAGTGATTTGAGAATTTTCAAATGATCGACGTGGACAAAAATCTAGCAACACTGTTTTAGGGTTGTGTTAAGTTAGTAGCAGAAACACATCTAATTTAAGGAGAGTCTTTAAAATTTTTATTTTATTTTATTTTTTATTAGCATTTAAAAAAAACCCTATTCTCTTATTATTAATATTTTAATGAATATTAACTATGATACATATAAAACGTAAATTTTACTATAGTCAACATATTTGTTTAATATATTGAATGTGTTAAGTAAAAGACCAAGAATTTATTCAAAAGGACTAAAAAACAAAAAAGAAATAAATTTATTTCCCTTTTCGTAAAAATAAAAAAATATGAATGACTTGCTTCAAAAACAATTCACTTAATTCTCCCTTTTACTTTTTCACTACTCTAATAATTTTCTATATGAATATTCCAGATTTTTTTTTAATTTTTTTTTATCAGAATATATATATATATACACATTTTTTTTTTTTGGTACCCACAAATGTCTTCACGTCTACACAAAGTGTGAGACTAATATTGTTCGGGGTGCTCACAAAAAGTGATTTTTTGCTGATTCGAATTTTTGACTTTGCAGAGGTCTCTCAATTGTTTTAACTCAAACGGGTATTATCGTTTTACCTACACTATCTTGGTAGAAAATATATATGTTATTATGAATAACTGTAGATAAAAGAAAAAGAAAGAAAAAAATGGAGGTACACTTCCTTAAAAGTAAAGCAATGACTTTATTTTTACCTGCTCGGATGATTGATTATTTACATGTTTTAGATGCCACATGAAAAGCTTCTGTCACTTGGATTGGATGGCTACATAAAAATAGCAAAATCTTTTTAAATAAAATTATGTAATTAATTTAAAAATAAAAATAAAAATACAGAAGTAGAAATTGTACAATGTCCTTGCTTAACTTCTTTTTTGAAAAGTCGACACTGAAAATACCGAAATGAACTCAAGTCCTGTAGTTGTTTTCTTCCCTTTTTATTTGTCATTTGCGATTGTCATTTTGTCCAAGACTACAAATTTTCCAAGACGGGCTTGGTTGAAGTGGTGGAATTTATGCAAAACCCGTGCTTGGAAAATCAACGCTATAAAGACTGAATAGGAGAGTGCAAAAGGGTTCTCCTCCTGAACGATTATACGCTGCACATTGTTGCTAGAGAGACGAATAGATGTGCGGATGCCCTGGCCAAGAAGGAAGCGAGGGAGGATTGTCCGATAGAGATTCTAGAGACACAAATCCTAGAAATTGAAAATTTAATTATAGAAGAGATGGATGAACGGGCCTTTGATTTGAGTCCACCTAGCTAGTCTTGTTTGTTTTTTCTTTTTCTTTTCTGTTTGTGTTTGTTTCTCAATTTTTTTTTTTCCCGTGGCATTAGTAGGATTTATTCTTATTAAAATTTTGCAACTGTAACTCTTTTTTTTTCCAAATCATTTGTTGTCGCCGGTGCACATCCTAAATTAGTATCCAACGCAATTTGTAATCATCATTAGACTCCTCTAGAAATGACGAGTCGACCGCCGCCAAAGAGAAGTCAAACCGTTGTGTCACTCACCTACACGCGTCTTGTGAAGTCTTAGCATTGTTGTTAACTTCGTTGATCCCTACAGACCCTAAACGACCATCCTAATTGTCTTGTTGAGGCGAATCCAGCATAGCCAATCACAACTCCCTCAGACAATCCGGGCACTGTCATGCGCCAATCAAAACTCTGTCATCCAGATCCTCGCCCATAGGGCCCACTTCACGCTTGTTAGTGTCACGTCAGTGCCACATCAACCACTTCATCTGTCACCATATTCTCTTGAATAATGTTCGCTTCTACTCAGTCAACTATTTCAATCAGATTGTTAATATTTTTACCCGAATTCAGCCACTCGGATTGTTTTACACTTAATTTTTCAATCTCAAGTTGATATTGTTTGACCATCTTGAGGTTTGAGGGACAATGTTAATATATAGAGCCTTGCCCTGCTACACTAGCTAGAACCAATTATTTCAAATTTTGTTTCTTATCTATATATATAGAGAGACATTCATACATCTTTATATTATGTTGACTTTCACATATTAATACACCATCGTCGTATGTTTTCTATTAATATTTTGTCTCTCAATTATTCTTAAAAAAATCACAAATAAAAAATTTAAAATTTTCTAGCGGTTTGATTGTAATACGCAAAATAAATAAATAAATATGTCATTTAAGAAATGTAGGTATGGAATTAGGATGGGGATGTTTGGTAAAAATTAATTAAATTGGGTGATTAAATATTTTTAATGGATTAATTAAAAAGAACAACCACCACAACCTAATTGACTTGATACTAACAACAACAATAATAATAAATCCAATTAATTTGTGAAGGTTAAGACAAATCAATCAAACTGATGTTTGAAATTAATAACAAGGTTAAGACAAATCAATCAACCCGATGTTACCATTGAATTGTTCAATGCACTCACCACTTAACAATAACAAATTAAAAATCTTAATCATGTAGATTAAGCACTTGAGAATCTCAATTATTTTTGTCTTTATTTAATTACTCATTTATTCTTTTTTAAATCGTCAAAATAAATCGTCCTAATGGGTTTTGATGATACCCGATCACGGGGATCATAGTAACTAGTGAATTTTCCTTAAGATCCTCGGCTTCTTGCACCGGATGTACATGCAAGAATTCTTACTTAACTGGGGCTTTGGATCCCAACAAATAAACTATGGTGTGAGAGTAAGTAAAGAGAATGTGTATAATTTCTAATTTGATCGTATAGGGATTTTGAAGATACATCTACCACTACATGCTCTAGGTATTTATAGATTCTCATTTGGCGGAAAAAAGTGGAGAGAGAGAGAGAGCATCTGATAACGGGCGAAACAAATCCACTAGGAGGACATGTTCTCACTATGTAATTTCACGCGTGAACAGAGTGACTTTCTAACGAACCTCTCAATCGGGCTAAATCCTGAATTCAGATCTTCACGGGTTTGATTTGCCCTCGGTACATGGGTCAATTCCAATTCCGGGTTTGACCCGTTCATGACCCAATTACAAGGCTAAAGACCAAATTACCCTTCCCCAGGTTCGTTTTCTCTTGTAATTTAAAAGTTTTTTTTTTTAAAAAAAAAAATAAAATGGAAAATTAAACTTTTATTTTTATATTAGAAAAATAAAATTTGGGAAGATGGATAATGAACTATTTTAACTTATTCATGACTTAGTTGTCAATTATGGAAATGTAGGTGTATATACAATTTTATATTATAAAAGTTTTGAATTGTAAAAAAAATAAATAATAATTACGGAATAGAAAAGTGTTGTGTGATTATCAAGTTTCAACATCAATTATGTCTTATTGCCACCTACAAATTGAAGGCAACTCTCCAATATATAATATACTGATTCAAAATGGAAACGTAGGTGTGTATATATTATATTATCATCATGAGGAGTATACAATATATATAATCTCATATAAATATAATACTAATTTAAAGATAAAAATCATTGTAAGAATAATTTATAGGCCAAATACTGGTAGAGAATATGAGATAATAAATTTGATATGCGTGTAACTAACAGAATATTGAAATGTACGAAGGTGCCTATATATAAATACGGATTATGGTTTACAGTATTAGACTCCAAATAACTATCGGATCAAGACCCATATGTATATGTATTAATAGCTCATCTCAAATTCAACGTGGTAAATCCGATGTCAACTCGAGTTTGAAAAATGAAGTGCGAAATGGTTTGTGTAAATGAGGTTTTGTGAAGATATTTGCAATCAGATCGATAGAGTTGACTTAGTAGAAGCGAACAATATTCTGAACGATGTGAGGACGGATGAAGTGATGATTAATTTCGATGTGTTTGGTGTGCTCGTGAAAGACGACATTGTGGACGATTTGGATGATACTCTGATCATTACAATAAATAGTTGTTGCATTGAGAGGATACTCCAATGTCATCAGGTAACTATCATAACCGAAGTAATCATTGACTGCCATCAACAAGAGCACGGTAATGTCATTGTAGGCATGTAAAATTGGAGAGGTACGTGAAGAGAAGTAAAGAAAATGGAAAAGTGATATATCAAAAAATAAGCAAAATTGGTGAGTAATAAACGATTTATGTGTGTGGATAATAACTGACTAACCTGATGAACAACATAAGCGACGTCTTAACGTATCACTATGAGGTATACCAAACCGAGATCTTTCATATCCAATTGAGTGTTCAGGTTTTAACTTCTTGTGCACTCTTAAGTAATTAATGCGAGACAAAAATTTAACACTCGCCTTTAAGTGCAATTTTCGATTTGCACGGATGCTTCGACTGTTAATATTTTTATAACCTTACCTCTTATACCATGTTAGAATAATTGATAGACGAAATACTTATCGTTCAATAACGGTGATCAAGACTCATATATACGTATATTAACAGTAACAATAAAATACTTAGCCATGATTATACACTTTTGTTGTCACATACTCATGAATGCTTTATCTTTATGGCATTTACATATCAACCGAAAAGAGAAAAAGAGAAAAGAAAAAACAGTAGTGGAGGAGCAGTTCATGGTGGAAGGGAATGATTGGTAACATGGGATGGGTTTTTGCTTTGGTTGTACGATAACGAAAGCATATTATGGGCAAATGGGTCAAAAAAGGAAAGAACATATATATATATATATATATATTGATTAATGAATGGGGGTGGGTCCTCTTCTGCTAATTCATTAACACGAAGACAGCTTTAGTCCACCGGTTACTTTTTTTTTTTTTTTTTTTCTTTTGTTTTGGGTGAAAGCCAAGTGATTTTTCATCGGATTCTTTTTGCTTTAACAGTGATCATGATTTTTTTTTTTTTTTTGGTCATAGGTTGCAATTAGCATATGTTTGTGGCATGAGTCACAATTAATATTGGTTTAGAAATTGTTTTGTAGAAGCAGTAGCGTTCTTAACGCAAAATCTGCGTTGCTTCTGTTATTTGCTGGACAAAAAACGGATAGTTTCGCTAGTTAAAATTGTCTCTAAGTTTGCTTGTATTTTACAAAATCTCGATCAAATTTGCGTTCCCCAGGCTATATGAAATGGTGGTCTTTCATTCGCCTATCGTATGTATCGGCTTGGATGCATGCGTGTAGGAAGGCTGACGACTACAGTTGCTAAAAGACTACGACTACAAGGCGAGCAGGAAGCGACTCCCTTCTATTCTCGTTAAAAACTAAAAATGTTAGAAAAAATTAAGGTTTTCATGTCGTGTTTCAACCACTAGAAAAATAATTACTTATTCAAGAGGTGTGAGTCCAATGTCAATGAGAACTGTCATATTTCCCTGTTAATTAGAATTCGATTCTCGTGAAAAACAATCTGAAAATTAAATCTTGAATTTAATGATGAATACACCAGACCGATATAGGACAGTGCGCCTTTAAGATTGTCCAGTGAGGTAATTACTCGAGATACACGTAAGTTGGATTGAACACACCTTACCGTAAAATAGGAAAAGAAAAAACAGCTAGACATACTTCGCACGCGCGCTCACACACACACACACATATATATATATATTTATATTTTTTTTAAACTTCAAAACTAAGTTTGGAGAGAAATAAGTCAAACTGAGAACTCTTAATCGCTAGTTAAAAGTAATGTTTTCAAATTTAATGGATGGGTTGGTTGTCAAAACGTCGCCGTTAGATGTCGACTTCGAAAACAATGACTGAATACATGTTTTGAATGAAGATCCAAAGAAGGTCTAGAAATATAGCTCTCCTCTCTTTCAATGTAATAAATAACAGCAACGACATCTCATAATTGTTTTTTGTCGTTCAATTAGCAAGTTTAAACTTTTGGTTATGGTAAATCCATAATTATATTGTCTAAAAAGTCGTATTATCAACTTATTACTTTGTTTGGGGGGGGGGGGGGAGGGGGGTTAACCCTTTGTACCCCTCATAGTTTGGCCAAAATCTCACTTTGAATCCTCATAGTTTCAAGTTGAACATATAATACTTTAAAGTTTCTTATAATCCCATTACAGTACAAGTCATTATACTCATTACAATTTGAGATGAAAAACGGTCACCTTCTATGCACGGTGCACCAGACTATTCTCCATTTTTCCTTCCCTTTCAAATACTTAGAAATGTACGTATAACATACAATCTATCTATATTCATTTTGGACTGGTAAGAGTCCACATGGGTGCTTTGCTTGCTGAGGTGGCATTTTCAGTGTTGAGTATTTTGTCTGGCGAGTAGTCTCCTATCAAAGTTTTGGGAATCTGAACAAGTATCAGCACAAAGATTTGTTGGGGTTTGTCTAGTAAAGTCCCCAAGGCATAAGAGTAAGAGTTTGGGGGAAAAACAGAAGTTCAAGTATTAAGTAAAAAATCTACTCATTACTTGGTGTATTTATTGTCCTACTATTTATCGGAGAGTGGTCACGTTAGGTCTGAAAAATTCAAGCCCCGAGCTCGAATTATTTTTGCAATCCAACGCGTGGCGAATTAGATGGCACATAATATGATTACCCCTTTGGGCCTTTGGCTTTTGGCCCATCAAATGGAGCCCGTTGGCCTACCCGATGAAGTAGGGGATATAGCTCAGCCCATGGGGACATAGAGACCCTTCTGGTGATATGAAGAGTATGTTCGGCCCTCGCTGATCGTTGAACGAATCAAGGCAAGGTAATGTGTTTGACAACAGGAGGTGGGTGCCCAACTTGGACAATTCTCGTCGGTCGTTAACAAGTGCTCAGACGATCTTCACGTCATATGGTCGGTTAGCGTTGAGCGGTCAAGTGTAGATAATGACAGTGCCTTGCTAAAATATGGCACTTGATTGGTTTGAATGGTGTGGAGTAGTAAAGTTATGGTTGTTTCTCTCAACAAGGGCACAATCACATGCTTTAAAGAAGACGGTCCTACCGTGGGAAATACCCCTCATCAACACATTAGAACCATGGACATCAAAGTAAAATAATGGTCAAATTTCAGGGGTGAAAAGTGTCAACACCCCACCCCCACTCTTCTTATTTATTTTATTTTTTTATTTTTTTAAAAAAAAAAATTCACCTTGGCTCAATAAAAGGAACAAGAAACATATTCTTAATTAGGTAAAGGTAAAAAATTTCATGTTGTCACTTTAATAAATAAATCTTTTTATGTAATGACAAAACATCATAATTGTGTTAGATCAATCTCAAGTCTCAACTACCATGAGATTATTGCTAAAAACAAACACAGATATGTAATGACAAATCCAAAATTACCATCAAATTTCTTGATCACTATCTTTAATTTCATTCGTACATGTAATGATATTAACAAGAAATTCCATAATAATAATAAGAATAATTAATTAAAATATTAAGACAAGGTTATTAAGTTAGTGGGCTGATCAGACATAGTCCACATTTCAGCAATAATTAAGTCTTTGTCCTACTTAAGTAGAGTCGATTACGTGAATCCGTTTACGTCATACTGAACGATAGGGACAAGGGCCGTTCCATAGGCCCACATTAATGATTATAAATTTGGGCTTTTAATTTGTTGGTTTGTGTGTGGTGAAAGGTACTGTAGCCTGAGCCTTGTAGTGGGTCTGAAAATCGCAGGTGGTCAGAAATTGGTGCGCTTGTGGTCCACTACTCAGTTATGGGCCTTGCTGATTCATTAGATTAATGTTGGGCTATTATTGGGCCACGGTCTTTTCTGAAAATGGGTTTCAAAGCCCAATTTTATAGTTTGAGATTTCAAAAAATTTATTGCGTAGTTAGTACGGATGGTCATGGGCTTGGGGACCCGCGCCGGCCCGCCAAGCCCGCCCACTATTTTTTAGGGCTTGGTTATGTGTTTTGAGCCCGTGGGCCGGGCTTGGACTATAAAAGTTAGGCCCGAGTAAAATTAGGGCCGGGCTTGGGCAAGGCCAATATTTTATAGGGCCGGCCCGGGCTGGCCCGAGGATTTAAATTAATATATATATATATATATATATATAAATGTGGCCTTTTTTTGTTGTAGAAATGCATGGTAATGAATATGTTTGTGTAGATGAATCTTGTAGCAATGTATCAACTGCAGTTTTTTTTTTTTGTTTGAATGTGATTGTGTTTGATTTGGGTTGATTTGGTTTGAAAAAAAAAAAAAAAAAATTATAGGGCCGGGCCGGCCCGAGGGTTGGGTTAGGGCCCTAATTATTTTGATAGGGCCGGGCTTGGGAATAAAAACAAGGCCCGAACTTAGGGCCGGGCCGGACACTTTTTTGTAATATCCTACCTAAAGCCCGGCCCGAACCCGGCCCGGCCCGGCCCATGACCAACCCTAGTAGTTAGTGTTGATGACGGAGAATCCAATAGGGTCTAAAACCCTACCACGTGTCCTTCGCCACCAGCCATGCGCTACACGCGTGATAGCGTGAAGACCACGCCATTTGTGGTTGGGCGTAAAGGCGAGTCTAGGTGGTCAGGTACTACTACTCATAGATTCGGACCCTTGTCATCGTCCTCGCTAGGGATAGTAGGTCAAAGACCTCAACCACGTCACCCCGATCTCGGTCATCAACCTCGAGAGGCACCTAGTTATCGTAGAGCCTGCTCGGAGAAAGTTATAACGGTCTCGTTTTGTTTAGGAAAGAGCTGTTACAATTCCCAAAAAAATCACCCATCACACTGTGTCCCGCAATATCTGTGGCCTCTATAAAGAATAGATAGAGATTCACAGATATCCTATAAACACTACGGGAGGAGTTTCTAGCCAACTACACATTTTTTTCATAACCAATGCTTTGCCAATTTTACACACACACACACACAAAAATAATAATAATAATAAGTACTACTGATTCTTACACCGGAAGTACAACGCCGACATTGCTCACCTGTAGTGCATTATGTCACAGGAACAACCGCTAGGAAGACCGTCCATTCTGAATCCCAAAGTACCATTCATAACGAACCAAATTTTGGTCTCATCCCGTTATTTTTTCGGATAAAAAGATAATAAAGAAGGTAAGGATTTTTGGTCATTATATATTTATATTATTTTCCTTTCCACATCTCTAATTTTGGAGAATAAACTTGTTCTTCCTTTCTTTAAAAAAAAAAATCTCAGTTTCTCCTTTTTTTTTTCCTCAAAAATAAACAAATGATTTTCTCTTTTCATTCTTTTCTCCCCATTTCTCTCCATCCAAACGAAGCCTTAAAAATACCCTTTCAACGTCTCCTCTGTTTGGGCCATTTTCAAGCCCAGACTTATTGCATTATCGCGTCGCGCATGGTTATAGGTTGGACCCAACTGGGCTTTATCTCCTAATCATCCCAAATTAGTTTCTAATCACCTTATTAATCATCTCGAGACTAAATTGAAGTTCCCCGATTAATAAGGAATGGATCGAGATTCACATATCTCCTATAAACACTGTTGGTATCGGAAAATGGTCTACACCCATAATATTGTCTAGTCAGAAATTGCGTGGAGAGTTGTTAGTGATCTAGAGGTTATATTTGGTGGAGAGAAATCTTCTACGTTCTTTATCCTTGAATCTACAATCTAATTGAGCTGACCTGAACGTCGTTCGGCTTGAGCTCTAGACGAGTACTTGCACAAGAACTCATTAGGGTTGTGCCTAACAAATTCCATCCAGCATGAGAATAAGAGTTTGGGAGAAAAAATTTAGGAATGCTTTGAATATTTTAAAAATGATTTCCTTCGTAACGCTATTCACCTTTCATTTTATTGGAGAAAGTCTAATTAGCGTTTTGGAAATTAGAGACCTTAAGCTTAGTTATTGACTTTAACACAGCGCGTGAAGGGATTAGTAGAGCTATGAGCCTGGACTTTTCAACGTTGATGAAGAAGTCCATGGGTCGTGCTGCTAAAACAACGGATGAATCAGCCTGGATACGAGTACGGATTCTGAGGTGGGTACACCGACTAGGAAATCATCGGTTGGTTCCTCCTTAATCGTAAAGAGCTTTCATTCGATAATCGTCCAAGTCTTGAGAAGTGACTGACCTGAATATACCGAGCTAAACAAGAATCCTGGTATTCATGCTGTTGATGACACGTTTGCTCTACGTGACAAGTTTAGGTGGACTCTCCAAAGTTGTAAATTGGCGTATTTCAAGCCTAGACTTATTGCATTATTGCATGGTTATAGGTTGGACCCACCTAGGCTTAGCTCCTAACCATACCAAATTAGTGTCTAAATCACCTTAAACTGAAGTTCCTCCCCCTACAAGTTATGAAGTTCCTACAAGTTACACAAACTTCGCCTTCTTTTTTCTCAAGTTTTATACGCTAACAAACGTTAAATCCGTAATTTAAGTTTTTGGGTCATTACGACTGTGGAATGGTGTCAAAGTCAAGGCTCCGGAGAGGGGTAGTTAGGGATGACAAAAAAATATCAAATCGACAGGTAACCGAGATTAACCAAAACAAATAGTCCGGGTTGGAACCGACTAAATGGTTTTGGTTTTGATTTTAAATTTAAAAACCGAAACAGTTTGGGTTTTGGTATTGAGATAGTAACCGCATAATCGAATCGTATAACCGATATATATATATATATTATTTTTAATTTATTTAGTATTTATAGTTTTATCCCTATTTTTATTTATTTACACTTTTAACCCTTTTAGTTTACACTTTAGTTGATTTTTAGTTTATGTTGAAGCCTGTTTTTATGTAGTTGGTTTCATAAACGGTATGATTTTGAAGAATGTTTTTAAATAGTTGGTTTTGATATTGGTTTTTAGTTGTTTTGAAATGTGTATGATTTGGAAAATGTTTAGAATTATTAGTGAATTGTGGTTCGCGATTACGGTTTTAATTTTGGTTTTGGTTAAAATTAAACTGTCCGGTTTTAAAACAGTTTTAAAAACACCAGCGGTTTTGATTTTCAATCTTAAACGGTTTTGGTTTTGCATTTGATTGGGATTCCATTTGTAGTGGGTCTGCAAGTTGCAGGTGGTCAGATATTGGTGCGCTTGTGGTCCACTACTCAGTTATGGGCCTTGCTGATTCATTGGATCAGTGTTGGGCCTGTTATTGGGCCTCGGCCTTTTTAAAAATAGGTTTCAAAGCCCAATATTTAGTTTGAGATTTCAAATTGGAATCTCAATTCAGCCCAAAAAAACCATGAAATTGGTAAAATAAATTGCAATGGACTTTTAAGTCATTGAACACACAAATTTAAAAAATAAAATAAAAAAATAATTAATATGCTGTCAAGTGAATATAATTTTTGGTTTATATGAGATGATCTGAGCATTCTCCGTAAACCGATGTGTGACCCGAATTTAACAAATTCAATGGAAGGAATGCGAGAAAATATAATTATTATTATTGTCAACTTTGTGTGTACCCCTGAAAAAATTATTGTATAAATTGTGGTCGGTTGTAAGGGCGAGTCTGGGTGCACGTATTGGTGACCGACAAAGTTTTGCCAGTAACCTGAGCAAGCTACTATGTTTGGCACTACTACTCATAGATTCGGACCCTTGTCATCGTCCTTGCTAGGGATAACAAGTCAACGACCTCAACCACGTCATCCCGAGCTCAATCCTCAACCTTGAGAGGCACCTAGTTACCGTTGTGCTTGCCCGAAGACAGTTAGAACGGTTTCCTCCTGTTTAGGAAAGAGCCGTTACAATTCCGGAAAAAACCATCCATCACACTGTGTCCCGCAATATCCACGGCCTTAATAAAGAATAGATCGAGATTCATAGATATCCTATAAACGCTACGGGAGGGGGGGTCATGCCAACTACACATTTTTTTCCGAACCAATACTTTGCCAATTTTTCACACACACACACACAAAAATAATAATAATAATAATAATAAATACTACTGATTCTCACACCGGAAGTGCAATGCCGACATTGCTCACCCGCAGTGCATTATGTCACAGGATCAACCACTAGAAAAATGGAAGACCATCCATTCTGAATCCCAAAATACCACTCGAACCAAATTTTGACTTCTATGTGTAATGTTATTTTTTAGAATAAAAAGATAATAAAGAAGGTAAGGATTTTTGGTTATTATATATTTATATTATTTTCCTTTCCACGTCTCTAATTTTAAAATCTCTAAGTTTGTCTCTCTTTTTTTCAAATAGTTTTCTCTTTTCATTTTTTTATCCCCATTTCTCTCCATCCAAACGAAGCCTTAAAAATGCCATTTCAACGTCTCCTCTGTTTTGGGCCAATTTCAAGCCCAGACTTATTGCATTATCACGTCGAGCATGGTTATAGGTTGGACCCAACTCGGCTTAGCACCTAATCATCCCAAAGTAGTTTCTAATCAACCTTATTAGTCATCTCAAGACTAAATTGAAGTTCCTCGATAAATAAAGAATGGATCGAGATTCACAGATCACCTATAAACAACACGGTTGGTGTCGGAAAATGGTCTACACCCACAATATTGTCTAGTTAGAAATTGCGTGGAGAGTTGTCAATGATCTGGAGGTTGTATTTGGTAGAGAGAAATCTTCTAAGTTCTTTATCCTTGAATCTACAATCTAATTGAGCTGACCTGAACATTGTCCGGCCTGAGCTCCAGACGCGTACATGCTCAAGGACTCATCGGGGTTGTGCCTGACAAATTCCCTCAAACGTGAGAGTAAGAGCTCGGGGGAGAAGAAATTTAGGAATGTTTTGAATATTTTAAAAGCGATTACATTCGTAACACTATTCACCTTTTATTTTATAGGAGAAAGTTTAATTAGTGTTTTGGAGATTAGGGACCTTAAACTCGGTTATCGTCTTTAACACGGAGCGTGAAGGGATTAAAGCTATGGGCCTGGACTTTTCGACGTTGATGGAGAAGTCCATAGGCCGTGCTGCTAAAACAACGGATGAACCAGCCTGGATACGAGTATGGATGCTGAGGTGGGTACACCGACTAGGAAATCATCGGTTGGTTCCTCCTTAATCGTAAAAAGCTTTCATACGATAATCGTCCAAGTCTTGAAAAATGACTGATCTGAATATACCGAGCTAAACAAAAATCTTGGTATTCATGCTGTTGAAGACACGTTATACGTTTGGTCTACGTGGCAAATTTAGGTTGACTCTCCAGAATTGCATCGAGCATGGTTATAGGTTGGACCCACCTAGGCTTAGCTCCTAATCATACCAAATTAGTGTCTAAATCACCTTAAACTAAAGTTCCTCCCATACAAGTTATGAAGTTCCTACAAGTTACACAGACTTCGCCTTCTTTTTTCTCTGCTGGTTGATGGTTAACAATTTTATACGCTAACAAACGTTAAATACGTATTTTAGTTTTTGATAATCATTGATCTAAAATTTCCAAACTCTGACTAATTTAGTTTTTGGGCCATTACAGATGATATCTGTTGTTGCAGAAAATAAGTAAAGAACGAGTTTACCAAAATTTCTTGGGATGAGTCGCGGACTAGGTCGCTCTCTTTAAGACGTTTCGCGGCTCTGCCCAAGAACGTGCAAGCAGTGTATCAGCCCCGTCGTTCCCAGGATAAAACAGCCCAGAATTCTCCTCTGTCTAGGACGTTCTTTGCACTGTAGAAGTCCCGAATACCAAACACCCCCACACACTGTTCGCAAAACGAACAAACTGCTCGGAAACCAAAATAGGACTGACAAAACAGTACCGGAACAAATCGGAACAATTCCGGAAGATCAAAAAAATTGTTTCGGAACAGAAACAGAAGCTTAAACAGAAAAAAAAAATTCCGGAACAGAAACAGAAACAGAACTGGGAGCAGAAACAGAAACGGAACTGGGAGCAGAAACAGAAAACACTGTTTTGTATTTTTTTTTAAAAAAATAAATAAGTGCCATCTCATCACACGCGCGACTCGGCTCGGCACGGCCCGGCCGGACGGACGGCGGCGCGCGCGTGTGTGGTAAACCGATAGGGATGTAACTCCTCTCCCCTCCACAAAATGTGGGTACCCCTTGGGGCACACCCCAAGTGTCTCACATACCCCTAGATATCCACTTTAATTTTTCCTCTCCCAACCAATGTGGGACAATAGGTTTTGAGGAAAAAACCAATTTGACACATTTGGCACTTTCTATTTTAAAAATTAAATTAAAAATTCATTTGTTTCAACAATCCCCCACTTGAATTTTTAAAAACAATTTTTTCATCGAGCAGTATAATTCAATATAAGATTGTGCATAAGAAAAGGTGTCTATCGACTTGAACCTTTACATAGTGAAGATGCTTTAGATTATACTAGAGTAACTCGTAGTTTTGAACTCTATCTCTAACAACATCACACACACAACCCTATCAGGGTGTAGTCCAAAAGCCCGTGCTTTACGGCCATGCACGTGTATCCCAGTATAGTGAATGCTCTAGAGAATTTTGCCCAAAATTCCATAGGAAGCGGCCACACTTCCACATTCACATAGGTGAATCTATCAAGAGTACTCTTGTAGCTAGGTACTCCACTCAAATATAGAGTATAGATCTCATTAAGAGTTAATAAAAACTCAACCTTCTATCGCTTCAAGATATCATGCTTCAAACAACACATTTATGAAATAGAACTCAAATTTATAGCATGATTTTTCTCATATCACTTCATGAGTTGTTATTACCCTTTGAACCTATTTCTTGGGATCTCCAGTCTATAGGTTGGGTTTCCCTCACAAGTGACTCGTCAATCTATGGGCTTGAGTCCCATTCCTTTCGAGGTTTTGTAAACCTTTTCTCGAGCTAATCCTTTCGTCAAAGGATCGGCTAAGTTATCATCAGACCGTACATGATCCACTCTCACAGCCCCTGTAGAGATATACTCTCTAATGGTGCTGTGTTTGCGACGTATTTGTCGCTTTTTTCCGTTATAATAACGGTTCTGAATCTTTGCAATAGCCGCGGTACTATCACAATGGATCAAGACAGCTGGAATCGGTCTCTCCCATAAAGGGGTATCAGAAAGCAGGCTCCTTAACCACCCTGCTTCCTCGCTAGCCGAAGCTAGTGCAATCATCTCAGACTCCATGGTAGATTGAGCCAAAATAGTCTGTTTCTTAGACTTCCAAGAAACAGCTCCACCAGCTATACTAAATATATAGCCGCTAGTTGCCTTGGAGTCATCTGAAAGGGTATTCCAATCAGCATCGCTATATCCTTCCAGAACAGCGGGAAACTTCTGATAATGTAATCCAAGGTTCATAGTTCTCTTTAGATATCTCATAATCCTCTCAATAGCATGCCAATGCTCAATACTAGGTCTACTTGTAAACCTGCATAGTAATCCCACAGCATACGCTATGTCGGGCCTAGTGCAGTCAGTGGCATATCGGAGACTGCCAATGATGCTCGCATACTCAGTTTGTCTAACACCGTCACCGGTGTTCTTGAACAACTTCACACTAGGGTCATAAGGAGTACATGCTGGTTTACAATCAAAATAATTGTATTTCTTTAGAATCTTCTCTATATAATGAGATTGATCTAAAGAAATTCCATGTTTAGACCTAGTTATTTTAATACCAAGGATTACGCTTGCTTCACCAAGATCTTTCATATCGAAATTAGCACATAGCATGGATTTTACATTATTCACAACATGAATATTGGAACCAAAAATTAGCAAGTCATCCACATAAATACATATAATGGTGCAAACATTATTTTCAGATTTATAGTAAATGCATTTGTCACTTTCATTTACTTTAAAACCTTGTGAAATGACTAGATTATCAAATTTCTCATGCCATTGCTTAGGTGCTTGTTTCAAACCATAAAGAGATTTATCTAATTTGCATACTTTGTTTTCTAGACCAGGAATAATAAATCCTTCAGGTTGGTCCATATAAATCTCTTCTTCTAATTCACCATTCAAAAAAGCAGTTTTAACATCCATTTGGTGCACAATAAGATCATGAATTGCAGCAAGAGATAAAAGTACACGAATAGATGTAATTCTAGAGACAGGTGAGAAAGTATCAAAGAAATCTACATTCTCTCTTTGTCTAAACCCTTTGGCTACAAGACGAGCCTTGTATTTATCAATGGTTCCATCCGGATTCAATTTCTTTTTAAGAATCCATTTACATCCTATTGTTTTACAACCAGGAGGTAAATCTACCAAATGCCAAATTCTATTTGACTCGAGAGAGTCTAACTCATCATCTATAGCCTCTTGCCATAAACTGGCATCTATAGAGGATAATGCATCTTGGAGGGTAAGTGGATCCTCCTCTAAGGTATATGCATAGAAATCCGAACCACAGTCTTTAGCTATACGAGGTCGTTTACTCCTTCTAGGTTCAATATCTAATTCCTTATTAGATTCATTAATCCTAATGATAGGTTCATTACTAGAAGTCGAGCCCCCACTATTCTTCAATTTGAAAGGAAATTTATCTTCATAAAAATCAGCATCATTTGATTCAATGATAACTTTATCTTTCAAATCATAAAATCTATATGCTTTGCTATTTACCGCATAACCAATAAAAACACATTCATAAGCTCTACTGGCAAGTTTTCTTCTTTTGGGGTTAGGGATTCGAACATATGCCAAACAACCCCAAGTTTTAAAATAAGACAAATTTGGTTTCTTATTTTTGAAAACTTCATAAGGTGAAATTTTACTTTTCGATTTGGGAACTCTATTAAGTACGTAGCAAACCGTTAATAAAATTTCACCCCACCAGTGAGAAGCTGTACCAGAATTAAGTAAAATAGCAACTACTGATTCAGCAAAAGTTCTATTTTTCCTTTCAGCCTTACCATTCATTTCAGGAGAATACGGTGCAGTTTTTTCATGAATAATCCCATGAGATTTATAAAAATCAATAAAGACATCAGAATCATATTCTGTTCCTCTATCACTACGTAATCTCTTAATTTTCTTATTACATTGATTTTCAATCTCAGTTACAAAATTCTTAAACATTTCAAAAGCTTCACTTTTATTTTTCATGAGATAAATATAAGTAAAATTAGAACAATCATCTATGAATGTAATAAAATACCGTTTACCATTCCTAGTCAAGACTCCATCAAATTCACAAATATCTGAATGTATTAAGTCAAGAGATTCAGATTCTCTAATTACTGATTTATGAGGGGTTTTAGTAATTTTAGCTTGACTACAAAATTCACATTTTTCAAAATCATTCAAAGATAATTTAGGAATTAGTTCTAAGTTACTTAAGTTTTTAATAATGCGTTTGTTAACATGATAAAGTCTAGCATGCCAAATATTAAAAGAACACAACATGTAAGCAGAAGAAGAAATTTTATTAATTTCAACATTTAGTTTGAACATTCCATCAGTTGCATATCCTTTCCCAACAAAAATATTATTTTTGGTTAGGGTGTACAAATCAGCCCCAATAGTTTGAGTGAACCCCGCCTTGTTTAGAAGATAGCCTGAAACCAAATTCTTTCTCATCTCTGGAGTATGCAGAACATCTTTAAGGATGACTGTCTTTCCAGAGGTAAACTTTAATTCCACTTCACCAGAACCGGCAACAATAGTGGAGTGGGAATCATCCAGCAACACTTTCTTGTCTTCACTTTCAGAATAAGATTTGAACATGGTTCGATCATAGCAGACATGGCGTGAAGCACCAGTGTCTACCCACCACCCTTCGGATCCACCAACTATATTGATTTCAGAAATCATAGCTATAAGTTGGTCCTCGGTAAGATTCGCCTGTGGAACAGGACGACGTCTTTGCCGGCAGTTCCGAGCCAAATGGCCCGCCTTCCCACAGTTATAACAAGTAAACTGTTCAGAATTATTTCTTGAAGGGAGTTTGTTTCTATTCTGATTTTGATGCACATTTCTGTTCTGGTTATTGTGGTTGCGATTCTGATTTTGATTTTTCATATTTTTCCCTTTAGGTTTCAGAATTGCGTAAGATGATTTCTTGTGAGCGTTGTTAGAAACAACAAGCACTTCATCTTTCTGATCTTGTTTTCGGGCCTCCTCCTCAATCCGAAGACGAGTGATCAAACTTTCTAAAGAAAACTCTTTAGTTTTATGCCTCAGAGTATTCTTAAAATCTTTCCAAGAGGGGGGTAATTTGTCAATTAAAACAGCAACTTGAAATTGTTCATCAAGGGACATACCTTCAGCAATTATTTCGTGAGCGATTTTCTGAAGTTCATGAGACTGAACCTCCACTGATTTGTCGTCGGTCATTTGGTATTTCAGATACCGACTAACAGCATATTTTTTACTTCCAGCCTCCTCAGTGTCGTATTTCTTCGAAAGAGCATCCCAAACTTCCTTCGCAGTTTTGTTAGTGCAGTAATAATCATACAAATCATCAGACATACCATTAAGAATAAAATTCTTACAACGGAAATCATTTTCCTCCCATGACTTAACTTCTTGAATCTGAGCGTCAGTAGGAACTTGAGGTAATTGTGGTTTTTCGATCGTACAGACATATGCTACTTTTTCGATAGTAAGAAAAAATAACATTTTCTGTCTCCACCTTTTAAAATGAAACCCTTCGAAACGAAAGGGTTTGTTGAGATCAACAGTTACTTGTTTAAAATCGTGAACAGTAGACATCTTTGCAGATATTGAACGTCTTAAAATTGTTGTTGCAGAAAATAAGTAAAGAACGAGTTTACCAAAATTTCTTGGGATGAGTCGCGGACTAGGTCGCTCTCTTTAAGACGTTTCGCGGCTCTGCCCAAGAACGTGCAAGCAGTGTATCAGCCCCGTCGTCCCCAGGATAAAACAACCCAGAATTCTCCTCTGTCTAGGACGTTCTTTGCACTGTAGAAGTCCCGAATACCAAACACCCCCACACACTGTTCGCAAAACGAACAAACTGCTCGGAAACCAAAATAGGACTGACAAAACAGTACCGGAACAAATCGGAACAATTCCGGAAGATCAAAAAAATTGTTTCGGAACAGAAACAGAAACAGAAGCTTAAACAGAAAAAAAAAATTCCGGAACAGAAACAGAAACAGAACTGGGAGCAGAAACAGAAACGGAACTGGGAGCAGAAACAGAAAACACTGTTTTGTTTGTTCTTTTTTTTCGTGCTTCAACTGAAGAAAAAAGGTCTCAATTTATAGGAAAAAATCTTTGTTTTGAAACCGAAAAAAAACGTTTTTTTTCTTCAAACGTTTAATTAAAGGTTTTAAATAATTAAAAAACGTAAAACGTTTTTTTTTTTTTAATCCCAACGGTTCCAAAAAAAAAAACGTTTTGTTTGTTTTTTTTTAATTAAACTATTTTTTTTTAAAAAAATAAATAAGTGCCATCTCATCACACGCGCGACTCGGCACGGCCGGACGGACGGCGGCGCGCGCGTGTGTGGTAAACCGATAGGGATGTAACTCCTCTCCCCTCCACAAAATGTGGGTACCCCTTGGGGCACACCCCAAGTGTCTCACATACCCCTAGATATCCACTTTAATTTTTCCTCTCCCAACCAATGTGGGACAATAGGTTTTGAGGAAAAAACCAATTTGACACATTTGGCACTTTCTATTTTAAAAATTAAATTAAAAATTCATTTGTTTCAACAATATCAAAGTCAAGACTCCGGAGAAGGGTAGTTAGGGATGGCAAAAAAAAAAATCGAACCAACGGGTAACCGAGATAAACCGAATCGAATGATCCAGGTTGAAACCGACTAAATGGTTTTTGTTTTGGTTTTGGTTTTAAATTTAAAAACCGAAGCGATTTTGGTTTTGAGATAATAACCGGATAACCGAACAGTGTAATCCATATATATATATAGTTTTATCCATATTTTTATTTATTTACACTTTTAACCCCCTTTTAGTGTAAACTTTAGTTGATTTTTAATTTATGTTGAAACTTATTTTTATGTATAGTTGATTTCGTAAACTGCATGATTTTGAAGAATATTTTTATGTAGTTAGTTTTGCTATTGGTTTTTGGTTATTTTAAAGAGTGTATGATTTGGAGAATATTTAGAATTAATAGTAAATTGTGGTTCGCAGTTGCGGTTTTAATTTTTGTTTTGGCTAAAATTAAACGGACCGATTTTATAACCGTTTAAAAAAAATCGACTATTTTGATTTTGGTTTTGATTTTACATATCTTAAATGGTTTTGGTTTTGCATGAAATCGAGTTGAACCTGAATTATTGACATCCCTAAGTTTAGTGGCACCCAGATAGGTACCTTGTGTCCGTTTATACATTGTTATCTGCCCTATTAATCGACAGGACGAATTAGGTCAACACAACAAGTACATCAGCTATTTGATTGGGGGATATCGAGAGATCACACGCTAAAACTATAAAAAAATAAAATAAAAAATTGTTTAATAATTTAGGTGACGTAAATGATTTAGTTAGGTCTATGAAATGCATGGGGCATTACAATGACTCACTATACGTTTGGTTGAAAGGAATGACAAGAAAAAGGAAAAAAAAAATAAGAGGATAATATTTTTAGAGTTTATATTATTTATTTCCACTGTCATTTTGCCCAAAAGCGCAAACCTCTTCTATCATTTTAAAAATATTAGTCATCCCTTTTGACCAATTTTTTCTTGTAAAAATACCTGATTGTCCTTATGTTTAGTTTTTTTTAAAAAAAAATATTCTTTTATTTTTATAAAAATTTACTTAACATCCCTATTTTTAAAAACATATTTTTACCCCTAATTTTTTCAGCAATTACATTTTGCCCCGCATCGCACCCTCCCACTGCCACAGCCCCCCACCCCATCCACCGCCAACGCCTCACCGGCATCTTCTCCTCCTCCTTTGTCCCTCAGCTGCTCCATTTCTAGCATCGGTTTCTTACAATCTCTATCTCTCTCTGTGTTTTCTTCTCTCTCTCTACACGGCGTTGATCTATACTTTGACGCACAAATCGATGCCGATCTGTGTGCCGATGCACACATCGACGCCCAAATTAATGAGGAAAAAAAAGCTTGGTCATGTGAAAGTAAAGTCAGGTGAAACAGAACAAATGGTGAGATGCCTTGGCCTTCACATGGCCTGCTGTCACAAATTAACTCCCATAACGGCCACCACGATACTACAAGTCTACAAGTACCTCACACAATAATTTTAAACATAAAATAATACCCCTAATAAATAAACATTTTTTTATTAGGAAATATTTACCAAGAAATCCTCCGAGACAAAACTACCAAATACACATTTTTTTTAAACATGTTACAAATAGTCATTTTGCCTTTTTGTGACGATTTTATTTCTCGTGTTATATTCAACACAATTTTAGATCGTGTTACATTTAATATGATCTCGTGTTGAATATAACATGAGATCGTGTTATCGTGTTACATTCTAATTTTTTCATTCAAATTGATAATTTTTCTATCATACATTCGTGTTACATTCAACACGATCTCGTGTTAATATAATATGAGATCGTGTTACATTCCAATTTTTTCATTCAAAATTGATAATTCTTATATCATACATTTATATGCTTAATTTTTATCAATACAAACCAAATCAATTCAACCAAATAAATCCTAAATTTCATTCAAATCCTAAAAAATAAAGAGAAATAACATGAGAAATAGCCCCAATAAACTTTCCCAGTGAAAAAGCAAAGCGCAACCCCCAAATCGAAAAAACCACGGCTCCACGCGTATTTCCACCGATTTCAACTTTCTTTGGCGCCCAAGTCGATCTTCTACCCAGTCTGATTCAAATCCATTTGCAAAGGAACTAGAACAGACATTTGATTCAAATCTCACCATCAAAATCAATTAGATCTGGCTCGATCAAAGTTGGAGCAAAATCTGAACAATCTATTAAAAATCAAACCAGATCTACATGCGGCGACTATAAAAAATTTGAGCAATCTATCAGAAATCGAACCGGTTGTTGGGTTTGATCACCAACTGGGCTTCGTCATTGGTGAGAAAGGTAGGGCTACGGAAGACGACAACCAATTTCTTGAACATATCGTCGGACTTAGGGTACGTCACCGTCAAACCCCTCTTCATCGTTATATCAGGTGTGAGACTTGGGAGTGAAAAAGGAAGGGCGAGAAAAGAGGTGCAAGAAGGGCAAAATCATCATTTAAAAAAAATTAGGACCATCCTATGCAAATCAGGACTTTTTAAAGGACTATCTTGTGCGAAGAAATAGTAGTGAGGCTATTTTGTAGATTTAGTCTTCTAAGATGACTATCTATTACTTTTTCTTTTTATTATTTTATTTATTTTTTTAAAAAAAATATATAAAAAAAAAGTAGAGAGATATAGATAACATAACATAGTCGAAATACGCATAAATTGATCCGTACACGTTTTATTATTTAATTAAAAAAATAGATAACAGAGAATCGTGCTAGAATTGCTCTACAATTTTCATGATAAATCAAATAAATAACAGAATTTACAAGAAAGACCCCCCCCCTTCAAATTATTTCTTCCTCTTCGTTTTGAACCCGGGACGACTCGGTGGAAACTCGCCCACTCACTTGCCATCTCCATCACAGGTGACTCGGACTTAACTCAGTAACCAACCAACTCGGTTACTCACTTCCAACCCCTCCGTAATAATTTATAAGAGAAAAATAAAATAAAAACCGAGTCAACTCAGCTTTACCAATTTGGTAAATTGAGAAATAATAACAAAAAAACCCCTTCAATTAGTAATTGGGCAGCCCAGCCGAGTCAAATGAATTGGACTCGCTTCCCTCACGGTGCCGGAGAATCAACTCGGACGAGTCAAACCGGGTCAAAATCAGTATATACTTTTATTTCCCCTCAAATCGTAAGCCATTTTGCTTACCAGATGGATTTGTCGGAGAATCCGTTGAGGAGCGGCCGGGAATCGGCTAGTAGTTCCAGGTTGGTTCGGATTCCGATATGGCAGTATCTCTGGAAGTCCTCGAGGTTGGTGAACCGGGTTAAGTTCTTGTTGGATTCGGATCGGGCCAAGTACTGGAGGACCTCTTCGAAGAGCGATTCGTCGCAGGGGATGGCTAGAGGTCCGGAATTAGTGAATCCGTACTCTTCTTCGGCCTGAACCAACAGTTTCTTGAACACCGGGTGGTTCAGGTAGGTGGCGCGGACCACGAATCGCCGGCAATTGACGCCCACGCAGACCGCCACGTGTCCGGCAGGTACGTCGGACGGTAAGCGGCGGGCGGTCGTCGCTGCTGCCGCCTTGCGTCGCCACCGTCTCAGCATTTGGCGGAGCTTGACGATGTGGCGGATTTTGCTGCAGGCTGACATTTTAATCGCCGGCGGTGGTGCTGTTCTTGAGCTCCGTTGAATTTTTTGGTTGTGGGTTGAAGGACAGAGTGAGGGTTTTGAAGGAGCGAAGGTGGAGGAAATTATATAAGGGTTGGAAGAATTAAATGGCCCTGGTTTTCAAGATAATTACGAAATTGTCATGGCTGTTCCAACTCCAACTCCTGGCCCATGTCAATTTGGATGCATGTGGTTGCGATAATTAAAAATTTCACACCAGTAGAAATAAATAAATTTTGGGACAAAAAAAAAAAAAGATATTTAAATAATCGATTTTTTTTTTTTTTTTTTTTACCTCGCCTTTAATTTACTATAGAAGACTAATAATGCAAAAAAAAAATGGATCGTCAGAAACAGTCTCTCGAGATTTGAAATCTGATATTCCTTAAAGGTATGATTAGTTGGAGGTGAAAAGAGAAAGGAAAATAAAAATAGAAAGTGAAATGATCTTTTTTTTTTTCCAGTGTATTTGGTTGGAAGTGAAAAAGAAAAGGAAAATAAAAAAAGGGGATGAAATGATCTATTTTTTTCCCTCTCAAATTTGGGAGAAAATAAAAAGAGGGTGAAAAAAAAAAATCAAAATTATCGTTTTGTCCCTTTATTGTATATAACAAATACCCATTTCATTTATTGTAAGGGTAAAATAGTAAATTAAACAAAAAACATATTATTTTTTTCTTTTTTTAGTACGCACAAAATATTACTTTCCCTCCTATATCTCTCCAACCAAAAATACTAAAGAAAATAATTTTTCCTTACAAAGGATAATTTTTTTTTTATTTTTTTTCATTTCCCTTTTCCTTTCCACCCTTCCAATAAAACATACCTTAAGATTACGTTTAGGTAAGAGATTTGTGAAATAAAGGGATTTCAAAATCCTGAATTTTGAAATCCCTTCATTTCACAAATTTTTTATTTGGATAATTGTTTGAGTTGAAGTATTCGAACTTGTAAATTACAATTCTCTTGTTTGGATAAGTAAAGTATTTGTAAATAATATTTCTTCTAATCCCAAATTTCAACAACAAAATTATGGGAGCAAAACATAATTATTAGAACAATTTTATTGGAACTAAAACACAAACCACAAACAACACACAAATATGACCATATTTTTTTTTCATCCCACTTCTAGGAATAAAAAAAAATAGAAACAGAGCTTGAATCGACGACCAAATTCCCCAAATCGACGACGAACGGCGACCAAATGAAACCGACAACCAAATTCTCCAAATTCAAACTGGTAGACGACGAATCGAAGAACCCTAAGGCAAGAAGAAGATGAACGAAGAAGACGAAGACGTTGAGAACCCTAACTTGAGATGGCGAAAGGTAGACGATGATCGACGTAGACGGCGAAAGGTAGACAACGAATGACAAACGAAACAAACGAAGATGAAGACGATGGACGACGAACGAAACGAACGAAGAGGACAAAGAAGCAGAAGAACACTGAAGATGATCGATTCCCCAAATCCGTCGCGAATGAGGGCCTCATCGTCACGAAGATGAAGATGATCGTTGTCGCGATGATGGAGTGAGATTTGTGAAATCCTTCTTTTAGTGGATTTGGCAAATGCAAGCTCTCCCAAAAATATTTTGAAATTCTTCCTTTCACTACTTTTTTAAGATAAAAAGATTTGACAAATCTCTCCATCCTCTAACCCAAGTAAGGGATTTGTCAAAAAAAAAATTTAAAATCCTCTAAACAAATGAAATCCTTCCTAGAAATCTCTTAACCAAACACAACCTAAATTTTGATTTCTGTAAAACGATGCACCACGGGTGAATCTGCTAGTTTTGTACCCCGATGTGAAAATCAATAGAGTTTCTATGAGAGTTTCGGCAGAGTAACGGATAGGAAATTAGTGAAGATACCTGACTAGACCTCTTTTTGTAGTATTATACAGGAGATGAAAGACTTGTTTAACAAGTGCTCTATGAATAATGGTTAATCTTTATTAATATTGTGGATTTAATGGAATATAGAGTAGTAGATTGTTACACTTAAATCCTAATTATCCATTCCATATATGGAGGGCAATTGTAGCGACTCTTGAGCACAAGATATAGAACGAGTTGGAAATGTTACTGTACAGTCCTTGGTAGTCCTGAGGATGGAGTCGTAGTGCAACCGAGCTTATGGCCTCGGTTAAGATTACTTTTTGTTCGGTGTCTTCATATTATTAATTATCTTAGGGTACCAAGCAATATCCTCTATTACTAGTTGAGAGATTAGGCTCACGTGCTTGGCTTGTGGGTATTAACCAAAGGTGCTCGAGAGCATCTGTTCTGCATGTGAGTTTGTCAATACCAAAAGAGTTCGAGAACACGCGTTTTGCACGTGAATTTTTCCTTAAACGTGACAACCTTTGACATCTATCAAATCCCTTAAATTAGATAGTCATTATAAAACTCAATATCTATAAATGGGATCTTCATCCTATTAATAAGATACACACAACCTTTCATACTGATACTATCTACAATACCTTCGAAGTTTCTCCGCACTTAACAACATTAATTCTCACGCCAGAGAAGTTTTTATGGAAAATTCCGTCGTTCTGTACAAGTGGAAGATGGTTAACTCGACGAACCACACTTTGACATCATCAATATAAGTTTTGTTTTTTTAAAATTCCAAAAGTTACAAAAATTATTGTGTCAACAAATTATTGTATTTCTAATAGACGTTCACATTGTATACTATATAAACCACAAATCATACCACATTACTATATTTCTATATTAAAAAAAAAAAAAAAAAAAAAAAAAGGAAGAAATATATTACTAGATGATTGGTTTAGAAAAAGAAAGTTTAATTAAAGTGGTAAATTAAGATTAAGTAATAATTAGTAGTGGTGAGCTCGTGGAGATAAGATGAGAAAAGAGCAGATTAGCTGCCTTTATCTTCTTCTTTCCATTCTTTCTTATTTTTTATTTTTTTTATAATTAATGGGGTAATTAGCTATTAATCCCAAATAACAGATGTAATTTTTTAAAAAAATTGCTTAAGAGATAAGTTTTGATTTAGTCTCTTAAGTTGGTTTTCGCTTGAGTTTTAGTCCGACATGTGCAGGGATTGTAGAGACAATTTTGGTGAGTAATTTCGTATTATAGTGAATATTAATTACATGTAACTAATATTAATTATAACTAAATAATTAACTATATTTGCATATATTTGTGTAATATCAGTTACATGTACTTGTGTAATATTAGTTAAACGTTACAAATTACATATATTTGTATAATATTTGAGACATTTAACAAATATTACACACATAAATTAATTTAATATTAGTTACATGTATTTGTGTAATATTTGCTACATCTAACAAATTTTTACACACAAATTAGTTACATATTACAAAATACAGTAATATTTGTTACATCTGACAATAATTTTACACATAAATTAATTATATGTAATTGTGCGAGTGCAGACGTGTGTATTGTGTCTTCCGATTTTTTTAATAAACGAGACTAAAACATAAATTTATTCCGCCCATGAGATTTTTTCAAAAGTAAGGGTAAACTAATGACATGTTTGGTTGGACGGAATCAGAGCGGAATGAAATCGTCATTCTGCCCTCAATTCTCATTCTGTTGTTTGGTTCTCTAGTAGAATAACAAAAGTGATTCAATTGGAAGAAAAATCAAGGGAATGAGATTTCATTTTAAATGGGCTAGAATCAAGTCTAACCCAATGGAATCAAAATTAAAATTACAAAAAATACCGTCGCTGATTCAACCTAATCCAGAAATTAGAAAACATAAACATAAAATTAAGAACACAAAATTGAGAACAGACACAGAAAATTAGAGAACATAAACTAATAATTGAGAACAAAAACTTAAAATTAATAACTGAAACTGAAAATTGAAAAAGAAAATTGAGAACAGAAACTAAAAATTGAGAACGAAAACAGAAATTAAAAATTGAATAAAATAGTTAAATATAATAAAATGAGGGCATGATGAGAATTCTATTATATTTTACTATTTTATTTCTTCCTTTATTCTATACAAACTAAAGTGAATAAAATAATAATTTTATTGATAATTTTATTTTATTTATTTTTTTATTATTTCATTACTTCTTCTATTCTATTCTCACGCTATTCCGTCCCATCAAAACGATATAATGCCCTTTAATTAATTTATTTATTGGTGCACGAAGTCGAAACTCCAAACCCACCACATGCAGGGTTCTCCACTTCTCGAAAGTTAGTTAGGCCTTCACCAAAGATGCTTTTTTTTTCTTTTCTTTTCTTCCTATTTAATATATTTACTATTCAAAAAGAAACAAAATAATAATAATAATGATAAATAAAAAAGAATAACAATTTTTATTTTAATTAATTTGTCATATTAATTTTTGTATTATCTCCATATCTGACCATAAGCCATGTGCAAGGATACCCCATCTCCCTCCCTCCTTTTTCTTTAATCTTTTCATTACAACCATCCAAGAGTTGTTCCCCCCTCCTAATCACCAAATTACCCACCTCCTAATTTAACTTATACTTCCACTAAATTCTTCTTAATCATTATTTTCTTTATATGTTTTCAACTATTTTAAACCTTAATTATTAATGTCATTATGTTATTGTGTTGTGTTTATCTCTGACCATTCATTTTGTTTCAACTTTGTCATGAGAAGTTGAGAGTTCAAAAAAAGATAATATTATTACAGTAAACTATATTGTCTTCTAAAAATTTCTATCTCTAATTATTTTGGATTACACTAATTAAAAAATAAGTAATAAAAAAAAAAGTTAGTGCGTTTTTATAATTTTGATAATAATAATAATAGTGATATCAACGCCTCATGCAGTCCACTAACCTAATTACTTTTTAAATCGAATCAACGTGGGCCAAGATGCTTAAGACAAAATACTAGTTAGCAGTACACGTGGTACTTTATACATCAAAAAAAAAATTCTATTAGTTTTTATGTGTGATCTCTCGATATCACCCACTCAAAAACGCAACATCCTCGTCGTATTGTCCTAATTTATCTCCTTAGTTGGTGGTGTAGATAGCAGCCTATAAGTGGACACAAGATATCTACACAAAGAGGACCCCTACTTCGGTGTAATTGTCAGATTAGTATTGGATCTGATAGCATTTGTAATGCTTCATATGACTCACTGTTCTTGTAATTTTTGGACCGAGTTCATATGATCTAAATTGTTTAAGTTAAGGTATTATTAATAGTTCACGTAGTATCTAACCCTACCTAGAATTGATTGATTAAAATCTAAGATAAAGTCTTATATATGAATATTTGGTCTTGATTCATAGGCACAAATAAGCTAGACTTGTAGGCATGTGGCCCTTGTGTGAACCATCAAGAAGTCACAATTTTATGATTAGTTTGAGTCAAGAGAGATTTTGGAGGTCCAAGGAATTTTAATTAATTTAAACAAAAAACTTTTATATATATATATATATATATATATAGGGAGGGAAAAAAATAATAAGGGCCTACGTGCATGTTGAAAAAAGGGCAGGGTTCATCCCCCCCAAGGGTCACTATATAGGACTGAAGTACCCCACTTGTTAACATTTAAGGATCATATCATTTATACCCATTGGTCATGTTTTCGGCAAATATACTTCATAACCACCCACAAATATATATATATATATAATGAGAAGAATGGACGATGGAGATTAGTTAATGAAATAAATAATGAGAAAAATTTTAATCTAAAAATTTCACATCCCGAATCACAAAACAGTTGAGTTTAATTACATTTTGTATTCTTTGCATATTTTTTTTTTATATTTATAAATTTGAAAATCGATATACTGTCTTTAGTCATGGAGAATTCCTAATATATCGCTATGTCTATCCCACATCGGATGTGTAAAGGGTAGGTGGTGAGATTATAAGTGTAAAGAAAACTCTCAACTAATGAGTTAGTTTTTGGAATTGAGAGAGGTCCAAGACTACCGTATACTGATATTAAAGTTTAGGTTACGATAACTCTAGCCCACTAGTTACAGAGGGAGATTTAGACTGGTCGACGATTAACTGATCAAAGTCCCGACGTGTGAGAGGGGAGATTGTTGAGTTTATCTCATATCGGTAGCCAAGTGATAAATATGAATAAAAAAAACTCACCGAATTAGTTTTTGAAGTTGGGAGAAGACCAAAATCGATATATATACACACACATACACTTAACTATACCACTCAAGAGAGGAGGAATTTGAATTCTGGCAACAAGAGGTTATAATGTTGTTTTATTTTAATAATAAATTATGTTTTTGCGTATATTACATTTTGTTTTTATTTCTTGATCTGCACACTTTTCTGTATTTGTTGGTATTCAGAGACACAAAATATGGGAAGATTTGGGGAATCAAACTATTAGAAATTTTAATAAATTATGTTACAAATATATATATATATATATATATATATATATATATATATATATATATATATATATATATATAATTAAATAAACACTTGATGAGTTAAGTAGGTTTCGTTTGACACGATTAATTTTTATGGCATATTATTATATCGTGTTATTGTGTGACGCGGTTAATTGTTGTGTCGTGCTAATATGATAAATTATCGTATAGTTTCGACATGATACAATATTATGTTATGTTTGTGTTTTAATATCACATGATATGTTACTTGTTGTGTTCGTGTTACATGTTATTATATTTGTGTTAATAGATGACATAATAAGAAATACGACTCGTGGATACGAATTTTTAGTACCTTTATTTCTTTTTTTTTACGGTAAGGTGTGTAAGGGCTAGGTAACACATTCCTCATCTAATCAGCTCCTTAAACGATCTCAAGAGTGCACTCTCTCACATCGGGCTAGTGAATTCATGATTAAATTCAAAATTTAATTCTCCGAGTGCTTCAAACGAGAATCAAACTTTGTTTGATAAAGAGTAATATTTACATGAGAAAGAGTAAATTGGAGTTCAACCGAAAATTGTGGAGTGGCAATAATTGGGAGTTCAACTGCGGATCTTGGAAAATTAATTGGGAGTTAATTTTTTTAAATATTTATATAAATTATAAAAATTATATTAAATTTTTAAAAAATAGTAATTAATTTTTTGTAAAAAAAAAATCACTAATTTCCTGGGTGCTGGAAATGCAGGGTTCCAGTACAGGGATAAGTCTTTTTATTTTTTATATATTTTTTTCGGCTCGTTTTTCAAATAATACCGTTTTAATAGTGAGGTGGAATCGAGAAGCTGACATGGCAGCGTCCGTGTGGGGGCCCGCCAGTAAAAGAGCAACGGACCAATAGGAAAATTAGGGTAATTTAAAAATTAAAAAAAAAAAACAGTTGGCTTGACTAGCTAGTAGCTAATGGTGTCTAGATGCGGAGCCCTCTTAGTTGTACTGAACAGTATCACGGGCCTCACGGACCCACGGCCCGACTCGTACGGCCCAACTTGATTTTTTTTTATTTTTTTAATTTCAAAAAGCGTCCCATGGACCCACCTAATTTTATCCATTATTAAACTATACGCTTTTTTGTTGAGCGTCGGCGGCAGACCTCTTATTTCAGTCTTAATTGGTAAAAATTTTAAAGATGGGAGAAATTTTAATTTTAGTCTCATCTATTTTTAAAAAAAAAAGTGGAAGCCCTTTGCATGCGTAGTTACATGTATTAATTTTGTATCTAAAATTTTGTTAAATGTAACAAAAATTACACAAAATACATGTAACTAAATGTACACAAATACATATAATTAATATTAAATTAATTTTTGTGTTCAATATTTGTTAAATGTCACAAAATATTACACATATATATATAATTGTAACATGTAACTAATATTATATAAGTACATGTAACAAAAAATACACATATATATATGTAAAAAAATAATAATTATGAAATTGTAATTAATATTCGTTACATGTAACTAATATTCACTATAAAATCGAATTTATTCACTAAGTTTTCCCTATAATCCCTGCAATTTTCCTACAATCCCTGCAATGCGGGACTAAGACTCAAGTAAAATCCAATTTAAAGAACTAAATTGAAACCTAATAATAAGTAATGATTAATTACGAATTAGACCCTAAAAATAAAACTAATCGCCGATTTTCCCTTTTCTTTATTAATTATTATTCTTGAAAAAAAAAAAAAACAAGATAGAAATGTTGGGTCGGGTCAAATCGGATGTAGAAGAAATTGGTGGTTAGGTTATAAATGTGAGAGAAAACATCATTCCCTGAACTAGCTTTTTAGGTTGAGAGAAACCCAAAACCACCATGTACTGATATCAGAGTCTAAGTTACGATAACTCTAACCCAATAACCACAAAAGAAGAGACTGGTCGAAAGAATTAACCGACCAAATGGTTGATGTGTGAGTGAGAGATTATTGAATTTATCTTACATCGAATGTGGAAATGATTAGTGGTCAGATTATAAGTGTAGGCAAGACTGCATACTTTTGACCCTCTTTGGATCTCGTAATAGCAGGAGCCCTAGTGCATTTCTATTTTAAAAACAAAAAAAAAACTTTAAATCATGTAAGTTTCTTTTCTTTCCTTTTTTTAATCGCAAAATAGTGGTTTTCTCTTTTTTTTCTTAAAAATAAATAAATAAATAGTTAAAATAAAACAAATAATAATGAGATCATATTTATATCTGAAAAACTTTTGGAATTAAGCTTCTTGACAGTACGTGGAAGGAACCCAAAAATACGTGGTTGATCACTAATTATGATTAATTTAATCACGTATTATGTGCTAATTAGGAATCTCTTATCCTTTTCCTCTCATGATATGAACTTTAGGGTAAAGTTTGTTCCTTAAAACCCGGCAATCCCGGTAATGAAAATATTTTAAGCTCTGCCATTTTTGTAATCAACAATAATATACAAAATATATTTTTAATTGAAGATTAATAAAATTAAGTGGCATCTTCTTTTGTTTATGGGTTGTCATTGGATTATGGTTTGGATTTATATCTGCATCAAAAATGATCAGCTGGGAGTTCGCCACGTCCATTAATGGCTTACTGCAGATATATGTTTTCACGGAGACAACACCAACGTGCGGGCATGGATCCTTCACTTTATTCTTGGACGGTAATTCACTTTTGTCCTTACGTTTTAGTATCACAAACAATTTTTTTTATTTTATTTTAATTTAGCAGTTATCTAGTTGTCTTCCAATTACAAAGTTTAGTATTCAAAAGTTCTTCTTTAAAAAAAAAAAAAAAAAACCATAAAAAAATCATTTTTTAATTTTTATGTTTTAGCATCATAAACTAGTTTTTTTTTTTTTTTTTCCTGATAGACTAATTAGTTAGTAAGAGATTGATAAAAAAAATAAGTTCTTAAAATTGATTATATTAAGTACTTAATTAATTAAGTTTATTTGATAAATACAATTAGTATTATTTAATTATTAAGTTAACTTAAAAATTAAGTCAAAATGTGAGTAAAAAATTAAGTCAATGTCCCTTCATTTATTTTATTTTGCTTAATGCACTCAATTATTTTTCACTTAAAAAAAATATGTTTTGACCATTTTACCCTTGATTCTCTATTAGGGTTTAATTAGGGTTAGGTTTAATGATAATTTGATTAACTTTGGATTATTTTAGAGTTTTAATTTTATTTTATATTTAAATTATTGTTATAATTTAATTTAAGCAATCAATTTGTATAAAAAATATATAATATTATATATTTTTGGGTTAATTTTTACTTTTAATTTTAATATATATATATTTTAAAAATAATGCTCTGATTTTATTGTTTTGATCTCAATTTTTTTTCTCCATATTAACTTGATTCAAAGGTAGTTATGTAAATTAAACAATTTTTAGTATACAAATTTTGTACTTATCAAACAAAAATAAAAATAAAAAATCAGCACTTAAATTTTCAGCACAATTTTATCAAACAATCTTCTGATACTTTCAGCACTTAAAATTTCAGCATTTAAAATTAAGTACTTAAATTTGCAGCACTTAATTTTTAAGTGGTTATCAAACATGCCCTTAGTAAGAGATTGATAACGTTTTAGTCCTCTCTGGATTAGCTGTTGAGTTTGTTAGGGAGTTGTTTGTTAGAGGAGTTTGTTAGTTTGAAGTGAATAAATAGCAGTGAGGACTTGGGGTAGAGTATCAGAAATTTGGGAAAAGAATTGGGAGAGACTAGGCTCTCAAAATCCTAGAGTGTTTATTGTTTTCTGTATTTGTTCTACATCATATTAATAATTCAATCGCATTTTTCTTTCAATTACTCTCTTATTTCCATTCAATTGATTGATGTTTGAGAGTGATCTAACAAATTGGTAATCAAAGCAGTGACTATTCTGGGGTAAAATGGCGCAAAAGAATGTTGAGGCATTGGAGGAAAGAATGGACCTTGTCTGTAAGGATATCGACTCTATGCGTACTGAAGTTCAGAAGCTTGGAGAAGACAATGGCTCTTATGATGGAGAAGATTGATCAATTGGTGCAAAGGAACAACATGAGTTTGTCATCGAAGATCGTGGAGAAGAAGAACCAAATAGAGATTAGGGCATCGCATACTTGGAAGGAGTTCAAGCTGATTTCTTAGTCCCGTTGTCGATCGAGCATGGAGGGATCGTTGCGTGAGGAATTCCTAGCTATTCGTTAAGAGACCACCATCGAAGATTACCAAGAATGATTTCAGATCTTGGTGTCGAAGTTGCAGGGATTGTCAGACGAAGAACTCGAGGGCACCTATCTCTATGGTCTCAAGCCTTCGCTTAGGGTTGAGGTTTGATTTCTACGACCAAAATGTTTGAGGGAGATGATGGAAGCAGGTCAAGCAGTGCAGTGGTTCGAAAATAAATATCGGATATCAAAGGTCACGCGAGTCTGGTTGGGAACCAACGGGTCGTGGAGCAAACCTTCGGGCTTTGAATCTGGTTCGTCTGATTCGAGCCCTAGGTTCTCGATGAATTTCGCGACGACAACGAGCTTTGTAGGAGAGTCGATACGAACTCCGATCAATACGACGACGTCATGAGGTTCGATCGAATTCGCACCACTATCGACGGCGACCACCATTCGCACGATGACGCGAGCACCGATCGATTTCGCACCACCATCGACGATGACCAGAACTGCTAACACTTTCGTATTACTGCCGACGGCGGTCTTCGTGCCCATCGGACCAGATCACAGTAAGAAGTCGAAGATAATCAAGGAAAAAGATATACTGCTAAGTGGTGAGCATGTAAGAGAAGGATTAACATGTGTGATCTCTGTCATGGTTCCAAATCCAGAGTATGAAGGGCAGACAAAGACATGGTTGGGAAATCTTGAGGTGCGAAAGATTGTTGATCAATCTGTACAAGAATTTCTTACTGAATATTTGAAGTTGCATCCAAATGTACTTGAATATATTCTTTCCAAGTCCCAAAATGCTCTTAAGGTAGCTCTGGCAGCTAAGAGGACAAGGGAACTGGTGAGACAAAAGAGTGAATTGAAGTCTCTTCGTGTCTTCATGCTCAAAGATGTACCGAGGAAGAGAATGATGGATTTGTTTCCTAAGTGGAGGTCTAAGGGAGGTGATCATTCTCATCTGATTTCTCGAGTTCAAAAAGACAATAGAAGGGTCACTTTATGCCCCAAAATGAAATCATGGTGACAAATGTTTCCAATACTCCAACTTATTGCACCACATCTTATTCATGCACATCTCAAGATTTGGAACGATTTTTGATCCAGCACTTTTCACCTTGAGGATAAGGTGAGAGTCCGAGGGGGCGGTATTGATAGACCAATTAATTAGTAAGGGGTTGAGAATGTTCTAGTCCTCTATAGATTAGTTGTTGAGTTTGTTAGGAAGTTGTTTGTTAGAAGAGTTTGTTAGAGTGTTTGTTAGTTTGAAGTGAATAAATAGCAGTGAGGGCTTGGGGTAGAGTATCAGAAATTTTAGAAAAGAATTAGGAGAGACTAGGCTCTTGAAATCCTAGAGGGAGAGACTAGGCTCTCGAAATCCTCGAGTATTTACTGTTTTTTGTATTTGTTCTACATCATATTAATAATTCAATCATATTTTTCTTTCAATTACTCTCTTATTTCCATTCAATTGATTGGTGTTTGAGAGTGATCTAATATTTTCCTTCGAAAATTCAATTAAGGAAACAGTTTTTTCCGTTAATCTCTCTCTCTCCCTCAAATCTGATATCAAAATTATTAAAAAAAAATATATATGATATTTAAAGTACTATATGGGCTATTAAGTGTATCTTGACTTAAATATTTTGGGTCACGTTGACTTGGTCCAAAAGTTACTAGACAAATGGACTGCATGGAATGTTACAAATGACATCTGAGCCAATATCTCAAAAATGACACTGTAGTTATGTTGATAGAGCAGTAGAGGCTCTGGAGAGGAGTACAGGTCCTAGGGTAGGTACCCCATTTTCGCTTATGAGTTGCTACATAAACCATCAACAAATGGGACAAACTAGACTAACACAACGAGGATGTCAGGTATTTGAGTGAGGAATATTGCGAGACCCAACATTGAGAATATTATAAAAGATAGTTTGAGATATAAAGTACCATGTGAATTATTACTAGTATCTTAATTTAAGCCTTTTGGGAGGACGTCGCGTAGTTGACTAGGACATATTATGAGATCCAACATAAAAGACATTAGAAAAAAGACTATCTGACAAGTATTATGTGGGTTATTACTAATACTTTGACTTAAGCATTTTAGGTCACTTGGATTCCGTCCAAAAGTTGCTAGGTCATTGGGCCGTTACACTTTTTGTGTGTGTGTACGTTTGTTTTTTATATATATTTGCAAAAAAAAAAAAAGTAATAATAATTTTTTAAAACAAAAGAGTGGTTATTATAAAGTGAAAAAATAAATCAAATAATTTTTTTTTTTGGTAGATATGAAAGGAAAAACAAGAAAACAAAGACAAAAAACAAAAGCAACAACACTAGAATAAATTAGGCTCCGGGCATATATCAAAAATCCTTTTGTCCATTTCTTGGAAGAGAATTTCTTCAATGTCCGTTGTCGGAGTGTCCAGGGTCTTGAGGTCGTAATTTTTCTTAGCACCTCTTTTTGCCAAAATATTAGAACAACAGCTTGTCTCACGAGGAGCAAATTGGAAAGTATAATTGTAAAGCTGAACTCACCTTTTACGTTCCTCGATCAGGTTTTTATCTATGATTTTTCAGGCAAGTGTTCTGGATCAAAGTCATTGCCTCTGCCGAATCCATTTCAACCTGAACTCTAAGATAATCTCTGCTCTCGTAATTTTAATACCCATGACTTTACTACTGATTTCAGCTTCCAAGGCGGTGCAATTAAAAAATAAATCATATACGAACTAGTAAAAAACTCTGATAGAGACGTATTAATTAGTGCAGAAAAGTAATACAAACAAAACAACATAAAACATGGGGCACTCATATGAAAAGTTAACATTAATTAATGGTCCTAAAACAAGAATTGTAAGCTTGATGTACATTGAACGATGCCCCTTAATCGAGGGCATTAAGATCTTTGACTTGCAGATCATGTCTACTAGAACTCACATGCAGATACCTCAAATGGAGTGTGTGATTAATATCAGATCAACAAACTTACAAATTAAAATTAATGTAGTGAAAATCAAACAGTACTGATCCGTGGATGATTTGTCCCAAGACATTGACACCCTTAATCACTCAATCACTATTCAATTCTGTCCTAAAAAAAACAAAAAATTATCAATTTGGTGTTTTTGATGAATAGTCCACGCTGTCACAGACTGTGTATTTACAAAGCGGTCAGAAGAAACAAGCATGTTGGTTGGAAAGTTGTAGCGCTAACATGCGGCTCCCACCCAGGCAAACGTCAACACAACAAGGCATCCTTTTGAAACCAAGGTTTACCTACCCAGTTAAGTTTGACGACTGTCGTTAGTCAAGGACCTGATAAAAGAAGAGGAATTTAACTTTCCCTGCGTAAACTGATTGAGAGTTGGAACTGCTCTCCTGATGAGCCCAATGAAAGACGAAATTAGTAAGCATCATAAAAGAAGATAGACTTGTCCTGTGCAGCAAACGCGTTGCTACGAAAATGTGAACTCGTGACAACGCGCTATAAAATACACTGTAATTTTTTCATGTAAAAAATTACAGTAAATTTTATGATGTATAATAATTTTAAATTTTTTACAGAATTATTGGATTTTTCTAAATATTATCGCAAAATTATAAATTGTGGATTATCGCAAAAAAAAAAAAATCCTATCAAATTGAGAACTGTATTAATCTATTTTAATTAACAGATCATAAGAAAGGAGAGAAAACGCCAAATTGTTGGTTTTGTTTGGTAGCGTTTTACGTGCAAAATAATATATATTTTTAAAACAATTTGGTGCTTCAGTAGAAGTGTCCTTATACAGTACCTAAACCCAAAAAACAATAAATTAAAAATTAAAAAAAATTCATTTAAAAATATAATTTGAAAGACTAGTTCATGTTCAAATCCCCTGACCTTGCAAAGGCCTTTCAACTAGTTTACTTGTCACTTGAACTATACCTTGTTGGTTGATAGTGAACTGCATTTAAATGTGAATTAATATTGTTTGGAAAATCAGAAAATATTAATTCTAAAATTTTGGGCCAAAAAGGATTTGTTGACCAAATAATCAGTTTAAGCCACCATTAAAATAAATAAAAAATAAAATTAAAAAAAGGATGTTTATACGACTGTTCGTCCACTTCTCATCATTGGGTTTTGAAATATTAATGGAATAATTAATTTATTGTCCCAGTTAAACAATGTAATTCATAATTTTTTTTATTAAATAATTTTATTCTTTTTGTTTATATAAACCATCCGGTATCGACATATTGGGTTTTGACGAATCTAAACCGAGCCGAGTCGGATCACAAGAACAACAAAGCTCTCTCTACCGAGTTTTAACATTTTATCTTGTGTTTTCATGTCATGATTAATATTTTCTTATTATCTTGGTTAAATACTTTCAATTAAAATTTACATCGCGAGCCACTCAGCGTTGTCACTGGTCGTAAATTTTTTTAATTATATGTAATTATTTTTAAAATTTATTTTGAGTAACATGCAAATATATTTTTAATATATTTTTTATATGTATTTTTTTAATAATATTACATTCGTATGACTTTTCGGTCATCGATAACTAGATTAGTTGTCCATTGGCACATTGAATGTTACGCATCCTATGTCCCATCAAGACTATTAGTCCATGTTATGCCACAAATACTGTTAGCATTCCTAAAATTGACTGTAATACATTTGTCGTTTTTATTCAAAGTCTAGTCAAACAAAAAAATAATAATATTAATTAATAATAATAAAAAAATTATTTTCACAATACTTAAAATATCCTTAAAAGATTTTCTATCACATTTTATTAATAAAATACTCTTGTAAATAAAAACATCGGAAGTAAAAATCTAGAAAATAAAATAAAAATTAATGGAAATAAAATGAACACAAATATTTTTTTCTTTTTCATTTTTAAATTTAAACATTTTTTTTTTGTTTTATTTTATGTTTTTTGTTTTCTGATTTTTTGCTTTTAAGTTTTTTCTATAAATACAATATTCAAAAAATAAAGAAATAAAAATAAGGAACAAAGCAAAAATAAAAATAAAAAATAAAGAGAGAAAGATAGAGAGTAAAAAATAAATAAAGAAAAGAAAAAGAAAAAAAATATTATAGAGATATTTTTATCAATAAAATGAGATATAGATAAAGCTGGTTTTTGTCGAAATGAAAACTCTTAGGTAGCGTTTGGTACGCGGGATTCAAGATGGAATTGGAATGACCATTAAAATGGTCATTCTATTCTTATATTTTGTACATGGGATTTAATTTCATTTCCATTACCAAGAAATCTCTAATCCCACAAAACATGAGATTAATCAATACCAAGTTAAACTTGGTATTAGTTAATCCCAATTACATAGAATTAAGTTTTAATCAATAATTGGCCAAAAAATGAGACGAAATACAATACAAATATTTTAATTCGAATTAAATTTAATTAAATTAACTATTATACCATTTGAAAATTTAATTAAATTATTATTTTATCCTTTATTGTTATTCCAATACCACATGTAATCCCTTTCGTCAGCAAACATATGAATGACAATGATCATTCCATTCCATTACCATATTAATTCCAATCATATTGTCATTCCATTTCAGCATAAACACAATATTCAAAAAATAAAGAAATAAAAATAAGGAACAAAAGCAAAAAATAAAAATAAAAAGTAAAAAAAATAAAAGAGAAAGATAGAGAGTAAAAAAATAAAAAATTAGAAAATAAAAGAATAAAAAAAAATATTATAAAAATATTTAGATAAGGGTGAAGCTGGTATTTGTCCAAATGAAATTTTTTAATATTAATAATGAATTTTTTAAGATTTTATTTTTAATTCAGCTTCTAATAGTTTCATCGGTAAAATAATAATAATCTAAATGGGGTTGTGGTAGATCTAAAATTCTTGTTGTTTGTCCAAATAATTCTATTTTTTTCCGCGAACTTCGTATTTTATTGACTTCTATTTTTTTATTCGTCCATCTTTTAATTTATTATTTAACAAATTAAATATAATTAGTGTTTTATAAATATTATTTAATTACGTAATTACAGGTCATCGATGAATCACGGATTACAACTGATGACATGATCCATTACAATTGCAAATAGTCTTCAATAATATAATAAAGGAAAAATCGGTGAATTTTTTTTTTTTTTTTAAGTCTAATTAGTAAAACATATTTTTGTGTTATTAGGTTTTGATTTTAGTCTTTTAAGTTAGATTTTACCTATATTTTAGTCCCGTATTGCGGGAATTGTAAAAAGCCTTTTAGTAAGTACATTCAATTTTTATAGTGAATTCTGTTACATGTAATTAATGTCAGTTACAATTTCATAATTGTTACTTTTCACACATATTTGGGTATTTTTAGTTACATGTACTTATAAAATATTAGTTACATGTTACAATTACATATATATGTATAATATTTTGTGACGTAACTGAAAAAATATTAAACTTTTTAGTTTTATATCAGAGACATGTAACTAAAAAATTACATATTGTTGGAACATGTAACTAGAAGAAATAAATAAATAAAAATAAATAAAATTAGTTATCTATAACTAAATAGTAATATTATACACAAAGTAATTACATGTAACTGGCGCGTAGTTATCACGTGAGTAAAGTTTTCACCTTTTTAAAACAAATTGGACTAAATCAAATTTTTTTACCACATGTTGGACTTTTGACCAGTTAGAGTTTAAATGGAAGATCTCCTACCAATTGTCCCTATAATAAACTAGTTTTAAACCCACACATCGCGCGGGCTTAAAAAAAATTAATAAATTTTTAGTATTGAAGTCTGAAATATATAGACATCATTTGATTATCTTGATAGTAATATCCGGGAACGAATGCATAAATTTTAGTATATACTATCAAAAATTATATAAATAATCATAAAATTAAAATAATATTTCTATAAATTAACTTTTATTAATATACTATAAAATAACAAACAAATAACCGTAAATTAGGATTAATTTTATCAATTTTTGCAAGTCAATAAATTCTAATCTAATTAATTTGTATCGTATCTATTTTCTCTTTATTTTTGGGTGAAAATATTTTTTGAATCACAATTATTTTTTAAACTAATTTAAAATGTGGACCAAAAAATTAAACAAAAATAAAAAAAATACATAACAACTCACCAAAAAACGTAAATGAGTTATTCTTTAACGTCATTAAAACCTTATTTCTCCTTTTACTTTTTGAAAAATTTTGATTCTAAAATTAATTAATTGAATAATTAAATATAAAATAAAATATTATTTATATAGAACAAAATATATCACTGATTAAAAACATATTTCAAATTAGCATATTACAAAAATCATAGAGAATAAAAATTAAAATTACTAGTAAAAAAATTAAATAACCAAATACTGAACAAAAACAAAAGAAAAGAACTCAGTAGAAACTATTTACTGTATATTTACATAGGGAAAACTAAACAAAATACTAGAATAGAATAGGTTGATTGAGTTTATCGTATTATAATATCTTCTTAGAGCAGATTTTGCCACCGTTATTGTGCTAATGGTTTGATTGAATGTCAGACTTCTACAATACAGCAATCATAGCTCCAGGTATAAGCATTGAAAAACAAGAGTAAAACGAACATAAATACTGCAAAAATCTCTCTCTTAATCTCTCTCAAGAACGATTCAAATGGAATTTATGGATGCCTATACGCTGAATAATGTCCAATCTTATATAAGGAGCGAAAAAGAAACGAAAGACAATGAAGAGATCTCAAATGTAACGCTGAATTAATAATCGGGGAATTAATCCTGTAAGTTTCGTCAGTTGAACTTCAGAACAAATATCAAATTTTGTAACTTTGTGCACTTACGAATCTGAACATTCACAAGTGTTAGGCTCTGATAGGATTTGTTACTTTGATTTCGGATTAACTTTCTCCAAAAAAGAAAACAAGACTTCAAGGCTATAGACCCAGTCCAGTGGGTGGATAGACGACATCGATGTCGCGCGCGCGATTTTGTTTATGTCATTATCACTAGTCGACTTCATATCCATAACATTTGAGTGTGCGATAAGGGGTTTATTAATAAATGTATTTGTATTATTCACTAATCAAATTGAGATAACCCACATAACACATCAATCAACCATGATAATTTTTTATTCGCCTCTTATAAATAAATACACCTCATTCATCTATTTATCTTTTATTTATTAGTATTATATTGACTAATTTTATTTTATTTATTTTTTGGTAGTTTTTTCTTCATTTTGGTATTTTATTGAGCAATGATATATATATTCATGGAACATTTCTTAAAGAAATAGTTAACAAATTTTTATTAAATTCAGGATTCAAAAATAGTGGTGGAATGATGAACTGAATCAAAAGAGGTAGTGATTGCATCACTATCAGGCTATCAGCTGACCAATTTTATTTTGATTACAGTTAAGCAATACATACATACATACATACATACATATATATATATATATATATATATATACAGACACTTCCATTCAAAAAGAAGAAGACAGGACAGATAGAAATGCACTATCACGTACCAAAAGAAAAACTGAACCCTAAACATAAAAACCTGGAACAGGTTGAAAGTAACAGACACCTTTCTCTCTCTCTTTCTAGCTTTTCTTCCTTGGTTTGGCGGTGTTAGAGACTTTAGAATATATAATAGGTAGGATAATGTCAACTTCGGGGATATATATATATATATATATATACACACCGCACGAAATTAACCGAAAGCTTACATAGTTGCAGCTTTTCAGACCAAATTGCATGCGCTTGGGCGGTGAAATGGAGTACTCATTTAAGGGCATGTATGGAAAAGTAAAATAAAAAAAGAAATGAGAGAATAATATTATGAAAGAAAAAATATTTTTTTAAGTATAGTTTTATTAAGAAAAAATAATTTATTTTAATGTAATTTATTATTTTGCTTTTATATATTACAAAAATAAATTAATTTTTTTTATTATTAACGGTATAATTGTATTTTTGATATTTTTAATCATTTTTCTTCCATTTTCCTCTCAAATTTGTGAGAAAAAAATTGTCTCGAATAATGTGTTTTATCCATCTTATTTTATTTTTTCTTCCATTTTTCATCCAACTAAACATGATTTTTTTTTTCATTTTTTTTCCATTCAACCAAACCCACCCTAATGGAATATCTATTGGGTTTATTTACCGAAAAGACTTGTGGTCAGGTTATCTCTTGAATAATTAGTTTTTGAGCTTAAGAGAATTTAAGAATCTTGAATTTCTCTCAACTTTAAAAATCAACTTTAAAAACTAGTTTAAAATGTGAGATTTTCTCTCACAATTATAACTTGATCACCAGTCGTTTTCATATCCAATGTGAGGTAAAAATCCAACAGTCTCTCTCACAAATATCGGACTTTTGGTTAGTTAACTCTAGAACAGTCTCTCCTTTTGTGATTATTGGGCCATAGTTATTGTAACCTAATCTCTAATATCAGTGTAAAGTGATCTTGAGTCTTTCTCAACTCCAAAAGTTGACTATGATACCACTATAGGGTGATCTTGGATCTCTTCTCAATCTCAAAAACTATCTCGTCAGATAAGACTTTCTCTTACACTTATAATCTAACAATCTACCACTTTCACATCCGACGTGCAATAAACCCAACAATATTTATATATAAAAATGATTGCATGATGAATTTGATTAAAGTGATAGATTGGAAGGAGATTCTCATTTACGTAGTAATTTATGAATAAATATATGTCAAACGCACGTATTCATGGACACATATACACCATGAGAGAGAGAGAGAGAGAGAGAGAGAATGCAGAAACCCACTCATTTGCCAGCTTATCTGCATTAACAAACCAGTGCGTGTGTGCGTGAGAGAGAGAGAGAGAGATTTTGTTAATAGATAGATGAGTTGGTCTTTCCCGAGAAATACGTGGAATCTCTTGGTGTTGGAGGCTTCCTTTTATCGCCATACACAGGCAGGCATTCATGGTCGCTGCCGCCCAATCTATTTCAAGTTGTTCGTTATGTACGTACAGATTCATGGCGTTCATACAATGTACTGACCATTGAGAATATTAAAATGGAATAATACTTCTAATGATAATAAATATTTTAGTTTTAGATTTGTCTATTAGAGTTGATAAAAACTCTAAGTTCCAATTAGGGTTGCTTCGTCAACCGCCGCCCATTACACTCCAATTGTCGGATTTCAGCCACGACAGGTTGCCGGTCATTCACTAGATTTTTTTTTTTTGGTTACATCAACTAATATTTTAGTAATATATTTTTTATTATATTTTCTAGTTATATTTAACTAATGTTTTAAATGTCGGTCTCTAAAAAGCTTATATGAATGTAACTGAAAAATACACTAAAGATATACCCAAAAATATATTTAAAAAATAATTGCTTATAACTAAAAAAAATTGACGGCTGGTGACCGGAGTCTTGAGGTCTGACAACAATGGTCATGAAAGGTGGCATCAGCGGTCAACGATGCCTATCTTAATTGCTAATATTTTATTGGAGATAAAAAAGAGTAATAATAGAATTAAAATATAAGTGAAAATATAATTAAAAGATTTATATTTTAACCTAAAATTAAAAAGAAATAAATTATGAATTAACCTCTCAAATTTAAAAGTCATTACACTGTATGAAATTCGGCTCGTCGCAAAAAATTATTAAAATTACGAAAAAACGACTACTTTTATGGGATTTAGGTGGATGATCATTCTTAATATTCTCAATATTTTAAAAAACTCTTCTACATATTAAACTTCGGTCAAATATTTTTGGTGCTTAAAAAAAAGGCAATATATTAAATTTTAATATTGTAAAAATGTTTTAGGCTAAAATTTTGTAAGATAAAAAATTTGAGAAAAAATAAAATTAATTTTTAGGACAATTATATCAATTCAGAAGTAACTAATTTCTGTAACTAAATCAATTATCACTGAATTTAATATAAAAATATTTAAATATATATATATATATATAATGCAGACAACATGAAATGTTTAAGGTTAAAAATAATGGGAGAGAAATTTTAATTAAAAAAAAAATGCACAACATATTATATATTTTTTTAGGGATTTCCAGTCAACCGTTCACCCTTTCAAAATTTACCCTATACGGTACAAAATATTTAGGCCTTTTATACTCAATCCTCCAAACTTATTTTGGACGAAAGTATTCTTAAAAAAAAATTACATTTTTCATCCTCTACAACTCTAAAAAAAATGTAATTAATGTCAAAAACAAAATCGATCAATAATATGGAGTTGTTGAACGTAATCTTACGATCGACTACTATTAAAAAATAAAAAAAAAACATAAGCGTCATTTGGACAAAACATATTATACAGAAAAAACGAATAACCAAACAAATCTGATAACTCTTTAAACTGGAGGTTTATTGAGCCAAAAAATTTAGGGTCATGCCTAAAAAGCCTATTTTTTAAATAATTTTAAGTAATATTATAATACCAACCTAAAGAAAAAGAAACACCCTAATTTACCCTACCTTTTTTTTTTTTTTTTTGGAAAAAGAGAAATTAATTATTTTTGGTAATAAAAATGTTGAGATTGGGTAGGTTTGTAGATGACATTGGGCCCAATGGCCTATTCAACCGTTATCATTATAACTAAACCCTACTGGGCCTTATTTCTATTTTTGTAAAATTAATAATTAATTAGGATGATTTAAGTGAGCCATAAACATGATTAAGGGACACAATAATATTATTATTATTATTATTATTATTATTATTATTATTATTATTATTATTATAGCTTGACTATTGCTGATGATTTTTTATTTTTATTGTTTTCTTGAGGGGCAATTTTGGTGGGTGGGATGTTGGAGGGCTTAATCAGTCTTACTCCTAATCATTCTCCAACTTATTAATCCTTTTTAAGTTGCTGCTAATCATTGATAATGATTGATATGCCGTCAAATTATTATTATTTTTAATTTTTAGATTATTAATATTCACCAATTTAATTACCTTAGCTTTTAATACATTTTAAAAAATATTAATAATCACAATGGTATGATTTTTTAAATTTATTTTTTATTTTTGTTTTACAGTAAAGTGTGCGCGGATCAATATACGCGTATCTCGACCATCCCCACCTTAGGTGATTTTAAAAGCTCACTCCTCACGTTGGCCTGATGAATTCAGAATTAAGTTTAAAATTTAATTCTTGAAATACTTTCCAAGAGAATCGAATCTTAATTGACAAGGAAAGGGACACATCTTTTTGCCAACCGGACTAATACCTCTTGATAGAATGGTATAAAAATTGATGAAAGTTGAAGACGTGTAAGAATTAAATTTCTCGTAAATTGAATAGTGTAATGAATGCTCCAAATTTTGAAATTTACTATTTGTCCAATCCATTTACAATAGATTTGTATATAGTTTAATAGTCATCGCAAGAGATTCAAAAGTATAAGGGATCGCTTTGGTTTTGATTGAACAGAAATGAACGATTCTCTCATTTTTTTTGTTCCATCACCGGACAGGATAGAAGGAAATTGAAAGATTTATTATCTGCTTACTGCTCACGGAAACATCGATGAGCAATTTTTAAATTCTAAAAAAAAACTATTGAAGTTTGTACTGTGTGAACAAAAAATTTTAATTTGTCAATTTTTTTTATTTATTTTTTTTCATATTGTATTGTACATAGTTATTTTTGCACAAAAAAAAAATATAAAAAATAAAAATCAAATTATGGAAGAGATGGTATTTAAGCAATCCAATGAAAAAAGGGATGGAGATTGAGCATTAATTGGAGCAGGTATACATATTAACAGATTCATTCAAATGAGATTTAAAATGTATGTATTTTCGATCATTAAAATTTATTGAAAATAAACACAGTGTAGCTCGAGTGATAAAATTCGCTTGACTTAAAGCAATTAAGGGATTTCTGTAAAGTTAAAAGCTTGAGCTTGCAGAAAAAAATTTGTTGGGAGGAACAGTTATGCACTTCGAACGAGATTAATCTAACACCCTGCGTGAGTATAGAGACACTTGTGGGTATAAAAAAAAAAAAAAAAACTTATTGGAACGTTATCAATCATCACAACTAGAAGTGGAAGAAGATCTTTTTGAATCTACTCTGAGCACGCTAATACATATTTGTCAGAAATCTGAAGTGGGTTTCATTTTTTTTTCAGTAAAGGTAAACCAAACAATGATTCGAGCAGCAGACTATAACTATTGCAAGATCCTTCCAAACCCTATCACGAGCTAAGATATACATATATATATATATATATATATATGATTGTTCATGTAGAGAGAGAGAGAGAGGGAGAGGAGAGAGAAGCATGCATGTTAGGAGTCCGGATTACATGGGAGGTTTTGTCAGGATTGAAGTCGTCTGTATGTATCGTTGCGATTAAAATAATGGGAGTTGCACATGGGAGGGAAGATGAACACTTTTTATTATACCATCATTCGCCAACCTGAATCACCTACCAGTTCATCTTCTCTCTCTACATATATTATATATAATCTTATTATGTTCAAACAAACGCTTTTTATTTGTTGTTTTCTCTCTAATTAATCAACAACTTTCATTTTCAATTGGATTTACAAGAGCGGACCCATATATATCATATAATATAAGCGAATATAGAGGGTGCTGTGTTGAAAGGAACCCCATACCAGATGATGATCTTGATTCCACTATCAATATTCATGATCTGCTGTCATTGCATTTTCTTTCTTAAAAGAGTAAATTATACCTATACATATATATAGAGAGAGAGAGAGAGAGAGAGATTATATATATAGAGAGAGAGAGGGAATAAGTACATGGACTGTGGAGAACGTACTTGCACTTAATTATGATTTGAATAAATCAACCACAAAAATTCGAGCGATTAGACAATTTGTTGGGTTTATCCCGCTCTAGATGTGAAAGAGGCCGGTGATAAAGATTATAACCGTGAGAAAAAATCTCTATCTCATAAGTTAACTTTTGGGATTGAAAGAGGTCCAAGACTATCCTACATTGATATTAGAACCCATCTTACAACAACTCTAGTCTAATACTTGATGTATGAGGGAAAAATTGATGAATTTTTCATATCGGATGTGAAAAAATTGGGGATCAAGTTATGAAAATGAGAAAAATGCTTACATTAAATGTAAAAGAGGTTGAGAGAGGCCCAAAATCACCCAACACAATTTATTAAGGTACATCTACAACGTCTCTGGAATTCATCCTTAGCTTTATGATGTGGAATTCACTAATCATGAGGTCGCCTCTGTCCGAAACAAAATCTGGGTGTGATCACATCCATAGATTTAGACACAAATTACGTCAAAAAAATCAATCTTAAATGATCATATATCATTTCCATTGTTCGTTCAAAAAAATCAATCTTAAATGATCATATATCATTTCCATTGTTCACATTCAACGATTGATATTCGTTGACCCGGCACAACCTACCGTTATATCTAATACCAATGATCTGTTCCCCCTAGAATGCATTGTTAGATCTTTACTCTAGAAAGCTATATAGTGATGTAGCGTACGTGGTGGAGAAGGAAATTTGCAGATCAAAACTCGTTGATTCACGAAGAATACCGAGAAATTGATTAAAACTTGAATAAAAATTCAATGTAAACTCCTAATAAATCGTCCAGCCGTTACAAGCCATATAAAGAAAAACCCTAGGTGCATAAAATATTAAAAATTGCATAAAAGAACAATAACTAATGAAAAATTGCAAACTACCCCAAATTTTCGCGTAAAATCAAAAAGTGACGTTTAAACTCCCGAAACGTTGGAATTTGGCTAAAATCACGTCGGGCGCCGTGCGGAGTAGGGCGTTTTGCTCAGATGACCGTTTCTACCCAAAAAAATGATATTTTTTGTAAAAAAAGGGCCATAGTTGACTTTTCTGGTCAAACTGGGCCTTTTTGGGTCTTTTGGGCCTTCGGATGCTCTCTTCGAGCCAAGAAATCTCACTCCTATTGCACTACATCATATAGGCAACAATAAACGCGGTTTGACCAGGGGGGCCTTCTAGCTATGGTGGCTCGGAAATAGAGAAGCAGGCTACTCAAAATTTGCTTTCCGGATTCTAGTACTTGCCCAGGGTTCCATTAGTTTACCATACGGGCTTCTATTTGATTGGACCTTGAATACGGTCATAAAAGATCATGTTAAAACACGTAAGCTCCCTCAATCAATGCACGAGTAAGGCCCATGAACACCCAACATCTTGATTTTTTGCACAGATCGGGTCTTTGACCATTGGACTCGGTTCAAATGTTCGTTAAAGAAGTCATGCTAATCATGTTAGAGAATTTGAACACGCCACGGTTATACTCCTCAAAACAGATTCATGATTGCACCATCTCCACTTTTCTTGCCTAATGAAGAATTATAAGTATCCCCAGTTGATGTGAGAATGATACGCGTAATTTGAGATACATTCAGCTTTAAATTATTTTCACCTGAGATACTTGCTATTAAGTTAGAGATTTTTCGCCGGGATCCACCCTTCCTCGGAGAAACATTGGAGCTTTCTAAAATGTGCCTCGAAAATTATTAATAATAAAAAAAATAATAAAATAAACACTCTCTCTCTATACATATATACCGAGCCCACCGCCAACGCCACCAACAACATCCACCGTGCAGGCTGTGTATCACCGGCATCCCCACCGCGCACGATGAAGCTGCAATTTCAAATTTTGGACACATAGCTCCACCGCCGTGCCAATCACCGGCTCCACAACCACCCCGAATGAGAAAGCCGACCACCACTAATGGACCCAGTCACTACCACTGCCATTTCTATCAAGCATCAACCCCAATTATTCAGAGTTGAATTTCCACATCTGTATCCAACTTCATTACAAGAATATTTAACTGAAACAAGGACCACTGCGTGAGAGGCCCGGCCCATAGAATATGAAAAGCCTGAAATCCGCCCAGCCCAAGTGGGATTTGGTCAAATTTATCCCACATCGCCCATACAGTAATCTTCACAGCTTTTATATAAAGATATTGTGGGAACGTAAGGTCACCTTTCCACGAGACGGCGTGAGCGGGTTATGATCCTCTACCGTGGTGGAGCAAGACCCAGGAAAGTCCCCGGTTCTAAGGCTGCAGAGATGCAGGCCCGGAAACGGGGTGGAGCTTCGGTGTTGGAGTTCACATAACGGGCCGAGACACGTGCGGAGCCTTGGACTCCCACCGAAGTGGTATTTGACCGAATCACAGTTATTCACGCGGCCCATAATGTGGTCCTCTTTGGACTGGGCTAACTGAACAGGGCTTACGATCTCGTGGTTTATGAGTCAAACTCGAATATATTTTAATTTTCACAGTACCATCACCCAAATACAAATATGATAAATTAAGCTGATCAAAATTAAGAACCAAAAATATCAATAAAATTATCAATTAATATCAATTGTTTGCGGATGTGAGATAGTACCCCCACATCGGCTATAATACATACCTTTACAATTGATATAATGATGATGTGGGCAGGTATGGCTACCTCACCACGAGACAACGTGAGTGGGTTACGATTCACTATTATGGTGGATCAAGAACATGGGAAGTTCCTAGGTCATAGGCTGCAGAGATGTATGCCCGGAAACGGGTGGAGCTTCGGTGCTTGGAGTTGTCCATATTGGGCTGAGATAAGTGTGGAGCCTTGGACTCCCGCCGAAGTGGTATTTGACCGAAGTGGTCATAGGTTGCAATGGACACAGCCATGGGAAATGAAAACAAAAAGAGAGAAATAGTTTTGGACGTGAATTTTTATAGGCTTTTGTTGTAAATTATTAGAAGTCGGAGAATTTATCCTAACGGCATGTTTGGTTGGATGGAATCGAGGGCAGAATGGAATCGCATTCTGCCCTCGATTCCTATTCCGTAGTTTGGTTCTCCAATGAAATCACTTTTATGATTCAATTGGAATGAAATTGGATAGAATGAGATTCCATTTGAGATGAGGTGGAATGGGATTCCAACCCAATGGAATCAATATCTTAAATTACATGATAGCCCTTGTAATTAAACCCTTAAAAATTGAGAATAAAAATAGAAATTAGATAACATAAATTGAAATTAGAGAATAGAAAATTGGGAATAGAAATAGAAAATTGAGAACAAAAAATTGAGAACAAAACTAAAAAATTGAGAATAGAAACTGAAAATTGAGAATAAAAACAGAAAATTGAGAACATAAACCGAAAATTGAGAACAAAAATAGAAAATTAGAGAACAGAAAATTGAGAACAAAAATATAAAATTAGATAATAGAAAATTGAGAACGGAAACCGAAAATTGAGAATAAAAACAGAAAATTGAGAACAAAAACAAAAAATTGAGAACATAAACTGAAAATTGAGAACAAAAAATAGAAAATTAGAGAACGGAAAATTAAAAAAGGAAACTGAAAATTGAGAACAAAAACATAAATTAAAGAATAGAAACTGAAAATTGAGAACAAAAATAGAAATTAGAGAACAAAAACTTAAAATTACGTTGAATAGTGAAATATAATAAAATGAGGAAAGGAATAGAATAGTGAAATATAATAAAATTTTATTATAACCAACCAAAAAGATAATGAAATAATAATTTTATAAGGGCAAAATGAAAATTTTACTATATTTTACTATTCCATTCTTTCTTTCATTCTATACCAACCAAACAAGAAAATAGAATAGTGATTCCATTCACAATTTCATTATATTCTTTCTCTCAATCTATTACTTCTTCCATTTCATTCCACCATCATCCCATTCCGTCCAACTAAACATGCCGTAAGCTTTATAGCCTAGTGGATATCTAGTTTACCTCTATTATGGAAAGTCATGAGTTTAACCACCTCTCCCAACTTACGTACCGGAAAAAAAAAAGTTGGGGTGTTATATTTGTACACATGACATAGTTTGAGAAGTCATGCTAATCACGTCAAAGAATTTGAACACTCCATAGTTATACTCCTCAAAATAAATTCATAATTGCACCCTCCTCTTTTCTTGCCTAATGAAAAATTATAAATGTCCTTGGTTGATGTGAGAATGATACGCGTAATTTGAGATATATTCAACTTCGAATTATTTTCATCTGAGATACTTACTTTCACGTTAGAGATTTTTCACCGTGATCCACCCTTCCTAGGGGAAACAATCTAAAATGTGACTTGAAAATTATTTTAAAAAAAAAAAAAAACTTCACACACTCTCTCTCTCTCTATATATATATATATATGTATACTGAGTCCACCACCAACGCCACCAATAACATCCACCATGCAGGTTGTGTATCACTGGCATCCCCACCGTGCACAATGAAGCGGCAACTTCAAAATTTGAACCCATAGCTCCACCGCCGTGCCAATCACCGGCTCCACAACCACCCGGAACGAGAAAGCCGACCACCATTAATGGGCCCAGTCACTACCACTGCCATGTCTACTCTCTTCTCTCACTATCAAGCATCAACTCCAGTTATTCAGCCCACTATAATTGGCCCAAAACAGCCCAATTTCATTACAAAAATGAAACAAGGACCACTGCGTTTTGTGGCTGGGAGATCCTTAATTGTGGCGAAGGAGAAAGCTCATCTTACAGATCGCGGGATTCTGAGGTGGAGAGAGAGAACAATGAATTAGATTTTTTCCAAGGGAGCATTTTATATATATTCCAAGATTGCCAAAACTGTCCATGTTCACCGATTTTTAGCCCTAAACGGTTTTAAATGAGTAACTGGACCAGAAACACGATTGGGTGGCGATTCAACTGGTCGAACCAACCGGTCCGGTCCCGTTTGGTTTTTAAAACATAAAAACAGAGGTGACTTTTGGGAAAGAAACATAGATCTGGAACAATATTAAATCTGTTGTTCTCAAAAAATTTATTTCAAAATTTGCAAGCATAATAAATACATACATATATATATATATATATATATATATTAAACATTGTTCTGTTTCCATTCCAAGATTCTGGGATCAACATCAGAAAGGCAGACGACCGCATGAGAGGCCCGGCCCTTAGAATATGAAAAGCCTGAAATCCCAAAATTTTGAGAATAGAAATGCGTTTTTGTACATTAATCCCAAAATTTTGAGATCGATGATAAAAATCAGAGAACCGAAAACACTAACCAAACATACCTGACGGTTCACATTTAAACTGATTCTCACCCAAATCACTTTTGACCATAAAATCCAACCAAACAGTACCTTAACCAAAGACAATAACAGTACCATCACCCAAATGCTCATCCTCTCAGCACACAAAAATGCCTAAGATTTTGACTCAAAGCAATCAACATCACATTCATTTTCTCATGGAACCATAAAACTGAACTTTAAGGTCTCAAAATACTGGCACAAACCGGTACAAGAATATTCGTAAAACGCCCCATGCAGCTCACTTTGCCTAAAAACATTTGGACAGAGTCCACTTGGACCAAAATGCCTAATCTAAGTCGCTAGTAATAGCACACATGGTACTTTATATATGAGAAAATCTTTTCTAATGTACAACGCCGCCTAAATCATGTTAGCAGCAGCAAGAACGACAATAACATAGAACGTGTACAAATCATAATTGCCCGAAAAAGTTGCATTTCTGATTTGAGAACATATATATTTTTACTCGTCTCCTCGGAAACTCAAAATGTAAGAACGAAAACCAAGTATGAAACAGAAAAATTGAAAACAAATGTTAATTTCCACTTAGCAGGCTAGAAATTGAAGCAATAAATAATCAGATTCCAGAGTACAACATACGCTTCTCAACCCCTAAACATTTCCTTAACCAGATAAATATTACATAATAAACATATTTTTCATAACTTCAAAAAAGCTAAAAAGATCATCTTCTACTTGTTTCTACTTGCCATTTGAGAAATGAAGCAACCAATTAATGGATTCATCTTCACTTCTCTTATTGTGCTTTTGTAAGTAATGAATTCAAATTCAGACAGATTTTACCTCCTTAATCATGGGCTTCATACTCTTACAGGCTTCTGTAATACAGCAGACAAATAAACCTCGGATTTTCCAGCCCCGTTTAATCGTTCTCCGACAACCCATTTCAGCTTTTTGTACCCAAATCTTTCGATCAAACGGGTCAAATCCCGTTTCTTTTCGTCGCTGGAGCAGTAAAAATTGTCCAGCCAGAGCAATCCGCCGGCCCTCAAAATCCTATCGATGTCGAACATCAAGAACTCAAGTTTTTCCGGTCGGCCTCCGACGTCTAATCCACTTGTGGCACGAACCAAATCGAACACATTTTCGTAGAAGGGGAATCTGTAATCCAAACTGAAATAGAGAGGGAAAAGGCCTCTGGCGGCGATGAATTCGTTGAAGGGTGCGTCGATATTGAGAGTGGCGGTGACGACAGTCACGTTCTTCTCCGCCATTCTGGCGGCGAACGTGCCGGAACCGCCGCCGATATCGAACCCAATTCTAATTCCGCCGCTTCCCAGAGCCAAAACATCGTCAATGAGGAAATCGTTTTTGCCTCTAGAATTGACGTATTTTTGAGTTTCATACCCCTTAACTATATCGAAGCAACCAGCGCAGTCCCTGTTCAATTTCTTACTATTCAAACATGCTAAATTCTTACAACCTAGACCACTCCAACTGTAAATCTTATCGCTAACGTTTTTCCAAAGAGAAACAGGAAAAGGTTGAAGAAAACCCACCTTGGGAATCGTCTTGGCGAAGCATCTCCTTCTTGGCAAAGGCTCACACCCGCGCAGAATCAGTTTCTGGGCAAGGCTCCAATCGTCCGGACAAGGTCCGTTAACCTTGTAATTCATGTACTGCGACAGCAAATCCATGGATTTCTCGCAAGAATGACCCACGGACGCCACCATTTCAGTGATCCCAGTTCTCGAATCTCTCCCCAGAGGAAGCTGGTGGTGCTGGAGGAAGAGCTTGAGCTCGTCGGCGATATTGGGTCGAGAGAGATCGATGCTCTCATAGCCTAAGATCTCTTTCTCCATCTGAGCGAGCTTTTTCTGGGAAGAATCGATCTCTCTGAGGATGAGAGAGACTTGTTCGGAGATGAGGGAGATGTTCTTGTGGGTGTGGTGAAGTAAGTGGAGATTGTGGTGGTCTCTCGGGGAAGAGGTGAAGGCGTACATGGCGAAAAGATTGGTGGTGATGACCGAGAACAGCATGAGAAGATTGGCGGCGGAAGAACAGAGAGTTGCCCTCTTGAATCTGGCGGTTCCATCTCCAATCTTCAGAGAAACAGAACCCATCTTTCCTTCTCCGCTTCTACTTCTCTCAGTGTGTACTGTGTCTGTGTGTGTGGGAGAGAGGAGAGAGAGAGTGAATACGCAGTCTAAACAAATCAAGATCTACGGCAAGGTGTTTTGAAACTTTGCACCCCCAATTTTGACCATTATTTCAGTTTGATCCCTATAATTTTGATTTGGACACGTGACACCATAAAATTTCATAATGATCCCGTTTCAGTCCAATTCAATAACCCCATTACATCCAAAATTTGGATGAAAAATCATGACCTATAGTGCACCCTCTATCTTCTTCCTTTGCTCCTTACCAATCTAATATAAAAATAAACTTGAATGTGTATCTTAAGTTGACAACGAGGGATCGGAATTAGGCCTAAATCATTGTCACGTGTCTATTACCATTAGACAAGTGTCGCGCACAAGAAGCTACAAAAACTTACCAATCCCAAGCAAACTACTATCTCAAGCATAATTGCTCTTGAGCTAACAGAATTCAAATATCGCCCTAATCAGGGGAAAGTAGGCCGAAAACCTCAAACATTTTACCCTAAGCAGGGTCAACCCCGTAATGTTCTGATGTTGTCATTCTCGCTCAGGGGATAGTTGTAACGGTCTCCATCTATTTAGGGAAAAGATATTACTGTTCTTAAAATAATGACCATTTATTCCATATCTCACAAATTTCACAACATTAATAGCCCACAAAATTCTTGTCTAACAAGTCTTCCATTTTCTATAAATATTAGAGCAGAGCGTCTAGTCTACTATATGCTTTTGAGAAAACACTACTAGTTCTTATATCGAATGTGAAACGTCGACAGGTTCACATGCGGTGTATTGTTTTACAAGAAACAGAGGTATGAAAATCAACCTAATCCTAATTCCAAAGTTCCATATATGATGAACTATATTTTGGCTTCATCATATGCTATATTGTATTTTTGACTTCTTAATATTTGGATAAAAAGGGGAATGAGGAGAGGAAACTAAGGTAGCGTTTGGTTAGTATTCCCACTTTTCTGAACCCAACTGGAATGGGTTGGGTTGAGAATTTTGGGAGCAGAATTACGTTTGGTAACAACAATTTTTGTTTTGTGCTGAGAACAGAATGTGTTTGGTAACGATTTTATTCTAAAACTAATATTTTTTTTTTGAATTTTTTTTTTGTGTTTGGCGGCGGCTGCGGAGGTTGCCGGCGACGGTCGCCGGAGGTAGCCAGCGGCAGTGGAAGGTCGCCGGAGTTGGCCAGAGACGGCGGTCAGTAGCCGGACGGCGCCGGCAGACGGCGGCCAGTCGCCGGACGGCGTTGGCAGACGGCGGCAGGTGGTAGTGTCGGCCGGCAGATAAAAACAGAAGTTGAGAACTTTGGGTTGAGTTTTTTTGGCACAAAAAGAAACAACTTTTTTTTGTTTCTGATTTCTTTAGGATTTTGATAATCAATTCCTATTTTTTGGGTTGGGTTGGATTGAATTTTATGTTTACCAAATGCGTTCCCAAAAATCAAACTCAAAATTTTTGGGTTGGATTTGGTTTGGTTGGGAACACTAACCCAACGGGGCCTAAAAATGCTCAAAAGTCTCTTAAAAAATCACGTGTGGTAAATGGGTATTTTTTTGTCAAAAATTATAATGAAAATAATGATTTAGACTGTAGTGGAATGATCAGGAAACGTCAATGTGTTATATGTTCAAATCGAAACAATCAGAACCAAAGTAAGATTTTGATGAAACTTTAGGGGTCGAAAGTATAAAAAACCCTTGGATTAGAAAATGGATTATGAAAGCAAGAGTGAAATTAGTACACTAAATTTGGTAATGTGATTAATGTCGGTTGTGGCAGTAGTTGAGATTGTGAAATAAATGCCGTACACGTGTCGTGGATGTGAACTGGGCCTGCTTTAAGGAAATATCAAAGGTTTAGGATCCATCCTCGTGAAGTGTAGGAACTTGTACTATCATTGAATGTGAGACGAAAATCACATTATATAGTGAGGTTTGGTTCAACATAAGTCATAGGGTAAAAGATAAAAAGTTTGTTTTTTTATAACAACTTTGCTGCTACAATACAGTGGCTGTACGGTACAGTCGTCAAAAATTACCAGATGCTAGTGAAGAAGTTACAAATTTATCTAAAAAATTACAAATTCATATAAAAACTTGTAACTCTTTCAGCTAAATATTGTAACTTTAACGGTTATATTGGTACAGTCGTTGTATTATAGCCAAATATTTTTGTTTTTAAAGTGAATTGTGTTCGGACTAATTTATGCGTCGCTCAATTAATTATTTCTTTAGACAATCTTAAAAGCACAATCCCTTACATTGACTTGGTGCATTCATGATTAAAATCAAGATTTAATTCCAAGAATACTTTCAGAAAAATTGAATCCTAATTAATAAGAAAAATGAGTATTTTTTCTTACTAACTGGACTAACACCTTTTGGGTGAATTTACACAAATATTACTAACACTTAATGCTTTTTTTTTTAATAAATTTGTCAGTTCACAACTTCTTTTCAACAATTTTATTTTAACTGTTCTTTTTCAACAACTACAATGAAGCCCAATTAAGCCTAAGTACTATTTTTGTCACAACTTTCACTTTATCTAAAATTATAAATTTTTTGTATTATTTATTAAATATCAATCAATTTACGGTAAAAATTTACCAATCAAATTTTTTTTGGATTTGATTATTTTTTTTGTGAGAATTTATGGAAGGGTTTCTCTTGATCATTTTATTTTTATCATTTTTTTTGTGGGTGTGTAATTAGAATAGGGATAATTGGTGATTCGTCCCAAATAGCAGGTGTAATATATTATTAGTATCATTTAAAACATAAATTTTGATTTAGTCTCTTAAATTAGTTTTAGCTTGCGTATTAGTCTCGCATGTGCTTACACATGTGTAATGTTAGTTATAAGTTAAAAATTACATATAACTATACTACATATACTTATGTAACATTTGTTATATCTAACAAATATTTTACACATAAGTTAGATACATATAACTGCGAGAGTGCAACACGTGCATTAGGTCTTTTTGTCTTTTTTTAATACGCGAGACTAAAACACAAGTTACAATTACGTATGAGACTTTTTAAAAATTAAGAATAAAATAAGGGACGTACCACACAAACACCCATTAGAATATTTTAAATTTTTAATATTAGAATATTATAATTTTTATCCCCCATCACCCCACAACTTCCCCTCTTCTTCTTCCCCGTCTCCTCTTTTTTTCTTTGCGTCCTCGAGTGCAGCATCGAGAAGAAAAAAGAAGAAAGAGAATGGAGGAAGAGGAAGAAGAAGAGGAGGGGAGGGGAGGGGGGGGGATTGTGAGTGGGTGGTGACCGTGGTAAAAATAAATTATAAAAAAAATTAGAGCTAGAAAATATATTTTTTTAAACTATGGGTCTTAACGTACAAAAAAAAAATTAAAAGGATATTTGTGTATTTTAATTTTGTTATTTAATTATTTTAATAGTGAAGAGTAAAATTGTCATTATAATCAAAATTTCAGTAATCATACTTAGAGAGCAACTAAATGATGTTTGACTAAAAACAACGAATAGTTAATCAAATACTTAATTCAAGCTTTGAAGGAAAGGCATTATCTCAAGTCTAGAGTTGACAATGCACTCTACCCCTAATAATGACAAGATTGACCCCCCATTTTTGTTGGCATGGATGGTCATGAGGTTCAATATTTTCATGATATCAGCATATACTTAGTACAATTATCTCATTAGTTAAGGGGTAAAAAAATTGTTGAATCGTCGTCAAGTACACTTGGAGAGCGTTGCAGAACGGAGAGTTATATGCCACGTTCAAGAAGGTTGAATTGCTTGCAGTTGTGTTAATTAATAATCTGATCAATTTTGGTGTCTGTAATAGTAAAGAAACTCTAGTGGGACGATTGTATCAGATTTTCAATAAAACCTCCACTTATTCATTGGCGTGTGTATTGCGAAATACATCACAAACACGTACGCACAAAAAAATACTTCCACGTTTCAAGATTTGAATGCTTCTTTCTACCAGAGATTTTTTTGTCTAAAGAATGTTATCTGATCACATAAACTCTCGAATAATGCTAAGCATTTCAAATGCATAAAATCAAGGAAAATTTGTCCAAAATTCTCATCCCATAAAAACACCATTTTATGGAGTTCTGTAACGGTGATTTTTTTACACATGAGATAATTCTTAGAAAGTTATTTTTAGAATCTTGACATCTATCAAATTTTTTTATTTAATTGTATACATTTAGATCCTACGATAAAATTTGATAAATGCGATTACGGTCAATTTAAGGTGAATTTTACTATAGGCTTTTTGGAAGGGTGAATTTTACTTTTGTCCATGAATACAAACAGTGACAAAAATTAAAGAAAAATATGTAAATGGTGAAATTAATACAACATTGAAGTTGTGTTTGAGTAAGAAATTTAGGGAGAGATTTGATTTGGGTAAAGGAATTCAAAATTCCTTTTTGATAAATATATTTTTTGGGTATTTATGAAAAATGATTTGTAAATTCATTTCAATTAAAAAATAGTGGTGAATGAGAGATTTAGAAATCATTTCAAACTAGATGTCATTTACAAATCCTTCGAATGAGGGATTTCAGATTCGACTGCCACATACTACCGCCGGCCGTCTCTGCGGCGGCCAATGTCGCCAACCACCACTATCCGCCGCCGGCCACCGCTACAATGATGATGACGGTTATCCAAATAAAAAAATTATAAAATTACACGATCAAATTATTAACTTAAAACAGTTTTCTAAACAAGGAATTAGTAAATGATGGATTTCAAAATTCAGGATTTTGAAATTTTTTCATAAACAAATCCCTTACCCAAATGCAACCTTATTTATTTTTGGATAAATTACTTTTTAAACCTTATAACTATTGACACATTTTTATATAGTCTAATAAGTTTATACGTTTCAATTTAAACTCTCTCAATATATAACCCATTTTAATTGGTACTTTTAGTTTTTTTATCCTAACAGAAAAATCAACATATGCAGTGCAAAAATACTTTTTTTTTTATGGGATTTTGTGGTCTTTTTACATTTTTTCTTCTTTTCCTTTTTTTTCTTTCATCTTCCTACCAGCCCTTCTCTCTCTCATCACTAAAATTAACATATGGGTTAGAATCTCTCTCCATTCTATCAACGCAATTAACAATGGGTTTGAAGCGCTCTCTCTCTCTCTCTACATTTTATCACTGAAATTAAGATATGGGTCTGATTTTTTTTCCCTTTTGCCAATTTGATTCAATTTCTTGTAGGGGAAATCCATCGGATCGCTGAAAGAATATGCTCCGTTTGAACTCCAAGTGAACTCCGGTCCAGATCTGACGAATTGTAGGGCAACCACGCCTTACGGCATGTTTGGTTGGACGGATATCGAACCCCGGGTATAAACCCCGTATACCCAAAAAAAAAAAAAAAATAATAATTTTTTTTTTTTCGTATACCCGGGGTTTGGAACCCCGGGTATACCGCCGGCCCCCCAAACCCGGGGTTCCGAACCCCTGTAACTCTAATTCCGTAAATAAGTTCAAAAGTGAACTATTTCGGTAATTTTATTTTAAAATTATATTATAAATGTAAACAACTCGCTTAATTACAAGGGTTATCATGTAATTTAAGATATTGATTCTATTGGATTGGAATCCCATTCCACCTCATCTAGAATCCCATTCCATCAAATTTCATTCTAATGGAATCACAAAAGTGATTCCATTGGAGAACCAAACAACGGAATAGGAATCGAGCGCGGAATGCGATTCCATTCCGTCCTCGATTCCATCCAACCAAACATGCCGTTATTGTTTATCAGACAAAACGATGGAGTCTAACTGATCTTCTAGACAAACAACTAGGAGTAAGTAAATATCTAAAGGTCTCAAAAAAAAATGAGTCTAAAGTATTTTAAACAGCTAAAACCCAGATATTGGGAAGACTCAGAGTAAGCCGCCGGAAAGCAAGCACTCGTGGTCGCCATCAATGGATCTCTTAAGAGAGAGAAAGAAGAGAGAGAGGTGACACTGCAATTTAAGCGGATGTGAGCTAGTATCCCACATCGGCTGTACTAGTTACCTTTACAGCAAATATAAGGATTACGTGGGACCGTCAAATCACCTCGCCACGAGACGGCGTGAGCGGGTTATGATCCTCTGTCATGGAGGAGAAGGACCCAGGAAAGTCCCCGGGTCGTAGGGTGCAGAGATGCAGGTCCGGAAACGGATGGAGCTTCGGTGTTGGAGTTCATAACGGGCTGAGACACGTGTGGAGCCTTGGACTCCCACCGAAGTGGTATTTGACCGAAACACAGTTATTCACGCGGCCCATAATGGTCCTCTTTGGACTGGGCTAACTGAACGGGGCTTACGATCTCGTGGTATAACTTTTCTATTTTTGACTTTCTTAATATTACCTAATTAATTATAATTATTTCTTTAAAATCTATATAATATAAAATTCAATATTTTATTTACTACAAATCAACCAAAATTTACAAATAATCAATTTATTATAATAATTAAATAGTTTAAATTAAAATTGAATTGAATTAATCTCACGAACCAATGGATATAAGGGAATCTCGTCGCATATACCATGCGAACAAGATCTTTTCAAGTAAGGAAAAACGATCGGGCTGAGAACTGGAGTCCTCTTTGAGCCGAGCTGATAATTGCCTTGCCTAGTTGAAGAAGTCCGAGCTGGCAGACTCCGGGGCGAGCTGACGAACTCGAGCGCTCTCTGCTCGTCATCTTCGCACTCAGGGTCTCTCCGGGCCGTCTTGAGGCTCCGGTCCATGGGCCTCTACAGGTGGGTCCAAAAGTCCAACCCAGATGATCAGAGCACTAATCTACTTACTCATTGGCTACTCAGCGAAGTAGGTTAATTAACTTGAGTTTAGCTCCCTAAATTCGCAGCGCTAATCGAATCTAAAGCCTATAAATACCTCATGATTTCCACTGCCCAACGGTACGTCTTCTCTACTGACACCAGAGCATTTCTTAGCCCTTCTCCCCCGAATACTTACTCTCACGCCGAAGTGACTTCACCGGACACGACCCCGGTGAGTCTGTGCAGGTGCTCAGAGTGAAGGAGGGGAGCCCAACTCGGAGATCATCAGGACCTCTAAATTCTTCAGTACCACACGCCACTAATAATCTTGTGAGTATATAACATTTCTAGACCATACTGTTGGTCGCTCACCACTTTTGGACACCAACAATATCTAATCTTGTACTACTAAAGAAAAGAAATTTTAGAGTCTATGTCAGTATTTTTTCATCCTAAAAAGTAAACAAAATATTTCACTAGTTCGCGAACATTAACGAGTCAAGTTCGAACATATATTAATTTTTTAATTAATAAACGACCTTAAATAAAAGATTTTATTTCATTTATTAAATGAACGAATTTCGAACAAATTATCATCGAGCCGAGTTCACTAAAAATTTGATCATTTACAATACTAAACCCAATCTATCAAAGTTAAAAATAGAGCGTTCGCAATTAACCCTTATTACAATCATCGTATTTCCTCTCGTGTCGTGTCCTGTTAACACGACAAAAGATTTCAGAACTGTAGATTTTTACGCTTGTCATGTTTGATACGATATGGGCCCAAAATTTGGTAATGTCAAGCCCAAACACCATGACTTCGTGCCAGTTTTGCGTCAATATCCATATCTAATTATAGCTTAAAAAACCTGGCGTGGCAAAGACAAATACTTGCTAAGACGTCTCAAAACATCAGATTTCAACATTCAACCCAAAGCATTCCTTACAACAAACCTAAAAAAAATGTCATGTCACGGAATAAACACTGTAAGAGAAATAAACACCAACATACAACAAACCCTCTGAAATGACTTCCGGATTACACAAACAGCAGTCACGGTAGTAATTCACTCTTTCTATTATGTATCTGCTCCGCTGAGCACTCCTCATTTCGCCGAACCACTAGCTTATGTGCCCATCCAATAGAAAAATGCAATACAAAACAAAACTACACAGCTTCGATTAGTCGTCCATGTCGACACTTCTTCAAATAATGGTGCTGGCATCAGATTATTTGTTCACCTCTGCCACTTCCTCTCTGCAAAATAAGAAAAATAGGTACGTAAATTGTGACAAAAAGCTTATTTTGGCCTACATTAATAAAGGTAACAACAGAACTTAGAAATGTGCTGAAAATATAATGCTTAGGACTAGATCAAAATGAAAGTAAAACGATCACCACCGAGGCCAGTTTTTTCTAAGAGGGAGAAGAAAAAAAATCAATCAATTGCACTACTAGGGATGACTAAAATGGGCAACTGAATGCACATGTCCCTCTCAGATGGACATAAAATTATGACAAAGGGGTTTTCACACTTCGTACCCCTGAAGTTTGACCAAAATCTCACTTCAATCTCCGTAGTTTCAATTTGAACATATAACACCTTTTAAAGGCCTTAATGCCATTTCCAGGTGGAAAAGCCTTTAAAGATAGTTGGGTGCGCGGCAAGTGATGGTTTGGCATCCAACACTGGTAATGAGTAATGGAGATATTGATTGGACTGAAGTGGAATCATTACAAAACTTCAGGGTGTCGTGCTCAAATTGAAACTATGGGGGAACCAAGGAGAAATAATGATCAAACTTCAGGGGTGCAAAGTGTCAGACCCCGTCAAAGAAACATTGGACTGTGTGATTATGTGATAGTCAACCCCCTAACCTCTATAGAACGCAATATCCTGGACAATGTACTAAAACATTGTCGCAAGGACTGAAAATAACTGTTGCATTAACAATAAATAGGCTTTAAAGAAGGAAATACCATTCGAGTTAGTGCTGTTTCCCTTTGCCTGAGACATAGACCGCTGGATTCTAGGTGATCCTTGCCTGCCATTAGCACCAGGTAGAGAGTGTCTCTTTTTGATGTAAAGGTCCTTGTCTTGCAAGTCAGGACTTGATCTCGGGGAGCTATTCGCGAGGGCTTTGGCTCTTGCAGATTCAGTCGCCTGCATGTAACTTGGGAGAGAGTTACTGCTACTGCTATCCCTTGGTTCTTGATCAGCATTCTCAGTTTTCACCGAACCAATAGAAATTCGTCGCTTCCCAGTCTTGGTATCTTTAGGTAACTGCTCCGAACTACTCCTGGCCTCAGAATCGTGGTTAGGGTTTGAAGGAGATCCTTTACCAGCAGAGAAGGACTTGCGCTTTTGGTTGGATACACTTCTTTCACTTTTGTTTTTCTTAGCTTTTACTGAAATCTGACTAGAAGGAGTGCCATGTGACTCGGGGATAGTTATATGACTCCTCGGAGACGCTTCTGGAGATGACTTCAATGCATTATGGCCAGTCTCAGAGTCCAGCTCATTCTGTAATTCATATGCATTTTCCCCTTGTTTCTGCTCTGACTCTGAGGAATCAACAGCAATAACAGCTTTATTAGGTTCATCTGCAGCACAATTAAGATCTTCATGCTTGGATTCAGATAAATCACTCGTGGGGATGGTGGCTTCACCCTTTGTTTCAACATCTATGCCTTTAGGACTCTTCAGATTGATACTCCCATCCTCAAAATCTTTAGCTTCCTGCTCAAATTCCGGGGCCCCAACCTCAGATCTATCGGGTGAATCGAGAGTAGACGAAATAGAAAGTTCTGTCCCACATTCAGATCCACCAACATGACTACTCACGCTATTATGGATAATTGACTTCTCAATCTGGCCAGTCTCCCTTACACCATCCCTTGCGGAAAAGATTTCATCGGTGAAAGAATCATTTCGTGCATCTTGATAGGTGAAAGAGTCATTTCCTTCATCTTGATAACATGAACTTACTGATTTTGCTGAATTGGTAGTAGAAGTCAACTCTTCAAATTTTGAATGAGCCGCTATAAATGCAGGATTGCTTGCCCTTCTTGATCCAAATGCAAACCTTTTCCCCTCAGTCTCAGTATGATCAGAGGCAGACCTTTTCATTGAATGTTTGGGTTGTTCAATTTCAATTTCAATTTCAGACTTACCAGACAGGGAATTAGGTTCACTTTTTTCAATCAAGACCGGCGGTTTAGTTTGCTCAGGAATTAGATCTGACGGCTTAGATTGATCAGGAATCACGTCTGATGGTTTCTGAATTGAATTCGACGAGTCCACGTTTTCAGCCAGGGGTTCCTCCAGGATATGTCTCCCGGAAGTTGGAATTTGTTGGCCTGCTTGGAATTCAAAATTTTCTGATCCATCAGTGACAAGATTATTTTTACTTTCGGATGGAACTGCAGCTTCACCTGTACTCGATATCAAATCTGTTGACTCGCGATGACCTTCAGACGGAATTACAGTTTCTACTTGATTGTCCAAACACTCCATAGTTTCCGGCACCAGTTGCCCTTCTATCGAATCTAATTTCTCCGACTCTTTAGTCCTCAATGATGAAACGGACATCCACCTCTCCAACCATTTCCACGATGAGTCTGATTTTGAAAGATCACACTTGATATTGATAGATTTACTCTTTGGTTTAGACTCCAGAAGCTTATACAAACAAGGGAAACAAGGTTTCAGTTGAAAACAGAAGCAATGAAAAGTGAGAGCAATGACCAGAATTAAAGGTCTCCATTCAACCCAAAAAGGAAAAGAGGAGCGATCCAATGAACTTACCTGACGGGCAAATCTATTGCTGAGTAACTTTTCAATGGAATTTTCTTTTCCCTGCAACAATGTGGAATGATCAGTATAGCATTTGTGACCCTTCAGTCTTTTTTTTTTTTCAATGATTTTACAGTGGCATAACATTTCCTAATGGCTGAAATTAACCAATGTCAATTTGATAGTATTACCGAGGGTTTTAAACTGTCATTATCTTTCCAATACATTTCGCCTTGGTTCTTATCGGCACTTCCTCCTACAGCACGGCGAGCATGACGTGCACGAACAAGAGCCTGCATTTTGACAATGGCTTGAACGCAACGAAGAGTTCCCACAGCATGATTCCGAACCAAATGTCCACGTACAGCAGCTTGCAACTTAACTATGTTTTTATGCTTCAGCAAATCTTTGTGAGCCTGGCAAAAATATTGAAGCATAAAAAAAATGTAGAATTAATATTGAAGAAGAAGTATAAACAAATAATCACAAAGGCATACCAAGAATCCCCTGATAGCAGCCTGAATGATGATAACAAAAGATTCATCTGGTGTCTCGTCAACCTTGTTATCATCTGCTGAAGCAACTACAGTCTCAGATAATTTTGAATCAACCAACGCTGGCAACTGGGGTTTCTCATCTGCCCATTGTATTGTTGAGGCTTTTTCAGGAACATCAGGGCTATCCCGCGCTTCATAGCTGACAGTAGTCAATTCTGGACTTCCCTTGTTCCCAGAGGAAGGTGCTTCTGATATAACAGTGTTGCTCAGCACACGATGCCTCGCAGATCTCTTCCGGAAACTCCATCCACGTTTATCACTTGAAGCCTTGTTCTGGTTCAAAATTGAACCACTACCATTTAATAGAGATGGATATAAAAGGAATAAAAAAAAAGACCAATATACGCTCTTAATTCTATATGATACATACATGAGTGTCTAATTAGATAAATAACAAGCCTTGCTAAGGTGCCATCAAGACCAAATGGGAAACAAATAGTATGTAAGATTAATTCGAATTACCATTAATCCTCTCCATAGCCTTTATGATTTCCATAATCATGCAAGTACATAATATAAGCGCATATGTAGCAAAAATGAAACATTAGCAATGTACGACTGAAAAATCCACAATAACAATAATCCGTTTATAAAACTAACAATATTTAATTTCTCTATAGAAACTTATAACTTGAGTACTCAACAAAGCAAAAACAAAACGGCATCCGTCAAAACAGTAACCTCAATGACAGAATTAGAACTCGTGCAATATAGAAATGACAGCCACTACTGCAACTATTCTGATTTTCAGAATCCAACCACCCTGCCCTATCCTTTATGATAAGTTTGGTAACAATAACATATCGGCATCTTAAGAAAGTAGTAAATGATGCCCTGTTGAGATAGGATTGATACCGGCTCATAGCCAGGATGTATAACTACTTTAATATCATTATTTTTTGGGGGAAATATAGCTCTAGATAGCTAACTACTGTGTTCCATTAATGGAAAACCTCATATACTTCAATGAAAAAAAGTGCGACTCGCTCTTTGTTGAATCCCACATTGATGTTGGGCTCCCCGATATCCGTTCGCAGTGGTTTGTTAAAGTCCATCCTGCGCATGAGAGGGCGTGTTGAATCTCACATCGCTTGTGTTACCTGATCCTGAGCTATATATAAGTCTAAGGGTAATCCTCCTCTTTCAAGGCGTCTTTTGAGAGAGAGTGAGGCCCATTGGATTTCTACACTCTTCCTCAAAATCAATAGTTCATTTAATTTCAAAAAAAAATGACAAATGGAGGAAATTATTATAATAAAAAAGGAATATGGGATAGGCGCTAACCTCCAGAAAGCCGGAACACTTTAAATTGTTGATACGGTTGTTAGTAGAAAACGACAATTTTCGAATTGACAAGAGTTAAAATAGTTGTATGATTTGTGGCTACAAACTGAAGAACATAAGATCAGCATTGTTTGAATGCCACATCTAGTTGCAAGCATTTTTGCCATTTGCATAATCTAGGTGCACACACCTCCTGGTTGGCAATGTGCCATGCAAATATTTTCACCAAATGTATAATGCCGATTCCCAAGAAGATGATAAAAAATATATAAGGAAATTACTTTGGCAAGTGAGATAATTAATTTTATGAATTCCAAATAACAAAGATTATATACCACTAATAAAGAGAAACTCAAAATAAAACCTACCCCATCTCAGCACGACTTACGGACACGTGTTTTTTAAGTAGAATTTTATTCCAGCAATGGCACTAATTTTGGAAAGGGGGAGCTGTTGTCTTTAATTTGACTTGTTGTCTACCTTATTTTGTTCCGCATTGTTCACTTCATTTAACCAACTCATCAAAACGGATCTCACGACAAATATATGAGCTGAGGGAAAAGAGAAACACCCTGCCCCATATAACCCTAGAATTCCATAATCCAAGCTATGTAATAATATCCGTATGGTACTGACAGTGCTTCCATATTACACTCTGACATGAAAATCAGACAACCGTTCATAGAAAGCTCAATGATTTTACGTGAAGATAGAACTTTCCATTAATCTATGATGAGATGCTGAGAAAACAACCTTACATTGTGATCTTTCAGTGGAAAGATTAGCAAGTGAAGAAAAAATATCAATAGAATGTCCTTATGAAATACAATAATTTCAAATTCAAATCCCTCCATTGTCGGATCTTAGCTCTGGAACTAAAATGCATGAAATAAACCAACGGATCAACGTCTGAAAGGTTATAAGTAAACCATGAAAAAATCTCATTGAATTTGAAGATCTACACCTAGTTTTCTCCTAGGGCTAAAAGAGTTGCGAAGATCGCACACTAAATTCTATCAGATTTGCAGTCATGAAACGTAGCAACCTCATAGATCACATACACAAACAGTTGCTAAATCAAAATGTCTAATTAATTTCACTCAAACGAGACGCCAGATTCTCTGCAAGCGTTGCCTGCATCCAATCGAATTAACTACACCATCATAAAAACAGAGATCAGAATCCTCGAACGAGGAAATGATCAAAAACAGCACAACCGGCTACTGATAAAAGCTATACTGTTTCAGTTTTCATTTCTCCAACAACAAAAAACACCAAATCGGAGACGTAAAACAAAAATTCAGCAAAATACACTTCCCAAAGCTCATGGAAACTGAAATGCAGACGAAGATAAGTATACCTCAGGAGCTTGGGCTTCAACATCGTCTCTATCGGCAGAGTCGCTCCCGCAGGCGATAATCTTCAAGCAAGATGCGCTGGATCTTCCCATCTCCGGTGACTACTCCCTCACTCTCATAAACAAACACACCGTCTTGGAGGTTTACCCACTCTCTCTCGCTCTTCACGTTTTTGGAACTTGTACCAGATGGATAGAGAGAGAAAGAGAGGGGGAGCAGTTTTTAGAATACGGACCTCAACACACTGCTAAAATCTAGCTAAAATCTTCATTTCAAGTCCGCCCATTTATTAACCTTTTTTTTTATTTAAAAAATAAAAATCGAAAGTGAAAATATCGTTTAATATCGCGATAAATTGCTCGATTTTGTGCTTTTTTTTTAACGGATAATTATTCATTTATTATCTAAACATATCTTTTTGTGCTTAAATATGCTGATTAACTTTGTTTTCATCTAGTGAGGTGGGACCACCTCCCACAGCGCAACTCTGTTGACATTTTCATCTAATTTTTTTAATTAATTTTTTTTTCCCGTCCGAAAATCATCGGATTAACCTCCCGAAGTTGGGCGTTTATTTGTTTATCGTTTACCTTCCTTCATTAAATAGGTATGCAAGGCATGAAATTTAGATTACCGGGTGCATATATAGCTGCGGATAGGGATGGTCATGGGCCGGGCCGGGCCGGGCCGGGATCGGGCCGGGTTTTGACTAGGATATTACATAAAACTGTTAGGCCCTAACCCGGCCCGGCCCTATGATCGGGCCCTAATTTTATGCCCAAGCCCGGTCCTACAAAAAAAAATTAAGCCTAGGCCTGACCCTAACCCGACCCTATAATTTATTTATTTTAAAATTTAAAAACTAAATACTAAAATTATAAAATGACCCCTTAATTCTCTCTCTATGAGATGAATGAAACTAGGGTTTGTTAAATTATCTAACTAAAATTAAAAATTACAAATTGACCCCTCAACTCTTTTTCTATGGATATATATATAAAATATATATTTTTTATATTTAAAAAATGTTCGGGCCGGGCCGGGCCGGCTCTAAACAAAAATGATCAAGCCCTAGCTCGGCCCTAAAAATGAATGGGTCTTAGTCTTTAGGCCCTAACCCGGCCCATGGGCTCAAACACCAAGCCCAAGCCCTAAAAAAATAGGGCCGGGCTGGGCGGGCAGATCAGGCCTCCGGGCCCATAACCATCCCTAGCTGCGGAGGCCCTGCACATGGCGCCTGTTAAGCGTTCTCATTAGTGGATTCTACGTGGCGGGCCCAATCTAGAAGAAGAGATAATGTTTGCATGGCCTCGCCCAATTTGGATTCTTTCTGGTTCTGGATGCCATCAAGTTCCTTCACGCCCTAGGAGCTACGCACCCTGTGGAAAACTGGCATGAAGTCGTAGCACCAGCCCTCTACTGGATACAGAGTCGACATGTGAGTTATCAATCTCCACTCGCATCAGTATTTTTGCATGGATTGAATTGAGATTTAATAGAAGGTAGGTTATTAAAATGATATTTAGCAAAGTGAAATATTAAATGCTCTACAATTATTCTTTTCTAATTTGAAAAATCAATATGTATCTATAACTTCTAGTACGATAAAAATTTGTTGTGCCACAATGAAAAATCATTACAATATTTTTTTTGTAGCGTCACAATAAGAATTCAACTATACCCTCTTTTATACCATAATAAAAATAAAAAATAAAAAAATTATTATTGTGGTAAAATAGAGAGATTAGATCAAGTTCAGGTCATCATTAATCATCAAATTTATGACTATTATAAATCGAAAGTTATATTTTGTTATAAAAAAATAAGTTTATACTAGGCCACCCACCCCCTCTCACCTTTCTCTTTCACTACAAATTATCTTTCTCATTCTGGTAAAAAAATATAAGTGCAATGAATTTCAATTATTACAAAAAATAAAAAATAGAGAAAATTGTTGGACAGAGCTATGTTAAGAACCAAATTATAACAATTAGTACCAATTGTTTGTGATTAAATCAATTAATCTCATTGACTTAGACTTCTTGAATTGTTTAATCCTAATTTTGAACGGTTTAATCCCAATTTTAAAAAAGTCAAGAAATTCATGACCAAAGTACCCTCAAAAGATCTGTTCAATTTAGTAATTTTTCTTATTAAATGTTATTTAAAAAAACAGTTTTCACAACTAATAAGTGTCCTAGTCAACGAATATTATATTCAACATTCAAATAAAGACATCGGGAGTTATGATTATGTATTTTGTGGAAAACATAAACCCTAATTTATAAGGAGCTCATGTTATATATAACACCAACACACAAAGTAACAATGTATTTTTTTTGTTTTGTAATGCATAGCATATTAAATATAACATGAATTTCTATCAAATGTTAAAAAAAAAATGATATATTCAACATCTAAATAAAAGATGAAGGTTCTAATTGTATATTTCGAGGAAGCCATATGTCTTACTTTATAAGTAATTCATGTTATATATATGAAACATCAACAAACAAATGTAACAATATATTTTTTTCGTCATGTAACGCATACCACCTTAAATATAATATGGATTTCTATCCAATGTTCCAAAAAACGATTGACCTCTCATTTTAAAGACAGCGAAACGAAGATTATTCATGTATAATTTAATGACGAAAAATAGTAAATATATTTAGGACAAACATCTGATAATTTAGAAGAGTAACAGCTGCGCAAATTAGGGTATGCGTATAAATCGAAATGATAATTGATTAGGAATGGAAAATAATGACAATTTACTAAGGGCAAATCATACCATATATTTTAAAAGAATCACTCGATGCATTGAAAAACATTTAAGTTCATTTGGTAGTTTCGATATCCAAACAGGATTGAAACTACCAAATGAACTTAGTGTTTTTGAACTTATGACAAAATTATTGAACTTTTGAAAAAAATACTAAGGGTATGTTTGGTTGGAAGGGTGGAAAAGGAAAAAGGAGATGCAATTTTTTTTGTATCTTTTATAGAGGAAAAATCATTTTCTTTAGTATGTTTGGTTGAAGGGATATAAATTGATAGAAAATAATATTTTGTGTGTATTAAAAAAAGAAAAAAGTAATATGTTTTTTGCTTAATTTACTATTTTACCCCTACTGCAAATAAAATTGATATTTATTATATAAAATAAAGAGACAAAATGGTAATTTCAATTTTTTTCCTTCCAACTTTTTTATTTTCACCTCCATTTTGTGGAGGGGAAAAAATTGACGAGAAGGACATTTTTCACTTTCCTTTTTATTTATTTTTTTCATTTCACTTCCAACCAAACACACTACTCACTCCATTATTGACCACATTATCCATTTCATTTCCCTAAGCGTATGTTTGGTTGGAATGGTGGAAAAGGAAAAGAGAAAGGAAAATAAAAAAAAAAAAAATTTATCCTTTGTAGAGGAAAAATTATTTTTCTTAGTATATTTAGTTAGAGGGATATCGAATGAAAGAATCTGTATTTTTACTTAATTTACTATTTTACTTTATAAGATCAGGAACAACATAAGTCTGAAAATTTAAATTTATGAGATTTTCATAAAAAAAAAAAACCCTTTATTAATTTATTTACTTGCATAACTAAAGTGAACCCTCCCCCATAATAAAGTACATATTCCCAACAACATTAAATCTGGGTTTTGGCATCAATCAATTAATAGTAACAGTATTAGCGATACAATCATAATTATAACGAGAAAAAGAAGAGATGACTAATCATTGGTGAGAAATTGACGAACGGTGAATTATTGTGGTTGCAACTTCCATGTGAAGTGAACCGGACACCGGATTATCTACCGCTACATACACACCAACCTTCTTATATTATTTAATTACTAAATTAAAATTTTAGATTATGCAACTTGTGATTTATTTAAATTATTTGTCAAAGGGAAGCCTCTCTGACTATAATTTTGGAAAAAATAGCTAATAATATCTTTAAAAGGCTAAATCTACAACACAGTCTTATTACTTTTTTTTTTTTTTTTGTACAAGATAATCCTTCAAAAAGCGTTGGTTTACACAAGATGATCCTAAATTTTTTGAAATGACGATTTTGTCCTTTTTGCACTTTCTTTTTCTCTTCCTTTTCCATTTCGTTGTTGCTCCCTTTCACATTGAGACGATCGACTGCTTGTGCCCTTCTTGCCTTCACTGACGAAGTTTTTGCCTTCTCTGACGCCGAACTTGGACAAATCTCCACCTTCGTCAAACAGATTTACCTTGCAGATCATCGAAAGTTGTTCGTTTTAGATCGGTGAATTGATGCAATCGATGAGGTGAGTTTCGATTTTGATTCCTCCTCCCCTTTTGATCTTTTTGATGAAATTTGAGGTGAGGTGACGAAGATGAGGGAATCTTGTTTTCTAGGGCATCGAATTTGTCTTTTAAATGGATAACGCAAGCAACGAAGGACGGTGAGGATCGAATCTAGTAAAAAATCTCAATCGGAGTTAGAGGATGAGGAAATGAAGGACTGTGAGAATGGGAATGAGATGTATGTATTCTCTCGCCTCCGATTAACCGTCGGCGACTTATGTTCGTTGTTGTTTTGACTTCGATTACGCTATAGTTGTGGAGCTTCGAATCCAGTGATTTGTTTGTGCATGTTGAATGGATTAGGGCTTCAATTAACCGGTGATTGCTTGTGCATGTTGAATGGATTAAGCCAGTGATTGTCTGTGCATGTTGAATTGGATTGATTTGGTTGATTTGTTTGGATTCATTTGGTTCAATTGAATTATGAATTTGATATACAAATATATATATATATGTGGAATTTAGGATTTTTGGTTGTATAGATTTTGTTTGTATGACGGTGAAAGTAGAATATAATACGATCTCGTATTATATTCAACAAGATATCGTGTTGAATATAACACGAGATTACCAATTTGAATGAAAAAATTGGAATGTAACACGACCTTGTGTTATATTCAATACGAGACCGAGCTGAATGTAACACGATCTGAAATTGTGTTGAATATAACACGAGGAGTAAAATTATCACAAAAAGACAAAATGACTATTTTGTAACATGTTTTTAAAAAATGTGTATTTGGTAGTTTTATTCTCATATGAGGGTTTCTTGGTAACTGTCCCTATAATTTTATATATTTTATATGGTGAATTGTAAAAATATAAGAAAGTATAAAAATTTAGTTTCTACAAAAATACTCGACCTTGACTTTAGATGTAATCACAACAAAACATCATGTCGTGTAATAATTTTATATTTTGAAAAAATTTGTTGTAATATATTTACTGTATAAACTAAAAATTAAAAATTCTGAATTGTTTAAAAAAATAAAAATCATAGATTTTATCACTAGATGATAAAAATTTAGTTTCTACAAAAATACTCGACCTTGACTTTAGATGTAATCGCAACAAAACATCATGTCGTGTAATAATTTTATATTTTGAAAAAAATTGTTATAATATGTTTAGTGTATAAACTAAAAATTAAAAATTCTGAATTGTTTAAAAAAATAAAAATCATAGATTTTCTCACTAGATGATACTTTATGATACTTTAGTAGTTCTGAAAAAATAGAAGAAATTTTAATTTAAAAATTTGTAGTGACTTTTGATGAAGCCGAAAATTAATTCTTCAAATTTGTAATTCTTCAATTAATTTCTGTCTGCTCAGATTAATCTCCTAGTTTAGGTTCCTACAAAAAATAATGCACCGTGGTAACCCTGTTGGCGTTGCACTTTCGGTTTGAGTATAAGTTGATGGTTTTATTGGTTAGAAAACATGTGTGTACCTGGTTAAACCATCTTTCTGGTACTTATAGACGAGGGAAGATTCGTTTGCCAAGTCTTCTTTAAATCCTAGTCTATTACCATAACTGTGGCGTAATCGGCGAGATGGGAAGTTGAGGAGACGTTATTTAGTGAGTGATAACAACTCGTTTCTTAATAAGCAAAAAATGTTATTGTTCCCAAGCAGGAATACTGACAGCGATGTGTCTTGGAGTTCGGGGGAAAGTGTAGAGGCTTAAGAGCATGCTTTTCTTGGCCGGGTTAATGTCGGGGGTCGGCTCGTTTGGGGGACGCTACTCAGGACAATGCTCATCCTAGGATAGGCATACCAACCAATGTAGAATACTTAATTTGTAGGCTCTCGTGCTTAGCACGTTCCTTATAGACACATGGCAATGATTTGAGTCATGTTTGATTTTTCTTTCAGTGATTTTTTGTTGTGCAATAAATTTAGATTTTTAATAAATACTAAAATTTCAAAAAATTGTTTTATCGTAAGTTAGTGAATATTGAATAATATATATATACTATTCAATAACGAAATACATAAAGGGGAAATGTACCAATATAGTATAGCTCAAGTGGTAAAATCTGTTTGAGTTAAAACAGTCATGATATGTTTGATAGGAGGTGAAAAGGGGAAAAGAAAGGAAAATAAAAAATGAAATGGTCTATTTTTTTTTTCTTTTTATATTTAGTATGAGAGGAAAATGAAAAAGAAAAAAAAAATGGTTTTCCCGACACTTTCCCCCCCCCCAAAATAGAGGTGAAAATGAAAAGTTAAAGGGTGAAAAAGTCAAAATTACTATTTTACTCATTTATTTTATATAACAAATACCAATTTTATCTATACTAAGAGTAAAATAGTAAATTAAGTAAAAAATGTATTACTTTTTTTTTTAATACACACAAAATATTTTTGTCCATTGTGAAAGAAAAATTATTTTCTCTAATGTTGTTTGGTTGGGAAAGAAAATGAAATGATAGAAAATAATTTAATTTAATATAATTTATTATTTTGTCTTCATATTTTCCCAAAATAAATTAAAAAATTAATTATTAAGGGTATAATTGTAATTTTGATATCCAAAATCATTTTTCTCTCTTTTTCCTCCCAAATTTAGGTGGCAAAAAAATTATCTCGAAATTTGTGTTTTATCTTTCCCATTTTCATTCTCCTTTCATTTTTCTTCCATACTTAACCCAATTTTTTTTCATTTTTCTTTTTATTTTTTATTTTCTTTTCATTTTTCATCCATACCAAACACATCTTTAAGGGATTTCTACAAAAGTCAAGAATTCGAATTTGAAAAAAAAATACTTATTCAAAGGGACAATTATGCGTATACTTGTTGAGACAATTATCCATTCCGAGCGACATTATTCGCATATCCTATGTGGGTGTCAAAGGGAGGCAGGGAGGGGGGGGGAGAAAAATTTAAGTATTTTCCTGACGCGTGGGATTAGTTGTATATGCTGTGTGGGTGTGAAAGAAGGGGTTGGAAATGTACGTATTTTCCTGACGCGTTACAGGTAAAATTGTTCGATTGTATCCGACAAGTATAACCATCTATTGACAGCTATCTTGTCTTTATTAGACACGTGGCGGAGAAGCACAATGGACACGTTTGAGCACATGATCCCTTTGCCCCTATAATTTGCGTGGCCTGTCTGATCCAACTGTGCACCGCATGCCATGTTCACCTGCTGCATGTGGGGTTACACATTAGGACCCAATTATTTTACTTTAAGTATTATTATTATTATTAGGACTAATTCAACTCGATTAAAAATAAATAGTGCCTCTAATATACGGTATCAAATCAGTTAAAACTATCCCAAAACTTATAGTCTAATGAATATCTAGTTTATCTTTCTAGTAAAAGGTTTAGAGTTCTGATATGGGAGAATCTCGTCACATATATCACACGAACAATATCGTTTCAAATGTAAAAAAATAGCCGGGCTGGGAGCTGAAATCTCCTTTGAGCAGAGCTAAGAATCGTCTTGCCGAGCTGAAGAAGTCTGAATCGAGCCGGGCTGACGAACTCGGGCACCCTCTATCCGTCGTCTCTGTGCTCGGAGTCTCTAGGCCTCTATAGATAGGCTCAAAAGCCTAGCCCAGATGATCAGAACACTAATCTACTTGCTCATCGGCCCCTCAGCGGATTAGGTTAATTAACCTGAGTTTAACTCCTTAAATTCGTAGCGCCAATCGAGTCCAAAACCTATAAATACCTCATGGCATCTATTGCCCAAAGGTACGTCTTCTCTATTGACACCAGATCACTTTTGGTCTTTCTCTTCCGGATACTTACTCTTACGCCGGAGGGACTTTACCGGGCACAACCTCGGTGAGTCTGTTTGAGGTGCTCGGAGTGAAGGAGTGGAGCTCAGCTCAGAGGTCATCAGCACCCCTAAATTCATCAAGTGAATCACGCCACTAACAATCTCGTGGATATATTACCTTTCCGGACCATACTGTTGATCGCTCAACACTTTTGGACATCAACAAGTTCAACTTTTTCCCTCAATATATGTACCCAAAAAAAAAATCACTTAAAACTTAAACACACTAACTTTAATATATATATATTATAAAAGGTATTTTATAATGGGCAAGGTCCCTCACTAATTCATTCTTATACTCATGTAGTCATTTAAGTTTAGAGAAAAATTTAATTGGCATATGATAATTGTTTGATGTACAGTAACATTTGTATCACTCATTCATTATATTGTTGTTGATATTGTTGCTGTACAACAACATTTACATCTCCACATTCATTATATTGCTATTAATATTATTGTTGGATAATAACATTTGTATCCCACCATTTATTATGTTGCTGTTGATGTGAAAGAATATGTATTTGGGTTTATCTTAAATAATAAATATATATATATATATATATGATGTTTTCTCGACATGCAAGTATTAGTCTATTTTAAGTATTAGTCTATTTTAATTTTGATGGTAAAAATTGGGTTCTCTTTAATTTTTTCTATTATAAATCACTAAGATATTTTTAAATATTTCTAATTAATAATAAAAACTAATTATAGATAAAAATATATTTTTTGCCCAGGTGTATAAACTCTGAGATTTACTAAATTACATATTAGTCTCTTAACTTTAAATTTTTTTAACCTCACAAAATAAAAAACGTGATTAAAGATTTTGAATGAAAAATAAATGATGGTCATCATATGACTTTTTTAACAGGGATATTTTTGCTATATTTATCACTTCACTAAAATTTTTATCCTATTTTTTCAATGACGATAATGCTTTTTAAGAATGAGAGGAAAAACATCTAAATCGTTATTAGAGGATGATTATAGGAAGATATTTTATATTTAGTAGAGTAATGAAATAATAAAAATATTTTGAAGGTCGCACATTAAGTAAATGCATTTTCATCTCAATTTTATTAACAATTTAGAACAAATATGGAACTTGAAGAATCAAAATGTGTAGTTTACTATATTTCAAGGTTTACATAGACATTTATTCTATACTCTAAGTACCAAAAATGTAATTTTTTTCTTGATTTTTATAAAAATTAAAGGGCAGTCCGATACTACAAAACTCCCGCTATGCATGCGGTCCGGAGAATGGTCGAACCACTTAGGTCTATTGTACGCAATCTTACCTTACTTTTTGCAAGAGGCTGTTTTCATTACTCGAACTCGTGACCTCCAAATCTCATGGTGACAACTTTTACCGTTACGCCTAGACCCCCCTTCGATTTTTATAAAAGTAAACGAATAAAAATATTTTTAGAAATTTCTGTCAAAATATTTTACACCTCCACTTCTAAGTTTTTTGAATCTTGAAAAAAAAAAGTTCAATTATATTTTTTAGGGACAATGGGTGGAAGGTCTTAAATTTAAACTCTAATTGGTAAAAAGTCCTAGAGGCGATAATTTTTTTTGATTTAATCATATTTGTTTTAAAAAGGCAAAAACCTTGCACATGTGATAGTCACGCGTCAGTTACATGTGATAGTTACGCGTCAGTTAAATGTAACTATTTTGTGTGTAATATTACTATATTAGTTACAAGTAACCTCTTTTTTTTTTTTTTTTTTTTTTTTTTTTTTTTTTTTAACATTTAACAATTTTGTGTGTAAAAAATTTGTTAAATATCACAAAATCACACAAAATATATGAAACTTTTTAGTTACATGTTTATGATATATAACTAAAAAATTTGATATTTTTCAGTTATATGTTCCAATAATATATAACTTTTTAGTTACATGTCTCTGATATATAATTAAAAAATTTATTTTTTTCAGTTACATGTTCTAATAATGTGTAACTTTTTAATTACATGTTTCTGATATGTAATTGAAAAGTTTGATATTTTTTTAATTACGTCACAAAATATTACATATATATATATATATATATATATATATGTAATTGTAACATGTAACTAAAGTACATGTAACAAAAAATATCTAAATATATGTGAAAAATAACAATTATAAAATTGTAACTAACATTAGTTACATGTAACATAATTTACTATAAAAACCGAATGTACTCACTAAGGGCTCCCTACAATCTCTGTAATATTCTTACAATTCCTGCAATGCGAGATTAAAATACAAGTGAAATCTAATTTAAAGGATTAAATCAAAACCTAATAACACAAAAAGACTTTTCACCAATTAGACTTTAAAAAATGGACTTTTCACCGATTTTCCCTATTTTTTATGGGCATGAAAAATCCATGATTAGTTTAAATTTTATTTCGTTAATTTTTTTGTCTTTAACCTAATTAAGTTTGATTTTTTAAGTTAAATTAAAACAACCAATGAAGTTTTTTTTTCTTGTAATAACCCTAAAATTTTATAATTTACTATTCATCCAATCCACTTGGTACATTATTATTTTTTAAAAAATTAATAATTCTGTAAAAATTAACGTCAACAAGAAACTATAATAACTATTTAGTGATATTCGGTCGCTGATTCACTCCTACCGTATTAGCGCATAACATTCTATTGCATGCACGCCATCAAACGTTAGGAGTGCATGATTTGACTAATCTCAAATCAATCCAAACGGTTCCCTTAAATAGATGATGAAAATCTCAAAAATATTGAACATCTTAAAAGGAAAGGAAGTAGTGGGGGGTGGTGGAGCCCTAATAACATGGGGAAAGAAAAGAAAAAGTCATGGAATGATTACAAATTGATGCAATGTTCCTCTCTCACCTTTTCTTTTCTTTTGGCTTTGGGCATAAACATGAATTTATTAATGAGGGGGAGGGAAAGAGGTTGCAACCACTAGTAGCTACAAAAATCATCACTTCTTAGGATGCTTCCCAACTTCATATCTACTCAATTCTTGAAGGACTATCTCCTCCTAGTGTATTGGGAGCCTCTTGCAATAATTAAGATTCATTTTTCTTCCAAAATTTTGAAAAAAAAAATATAGAAAAATTTGTTTTCATTTTTATAATAATTTTAGAATCAATTTTTTTGAGAACAAATTGTATTTTTTTTTTTACAATAAAGTGTTGTCCGGGCCAATTTACATGTACCTCAAATCAACCAGGATTTGACTCTCCTAGAGAGCATTATGTGAATTCAATTTTAAGGGCATACTCCTCCATATCGACTTAGTGCATTCATGATTAAATTCAAGATTTAATTCCCATAATACTCTTTAGGAGAACAAATTGTACTTTTTTTACGGTAAAGTGTTGTCCGGGCCAACTTACACGTACCTCAACTAATCACTTCTCCGGACAATCTTAAAAGCGCACTTCTCTACATCAGCTTAGTGCATTCGGGATTAAATTCAAGATTAAATTCCCAAAATGCTCTCTACGAGAGTCAAACCCTGGTTGACAAAGAAACAGTATACCTTCCCTTGCCAACCGGATTAACATTTCTTGGGTGGGAACAAATTGTGGTATTTGTGTTTTTTTATATGGAAACATTGGAAAAATAATATTTGTGGTTCCTAAAGTATGAAGTGGGTATCTATGTGGATCTTGAGTTTGATTCCTCAAGCGTTATTAATAAATTTGGACGAAAAATAGGTTATGCTCAGCACATGACCTTTAAATGAGGATATTTTCGTCAATTTATCACTCCATTAAACCAAATTAAGACTTTTTTTTCTCTAACATTTTTAACAATGATTCAAATTTTTTTCTCTTATTTTCAGACAAATCGTTGTTAGAAAAGTTAAGAAAAAAACGTCCTAACCTTAGTTAAGTGATAAATGATAAAAATATTTTTATTAAAGGTCATGCTTTGAGCACATTCCATTTATAAAGTTTAAGAGATAATTTAGTAATGACCAAAAGTAGAATTTTCCCTACATATTATTATGCATGAGGGATGATTGGAAAGAGGGTGTTAGGGGGGTGGGTGGGGGGACCAATTAGTAATAGTAATAGTATTAGTATTAGGCTATGAATGAAGCAAACAAAGACAAGATTCCAAAGAAGCAAAGTTGGAGTGAAGTCACTACTCACTATGCTGCTTTGAAAGCTACTCATGACTGATGCCTCACACCCTTTTTCATCCTTTGTTTTACAAGCAAACTTTGCCCCATTTTTGGTCCCCTCTCATCCCCCCAAAAGGCTACACTTTAACACCCCCCAATTAAAAACTAATAAGACGAAATCATTTTATCTCATAACGTTCTAAAATTTTGAACCTTTTACACCAAATTCATCAATTTATTTTGAACAAAAATACTGCTATTCTTCATCAAGTTTGCAAAAAAAAAAAAAAAAAAAAAAAAAAAAAAAGTGTCATCATTTTTCATTCTTTGTGACTCTCAAAAACAATAAAAAAAAAAAGTTGATTTACTTTCATAATTGAAATCGATCAATAGTATAGAGTTGTTGAACGTAATCCTGCGATATTTACATCCTGCAATCGGCTACTATTAAAAACTAATAAGAGGACATTGTGTCATTTTTTTTGGTATACTCACGAGTGTCCCCACACCCATACAAGTTGTGAGACTAATCTCGTTCGAGGTGTGTGGTTACTTCTCTCAACAAGTACTTTTCTGCAGGCTCAAATCCCTGACCTTGTAGAGATCTCTTAACTCCTTTAACTCACACAAACTTGTTTGGGTGTGGGGACACTCGTGAGTATACAAAAAAAAAAATGACACAATGTCCACTAAAAAAAAAAAAAAAAAAAAAGTTGATTTACTTTCATAATTGAAATTGATCAATAGTATATAAAGCTATTGAACGTAATCCCGTGATATTTACTTCCCGCAATCGGCTACTATTAAAACCTAATAAGAGAACATTGTGTTATTTTCTTTATATACCCACGAGTGTCCACACACTCACACAGGGTGCGAAACTAATCTCGTTCGAGGTGCGTGGTTACCTCTCTCAACAAGTATTTTTTTGTAGATTCAAATTCCTGACCTTGCAGAGTTCGCTTAACTCCTTTAACTTAAGCAAACCTTACCATTTGAACTACACTATGTGTTAACTGCTTTAAGAGGACATTGTGTCATTTAAACAAAATAATTTGGATTGATAATAAAAAAATATAAAAAATAGATCACAACACAAATTTGATAACTTGTTAGATTGGACACCCCAAAATTTGGGCTATGGCAAAAAAAAAAAGTAAAAATTTTTTTTATAAATATTAGCCGAAAAGCTGAGGCTGAGCCCATCAAGTCCAATATGTTAGGTCCAAAAGCTAAAAGCATTAAATACATGTTCCAATATACCTTCCTTTCGGAGGGAGATGTATCCAAGCCCAGCTCTCTCTAAAGGTAGAATTAAATGGAGACACTACCAACGTGGCTCAAGCTCAAGAACTATTCAAAAAAAAAAAGACACGTTTAAATTAAAACTAAAACAGTTAAAAAATTTCTGTAAAATCAAAAATTCAAACCTGCAAAAAAATACTTATTGAAAAGGACAGTCACAGAACCTTGAACGAGATTAGTTTTACATTTTATGTGGATGTGATAACACTTCTGGGTATAACATTCTATTTTTAATTAAAAAATAAAAAAATACAGACAGACTTAACCTCAAAAAATATATATTTTATTGTGTAGTCCTCCAAAAGACAGATGGTCTAAAAAAAAAAAATTCCCTAATAATTTATTATTATATTAATATTTCATGATTATGTTTTTAGTCGTGCTATCAAATAATGTCCTTTTTTTTTTTTTTTTTGATAATGTCCTTTTTTTTTTTTTTTTTGATAATGTCCCTTTTTTTGAGATTGTTGTCAGGGATCATAAAGGGCATGTTTTTCTTGCTAGAAATGGACATTTCAGGTGCTCTGCTCCCTCCTTTGCAGAAACTTGGGCCCTATGTATGGCAGTAATAATGACAATTGATTTTGATTTTTCAAAAGTTTTATTTGAGTCTGACTGTTTAACTCTAGTTCATGATATCAATTGTGAGAAGACGTTAGTTTGAGAATACAGAGTTATTGTTGAAGATATCATATTCTTCTCCTCGATAAAAAAATATTTTAAGTTCAAGGCGATTAAAAGAGATGGCAACAAACTGGCGCACCACCTGACCTCCAAGGCTTTTAGAAGATCTCATCTTATCTCAAATTTATCCTTGGACTCTAAGGTGGCGTTTGGTTAGTGTTCCCACTTTTTTGAACCCAACTGGGATGGGTTGAGTTGGATTGGGTTGAGAATTTTGGAAACAGAATTGCGTTTGGTAACGACAATTTTTGTTTTGTACTGAGAACAGAATCGTGTTTAGTAACGATTTTATCCTAAAACTAATTTTTTTTTTTTGAGATTTTGTTTTTGTGTTTGTCGGCGGTGGCAGTGCCCGATGGTGGCCGGACGGTGGTCGGCGATTGTCACCGAAAGTGGCCGGCGACCGTCGCCTGACGCCGACGGCAGCGGGTGGTTGTCGGACGGTGGCCGGAGTTGAGAGGGTTGAGTTGAGTTTTTTGGGCACAAAAAACTAAAAATTATACCACGTTAATCTATATTTCATCTTCTTCATTTTAATATCCATATTGATTATTTGTGAGTGAAAAATTAATCACTCAATGAACATTTATCAATTTAAGCTAAATTATGTGTTGAGTTAATTATCTTAGTTGAAAGTTCACAAACAGAATTTTTATGGTGTTTATCTTGGATGAGTTATTAATGATATTTGACTTTTTTTTTTTTTTTTACAGACTGTCATCAATTATAAATTAGATGACACATATGTACAATAATTTAAGAAAATGCGAGAACAATTTAATGAATGTTTTTGGACTAAAAAATATTGCGGCATTGATGACATGCATGGAGACTTCGTACCCTTAACATTTCACTATTATCTCACTTTAGTCTCCATGATATCAATTTCAATACATAACTAGTCATTCCTCTTCAGTCCAAATTACTAATCCTGTTATAAATTTTGACTGTAAATGGTCATGTACCTTGGTACACAAATATTTTTAAAGAGTTTAATGGGAACTTCCAGTCTCCTCAATTTCTCCCACCCCATCCCCAAATTTTCTGCTACACCCAACATTTTTTTTTTCTGCATTTGGGCCCGGGGGTGAGGGGAGGAAAATGATGAAAACACCCGTAAAATTTCTTAAAAACAATCCACTGTACTCGTTTATTATTCAAAATTATAAGACGGATAATAATTTGGACTAAAGTTATAAGGATCAAAGTGAGACCCTATTATACAAGGTCCAAAAGACCCTTAACCCAAATTGTTAAATTCTTGTACAAGTGGATAAATGATCACTCCGACAATGCATGCAAACCAATTTGGATTTAATACATTATTATAAGGTTACCCCACTTGGCATATTTCGTACAAAACAAGGTCTAATAATAGAAAGGATTATTACACACATCACATGAATCACTCATAGGCCGTCACCCTCAATATATTATATTTTTATTTACAATTTAAAAGAAAAAAAATCTTGTAAATCAACTACTCAAGCCATATGAACAAATCTTATAGTATAAAAAGATAGTATGCATAACCCAAACTAAAGCAAGTCTCAACACATAATTAATGGAGATTCTTCTTCTTCTTCCTCTTCTACCTCTTGCCCTATTTCTTCTCTTTCTTCTTCCTCAACAAAGAAGATCAAAGAGCAAAACCCTTTCTCCTCCAGGACCTCCCGGCCTTCCTTTCGTCGGAAACTTGTTCCAAATTGACAATTCTGCCCCTCACATCTACCTCTATAACCTATCCCAAAAATATGGCCCCCTCGTGTCCTTAAGGCTCGGTTTTGTCCCCACCATCGTTATTTCTTCAGCGAAAATGGCAAAAGAGGCGTTCAAAAATCAAGACCTGGCGTTCTCCGGTAGGCCGGTCTTGTTAGGCCAGCAAACCCTATCTTACAATGGCTTAGATTTGGCATTTTCGCCATACAACGATTACTGGAGGGAGATGAGAAAGCTCTGCAACATCCATCTTTTCGGCTCGAAAAGCGTTCAATCTTTTTCTCCCATTAGGGATGATGAGGTTAAGCGAATGATCTCAAAAATTTCTAAACTATCTTCATCTTCTAAAGTGGCCAACTTAAGTGAAACCCTAATGTCTTTAACGAGTACCATAATATGTAGAATTGCTCTCGGTAAGAGGTACGATGAAGAAGGCCATGGAAGAAGCAGATTTCATAGTCTTTTTAATGAAACTCAAGCCATGTTAGGAAGTTTCTTTGTCTCGGATTATTTTCCGTTGTTTGGTTGGGTGGATAAGCTCACCGGATTGTGTTCTAGGTTAGACAAGAATTTCAAGAAAATGGATGATTTTTACCAGGAAATCATCGAAGAACACCTCCATCCAAAAAAGGGAACAAAATCAAAGCAAGAGGACATCATAGACATCTTTCTTCAACTTAAAGAGGAGAAGTCAAGTTCCATTGACCTCACTTTTGACCACATCAAAGCAGTCCTCATGGTAACAATAACTTTTCTTTTTAAAATAAGGGGATCTTTGATAAGATATTTCATAACATCTATTTTTTTTTAATTTAATATTTTCTCTATTTATAATTTTACAGTATTGGTCTAAAATACTGACTGATATAAAATATTGGTTGTCATAATTAAATATTTTATGATATTAAGTGATAAGTGGTAAAAATTAAGTAAATCACGCATTATTTAAAATTTTGAATAATTTTTTAAGTAATATTTATTTTTAAATGATTGTTTAATTTTATAATCAAACCCACTTAATTTTATTATCAAAGGGTTTAAACCAATTTATTTATTATTATTTATTTATTTGTAAGTTTGGCACAATAAATGTTCTTCTTCTTTTTTCTGCAGAATGTGTTGTTAGGTGGGACTGACAACGGTGCAGCGACGGTGGTGTGGGCCATGACGGCGCTGATTAAAAACCCTACCGCCATGAAGAGAGTTCAAGAAGAAGTCAGAAAGATGATCGGAGAAAAACGTAAAGTAGAAGAAGATGATCTTTACAGCCTTCATTACCTGAAGGCAGTAGTAAAAGAGACCATGAGATTGTACCCTCCTGCCCCTCTTCTTGTTCCAAGAGAAACCATTCAAAAATGTGAAATTGGAGGGTACCAAATTCAACCCAAAACCCTAGTTTATGTCAACGGTTGGGCCATCGGAAGAGATCCTGAATCTTGGGAAAACCCAGAAGAGTTCTTGCCGGAGAGATTCTTGGGCAGCATCGATATTGATTTTAAAGGACAGGATTTTGAGTTGATTCCATTTGGGGCAGGCCGGAGGGGCTGTCCGGGGATACAAATGGGAGCGGTGACGGTGGAGCTTGCATTGGCTAATCTGGTTTATGCATTTAATTGGGAACTGCCGGCGGGAGTGAAGAAAGAAGACATTGATACTGATGTTATGCCCGGTTTGACAATGCACAAGAAAAATGCCCTTTATCTTGTTGCTACAAACTACTACCACAACCAAAATGCTTGATGTTCTAAATTAAATGTGGGTTTGTCTTGTATTTCCTATCAAACTAGTTTTAGATGGAAAAAATTATATTAATATATAAAAAATTATATTTAAATGTGGGTTTATTTTTTATTTAAAAATTATATTAATATATAATTTTTATTTAGACATATATATCAATGATCCTTTAATTTTATAATTCATATATTTTATAAAAATATAAAAAAAATATTTTTTAATATTAAAAAATAAAAACAAAATTATAACAAATTTTTTTTTTTTTTTTTTTTTTAATGTCAATATTTAAAACCATTAATGTCGTCACTCATATTTAATTTTAGAAAAAAGTAAATAAGTCTCCTAAAGAGGACTTTTCAATTTTTTTTTTTTTTTTTCAAATAATGGTTTTAAAATAATATAATAGTTCTTTTTGTTTATATTATTTAATAATTTCTATTATTTAATTAAAAATTATTAGAATATTGATCGCTAAAAAATAATACCCTTAATTGGTACCGCGATACTGATATAGTACGGTGTTCGCGTAGCGTGTCGAACTACAGGGATCGATCTTGTAATTATGAATTTTTAATTATTTTTTCTTTCTTTAACAAAAAAAAGAGTTTTGGTTTTTAAATGCACGAAAAGAAAATAGTAAATCTAGACAATAAATATAGGGAACCGGGTTAGAAATTGTGAAGTTCGTATTTTGGAATTATGTTTTTCTCGTATCTTTTTTTTTTTTAATTTAGATTTGTGTAAATGAACATTCTTAACTACAAGCCAGAACTACTCAGAAATGTTTGATTTATTATTCTTTGGCATTATTTATCTTCGGGATGCAATTCCTATGTTACTCTAATTTAGGGTGAATTACAATTTAGGCATAAATCATTCAAACAAATAATTAAATCTTAATAATACGATTATATGATCGTTAGATTTAAATTACAGGTACGAGATCTAATGTTCTAGCAATAATTAATTCTAAAATCGAAATCTCTACAAGAACATCTCGAGATTAAATTCAATCACGATTTAAACTATATTTCAAGCACATAACTCATCATCATATAATTGTTTACACACAAATTAAAATTAATCTAAAAATACAATATTGCATAAATTAAAATATATACCACAATCCTAACCCGGTTAGGAGAAGATTAGCTGTTTATCGATTTGTTTTTCATTTAATCGTCAATATATTCAACAAGCATTCAACATGAAGAAGTTCCAGGAGAATTCGGCAGTCCAAAATTGAAAGCGAAGGAAAAACTAAAATTCAAGAAGAAGGAAAAATGAATTATCCAAAAAAAACTGTCGGCTCCCCCTTAATACCAAAAGACAACCTCCAACCTTACAGCTCGTTTGGTTGGACGGAATGAAATAAAGATGAAATGGAATGGAAGAAGTAATAGAATGAGAGAAGGCATGGAATGGAATTGTTAATGAAATCGCTATTCCATTATCTTGTTTGGTTGGTATAGAATGAGAGAAATAATGGAATAGTGAAATATAGTAAAATTCTCATTATACCCTTATAAAATTATTATTCCATTATCTTATTTGATTGATATGAAATGAGTGAAGAAATGAAATGAAATATAATAAAATTCTCATTATATCCTTATTACAAAATTTTATTATATTTCACTATTTCATTCCTTCCCTCATTTTATTATATTTCACTATTCCATTCAATTTTAAGTTTTTGTTCACTAATTTCTGTTTTTGTTCTCAATTTTCAGTTTCTATTCTCTAATTTCTGTTTCTGTTCGCAATTTTTAGTTTCCGTTTTCTAATTTTCTGTTTTTGTTCTTAATTTTCAGTTTTCGTTCTCAAATTTCTGTTCTCTAAATTTCTGTTTTTGTTCTTAATTTTTAATTTATATTCTCAATTTTCTGTTCTCAATTTTCTGCTTTTGTTCTTAATTTTTATTTTTTATTCTCAATTTTCAGTTTCTGTTTTCAATTTTATGTTTATGTTCTTAATTTTCTGTTTCTATTCTCAATTTTTTGTTCTCAATTTCTGTTTTTATTCCCAATTTTCTATTCTCTAATTTCTATTTATGTTCTCTAATTTTTGTTCTCAATTTTCATAGACTATTATGTAATTTATGATGTTGATTCTATTGGGTTGGAATCTCATTCCACCCTATTTCAAATGGAATCCCATTCCACCCTATTTCATTCTAATGGAATCACAAAAGTGATTCCATTGGAGAACCAAATAACGAAATAGAAATCGAGGGCGGAATGCGATTCCATTCTACCCCGATTCCATCCAACCAAACAGGCCATTACTGTCGGCTCCCCCTCCCTCTTCCTCATTGTTCTTGTACCCTAATTTATCCTGATTCTTTCAATGGGCTTTAATGCCCAAGTCATTTGCTAGGCCAAAGGAGTAATGAGAAGAGGTGTTGGGCCTTGGCTTAAAACAAAATGAAACATAAGAGGAAAAGAGAATTGGGCTTTGGCAAAATAAAGAAAAAGGGTTGGCCTTGGCCCAGCACATGGGCCTGCAGTGCATAGGGCGCCACTTTTGACAGATTAACATGACCAATTTCGGAAGCTTGTATCTTCCTCATATGAACTCTGATTTTGCCATATGACCAGTCGTTAGAAAGCTCATAGAGTTTAGTTTCATATGAAACTTGTTTCATCCCAAAAATCTAACTGTGTAATTAGTTATGACCAAACAAAATAGACAGTGATCTTCATTCTTTGCCGCTAACCGCAACTTCTATCCGCTTGATTATTTTCTTGTGCATTTTGCTCCAAATTATATTATGTTTGCTCCAATTCTAAAAATCTAAAAAAATAAATAAAATAAATTAATCATACTAATTTAATGTATTCAAGAGATTAACAAAACTTAATTTAATGATATTAAATCGCACGAAATACGATGCGATCAAATATTTAATGGTATTAAATCTCATGTTCTGACAATAAAATGACAGAGTTCTGAAGTTGATAAATAATCTCACAATTGGAGAAATCAATATTTCTCAATTGAAGAAGTAGAGTGAGAATGAGAGATTAATTCCTCAATAGTCACAATTGAATGAATTTTGCACAAGTGTTTTAAGCTGTTTTTAAGGCTTTGTTTTGTATTCTTTATTTGTATTTCATCATCAAATAAAGAAATTTCATAGTTGCTCCCGAGGAGTAGGCGAAATTGCTGAATCTCGTTAAATCTCGTGTTATTGTTTGTGTGTGTGTGTATTTTCATTTCATCCCCATAATATTTGTTTAGTGTTGGATCCACTTAACATGCTTCCGCACAATTTATTATTATCTTAATAATAAAATGATGTCACTACTTGTTAAAATAAGTGATGAGTTGGTAAAAAATATTAAGTTAATCCGATTATTTTAAGGATTAAATTTCAATAGGATCACTTGTTTTATATGTTTAAATCTATCGAAAAAATTGAAAGATATTATACGAATTTCGTTCAATTATTATTATTATTATTATTATTATTATTATTATTTTTTTTTTTTTTTTACAGTTTATTGTTATCTTAATAATAGAATCATATGACTACTTGTTAAAATAATTGATATTGATGAAGTTTAAAACTAGTTCATCCAATGTGTTACTTTGGGACTGAGTTGAGGAGTTTTTACGTAGGGAATGTAATGGCACTTTTCTTAATGCGTGGAGGGCGTTTCGAACGCTTCCGAGTAGAAGTAGGCCAGCAACTTGTCCCCGGATCATAGTCTCGGCCAGGGTGCATTATGTAAACTGAGGGGTCTCTCTCCCCTAACTGCAGTTGATGTTGTAGATGGCTTTGTTAGGGGTGTGACGTTTCCCGAGAACGTGCTTACACCGGGGCGATCATGTTAATCCGCTAGGAACCTGTTATGACTTCTCGTGCCTGAGGACACATGGCGATGATCTGGGTCTCGCCTGATTTTTCCTCATCAGATATTCAAAATTATTAATCTAACTTTATATTTTTTGAAGTTCGCATTTCAGCATGGACACTTATCTTATGCATCTCAGTCCGTTGAAAAATTTAGAAGAATATTATAAATATTTAGTTCAAGTAAGTCTTGCATAATTTGGACGCTACAATAAATATTATTATTTTTTAATAAAAAATTAACTCCCTCCTACCCAAGGCATTTGAGTTTAGAAAATTATTTCACCAGTACTATGAACGTAATTTTTTTGGTGTAAATTAAGGTTTAGTTGAGAAAGGAAAGCTACATGCATACACGTGAGTCAGTATGACTACTACTCTACCAATTTTTATAGATAATTTTTTATTGTAAAGCATCTTTCCAAGCCATATGATCTAGCCTATATAAAGACAACATTAGTTTAGTGGCAAAAACACTTCAACAGGGGGAAAAAAGTGATTTAAGAAATTCTCAGTTCTTAGCTCCATAATTAATGGCGATTTTTCTCTTTCTTATTCTTCTAGCTCTGCCTTTAGTTCTCCTCTTTCTTCTTCCTCAGAAAAGAAGATCAAAGAGCAAAACCCTTTGTCCACCAGGTCCTCCAGGCCTTCCTTTCGTCGGAAACTTGCACCAAATCGACAATTCCACCCTTCATATATACCTTCATGAACTTTCCCAAAGGTATGGCCCCTTGATGTCATTAAAACTTGGTTTTGTCCCAACCATTGTAATTTCTTCTGCAAAAATGGCAAAAGAGGCTCTGAAAACCCTAGACATAGTGTTTTCTGGTAGGCCGGTCTTGCGAGGGCAACAAAAATTGTCTTACAATGGGTTAGATTTGGGCTTTTCGCCATACAACGATCACTGGAGGGAGTTGAGAAAGATTTGCATCATCCATCTCTTCAGCTCCAAAAGCGTTCGATCTTTTAGTCCTATAAGGGAAGACGAAGTTACTCGAATGATCTCAAAAATATCCGAGCTTGCTTCATTGTCTAAACTTGCTAATTTAAGTGAGATTGTATTGTCACTCACTAGTGCAATAATATGTAGGGTTGCTTTGGGTAGAAGGTATGACGAAGAAGGGAATGGGAGAAGTAGATTCCATAGTGTTTTCAATGAAACTCAAGCCATGTTTGTGAGTTTCTTTGTTTCAGACTATTTTCCGTTGTTTGGTTGGGTTGATAAACTCACGGGATTGTGTTCTAGATTGGAGAAGAATTTCAAGGAAATGGATGCGTTTTATCAAGAAATCATTGAAGAACACCTCCATAAACCGGCGACAAAATCAAAGCAGAAAGATATCATAGATATCTTTCTTCAACTCAAAGAGGAGCAGTCATGTTCCGTTGATCTAACTTTTGATCACATCAAAGCAATCCTCATGGTACCAACACTTTTTAACTCTAACTTTTATAATCTACAAAATGAGATTTTTTAGACAAGATGAGATTTTTTTTTTTTTTTTTTTTTTTCAGAATGTAATGATCGGTGGGACGGACACTGGTTCATCCGTCTTGGTTTGGGCCATGACGGCGCTAATGAAGAATCCGGCATCCATGAAGAAAGTCCAAGAAGAAATCAGAAACTCAGTTGGAAAAAAGGGGAAAATAGAAGAAGATGATCTTCACAACCTTCGTTACCTGAAAGCAGTTGTAAAAGAGACTATGAGGTTGTACCCTCCGGTTCCTCTTCTTGTTCCAAGAGAAACAATTCAAGAATGTGAAATTGATGGGTACCAGATTCAACCCAAAACCCTAGTTTATGTTAACTTTTGGGCCATCGGAAGAGATCCTGATTCTTGGGAAAACCCAGAAGAGTTCTTGCCGGAGAGATTTTTGGGAGGAACTGAAATAGACTATAAAGGACAGGATTTTGAATTTATTCCGTTTGGTGCTGGCCGGAGGGGCTGTCCGGGGATACAAATGGGAGCGGTGACGGTGGAGCTTGCTTTGGCTAATCTACTTTACGCATTTGATTGGGCAATGCCGGTGGGGATGAATCAAGAAGATATTGATATTGATGTTTTGCCTGGTTTAGCCATGCACAAGAAAAATGCTCTTTGCCTTGTGCCTAAGAAATCACCACAGTGATCTTTTTTAATATGTAATATGTGTATTAAGGTTGTATGCCTTCTATTATTTTATCTAAAATTAATGAGTTAAATACCAGTAAATCTGTTTGACCTAATATTTTATGTGAGTAGGCTTAAATACTGTTTTTAAAATTTTCTTACCCCCACCTCCCTGGTTCTTCGCAACCCCCCTCCCCCGTTCTTCCTCCTCTTTCCTTCTCCTTCTTTCACTCCATCTGCGCATCACCGAATCTGTGCTTCTTCTTTCACTCTCTCTCTGTGCATCACTGAATTTGTGCAACACGGAGAGAGAGAGAAGAAAGAAAAAGGAGGAGGGGGAAGAAGGAGGGGGTTTATAGGGAACCAGGGGAAGGATGGACCAAAAAATAAATTTGAAAAATTTTAGGAATATAAAATATAATTTTTTTTTGAAAATTGAGGTTGTAGAGGAGAATATATATATATATATATGCAACACGGAGAGAGAAGAAAGAAAAAGGAGGGAGAAGAAGGAGGGGGTTTGTAGGGAACCAGGGGAAGGATGGGCCAAAAATTAATTTTGAAAAATTTTAGGAAAAAAAAATATAATTTTTTTTGAAACATGAGGTTGTTTCTGTAAAAGGGTAGAGGAGAATATATATATAATTTTTGAAATAACAGAATTTTTTTAATTTTTGACAAAATGACAGAGGAAAGTAATTGACAAATGTCCTGTATATAATCATATTAGTAATTCAACAATTGATAGTTTTTAATTTAAAAAAATAATAAAATTTTAAGAATAGGTAAAAAAATATCATTCCTAAACGTGTGAACAACGTCAATCGGTCGAGTAGTTGGGGTATTTTGAACTAAATCCAACAAACAAGACTTAACAATACTTGAATTTATCTTCTCATTCTTCGTCGTCCTGTACACAGCCCCGCAAGAATGAGTGTTTTTCGACTCCCATATATAAAAAAAAACCATTCCGTTCATCTACTCTCCCGTGCACTCTCCAACCACATCATCTTTCTTCCTTGAGAAAACATTCAACATTTACCCTCTTACTCCCACATATCTTGATCTCTACCCCCACATAGTCAAGTATCAACGCGCATGCAAAACTGACCATCAGTTCTAAATCGTTTTGACACGAAATTAAATACCTATCATGCCATGGTATGGAGTAATACAACTTAAATGAATCATCCATCAACACGTCCCACCTTGATATCAAATTTTGAATTAGCAATTCATATGTAAATTTGTCATCAACTCTAATACTCAAAGTGTACCAATCAAATTTGCACATCAATACTATATGTGTTGCCATTTATCTATAAGAAATTCTGTAAGTACAAGCGCAACACATCTACATTGATAAAAAAATATTGTCAAACATTGAATGTTGACGCATGCATATCATACGATTGTTCACATAAATTACCCATGTATGAATGTTCATGTAATTGTTAAAATATACTTACCCACATGTTAATACACTCCAACAATTCACGTGCATTCACTATATGTTCATGTAAGTACCAAATGTTCACGTGATAACAAAAGGTGGACGAATGAAACACATGCATAAACGTTCACATAATGTGTCGTAAATTTAGTTAAACGCTAATATTTGATAAATCTGGCATTACAAACATACAACTTATTAAAGATATTGTGAATAAATACTCTTGTAATTGTTTGAAAGAATATTCACACATGTACCAAATGTTCACGTAATGACAAAAAAGCTAACAAACGTAACACGTGCATAAATGTTCACTTAATTTGTTGTAAATTTACTTCAACGTTAATCATAGACAAATCTGGGCATGACAACTATACTACCTATTGAAGACATCATGTGTGAATGCTCTCATAATTGTTTGAAAGAATGTTCACGTAATTATTTGAAAAAACGTATTCAAATCATCAAAACAAAAACACATTCTATTTCATTCGACTTTAAATCTACTATAACGTGTATTATTCTAAAATCTGTAATGAATAATCGTATAAGTTTACATTCGTCTTTAATCAAACGAAAACGTAATTGCATACAAGAAATTGACTAAACTATATCGTAATTAACTTACCGTTTCAACAAATGCAATCGATTGCCCTATATTTGTTTACAAACACAAACCAATTCTTGCTTCGAATGCCACTAGACTGCAAGTTTTCAAAATCGACCTTCCAAATTGACGAACTCCTCACTTGCCGCCGACTCAAATTCGAAAATAATGTGAAGAGGAATGAATGGCCCTGTAGAAAATATTGTGCATAAAGTAATAAAAGTTGCCTAAAATAACTGAATTGAATTTTACCTTAACTGCATATTTCCATTTCAAAAATCCCGAGATCTCAGCAGGGGCATGATTGTCCATCGCATGTAATCTGTCAACGGCCGAGTATTAAAAAATTGAAAAAAGTACAATTTAGACCCTCTAACTATTGACACATTTCTAAGTAGTCCCTCTAATTTTAAATATTTCATTTCAAACCCTCTACGAATCATAACGTTTCAAAATGGTCTTTCTGTTAGAAAATCCGTTAAAACTAACGGAATTTAGGAGTAAATTAATCTTTTTACATTTTTTTAATCATTTTTAATAATTTTTCTTTTAAATCTCTCTCTTCCTTTCTCTCTCTCCCGCCACCTCCCTCTCCCTCCTTCCCTCTCTCCGCCACCTCCCTCTCCATCCCCTTCCCCTCTCTCCCTCCCACCCCACCCCCCGTAACAGGGGGTGGTTGCACCCCCTGCAACAGGCCCCTGTTGCAGGGGGTGCAACCACCCCCTGTTACGGGGGGTGCAACCACCCCCTGTTACGGGGGTCGGGTGGGAGGGAGAGATGGGAAGGGGAGGAAGAGGAAGAGGAAGAGGAAGAGGGAGGTGGCGGGGAGAGAGAAGGAGGGAGAGGGAGGTGGCGAGAGAGGAAGAGAGAGATTAAAAAAAAAATTAATTAAAAAATTAAAAAAATATAAAAAGACCAACTTTTCCCTAAATTCCGTTAATTTTAACGGATTTTCTAACATAAGGGTAATTTTGAAACGTTATAATATGAAGAGGGTTTAAAATGAAACGTTTAAACTTAGAGGGATCACTTAAAAATGTGTCAATAGTTAAAAGGTCTAAATTGTACTTTTTCCTAAAAATTTTATAAATTGTACGGATTGGACTAGTGACTAACCGAACTGTTATTTTGGTTAATTTTCTAAGTGAACTTTTAAATAACAATTATTAAATAAAAATGTCTAGAAAAAAATTGGCTTATAATAAGTTGGGGGAAGATGACAATTTTTTGACGAACCCATGCATATAAATATTTTCACATCTCAAAATAAAGAATATTAATATATCTCGATATCATCGTTGCGTGAGCATTTTGTCTCAATTGAATCTTTTATTGCCTTCGAGATTTGATATGGACATGTTATTTTAATGGATTTGAACTATACAATAATTCATGAGGTCAGATTTTTATTTTTAAAATGAAAGTTTAAAAATCCCCAAAAACATTATTTAAATCATAAATAATTTGGTGGGATTTTGAGATCGAAAACAAATATTATAGTTTAAGTTGCATTTTATGCTTATAAAAATAGTTAATTATTTTTTAGAAGGTATAATTTTTCACGATCGCGTGTGCATAGAAATTGACAACCAGTGTCATTACATTGTGGACTGAATTGATTGCATAGAAATTGACAACCAGTGTCATTACATTGTGGACTGAACTGATTGTGTTTCGCCAACCACTCAGCGCCGTTGACTTGTATTTTTTGAGGACCGACTTGGGGGATGATGAAGCCGAAGATTCAAAGTCGACCTCTTCACCACCACTGTTGTCTTGGACCAACTACCAATCTAACATATCCAAGCAAGTCTTTGACGTCCCCAGGGAACATCCCTACGCAATGGGTTGCGCAGCACGTTCTCCACCCTTTTGGGGGGCCATGGGCAACTTCAAGTGGGTCATGGGACAAGGCACATTGGCCTAATCGCAACATGCGTAGCCTAATTTGCTATGCACCAATTTAAGATGTTAATTAATCAATTTTATAATAGTAAATAATAAATACAATTATTACAAATTAAATAGAATTTCAAACATAATTTCCGTCGCAGATCCATTTTTTGTTAACCCTGCAACAAATACTGTAGTGTTGTGAGTCAAAATTCGATAGAATTTTAACCTTTTTACTATATGCACTCAACCAGTTTACGAATAACATATAGGAATGTATCTCATATAATTTTAACATAATCATAATTATTTTATAGAAATTAACAATTATAATTTAATAACAATAATAACATAAATTACATTATAAATAGAGAGAGATTAAATGCATATATTAAAAAAATTAAAAATTTTAGGTGAAATTCGAAATTGATAATTCACACTGCATCCAACCATTTTTTACTGAATATTATTTTTCTTTCTATATTATTTTTCTCAATCGGTTCTTCCCCTCCCCTAATCTCTCTCTATCTATATTTCTATATATCAATAAGTACTGGGAGTCTGGGACCATACAATATTATGTAAATTTTTAACCTTTAGGTTGTGTTTGGATAAAGGATTTATTGGAGGGATTTCATTTAGTTAAGGGATTTCAAAATCCTCTTTTAATTAATTCCTTGTTTGGGTGTGTTTGGAATTTAGAAAAGAAGTATTTGTCAAATCCCTTGGAGAGTGAATGGAAGGATTTGGAAATGATTTTGGGAGAGGTTGAATTTGTGAAATCCGTCTGCTTCGTTCTTCCTTCTTCTTGTGAAATCCGTCTGCTTCGTTCTTCCTTCTTCTACCTCTTCTTCGTTCTTCTTTTTCTTCTTCGTCGATTTCGTTTGTCGATCGTCTTTCGGTTCCTGTTCGTCGTCGTCGTCGTTAGCTTCGTCGTTGTAACTTCCGGTTTGTGGTTCGTCGTCGATCATCGTCTCAGCTTCTGGTTCGTCGTCGCATTTGTCGTCGTCTTCAGCTTTGTCTTCTTCGTTCGTCGTCTTCAGTTTCGTTTTCATCGTCGTTCTGCAAATCGAACCCTATTTAGCTTCGTCGTCGATCGTCGATTGTTGTTTTAGGGTTCGAAATCGATTTCAATTTGGAAATCGAACCCTATTTAGGTTTTGAAATCGATTTCGATTTCGTTTTTCGAACCCTATTTAGGTTTCGAAATCGATTTCATCTTCGGACAAACGATTTCGGAAATCGAAATACTTGTTCGAAATCGTCTTCTTCGGTGTTCAACTGTTCGTCGCCTGTTTCCAGTTTTTTTTTTTTTTTTTTTCAGAAGGTGAATAAAAAATAGAAAAAAAAAATTATTCAAATAGTTCAAACAATTATCCAAACAACGGATTTGTGAAATGAAGGGATTTTAAAATCCAGAATTTGAAAATCCCTTCATTTCATAAATCCCTTAGATTTATCAAATTCCTTACCCAAACGCAACCTTATTTTTCACCTTTGTCCATCATATGTCAGTATCACTTTTCCATTTCATGTTCCATGTAGATTGAGATGATAAGACACTATTTAAGATTTTTATCCAATTTACACTATCACCTCATATATCATATAATATTATTATCAAATTCTAAAGTTATACTTATAATCCCAAAAATTATCAAATATATATTTATACAATAAAATGTGATGAGTATGCATTGGATAACCAAACTAAAAAAAAAAAAAATATCTCAAATATTATGAAAATAACATAAAATATCCTTAATATTTATTGAAATGATAAAGGTGTCTCGGTAAGAGCTTTAATTTCTTTTTGGTTACTTTCATTTTAATCCTTTGATTTTAAAACCTACACTTCACCCCCTTCTACTTTTGACTAGAAAGAATTTTTTTTTTTTACATTTTATTCAAAAAATATTTATAAAATAAATTAATTTTTATTTTTTAATTTAAATTTACTATTTAAAAGTAATAAACAAGAAACATTGGTATTTTCTCTCTTTAATTCTAATTTTCTTTTTAATAAAATCTATAAAAAAAAGTAAAGGTTATTTTTTTCCATTTTATGTAAAATATAGATGTAATTTTCACTATTTTTTCAACATATTCGGTTACATTAAAAAAATAGTTTTTTAACTATTATAAGTAAAGGGGATAAAGCGCACTTTTTTAAAGTAAGATCTAAAAATAAATAAATCAAAGTACAAGGGATAAAAAGTAATTAATCCAATAATTAACAATGTTGAATACTATGAATAATTGAGTTTAGAAAAATAATTCACGGTCTTCTGCTCCTGCTTCTCTGTGGCATTACATATACATACAAGTCAAAATCAATATAATATTAGTTCTCCCTTGGTTTAAGGTTGACTTATAGTTTTATTAATTATGTTTAAGCCTAAAAAACTATTTAAACCTTACCCAAAGAGAACAAATATTATTTTCCCAAAATGAGTTTTTTGAAGAATAATTATGTGTTGATTTAAAACAGAGTGATTATTTATATTTGAAATATGTAATAACAAATTAATTAACAATAAATGAAGATTTCTATTTAAATTCATCCACTCCCAAATTTATTTATGAAATCGTGATATTTTTGTCTTAAAGTAACATTTAGGCTAGTTGCCTTGAATCTCCTGATATTTATAAGAGAAGAACAATTAGCTCCACAAAATTAGAGCCTTGAGAGCGATTAATTAAGTACGGTAATCCAGCGCATGGTCAATGAGGAGGCACGTGACATGGATCAAGCCATTGGACTTGGTTTTTCAGCCCATCAGGAGGAGCCCGTGAGCTGGCCCAAATGAACATGAGATAGAGCCCAGCCCAGGGGATATATAGAGTCCTATCCGGTGGTGTGGGGAATTGTTGTTCAGTGGTCACTGGTCAAAGACCAGACTAGTTGTCGTGGTGGAGGACCCCTCAGTGCTGACCGTTGAGCGGTGGTCGCCCGGATGAGGTCAACAAATCCTACCCCTGGTTGATAGATGGAGCTCGGCAATAGGATTTTGGTTGTGGACATCCCTTGGTCGTTGAGCAGTGTACGGTGACCGTAGTGGTCCGTCCCTGTGGGTCCCAAGAGGTCCATTTAGCAAGCGAGGTGGACTTTGATCAGTCCATCATCCTCTTCTATGCCCTCACCCGGCCATAGTGTCATACATGTAAATAGTACGTATGGGAATGAACAGTAACAGCATGCATGTGAACAGTACCAATACGGGAATGAACAGTAACCGCATGTATGTGAACAGTGACCACATGCAAATGAACAATGACCGCGTTCTATACTGCGATGAGTCGGCAATCTTCCTCAATCAGGTTAGGATTATGGTAATGTATTTTTGAGTTTTTATAATATTGTGTTTTTTATTTTATTTTAGATTATGTGTAAACTATTGTATAACATGAATCTCGTTCTTGATTTGGTATAATTGTGGTTAGATTTATTATAAAAATATTCTGGTAGATAATTTTGTTTAGATTCAATTACTTTTAAAACATTAGATCTAATACATGTGGTCTAAATTTAATGTTTATACAATTGTATTCTTGGGGATTAATTATTGATTCTGATGATATATTTTTTTCGACAAGCAGTTGATCATATTAATGAGGAGCAGTGTCTCCCTTACTATATGGTAAGAAACTATCATGTAGTTTGCAAGACCCCAGCAAACAACACCACAAAACATTTTCGTTGAGGACGGCTAGCCGTTAACAAGGGATCCTCCTAAAACCAAACAAAGAATCCCAAGGCTCGGTCCCAAAAAAAAAAAAAACATCCCCAAAACACCAAGATTACTATACTTCACACCTACCTTACAAGGAACAATATAAAAGTATCACAATTTTTTAAAAAGAAAAACCAATATCCGAAGCTCAAGGTCTTCAAGAGCAGGAGATCATCCCCCAGCGAAGGTTTGAACAAGCCACTTCCAAGTAGAGCTCTTACATACCTTCCCCTCTCACCAAAATCAGAAACCCAACAAGATGAACCACAATACTCCCCCAGCAAATACGGGGACAAAATACTCCACAAGACTTTAACCATGGAACAATTGTTAACACAATCACCACACCCTTATCTCCCCAACCTAAGCAAAGGATGCCACAATTTACAATCACAATATCAATCCAAAAAATCTTGGTAGCAAAAACAAACAAAAACTCTCCAACATTCACATTGCTCCAACTTAACCCCCTCACCATTTAGAGTAATATCAAGGTTGGATCTTCCTGAGCAAATGACTTCCCTAATGTTTCACACAAGCAAAACTCTCTTCTAACTAACCATGATTAAAACTTTTATCCTAGTACACCCAAACCATCAGAGTTCTTTTTTCCTTTCCTTTTAGGAACTGAGAAGGCCTTATTTTTTAATTGAAAACGATGTTTATTATCGATTTTGAAAAAAATCTCATCAATTTCATTCTCAGATTTTGTAACCACACTACCCTCCAAATCACTTGTGAATGACCATTCTTGATTCACCAGATCAATATCACCGTTAGCAAATGGTTTATTTGATTTGATTTGGCAATAAGACTCTGCAATTAGTTCACCCTCTTTAGAGCCGCAACAACCATCTTCATGATTTGACAGATTATCTCCTAAGTCAACCTTGTGAGAAGTTTCAAACACTACTTTCAAGTTCAAATTACTCTAAAATTTGTTGTACCCACTTTATTCAGGCTCTTGCTTTCATCTATATGCGACACACCTTTAGTACCACTTAACCCTATTTTGTCCCATTCCCTGAGAATCAATTTCACATCAAATCTCTAAATTCCAATCCATTTGTCGCCATAGGCAAACCTAGAATTTTCCCATATTCCATCATCTTTTCTACTCTATACAACACTAATTGCAGTCTATAAATCATATCCATATAAGTGGAAGAGATTTCATTAATACTAAGATCATTTGACGAATGAACTACCGATAAATTCACAGGATTTGATGAAATAGGGTTTAAAGAATCAATACCTGGAGTCAACATGGCTAGAGTAGGCTTAATAGTTGAAGAAGAAACAACAACGTTCTCACAACTAGTAGATTTTAACCTGCCTCCTTATTTCTAATCCACTTTCTATTCACCCTTCACATCTGAGATCTCTTACTAGACGAATTGATTGCTCAAAAATATCGAATTTGTATAAACAAGTGTTCCTAACTACAAGCCGGAACTACTAAAAAATATATGGATTGTTATTCTCCGGCATGATCTATCTTCAGTATTTAATTCCTATACTAAACTAATCTAAGTTGAATTAAAATCTAGGTATAAACCATCTAGACCAATAATTAATCCCCAAGAATACGATTGTGTGGCTATTAAATCAAGACCACATGTGCAAGATTTAATGTTCTAGTAATAATTGAATTCAAATCAAAATCTCTACAAGAACATTTTGACAATAAATTCAATTATAATTAAATTCATTTTTACGAACGGAATTCCTTCCATACAATTGTCTATACGAAATCCAAGTTTAAATAAGAAAAATATAATATTACATAAATTCAAAAAGTACAATACCACAACCCTAACCTGATTGAAGGAAGTTAGTTTCTCATTGTTGCATAAAGTGGTATTTTTTTTTGGATAAAATTCTCAAAAACACAATTTATACTTTGTACCCCAAACTATTCTTCCCTCCAAAATAAAAATAAAAATAAAAGAAAAATAAAGAAAAAAATACTACAAGTATTCTAAGAATGAAATAGGAATATGGATTCTTTTTTGCTCTCAAACCTCCTTCTATTTATAGAATCCAAAAGATGAACTTTGGGTTGAATTTGAGTCAAAAGAGGAGGTTAGGGGTGCAAAAAGTCAAATATGGAGGCCAATGAGTTGTTGTGCAATTTTTCCACCGGAGTGGGCGCTGGTCGGGCTGAATCGGCCCAGGTTCGGATCAAAACGGTTTGACCCGTAGCACTATGTGGCTGAACATAAGGGCTATCTTCAAACGGTTGTATCTTTTTCATACGAACTCCGATTTGGCTAAATAACCAGTCGTTGGAAAGCTTAGAGAGTCTACTTTCATATTCAACTTGTTTCATCTCAAAATTATAACTATGAATTTAGTTATATCCAAAAGAGTAGACAGTGGTCTTCATTGTAGTGCAAAAAAATCGGGACTTTTATCCGTTTGATCATTTCCTCTGCATTTTACTCCAAATTAACGTCGTTTTGTTCCAAATTCAAAATCCTACAAAAAAAAAAAAAAAAAAAACAACTTAATTTATTTAAAAGATTAACAAAACTTAATTTAGTGGTATTAGATCGCACAAAATGCGGTGCGATCACGCCCCCAAACCTAAATTTTGCTAGTACTCGAGCAAAACTAAATATAATAATTAAATAAAAAGTCATTTTCGTAGGGAACACGATTGCATTTAGCGTATGTAATAAGCTTTCAAACCCCTAGATCACCCATAATGAACTAGTATAGTCTCGTAAGGGTTTACAATGATGCTACCCACAAACATCTCAAAATCCCTTTTTGTGCATATTATTTCTCACAAAATTTTTATCAATTTTATCCAATGCTAACATATCAAATCAAGGGCAAACAAGAGTTACTGAAATAGTCATTAATCTCATAACACGTGATTTTTAACAATATTCATTTTGTACCCACGACATACATACAACTCTCATTTATAATGAATTTATCACATATAGCTAGTCAACTGGTTTTGTACAATTCAAACAATCTTTTCCCCGAAATAAAAATATATTTGTCTATATCAGGTTTTTTTTTTTTTTTTAAGTAATTTTCTTTAAATAAGTGACATGTGCAATGTTAACCCCACTAGGTTTTCTAAGATGTCCGTGTAGCAAGTGTTGGGCCAATGATTTCAATTCAGTTAGCTCGGGGCACCAAGTGTTAAAGCACCCTTCAGGCTTAATAACTCGAACAACTTAGGTTTCGAAGTTAACAAGTCTCTTATCGTCTTAATGAATTGCTTTCCCCTTTTGATGCAAACACTCAAAGCTTACTGAGGCAAGAGGTTCGGTTACTTAGCGAAAGTTCATTATTAAGACAGAAAATCTTTATTATTATCACAAATGTTTTAAAATAATTTATTGGTTTCTTTTTCTTTTTTCTTTTTTTAAAGTTTTTTTTAAGTTTTTTTTTTTTTTTTAAAAAAAAAACTTTAGGGATAAGTTATTTTCTTATCAAAATTCAGTAAACCAACTCATGTACAAAATTTAAAATAAAATAAAGTTAGCTGCATGTAAGCGTCGAAAAATAAAATATTTTTAAAAATCAGTGCTCTGCTCCAATAATTATTTAGCAAATTTTAGTTTGTACTCGACAGATGTGTTATCAAATGATATATTGACAAAATTAAGTGTGAAATAAAATATTAGAAGGAATACAAGCATTTACCCGCCGATTCGGCCCAACCCGCGCCCACTCCGGTGGAAAAATTGCACAACAACCCCTTGGCCTCCATGTTTGACTTTTTGCAACCCTAGCCTCCTCTTTTGACTCAAATTCACCCCAAAACTCACATTTTGGATTCTATAAATAGAAGGGATGTTTGAAAGCAAAAAAAAAATCCATATTCCTACTTCACTCTTAGAATAGTTGTAATATTTTTTTCTTTGTTTTTCTTTTATTTTTATTTTTATTTTGGAGGGAAGAATAGTTTATGGTACAAAGTGTAAATGGTGTTTTTGAGAATTTTATCCAAGAAAATATCACTCTATTCAAATAGTTTGGGGTACATCAGTATCACGATACCACAGATGCAAGATTTAATGTTCTAGTAATAATTGAATTCAAATTAAAATCTCTACAAGAACATTTTGATAATAAATTCAATTATAATTAAATTCATTTTTACGAACGGAATTCCTTTCACACAATTGTCTATACGAAATCCAAGTTTAAATAAGAAAAATACAATATTACATAAATTCAAAAAGTACAATACCACAACTCTAACCTGATTGAAGGAAATTAGCTTCTCATTGTTGCATAGAGTGGTATTTTCTTGAATAAAATTCTCAAAAACACCATTTACACTTTGTACCCCAAACTATTCTTCCCTCCAAAATAAAAATAAAAATAAAAGAAAAATAAAGAAGAAAATACTACAACTATTCTAAGAATGAAGTAGGAATATGGATTCTTTTTTGCTCTCAAACCTCCCTTCTATTTATAGAATCCAAAATGTGAGTTTTGGGGTGAATTTGAGTCAAAAGAGGAGGCTAGGGGTGCAAAAAGTCAAATATGGAGGCCAAGGGGTTGTTATGCAATTTTTCCACCGAAGTGGGCGCGGGTCGGGCCGAATCGGCCCGGGTTCGGATCAAAACGGTTTGGCCCGCAGCACTACGTGGCTGCACAGAAGGGTCATCTTCAAACGGTTGTATCTTTTTCAGACGAACTCCGATTTGGCTCTATAACCAATCGTTGGAAAGCTTAGAGAGTTTACTTTCATATGAAACTTGTTTCATCTCAAAATTATAACTATGAATTTAGTTATATCCAAAAGTGTGGATAGTAATTTTCATTCTAGTGCAAAAAAAATCAGGACTTTTATCCGTTTGATAATTTCCTCTGCATGTTGCTCCAAATTAACGTCGTTTTGTTTCAAATTCAAAATCCTACAAAAACAAATAAAATAAATTTATTTATTTAAAAGATTAACAAAATTTAATTTAGTAGTATTAGATCGCACAAAATGCGGTGCAATCACGAATCCAAACAAACTTGAATCACTTCATTCTTTACCCTAATTCCATTGAAAACTCAAATGGAAGCCAAGGCTTCAGCCCAAGTCGAAAAACGAACAAATTCATATCTTGAATTTGTTCTAACCCTTGTTTGCTTTGGTATGTAAACATCGCGAACTTCCCCATGCCACAGAAACGTGTATTTTAGGCCTTTCCTACCCATCTTCTCCAGGATTGGATCCACAAAAATCAACACTAATTGTTCGTTTCACTCCCTATACTTCTTTTTCCAAATAGCCAGTTCACTACCCATAATGATTTAAGAGATGGATTAGATATAAAACAACATGAAGTCCACACACACACACAAGAACACTAACTTGATGGCATGAACCAGAGAAATCAATAACTAAGTGTGATTCCTAAGCAGAGAAATGGGATAACAACTTAGAAAAATCACCTATCTGAGCCTAACTTGATTTGCAACTTAGATGCCTTCTCCTCTAATAGCTCCAGATCGAAGACTCCTCCAAATCAGGTTGCATCGATGGTGTTCGAAGCAACAACCTTGTTGAAACCCCCAATTAAATAGGCGGTGAGGCCAATAAATCAGCAAGTTGGCAAATTAAATTGGTGATTGCAGTCCATTGTACACTCTGTTCAATAAATGACTTCTTCAGCAATCTCACTCTTGCACAAACCCTAGCAAAGACTAAGATCTGGAAGCAAGCAGCACACATTCTGTTCAATAAATGACTTCCTCAGCAATCCTACCCTTGCACAAACCCTAGCAAAGACTAAGATCTGGAAGCAAGCAGCACGACGGAAGGGCGATACAGAATAGCCTGAAGAGAATTAAAACTAGTAGGTGTTTGTACGAAATGTCTTTCCTCATCCAGACTCTTTTTGGTACATCATAGTTCAGTGAAACTGATGGAGAAAGGTTGATTAAATCAACTGTTGTCCTCATTGCTTCTCCCCAAAAGGAGTTCAGCAACTTTGCATCTGAGAGCATACATATGACTTTTTCACAGATGGTTCTGTTCATCCTCTCTGCGACACCGTTATGTTGAGGTGTCTTTGGCACTAACTTTTCAAGCCTGATGTCGAATTTCCTACAGTACTCTTCGAATGGTCCACAGTATTCACCTCCGTTGTTGGCACGTACACACTTCAAATATATGCCAGTTTCCTTCTCAACTTTTACATGAAATTGCCTGAAAATTTCCACCACTTAATCTTTGGTTTTCAAGGCAAAGGCCCACACTTTTCTAGAGTAGTCGTCAATGAAAGTCACGAAGTAAAGAGCATCTCCCAATGACTTATGACTCATTGTCCAGACATCTGTGTGTATCAGATTTAAAATATTCTTCTTTCTAGATGGTGGATGAGTTTGAAATGTAACTCTGTGTTACTTTCTCATAATACAGTCAACACATGTTTGCAAGGGTGCGCCCTAAAGTGTTTATAATGCTAAAAAGCTTAAAATTGATACGAATGGTTGCCTATTTTTATTTTTTTTTAGATTTGGCTGATTGTGGCAAAATTAATAATAGCTCAGCAGGAGAACGCATACAACTGCATTCACTTCCTCTAAAAATGAAAGTAAGAAAATGTGAGTTACATAAAGCTCATGTACTGTGGCTTGTAAAAGTTAATGAACCTTTGATTTTAATGCTTTTGTTGTATGGTCTGTGTTTTTCTCATAATGCACTTCGCTAGAAATATTAGATAAAATCAGATGTTGCACCAGTATGTGGGGGCCGTTACTTTGTTTTTTGACCTTTTACACTTTGGAAATATCTACAATTTCCTTTTGCAATTAAAACAAAAAGTTATACTTCAGTTGCATTAAGGTGCAGATTTATTTAAATACTGTGGTGCAAATTTATGAGGTAACAGATTGTTAATTTTGTTCATAGCAACTAAAGCTTCTAAAATTGAAGGAAGAGATATCTCGTACTAATTTGAAAATTGAAAATACGAGCAAAGAGCTTGATGAAAGGAAAGAAGAAAAAGGGCAATATGTAAATGACATAGAAAAGCTACAAAATGACTGGCTAGATCTCAGTAAGCAAATGGATGACCCACAAGAAAAAGATCAAGATGGTGGTGATAAACTTCGGTTAGAGGGCAGCCGATTGGAAACATATCACATAATGTAACTGCTTTTGTTTCGTTTCTTTATTTACAGAACATATGGGTAGACATGTTTTTTTGCCACATACTCCCCATCTTTGGGAACATAACTTCTTCAGGCAATTGGGCTTCACAATTTGAATGGGCTGCATTGTTTCCTTGTTTTCATAGGCCACATTTATAACTCGGATTTCAATTCTAAGTAAAATTTCTTTATTATCTCAATATTTTTGCCTATAATAATGCTAACCTAAATTGATATAGAACTTGTGCTTTAGTTTGAGGAGCAGCATTGAGTCAATCTAGGATTTGACACCTATATCACGTGCAATGCTGACTTGGATGTGGACTCATTAATTATAGAATTAATATAAGACTGATTACGAACGGTAGATCGCTAGGCGTCTTGGGAGATAGATGGAGTAGGCTTCCTAAACTCACCACCAATACCGTCTTAGGTTTAAGGAACATCAAACCAAAAAGCAATGGGAATGGTTGAGTAGTTCATTCGAATTATATGTGGATGCATCATTGATTGACGGTCTAATATTTTTCGCGTCCGACTAATATGGATGAGTTTCTCGCATGGAGGATTTGTTGTGAGAAGTTTAGAGGATTTCTTTAAAGGGACAAAGAATTTGAATTATATGTGGAAGCTCTATGTTGCATCATTCTTGCCTTTTATTGAGTTCAATTGTTCGCTTTGAAAGCAATGTCCATTTAGAACATACTAATGCTCATGGTAGACTAGCTTTTGTAGATGGCGGGATTCAGAAATGACACAAATTGTACTTTACTCTTATGTTATGAAAAAATAGTTTATCTTGAATATGTTGTATATTTTATATGAGCAAACGTAGTTTACTCAAAAGCTGTAAAACTTCACTATGCGATGGCTTGCTTACCGCCTGCCATATTTCTGAGAACAGTAACAGAGTCTCAATCCCGTCCCAGATTGCCCAGAGTTCTGAAGCAACTTGACCATGCTTATCATTGTCTATCCCCTTGTTCAATTGTTTGCGTTAAAAACGTAGTGGTAGATTCTAAACCATTAAGATTATTTTATCTTTAGCTAGACTATTAGATTCTTAGTAGAACTGATTTCATTATCTGACTTCATATAGAAAAAAATGGTTGAACAAAACTATTGCCAAAGAATTGTGGACAGTATTTTATCTGATTTATATCTTTTGTAGTTTTCACTAGGATTAGAAATTTGTTTCTTGTCTAACTTGGTATATGTTGATTATTACATGAAATTTAGTGCAACTATAAATTGGTTTACCTGATCCTGAGCTATATATAAAATTTACGGTAATTCTCATCTTTGTTATCTTCTCTCTCCCTGGGCGGCCGGAACATGGGGTGGTACCATCCCTGTTACAGCGTTGGTTACACCCTTGAAACGGGGTGGTTCTACCCCTTGTTTCGGGGGTGGAATTACCCCTACAACAGGGGGTGGTAACATCCCCGTAACAGGGGGTGAACGGTGGAATTACCTCGTGACGGAGGGAGGTGATTCTACCCCCGTAAGAGGGGTCGGAGGGGAGAGAGAGCGTAAGAGAGGGAGAGAGAAAGGGGAGAGAGAAGTCAGAACAATATATATTAAAAAATGATTAAAAACTAGGAAAATATAGAATAACAAATTTGCACCCAACATTATGTTAGGTTTGACATAGTTTCTAGCGGAAGGACCGAATAAAAACGTGCTGATATCTAGAGGGTTTAAAATGAAACGTTTAAACGAAAAAGGACCATTTAAAAATGTATCAATATCCATAGAGTTTAAAATGTATTTTTTCCTATTTTATACATGAGTATCCTAGAATAAGTTTTATCTATTTCGTACAGTTAAAGGTGTGAGAATTGAAAAGGGATATTTTAGTGATAGAGGGCATTACACAAATATAGGTCCAAAGAGCTAAGGTAGTAGATGAGACACTAGTCAACTTGGCCAAAGGAGAGAGAGGGGGAGAGAGAGAGATAGAGTTGAGTCATTTGGTGGTTTAGTAGATTGAGTAATCTTGGACTGAACTTAGGAACTTAGTTTGAATGCCGTCAAATATAGTGAGTTTGCGAGGGGTTAAGATGATTTCTGTTCATCCCATTGAATGTTCATAAATGTTGTATTTACGCATACGTGATTTTATGGGAGATTAAGGTTTAAAGGGCTTGCTTGTTGCAGTGGTTGACCCTACCTGCACAAGCAAGTCCGAGGTTACCATTTCTAGATGATTTTAAATTGTGCTGATGTAAGATGACAGGTTAATGCTTTGTCACACCACAGGTCCAAGCCTGTGGCAGGCAGGTCAAGTCAGTGACTTGGCTCTGACACCACACGTACTACTCTTTCTTGGGAATGGGCCGAGCTGGGGCCACTGGTCGCTTAAAAATAATACTCTTAATTTGGTATCGCGATACTAGTGTTGTACGGGTATAAGTAGGATGTCGAACCACGAAGATCGGTCTTATAATTATTAATTTTTACTTATTTTTCTTTCTTTAAGGAAAATGAGTTTTGGTTCTTAATTTGGTTTTTTAAGTTTAGGGAAATAAAATAATAAATCTAGGCAGTGAGAATAGAGAATCAGATTAGGAATTGTGGATTTCGTACTTTGGAATTATGTTTTTCTCATATATATATTTTAATTCAAGTTTGTGTAAACAAGCGTTTCCAATTACAAGCCGGAATTACTTAGAAATATTAGATTTATTATTCTTCGACATGATTTATCTTCGGCATGTAATTCTTACGTTACTCTAATTTACGGTGAATTATAATTTAGGTATAAATCGTCCAAACCAATAATTAAATCCTTGAAATATGATTATATGATCTTTAAATCTAGATCAGAGGTACAAGATCTAACGTTTTAGCAATAATTAAATTTAAAATTGAAATCTCTATAAGAATATTTCGAGATTAAATTCAATCACGAATTACACTATATTTCAAGTATAAAATTCATCATCATATAATTGTTTACGCGTAAACAAAAATTAATCTAAAAATACAATATAACATAAATCAAAATACATACCACAATCCTAACCCGGTTAGGAGAAGATTAATCGTTCATTGACTTGTCTTTCATTTGATATTCAATATATTCAACAAGAATTCAAAAAGACGAAGCTCCAAAAGAATTCGGCATTATCAAAAAGAAGAAAAAAAATCAAAATAAACCTACTATCGGCTTCCTCTCCTAATCAAAAACCAAAAAAAAATAAAAATAATAATAATAAATCAATCTCTTTTCAAGCAAACTAATCCCTCCTGAAAGGAATAAAAAAAAATGAAAAAATCAGTGAAAAGTCCATTTTTTTAAGTTTAATTGGTGAAAAATCTTTTTGTGTTATTAGGTTTTGATTTAGTCCTTTAAGTTAGATTCAATTTGCGTTTTAGTCCCGCATTGCAACAATTATAGAGATATTGCAGGAATTGTAGGGAGTCTTTTAGTGAGTATATTCGATTTTTATAGTGAATTATGTTACATATAATTAACGTTAGTTACAATTTCATAATTGTTATTTTTCACACATATTTGGGCATTTTTAGTTACATATATATATATATATATATATATATATATATATATATATATATATGTAACTAATATATATATATATGTATAATATTTTATGACGTTACTGAAAAAATATCAAATTTTTTAGTCACATATTAGAGACATATAAATAAAAAGTTACATATTATTGAAATATGTAATTGAAAAATATCAAACTTTTTAACTACATATCAGAGATATGTAACTAAAAAATTACATATTATTGGAATAGGAATATGTAACTTCAAAAAAAAAAAAAAAAAAAAAAAAAAAAAAAAAATAAAAATAAAAAAAAAAAAATAAATAAATTAGTTACTTGTAACTAAATACAGTAATATTACACAGAAAATAGTTACATGTAACTAGCGCATGGCTATCACGTGAGTAAAGTTTTCACCTTTTTAAAACAGATGAGACTAAATCAAAAGTTTTTACCGCATGTAGGATTTTTGACTAATTAAAGCTTAAATAGAGGATCTCCCACCGCTTTTTCCTAAAAAAAATTCCGAAAATAAATGCTCTCTCTACCATCCAATCTTCCAAGAAAAGAAGTTCCCATAATGTCACTCATGTTTCCTTTTTGACCCCCAAAAAAGATTCCCTTTTTTTTATAGCGAGGCTCCGTTTGGTAACCGTTTCCATCTTAGAAATTCCCATCCCATTTCTAGATTTTTGAGATTTCTGTTTGGGAATAGCATTTGGTAATTTTTGTTCCCGTTCCTGTTCCCATTCCCATTCCCATTCCCATTCCATTTCCATTTAAGAATTGTGCCCACTTTTTTCTTAAAAAATGAGAAACAAAAAAAAATTGTTTCTTATTATTTCCACCCACATTCCTAAAAACCACCGCACTGTTCATCCGCTGTCCATCGCCGCCGTCGTCCGTCCACCATCACCGCCGGCAGGCCACCGTCAACCACCCGCCGGTCACCGCTGCAGTCCGGCCAAAAAAATAAAATAAAAAATGTTCTCAAAATAATTATTTTTTATTTTTTATTTTAGGATAAAATCGTTACCAAACGCGATTCTGTTCCCAAAAAAAAAAAAAATAAAAAATTATCGTTACCAAACGTGACTCTATTACCAAGATGGAAACAAAATTTTCATCCCATCTCATCCCACTGCTGGGATGGGAAATCGCCACCTGGCCGATGCGGTAACAGTTCATTGAACCGTTATTGCTAGTTGCTGCATTGCTAAGAAGTAAGATGGGTAATTGGGCCAGGTTTGGGTCAGAGGAACAATAAGAAGGGTAATTGGGCTTGGTTTGGGTTAGAGGAACAATTAGAAAAAGAATTGGGCTTGGGGAAAGGGGCTTTGGGCCTTGGCTTAAAAAGAACAAAATAATACATAAAGAAAAAGAAATTGGGCTTTGGCACAAGACATGGGCTTAGGGAAGAACAAAATGAGGTGTTGGGCCTTAAAAACCAAATTAAAACATAACTAAAATGGGTCTTGGTCCAACACATGAGCCTAAGGGGAGAACAACCAAAAAGGGAGGGATAGGCCAGCGATTTTGCACTGGCCTGTGGGTCGGGCCGAGTCGGGTCGCGGACCATCTTGGTTTTTCTCTATTTTTTGTATTTTATAGCTCATTTTTGCTCCAAATTACAATGTTTTTGCTCCAATTTCAAAAACCTATGAAAACAAATAAAATAAATAAATTATATTAATTTAATTTATTCTAAAGAATAACAAAATCTATTTTAGTGGTATTAAATCGCGTAAAATGTAACGCAATCACATCCCCAAATCTAAATTTTGCTAATCCTCTAGCAAAACCAAATATACTAATTAAATAAAAAGAAAAAACCACTTTCGTAGGGAACATGATTGTATTTAGTATATGCAACAAGCCTTTAAACCCCTAGGTCACCCATAGTGGATGAGTATAATCTCGTATGAGTTTACAGTGATGCTACCCACAAATATCTCAAGTTCCTTATTTTGAATTTTATTCCTCACAAAATATTTATCAGACATATCCAATGCTAACATATCAACTCAAAATCATACAAGAGTTACTGAAATAGTAATTGGTTTCGTAGCATGTGCTTCCTAACAATATTTTTTTCACCCACAATATACATGTAACTCTCATTTATAATGAATTTAGCACAAGTTGCTAGTCAACTAGTTTTAAACGGTCAAATAATCTTTTTCCTGAAATAAAAATATATATATTTGTCTATATCTATTTTCCCATTTTTTTTTGTATATATAAAATAAACAATTTTCTTTAAATAAGTGGCAAGTGCAATGCTAACCCAACTGGACTTTCTAAGATGTCTGTGTTGCGAGTGTTGCGCCAATGTTCAAAATCCAGTTGGCTTGGGGCATTAAAAATGGTGACTCACAAGAACATGGTGACCCACAAGAACATTCTACATTAAAAAACAACCGCCGAAAAACATAAAACACGTGGGGCGTTGTATTATACTGAATAGAACATAAATACCGGAGTATGTATAAATATACAACCTCAGCCAAATCATGGACATTCATAATATTTACGAACATTCACAGTCCAAATCGATATACTCGTCGGTCCAAAAACGCACTGACATTACGAGGGGTCGAGATTCTTTCGCTTTCGCAACGGAGAGGAATGCGTTTCAAGCTTCTTCGTCATTTTTTCAGACGGTGCACCCCCGTTTACAAACCGGAATTTAGGGTTTCAGTCGAAATGCTCTGGGTCTGAGATGCGAGCGCGTCTTCGCAATGAGTAATAATCTAGCAATAGGGAAGCCCTATATGGTAGGGAGGGTCGATTTTATTAGTGGTAAGTGTGTTCGATATTTTAGGAAAATGCCGTCGATCACCAAACGGGCGGCAAAAAACTTACACGATGAATGTTCGCAAACACTGAAATCGGACCTAAGAAATTTAAAAAATACATCATTAGAAATATAATTTTTTTCCCACTAATTTGGTTTATTTGTTATCGATTTTGGACGAAGGAATCACGACGAATCGGCTAGTTTCTTGAGCGAGGGAGTAATAGTGTGAACTTTCACTTCCCATATACTCTTCTCTGTGAATTGCAGAGAATCTGGTGGCAAGCATGTGTAAATAGAACCAAATGAAAGGGCATAAGTCGGGGACCATTTGATAAGTTTTTATATAGTCTCAAAAATTTATTTAGGTTGTAAAAAGTTCATTTTATAAAATGCAAATCTCTTAGGGACTATAAAATTAAAATCCATATAATTAATTATAATAAAAACAATCATGAACTATATGAGTAAGTTTTAGTGATGCCCCTTATCATTTGCAAAACTTACAACGATATCCCGCGTTATTTGAAAAATATCTCCAACACCCCTTTCATTTGATGTTAAATATAAAATTATTTATTTGTCCTTCTTACTATACTAGTAAAAATTTAGTAAAAACAATCTAATAAAAGAATGACTCTTATAACCCTCTTAAAATAATTACAATTTTAGACAAATTTGATTTTTGTATTTAAATTTTGTTAATGTAATATATTTTCAATTTCTAATTTTTCTGTTATTACTTTTCGGATCAATTGTTGGTCGCTATAATTTTTTTTTAGTATTTAAAGAGTACTTGGTGCTGAATTTTATAAATTTAAAAATATTCTGGGAATTAAATATTATTGATTTATGTAATACATTTTAATTCAAATTTTAATTACTTTTGGGATTAAATGATGGTTTGTTACAATTTTTTGAATATATAAAGAGAATTGTTATTGATTTTTTGAAATTTAAAATTATTCTAAGAACTAAATATTTTTTATTTATAAAATTTAGTTACAATTTATATATAAACTATTTCACTTAGTTATAGTTTTTTTTGAATTGTTGGGAGAAGTTTTCATATGAGAATTTATTTAGTAATATTTGAAATAAATTAAAAACAACGAGCTTGTGGATTTTTTAATTATTATTTTTTCTCTTTATTATATTTGTACTTTTTATTTCGTTTTGTATATGAAATTATTTGCAAAAAAAATAAAAAAAATCATTAGTTCTATCAATGCTTAAATGAGAAATAAAGAATATATATATATATATATATATATATATATATATATATATATATATATATATATATGAAAAGATATTTTTAAAAAATAAAATAAAAAGTCTAATAAGTATGAAATTATTTGCATAAAAAGAAAAAAAATTTCATTACTTCTATCAACTTGAAACAAAGAATATAAAAAATAAATAAAGAAACGCTTTTTTTTTTTTAAATAAAAAGTCACCTAGTGAAAATTTTAATTTATTTATTTATCATTTAAAATTTATTTGAATAAAATGTTAGTTAAAGAGAAAAAATTGAGAAAAATGAATTTTGTGAGCATTTAATGGAGATTAAAGGTGTGAATTGAAAATGAATGAGAATGTAAGAAATATATTTATTGTGCTCTTATTCATTCTCAAGTTTTGTCTTTTACTTTTAGTATATACATATAGATTATAGATTATGTTCTCAGTTTTTTTTTTTTTTTTTTTAATTGTTCTCTCAAATAATGAGTTGTTTACATAAAAATGTAAAAATAAAATAAAATATTACCTGACACAGTCATTTCAGAAAAAACATGTACATTGGCTGAGGTCTGGTCAATTAAAAAAAATCGGTCAGGCCCTGGTCCATTTTTTTTTCCAACTGACGCAAAAATTGGCCAGACCTTGACCCATTTTTTTTTCCTACTGCTTGTCTTCTATTGTCTATCCAATTATTTTCTCAATTTTTTTTTTCACAATTTATTGTTATCTTAATGATAAAAGAATGTCATTCATGAGAATAATAAGATGATAGAGTCTCTTTTACTACACGGTAAGAAGACTTACCTTGTAGCCCATAAGACTTCCCCGAAAATAAGCCTTACAATCATACAAAAATAAAAACCAGATGCCCCTGATTATTAAAATGGGAGCTCACCCATTGCCAACGTGCTAACACCTGGATAGTTCTGGGGTTCTAAAACAAATACCAGAACATGTGCCATTAATAAAATAATTTTATTATAATTTCATTACTTGTCAAAATAAGTGATGAGTTGTTAAAAATATTAAGTTTATCCTATTATTCTAAGGATTAAATTCCAATAGGTCACCTGTTTTATATGTTTAAATCTGTTGAAAAAATTGAAAGAATATTAATTATAAGTATTTCGTTCAGTTATTTTCTTACTTTTGTTTTCTAATTTTCTTATTTTATTGGGAAAATGATCTTTTTGGTTCCTGACAAATGGTTCGGGTGCTCAATTGGTCCCTAATATTTGAAAGTCGACATATTGGGTCTTTAATATTTCATTTTTGTTCCAAATTGGCTCATGTAACGTTTTATTAAGGGTATTTCGGTCATTTCACTTTGAAATTAAGGTTAATTTTGTCATTTCATTTTTATTAATTTAATGGGATCTATTTAAATATTTTGTTAAACGTAAGGGGTCAAAATGTTAAAGGACAAAATTATGTGACTTTAAATTAGAGGGCTTCATAAATAGAAGTTTACAAATTGGAGGGCGAAAATGTAATTTACTATTAAAATGGATGAAGGGCCAATTCTGAACTCAAGTCTCGAGCGACGTTTACGTTTATGCACATTTTTTGGGGTATCGTCTGTATTAACGTTAACTGCCATGTGTGATATTTTGACCTTTTGAGTTGAATGTGTATTTGAGTTGCGTTTGAGTTAACGTTAATGCACATTTTTTTTTACCTCTTTTTGTGTTAACGTTAACGCATTTAATGTTGTCTAGACAAATATATGAGAAAAAATCACGCAAAAATACTAACGTAAAATTAACACATCCTCTACCTCCACTACCATTCATATCCCCATTATCATCACCACCATTCAATATGAAAAATTCAGGAAAAAATCTATAAACAATAATAACTTACAAAAAAATGTACTAAAATCACTGCAAAAATTAATTCAAATGTGGAAATCCCAGATCTGAGTTTCAAAGATATGAATGATGGCGACAACGAAGTTCGCGCCGTGCCAAAAATTGGCGTCGATGTAGAGAATTGGGAGGTGAACCAAACATTACCCATGGCTGAAAAAAAAAAAAAAGGAACTCCAAAACAAAATCAGACTCTATAGATTTACCATGAACAAAACACAAGAAATCAAACGAATCAAACAAAAAAATTACCAGATCTTAGACGTAGAAGCCCAGATATGAGAAATTCAGATCTGAAAATTCCATGGCGATGCGGTTTCCGCAGATATCGTTATCCTCTTTTAGTAGATTTGTCAACCACGATTCGATTTGTGATAGCTTGTGGGAGTCGTCGATCGATGGATAAGAACGACCCTAAGCAAATTTGCGAACGGCGATGGAGTTAGGGTTTTGAGTGAGGAAGACGACCGTGAGGAAGAAAGGGTTTAGAGAGAGACAACCACAACTCAAAGGCAAGGATGACGACGATCTGTTAACACCCAACAACTTCTTCACCGCTGCAAGGGCCGGCACCGTATCGACTGACAGAGAGAAGAGTGAAAGAAGCTAGAGAGAAAGAGAGAGAGAGAGAAAAACGTGTGTATAGGGTTTAGAGAGAGAGAAATGTAATGTTAACGTAAAATGAGAGAGAGATGGGTATATGTGTCTTTTTACGTCATTTTTTTGTCTACCAAAAGATTAAAAATTTAATTGGGTGTACTATAAGGTCTGAATGTTAAGTGAACAGTTTAAAATGATTTTTCTCTACATGATCTATGGAATGGGGACTAAATAATAAAAACTTCTAATAAAATATCCAGATTTTTATAATAACAAAAATATCCAGATTGATATATTGGTGCCTACACTATTATTTCTATTAATGATATTACTATGATATCAATTTGATATGTTGAAGTATTTGGATTATATAAAATATTTGATATATTTATATCTTGAATTCTTAAAAAAAATAAAAATTGAAACCAATTGTTTATTATTTATTTACTATTACTTTCTGTTGAGATAATAATGTTAACAAAATCCATGGACTAATGTTCATCTATTGTTATTTACGGATTGAACAAAAATATTTTAGTATTAATACTGTTAAAACCATATTTTTTTTTTTTATAAAATAAAATATTGGTAGTTCGATTTTAATATCAATTCTCTATAGGAGAAACCAAGTGGCGACTCTAGGAAATCAGATCGTTACAACTTTTTTAAGACTTAGGATTTTGTAAACTCCTTTTCACTTATTCCTGTTTCTCTGTGCGCGAGCGTATAAGCTTCTGAGCTTCATAATCAGGGTGGTACTTCAGAGTTTACTCATTTCTCTCGACGTTTTTACCAAGTCACTTTCTACTTGGTCTTGTTTTCAGAGTTGTAAAATTTTATGTTTCTCTGCGCACGAGCGTATAAGCTTCTGAGCGGCATAACCAAGGTGGTACTTCAGAGTTTACTCCTTTCTCTCGACGTTTTTACCAAGTCACTTTTTACTTGGTCCTGTTTTCAGAGTTGTAAAATTTAAAAAAATTTGTTGAAAAAAATTATCGTCTCTGTCCAAGGCCACGGACCACTAGCCCTCCAGTCCAGGACACGAGTTAATTGTAAAGAAATCGTATCATGGACTTAGGAAGAAGGTTTCCCAAGGTGTCTGGTCCTCTCGGTTCGCAGGAGCGCAACACTACGGTTGGACCCCCATGGCCGGTCATCGGGGAGTTCTCCGTAAACAGGCTCATTCAAGAACCCTTTCAAATTATCTCCTATTTAGTCCATGCAGGAGCACCTTCCCCTTTAGAGCGTCAAACTTAATCGACTGGTGGGAAGAGGTACTTAACTGCAGGCCTTTAGACCCGATCAATGCCTCGCCCTTGGTAGATGACTTTGGTCTATCCTTGAGTATGGACTATTGACTTCCAGAGAGGGTCTGGTTGTCACCCTCGACACTGAGTGCCGGGATGAGACTTGTGGAGAGTTACTCGCGAAGCCGAGAGTCGGGATGTTAGGTGGAGAATCATCCGCGACTCACGGGGTCAAAATACCGTTGGGGAGAAATCATTCGCGATGCTGAGAGTCGCTGATCTGGAGAATTATCTGCGACCTAGGGGGTCAGAATGCAATTGTGGAGAATAATTAGCGATGCCAGAGTAGGGAAGTGACTCAAGGGGTCGGAGTGTAGCCCTGGAGAATCACTTGCGACGCTGGAGTCGGGATGCGGATCTGTAGAATCATCCGCGACTCAGGGGGTCGGAATGTCGTTGTTAGAGACAGGTTGAAGGGTACTCGTCTCCGTTAAGTTGGGTGAAGGGCGACTCGTCTCTGCCTTTGAGTCTCGTTTGGAGTTTGGCTAGAGGGCGCTCGTCTCCATCTCTGCTAGGACGGAGGGCTGCTCGCCTCTGCCTTTGAGTTGCACATGCACGGTTGGCCGCTGCTCAGTCGTCATGGTGGAGTGGGGGCGATGAGTAGGCGCCTGCCCCTACCCACGACGGATCCTCAGGCCGGTTCTTGCTGCGTGGCTGGGCGCTAAGCCCAGGGATAATCCTGGTCGGTTCCTAGTACCATGTCCTCGTGGAGGAGGGGATCTGATCCAGTTGGGGGACCTACTCCAGTCCTGCCAACTCGTGGTCACGAGATAGAGGGTGGTTCCTGGACGTGTACTTCTTCGAAGATGCCACGCGAGCGTCGTGACCTTGAGGTCGCTCCTCAAGCCCTATGGTCTGGAGAGTTGGTCCCTCATGGACGGGGAACAACGATAGGCGTACGAGGAGGAACTGTATATATGACATGAACTCGCTCATCTGATGCTCAAGGAGATCAATCTGAGATGCCTCCGCAACTCCCAAAGTCCATCCTGCGGCCCTAGGTGGCAGAGTGGATGGTCCTGCCTGGTCTTGGGAGGGTAGTTATCCTTGTTGGTGAGAGCTGGTGGGGTGTTCCCTCAGAGTTTCAGACACAATTCTGGAGAGTTTACTGCTCAGGTTGCTATCCACCGCAAGAAGTTGATCTCGCTGCCTGATTTATCCGATCGGACCTTGCGATAATCCAGGCTTAGTTGAGAAGAGACCAGTGATTAAGGGAAGACTTTTTGCATGGTTCCTACAGACACCGCCAAACTGTTGGTGCATAAAATTGATACACACCTCGAGTATGGTCCAGTCGGATGACGGGTGGGTCCTCTTGCTTAGGCGGAGTCGTCGGCTGAAAATTCTTCAAGTGAGATGTGCTGGGTTATGGGGAGACTGACCTACTGTGTTAAGAGTTCTGCTTCTTAGAGAGTGTACCTGCAGAAGGCTAAGACCAAGATTTGTCTCGGTAAAGCCCTTCCGGCGTGGTAATCAGTGCTTAGAGAGAAAATGTACAGTAATACAGCAAGTAAACAAATGAACTCGCACGTAATGTAAAGCTTATTCCAGCGTACCTCGGGCTTGCACAACCCCCGATATATATAGGAGTTGGAGATGATTAGTCGGGCCTAAAAACGGTTAATTAGTCGAAATTCTGTGTTTAGCCGATAATTCGGGGCGTTTAGGAGATAATTACTAGGCTTGGGTTTTTGGGCCCATTTGGCGAAGCCCGCGGGCCTTTGTCAGGCTTGCGACGGTGAGTTGGTAGAGGAGAGCGGAGATTCATGGAGTCCTGGAGAAGAAACAAACTGGAAGAGGGAGTCGGTCAAGGTAAACGACTGAGTCCCTGAAATTGATCGTCCAGGGCACGACGCAGGGCTCAAAGCGGCACGTTCTTGCAGGGCTCTCCGCTCCTCCCTAGGTGCAAATGAAATTCAAAGGAGGAGCCGAGGTCGGCGTATGCTCCAGCACGACGTTATGGATTTCGGAATGCGTCCTTGTCACTACGAGGTTGGACATGTAGTTGGCTCCCCAGTGCTGACTCGGAGGTACCCAAAAATACCCTCACCAATAATAAAAATAACCATGAACTATATGAGTAAATTTCAGTGATGTCCCTTGTTATTTGCAAAACTTACAACGATATCCCGCGTCATTTGAAAAATATCTCCGACATCCCTTTCATTTGATGTTAAATTATAAAATCACTTATTTGTCTTTCTTATTATACTATTAAAAATTTAGTTAAAACTATCTAATAAAAGAATGATTCTTATAACCCTCTTAAAATAATTACAATTTTAGACAAATTTGATTTTTGTATTTAAATTTTGTTTATATAATACATTTTTAATTTTTAATTTTTCTTTTATTACTTTTCGGATTAATTGTTGGTTGCTACAATTTTTTTAGTATTTAAGGTGTACTTGGTTCTGAATTTTATAAATTTAAAATTATTCTGGGAATTAAATATTATTGGTTTATGTAATATATTTTAATTCTATTTTTAATTACTTTTAGGATCAAATGATGGGCCGTTATAATTTTGAGTATATAAAGAGAATTGTTATTGATTTTTGGAAATTTAAAATTATTCTAAGAACTAAATATTTTTATTTATAAAATTTAGTTACAATTTATATATAAACTATTTCACTTAGTTATAATTTTTTTTTGAATTGTTTGTTAAAGTTTTCATATGAGAATTTATTTAGTAATATTTTCACTCAAATTAAAAAATAATGAGTTTTTGAATTTTTTAATTATTATTTTTTCTCTTTATTATCTTTATACTTTTTATTTCGTTTTGTATATGAAATTATTTGCATAAAAAAAAATCATTACTTGTGTCAACACTTATATGAGAAATAAAGAATATATATATTTTTTAAAAAATAAAATAAAAAGTCTAGTAAGTATGAAATTATTTGTATAAAAAAAAATAAAAAATTCTTTACTTCTATCAACACTTGAAACAAAGAATATAAAAAATAAATAAAGAAAGATTTCAAAAATAAAAAAATAAAAGTCACCAAGTGAATTTTAATTTATTTATTTATCATTTAAAATTTATTTAAATAAAATATTAATTAAAGAGAAAAAATTGAGAAAAATAGATTTTGTGAGTATTTAATGGAAAATTGAGAATGCAAGAAATATATTTATTGTGCTCTTATTCATTCTCAAATTTTGTCTTCCACTTTTAGTATATATATATAGATTATTTTTTCAATTTTTTTTTTAATTGATCTCTCAAATAATGAGTTATTTACATAAAAAAATGTAAAAAAAAAAAAAAAAAAAAAAAAAATACCTGACACAATCATTTCAGAAAAAACATGTACATTGGCCGAGGTCTGACCGATTAAAAAAAAGGGCATGCACCATTTAGTCCTAAAATACAAAAGAAATTACCAATTACTCCCATCACTTTTTTTTTTTGCACCAATAAGTCATTTTGTCTTTTTATGATTAAAATACCCTTCACATGGATGTTGAATGTAACATCAAAATTATTAATTTTTTTTTTATATTATTTTTTTCTAACCAAAATACTCTTCATGTGGATGTTGAATGTAACATTCGGTGTTGAATGTAACATCAATTGATTGTTTGTTTGTTTGTTTGTTTTTTTTTTTTTAATGTTATTTTTTTCTGACCAAAATGCCCCTCATGTAGATGTTGAATGTAACATTTAACACCTGTGAGTGTTGAATGTAACATCAACTGTGTTTTTTTTTTTTTTTTTTAATGTTATTTTTTTCTGACCAAAATGTCCCTCATGTGGATGTTAAATGTAACATTCAACACCTGTGGATGTTGAATGTAACATCAACTGTTTTTTTTTTTTTTAACCAAAATACCCCTCATGTGGATGTTGAATGTAACATCCATTATTCTCTTATTTTTGTATGTAGAGTAAAATACATATGATATTACATTGAACACCTGTAAATGTTGAATATAACATCAATTGTTCTCTTATTTTACATTATGTTTAGTAACGATTTTATCCTAAAATTAAGTTTTTTTTTTTTTTTTTGGGAACATATAAAAGTGACAAAAAGTCATAAAGTTTGGGGTAAAACTGTAATTTATGGCGGTGGCGACCGGAGACCGCGGCGGCGGCGGCGCGACCGGGGACCGGCGACGGCGGCGGCAGGCGGCTGACAGCGGTGGTACACCAATTTGACAACCTTCCTTCTCGATGTGAAACTCATGGGAGGGTATTTCGATAAACTCAATCCTCACCATTTTTGAAAATGGGACTAATTGATGCAATGAAAGGTGTTGATGGGACTAATTAGTGCAAAAAAAAACATATTGACGGGACTAATCGGTGTAAAGAAAAATCGATGGGAATAGGTGATAAATAATTTCTGTTTTTTTGGATTAATAGGTAATTTTTCCTTAAAAAAAATCGGTCAGGCCTTGGCCCCTTTTTTTTCCAACTGACACAAAAATCGGCCAGACCATAACCCATTTTTTTCCCAACTGAATTTTCAACGTGGGCTTGTATTGTATTTTCTATCCAATTATATTCTCACTCTTTTTTTTTTTCAACATTTTATTGTTATCTTAATAATTAAAAAAATGTCAATTTTTTTATGGCCAAATATTTGCATGAGAATAATAAGATGATAGGGTCTCTTTTACTACACGGTAAGAAGACTTACCATGTAGCCCGCAAGACTTCCCCGAAAATAAGCCTTACAATTATTATACAAAAATAAAAACTAGATGCCCCTGATTATTAAAATAGGAACTCACCCAATGCCAACGTGCTAACACCTAGATAGTTTTGGAGTTCTAGAACAAATACCAAAACATGGTAAATTAATAAAATAATGTCATTACTTGTCAAAATAAGTGATTAGTTGGTAAAAAATAGTGAGTTTATCCTTCTAAGGATTAAATTCCAATAGGTCACTTGTTTTATATGTTTAAATCTGTTGAAAAAATTTCGTTCAATTTTTTTCTTACTTTTGTTTTTTAATTTTCTTAATTTATTGGGAAAATGATATTTTTGGTCCCTGACAAATGGTTCGGGTGTTTAATTAGCCCATAGTATTTAGAAGTCAATACATTAAATCTTTAATATTTAAATTTGAATTTGATATCAAACACATGTAAATTTCTACCTAAATAGTAAATTTTTTGTCTATTTTCACCTGAACTCTTGAAATTTCCTGTATCTTTTCTTCTACGGAAGCTTGACTAACACCATTTTTTTTAGCTGCAGATTTTGTTTTTCGTTGTCTGAACTGATTACGATGCACAAACCTCTTCTACTCGGAGAAAACCATGCCACTTAGGAATCTCAAAACTCATAGTTCAAAGTTAAGGTTCCTGCTCAATTGAATCAATTTCGATTTACTCAAGGTTTCAAACCAGACCTATTTGATTCACAGCCCTATCTATCCATTAATTAGGTCAAGAAATCAAACTATTTTTCATAGATTGGCCGATACCTGAGTGGCCGGAACCATCCTTGTCCAAGCTAGAGATCCGACTAAACTATGTGAGGACTTGCAAATCGCGATCAACGAACACAGATTCATTGATGCCTGGAATTTGCACGAAAATCACATACAGATCGAGGGGTTTCCTCGAAAGTTGAAGTTTCTAACATGTTTGGCTGCATCTTCAGACACCCATTGGCTAGAAAAGGCCTACGGTTTGGTCGAGAAAGCATACCAAGAACACAAACGGAACTTGAAGAGAAAGAAACGCTTCTTTCTCTTTCTCTTGCCCTCGCTAAATCTGGATTGCCCGTTTATTCATGGACTCTGTTGAGAAAACTAGTGGAAGCAGAATAGTTTCCGCAAAGAAGAAAACAAAGATAAAAACCCACATCTGGGTTTTCCATCAATGACTTCACTTGTACTAGAGAGAGAATGTTTTATGTATTAAAAATGGAGAACACTTAACTGCAGATGGGGTTACGATGAAGAAGGAAAAATATTGGGAAAATGGGTGAAAAATTTATTTTTTTAAGTCTAATCGGTGAAAAGTCCTTTTATATTATTAGGTTTTAATTTAGTCCTTTAAGTTAAATTCCACTTGTATTTTAGTCCCCTATCGCAGGAATTGCAGGGATATTGCAGAGATTGTAGGGAGCCTTTTAGTGAGTACATTCGATTTTTATAGTAAATTCTGTTACATGTAACTAATGTTAGTTATAATTTCATAATTGTTACTTTTTACACATATTTGACAATTTTTAGTTACATGTGGGTATATAATATTAGTTACATGTTAGAATTATATATATATATATATATATAATATTTTGTAACATTACTGAAAAAATATCAAACTTTTTAGTTACATATGGAATTAAAAAATTACATATTATTGAAATATATAACTGAAAAATATCAAATTTTTTAATTACATATCAGAGGCATGTAACTACATATTATTGAATTATGTAAAAAAAATAAAAAATTAGTTACCTTTAACTAATACAGTAATATTACACAGGAAATGGTTACATGTAACTAGCTTATGACTATCATGTGAGTAAGGTTTCCACCTTTTTAAAATAGATAGGACTAAATCAATTTTTTTTACTATATATAGGATTTTTGACCAATTAGAATTTAAATAAAGGATTTCCTACCAATTGTCCCAAAAATATTTTGATCCCTTAAATTTAATAAATATTTAAATAGATCTTATTAAATTAATAAAAACAGAACAACAAATTACCATTAATTTCAAAGTGAAATGATCAAAATGCCCTTAATGAAATGTTAAGGATCCAATGTATAGACTTCCAAATATGTAGACACGGCATTTTGACCACCCATAAAAAAATTATACTTTATTTTATAATTAACTTTGTTTTATTTACCTTTGTTTTATTTTATTTTCTTTCAGAAAATGCAAAAAAAATAAGAAAAAGAAAAGAAACAAAATATTGTTTGTTTGGAGCAACTAAGGGAAAAAACGAAACAAATCAAGACAAACCAAACGGATGCATGAATAGTGATTGTGAATAGTATCTGCATGAATGAACAGTGATCATAAATAGTATCCGCATGCGTGAACAATAACTGCGTGATCGTGAATAGTCCGCATGATTGTGAACAGTAACCGCGTGATCGTGAACAGTAACCGCGTGAATAGGAAATCCGCATGAATAGTAAACTGCATTTTTTGTCATTTTACCCTTTTCGAAGTTTATAAATAGAAAGCTTATTTTCATTTGGGAAAAAAAGAAATTTTTTGAGAAGAGTTCTTATTGGGGAAAATTTTGGAGAGAATTTTTTTTTTGGAGAGAAATCTTGAGAGAAAATATATATTTTTTATTTTTGAAGAAGAAGAAGAAGAGCAAGGAAGAAGGGAAAAAGATATTTAAGTTAAGGTTGAAACTTCTATCTTTTGTAAATCTTACTTATGCATTAAGTCGTTATTATATTAAAATTTTATTTTGTAAATTATATATATATATAAACTTGTGAATTATTTAATATATAGATAAAACGAGGTGGAAAACTCCTAACCTTCCACTGGAGCGGTTTAGGTTTAGAAGGAGATTACTCCCCTCGATATATAGATTAAACTAACTTAAGTATGTGTGGGTGTATGTATGTGTGTGCGCGTGTGTTTCTTTAACTTGTGTGTTGACAATACGAGGTAGAAAACTCCTAACCTTCCATTGGAATGGTTTAGGTTTAGAAGGGATATTACTCCCCTTGATGCGTGTGAGTGTGTTTCTTTAATTTGTGTTACATAAAATATGTTAACAATACGAGTTGGAAAATTCCTGACCTTTCATTGGAACGGTTTAGGTTTAGAAGAGAAATTACTCCTCTCGATCCATGCAAGTGTGTGCGTGCGCGTGTGTTTCTTTAACATGTGTTAAATATAATGTGCTGACAAGATGAGGTGAAAAATTCCCTACCTTCCATTGGAGTGATTTAAGTTTAGAAGGGAGAGTACTTCCCCCGATGTGTGTGAGTGTGTGTTTATTTTATTTATTTATTTATTTTGTCAAATTTAATGGATGGTCAAAACATGGAGGAAATTTTCCTGCCTTCTATTTGAACGGCTTAGAAGGAAATCATCCCCTCAATATATAAATTCCTTGATAATATATATATAAAATAAAATAAATTTTTTTTTTTAGAAGGAAGTGATTTCAAAATAAAATAAAATATTCAGACTAAACTAATTGGACTTAATTGGATATAAGATATCGTCTTTGGACGGACGTCTTGGGGTACCTAACACCTTCTCTGAGTGTAATTGACTCCCAAACTCTTTAAAATGAATCTCTGGTTGGACCATGTTATTTTTGGAGTTATAATTTTACTTAAGCCCTTTTTTTAAAATTGTTTTTAAAAAGAAAAATCTGGTGACCTAGCACACCATTTAAACTCAATGCTAGGTGGCGACTCATTTTTCTAAAATTAGCTTAAGTATTTTTATGAGAAAACCGATAAGAAAAACCCTTCTCATTTTACACTCGCCATTTATTTTGATTTCTTTGGAAAATCGGGACGCGTCAAAATACTAGGATCCAATTGAGCACCCGATCAATTTGTTAGGGATCAAAAAAATTATTTTCCCTAATTTATTGTCATGTTAATAATAAAATGATGTCACTATTTGTTCAAATAAATGATATTTTAAATTCTTAATTTAATCCTATTTTTTAAAGTTCGTATTTTAGCAGGGACACTTAAGTGACGTTTGGTAACCGTTTCTGTTTTCATTCCAACAGTGGGATGGGAATGAGATGGGATGATAGGAATTTTATTTTCTTCTTGGAAGTAGAATCGCGTTTGGTAACGATAATTTTTTTGTTTTGTTTTGGGAAGAGAATTGCATTTGGTAACGATTTTATCCTAAAATTTTTATTTCATTTTTTTAATTTTTTTTTCTATTTTGGCCGGACGGCGCCGGCAACTGCCGGATGGCGATGGCTCCAGCGCCGGCGTCGGCGATAGCCGGACAGCGGTGGTGGGTGAGTGACAGTGGCCGGCGGCCGGAAAGTTTCCGGCGACGGTTGCTGGAGATTACCGGCGGCCGGTGACCGACGACCGGCGACTGTTGCCGGAGATGCCACCAGCGGCTGGCGGCAGACGGCGGCGGACGGTGGTCGGCTTGAAGGTGAACAGTGCCTAATGGTTTTGGGAATAGAATGAGAATAATTATAAACAACTTTTTTTTGTTTCTTATTTTTTAAGAAAAAAGTGGGCACAATTCTCAAATGGGAATGAAATGAAAACAGAAATAAAAATTACCAAACGCTATTGCTAAACAAAATTTTCAAAAATCTGAGAATGAGATGAGAATTTCTGGAATGGAAACGGTTACCAAACGGGGCCTTATCTTACACGTTTCATTCCGTTGAAAAATTTAGAAGAATATTATAAATAATTTGTTCAAGTCAGTCTTACGTAATTTTGCATGCTACAATAAATATTATTATTTTTAATTAAAAATTAAAACCCCCCCCCCCCCCCCGCCCAATGCATTTGACTTTTATTAGAAAATTATTGCACTGGTACTATGAATATTTTTTAAGACAGGAAAGCCACATGTATACCACGTGAATCACTATGACTACTAAATTTCACTGTAAAGCATCTTTGCAAGCCATTAGATCTAGTCTATATAAAGACAACATTAGTTTAGAGGCAAAAACACTTCAAGGGGAAAAAAGTGATTTAAGAAGTTCTCAGTTCTTAACCCCATAATTAATGGCGATTTTTCTCTTTCTTATTCTTCTAGTTCTTCCATTAGTTCTCCTCTTTCTTCTTCCTCAGCAAAAAAGATCAAAGAGCAAAACCCTTTATCCACCAGGTCCTCCAGGCCTTCCTTTCGTCGGAAACTTGCTCCAAATTGAAAATTCTACCCTTCATATATGCCTTCATGAACTTTCCCAAAAATATGGCCCCTTGATGTCATTAAGACTTGGTTTTGTCCCAACCATTGTAATTTCTTCTGCAAAAATGGCAAAAGAGGCTATGAAAACTCTAGACATCGTGTTTTCTAGTAGGCCGGCCTTGCTAGGGCAACAAAAATTGTCTTACAATGGGTTGGATTTGGCCTTTTCTCCATACAGCGATCACTGGAGGGAGCTAAGAAAGATTTGCATCATCCATCTCTTCAGCTCGAAAAGCGTTCGATCTTTTCGTCCTATTAGGGAAGAAGAGGTCACTCGAATGATCTCAAAAATATCCGAGCTTGCCTCTTCGTCTAAACTTGCTAATTTAAATGATATTGTAATGTCACTCACTAGTGCCATAATAAGTAGGGTTGCTTTGGGTAGAAGGTATGAAGAAGAAGGGAATGGGAGAAGTAGATTCCATAGTGTTTTCAATGAAACTCAAGCCATGTTTGTGAGTTTCTTTGTTTCGGACTATTTTCCGTTGTTTGGTTGGGTTGATAAACTCTCGGGATTGTGTTCTAGATTGGAGAAGAATTTCAAGGAAATGGATGCGTTTTATCAAGAAATCATTGAAGAACACCTCCATACACAGGAGACAAAATCAAAGGAGAAGGATATCATAGATATCTTTCTTCAACTCAAAGAGGAGCAGTCATGTTCCGTTGATCTAACTTTTGATCACATCAAAGCAATCCTCATGGTACCAACACTGTTTTTTAACTCTTTTAACTTTTATAATCTCCAAAAATGAGATTTTTTTCAGACAAGACTAGATTTTTTTTTTTCTGCAGAATGTAATGATTGGTGGGACGGACACCGGTTCATCCGTCTTGGTTTGGGCCATGACGGCGCTAATGAAGAATCCGGCATCCATGAAGAAAGTCCAAGAAGAAATCAGAAACTCATTTGGAAAAAAGGGGAAAATAGAAGAAGATGATCTTCACAACCTTCGTTACCTGAAAGCAGTTGTAAAAGAGACTATGAGATTGTACCCTCCGGTTCCTCTTCTTGTTCCAAGAGAAACAATTCAAGAATGTGAAATTGACGGGTACCGGATTCAACCCAAAACCCTAGTTTATGTTAACTTCTGGGCCATCGGAAGAGATCCTGAATCTTGGGAAAACCCAGAAGAGTTCTTGCCGGAGAGATTTTTGGGAGAAACTGAAATAGACTATAAAGGACAGGATTTTGAATTTATTCCGTTTGGTGCCGGCCGGAGGGGCTGTCCGGGGTTACAAATGGGAGCGGTGACGGTGGAGCTTGCTTTGGCTAATCTACTTTACGCATTTGATTGGGCAATGCCGGCGGGGATGAATAAAGAAGATATTGATATTGATGTTTTGCCTGGTTTAGCCATGCACAAGAAAAATGCTCTTTTCCTTGTGCCTAAAAAATTACCGTTACAGTGATCTCTTTTTAACATGTAATGTGTGTATTTACTATTTGTATCTTCTATTATTTTATCTAAAATTAATGAGTTAAATATCTGTCAATATGTTTGACCTAATACTTTATTTTTTTACCCCCCCCCCCCCCCACCTCCATGGTTCCTTGCAATCTCCCTTTTTCTTCCTCCTCCTTTCCTTCTTCCTTCCTTCCTTCCTTCTTTCCTCCCTCCTTCTTTCTTCTTCTTCTTCTTTCGCTCCCTTTGCGCATCACCAAATACGTACTTCTTCTTTCACTTTCTCTCTCTACGCATCACCGAATTTGTCATGGAAAAAGAGAAGAAATAAAAAGGAGGGAGTTTGTAGGGAACGAGGGAAGGGATGGGGCAAAAATATTTTTGAAAAATTTTAGGAGTAAAAAATAAGGTTATTAATGTAAAAGGGTAGAGGGGGAATAATACATAAAAAAAAAACTTAAAAAGGATATTGTATATTTTAATTTTTAGTTTTTTTTTTTTCCCCGAAAACTATCTCTTTATTAATGAATTGGAAAAATTACAACCTTATGCGGGGAAGACCCTCTTGATCCTCACGAGCATAAGAAATTATATCGTGAGGTAAGAGACTTCCTAAAGGAAATAACAAAGGGTTAGACGAAATAATGTTAGCAAGACTATCAGTAACAAATTTACATTCTCGATGAACATGAGAAATTTGAATGTCAAATGATAGAATCCAAAACCTAACTGATTGCCAAAGATGAGCAATCAACTAGATTGGGCTATCCTTCTTGATTGAATGAATCAAAGGTAACGAATAGCTTTCCACCAGCAGAGGAAGTTGGCCCAAACGCAAAGTTTCCCGAATCCCCAAGAACAACCCGTGGAACTCGACTAGGAAACTTGAACTAACAGTAAGGGGAGAGAAGAAAGCCCAACTAACAGCTCCATTACTGTCTCGAACACCACCACCACAAGAAGACGTCATGGTCTCACTTTTCATAGCACCGTCCACATTAAGTTTGAAACTCCCCTTGGGCGGACAGGTCTAATAATAAATCAGCGACTGACGACGAATAACCTGCTTAATCGGACAACCCAACAGAACCAGAGACTGAATCCTAAAAGAGGATGAAACCGACTTAGATTTAGTCAAAGGGCTCAATGCTTGAACCCAGTTTCCAACTTTGAAAATGATCCATTTATCAGACATGAAAATATTATCATGGAGAGTACGATTCCGATTTAACCATATCTCCCAACAAATCAACGATGAGATTAACGCTCTTAATTTATGAAACTGAGAACTCCCTTTTAGTCTACTCCACCACAACTTAATATGGTATATTAAAGGTTGAGAAATAAAATGAATATTAAAAAAGGAGCTAAAATACCGTCAAACCTTTGAAGCAACTTCACTTTTTAGAAAAAGATGTTGAATATTTTCAGTGGATTGAAAGAAATAACATTGACAACCCGATACCAAAAACACTCCCATTTTTTGGATGATATCATCAACTCCAAGTTTGTTCTTCAAAAGCCACTACATGAAAATCTTAATTTTCAAAGGAAATTGCATACTCCAAAGATTAGAATAAAGATCAATCGGGATTACCTCACTGCTAATAGCCCTCCAAGCAGATTTAATGGAGAAGCCGCCATTATCGCTAGGAAGCCAAATGAGAAAATCGGATTCCTATGACAATACTGGGAGGGAGCCCTCCAAGAAGTCCTGAACATCATCTTCCAGATCTGGGGTGATCCATTCCTAGTCCTGTGAGCAAATTTTAACAGAAGACAACGAGTTGGTGAAATTGAGATCATCAGCTAGGATACCAAGGCCCCAATTATCATGCCAAAAACTAGTTAACTCGCCATTGCCAACTTTCCATCTCGATAAATACATAAAATAATTTTTCGTCGACAATATATGTAAGAACCCGTTTTAGCACGTACGTCATTTTAGTTGCATTTTAGAACAATTGAAAAAATTCGAGATAAAATTGGGTCAATTAAAAATTCAAATTAAAAGTTTAGGGGTCAATTTATAAATTTAGAAAACAATCTATCCAAAATTTACATTTAACTTTTGAATTAAAACTTTTGGGAGTGAGATTGCAATTTAGAAAATGTTAAGGGTGAAATTACCATATTAAACTCTTATAAATGGTGAATTGAACTCAAAAGATAATTTTTAGAAATTAGGGGGAAGGGAAGAGTAATTTAGGCAAAAGGGTTCTAGAAACATATAGAAATCCATTATCTCTTGCTGACTGTTGCCTTGAGAATCAATCGGAGGGCAGAGGATTTGGGAAGTGGACGACGTGGCTTTAAGGGGGGAGCATTCTCGTCCACTAATTACATGTGTGTGTGTATATATATATATATATTCATGCCCGTAGTGCAAAAATGGGAGGAAAAATATGGAATCAAAGACAGAAAATCTAGAGAGAGAAAGGGTTCGGCCGGTGCTCTCATGAGTGAGGGTGTGTATTTCGATCGTCGCCGGAGTGGGTGTTGTCGTTCGGGTCGGTGGTGTGTGTGTTGCTGCTGTCGTGGGTATGTGGGAATTCGTCAGTGTGTAGGCGATCGGATGGGTGTGTGTGTGTCGGTGGAATCCATACAGAAACAGAAGAAGGAGAGAGGTCCGCCAGTGGGTGTCGTTTGTCGCCGTCCGTTTAGTAAGTGGGTGTAGGTGTTTGGTCGTCGTTTGGTAAGGGCGTGTCTGTGTGTGTGTCTGTGTTTGTATGCCCGACAACATGTGTAAGTGTGTGGGTGTGTTTAGGTATGGATCGCCGGCATGAATGGTAATTGTTCGGCGGAGGGTCGTTGTGTTTGTCATGTGTGTTCGTTGTTGTGTATGTATGAGCGTGGTAGGTTCGGTCAGTAATGTTTGGTCGACGATAGGTGTTCGGTCATCGGTGGGGGGGGGGGGGGGGTCGGTAATTCGGCATGTTGGAGAGTTAGAGAGAGAGAATGTGGGTTTCGGTTTGGGTGTGTTGTTTGGTCGGATGGCGTCTGTGCGTGGTGTGTGGGTGATCATTGGTGTAAGGCGGTCGACGGTGAGTGAGATCGCCGGAATGGATTGTAGAGAGAGAAAGGGGAGTGGTCGGCCGGGGCTGTAGCAGGAACCAAAACAGGAAACAGAAGCCAAAACAGAGAAAAAGAAAAGAAAGAAAAGAAAGGAAGAAAAAAAAAATGAAAAAAAAGGGAAAATTGCAGAAATTACCCTAGGAAAATCCAAAACCCATTTCGTGGCCGCCAAACGATTTGGAAAAAGGTAAAATTTCAATGGATTATTACTTTTCGTTAGATTAAATTTTATTTAGCGTTACAATTTCTGAAATCGTAATAATTTTGTAGCGATTAATTAATTTTAATAACGTGGTATATAAAATAGTAACGATTCGAAATATAGGGTCTGCATTGCATGATTAGGATATTCTAAATAAGATATTAATTTAGGCTCTATCACTATTAGATTCGCAGGCACCGGCGTCCAGATAGAGTATGGTCAGAGTCAGTTTTGCAAAACGGATATCGAGGTGAGTGTACTGTCTTCTTGCCAAACTATATATATATATATATGTATGATGAAATATTGGTTTACTTAAATGGTACGATTTTATAAATTATATGGATCAAGTAGGTATTTGGGTGAGTTGGTAAAATAAATTTTCAGGGTATTGTGTTGGTTTCTAAAAAGAAAGTTGGAAAATATCTGGTTTTCTAAAAATATTCGATTTTCTAAAAACAAATGTGGGAGAAATAGTTTTTTATTGAAATCGGTGGTACAAAGGTGAAAAAATGGGTTTTATTGAAATTGGTGGTACTTTTAAAAAGGAGAGTGAGAAACGTGATTTTGGAAATTCTCCCCGAAAGGGGTGTGACTTATATTCTCTTCATAAGGGGTGTGGATTTTTGACGATATAGAGTGAAAATGTATTTCTTCCCGTAAGGGATGTGGATTTTTAACTATACTGATGATTTTGACGATGCCATAGTTGTTCTCCCCGCAAAGGGTGTGGTTTCTCCTCGAAAGAGGTGTGGATTATATTTCTCCCCGTAAGGGGTGTGGACTCTTCCCATGGGATGTGGATAGTTCTCCCCGTAAGGGGTGTGGATTATAGTTTTCCCCAAAAGGGGTGTGGATATTTCGTAGGAAGACATTCCTATGGATGTTACGGTACCATTGTAACTCCCGATTGTGAGATTAAACAATCACTATGGCTAGCCAGTGTGTGTTGTGGTGGAGTGGTGTGTTACTTATATTGGGTGATTTATTATTTATTATGATGATTTGTATTATTTTATACTAGATGAGTTTGAGTGGAACTTATTCTTATTGGTTTTATTTTCACTGCTTATATTATAAAGAATTTTACTAGCTACGTGTTGTCTATATACTTACGTTTGATCCATTTGGATGTTGTAGTTATGAATTATTGTTATAAAATATTTTTACTAAGAAGACAATACACTCACGTGTGAAGTAGATATGAGTCGGTCCTCTATTGGTGCTAGATAAAGTCCTACGATGGTGTCGGGTGTAGGTTTTGAGATGAGCTGTTCGGGGTGAACCTGTAAGAGGTTCATGGTATTTATTTTGCTGTTCACATATTTGGGGACGGGTGAGTCCCCACAGTAGAAAATTTGTATATGCATATTTTTGACGATTGTATATTATTGTATGTGTATTATCGTTATATGAGTCGGGTTGGTATTCAGGTGATGTCATGTCGACGTCATGCCGGCCTCACAGTGAAGCGTGTCTGAGGTGGGGTGTGACAATTTTGGTATCAGAGCCTAGGTTATAGATTCTGTAGATTTGTCAATAATTGTGTCAGTAGAATACCATGAGATAGGAGAACGTGTCAGTCATTCAGTCAGTAGGGGACATGAGATAGGGTGTCAATAGGTAAGTTCGGTACGTGAGTGTTAGTTCTTCCGTTGCATTAATTAGTACATCGGCATCATGCCTAGTGGGTTGTCTGGTTGGCAAGTAGTGATACGACAAAACGATGATATTGTCAGTTGGTGGATTTGAGTGACGTTGTGTTGTTGGTAATGGTAATGGGTGGATCGCAATCGTGGAAGTATAAATAGTTAAAAATGTGAGATTTTATTTAAGACACAACTATTTGCATATGATGTAACGATGAGATACTTATGGGTAGTACTTAGTAAGTCATTATTAAAATAGTAGATAGTATAGCAGAACACATGTAAGTTGAAAAATGAAATGACATTCAAATGAGTATAACATCACCTTCTAAGCAAGATGAAAGTCATCTTATAATGATATTGAAAGAAAGTTCTATTAGTTGGAAACTAAAGATGTGAGAAACGGTGACGAGAAGGTAGCACGTTCAAGATTGACGGGAAAGTAGAGCAAAAGCTTATGGAACTCGTAGATATAGCAAGCGTAATTGAAAATGATCCATAGGAAGTAGTCAATAATTGTGAGTTTGGGATAAAAATAAGTGCGCATAAAAAAAAAAAAAAATAACTCCGTTTGTATGAGGTAGAATCACATCTTAGGAGAATCCAAGTGTGTATTGTCAGGAAGATGTCACTAGTACCCCCAATTAGTTTAATAGTGGGTTCAGGAGGTCAGAAAAAAAGTGTTAAAGAAAGGATATAAAAAATTCGGTACGTAGGAGCTAGGCATCAGACAAAACAAGTTTAGATAGTGGATAATGTAGTAGCTAGGGATTTTCCCTAAACAAGTTCCGAGAGCTGTCAGGATGCTGGTAAATTTGATTAATAAATGAGGTTGTTGAAAAATAAGTTCTATAAGATTAAGGAGGTGAACGTCTGGCTCATTAAATTGGTTAGATATAATCATGTTGTGGAAATTATAATCTTGGGATTTTAAAAGTGGTCACCATGATGTAGGAGAAAATTTAGTGAATTGATTTAAGTCGATGATTAATTACACTTAATTGAGTTTAAATGATCTCCGTGGTAAGTAATTAACAATTGGTTGAAAATTGAGAATTTGGGTGAATTAGTTTTCGGTTTAAGAAGTCTCTAAAAGAGAAGCCTTGTGACGGCCCTGGGAAACCGGGTTGTTACAATAAATTAGACTATCGATTTATGATTAGCGTAGACCTGGTGTTTCTCCATGAAAATCCGGTGTTGGTGACTTATGGTTTGTTTAATCAACCACGAAAGACTAGGGTGTTTCCTTAATTAGCTTTTGTTGGGGATACTACTAGTTGGAGGTCAGAGAAGACGATGTGGTGAAAACGACAATCGGGTAGAGAGCAAGGACGAGTAAGGAGAGTATTTCTAGATTGTGTTACTGATACTGCGAGAAACGCAATCGTATGCTAAGTAGTAGGTGATTATTATCGCTTGGGGAAGATGTACTTTGATTATAGTTACCCCATTCTGATTGACCCGCGAGAAGCTAAAATTCGAGAAGACTGATAACTTTGAGCGTCATTACCGATTCATGAATTTGAGTTAGTAGTAATTGTGGTTGCTATAAAATTTAAGAAACCCTACCTATATGGCAAGATTTGTGGAATATGCACCGACCCCCAGAGTTGGGAATAGTTGCTTAATGCCCCATCTATTATTCAGGTGACCGACAAATTGATCTTCTCAGGAGACGGTATTCAGGTGGACCCAAAGAAAGTTGAACCTGTGGTTCAGTAGGGAAAGACTAAAAAATGTGACTAAAATTTGAAGTTTTTTAGGGTTGGCGGGTTACTATCGACGGTTTGTGCAAGGATTTTCTGTTATAGCAGCCTCGTTGACTCATTTGACCCGCAAGGAATCCAAATTTGAGTGGACCGACAAATGTGAACAAAGGTCTAGGAACTGAAACGAAAATTGATATCGGTGCCAATGTTGTCCCTCCCGTCAGAAGGAGGTGATTTTGTAATTTATAGCGACCCGTCACACTAAGGGCTGGGATATGTTATGATGCAGTATGGTCACGTAATCACATATGCATCTCGGTAATTGAAGAATCATGAGTGTAATTACCCGACACATGATTTGGAGTTGGCAATAATTATCTTCGCCCTAAAGATTTGGAAGCACTATCTGTATGGCAAGACGTGTGAAATATATACCAACCACCAGAGTTTGAAGTACTTGTTTTCTCAGAAGGAATTAAATTTGAGACAGAGGCGGTGGATAGAGTTGATTAAAGATCATGATTGCACCATCCACTATCATCCGGGAAAGGCTAATATTGTAGCGGATGCGTTGAGTCGGAAATCGGCGGGTTTGATCTTGCACATTAGAGTTATTCATACTAATATATATGTGGAGTTCAGATCATTACGAGTGCAGTTAGCAGTTGGTCAGACGACAGCATTACTTGTGACTTTGACTTTGAGGCCGACGTCGATTGATCGTATTATTGAAGCACAAAAGTCAAACATTCAAATAGAGAGAATTCGGGATGAAGTGAAAATGGTCACAAAACGGATTATCGTGTCAATGAGAGTAATGAGACTTTGATGTTTGGGAATAGGCTGTGTGTGCCTAACAACGCCAGTTTGAAGAAGGATATCTTGGAAGAAGCGCATAGCTCAATATACGCGATGCATCCAGGCGGTACGAAAATGTATCAAAATTTGCGTGAACAGTATTGGTGAATTGAAATGAAGCAAGAAATCGCTAAGTTTGTTGTCAGACGTCTTATTTGTCAGCAAATAAAGATTTAACATCAACGTCCAAGTAGGTTATTGCAACCCCTACTTATTCCAGAGTGGAAATGAGAGCATATCACGATGGATTTTATTTCGGGATTACCCCGTATTCAAAAGGGACATAATTTCATTTAAGTAATTGTAGACAGACTTACTAAGTCTACTTATTTTCAAGTTATAAGACGACGTATTCTTTTGACAAGTATGCCCAATTGTATATTACCGAGATTGTTAGGTTGCATGGTGCACCGGTTTCCATAGTGTAAGATAGAGATCTGAGATTTATTTCGAAATTCTGGTCGAGTTTCCAAACTGCTTGGGGGTATTAAGTTGGAATTCGATACTGCTTTTCATTCGTAGACTAATGGCCAATCGGAGCCTGCGATACAGATGTTGAAAAATATATTGAGGGGATGTGTTTTTAAAATTTCCTGGTAACTAGGATGATTATTTGACATGGATGAAATTTGTCTCTAATAATAGCTACCATTCGGGGATCAAGATGACACCGTAGAAAGCGTTGTATGAAAAAGATGCAGGACTCGAGTCAATTACACTGAATTGATGTAGAATAACGAAAAAATTATTGATGTCGGATACAGCTCAAATGACAACAGATAAAGTAAGGGTGATTCAGAAAAAAATAAAAATAAAAAATAATAATAATAAATAATGAAATAATAAAATAAAAAATAAATAAATTGAGGATTGTTTAGGGTCAACAAAAGGGATATGTAAACAAGCGTAGGCAGGAGTTGGAGTTTAAAGTGGGGGATCATGTGTTTTTGCGTATTTCTCAGTAGAAAGACATAATGAGATTCGGGAAGAAAGGAAAATTAAGCCCAGAGTACATTGGATCATATAAAATTTTAGATCGGGTTAGCACGACGGCCTATCGGTTTGCCTTATCGCTGGAGTTGTCTCGACTACATGACGTTTTCCATGTGTCGATGCTTGAAAAATATATGTCAGATTCTTCGCATGTGTTGACTTCTCAACCAATCAAGTTGGAAGATGATTCGACATACGTTGAGGAACCAGTCCAGATTTTGACTTGTAATGATCAGGTGCTACAGACGGAAACATTTTCATTCGTAAAAATAAATAAATAAATAAAAAATAAAAAAATGTAATGACGCAGTCATTCCATAGAGGAAGCGATGTAAGAGCGAGAAGACGAGACGAGAAATAAATATCCGCACGTATTCAGTTAAGAACTAAAAATTTCGGGACGAAATTTTTGTTAGGAGGGAAGGGTTGTAAGACCCTATTTTAGAACGTACATAATTTTAGTTGTATTTTAGAACAATTGAAAAAATTCGAGGTAAAATTGGGTCAATTAAAAATTTAAATTAAAAGTTTAGGGGTCAATTTATAAATTTAGAAAATAATCTATCCAAAAATTTACATTTAACTTTTGAATTAAAACTTTTGGGAGTGAGATTGCAATTTAGAAAATGTTAAGGGTGAAATTACCGTATTAAACTCTTATAAATGGTGAATTAAACTCAAAAGATGATTTTTAGAAATTAGGGGGGAGGGAAAAGTAATTTAGGCAAAGGGGTTCTAGAAACATAGAGAAATCCATTCTTTCTTGCTGACTGTTGTCGTGAGAATTGACCGGAGGGCAGAGGATTTAGGAAGTGGACGACGTGGCTTTAAGAGGGAGCATTCTCGTCCACTATATATATATATATATTCATGCCCGCAGTGCGAAAAGGGGAGGAAAAATTTGGAATCAAAGACAGAAAATCTAGAGAGAGAGAGGGTTCGGCCGGTGCTTTCATGAGTGAGGGTGTGTATTCCGATCGTCGCGGGAGTGGGTGTTGTCGTTCAGGCTGGTGGTGTGTGTGTTGCTGCTGTTGTGGGTATGTGGGAATTCGTCAGTGTGTAGGTGATCGAATGGGTGTGTGTGTGTCGGTGGAATCCAAACAGAAACAGAGGAAGGAGAGAGGTCCACCGGTGGGTGCCGTTCGTCGCCGTCTGTTTAGTAAGTGGGTGTGGGTGTTTGGTCGTCGTTTGGTAAGGGCGTGTCTGTGTGTGTGTCTGTGTTTGTATGCCCGACAACATGTGTAAGTGTGTGGGTGTGTTTAGGTATGGATCGTCGGCATGAATGGTGATCGTTTGGCGGAGGGTTGTCGTGTTTGTCATGTGTGTTCGTTGTTGTGTATGTATGAGCGTGGTAGGTTTGGTCAGTAATGTTTGGTCGACGATAGGTGTTCGGTCGTCGGTGGGGGGGGGGGGTCGGTAATTCGGCCGGTTGGAGAGTTAGAGAGAGAGAATATGGGTTTCGGTTTGGGTGTGTCGTTTGGTCGGATGGCGTGTGTGCGTGGTGTGTGGGTGATCGTTGGTGTAGGGCGGCCGACGGTGAGTGAGATCACCGGAATGGATTGTTGAGAGAGAAAGGGGAGTGGTCGGTCGGGGCTGTAATAGGAACCGAAACAAGAAACAGAAGCCAAAAGAGAGAAAAAGAAAAGAAAGAAAAGAAAAGAAGAAAAAAGAAAAAAAAATAAAAAATAGAGAAATTGCAGAAACCACCCTAGGAAAATCCAAAACCCATTTCGTGGCCGCCAAACGATTTGAAAAAAGGTGAAATTTCAATCGATTATTACTTTTCGTTAGATTAAATTTTATTTAGCATTACAATTTCTGAAATCGTAATAATTTGTAGCTATTAATTAATTTTAATAACGTGGGATATAAAATAGTAACGATTCGGAATATAGGGTCTGCATTGCATGATTAGGATATTCTAAATAAGATATTAATTTAGACTCTGTTACTATTAGGTTCGCAGGCACCGGTGTCCAAATAGAGTATGGTTAGTGTCAGTTTTGCAAAATGGATATAGAGGTGAGTGTACTGTCTTCATCCCAAACTATATATATGTGTGTGTATGTATGTGTGTGTGTGTGATGAAATATTTGTTTACTTAAACGGTACAATTTTATAAATTATATGGATTAAGCAAGTATTTGGGTGAGTTGGTAAAATGAATTTTTAGAGTATTGTGTTGGTTTCTAAAAAGAAAGTTGAAAAATATCTGGTTTTCTAAAAATGTTTGGTTTTCTAAAAATAAAGGGGGAGAAATGGTTTTTATTGAAATCGGTGGTACAAATGTGGAAAAATGGGTTTTACTGAAATTTGTGGTATTTTTAAAAAGGAGAGTGAAAAACGTGATTTTGAAAATTCTCCCCGAAAGGGGTGTGACTTATATTATCCCCATAAGGGGTGTGGATTTTTGATGATATGGAGTGAAAATGTATTTCTTCTCGTAAGGGATGTGGATTTTTAACTATACTGATGATTTTGACGATGTCATAGTTGTTCTCTCTGAAAGGGGTGTGAATTATATTTCTTCCCGTAAGGGGTGTGGATTCTTCTCATGGGATGTGGATAGTTCTCCCCATAAGGGGTGTGGATTATAGTTCTCCCCAAAAAGAGTATGGATATTTCGTAGGAAGGCATTCCTACGGATGTTACGGTGCCATTGCAACTCCCGATCGTGAGGTTAAACGATCACTATGGCTAGCCAGTGTGTGTTTGTAGTGGAGTGGTGTTTTACTTATATTGGGTGATTTATTATTTATTATGATGATTGGTATCATTTTATACTAGATGGATTTGAGTGAGACATATTCTTATTGGTTTTACTAGTTGCGTGTTGTCTATATACTTACGCTTGATCCATTTGGATGTTGTAGTAATGAATTATTGTTATAAAATATTTTTACTAAGAAGACAGTACACTCGCAGGTGAAGCAGATAAGAGTCGGTTCCCTATTGGTGCTAGATAGAGTTCTACGATGGTGTCGGGTGTAGGTTTTGAGATGAGCTGTTCGGGGTGAACCTGTAAGAGGTTCATGGTATTTATTTTGCTGTTCACATATTTGGGGACGGGTGAGTCCCCACAGTAGAAAATTTGTATATGCATATTTTTGACGATTGTATATTATTGTATGTGTATTATCGTTATATGAGTTGGGTTGGTATTCAAGTGATGTCATGTCGACGTCACGCTGGCCCTACAGTGAAGCATGTCTAGGGTGGGGTGTGACAATATATCTTTCCAAATTTTAGAACTCCCAATATGATTTGTCCACAGAGATAACGGGAGATTATTAGTGTATTTGGAGCACATAAAATCACACCAGAGAGAATTTCCTTTCAGCAGAGACCAAATCTGTTTGAGAGAAAAAACCAGCTTCATATCCTTTAGATTACGAAGACCAGAACCGCCGGAAGAGATATCTTGACAGATTTTATGCCAAGCCACCCAATGCCTTTTCTCACTTGAATTCTAGTAGCCCTAAAAGAAATTTTCAAACATGAATTCCATATCCTCCAGAATGCTATTATGAACATAAGTGGATGCCAAAAGATAATGAGGGAAGAAAGATAAAATATACTTTAGAAGAACAAGTTTACCTCCACTAGATAGAAGCTTAGGTGACGTTTGGTAACCGTTTCTGTTTCCATTCCAGCAGTGGGATGGGAATAGGATGAGATGGGATGAGAATTGTATTTTCTTCTTGGGAGCGGAATCGCGTTTGGTAACGATAATTTTTTTTTTTTTTTTTTTTTTTTTGGGAAGAGAATTATGTTTGGTAACGATTTTATCCTAAAATCTTTTTTTTTTTTTTTTTTTGGCCAGATGGCAGTGGCGCCGTCGCCGGCCGGCCAGCGGTACTCCTGCGCCCGTGACGGCAGTGGCTCCGGCGCCGGCGACGGCCGAACGGTAGTGGCTCCAGCGTCGGCGACCGCCGGACGGAAATGGCGACGGCGCCGGCGACAGTCAGGCAGCGGTGACCGGTGGGTAACAGTGACCGGCGCCCGAAAGTGGCCGAAAAGTTTTTCGGCCGGACGGTGACGGTCGCCAGAGATGGCCGTCGCCGGTGGCCGGACGACGGATGAACAGTGACCTTGTGTTTTGGGAATGGAATGGGAATAATGAGAAACAACTTTTTTTTATTTCTCATTTCTTAAGAAAAAAAGTGGGCACAATTCTCAAATGGGAATGAAATGGAAACGGAAACAAAAATTACCAAACGCTATTCTCAAACAGAATTCTAAAAAATCTGGGAATGGAATGAGAATTTCTAGAATTGAAACGGTTACCAAACGGGGCCTTAGTTTTCCACCCATCGACTTTGTTAGACACTTTCTCGATAAGACCAGTAAAGTGACTCGCTTTAAGATGACCATAGGTAAGGGGCACTCCAAGGTAAGTATAAGGAAAACCACATTGACCAAAACCTGTGGAAAGACCAATAGCCTAGAGACGCGCATTAGGACAGTTATGATGCAAATAAAAATTACTTTTCGGAGCACTCATAAGTTGACCAGAGGCTAATTGATACTCTTCAAGCACCTACATTAAATTTCTAATACTACGAGAACTTCCGTTGCAAAAAAATGAGGGTATCATCTGCAAATATCAAATGAGAAACCAGAGGACAACGTCTATTAGTTACATACGGTTGAACCCGGCCATCTATCATGGAACGATAGATATTCCGACTAAGAACCTCTTGAGCCAAGATAAACAGTAAATGAGAAATAGGGTCGCCTTGACGCAATCCTCTAGAAGTAGGAAACCAACCCTTATAGACCCATTGAAACACCACTGAGAAATAAGTCGAGTCAAAACAACTAGAAGTAGCAGCAATAAATCTTGAACTGAAACCATATCGATTAAGCACATCAATTAAAAAGTTCCACTTGATTCGGTTATATGCTTTAGCTATATCGAGTTTGAGCATAACATTGCGCCCACGAATATCCTTGCCCAAATCTTTTACAAGCTCTTGGACTAGCCCAATAGCTTTGACTATGGACTTGCCTTTAACAAAACCATGTTGTTGGACAGAAATCAACTTGAGCAAAAGAGACGCCAGCCTGGTTGCTAACGCCTTAGAAAAGATTTTATAACAAATATTACATAAACTGATCGGACAAAAATCTTTTAGAGAAGAAGGTTGAGACTTCTTTGGAATAAGGATTAGTAAGGTACTAGAGAGAGTTGTAGGAAAGGGATTTCCTTTAAGAAAATAATTAACGACTTCCCAAATATCTTTACCACAATATCCCAAGAAGTTTGAAAAAAACTTGAAAAGAGAGAATCCATACGTGGAGCACCGTCAATGGGGATGAACCAAAGGGTATCTTGGATTTTCTCCATCGAGAGAGGAGCCAATAACATAGCATTATCCATTTCCGTAGCAATGCGAGGGATGGAATCAAAGACAGTGTCAGAAAAGGACACTTGGGCAGTCGAGTATAAATCTTTGAAAAACTCAATAGTAGCTTCATGAAACATATTGGGATCAACAAAGCTGCTTCCATCTTTATGGCGAATAGCAGACAAACAAAGAGGAGAGTTATGCATTTTAACGGACGTATGAAAGAATTTAGAATTGTTATCTCCCTCTGTTAGCCAATGCTCTCGAGATTTTTGTTTCCAATAGATTTCCTTTTTCTTAATAAGATTATTATATTCTGTAGTAGCTTGGTCAAGTAAGTCCGATACACTTTGAGACCAGTTGGTTTAAACCATGGAATCATAAGCTTCCACCCTATCCTCCCAAGAATTTAACTCTACAAAAACGTTTCCAAAAGTTTGAGCATTCCAAACTTTAAGAGCCCCCCTCATCGATTTGATGTTAAGACTTAAACGAACCAAAAGGATTTTGATGAGAAGCCTTCCAATCCAATTTAACCACATCAAGAAATCCCTTATGCAACGTTCATATCCATTGAAACCGAAATAGTTTCGGACCATTATATGAAAAAGAGGAAGAGTGTAGAATCAACGGGCAGTGGTCTGAATTAATACGTTCCAAATGCTCAGCTCGGCCATCGAAGGAATTACAAATCGTAGGCGATACCAAGATTTTATTCAACTGAGAATATTGTCGAGATAACCCTTGACGATTGTTACAAAAAGTAAAAGTTGACCCCGTGAATAGTCCACCAGCCTGACTGAATTAATACATGTATTAAACTCTTGCATGACATTCCAAGAAGGGGTTAAACGACCCAACTTCTCGGATATACTACGAACAACATTAAAATCTCCCCCTCCCAAATTATCGGAATAGAGACCGAGGTAGTTGTAATGAGAAGATCCTCCCAAAGAATTCTACGTTCAATCTGAGAGCAACTAGCATAAACTACCACAATAAAAAAACTCCAAATTTAACTAAGATAACTTACAAGCAATAAATTGACGATGCGTACGAACAATTTGGACTTCTAGGTTATTCTTCCATAAAACCCAAATTTTTCCCGACTCACCTTGATTAGAGACTGCATTATGGAACTTGATAGCTTTGTTTACTCTCCCCATGTTAGAATAATCAATCCATGGATCAATAACTCCGGCAAAGGAAACTTTCGAAGACTTCACAATTCGTTTTAATCTAGAAAAGGTGCTTGGGTTTCTGATACCCCTACAGTTTCAAAACATAATGGAGTCAGACATTAAACTTCACTTGATGACGTGTTACCATTCCCGAAGTCTTGGAGATACCTCTAATCGACTCCAGAACCTTCGCTTTTCCGTTTTTCTTTCGAACTAGCTGAAACCATCTGTTTCGGCGCTTGTCATTTCAGTTGCATATCCAGCTACTCCATTATCATTAGCCAAAGAATCACCGTGTTGTGATTGAGAATCCTTAATAGCAACGGTGTTTTCTCCTCCCTCATCCGCAAATGGGAGAACTTGAATTAGATCACTTTTCCCATCATTCGACATATTATCTTTTTGACTTGAAGCCAACTGGACTGTAACATCCGGAACTGCTGAAGGTTTAACGACGACCTGATTTGTAGCCACCGGAGCTGCTGTTGTGTTGACCTTGTCTATTGGAATGTGGTCATAGGGCCCTCCTCCTCTTAGAAACAAAGAGTTCAGATACAGAATGGGTATCATGGTCTGTTGGGTTTTCTACAAAGTCGTGTTATGCCTTTTGTTTTTTAGCTTTTGGATATTGTTTTACCTACATCCATTTTATTACCTTTCTCTACTGTCTTCGTCAACAATTCTGGATTTTTTCGACGACATATTTCTAAAGAATGACCCTGAATATTGCAAAAGGAACAAAAGGATGGGAGGCGTTCATAAACGACTTCCTGAAAGAATCCATCGTGTTTACCAATCCAAATCTTAGGCGGTAAAGGCTTTGAGAGATCGACCTCATCACAAACTCTAGCGGAATTCAATCTTGTCAAGGTTAAAGTGGTGGAATCAATAGTAACGACCTTACCAATCATGCTTACGATAGCTTTAAGAATTTATTGCGGGATAGAACCTTGAGCATATCATTATCGTTAAGGAAGCGAAGAAAAAATGTTTTTGAATCAATTAGACCCATGGTGTACTGATCGGAAAGGTTCCAGTTCCTAATCTCAATCTGAATTTCTTCTAGCGCAGGCGGCCAAACTGAAACTTGAGAACTACAACTTTATCAAACAAAGCGTCTGATTGGGTCAATGTTGCTGTGGAGAAAGAAATGATTGGCATCCCATATGTTGTGTAGGTACGTGAGTCCACCTCGATAGATAGAAGGCGCACCGCGCTCTGAAGAGTTGTTGCATAGGATCGAATGAAGCATGTGGTCTGAGAAGACTGTGGAATCACCTTCGAAACGTATGACATGGTAGGAATCCCCAGTGGTGAGGAAACGGCGACGAAGAGAAACAATAACTACAAATCATAAGCACCGCAAATCGAAATCGGTGAAACTTTGCCGCAAATCACCACAAATCGGTGAAAACAGAACTGAAAATAGAGCAATAGATCTGAAAACGCCTCTATCGTTGGTAAAATCGCGAAAGTTGCCAGAGAAGACGTCTAAATACGTCACCAATGGACGGCGAGTGTGAGACCGACCAGTTCAGCACCGCAAGTCCTGATTCTCACCTGTAATTGATTGCCAAATCGAAGTTTAACTTCATTGATGAATAGCCGATTAGCACCACCAAACTTCGCCTATGAATCGCAAGATCTCGGGAGAGAGTCGCCAGTGAATAGCGACCGAAAAGAAGAAGTCGGATATTTTAGTTTTTAGTTATTTAATTGTTAAGAGTAAAATTGTTATTACAATTAAAATTTTAATAATTTTTCACTTTGAAGGAAATTAACTGGTGTTTGATCAAAATGAAATAACAGAGTAAATTTATAAGTTTTGACAAAATGATTGAGAAAAGTAATTGACAAATGGCCCGTATAATATCATACTAGTAATTCAACAATTGATAGTTTTTAATTTAAAAAAAAATAATAAAATTGATAAAATAGGTAAAAAAAAAATATCATTCTTAAATATGTAAACAACGTCAACCGGTCGAGTAGCTAGGGTATTCTGAACTAAATCCAACAAGCAAGACTTAACAATACTCAAATTTATCTTCTCATTCTTCGTCGTCCTATACGCAACGCCGAAAGAATGAGTGTTTTCCTACTCCTATATATAAAAAAACCCCATTTCGTGCATCTACTATCCCTTGAACTCTTCAACCACATCGTCTTTCTTCCTTGAGAGAACATTCAACATTTATCATCTTTTTATCATTCTTCTTGTACTTAAAACTGAAACCTACTTGTACAACATATTTCCGTAGTACTTCTCTGAATTTAGGTATTCCACTCTTAAAACTTTGGCTGACTTCTTTGATAAATTTTACCCAGTGATTAGATAATAATACTTTGTGCAGTAATGGACAAAAAATTGCCAACAAGTCATCATTCCTATTGACATCGCCTATGCTACCACATTCTCGTGGCTGTTCAATTAGCATTTTCTGCTCACTACCACTGGACCCACTTCCACTCCCACATATCTTGATCTCCAACCCCACATATTCAACTTTCAATATGCATGCAAGATTGACCATCACTTCTAAATTGTTTTGACACGAAATTAAACACCTATCATGCCGTATCGAGTAACGCAACTCAAATGAATCACCCAGTGCCGATGTGTTAACACCTAGGTAGTTCCGAGGTCTTAGAACAAATACCAAAACTTGTACCATTGATAAAATAATGTCATTACTTGTTAATAAGTGATGAGTTGGTAAAAAATATTAAGTTAATCTTATTACCTTAAGGATTAAATTTCAATAGGTCACTTGTTTTATATGTTTAAATTTGTTGAAAAAATTGAAAGAATATTAATTATAAGTATTTCGTTCAATTATTTTTTCACTTTTGTTTTTTACTTACTAAAATAAGTGATATTAAAAATTATTAATGTAAACTTATATTTTTTAAAATTTGCATTTCAGCAGAAACACTTGTCTTATACGTGTTAGCTAGTCCGTAAAAAAATTTAGAAGAACATTATAAATATATTGTTCAAGTAAGTCTTACATGATTTTGCACGCTACAATAAATATTATTATATTTTTTAATAAAAAACTAACTCCCCCCTCCCCAATGCATTTGAGTTTTAGAAAATTATTGCATTAGTACAATGAATATAATTTTTTGGGTGTAAATTAAGGATTAGTTAAGAAAGGAAAGCTACATATAAAAATGCATACACGTGAATCACTCTGACTACTACCGTATCAATTTTTATATATAACATTCCACTGTAAAGAATCTTTGCAAGCCATAAGATCTACTCCAAATAAAGACAACATTAGTTTAGTGGCAAAAACACTTCACCAAGGGGAAAAAAGTGATTTAAGAAGTTCTCAGTTCTTAACCCCATAATTAATGGCGATTTTTCTCTTTCTTATTCTTCTAGTTCTTCCATTAGTTCTCCTCTTTCTTCTTCCTCAGCAAAGAAGATCAAAGAGCAAAACCCTTTATCCACCAGGTCCTCCAGGCCTTCCTTTCGTCGGAAACTTGCACCAAATTGAAAATTCTACCCTTCGTATATGCCTTCATGAACTTTCCCAAAAATATGGCCCCTTGATGTCATTAAGACTTGGTTTTGTCCCAACCATTGTAATTTCTTCTGCAAAAATGGCAAAAGAGGCTATGAAAACTCTAGACATCGTGTTTTCTAGTAGGCTGGCCTTGCTAGGGCAACAAAAAATGTCTTACAATGGGTTGGATGTTGGTTGTTGGCTCATTTTTTTCAACTTTGGTGGGCCATTTTTAGCTTGGGTGGCAATTGTTTATTTGACAATTGTGTATGGCTCACATGGTATTTGTTTGAGAGAATAAACTCTTTGGTTGCCATCCTTAACAACAAAAATATGGTTGGTGGCAGCCCTTGTTGAAGCTCCCATGGTAGGCACCCATTTTTGAAGGAAGAAAGAAGAAAGTCATCAGTCCAATACAGCAGACAACCAAGTTTGAAGATGGAATAAATGAATTCAGCCATGGTTTTTGAGAAAAATTACAGCCGGCCTTTTTTGAAGAAGAAGAAGAAAAATCCTCTCATCCCTTGCCTATAAAATGGCATAAGGTTTGAAGTTGAAGTATCTCTCATTTCCCACCCATTGGAAGAGAGTTGGAGCATCTCTCATTTGTAGTAGGTATATCCCATAAATTGGAGTGAGGTGAATATCTCACAAATGGAAGAGGGTGTATCCCTCAAATTGGAGAGAGCAATCTCAAATTGAAGTAATAAGAATGAGAGATTCATTCCTTAATAGCCACAGTTGAGTGAATTTTTACTCAAGTGTTTTAAATTGTTTTAAGACCTTGATTTGCATTCTTTATTTGTATTCCATTGTCAAATAAAGAAGTTTCATTGTTGCTCTTGAGGAGCAGGCGAAATTGCCGAACCTCGTTAAACCTTGTGTTGTTTGTGAGTGTGTGTTTTCATTTCATCTCCATAATATTTGTTCTGTGTTGGGTCCACCCGACACGTTTTCGTACAACAAGTGGTATCAGAGCTCCAGTTGAGAGCTTCGGATTATGGCGAAGATCAAATCGAAAAAGGGAGGGGATTGATTCTCTTTTAACCTCTTACAGTTCACAAACAAAATCGTTGATATCAAATGACAAATTTGATATTGAAAATTTGGAGAAATTTGGCATGTGGCAATTTGAAACGATGGATTTGCTGATTCAACAGGGTTTGGATATAACCCTGGAAAATCAGATTTTATGAAGAACAAAAAGCACAACAAAGGTGGAAACAACTCTTATTCCAAGTCGAGAGGAGTTTCAACAAATGGTAGGAAGATTCCGGCGAATGATGAATGTGCTTTTTGCCGTGGGAGAGGCTACGGGAATAAGTATTTTCCCAAGCTAAAAAACAGGGGTAATACAAATGCAAATGTGGTCAAAATTAAAGATGGTGATTAAAATTTTTTCTCTGGCTACTACAGTTGGAGTTGGCTCAAGCGAGTGGGTTCTTCACTCCGTGTGGGCTTATCATATGTGTCCTGATAGGGATTGTTTCACTAGTTTGGATTTCTCTAGAGGTGGAACAATTCTTATGAGAAACGATCTTGCATGTGAAAAAGAAAGGAATTAGCATGATCTGATTGAAGTTGCACGGCGAAACCACGAGGGACCTGACCAACGTTTTGGTATGTACCAGATTTGAAGAAGAACATCTTTTTAGGTGTTTTGGAATCAAATGATTTCAAAGTCACAAGAGTGCTATGGTTGTCATGAAAGGCCTATGAAGGAATAATTTGTTTCTTACAAGGAAAGACCGTTGTCGATGGAGCTACTACCGTAGAAACTGCTATTGATACAACCAAGTTTTGGCACATGAAACTTGGACATGCTAGAGAGAAGGCCTTAGAAGGCTTAATGAACCAGGGTCTTTTGAAGGGTGTCAAGACTTGTAAGATGGACTTCTGCAAGCACTGTGTGTTAGGTAAGCAAACCAGAGATAAATTTGGCACGGTCATCCATAAAACAAAAGGGACCTTAGATTATGTGCATGTTGATGTTTGGGTTCCAATTATGACCGCATTTGGAGTGGAAGGCACTGGTTTGTTACATTTGGAGATGACATCTCAAGAAAACTCTAGGAGTATACTATGAAACATAAGTATCAAGTCCTAGAGATCTTCTTGTATTGGAAGAAGATGGTAGAGAATTAGACCGGAAGAAAGATTAAGGTGTTGAGATCGGACAATGGCGGCGAATATAAGTTCGATCTATTTTTATTCCTTGTGCAAACAAGAAGGAATTGCAAGGTACTTTTCTGTGAAAAAAGGACTCCACAATAGAATAGTGTAGCAAAACGTATTAATTGGACTTTACTTGAAAAAGTAAAGTGCATGTTGTCCAATTCCAGTTTGATGAAGAGTTTTTCCGGCATAAGCGGTTACTTATGTATGTCATCAAATTAACTGTCTATCTTCTGCTGCAATTGGTGGAAAAACTCCTATTGAAGTGTGGTCAGGATCACCTGCGTCAGATTATAATTCTTTACGTATCTTCAGTTGATCGGCTTTCTTTCACATGACCGAAGATAGCAAATTTGACTCAAGGGCAAAGGATGCCATATTTCTGGGCTTCAGCAGTGGAGTGAAAGGGTTCAGATTATGGTGCCCTGCATTAAAGAAAAGGATCTTGAGCAGGGATGTAACTTTCGACGAAAGTAAATTTATGAAAAAGAAAGTGTCAAATAAAGAGAATAAAAAATGTAGTCTGGTGCAGTAAGTGGAGATTTAAAGTTTAGCAGATTCTCCTTTAGAAGACATTTCTTCAGATGAAGAAAATGACGGGGATGCGAAAGATAGAATTGAGGTGGAGCCTGCACTTCAAAGGTCTCCACAAATTGAAGAATCGATAGCAGCTAGCAAACCAAAAAGAACAATTCGAAGACCAGCCAAGTTTGCAGATATGGTTGCTTATGCCCTACCAATTGTTAGTGAAGATATTCCAACCACAAAGAAGCTGTGCAAAGTTTTGAAAGTGTGGAATGGAATAAGGCCATGTATGAAGAATTAAATTCTCTCCATAAGAATTTTGACTTGGGAGCTTGTAGAGTTACCAAAAAGGGAAAACGACAATTGGGTGTAAATGTGTATATGCAAAGAATGAATACTCTCATGGGAAAAACAGTGTGAGATTCAAGGTAAAATTGGATTGGCCTTAGTCGCACAATTTGACTTGGAGTTGTCACAACTTGATGTAAAAACTTTTTTTTTACATGGAGATTTGGATGAGAAAATTTATATGTCGCAATCTGATGGTTTCGTAACTGCTGGCAAAGAACAAATGATGTGCAAGTTGCAAATGTCTCCAGTGGATATTGAGAAGTTGAAAGTCCAATTTCGAAAGGAATTGGAAATGAAGCATCTTGGCGAAGCCAAGAAAATTGTGGTTTTGAAATTTGCGAGAAATCAAGTTAAAAGATTTCTCATTGGATATGTGGATTCGAATTATGTTGATAATTTGGATAATCGACGGTCTACTATTTGGTATTAATTTACCGTGGCTAGTGATCAAGTCAGTTGGAGGTCTACTTTGCAGTCCACTGTCGCTTTGTCTACTATGGAGGCTGAATACATGGCTACTAAAGAAGCCATGATGGAAGCCATTTGGATTCATGGACTGATTTTGGAATTGGGTCTTCTTTGGGAACAGGCAGAGATATATTGCGACAGTTAAAACGTAATACATCTAGCAAAGAACCAAGTTCTTCATGCTCGTCCAAGCATTTTGATGTTCGATTCCACTTTGTTTGAAATTGGGATGCAAGTGTTATTCATCTTACGAAGATTGGAACAGTCGATAACCCTGCAGATATGTTGACGAAAGTCGTTGGAAGTGTCAAGTTTCAGAATTGTGAAACTTGACCAATATTGTTCATACGTCAGTATGATTTTGGAGGAGCAACTATTGGGCCTATTGGATGTTTGGGCCTATTGGATGTGTAGTATGAGAATTCATACTAATATTGAGATGATGGTGGCATTTGAAAATCTCGCCAAGGTGAAGATTGTTAGTTGTTGACTCATTTTTTTCAACTTTGGTGGGCCATTTTCAGCTTGGGTGGCAATTGTTTATTTGACAATTGTGCATGGCTCACATGGTATTTGCTTAAGAGAATAAACTCTTTGGTTGCCATCCTTGACAACAAAAATATGGTTGGTGGCAGCCCTTGTTGAAGCTCCCATAGCAGGCGCCCATTTTTGAAGGAAGAAAGAAGAAAGTCATCAGTCTAATAAAGCAGGCAACCAAGTTTGAAGATGGAATAAATGAATTCAACACATGGTTTTTGAGAAAAATTGCAGCCGGCCTTTTTTGAAAAAGATGAAGAAAAATCCTATTTTTCTTCCTCTCATCCCTTGTCTATAAAATGGCATAAGGTTTGAAGTTGAAGTATCTCTCATCTCCCACCCATTGGAAGAGAGTTGGAGCATCTCTCATTTGTAGTGGGTATATCCCATAAATTGGAGTGATGTGGATATCTCACAAATGGAAGAGGGTGTATTCCTCAGATTGGAGAGAGCAATCTCAAATTGAAGTAGTAAGAGTAAGAGATTCATTCTTTAATAGCCACAGTTGAGTGAATTTTTGCTCAAGTGTCTTAAGTTGTTTTAAGGTCTTGATTTGTATTCTTTATTTGTGTTTCATTCTCAAATAAAGAAGTTTCATTATTATTCCCGAGGAGTAGGCGAAATTGCCGAACCTCGTTAAATCTTGTGTTGTTTGTGAGTGTGTGTTTTCATTTCATCTCCATAATATTTGTTCTGTGTTAGGTCCACCCGACACGCTTCCGCACAACATTGGATTTGGCCTTTTCTCCATACAGCGATCACTGGATTGAGCTGAGAAAGATTTGCATCATCCATCTCTTCAGCTCCAAAAGCATTCGATCTTTTCGTCCTATTAGGGAAGACAAGGTTACTCGAAAGATCTCAAAAATATCCGAGCTTGCCTCTTCGTCTAAACTTTGCTAATTTAAATGATATTGTAATGTCACTCACTAGTGCCATCATGCCATCATGTAATATTTCAAAAATTTATATTTTTAAAAATATTATTTTTTATAAATTTAATATTTTTGGATTATTTTGTATATTATAAAAATATTACAAAAAAATATTTGATAACTTTTGAGGATTAAAAATTAATTTTCAATTGACTTTAAAAAAAAAAAAAAACTGAGGGGTCAATTATTATTTTAAGGGTTAATAGCATTTTACCCCATGTAGTTTGGCTAATTTTCACTTTTGATTTGAAAATCGCCACTTACCCTCCTGTGGTCAGATATTTGTTGCACTTACTCCCTTATATCAGGAGGGTAAGTGGTTTGTAAATCTAACCACGGGGGAATACGTGGTGATTTTTAAATTATAGGAGAGTAAGTATAAATCGGTCAAATTATAGGAGGTAAAATTTAATTAACCCTTATATTAATATGTTAACTTTAACTTTTGGGTTTAAATTATCCTCTAAAGATTCAAAATGGGAGGTGTGTGTAATTCGGAGTCAACATGAATAAGTAGCTGTCACTGGGATAAGATTTGTGAAAGGAAAAAAATTTTTATGTGACCATTGCAAATAAATCCAACACAAAGCAAAGGAAAAAAAAATTAGTAATATAAAATTATTATGCATGATTGCATATATGTAAGTGCTATTATTATACATGCATATTATGAATTAGACAAGTATTATTATGCCTGCATTAGACACGTATTATCATACATGCATAATATGAATTAGACAAATACTATGCATGCATAATATGAATTAGACACGTATATAAACTATATATTATTATTTGTATACACACACATATATAAAGAATGAGGATGGCGGTGAAGAATCTTTTACCGCCTATCCATATATATATAGAGAGATACATTATATTTATGGAGGAAGAAAATTACATACGATGGTTCTAGTCTGGATTTCGACTTCGGATTTCAGGTAGAATTTCTAACTCTTTTAATACATGTATTTAATCTCTCCGTGAATTTATTTAGTTTATGTTATTATTGTTATAATTGTTGTTTTTCATAAAATATTTATAATCCCGTGAAAATTGTGTGAGATATATGTTTATGTGTTATTTATGGATTAATTAGATACATATATTAAAGGAGTTAAATTTTTTTTGAGCGTTAGCTTACTCCCACACAGTATTTATTGTAGGAAGGGTTAATTCCACTTTATCCCCTTATGGTTTGACCGATTTGCACTTTACCCCCTTATAGTTTAGAAATCACCACTTACCCTCCCTGTGGTTAGATTTTCAAACCACTTATCCCCTAATATAGGAGGTAAGTGCACCTAAATCAAGACCACAGGGAGGTAAAGTGTAATTAACCATTGTAGGAATTATGAAAATGGAGTTGTGCAGAAATTAAACTTGAATTTGTATTTAATTATGTAAAATTGTAATTTGATTGTGGTAAAATTAGTCCAATTATTTTATTTAGTACTAATTATTATCCATATATTTTTCGTACGAATTTATAAAATTTGTGATGTGGAATTTTTGCATGTATAGTGTTTGTGATTTTGTGAATAGTATAAAATTTGTAATATTCCTAAATAACTGTAATAATAAGTGGGGTTGGATTAATTAGTATTTTATCTTTACTTCTCTATAATAAAAGGAGGCCCTGGAAAACCGAGTCTTTAAACATAATATGTAGGGTTGCTTTGGGTAGAAGGTATGACGAAGAAGGGAATGGGAGAAGGAGATTCTATAGTGTTTTCAATGAAACTCAAGCCATGTTTGTGAGTTTCTTTGTTTCGGACTATTTTCCGTTGTTTGGTTGGGTTGATAAACTCACGGGATTGTGTTCTAGATTGGAGAAGAATTTCAAGGAAATGGATGCGTTTTATCAAGAAATTATTGAAGAACACCTCCATAAATCAGCGACAAAAACAAAGCAGAAGGATATCATAGATATCTTTCTTCAACTCAAAGAGGAGCAGTCATGTTCCGTTGATCTAACTTTTGATCACATCAAGGCAATCCTCATGGTACCAACACTTTTTAACTCTTTTAACTTTTATAATCTACAAGATGAGATTTTTCAGACAAGATGAGATTTTTTTTTTTTTTTTTCAAAATGTAATGATCGGTGGGACGGACACTGGTTCATCCGTCTTGGTTTGGGCCATGACGGCGCTAATGAAGAATCCGGCATCCATGAAGAAAGTCCAAGAAGAAATCAGAAACTCAGTTGGAAAAAAGGGCAAAATAGAAGAAGATGATCTTCACAACCTTCGTTACCTGAAAGCAGTTGTAAAGAGACTATGAGATTGGATCACTTGTTTTATATGCTTAAATCTATCGAAAAAATTGAAAGAATATTATACGATTTTCGTTCAATTATTTTCTCACTTTTTAAAAAAAAAAATTCTTTTACGGTTTATTGTTATCCTAATAATAGAATCATGTGACTACTTGTTAAAATAATTGATATTGATGAAGTTTAAAACAGATTCATCCAACGTGTTACTTTGGGACTGAGTTGAGGAGTTACGTAGGGAATGTAATGGCTCTTTTGTTAATATGTGGAGGGCATTTCGAACGCTTCCGAGTAGAAGTAGGCCGGCACCTTGTCCTGGGATCATAGTCCCGGCTGGGGCGTATTATGTAAACTGAGGAGTCTCTCTCCCTTGACTGCAGTTGACGTTGTAGATGGCTTTGTAGGGGTGAGACGCTTCCCGGGAAGGTGCTTATGCCGGTACGATCATATTAATCCACTAGGAACCTGTTATGATTTCTCGTGCCTAGCATGTGCCTGAGGACATATGGCAATGATCTGGGTCTCAACTGACTTTTCCTATTCAAAATTATTAATCTAACTTTATATTTTTTGAAGTTTGCATTTCAGCATGGACACTTATCTTATCCATCTCAGTCCGTTGAAAAATTTAGAAGAATATTATAAATATTTAGTTCAAGTAAGTCTTGCATAATTTGGACGTTACAATAAATATTATTATTTTTTAATAAAAAATTAACTACCTCCTTCCCAAGGCATTTGAGTTTAGAAAATTATTGCACCAGTACTATGAACAAAAAAATTTGGGTGTAAATTAAGGATTAGTTGAGAAAGGAAAGCTACATGCATACACGTAAGTCAGTATGATTACTACCCTACCAATTTTTATAGATAATTTTTTACTGTAAATCATCTTTCCAAGCCATATGATCCATTCTATATAAAGAAAACGTTAGTTTAGTGGCAAAAACACTTCAACAAGGGGAAAAAAGTGATTTAAGACGTTCTCAGTTCTTAGCCCCATAATTAATGGCGATTTTTCTCTTTCTTATTCTTCTAGCTCTTCCTTTAGTTCTCCTCTTTTTCTTCCTCAGCAAAGAAGATCAAAGAGCAAAACCCTTTGTCCACCAGGTCCTCCAGGCCTTCCTTTGGTAGGAAACTTGCACCAAATCCACAATTCCGCCCTTCATATATACCTTCATGAACTTTCCCAAAGGTATGGCCCCTTGATGTCATTAAGACTTGGTTTTGTCCCAACCATTGTAATTTCTTCTGCAAAAATGGCAAACGAGGCTCTGAAAACCCTAGACATTGTGTTTTCTGGAAGGCCAGCCTTGCGAGGGCAACAAAAATTATCTTACAATGGGTTAGATTTGGGGTTTTCGCCATACAACGATCACTGGAGGGAGCTGAGAAAGATTTGCATCATCCATCTCTTCAGCTCCAAAAGCGTTCGATCTTTTAGTCCTATTAGGGACGACGAGGTTACTCGAATGATCTCAAAAATATCCGAGCTTGCCTCATCGTCTAAACTTGCTAATTTAAGTGAGATTGTAATGTCACTCACTAGTGCCATAATATGTAGGGTTGCTTTGGGTAGAAGGTATGACGAAGAAGGGAATGGGAGAAGTAGATTCCATAGTGTTTTCAATGAAATTCAAGAATGTGAAATTGATGGGTACCGGATTCAACCCAAAACCCTAGTTTATGTTAACTTTTGGGCCATCGGATGAGATCCTGATTCTTGGGAAAACCCAGAAGAGTTCTTCCCGGAGAGATTTTTGGGAGGAACTGAAATAGACTATAAAGGACAGGATTTTGAATTTATTCCGTTTGGTGCCGGCAGGAGGGGCTGTCCGAGGATACAAATGGGAGCGGTGACGGTGGAGCTTGCTTTGGCTAATCTACTTTACGCATTTGATTGGGCAATGCCGGCGGGGATGAATAAAGAAGATATTGATATTGATGTTTTGCCTGGTTTAGCCATGCACAAGAAAAATGCTCTTTGCCTTGTACCTAAAAAATTACTGCCACTGTGATCTATTTTAGCATATAATATGTGTATTTACTTACTTATGTCTCCAATTATTTTATCTAAAATCATAAATCTCTTTTGTTGGTGTCTAAATTTAGTTAACACCCTTTGTTGGTCCGATCAGCACGCACGTCGAGATTTCTTGCCAAGGTGGAGGTCTTGAGTATAGAGTTCTTAGTTCTCAGGGCAGTCCACGGTCAATATGCAGTTCTTAATTCCGAGCTGGTACTTGCACAAAGACCTATTGGGCTGTTGCCCAGCATAATCTCTCCGGCGTGAGAATAAGAACTCGGAAAAGAAATAATTGTATGGTTTAATTAGGTAGTTGACCATTACATGGGACATTGAATTAATGCCAAGCTATTTATAGGCGAGGAGAATGATTAGTGCCGTGAGATTAGGGCCCAGCTAAGTGCAGTTCGTTAAGCTAACTCTGCGCATAGCCAATGAGGAAGCTCGTGGGGAGATTATGCCATTGGGCCTTGTCCTTTGGACCACTAGGAGGAGCCCATGGGTTGATCTAGATGAAGAGGAGAGAGAGCTTAGTCCATAGGAATGACAGAGCCCTCACTGATTGTAAGAGACCGCTGCCCTGTGGTTGCTAATCAGAAGACAACCTGGAATCCTTGGCAAAGGACCCCCTCAGTGTTGGTCGTTGGGTGGTGCTCGTCAAGACGGGCTAGGTCACATTATGAGAAGTCACTATGAGGTCAACACTACGAAGTCGGTGCTCAACATAAGAGTTGATGAAGACAGTGGGCCCTGCTTATTGATCGGCAAGTGTAGGAAGCACCGGACCTGAGACAACTCTTTGGTCACAGGTTGGTTAATGGATTAGGTGGCTCCCACTACAAATAGATCTATCACGTGTTGGTCTTTGAGTAGAGGTCGGAGCTCAGTGTATTTTCCCCACATCAGTTGCCCCCAGTCACAAGTGGCAAGGAGCGAGGTGTTTGGGACTTCTATTTTGGACCAACCACCTCTCTTTGCACCGTGTAGGGTAATCATTTGGCGAGGCAGGGATGTTGAAATGTAAACTTGACTCTTTCCCAGCCATTATCTTTGAAGCAGCCAACTATCATTGTTGAAATAGGCAAGTCCACCATGCTTGAAAAATGCAGTCACCATTGATGAATTTGAAAAATTCACATTAGATTTTAATTCTTCTTCATCTCCTATTAATAGATGTAGTTTCTAATTTATCGAATGAGTGTGAAGCAATAAGATATAATTAGTGTCAATAGAGAGAGATTTGCGAAAGAAATTATATTTTCTCCATAGTTATAAATTTTGAGTGTTCTTGATTTTATTCAAAGAATTTTATTGTGTTTTGTGCAATTAAATCTCTTAGAGGCAGATCACCAGTGTCTTTAATTAATCTACTTCCACCAAGAGGGAAGGCCCATTAGACGGACGCCACGTCCCCTTCGCCCTAAACATGCACGCAGATCGAGGAGAGGATGACTGTTGGATTTGCAACCGTTGGCCTCCACCCCCAAGCACTTCATTTGACACGTGAGTTTTTTGAGAGTTTTCCTTCTAAGCGTTGCTCGGGCATATATTCCCCCAACCCTTTGCTTTCTTTCTCATCATGAACCTAAAGAGATCCTAAATGTTGGGTTTGATGTGAATTGGATCTTTTTTAAAAAGCACGTGGGAGCCACAAATTTGTTTGTGCTTGATTTCTGTTTTGTTTCCAATTGCGTGCATCAAATTGGATGATAATTTTTCCTTTTCAAAGCTTGTGGGGCCATCCTTTTGAAAAGGATAATTATATTGATTGTCTTCTTTTTGCGGAGCGGCGGCCATTTTTGTTGAAGACGGTAGAAGGAAGCATGCGCACGTTCTTTTTAAGAAGGAAGACAACAACCTGGAAAATCTGTCTGATTTTTCGACGGCCGTTTTTGAAGAAAAAAATTGCCGAAGAAGAAGAAAAATAATTTTTCTTTCATCTCATGTTCTGCCAATAAAATGACAGAGTTCTGAAGTTGATAAAGAATCTCACAATTAGAGAAATCAATATCTCTCAATTGAAAAAGTAGAGTGAGAGTGAGAGATCAATTCCACAATAGTCACAATTGAGTGAATTTTGCACAAGTGTTTTAAGTTGTTTTTAAGGCTTTGTTTTGTATTCTTTATTTTTATTTCATCATCAAATAAAGAAGTTCCATAATTGCTCTCGATGAGTAGACGAAATTGCCGAACCTCATTAAATCTTGTGTTATTGTTTGTGAGTGTGTGTGTTTTCATTTCATCCCCATAATATTTGTTTAGTGTTGGGTCCACCTAACACGCTTCCGCACAACAGGGTTAACCCAAAAGAGTTCTTACTGGAGAGATTCTTGGGCAGCACCGTTATTGATTGTAAAGGACAAAATTGTGAGTTGCTACAAATTACTACCACAACCAAAATGCCTGATGTCCTTAATTAAATGTGAGCTTGTCTTGTATTTTCTATTAAATTAGTTTCTCATTTTTTTTTTTACATTTTCTTTCACAATTTATTATTATCTTAATAATAGAATCATGTGATTACTTGTTAAAATAATTGATATTGATGAAGTTTAGAACTGGTTCATCCAACTTGTTACTTTGGGATTGAGTTGAAGAGTTTTTACGTAGGGAATGTAATGGCTCTTTTATTAATGTGTGGAGGGCGTTTCGAACGCTTCCGAGTAGAAGTAGGCCGGCACCTTGTCCCGGGGTCATAGTCCCGGCCAAGGTGCATTATGTAAAATGAGGGGTCTCTCTCCCTTGACAGCAGTTGACGTTGTAGATAGCTTTGTTAGGGGTGAGACGCTTCCCGGGAAGGTGCTTACACCGGGGCGATCATGTTAATCCGCTAGGAACCTGTTATGACTTCTCGTGCCTAGCACGTGCCTGAGGACACATGGCGATGATCTGGGTCTCGCCTGATTTTTCCTCATTAGATATTCAAAATTATTAATCTAACTTTATATTTTTTGAAGTTCGCATTTCAGCATGGACACTTATCTTATGCATCTCAGTTCGTTGAAAAATTTAGAAGAATATTATAAATATTTAGTTCAAGTAAGTCTTGCATAATTTGGACGCTACAATAAATATTATTATTTTTAAATAAAAAATTAACTCCCTCCTACCCAAGACATTTGAGTTTAGAAAATTATTGCACTAGTACTATGAACGTAATTTTTTTTGGTGTAAATTAAGGATTAGTTGAGAAAGGAAAGCTACATGCATACACGTGAGTCAGTATGACTACTACCCTACCAATTTTTATAGATAATTTTTTTACTGTAAAGCATCTTTCCAAGCCATATGATCTACTCTATATAAAGACAACATTAGTTTAGTGGCAAAAACACTTCAACAAGGGGAAAAAAATGATTTCAGAAGTTCTCAGTTCTTAGCTCCATAATTAATGGCGATTTTTCTCTTTCTTATTCTTCTAGCTCTTCCTTTAGTTCTCCTCTTTCTTCTTCCTCAGCAAAGAAGATCAAAGAGCAAAACCCTTTGTCCACCAGGTCCTCCGGGCCTTCCTTTCGTCGGAAACTTGCACCAAATCGACAATTCCACCCTTCATACATACCTTCATGAACTTTCCCAAAGGTATGGCCCCTTGATGTCATTAAGACTTGGTTTTGTCCCAACCATTGTAATTTCTTCTGCAAAAATGGCAAAAGAGGCTCTGAAAACCCTAGACATAGTGTTTTCTGGTAGGCCGGCCTTGCGAGGGCAACAAAAATTATCTTACAATGGGTTAGATTTGGGGTTTTCGCCATACAACGATCACTGGAGGGAGCTGAGAAAGATTTGCATCATCCATCTCTTCAGCTCCAAAAGCGTTCGGTCTTTTAGTCCTATTAGGGAAGACGAGGTTACTCGAATGATCTCAAAAATATCCGAGCTTGCCTCATTGTCTAAACTTGCTAATTTAAGTGAGATTGTATTGTCACTCACTAGTGCCATAATATGTAGGGTTGCTTTGGGTAGAAGGTATGACGAAGAAGGGAATGGGAGAAGTAGATTCCATAGTGTTTTCAATGAAACTCAAGCCATGTTTGTGAGTTTCTTTGTTTCAGACTATTTTCCGTTGTTTGGTTGGGTTGATAAACTCACAGGATTGTGTTATAGATTGGAGAAGAATTTCAAGGAAATGGATGCGTTTTATCAAGAAATCATTGAAGAACACCTCCATAAACCGGCGACAAAATCAAAGCAGAAGGATATCATAGATATCTTTCTTCAACTCAAAGAGGAGCAGTCATGTTCCGTTGATCTAACTTTTGATCACATCAAAGCAATCCTCATGGTACCAACACTTTTTAACTCTTTTAACTTTTATAATCTACAAAATGAGATTCTTTAGACAAGATGAGATTTTTTTTTTTTTCTTTTCAGAATGTAATGATCGGTGGGACGGACACTGGTTCATCCGTCTTGGTTTGGGCCATGACGGCGCTAATGAAGAATCCGGCATCCATGAAGAAAGTCCAAGAAGAAATCAGAAACTCAGTTGGAAAAAAGGGGAAAATAGAAGAAGATGATCTTCACAACCTTCGTTACCTAAAAGCAGTTGTAAAAGAGACTATGAGGTTGTACCCTCCGGTTCCTCTTCTTGTTCCAAGAGAAACAATTCAAGAATGTGAAATTGATGGGTACCAGATTCAACCCAAAACCCTAGTTTATGTTAACTTTTGGGCCATCGGAAGAGATCCTGATTCTTGGGAAAACCCAGAAGAGTTCTTGCCAGAGAGATTTTTGGGAGAAACTGAAATAGACTATAAAGGACAGGATTTTGAATTTATTCCGTTTGGTGCTGGCCGGAGGGGCTGTCCGGGGATACAAATGGGAGCGGTGACGGTGGAGCTTGCTTTGGCTAATCTACTTTACGCATTTGATTGGGCAATGCCGGCGGGGATGAATAAAGAAGATATTGATATTGATGTTTTGCCTGGTTTAGCCATGCACAAGAAAAATGCTCTTTGCCTTGTGCCTAAGAAATCACCACAGTGATCTTTTTTAATATGTAATATGTGTATTAAGGTTGTATGCCATCTATTATTTTATCTAAAATTAATGAGTTAAATATCAGTAAATCTGTTTGACCTAATATTTTATGTGAGTAGGCTTAAATACTGTTTTTTAAATTTTCTTACCCCCACCTCCCTGGTTCTTCGCAACCCCCCTCCCCCCGTTCTTCCTCCTCTTTCCTTCTCCTTCTTTCACTCCATCTGCGCATCACCGAATCTGTGCTTCTTCTTTCACTCTCTCTCTGTGCATCATTGAATTTGTGCAACACGGAGAGAGAGAGAAGAAAGAAAAAGGAGGGGGAAGATGGAGGGGGGTTTATAGGGAACCAAGGGAAGGATGGGCTAAAAAATAAATTTGAAAAATTTTAGGAATATAAAATATAATATTTTTTTGAAAATTGAGGTTGTAGAGGAGAATATATATATATATATATATATATGCAACACGGAGAGAGAAGAAAGAAAAACGAGGGAGAAGAAGGAGGGGGTTTGTAGGGAACCAGGGGAAGGATGGGCCAAAAATTAATTTTGAAAAATTTTAGGAATAAAAAATATAATTTTTTTTTTGAAAAATGAGGTTGTTTCTGTAAAAGGGTAGAGAAGAATATATATATAATTTTTGAAATAACAGAGAATTTTTTTAATTTTTGACAAAATGACAGAGGAAAGTAATTGACAAATGTCCTGTATATAATCATACTAGTAATTCAACAATTGATAGTTTTTAATTTAAAAAAAATAATAAAATTTTAAGAATAGGTAAAAAAATATCATTCCTAAACGTGTGAACAACGTCAATCGGTCGAGTAGCTGGGGTATTTTGAACTAAATTCAACAAACAAGACTTAACAATACTCGAATTTATCTTCTCATTCTTCGTCATCCTATACACAGCCCCGCAAGAATGAGTGTTTTTCGACTCCCATACATATAAAAAATCCATTTCGTTCATCTACTCTCCCGTGCACTCTCCAACCACATCATCTTTCTTCCTTGAGAGAACATTCAACATTTACCCTCTTTTTATCATTCTTCTTGTACTTAAAACTGAAACTTATTGTTTTTTTTTCCCGATAAGCAAATGATTAGATTGTAGAAAATATTACAATCAAAAGATAGAAGCTCACAACTGAAACTTACTTGTATTACATATTTCTGTAGTACTTCTTTGAATACCAGTATTTCACTCTTAAAATTCTGGTCAACTTCTTTGATACATTCTACCCAATGATCAGATAATAATACTTTTTGCGGTAATGAACAAAAAATTGCCAACAAGTCATCATCTCTATTGACATCGCCTATGCCACCACATCCTCATGGCCGTTCAATTTGTATTTCATCCTACAACCACCGGACTGACTCTCACTCTCACATATCTTGATCTCTACCCCCACATATTCAAGTATCAACGCGCATGCAAAACTGACCATCACTTCTAAATCGTTTTGACACGAAATTAAATACATATCATGCCATGGTATGGAGTAATGCAACTTAAATGAATCATCCATCAACACGTCCCACCTTGATATCAAATTTTGAATTAGCAATTCATATGTGAATTTGTCATCAACTCTAATACCCAAAGAGTACCCACCAAATTTGCACATCAATACTATATGTGTTGCCATTTATCTATAAGAAATTCTGTAAGTACAAGCGCAACACATGTACATTGATAAAAAAATATTCTCAAACATTGAATGTTGATGCATGCATATCATACGATTGTTCACATAAATTACTCATGTATGAATGTTCACGTAATTGTTAAAAAATACTTATCCACATGTTAATACACTCCAACAATTCACGTGCGTTCACTATATGTTCATGTAAGTACCAAATGTTCACGTGATAACAAAAGGTGGACGAATGAAACACATGCATAAACGTTCACGTAATGTGTCGTAAATTTACTTAAACGCTAATTTTGATAAATCTGACATTACAAATATACAACTTAATAAAGATATTGTAAATGAATACTCTCGTAATTGTTTGAAAGAATGTTCACGTATTTACCAAATGTTCACGTAATGACAAAAAAGCTAACAAACGTAACACGTGCTTAAATTTTCACTTAATTTGTCGTAAATTTACTTCAACGTTAATCCTAGACAAATCTGGGCATGGCAACTATACTACATACTGAAGACATCATGTGTGAATGCTCTCATGATTGTTTGAAAGAATGTTCACGTAATTATTTGAAAAAACGTATTCAAATCATCAAAACAAAAACACATTCTCTTTCATTCGACTTTAAATCTACTATAACGTGTATTATTCTAAAATCTGCAATGAATAATCGTATAAGTTTACATTCGTCTTTAATCAAACGAAAACGTAATTGCATACAAGAAATTGACCAAACTATATCGTAATTAACTTACCGTTTCAACAAATGCAATCGATTGCCCTATATTTGTTTACAAACACAAACCAGTTCTTGCTTTGAATGCCACTAGATTGCAAGTTTTCAAAATCGACCTTCCAAATTGACGAACTCCTCACTTGCCGCCGACTCAGATTCGAAAATAATGTGAAGAGGAACGAATGGCCCTGTAGAAAATATTGTGCATAAAGTAATGAAAGTTGCCTAAAATAACTGAATTGAATTTTACCTTAACTGCATATTTCCATTTCAAAAATCCCGAGATCTCAGCAGGGGCATGATTGTCCATCGCATGTAATCTGTCAACGGCCGAGTATTAAAAAATTAGAAAAAGTACAATTTAGACCCTCTAACTATTGACACATTTCTAAGTAGTCCCTCTAACTTTAAATGTTTCATTTCAAACCCTCTACGAATCATAACGTTTCAAAATGGTCTTTCTGTTAGAAAATCCATTAAAACTAACGGAATTTAGGAGTAAATTAACCTTTTTACATTTTTTTAATCATTTTTAATAATTTTTTTTTTTAAATCTCTCTCTTCCTTTCTCTCTCTCCCGCCACCTCCCTCTTCCTCCTTCCCTCTCCCTGCCACCTCCCTCTCCATCCCCTTCCCCTCTCTCCCTCCCACCCGACCCCCGTAACAGGGGGTGGTTGCACCCTCGGCAACGGGGGGTGAAAACACCCCCTGTTGCGGGGGTGGAATCACCCCCTGCAACAGGGAGTAGATTCCACCCCCTGTTACGGGGGTGGGGTGGGAGGGAGAGATGGGAAGGGGAGGAAGAGGAAGAGGAAGAGGAAGAGGGAGGTGGCGGGGAGAGAGAAGGAGGGAGAGGGAGGTGGTGAGAGAGGAAGAGAGAGATTAAAAAAAATTAATTAAAAAATTAAAAAAATATAAAAAGACCAACTTATCCCTAAATTTCGTTAATTTTAACGGATTTTCTAACAGAAGGGTCATTTTGAAACGTTATGATACGAAGATGGTTTAAAATGAAACGTTTAAACTTAGAGAGATCACTTAAAAATGGGGTCAATAGTTAAAATGTTTAAATTGTACTTTTTCCTAAAAAAATTATAAATTGTACGGATTGGACTAGTGACTAACCGAACTGTTATTTTGGTTAATTTTCTACGTGAACTTTTAAATAACGATTATTAAATGAAAATGTCTAGAAAAAAATTGGCTTATAATAAGTTGGGGGAAGATGACAATTTTTTGACGAACCCATGCATATAAATATTTTCACATCTCAAAATAAAGAATATTAATATATCTCGATATCATCGTTGCGTGAGCATTTGTCTCAATTGAATCTTTTATTGCCTTCGAGATTTGATATGGACATGTTATTTTAATGGATTTGACCTCTACAATAACTCATGAGGTCAGATTTTTATTTTTAAAATGAAAGTTTGAAAATCCCCAAAAACATTATTTAAATCATAAATAATTTGGTGGGATTTTGAGATCGAAAACAAATATTATAGTTTAAGTTGCATTTTATGCTTATAAAAATAGTTAATTATTTTTTAGAAGGTATAATTTTTCACGGTCGCGTGTGCGTAGAAATTGACATCTAGTGTCATTACATTGTGGACTGAACTGATTGTGTTTCGCCGACCACTCAGCGCCGTTGCCTTGTATTTTTTGAGGACTGACTTGGGGGATGATGAAGCCGAAGATTCAAAGTCGACCTCTTCACCACCACTGTTGTCTTGGACCAACTACCAATCTAACATATCCAAGCAAGTCTTTGACGTCCCCAGGGAACATCCCCACGCAATGGGTTGTGCAGCACGTTCTCCACCCTCTTGGGGGGCCATGGACAACTTCAAGTGGGTCATGGGACAAGGCACATTGGCCTAATCGCAACATGCATTGCCTAATTTGCTATGCACCAATTTAAGATGTTAATTAAGGCTTAAAACTCTTAATTTTCAGGACTAATCTGAATCTCGCTTATAAATACGAGTAATCAATGCATCAGGTGATTAGTTTTTGTCTAAATAACTTGGACTCTTAATTGTTTTTTGAGCTCTTATTGTCATACCAAAGGATTTTGTTGGGTACACCTGAATGATATTGTGCAAGTCATTGTTCGAATTTCAGACATATCACCAAAGACCGCTCATTGAATAGGACTCTAAATCAACAAAAGTCATCATGTATAGCTCTGATGGAAACAATTAGGATATTTAGTCATTTTTTGACACTAATAATTTTTCTTTTCACTATTAAAAATTTAAAGCAAACAAAAACTTGATTGTAATATCTAGCTACGTAGAGACACATAGATACGAAAAAAAATAAATTAAAATTTATTGTATATATTTAAACTGTTAAACATATCTATTTTCACATTTTAGAGAATAGATATGTGGCGTGCAAAACATCTACAAAAAATCTAGTTATGAAAAGTCCAATTTAACCATGTGGCCCAGTTGATTTAAATGATTGTACACCATAATTTATGACATTTTAAAATAATAAAAAAAAAATACTATAATAGTTTATTTTCTGGAAAAACAAATATAGGGTGGATGTTTAAATAGATCCTCATATTTCAGAAATAACATATTTGATCCCACATGGTTTGATTTTGTTTTAATTTGATTTAATCGAAAATTTGTTAAAAATATTGTACGGAATCGTTAATTTATGAATATTTTCGTTATTTCACATGTCCTTCCTCGTAATGTCTAAATATTAAAATAAGTCGACGTAAAATTATAATTTATTTTTGTATTTTTATCTTTTATTCTCTATTCTATTTATTATTTTTAATTTATTGGGGCTAGAAAGCATCTACAAAAAATAAGTTATGAAAAAGTGCACTTTAGCCATGTGGGCTGTGGTCCAGTTGATCTAAATAATTGTACACCATAATTTATGATATTTTAAAATAAAAAATACTAATAGTTTAGTTTTGGGGAAAATTGTAGTAAAAATAACATATTTGATCCCTCATGTTCTGATTTCGTTTTAATTTGATCTAATCGAAATTTTTGTAAAAAATATTGAACGGAATCCATTAATTTATTAGTATTTTCGTCATTTCATATGTCCTCTCTCTTAATGTCTAGATATTAAAGTGGATGTCAAACTATAATTTATTTTTGTATTTTTATTTTTTATTCTCTATTTTATTTTTTATTCTTAATTTATTAAAAAAAAATAAAAAATACAGAGTAAAAAAATAAAAATAGATAATGAAAAAAAAAAAAAAAGAGTGAATAGAGAGAGTGTGTGAAGAGAGGAGAGAGAGTTATATAATTCCATTTGAAAAATATAGAACCAATATTGTGCAATTTTCATCTTTATAAAAATAAAATTATAATACATGATTAACATAAAAATATAATTTTGTTTATTTTCTGTTTTTTATTTTTTATTTTAAATTTATAATAGAAATAGAGGTAGAAAAATGAATAAAAAAGAAAAAGAGAGTAAGAGAGAAAATGTATCAAGAGAAGAGAGAGAGGTAAAAAAAAAAAAAAGCACAAAAATATTATTTTTACATTTTATAAGATATAAGATGCGAAAAATAGTCAAAAATATTCTTAAAATAACGGATTCCGTTCAATTTTTTCAATAGAATTTTTGATTGGACAAAATCAAATGTTTTATTTTAAAAACATTAAGGTCCATTTAAATTTTCACTTATTTTTCATAATTATAATTTCTAGGAACAAGGCCGAGTTCATTGCTCTTGAGCATTGTTAGACCGGGAAGAACATCAATATCAACGTCTTCTTTCTTCATTCCCGCCGGCAGTTCCCAGTCAAACGCGTAAAGAAGGTTAGCCAAAGCAAGCTCCACCGTCGCCGTTCCCATGTGTATCCCGGGGCAGCCCCTCCGGCCTGCCCCAAAAGGAATCAGCCCGAAATCTTGTCCTTTGAAGTCAATATCGCTGCCCAAGAATCTCTCCGGCGAGAACTCCTCCGGATTCTCCCAAGATTCCGGGTCCCTTCCGATGGCCCAAGCGTTCACGTAGATTAGCGTGTTGGGTTGAATTTCGTACCCACCGATGGTGCAGTTTTGAATTGTTTCTCGTGGAACTAATAGAGGTAAAGGAGGGAACAATCTCATGGTCTCTTTTATAACTGCCTTCAGATAATGAAAATTGTGAAGATCGTCTTCCTCTACTCGGCCTTTGTCTCCGACGGAGTTTCTGAGTTCTTCTTGGGCTTTCTTCATGGAGGAAGGGTTTTTTATCAGCGCCGTCATGGCCCATACAAGCGCCGCCGCACTGGTGTCCGTCCCTGCAAGCAATATATTCTGCCAAGAACACCCACGCACCCCCACCAAAAATAAAAATAAAAAATTGTAAATTACAACTGGGTCAGCCTAAAAATTATGAAAAAAAGAATGTTTAATTGGTACCATGAGAACTGCCTTGATGTGGTCAAACGTTAGATCAATGGAACATGATTTTTCCTCCTTGAGTTGAATTAAGATGTCTACGATGTCCATTTGCCTTGATTTCGATTCCTTTTTACGGAGATGTTCATCAATGATTTCTTGATAAAACGCATCCATGTCCTGAAAATTCTTCTCTAATCTAGAACTCATTCCGGTGAGTTTATCCACCCATCCAAACAACGGAAAATAGTCGGACACAAAGAAACCGACAAACATGGCCTCACATTCATTGAAAAGACTATGAAATCTGCTCCGACCATGCCCTTCATCGTACTTCTGACCAAAATTAACTCTGCATGCTATGGAGCTAGTGAGTGACATTAAAATTTCACTTAGGTCAACAACTTTAGAAGACGAAGCAAACCCAGATATCCCTCAGATCATCCGAGAGATTTCCTCTTTGCGAATGGGGAGAAAAGACTGCACCCTTTTTGAGCTGAAGAGATGGATTATGCAAACCTTTCTCAACTCCGTCCACTTATCATTGTACGGAGAGAAGGACACATCCCGGCCGTCGTAAGACAATTTTTGCTGCCCGAGAAACGGCGGCCTGCCGGAAACTGCCAGGTCGTTTGTTTTGAAAACCTCTTTCGCCATTTTTGCTGAAGAAACGACGATAGCTTGGATTGAACCAAGCTTAAGGGAAAAGAGTGGGCCGTATGTTTGGGAGAGGGTATTGAAGTATAGATGAGGAGAAGAATTATCGATTTGGAATAGGTTTCCGACGAGAGGAAGGCCATGAGGACCAGACGGAGGAAGGTTAGTTGAAGCCTTTCTTTTTAGTTGAGGAAGAAGAGAGAGAAGTATTATGGGAATCGACAGAAGGAAAAGAAGAAACCACATTGTCTTCTCTCCCTCTCTCTGAGGAGGTAAGAAAAAATGGATATGTTTTTATTTCTTTGTTCAACAAGTGTGTTAATCATACACACACATCCTTATCTCCTTATTCTTATATAAATGGAGATTAAGCCACTATTAATTTTACTATATAAAATCACTATTCAAAAGTTATCTTTCTTCTTCCTTGCACGCAGAGACAGAGTTTTCCAAGCAAAGAGAGTTTTCTTCACCAAAGCTTCACCGGATCCTATCACTTCACCAAAACAACAGTTTTCCCGTCTGTCCGTCGTGTGTAATGACCCGATTTTTCAAGGTCTCCATTCGATTTCTTCCATGGAGAATATAAAACTTAAATTAAATAACTAATATTTTATTTCCTATAAATCTAAAAAATTTTACAAACTATTTCAACAATTATAATTATCAACTAATTAAATCAATTTTATAATAGTAAATAATAAATACAATTATTACAAATTAAATAGAACTTCAAACATAATTTCTATCGCAAATCCATTTTTTGTCGACCCTGCAACAAATACTATGGTGTTGTGAGTCAAAATTCGGTAGAATTTTAACCCTTTTACTATATGCACCCAACTAGTTCACGAATAACATATAGACATGCATTTCATATAATTTTTACATAATCATAATTATTTCATAGAAGTTAACAATTATAATTTAACAATAATAATAACATAAATCACACCATAAATAGAGAGATTAAATATATATATTAAAAAATTAAAAATTCTTTGTAAAATTCGAAATTGATAATTCACACTGCATCAAACCATTTTTTACTGAATATTATTTTTCTTTCTATATTTTTTTTCTCAACCTGTTCTTCCTCTCCCCTAATCTCTCTATCTATCTATATTTCTATATATCAATAAGTACTGGGACCATACATATTATGTAAAATTTTCACCTTTATCCTATCATATGTCAGTATCACTTTTCTATTTCTTTTGCATGCCTTCCACGTATATCTCGATGATAACACACTATTCAAGATTTTTATCTAATTTACACTATCACCCCATATATTATATAATATTATTATCAAATTCTAAAATTATACTTATAACCCCAAAAATTATCAAATATAAATTTATACCATAATTTTTTATTAATATAAAAAAAACAAATTCAAAAAACTATTAAACGTATATAAAATAATATTTTTCAAAATATTGATTTTTTGGGGTATTACATCATGTAAATTGCCGACAATGGGCACTCGTACAGAAGAGATGAGAGGCTAATTTGCAGAGGCTAAGGATCAATATTGGCGCGGCAAACTGGTTAGGTTTGGAGCGATAAGCTGCAAGAAAGGGGAGATCGGGAGGGCTCAATCTACTATGGAGTCTGAGATGATTGCACTAGCTTCAGCTAGCGAGGAAGCAGGGTGGTTAAGAAATCTACTTTCTGATACCCCTTAATGGGAGAGACCGATTCCAGCTGTTTTGATCCATTGCGATAGTACCGCGGCTATTGCAAAGATTCAGAACCGTTATTATAATAGAAAAAAATGACAAATACATCGCAAACACAACACTATTAGAGAGTATATCTCGACAGGGGTTGTGAGAGTGGATCATGTACGGTTTGATGATAACCTAGCCGATCCTTTGACGAAAGGATTAGCTCGAGAAAATGTTTACAAAACCTCAAAAGGAATGAGACTCAAGCCCATAGATTGACGAGTCACTTGTGAGGGAAACCCAACCTATAGACTGGAGATCCCAAGAAATAGGTTCAAAGGGTGATAACAACTCATAAAGTGATATGAGAAGAATAATGCTATAATAATAATATTGAGTTCTATTTCATAAATGTGTTGTTTGAAGCATGATATCCTGAAACGATAGAAGGTTGAGTTTTTATTAACTCTTAATGAGATCTATACTCTATTTGGAGTGGAGTACCTAGCTACAGGATTACTCTTGATAAATTCACCTATGTGAATGTGGAAGTGTGGCCGATTCCTATGAAATTTTGGGTAAAATTCTCTAGAACATTCACTATACTGGGATACACGTGCATGGCCGTAAAGCATGGGCTTTTGGACTACACCCTGATAGGGTTGTGTGTGTGATATTGTTAGAGATAGAGTTCAAAACTACGAGTTACTCTAATATAATCTAAAGCATCTTCACTATGTAAAGGTTCAAGTCGATAGACACATTTTCTTATGCACAATCTTATATTTTAATATACTACTCGATGAAAAAATTGTTTTAAAAATTCAAGTGGGGGATTGTTGGAGTAAATGAATTTTAAATTGTTTTTTTGTTATAAAAAGTGTCAAATGTTTTTCCCTCTAGTGCTTCTATCCCACATTGGTTGGGAGAAGAGGTATTGAGGAGGATATCTAGGGGCATCTGAGATACTTGAGGTGTGCCTCAAGGGGTACCCACATTTTGTGGAGGGGAGAAGAGCTACATCCCTATTGGTTTACTACACACGTGCGTGCGCCGCCGTCCGTCTGGCCGTGCCATGTCGAGTCGTGCGTGTGATGAGGTGACACTTATTTATTTTTTGAATTTTTTTTTATTTAAAATATCATTTTTTTAACAGTTTGATTAAAACGGTTTTTACAATTAAATTCTTGATTAACGTTTAACTGTTTAAAAAAATAAACATGCTTATTTTTCTTAAACATTTTTAATATATGCTAATCAAGTCTGAATCAGTTTCAAGAATAATTCCAACGTTTTGATTTCTTTTTCTTCCTATAAATACTGATTTTTTCAACAGTTGTTAAACACAGAATTTGCTTGAGTCTTCTTCATGATTTGAAATAGCAAAATACAGCTTCAATGTTCTTCTTCATCTGAAACAGTTTCTGCACCTTGTTTGTCTATAAAACAGCTTCTTCATCTGAAACAATTTTGTTTTTAACTTCGATTTCCGAACAGTTTGTTTGTTTGTTCAAACAGTGTGTGGGTGTTTAGTATTCAGGTCTTCTGTTGTGCAAAGAAAGTCCTAAACAGAGGTGATTCTGAGTTGTTTTATTTTGGGGACGACGGGGTTGTTATACTGCTTGAATGTTCTTGGGTAGAGCCACGAAATGTCTTAAAGAGAGCGACCTAGTCCGCGACTCATCCGAAGAAATTTCAGTAAACTCGGTCATTATTTATTTTTTGTCTCAACAATATTTCTAGGAAAAAACTACGATACAACAGCTGTACCGATACTGTTGTCAAAGTTATAAGTGTGTGGTGAAAAAGTTACAAGTTTTTAGATGAACTTATAACTTATAATTTTTCAAACGAACTTGTAACTTGTCTAATATCAACTTGTAACTTTGGCGGGTATTGTAGCTGAGCCCATATTTCTATATATCAATAAGCAATGGGACCCATGCATATTATGTAAATTTCTTCACCCTTATCCTAACATATGTCAATATCACTTTTCTATTTCTTTTGCATGTCTTCCACGTAGGTCGAGATGATAAGGCAGTATTCAAGATTTTTATCCAATTTACACTATCATCCCATATATTATATAATATTATTATCGAATTCTAAAGTTATACTTATAACCCCAAAAATTATCAAATATATATTTATACCATAAATTTTTATTAAAATAAAAAAAAAAAATCCAAAAAACTATTAAACGTGCATAAAGTAATATTTTTCAAAATATTGATTTTTCGGGGTATTACATCGTGTAGATTGCCGACAATGGGCACTCGTACGGAAGAGATGAGGGGCTAACTTGCAGAGGCTAAGGATCAATATTGGAGCGGCAAATTGGTTAGGTTTGGAGCGATAAGCAGCAAGAAGGGGGAGACCGGGAGGGTAGAGCGCCAACGTGGGTGGGCATACTAAATTGTTAAGCACAAAAAATATTAAATTTAGGTTGATATGTCAATTCTTGAGCAGTAGGAATGTAATTATTCTAGAATTGCTTTTTCATGGTTTGGAAAATCATTGAGGTTTGAATAGATTGCTGTTAGGAGTTATATCAGATGACAAAATATCAATTGGGTGAATTTAATAATTTGTGTTGTACAAAATTTGCAGTAGAGGAAAATACTTTGCAATGTAGACCACCTCCAAAACCACTTCAATTAAATATGGCTACCCCCCTCCCAAAAAAAAAAAATCTAGACGGGCTAAAATAAATAGTGGATGAAAATAATTAAAAAAATAGTTTTTTAACTATTATATGTAAAAGGGGATAAAGTGCACTTTTTTAAAGTAAGATCTAAAAAAAAAAAAAAAATCAAAGTACAAGGGATAAAAAAGTAATTAATCCAATAATTAACAATGTTGAATACTATGAATAATTGAGTATAGAAAAATAATTCACGGTCTTCTGCTCCTGCTTCTCTGTGGCATTACATATACATACAAGTCAAAATCAATATAATATTAGTTCTCCCTTGGTTTAAGGTTGACTTATAGTTTTATTAATTATGTTTAAGCCTAAAAAACTATTTAAACCTTAACCAAAGAGAACAAATATTATTTTCCCAAAATGAGTTTTTTGAAGAATAATTATGTGTTGATTTAAAACAGAGTGATTATTTATATTTGAAATATGTAATAACAAATTAATTAACAATAAATGAAGATTTCTATTTAAATTCATCCACTCCCAAATTTATTTATGAAATCATGATATTTTTGTCTTACAGTAACATTTAGGCTAGTTGCCTTGAATCTCCTGATATTTATAAGAGAAGAACAATTAGCTCTGCAAAATTAGAGCCTTGAGAGCGATAAATTAAGTACGATAACCCAACATATGGTCAATGAGGAGGCACGTGACATGGATCAAGCCATTGGACTCGATCTTTCAGCCCATCAGGAGGAGCCCATGGGCTGGACCAAATGAACATGAGATAGAGCTCAGCCAAGGGGATATATGGAGTCCTATCCGGTGGTGTGGGGAATTGTTGTTCAGTGGTCACTGGTCAAAGACCAGACTAGTTGTCATGGTAGAGGACCCCTCAGTGCTGACCGTTGAGCGGTGATCGCCCGAATGAGGTCGACAAATCCTACCCCTGGTTGATAGATGGAGCTCGGCAATAGGATTTTGGTTGTGGACATCCCTTGGTCGTTGAGCAGTGTACAGTGACCGTAGTGGTCCGTCCCTGTGGGTCCCAAGAGGTCCATTTAGCAAGCGAGGTGGACTTTGATCAGTCTATCATCCTCTTCTATGCCCTCACCCTGCCATAGTGTCGTACATGTAAATAGTACGTATGGGAATGAACAATAACCGCATGCATGTGAACAATACCAGTATGGGAATGAACAGTAACCACATGTATGTGAACAGTGACCACATGCAAATGAACAATGACCGTTTTCTATACTGCGATGAGTGGGTAATCTTCTTCAATCAGGTTAGAATTATGGTAATGTATTTTTGAGTTTATGTAATATTGTGTTTTTTATTTAATTTCGGATTATGTGTAAACTATTGTATAACATGAATCTCGTTCTTGATTTGGTCTAATTGTGGTTGAATTTACTATCAAAATATTCTTGTAGATATTTTGGTTTAGATTCAATTATTTCTAAAACATTAGATCTAATACATGTACTCTAGATCTAATATTTATACAATTGTATTCTTGGGGATTAATTATTAGTTCGGATGATATATTTTTTTCGACAAGCAGTTGATTATATTAATGAGGAGCAGTGTCTCCCTTACTACATGGTAAGAAACTATCATGTAGCCTGCAAGATCCCAGCAAACAACACCACAAAATATTTCCGTTGAGGACCGCTAGCCGTTAACAAGGGATCCTTCTAAAACCAAACAAGGAATCCCAAGGCTTGGTCCAAAAAAAAATAATTATATACCCAAAACACCAAGATTACTATACTCCACACCTACCTTACAAGAAACAACATAAAAACATCACAATTTTTTAAAAAGAAAAACCAATATCCGAAGCTCAAGGTCTTCAAGAACAGGAGATCATCCCCCAGCGAAGGTTTGAACAAGCCACTTCCAAGTAAAGCTCTTACATACCTTCCCCTCTCACCAAAATCAGAAACCCAACAAGATGAACCACAATACTCCCCCAGCAAATACGGGGACAAAACACTCCATAAGACTTTAACCATGGAACAATTGTTAACACAATCACCACACCCTTATCTCCCCAACCTAAGCAAAGGATGCCACAATTTACAATCACAAAATCAATCCAAAAAATCTTGGTAGCAAAAACAAACAAAAACTCTCCAACATTCACATTGCTCCAACTTAACCCCCTTACCATTTAGAGTAATATCAAGGTTGGATCTTCCTGAGCAAATGACTTCCCAAATGCTTAACACAAGCAAAACTCTCTTCTAACTAACCATGATTAAAACTTTTATCCTAGTACACCCAAACCATCAGAGTTCTTTTTTCCTTTCCTTTTAGGAACTGAGAAGGCCTTATTTTTTAATTGAAAACGATGTTTATTATCGATTTTGAAAAAAATCTCATCAATTTCATTCTCAGATTTTGCAACCAAACTACCCTCCAAATCACTTGTGAATGACCATTCTTGATTCACCAGATCAATATCACCGTTAGCAAATGGTTCATTTGATTTGATTTGGCAAGAAGACTCTGCAATTAGTTCACCCTCTTCAGAGCCGCAACAACCATCTTCATGATTTGACAGATTATCTCCTAAGTCAACCTTGTGAGAAGTTTCAAACACTACTTTCAATTTCAAATCACCATCTAAAATTTGTTGTACCCACTTTATTCAGGCTCTTGCTTTCATCTATATACGACACACATTCAGTACCACTTAACCCTACTCCGTCCCATTCCCTGAGAATCATTTTCACATCAAATCTCAAAATTCCAATCCATTTGTCGCCATAGGCAAACCTAAATTTTTTTCATATTCCATCATCTTTTCTACTCTATACAACACTAATTTCAGTCTATAAATCATATCCATATCAGTGAAAGAGATTTCATTAATACTAAGATCATTTGACATTGAACTACTGATAAATTCACAGGATTTGATGAAGTAGGGTTTAAAGAATTAGTACCTGGAGTCAACATGGCTAGAGTAGGCTTAATAGTTGAAGAAGAAACAACAACGTTCTCACAACTAGTAGATTTTAACCTGTCTCCTTATTTCTAATCCAATTTCTATTCACCCTTCAAACCTAAGATCTCTTACTAGACGAATTGATCGCTAAAAAATATCGAATTTGTATAAACAAGTGTTCCTAATTACAAGCCGGAACTACTCAGAAATATATGGATTGTTATTCTCCGGCATGATCTATCTTTAGTATTTAATTCCTACACTAAACTAATCTAAGGTGAATTAAAATCTAGGCTTAAACCATCCAGACCAATAATCAATCTCCAAAAATACGATTGTGTGGCTATTAAATCAAGATCACAGGTGCAAGATTTAATGTTCTAGTAATAATTGAATTCAAATCAAAATCTCTACAAGAATATTTTGACAATAAATTCAATTATTATTAAATTCATTTTTACGAATGAAATTCCTTCCACACAATTGTCTATACGAAATCCAAGTTTAAATAAGAAAAATATAATATTACATAAATTTAAAAAGTACAATAGCACAACTCTAACCTGATTGAAGGAAGTTAGTTTCTCATTGTTGTATAGAGTGATATTTTTTTTTGGATAAAATCCTCAAAAACACCATTTACATTTTGTACCCCAAACTATTCTTCCCTCCAAAATAAAAATAAAAGAAAAACAAAGAAGAAAATACTACAACTATTCTAAGAATGAAGTAGGAATATTGATTCTTTTTTATTCTCAAACCTCCCTTCTATTTATAGAATCCAAAAGGTGAGCTTTGGGTTGAATTTGAGTCAAAAGAGGAGGCTAGGGGTGCAAAAAGTCAAATATGGAGGCCAAGGGGTTGTTGTACAATTTTTCCACCGGAGTGGGCGCGGGTCGGGCCGAATCGGCCCGGGTTCGGATCAAAACGGTTTGGCCCGTAGCACTATGTGACTGCACAGAAGGGCCATCTTCAAACGGTTGTATCTTTTTCATACGAACTCCGATTTGGCTCTATAACCAGTCGTTGGAAAGCTTAGAGAGTCTACTTTCATATGCAACTTGTTTCATCTCAAAATTCTAACTATGAATTTAGTTATATCCAAAAGAGTGGACAACAGTCTTCATTCTAGTGCAAAAAAATCGGGACTTTTATCCGTTTGATCATTTCCTCTGCATTTTGCTCCAAATTAACGTCATTTTATTCCAAATTCAAAATCCTACAAAAAAAAAAAAAAACAACTTAATTTATAATATTTTAATTTATTTAAAAGATTAACAAAACTTAATTTAATGGTATTAGATCGCACAAAATGCGGTGCGATCACGCCCACAAACCTAAATTTTGCTAGTACTCGAGCAAAATTAAATATAATAATTAAATAAAAAGTTATTTTCGTAGGGAACACGATTGCATTTAGCGTATGCAATAAGCTTTTAAACCCCTTAGTCACCCCTAGTGGATTAGTATAGTTTCGTAAGGGTTTACAATGATGCTACCCACAAACATCTCAAAATCCCTTTTTATGCATATTATTTATCACAAAATTTCTATCAATCTTATCCAATGCTAACATATCAAATTAAGGGGCAAACAAGAGTTACTGAAATAGTCATTAATCTTATAGCACGTGATTTTTAACAATATTCATTTTATACCCACGACACGCATACAACTCTCGTTTATAATGAATTTAACACATATAGCTAGTCAACTAGTTTTGTACAATTCAAACAATTTTTTCCCCGAAATAAAAATATATTTGTATATATCAGGTTTTTTTTTTTTTTTAAATAAATAATTTTCTTTAAATAAGTGACATGTGCAATATTAACCCCACTGGGTTTTCTAAAATGTCCGTGTAGCAAGTGTTGGGCCAATGATCCCAATTCAGTTGGCTCGGGGCACTAAGTGTTAAAACACCCTTCAAGTTTAATAACTCGAACAACTTAGACTTCGAAGTTAACAAGCCTCTTATTGTCTTAATAAATTATTTTCTCCTTTTGACGTGAACACTCAAAACTGACTGAGGCAAGAGGTCCGGTTACTTTGCGAAAGTTCATTATTAAGACATAAAATCTTTATTATTATCACAAATGTTTTAAAATAATTTATTGGTTTCTTTTTCTTTTTAAAGTTTTTTTTTTTTTTTTTTTTAAAAAAAAAAAAACTTTAGGGATTGGTTATTTTCTTATCAAAATTCAGTAAACCAACTCATGTACAAAATTTAAAATAAAATAAAGTTAGCATGCATGTAAACATCGAAAAATGAAATATTTTTAAAAATCAGTGCTCTGCTCCAATAATTATTTAGCAAATTCTAGTTTGTACTCAACAGATGTGTTATCAATGATAGATTGACAAAATTAATTGTGAAATAAAATATCAGAAGGAATACAAGCATTTACCCGCCGATTCGGCCCGACCTGCGCCCACTCCGGTGGAAAAATTACACAACAACCCCTTGGCCTCCATATTTGACTTTTTGCAACCCTAACCTCCACTTTTGACTCAAATTCACCCCAAAACTCACATTTTGGATTCTATAAATAGAAGGGAGGTTTGAAAGCAAAAAAAAAATCCATATTCCTACTTCATTCTTAGAATAGTTGTAATATTTTTTTCTTTGTTTTTCTTTTATTTTTATTTTGGAGGGAAGAATAGTTTGGGGTACAAAGTGTAAATGGTGTTTTTGAGAATTTTATTCAAGAAAATACCACTCTATGCAATAGTTTGGGGTCTATCAGTATCGCGGTACCACAAGTGCAAGATTTAATATTCTAGTAATAATTGAATTCAAATTAAAATCTCTACAAGAACATTTTGACAATAAATTCAATTATAATTCAATTCATTTTTACGAATGGAATTCCTTCCACACAATTGTCTATACGAAATCCAAGTTTAAATAAGAAAAATACAATATTACATAAATTCAAAAAGTGCAATACCACAACTCTAACCTGATTGAAGGAAGTTAGCTTCTCGTTATTGTATAGAGTGGTATTTTCTTGGATAAAATCCTCAAAAACACTATTTACACTTTGTACCCCAAACTATTCTTCCTTCCAAAATAAAAATAAAAATAAAAGAAAAACAAAGAAGAAAATACTACAACTATTCTAAGAATGAAGTAGGAATATTGATTATTTTTTGCTCTCAAATCTCCCTTCTATTTATAGAATCTAAAAGGTGAGGTTTGGAGTGAATTTGAGTCAAAAGAGGAGGCTAGGGGTGCAAAAAGTCAAATATGAAGGCCAAGGAGTTGTTGTGCAATTTTTCTACCGGAGTGGGCGCGGGTCGGGCCGAATCGGCCCGGGTTCGGATCAAAACGGTTTGGCCCGCAGCACTATGTGGCTGCACATAAGGGCCATCTTCAAACGGTTGTATCTTTTTCATACGAATTCCGATTTGGCTCTATAACCAGTCGTTGGAAAGCTGAGAGAGTCTACTTTCATATGCAACTTGTTTCATCTCAAAATTCTAACTATGAATTTAGTTATATCCAAAAGAGTGGACAACAGTCTTCATTCTAGTGCAAAAAAATTGGGACTTTTATCCGTTTGATCATTTCCTCTGCATTTTGCTCCAAATTAACGTCATTTTATTCCAAATTCAAAATCCTACAAAAAAAAAACACAACTTAATTTATTTAAAAGATTAACAAAATTTAATTTAGTGGTATTAGATCGCACAAAATGCGATGCGATCACGAATCCAAACAAACGTGAATCACTTCATTCTTTACCCTAATTCCATTGAAAACTCAAATGGCAGCCAAGGCTTCAGGCCAAGTCGAAAAACAAACAAATTCATATCTTGAATTTGTTCTAACCCTTCTCTGCTTTGGTATGTAGACATCGCGAACTTCCCCATGCCACAGAAACGTGTATTTTAGGCCTTTCCTACCCATCTTCTCCAGGATTGGATCCACAAAATCAACACTAATTGTTCGTTTCACTCCCTATACTTCTTTTTCCAAATAGCCAGTTCACTACCCATAATGATTTAAGAGATGGATTAGATATAAAACAACATGAAGTCCACACACACACACAAGAACACTAACTTGATGGCACGCACCAGAGAAATCAATAACTAAGTGTGATTCCTAAGCAGAGAAATGGGATAGCAACTTAGAAAAATCACCTATCTGAGCCTAACTTGATTTGCAACTTAGATGCCTTCTCCTCTAATAGCTCCAGATCGAAGACTCCTCCAAATCAGGTTGCATCGATAGTGTTTGAAGCAACAACCTTGTTGAAACCCCCAATTAAATAGGCGGTGATGCCAATAAATCAGCAAGTTGGTAGATCAAATTGGTGATTACAGTCCATTGTACACTCTATTCAATAAATGACTTCCTCAGCAATCTCACTCTTGCACAAACCCTAGCAAAGACTAAGATCTGGAAACAAGCAGCACGCACTCTGTTCAGTAAATGACTTCCTCAGCAATCCTACCCTTGCACAAACCCTAGCAAAGACTAAGATCTGGAAGCAAGCAGCACGACGGAAGGGCGATACAGAATAGCCTGAAGAGAATTAAAACTAGAAGTCTGTCACGAATATTTCACCGCCCATAAATTAATTAGTATTGCTCACAATACAGCTCTGATGCCACTTGTAATGGCTCGGTCTCTTAGGGCCGCCACTTGGTTTCTTTCTTTATTTTTTGGGACTGTCATGCTAATGGTTTGGGATTGTAAGTTTTTTTATTTTTGTACTGCTGTAAGTTTTTTTAATTTTGTACTGCTGGAAGTTCAAATGTGCTGCTGGAAGTTTTTTTAATGTTGTGCTGCATTGTAGTTCAAATGTGGATTGTAAGTTTTTTGTAATTTTGTGTTGCATTGTAGTTCAAATGTACTGCTCTAAGTTTTTTTTAATGTTGTGCTGCATTGTAGTTCAAAAGTGGATTGTAAATTTTTTAATTTTGTGCTGCATTGTAGTTCAAATGTGTTGGTGGTGAATTTTGTTATATGGTAAAGTTATTGATACATTGTAGTTTTTAGACTATTAATTATCGAATTGTATTTTATGGATTATTAATTAATGAATTATACTGTTATAAAATTGGTAAATGGGCTCAAATTGAATTTAGATTAATTCACTAAGGAAATGGGCTGATGGGTCATGCAAAAAAAAAGCTCACGAAAATTGTATCAGGCCCAAAATATACAAAAAAAACTCACGAAAATTGTGTCAGGCCCAAAACCGAAAATCGCACCGAAACCGACGGAAACCGCAGTGGCGGTTTTTTTCACCTACTGAAACCAAACCGTCAGGGAGCGGTTTTCAGTTTGTGAAAACCGAGATTTTCGGTTTAGGGACTAAAAAATGTCAAAACCGAACCAAACCGAACCGTGAACACCCCTACCGGCGAGGAAGAAATTTTCGAGGATCGCTGATTGCGACACTAGAAAAATCTAATTAGAAGATTATTTGTTCAACGACAAGATGGTGTTCCGCCAAATTCTTCTTAGATTTCAGGTCCACTGACTCTGCTCTTAGATCTAATCGTTTTTGGTTCCAAAAACCAAATCTGTTTCGCCGATTGTTTACTCAAGGATGGGGAGTTGCAAGGCTTCAAATATGTTCTCCTCCAACATCATCTCGACCATAGATCTACCACCACAATCTTGTAATTCCAACTCCTACTTGCTTGCCCACCCTTGCTTAGTCAAAAAAATAGGTTGAATCGGAAGAAGCCGATCACCACACGCCGGAAATCATTGAAACTGGGTCGGTAACGACAAAGAATCGAATTCAAATTGGTCGGACCCATCTCCCAAGACACTGCTTCTCTCTCTACCCTTTGGTTCGGATGATTTATACCTAATTTCAATTCACCGTAGATTAGTGTAGTGTAAGAATTAAATACAAAAAATAAATCAGGCCGGTAAATAATCAATCTGATCTTTCAGAGTAGTTCCGGCTTGTAGTTGGAAACACTCGTTTGTACAAACCGATTTGAATAGAAAATGCAAAACAAAATAATTCCCAAAATACGAAACTTTCAATTCTTAACCCGGTACTCTATTTTATTTTGTTTGTAGATTAGTATTTATTTTTCTTGCAATTAAAAATTCAAACGAAAAAATCAAAATTTGTTTCATTTAAGGAAAGATAAATAATCGGAAATCGATAGTTACACGACCGATCCCTGAGGTTCAACACCCTACTTGAAAACCGTACTATATTAGTATCGTGATATCAATTAAGGGTATTATTTATAAGCGATAAATACCAAAAATCACTACCCATTTTTTTAATTGATTTATGAAGAAAAAGAGGTGACATAACAAGAAGCAGGCAAACCGCTAGCAAATAAAGAGAGGGAGAGTAGAAAGAGGGGGGTTGCGGGAACCAGGGGAGGGTGGGGTCAAAAATAATTTTTTAAAATTTTAGGAGTAAAAAATATTTGCTTTTTTAAAATAAGGTTGTTGTTTACTGTAAATGGGTAAGGGGAAAAAAAAAACTTAAAAGCATATTTATGTATTTAATTTGTAATTATTTAATTATTAAGGGTAAAATTATCATTATATTTAAAATTTTAATAATTTTTATTTTGAAGGGAATTAAGTGATTAACTGAATTTGAGAAAAAAAAAATTATAATTTTCGACGGAGAAGTGGACATATGTCCTATATTTTTATTTTTTTTACATATATTGGAAAAAGAAATTGAACTCTAAATCTTAAAAAAAAAAAAAAAAAAAAAAAAAAAAAAAAAAAAAAAAAAATTATAAATCTATTAGGCTGCAAACCTGCGTACATATATCCAATATAATATTGGATTATTAATTCAACGATTGATAATTTTTAATTTATATATCTCGATATCATCGTTACGTTTGCATTTGTCTTAATTGAATCTTTTATTGCTTGAAGATTTGACATGCACACGTTACTCTAATGGACTCGATCTCTGCAGTAATTCATGAGGTCAGATTTTTATTTTTAAAATTGAAGTTTGAAAATACAACACCCCCTCCCTCTCCTTCCAAAGTGCGTGTCCCTTTCTCGACCTCCACTCATCTCTTTCGAAAGTGCGTGTCCCTTTCTTGACCTCCGCTCATCTCTTTGGATATGTACCGACTTCTACTTAGAGACCAATACATGGCAGAGTGACCCCTGTTGAGGTCCACCGCATCCTCTGAACGACCCCATCGCCCGTCTATATGACCCTCTCCTTTCACTCATTTGTGACCAAGAGCCCACTGACCCTATCGGCTTTCTCCTCTGCCGACCACTGATTTCATGATGCCTATCTCGTATGATCAATCAAGGTGTGACCGAGCTCATCCTGACAAACGTTACCCAGTGACCTGCGCTGAGGGGTTCTTTACCAAGACTTTCGGACTGACTTCTGACCAGCGACCTCAAGACAACCTTCTTATGCTACCAGTGAAGGATTTGTCATCCTTGTGGGCTGGGCTCTCTCTCTCTCTCTCTCTTATGTTCATCTAAGCCAGCCCGTGGGCTTTTCCTAGTAGAACGAAGGACAAAGCCCAATATCCTAATCTCCTCATGCGCCTTCTCATTTGTCACACGTCGAGTTATCTTAATGAACTGTGCCCAGGGTCCTAATTTCATGGGGCTAATTGCTCGCCTCACCTATAAATAACTTGTTATTGAATACTTCAGGTAATGCTCAACTACCCACTTGAAGTATATAATTGCTTTTTTCTCCCGAACTCTTACTCTCACGCTGGAAGGATTTCATTGGGCACACCTTAACTGGTTTTTGTGCAGGTACGAACTTGAACTTGAAAATTGTTGACCGGTGACGTTGGCTGCTGACCGAGGACAGTCCAGAGGACAACAAACTCCGTACTCAAGATCTCCACTGCACCAAGAAATCTCTACGCGCGTGCTGACTGGACCCACTAGAGGTGTTGACCAAATTTGGACACCAACAATGCTAATTTAAGATAGTTAATTAGGGCTTAAACCCCTAAGTTTTCGACATTTATTTGAATTCTCGCCTATAAATATGAGCAATCAGTGTGTCAAGTAATAGAGTTTTCATCTAATACACTTGCAAATCCAATTTTTTTTTTTTTTTTTAACCCTTCTTCTCACACGAGCGATTTTATTGAGTACTTTTGAATGGGGCTTTGTGCAGGTTATTATTCGGATTTCAGACATTTCACCAAGAACAAAAATAGGACTTTAAATCTTCAAATTTCACCCCATGTTGCTCTTAGTAGACCAACTCTGGTGTCAATCATTTTGCCGATGTCAACAATTTTTTATTTATATTATTAAAATTTTAAAACAAACAAACTTGATTGTAATATCTAGCTAAGTAGAGACACATGAATACCAAACAATTTTTTTTTTCAGATTTATGGTATAATATATATATATATTTTTTTTTTGGTACATATGTTGAGGAAGAGGTTGAACTCTAAACTTTTTACAAGTAAGATAAACTAGATATCTATTAGACTGCAAGTCTTGATATTTATGGTATATTCAAAACCGAAGAAGATAACAATAGCCAAATGGCCCAGCTGATTTAAATAATTGTACACCATATTTTTTCAATTTATGATATTTTGAAAGTTTATTTTTCATAATTATAATTTCTAGGAACAAGGCAGAGTTCATTTTTCTTGTGCATTGTTATACCGGGAAGAACATCAATATCAACGTCTTCTTTCTTCATTCCCGCCGGCAGTTCCCAGTCAAACGCGTAAAGTAGGTTAGCCAAAGCAAGCTCCACCGTCGCCGTTCCCATGTGTATCCCTGGGCAGCCCCTCCGGCCTGCCCCAAAGGGAATCAGTCCGAAATCCTGTCCTTTGAAGTCAATATCACTGCCCAAGAATCTCTCCGGCGAAAACTCCTCCGGATTCTCCCAAGATTCCGGGTCCCTTCCGATGGCCCAAGCGTTCACGTGAATAAGTGTGTTGGGTTGAATTTCGTACCCTCCGATGGTGCAGTTTTGAACTGTTTCTCGTGGAACTAATAGAGGTGCAGGAGGGAACAATCTCATGGATTCTTTAATAACTGCCTTCAGATAATGAAGACCGTGAAGATCGTCGTCCTCTACTTGGCCTTTGTCTCCGACGGATCTGATTTCTTCTTGGGCTTTCTTCATGGCGGAAGGGTTTTTTATCAGCGCCGTCATGGCCCATACAAGCGCCGCCGCACCGGTGTCCGTCCCTGCAACCAATATATTCTGCCAAGAACCAAAAAAATTAGAAAATAAATTGTGAATTAGCGACTGGGTCAGCCTAAAAATTATGAAAAAAGATAAAAATGTGTAATAGGTACCATGAGAACTGCCTTGATGTGGTCAAACGTTAGATCAATGGAACATGAATTTTCCTCCTTGAGTTGGAGAAAGATGTCTGTGATGTCCTCTTGCCTTGATTTTGGTTCCTTTTTACGGAGATGTTCATCAATGATTTCTTGATAAAACGCATCCATTTCCTTGAAATTCTTCTCTAATCTAGAACTCATTCCGGTGAGTTTATCCAGCCAGCCAAACAACGGAAAATAGTCGGAGAAAAAGAAACTGCCAAACATGGCCTGAGTTTCATTGAGAAGACTGTGAAATTTGCTCCGACCATGCCCTTCTTCATCGTACCTCCTACCAAAAGCAACTCTGCATACTATGGAGCTAGTGAGTGACATTAAAATCTCACTTAGGTTAACCACTTTAGAAGACGAAGCAAACCCAGATATCCTTGAGATCATCCGAGAGATTTCCTCTTCACGAATGGGGAGAAAAGACTGAACCCTCTTTGAGCTAAAGAGATGGATTATGCAAACCTTTCTCAACTCCCTCCACTCATCGTTGTATGGAGAGAAGACCAAATCCCGGCCGTCGTAAGACAATTTTTGCTGCCCGAGCAACGGCGGCCTGCCGGAAACCGCCAGGTCGTTTGTTGTGAAAACCTCTTTCGCCAATTTTTCTGAAGAAACGACGATGGCTGGGATTGAACCAAGCTTAAGGGAAAAGAGTGGGCCGTATGTTTGGGAGAGGGTGTGGAAGTATAGATGAGGAGAAGAATTATAGATTTGGAATAGGTTTCCAACGAGAGGAAGGCCATGAGGACCAGACGGAGAAAGGGTAGTTGAAGCCTTTCCTTTTAGTCGAGGAAGAAGAAAGAGGAGAAATATGGGAATCGAGAGAAGGGAAAGAAGAAACCACATTGTTTTCTCTCTTCTTCTTTCTATGGAGGGGAAAAAAATTAATGGATATATCATTATTTCTTTGTTGAACAAATGTGTTACTTATATAGATATTTTTTTTTTTGTTTTATTTGGGGATAAAGACCTTTTTGGTCCTGATAAATGTTTTGGGTGCTTAATTGGTCCCTACGAAATACAATTCGACAATTTGAGCTTTGACATTTCAAAATAGTGTCCGATTGCGATTTCCGTTAAGTCAACTAACGGTCAACGTTTCATTAAGGGCATTTTAGTCTTTTTTTCAATGGGGCTAATTTTGAAAACTCATCTAAACTTAAGGGGTCAAAATATTTTTTTTCCTATTTTTCCTACATGGCTTCGTGACTGAGAATTTTTTTTTATTGAAACACAAATCTTGGAACAAATATGGAATACAAATAGGACCCTCCCATATTGAAACAAAAATCTGGGAACAAATTTTGAAACCGACGAATAGGACCCTCCCATATTCAAACAAACAAATTTCCTCGTCTTCTTCTTTGTCAGCAAATGTAAATATTGCTAAATTTGTGCTAAAAATAAGAGAGCAGAACATAATCATTTTTTTTTTCGATTTCGAAATTCGAAACAGGAAATCGATTTCGAAATTGAAATCGAAGAACATGGCACGAAGAACACCGACGAACACCACCACCAAAACGACGAACACCGCCGAAATCGAACTTTAGGGTTTCGATTTCTATTTCGAAATCGAAACAGGAAATCGATTTCGATTTTGAAATCAAAATCGAAATCGAAGAACACCGCCGAACATCGCCACCAAAATGACGAACACCATCGAAATCGAACCTTAGGGTTTCGATTTCTATTTCGAAATCGAAATCGAAGAATACTGCCGAACATCGCCACCAAAACAACGAACACCATCGAAATCGAACTTAGGGGTTTCGAAATCGAAATCGAAGAATACTGCCGAACATCGCCACCAAAACAACGAACACCATCGAAATCGAACCTAGGGGTTTCGATTTCGAAATCGAAATCAAAATAGGGTTTCGATTTAGGTTTGATTTCGATTAATTCCTGTCATTCACATCTTCAGATCCCTATCAGCTAAAAAGCAAAAGAAAATCCCAGCATCTTATCATGATCCAGAAAGAACAAATTGAAACAGCATCCATATTTCTTCTACAATTCCCTCGTGGTACTCAGTATAATAACACAAAACAGCAAAATCAACGAAAATGCGAGTAAGAAAAATACAAGGAAAGAGAACAGTGGGATATACCTTGTTTTCCCCTGTCCTGGCAGGGGTTGACGGCTTCAATTCCCTGGAAATGGACATTCGCAATTCGCCGGAATCAAACAAATGTCGTTTCTTCTCAAAACCATCCATATCGGAATATGAATAAGAATCCTCATCCTTGCGCTTATCAAAGCTCGTCTTCGACTTCAGCTTCCCGGAATATTCGGAATTCTTCTCCGCGTGTTCCGAACATCGCTTCATCGTTCCACCCGAGCACACCCCTCCCATTGTGCTCCAAAAAATACAAACCCCTGCCAAATAACACAGATATAAGCAAAGCTCAAGAGAACAAACAGATTCACTAAAGCACGACTCGCATAACTCCAAGATAGCAAAACAGAAACAAAGATTTAAGATCGAAACGATCTGTACATTTCCCAATTTACACAAAACAGTCGATTCACAAGATATACAGTTGAAATGCGAAGTGTTGAACCACCATAAACAGAACATCAACTTTGAACTTACCGAGTGAAAAAAAAAAAAGATCCAAATCCAATTCAGAACAGGAAGAAACACGAACCCCAGAGATACTCCGCAGCAAAAAAATAGAAATAAAATTAGGGAATATACAGGGAAGATATGATGAATCGTGAACCAGAAGAACTGAAAAAAAAAAAAAAAAAAAAAAAAAAAAAAAAAGGGTGATTGATTGAGTGGATGATAGAAATGAAAAATTGGAGAAGAAGATGGGTTTTTAGTTTCTCCGAGTAGGTCGCTGTTGATGTGCAGAAAAGTCTGGGCTGAAATGTGAGGAAGGTAAGGGTTAATTACATTTTACACCTCTTAAGTTTAAATAAAATATATAAATAGGTTCTATTTAATTGGAAAGAATGAAATGACGCCTTTACCCTTGACCAAATGTCACGTGCTTGTCACGTGACTTTTTCCATCCAATTTTCTCAAATTTTACTAACGGAATCCGACCTGAGCGCCAATTAGATACTATTTTGAAATGTCATAAACCAAATTATTGAATTGCATTTTTTAAGAACCAACTGAACACCTAAAATATTTTTTAGGAATCAAAAAAATCTTTATCCCTTTTATTTGAGGCTAACCCTAATTTATGTAGATTCTTTTTTTGTGTTTATTTGAGGCTAACCCTTCTTTCAAGAAAAAAAAATTAGAATGAACTCGATGTCCCTTTTTTCTTGGGAAAATGACATAATGATGTTATTAGAAATATGAATCTATCAAATTATCTTATAATTCATTTTGCTTAATACCACAAATTTGTTTTGAAGAATACTGGTCACCTGCTATTCTTTTATTTTTAATAAAAAATCACTTACACTCTCTTTATTTTTTAATTATACTGCAATTTAATATTAATAAAAAATTAGGGGTAAAAATTTATTTATTTTCCATTCTTCTTCTTCTCACCGCCAAACCCACTGCTGCACTCCCCTTTTCCGGCCGACCACTACGGCTCCGCCACCATCACAACAGACACAGGGATTGAGCCATGGAAGCTTCGGGAGGAAGATCCATCGCGCTACCCTTCTCCGCCCGATCCACCCCCCCCCCCCCCGATTTCTGATGACAAGCACCACCATGGCCTGAAACACAAAACACAAAACACAAACAAACCATAAAGTCATATCCATGGCGGAGAGAGAGAGGGGGGGGGGGGGGGGGGGAGAGGGGGTTGAGAGGGGTTGGTGGTGGGGGGAGAGGAAGAAGACGACGATGTCATTTTCTTGTTTTTTAATTTTTTTTTATTTTGTTTAATAAGAAGGTTAAAATATTTTTTTTTTTAAACAAGGATGTTAGTGTAAAAATAAAAGATGTAAATATATATATATATATATATATATAACAAATTTAAAGAGTTATTTATGCATTTTAATTTTTAATTATTTAATTATTTTTAAATAGTTACGGATAAAATTGTTATTACAACAAAAAAATTTACTAATTTTTTATCTATAAGGGAGGTAAGTGATTTTTTACTAAAATGATAAGAGATTGACCGATATTTATAAAATGACAAAAGAAGTATATGATTAATGGCAAAATAATAGAGGAGGTAAGTGGTATAAACCCATTTTCTAATTGAACCAAATAATCCTCAATTTTTGAAATTGTGTTACCAGATAGTCCCAAATTCAAATTCGAAATTAGATACGGATAATATTATCCTTCCTCAATTCACTCATAGGATTAGGAATAATTATCAAATTAAAATTAAACCATATTTATATTTTTAAAATAGCGATAATTTTTTTGATATATCGTTTGTTTGATTGTGATTAGGGTATTTTTGAGCACCTCTGAGTCATCACTTGGGACCCAGCCACGTGTCAACCCTCGCAATAACAGAAACGTGTTCCGGAATCCACAACTCCACGCTAGAGCACACACCGACTACAGATCCTCCTTGGAATCTCATTTGCACCCAGGGAGGAGTGAGGAGCCCCGCAGGGATATGCCGCTCTGAGCCCTGCCCTCGGCAATCAATTTCAGGGACTCAACCGTTCATCTCGACCAACTCCCCTTTTCACCTTGTTTCTTCTTCAGGACTCCACGGATCTCCACTCTCCTTCACCAGCTCACCACTGCAGGCCTGACAAAGGCCCGCGGGCTTCTTCAAATGGGCCCAAAAGCCCAAGCCTAATGATTATCTCCTAAACGCCCTAGATTATCGGTTAAACACAGGATTTCAACTAATCAATCGTGTTTAGGTCTGACTAATCATCTCCAATATCTATATATATCAGGGGCTATGTAAGCCCGAGGTATGTTGAAATACACTGACATTACGCGCGAGTTCATTTGTTTACTTGCTATATTCTATATTTTTTTCTCTTTGAGCACTGATTACCACACCGGAGGGGCTTCACCGAGACAAACTCTGGTCTAAGCCTTCTGCAGATACACTCCCTGAGAAGTAAGAATCTAGACACAGCAGGTCAGTCCTCCCAGGACCCAGCACAACTCACTCGAGGACTTTTCAACCGACAACTCCACCTCAGCAAGAGGACTCACCTGTCATCCGACTGGACCATACTCAAAGTGTGTACCAGTTTTATGCACCAACAAATTGGATTATGGATTTATAATCGACTAGTAATTGGAGACTTTGACGCTGAAAGTGAAGAGAACTTTCGATCCAGAAGAACTCCTCAAGTTTGTGAGGAAGAGGACAAAGAAAGAAGCGTCCATAATTAAAAAAGAATGAGAAAGAAAATTCTAAGTAAATTAGAATTATCGTAATCAATTAATATCGTCCTTAGAAATTGAGATTCTTTATGAAATTTGAAAACGATATTTTTTAATATTAAATTGTAATACCCCGAGAATTTATATTTTTGAAAATATTATTTTATATAACTTTAATGTTTTTGGAATTATTTTGCAAATTTATGGTATAAAAAAAAAATGATAATTTTTGGGAAGATAATTATAATTATTGAATTTAATATATATTATTTTATAATTGAAGGCTATTAAGTGTAATTTTTTCATCTTATCTATTAAGAAACCATTGTGGCCACAAAATTGAGGGCAGAAAAGGGCTTAGACACGTGGCACTAAAAAAAAAAAAAAAAATGAATGAAAGTTAAACTAAGAGCATCTCCAAGAGCTAAGTCATCCGCCGTGTCATCCCAAATATGGTATTTTTGAGGCCAAAATTGAGCTCCAACAGTTGTGTTATGTGGTGTGCCATTTTTGGCACACCACCTCTGTTGTGTCATATTTGGCACAACAACTGTTAGAGTAGGCACAGCGACCGTTGGAGTAGCCAACGGTCTGAAATTTGAAATCAGAACCCCAATTGCAAAAAAAATAACATTGTATAAATTCAGTAAGCAAATGAAAATCAAACGAACCAAGCAAGTCTGAATCGCAAGCATCCACCGCCATTCGCCGAACCAAATCCATCGCAAGCGTTCACTGCACAACCGTTGCAGACCAGATCGAGAAGTTGTCGCAACCTTCGCAATCACAATCGCAACCATCGCAACCACCGCAATCGCAATCACTGGCTTCGTCGCAACCATCTTTGTCGCAACCGACGCAATCGCCGTCTCCGCAAGCCGCCATCGCAATCGAAGGTCGATCTTTTCTCTCTCTCTCTGTATTTCGATCGGTTTGTGAGAATTAGGGCAAAGCATTTGAAGCCCCTTTTGTGTGCTTGTGCAATGTGATCAAGGGATGTGAGTAGGGGAAAGGTTTGTTTAACACTTTGGGTTAGGTTAGGTTAATTTAAATAAGGGGCTGGGCTAATCAAATGGGCTAATCACATTTGATTGGATTAGGGATTAGGTTATGTTAATTTAATTTAGATAATGGGCTATGGGTTGGGTTAATTAAAAAAAAAAATCATTCATTTGTTTTTGTTAATTCAATTTATGTTGAATTGATTAATTTGTTTAATTATTTTTTCTTTGTTTAATTGATTAATGTTTGTGTTTTTTTCCATGTTTAGTTGTTATTTATCCGATTTATTTATTTTAATTTAATATATGTAGATAGGTTCTGAACCAAATCATTATTACACTAGTCTTCTTTTAGATGATTTTTCTGAAGATCAACCTGAAACAAAACCAATCCCTAACAATGAAAATACAACGAGATCAACAACTAGAAAGGCACAAAAAGCCAAAAATTTCAATCATATCGAGGATATTCTTATTATCTCTGGTTGGCTCAACACGAGCAAAGATCCGATCACCGGTAGTGGTCAACAACACAATGCATTTTGGAAGAGAATACATGAATACTTCAACATAAATGGAGGAGTTGAATTTGGGCGCAGTCAAGCATCTATTATTAGCCGATGGCAAGAAATTAATAAACAATGTGCTAAATTTATTGGATATCATAACTTGATTGAAAGAACTCATCAAAGCAGTCATACTGACCAAAGCAGGGTAATACATTTTGGATAGAAATAATAAATTTCGAAATAATGTTTTAAAATTTTAATGTTATTTTTGTGTTTTTGCAACTTCTTAAAGCAAAAGAGTTGTATATTGCAGAATCTAACAAAAATTCATGTACGACCATCGTTGAGAAATACTGAAAAGTGAACGCAAATGGACTGATCTCCTATCAAGTGGTAGCAAAAAACAAAAGAATTACTCAAGTTCAAGTCCCGTTACATCTCCTACTGCAAGTCCAGATTGTGTTAATTTAGAAGATGATCATGAAATTAGAACAACCCAAGAAAGGCCTCTAGGCAGAAAAGCATCCAAGAAACAAGTCAAAGGTAAAAAATCAATGGACGCTACAGAAGTAAGAGACGCTATGGATGTTTTAGATAAATTTCAAGAAGATAAGTTGAAAATAGAAAATGGCAGAGCTGAACGAGCTCGTGAGACACTAGATCTGCATGCCCAGCAGTTACGACAACATTCCATTCAGTTAAAACTTGAAAAAGTAAAAAATAGAAATAGAGAAAAGAGCTGAACACAATCGTATAATGCAAATCGATACTCGAAACTTGGATCCCGTCTCTGCTCAATATTATGATAGGCAAAAAATAGAAATCATGAGAGATGTGAGTTTTAATTTGTAAGGTATTTTTTATTTTGAATAACGTAGTTATACAGTTTATATACTAGTCATGTATTTTTCATAGTCAATCAATGCATTCATCAAATTCAAACTACATGAAAAACACATAGTACTAATACAAATTCAAATTCAAACTACTTGAAAAACACATAATACTAATACAAATTCAAATTCAAACTATATGAAAAATACATAATACTAATACAAATTCAAATTCAAACTACATGAAAAATACATAATACTAATACAAAATCAAACTACTATTCTGTCCCATAACGTTGCCATAGGTGCTCCACAAGATCATTCTGGAGCTGGGAATGACTTGTTACAGATCGAATTTCTTGTGTGGCTTGAACGAAAGTTAAAAAAATCTGGAGCATGAGCATGAGACACTTCGATAGGTCGATTTATGTCACTTCCATCAAAGTCGATGTTACCAATTGCTCCTTCATCTTCAATGATCATATTATTCATAATCACGCATGCTTCCATAATATCTGCGAGCGTTTCCTCATCCCAAAAGTGTGCGGGGCCACGCACAATTGCAAAACAAGCTTGGAGCACTCCGAAAGCACGTTCTACATCTTTCATTACTAACTCTTGTACCGCAGCAAAATATTTTTTCTTCAAGCCTTGTGGGCAAGAAATTATTTTCACAAATGTTGACCAATTTGGATAAATACCATCAGCTAGATAATATCTCATTGTATAATTATACCCATTAATATTATAATTAACAACGGGGGCACGCCCCTAGGTTAGTTCATAAAAAATAGGAGATCGATTCAACACATTAATATCATTAAGTAATCCCGGTAAGCCGAAAAAGTCATGTCATATCCAGAAATCTTGTGAAGCAATAGCTTTCAAAATGATGGTTAGTTCATGACAATGAGCAGTATACATACTTTGCCATACGGTAGGACAATTTTTTCACTTTCAGTGCATACAATCGATGCTTCCCTACATTCCTGGAAAGCCACGGTTTTCACTAAGAGATAGCAATTGGGAGATATCATTGCTATTTGGTGCTCTTAAGTACTTATTGCCAAATATTGCACCAATTGCTTTAACAAACCGCTTTAAGCTCTCTACGGCAGTGCTTTCTCCAATCCGGACATATTCATCTACAGAATCCGCTGCATTTCCATAAGCAAGCATCCTAAATACAACTGTTACCTTCTGAAGAGAAGATAAACCTAAAACTCCAGCAACATTTCTTCTCTGGACAAAATATAGATCATATCGTTCAACTTCATCGACAATTCGACAAAAGAGAGAACGACTCATACGAAACCTTCTTCGAAATAAATTTTTATTATATACAAGAGATTCAGAGAAATAGTCATGAAAAAGTCTTTCATGACCAGAAATTCGATCACGAAAGATAGAATTGTGACTTGGGATAGAACCAAGTCGCAGTACATTTTGACGTACGAGTTGATCCGCTATAACCATCCTTGCTAACAACTCAAATTCTTCATCAGAATCATCATCATGTTGGACGAGATCTAATATGTTGATAAAGGTGGGATAGTTAGACATGAAATGATATTGGTAGGGAATGATCCTGATTTTTTTGTATACAAACTACGTTCATAACGCTAAATAATAAAATCGAGAATACCAAAAACGGATTAGTGAATTTTTTTTAAATACTGGACCATTTTTCGTGTTCTCGATTTTATTATTTAGCGTTATGAACGTAGTTTGTATACAAAAAATTTAGGATCATTTCTGTTATGGATAGACGACCATTTTTTGTTAATTCAAAATTTTTGAAAAAAATTGCATCGTCAACGAAACAACTCGTCTGATCAACTTTGGCGATTATTTAAAATTCATCCACTTGTCCGTTTTTAGTGTTCTAAGTTTTGTTATGTCGTGTTATGAACATAGTTTATATACAAAAAATTTGGTTTATTTCTGTTACGGACATGCAATTTTTTGTTAATTCTAAATTGCCGAAAAAAATTCCTCCGTTATCGAAACAACTCATCTGGCCAACTTTGGCGATTTTTTAAAATTCATCCATTTGTCCGTTTTTAGTGTTGTAAAAAGCATTATGTAGTGTTTTAAACCTAATTTATGCACAAAAAAATTAGATTTATTTAAAATATCGATACACCACCGTTAATCAATTTAAAATTGCCGAAAAATTTAAAAATTTCTTGGGCAAAAAACGATTTTTTTTTTTTTTTTTAAATTGGTTTATACCCGGGGTACCAAACCCCGGGTATAAACCCGTATACCAAAAAAAAAAAATCGTATACCCGGGGTTCGGAACCCCAGGTATACCGCCGGCCCCACAAACCCGGGGTTCCGAACCCCTGGTAACACTAAAAATGTAAATAAGTTAGAAACATCACTATTTCAGTAATTTTCTTTTAAATTTATATTATATATGTAAACAACTCGGGGTTGGTGGTGGGGGGAGAGGAAGAAGACGACGATGTGTCTTTTTCTTGTTTTTTAATTTTTTTTTATTTTGTTTAATAAGAGGGTTAAAATATTTTATTTTTTTTAAATAAGGATGTTAGTGTAAAAAATAAAAGATGCAAATATACATATATAACAAATTTAAAGAGTTATTTATGCATTTTAGTTTTTAATTATTTAATCATTTTTAAATAGTTACGGATAAAATTGTCATTACAACAAAAAAATTTACTAATTTTTTATCTATAAGGGAGGTAAGTGATTTTTGACTAAAATGATAAGAGATTGACCGATATTTATAAAATGACAAAAGAAGTATATGATTAATGGAAAAATAATAGAGGAGGTAAGTGGTATAAACCCATTTTCTAATTGAACCAAATAATCCTCAATTTTTGAAATTGTGTTACCAGATAGTCCCAAATTCAAATTCAAAATTAGATACGGATAATATTATCCTTCCTCAATTCACTCATAGGATTAGGAATAATTATCAAATTAAAATTAAACCATATTTATATTTTTAAAATAGCGATAATTTTTTTGATATATCGTTTGTTTGATTGTGATTAGGGTATTTTTGGGCACCTCTGAGTCATTATTTGGGACCTAGCCACGTGTCAACCCTCGCAATGACAGAAACGTGTTCCGGAATCCACAACACTCCACGCTAGAGCATACACCGACTACAGATCCTCCCTGGAATCTCATTTGTACCCAGGGAGGAGCGAGGAGCCCCGCAAAGATATGTCGCTCTGAGCCGTGCCCTCGGCGATCAATTTCAGGGACTCAGCCGTTCACCTCGACCGGCTCCCCTTATCACCTTGTTTCTTCTTCAGGACTCCACGGATCTCCACTCTCCTTCACCAACTCACCACCGCAGGCCTGACAAAGGCTCGCGGGCTTTACCAAATGGGCCCAAAATCCCAAGCCCAATGATTATCTCCTAAACATCCCGGATTATCGGTTAAACACAAGATTTCAACTAATCAATCGTGTTTAGGCCCGACTAATCATCTCCAACGTCTATATATATCGGAAGCTATGTAAGCCCGAGGTACGCTGGAATACACTGACATTACGCGCGAGTTCATTTGTTTACTTGCTATATTATGTACTTTTTCTCTCTGAGTACTGATTACCACACCGGAGGGGTTTCACCGGGACAAACTCCGGTATGAGCCTTCTGCAGGTACACTCCCTGAGGAATAGGACTCTGGACACAGCAGATCAGTCCTCTCAGGACCCAGCACAGCTCACTCGATGATTTTTCAACCGACAACTCCACCTCAGCAAGAGGACCCACCTGTCATCCGATTGGATCATACTCGAGGTGTGTATCAATTTTATGCACCAACAGATTGGATTATGGATTTATAATTGAGTAGTAATTGGAGACTTTGACATTGAAAGTGAAGAGAACTTTCGATCCTGAAGAACTCCTCAAGTTTGTGAGGAAGAAATGAATGAAAGTTAAACTAAGAACATCTCCAAGAGTTAAGGCCTCTGGTATGTCATCCCAAATATGACATTTTTGAAGCCAAAATTGAGCTCCAACAGTTGTACTATATGGTGTGCCATTTTTGGCACACCACCTCTGTTGTGCCATATTTGGCACAACAACCGTTGGAGTAGGCACAGCGACCGTTGGAGTAGCTAACGGTCTGAAATTTGAAATCAGAACCCCAATTGCAAAAAAAATAACAGTGTGTAAATTCAGCAAGCAAATGAAAATCAAACGAACCAAGCAACTCTGAATCGCAAGCCTTCATCGCAAGCATCCACTGCCGTTTGCCAAACCAAATCCATCGCAAGCGTTCACTGCACAACCGTCGCAGACCAGATCGAGAAGCTGTCGCAATCGCAATCGCAATCACCGGCTCCGTCGCAACCATCTCCGTCTCCACAAGCCGCCATCGCAATCGAAGGTCGATCTTCTCTCTCTCTCTCTCTCTCTCTGTATTTTGATCGATTTGTGAGAATTAGGGCAAAGCATTTGAAGCCCCTTTTGTTCAATTGTGCGATGTGATCAGGGGATGTGAGTAGGGGAGAGGTTTGTTTAACACTTTGGGTTATGTTAGGTTAATTTTCACATTTGATTGGATTAGGGATTAGGTTATGTTAATTTAATTTAGAGAATGGGCTATGGGTTGGGTTAATAAAAAAAAAAAATCATTCATTTGTTTTTGTTAATTTAATTTATGTTGAATTGATTAATTTATTTAATTATTTTTTCTTTGTTTAATTGATTAATGTTTGTGTTTTTTTCCATGTTTAGCTGTTATTTATCCGATTTATTTACTTTAATTTAATATATGCAGATGGACTCTGAACCAAATCATTATTACACTAGTCTTCTTTTAGATGATTTTTCTGAAGATCAACCCGAAACAGAACCAATCCCTAACGATGAAAATACAGCAAGATCAACGACTATAAAGGCACAAAGAGCCAAAAATTTCAATCCTATCGAGGATATTCTTATTGTCTCTGGTTGGCTCAACACGAGCAAAGATCCGATCACCGGTAGTGGTCAACAACACAATGCATTTTGGAAGAGAATACATGAATACTTCAACATAAATGGAGGAGCTGAATTTGGGCGCAATCAAGCATCTATTATGAGCCGATGACAATAAATTAATAAACAATGTGCTAAATTTATTGGATATCATAGTTTGATTGAAAAAACTCATCAAAGCGGTCATACTGACCAAAGCAGGGTAATACATTTTGGATAGAAATAATAAATTTCGAAATAATGTTTTAAAATTTTAATGTTATTTTTGTGTTTTTGCAACTTCTTAAAGCAAAAGAGTTGTATATTGCAGAATCTAACAAAAATTCATGTACGACCATCGTTGAGAAATACTGAAAAGTGAACGCAAATGGACTGATCTCCTATCAAGTGGTAACAAAAGACAAAAGAATTACTCAAGTTCAAGTCACGTTAAATCTCTTGCTGCAAGTCCAGAATGTGTTAATTTAGAAGATGATCATGAAATTAGAATAACCCAAGAAAGGCCTCTAGGCAGAAAAGCATCCAAGAAACAAGTCAAAGGTAAAAAATCAATGGACGCTACAGAAGTAAGAGACGCTATGGATGTTTTAGATATATTTCGAGAAGATAAGTTGAAAATGGAAAATGGTAGAGCTGAACGAGCTCGTGAGACACTAGATCTGCATGCCCACCAGTTACGACAACATGCCGTTCAGTTAGAACTTGAAAAAGAAAAAATAGAAATAGAGAAAAGAGCTGAACGCAATCGTATAATGCAAATCGATACTCGTAACTTGGATTCCGTCTCTGCTCAGTATTATGATAGGCTAAAAATGGAAATCATGAGAGATGTGGGTTTTAATTTGTAAGGTATTTTTTATTTTGAATAATATAGTTATACAGTCTATATGCTAGTCATGTATTTTTCATATAGTCAATCAATGCATTCATCAAATTCAAACTATATGAAAAACACATAATACTAATACAAATTCAAACTACATGAAAAACACATAATACTAATATAAATTCAAATTTAAACTACTTGAAAAACACATAATACTAATACAAATTCAAATTCAAACTACATGAAAAATACATAATACTAATACAAATTCAAATTCAAACTACATGAAAAATATATAATACTAATACAAAATCAAACTACTACTCTGTCCCATAACGTTGCCATAGGTGCTCCACAAGATCATTCTAGAGTTGGGAATGACTTGTTGCAGATCGAATTTCTTGTGTGGCTTGAACGAAAGTTGAAAAATCTAGAGCATGAGCATGAGACACTTCGATAGGTGGATTTATGTCACTTCCATCAAAGTCGATGTTACCAATTTCTCCTTCATCTTCAATGATCATATTATGCATAATTACGCATGCTTTCATAATATCTGTGAGCGTTTCCTCATCCCAAAAGTGTGCAGGGCCACGCACAATTTCAAAACGAGCTTGGAGCACTCCGAAAGCACGTTTTACATCTTTCATTGCTGACTCTTGTGCCGCAGCAAAATATTTTTTCTTCAAGCCTTGTGGGTAGGAAATTATTTTCACAAATGTTGACCAATTTGGATAAATACCATCAGCTAGATAATATCTCATTGTATAATTATACCCATTAATATTATAATTAACAACGGGGGCACGCCCCTAGGTTAGTTCATAAAAAATAGGAGATCGATTCAACACATTAATATCATTAAGTAATCCCGGCAAGCCAAAAAAGGCATGCCATATCCAGAGATCTTGTGAAGCAACAGCTTCCAAAATGATGGTTGGTTCATGACAATGACCAATATACATACCTTGTCATGCGGTAGGATAATTTTTCCACTTCCAGTGCATACAATCAATGCTTCCCAACATTCCTGGAAAGCCACGGTTTTCACTAAGGGATAGCAATCGAGAGATATCATTGCTATTTGGTGCTCTTAAGTACTCATCGCCGAATATTGCACCAATTGCTTTAATAAATCGCTTTAAGCTCTCTACGACAGTGCTTTCTCCAATCCGGACATATTCATCTACAGAATCTGCTGCGTTTCCATAAACAAGCATCCTAAATGCAGCTGTTACCTTCTGAAGAGAAGATAAACCTAAAACTCCAGCAGCATTTCTTCTCTGGACAAAATATGGATCATATCGTTCAACTTCATCGACAATTCGACAAAAGAGAGAACGACTCATACGAAACCTTCTTCGAAATAAATTTTCATTATATACAGGAGATTCAGAGAAATAGTCATAAAAAAAGTCTTTCATGACCAGAAATTCGATCACGAAAGATAGAATTGTGACTTGGGACAGAACCAAGTTGCAGTGCATTTTGACGTACGTGTTGATCCGCTATAACCACCCTTGCTAACAGCTCAAATTCTTCATAAGAATCATCATCATGTTGGAGGAGATCTAATATGTTGATAAAGGTGGGATAGTTAGATATGAAATAATATTGGTAGAGAATGTGTGAAAATAAGAGAGAAAATGAGTGTATGGATTTGTATTGGTAGAAATGTGTGAAAATGAGAGAGAAAATGAGTGTATGGATTTGTATTAGTAGGAATGTGTGAAAATGAGAGAGAGAAATGAGTGTATTTATAGATAGTTTGGGAGGCAAAACTAAAATTTCAAGATTAAAATTTTGGCGGTTAAGTTGAAATCTAAAATTTCAATTTTGGCGCTTTATTTTGAAACCAAAATTTAAGATTTGGAGGTAAAGTTGAATCTAAAATTTTAATTTTAGCACTTTACTTTGAACCAAAATTTTAGATTTGGCGGCAAAATTAAAATAAAAAATTTTAATTTTTGTGTTTTAGTTAATTATACCTTTTGGCAGATTAATTAAAAATTAAAATTTTAATTTTTATGCTTTAATTTGAAACTAAAAACCAATGTTTAACGGTTAAATTGAAATCTCAAAATTCAATTCAATTAAATTAATTTATTAATTTTAGTTTTTAAATAAAAAAATGGCACACCACAAATAGCACATCTATTGGAGTGCTTTGTTTTTTTGTGTGTGCGCCATTTGGCCTTTTGGTGTGCCATTTGGGCAAATGGCACACCAAATTTTACCACATCTCTTGGAGATGCTCTAAGGCGGTGTATGATTTTGAGGGATATCCTAATGCTATTATCATATATAGAACCGAAAAAAAAAAAATTAAGAAAAAGAGAGAGAGAAAGAGGAGCTCTCGGCACTGTTTCAGGAAAAAAAAAATTACACAATTATATATATTTGAAATATTCTTTTGAGCGATAAAATATTTTGGTTTAAGATTTTGATTTCGGATTTCAAGTAGAATTTTTAATTCTTTTAATACATGTATTTAATTTTTCTATGGTGTAATTTATATTGGTATTGTTGTGAAATTTTAGTTGTTAAATTTGATGAAATAATTATGACTATGTGAAAATTATGTGAAAATCATATCAATGTGTTTATTTTATCGCGTTAATTAAATACACGTATTAGAGGGGTTGGAATTCTACTGAGCGTTAGCTCACAACCCCACAGTTTTGATTGCAGGGCCGATTAGGAAGAATCGGCGCGGGGAGTTGAATTTCTATTTGTAAAAAATGTATTTATTATTTATTATTGTAATCGGTGAATTCGACAACTAAAATTATCGCCGTCGTATTTTAAAAATTTATCAGATTTTATAGAATGAAAATTTGGCCAATCGGTTTTAATGTTAATTTCTCCAAGGAGAAAAATTGTGTGACGGCCCTAGAAAATCGGGTCGTTACATAAATAATTTTTAATCTAATCAATTTTTTTTTTTTACAAAATCAATTTGTCCCATACTATGTGCATTGTCTTCAAATATTTGATTGAATTTATCAAATCGACATCAATGTAAATCATATTGCAATTTTACATTTATTAGAAATAAACACAATAACACAACATATATAGTCGGGTTAGCAAGGAGAGATGTTCTATTTCTTTGTCCATCAAGGGTCGACTCTCCTGGAGAGTACTCCAAGAAATTTTGAATTTAATTACTACAACAAAATTCATTTTTAATGACACTAAATATGGCCTAACATTTACTATTTTAGGACGCATTAAGTATTGAAATAACTAAAAATTGTTCTAAAAAGTCTGTTCCAGTAACTTATAAGAACAATTATTTTGTCGCATTACTAGGATAATTTTTTATTATATATATATATTTTTTAAATATGTTTTATTAAATAAATATTATAAAGACATTATGATTGAGTGTCTCAATAAGAATTTGAAAATGACATTATTTACAAATTGTTTTTAAAAATGTTGTCATAATATATAGTTTTTATTGTATTGAATCCTGAATACACCATGCCGATGTGGGGGACTACGCGCTTAAAATCGACAGAAGAGACCATTAGTAGAGATGCGTGTATGGCCTCAAACACACCTTTAAAAAAATATTACATTTCTCTAGGATTTAATTTCTTTTACAAATAAATAAATAAATGTCCCTTTCATGCAAGTCCCTTAAGATTAGTCAATATAATAAAAGTACACCAATTTTTTAAAGGGGTTTGTACCATTTATCTTCCCTGCCGTTTTACACTAAACCAGATACCTCTCTTGTAGTTTTACAAATTCCGATAAACCCCTATCATTTTGATCAAAAACGACTTACCTCCCTTATAGATAAAAAGTTAATAAAAATTTTATGGTAATAAAAATTTTACCCTTAATTATTTAAAAATAATTAAATAGTTAGAAATTAAAATACATAAATCACCCTTTAAATTTGTTATATATAAATTTTTATTTTTTATTTTTTTACGCTAACATCCCCATTTAAAAAAACTATACTTTTTTAACTCTTTTTGGAAAGAAAAAAAAACCATCTTCCCCTCCCCCCTCTCTCCCCCCACCCCCAACCCCTCCCCCCCCCCCTCTCTCTCTCTGCCATGGACAGATCCGCCATGGATCTGTGCCGACTCTCTCTCTTCGACGGTGACAGTGGGTGGTGACGGTGGTAGTGGTGGCGGGCGGTGGTCGGGTGAGAGTTAAATATAATTATTTAAAAAGTTAAAGATAAAATATATAATTTTAAAAATAAGCGGGTGTTAATGAATTTTAATAAAAATGAAAACATAATTTTTTTCAAAATAAAAGAAAGGCATTTATATTTTTTAACAAAAAAAATCGGTCAATGGAGTTGACTAGTATTTGTAAAACTACAGAAAAAATATATGGTTTAATGCAAAACGACAGAGAAGGTAAATAGTAAACACCCTTTTTAAAAGAGATTCTTACTTACGTAGTTCTGTATCTTTTGTTTTTAATTTTTTTTATTTTAATTTATAAAAAAATATTTTTGTGTAGATATTGTAGCTAATATTAATTATGATATCAATTACAAATTCAACACTACTTAATGAGATCGATTTAATCTAGTTGATATTAATCAAAGTATTAAAAAAAAAAAAAATATATATATATATATATATATATATATATATATATATATATTAATTATGATATCAATTACAAATTTAACACTACTTAACATCAATTATCAATTAGATAGATTTAATTTAGTTGATATTAACCAAAATATTTTAAAAAAAAAATTAAGAGACTTATTTTGAAGATAAAGATAATCTAATAACTTTTTATTTTGGAAACGTGATTTAAGTAAATCGTAGGGTTTTTTTTTTAGAAGGGTAATTCTGGAATTGTAACTTTTCTTTACAAAAAGTGTTTTACTAAAAGAAAAAAAGAACAATCACCCGCAGCTCCTCCTAATAGAGTAAAACTACCAAATAATTTTATTTTTTTTAAAATGAGTTATCAAATAACCATTTGTAATTATTCAATAAGATCTGTCTCTTACAACTACTCACTTGATATATAATTTTTAAAAAAATAAGGAAACAAAATCATTTTATTAAATCAAAATAATTATTGTTTTACACATTTTTTTCATGATTTAATTATATATTCCAATTCATTTGAATAAAATCATCAAAATGATATCACGTTCACCATTTTTTCCATTAGTTATCAAATTCGTGTTACATTCGATGTACTTTCAAAATTTTCAATTTTCACATTCATGCACATTCAACATCATACTTTGAAATCAGCGTAGTTTTTTACATCGTGTTGAATTCAACATGTATTTTTATCATGATTTAACTATATATTCAGATTCGTCTGAATAAGATCTTCAAGATGATATCACATTCATCATTTTTTCATCAAAAATTTAGATTCGTATTATATTCAATATGGTACTTTCAGAATTTTTAATTTTTACTTTCATGTTACCTTCAACATACCACTTCAAAATTTTCATAATTTTTCACATCGAGGTAAATTCAATATTGTATTCTTTTTCATGATTTAATTATATATTTCGCATTTGTTCATGTCTTTTGCAATGTAGACCCACCCCCAAAACCACTTCAATCGAATTCTAAAATAAATAGTAGATGAAAATAATTAAAAAAAAAAAATCACATCTCTATTTTTTCAGCTTCCTTATTCTCTTCATTGTTATTCGTGGAGTCAACTTCAATTATTTCAACACTTAAATCTGGAAAGTAAATAAAAAAAATAAATAAATAAATAAAGTGTGCAAAATAAATATAAATTCATACCTCACATACTCCTCTCATTTCGACTAATATCAAAATTATGTCTTATTATTTTTATAATACGTCAAACATCTTATATCACATTATGTTAAGAAAAATACTTCAAACATTCTCATTTGCTAACACCCGCAGTTGGTCCAGTCAGCACGCACGTGGAGATTTCTTATTGACATAGAGGTCTTCAGTACAAAGGCCATTATTCTCAGGGCAGTTCGCGGTCAACAGTCAACGGTCCATGGTTAAATCTTTGAGTTTGAGCCCGTACCTTCACAAAACCCGGCTGGGGTATGCCTAGTAAAGTCATTCTAGCATAAAAGTAAGAGCTTAGGGAAAAATATAATATATGCTTCAAGTGAGTAGTAATTAAGTATTACCTGAGACATTGAATGTCAAGGTATTTATAGGCAAGGAGCGCGCATTTAGCACCATAAGATTAGGGCTTTGCGCGCGGTTTATCAAGATAACTTGGCGCGTGGCCAATGATGACGCACGTGAGGTGATTAGGCCATTGGGCTTTGTCCTTCGGCCCACTAGGAGAAGCCCATGGACTAGCCCAAATGATCAAGAGATAGAGCCCAACCCATAGGGATGATGGAGCTTTTACTGCTGGCATAAGAGGTCACTAGTCTGAGGATACTGGCCGTAAACTAACTCGAAATCCATAGGGGAGAACCCTCAGCGTTGTTCATTGGGTGTTGTTCGTTACGTTGAGCTCGGTCAGGTCATGGTAAGCCATACAAGGCCATCAACCTGAGATCAGAGCACGACTGAGAGAAAGTCAATAAAGCGAGAGAGGGTCGTTGAACGCTGGTTAGAGATAGCAGGGAGCACCCCGCTGGAAGTTTCTCAAGTCACAGATCAATGGACAAAACATGCCACATAGATTGTCGTCGTGGGGCCAACCAGCTGGTGAGGTGAAGTCAACGTAAGGTCACCCTGTCACATGTTGATCTTTGAGCAGAGCTCTGTGAGCGGTGAATTTTTCCCACCTCGAAATTGTTTCTCAAATACAAACCCTAAATCACTTATTAGTTTATCTTGAAATAACTCTTATAATTTTTGTCCACTAATTTTTTGTTAATGTTTTAGTCAATCTCAAGCAGATTAAATCTATCTTATTGTTAACTAATGTTGAATCCGTATTTGATATCATAGTTAATATTAACTAAACAATCCATAAAGCAATATAAGGCGGTGTACAATAAACTCAAATATTATAACCATTTTTGGGACCCCGCGCATAACGGGAGTTTTGTAAAACAGGGTTGTCAGATTTATCCATAAATAATAAAAAAATAAATTTAAATTATTTAATATTAAAAGGTATCGTTTTCAAATTTAGCCTAAAACATCAATTTCTCAAGATAACACTAATTGATTAGGATAAAGAACTCTCCCCTTCTTCACAATTTTCTTTCTCTTCTCCCTTAATTATGGACGCATTTTTCTTTGTCTTCTTCCTTACAAACTTGACAAGTTCTTCAGGATCGAAAGCTCCCTTCACTTTCACCGTCGAAGTCTCCAAATCTGCTTCTACAATTCTGACCCCTTTCACATAACAAAATATCTAATTGGTGAATTTAATATTTCCTTTTTACAAAATTAGCGATAGAATAAATTATATCGAACGAGTTAGTCTTTCACTCTGTATGGGTAAAAGGACACTCGTGGGTATATAAAAAAAATCATATCAAGGAAGAAAATACTTATACAAAATATACCTGCCATTTTTTTAACATGTCTCGTCACGTTCTTAGCACATTCTTTGCAATGTAGACTCACCCCCAAAACTACTTCAATTGAATTTGGCTATCCCCCAAAAATAATTGCCATTTAATTGAAAATAAATAAATTCCGGACAGGCTAAAATAAATAGTAGATGAAAATAATTAAAAAAAAAATTATACCTCTTCTTTATTCTCTTCGTTGTTATTCGTCGAGTCGACTTCATCAACTTCTTTATTCTCTTCATTGTTCGTCGAGTTGACTTCAATTATTTCAATACCTAAGCCAAGAAAGTGAATAAAAAAGTGTGCAAAATAAATATAAATTTATACCTGAGGTATCCTTCTCATTTCGACTAATATCAATATCACTTCCTAGTATTTTTATAATACATCAGATATCACATATTTGTTGACAAAAATACCCTTGTAATAAAAAAAAAAATCTTTTTTTTTTTTATTTTCTAGTTTTTGTTTTTATTTTTGTTTTTTACACTCTATCTTATATTGTTGTTTCTATTTTTTAGTTTTATATTTATTTTTATTTTGTTCAGTATTTTAGATTTTTATTTTTTTTTGCTGTAAATGGGACGTACTTTTCTTTGTCTTCTTCCTTACAAACTTGACGAGTTCTTCAGGATTGAAAGTTCCCTTCACTTTCACCGTCAAAGTCTCCAAATCTGCTTCTACAATTCTGACCCCTTTCACATAACAAAATATCGAATTGGTGAATTTAATATTTTGTTCTTACAAAATAAGCGATAGAAAAAATCATATCGAGGAAGAAAATACTTATACAAAAATATACCTGCCATTTTTTTAATGCTTCTCGTCATGTCCTTAGCACATTGTTTGCAATGTAGACCCACCCCCAAAACTACTTCAAACGAATTTGGCTGTCCCCAAAAAAATCACCATTTAATTAAAAATAAATAAATTCCGGATGGGCTAAAATAAATAGTAGATGAAAATAATTTTAAAAAAAATTATACCGCTGTATTTTCAGCTTCTTTATTCTCTTCATTGTTATTCGTCGAGTCAACACCTAAGCCAGGAAAGTAAATAAAAAAGTGTGCAAAATAAATATAAATTTATACCTGATGTATTTCTCTCATTTCGACTAATATCAATATCACTTCCTATTACTTTTATAATAAAACAAACATCCCATATTTGTTGACAAATAATACTCTTGTAATATATTCTTTTCTTATTTTCTTATTTTTTAGTTTTTGTTTTTATTTTTAATTTTGTACACTCTATCTTATATTGTTGTTTCTATTTTTTAGTTTTATATTTTTTTTATTTTGATCAGTATTTTAGATTTTATTCATTTTATTTTTTATATATGGTGTTTAAAAAAAAAAAAAAAAAACTAAATTTATTTTTCTGTGTCTTCGTTTTGTCTTCGTAAATTCATTTTATATTTTATAAATCCTATTTTATTTTTATTTTTTTGTTGTTGTTGTTTTTTTATTTTTTTTCCATTTTATTTTCTAGATTATAACTTCTGATCTTTCTAATTTTCTACAAATGAAATAAAAATAAAAGTAAAGAATTAAAAAAATAAAAATTTTAAATAAAAAAGAAAATAGAAAATAGAAAATTTAAATTAAAAAATATAAAATATAAAATGAATAATAAAAAAAATATTTTGGAAGGATATTTTTTTTCAATAGAATGTGAGAATAGTTTAGATAACAAAACTGAAAAGAGAGCATGTATCTCAAATATTATAATAATAACAACAGATGTTCTTGGTATTTATTAAAATGGCTAGGGATGTCCCGTGTATAAATTTTGTTTTGTTCGTGCTATGAAAAATCATGAATAATTAATGGTTATTTTTTTTTGGTTCTTTATAATTTTGTCTTGTTTCATTTTATCTTTTTACTTTAAAGTCTACACATCACCTCCTCCCGCTTTTGAAAAGAAGAAAAAAGTCACATTTTATTCAAAAAAAAATATATAACAAAAAATTGAATTAATTTTTATATTTTAATTTAATTTTATCATTTAAAGATAATAAACGAGAAAAACTGACATTTCATCTCTTCAACTCTCAATCTCTCTCAATTTCTATTTTTTTTTTCTTTTTTAATAAAATCCAATAAAATAAAATGTAATTTCATTCATTTTATGTAAAACTTAGATGTAAATTTAAATTTTACTCATTTTTTAAGCATATTCGGTTAAGTTAAAAAAAAATTCTAATTTATTATAAGTAGAAGGTGATAAAGTGTAATTTTTTAAAGGAGAGGGACCTAAATAAAATAAAATAAAAGTACGAGGGATAAAAAAGAAATTAATCCAATAATTAACAATGTTGAATACTTTGAATGATCCATTAGAATTAAATCTCTTGGAAACACTCCGAAAATTAAATTTTGAATTTAATCCTGAACGCACTAAGGTGATGTGGGAGAGTGCGCCCTTAAGATCGCTCGGTGAGGTAATTAGTTAAGGTAAGCGTAAAATAAAAAAAATAAAAAATAAATTATTGTTGCTATGAATCTCGTCTTTTTTCTTACCACTTCCTTCTGCTCCTCCTGGTTGGCTCTGTTTGTTGCTCGTCTGTTACATTACATATTCACACCAATCAAAATCAATACAATATTAGTCCTCCATGTTTGGTTTAAGGTTGTCTGATAATTTTTTTAAGAAAAAATGAGAGAAAATCCTATTTTTACCATTGAAATTAAAATGGGTCACTACTTGCAAGCGCATATTAAAAAAATACCACTTATATTTTTATTATTTAAGATAAACTCAAATACATATTCTCTCCTATATGAAGAGTAACATAATAAATGGGGGATACAAATGTTACTGCTCAACAACAATGTTAATAGCAACATAATGAATGGAGGGATGCAAATGTTGTTGTACAACAACAATAGCAACAGCAAAATAATGAATAGGATGATGTAAATATTACTGTACTGCAAACAATTATTATATGACAATTGGGTTTTTCTCTAAATTTAAATGGCCACATGAATATAAGAATGAATTAGTAACGGATCTTAGAGTCCATTATAAAATACTCATTTTTTAATTATTTTTAAGCCTAAAGAACTTTTAAACCTTACCCAGAGAGAAAAAATATTATTTTTCCAGAAATTTTGACCCATTTTCTCCCAAATGTTGTGTATGAGTTGTTTGAAGAATAATTATGAGTTGATTTAAAACAGAGTGGTTATTTATATTTGAGATATGTAATAAAATAATTAATGAACAGTAAATGAAGATTTCTATTTAAATTCATCCACTCCTAAATTTATTTATGAAATCGTATATTTTTATCTTAAAGCAACATTTAAACTTCAATTATATAAAATTAAATTTTTGGGAATAATATATTTTTGGCCACTAAAGAAGTAAAGCGTGGGTGTCTATGTGAATTCTGGGATTTGTCAAATTGTACATTTTATTCCTCAAGTTCTACATTTATTTCAATCACGCAAAATTGAAAATACTGTTAATAATTTTAGATGAAAAAAGGGTTATTCTCAACATGGTTCTCTGACGAGGGTATTTTTGTAATTTTATTGACTGAATGTAAAACGTTTTTTCCTAACAACAATTTAGGTATCTTTCTCATTCTTCTAACGGCTTCTTGTTAGGGAAAAATAATGAGAAAACGTGTTAAGTTTAGTAGAGTGATAAAATGATAAAAATATCTCATCCAAAGGTCACGTGTTGAGCAAAAAGTCCATTGTCCATTCAAAATCACTTATAAAATGATAAGGGGTGAACCGATATTTATAAAATGATAAGGGGGGTATCTGATTAAGAACAAAATGATAGGGGAAGTAAGTGGTATAAACCCATTTTCTATTTTAACCAAATAATCCTCAATTTCCGAAATTGTGTTACCAGATAGTCCCAAATTCAAATTCAAAATTAGATATGGATAATATTGTCCTTCCTCAATTCACTCATAGGATTAGGAATAATTACCAAATTAAAATTAAACTACATTTATATTTTTAAAATAGTAATAATTTTTTTTATATATCGTTTACTTGATTTGAATATAGATTTATCATCGAGTAGTAATTAAAAACTTCGATGGTGGAAGTAAAGAGAACTTTTGATCGTGAAGAACTCAATTTTGTGAGGAAGAGGACAAAGAAAGAAGCGTCGAAAATTCTAAGTAAATTAGAATTATCCTAATCAATTAATATTGTCCTTATAAATTGAGATTCTTTTTGAAATTTGAAAACGATATTTTTTAATATTAAATAATTTTTAATCTAATCAATTTGTCCTATACTATGTGCATTGTCTTCAAATATTTGATTGAATTTATCAAATGGACATCAATGTAAATCATATTGCATTTTTTCATGTATTAGAAATAAACACAATAACACAACATATATTAGTTTGGTTGGCAAGAAGATGTGTCCATTTTTTTGTCCATTAAGGATCAACTCTCCTGGATAGTACTCCAAGAATTAAATTTTGAATTTAATCACTACAACAAAATTCATTTTTAAGGACACTAAATATGGTCTAATATTTACTATTTTAGGACGCATTAAGTATTGAAATAATTAAAAATTGTCCCAAAAAATCTATCACATTAACTTATAAGAACAATTATTTTGTCGCATTACTAGGATAATTTTTTATTTTTCATTATATATATTTTTTTAAATATATCTTATTAAATAAATATTATAAGGACATTATGATTGAGTGTCTCAATAAAAAATTAAAAATGACACTATTTACAAATTGTTTCTAAAAATGTTGTTCTAATATGTAATTTTTATTGTATTGAATCCTGAATACACCAGACTGATCGCCCAAAGAGGCCATTAGTCGAGGTGCGTGTATGGCCAAAACACACCTTATCATTTAATAAATAAATAAATAAAAAAATCCATAATAAAATTTACATTTCTGTAGGATTTAATTTCTTTCACAAAAAAAAAATGTTCCTTTCATATCGTTTTACATTAAACCAAATACCTCTCATGTAGTTTTACAAATTCCGGTAAACCCCTATTATTTTGGTCAAAGACCGCTTACCTCCCTTATAGATAAAAAGTTAACAAAAATTTTATTGTAATGAAAATTTTACCTTTAATTATTTAAAAAATAATTAAATAATTAGAAATTAAAATACATAAATCACCCTTCAAATTTGCTATATATAAATTTTTATTTTTTATTTTTTTACGTTAGCATCCACATTTAAAAAAACTATACTTTTTTTAACTCTTTTATTAAACAAAATAAAAAAATAAATAAAAACCATCTTCTCCTCCCCAATCTCTATCTCTCTCCGCCATGGACAGATCCGCCACGGATCTGTGCTGGCTCTCTCTCTCTTCAGCGGTGACGGTGGGTGGTGACGGTGGCAGTGGCAGTGGTCGGATGGGAGGTAAATATAATTATTTAAAAAGTTAAAGGTAAAATATATAATTTTAAAAAGAAGGGAGTGTTAATGAATTTTAATAAAAATAAAAACATGATTTTTTTCAAAATAATAGAAGGGCATTTATGTCTTTTAATACAAAAAAATGGGTCAATGGAGTTGACTAATATTTATAAAACTATGGAGAAAGTATCTAGTTTAGTGCAAAACGATAGATAAGGTAAATAGTATATACTCTTTTTTAAAGAGATTCTTACTTACGTAGTTTTGTATCTTTTGTTTTTAATTTTTTTTTATTTAATTTATAAAAAAAAATATTTTCGTGTAAATATTTTAGTTAATATTAATTATGATATCAATTAGAAATTTAACACTACTTAACAATAATTAGATAAATTTAATCTAGTTGATATTAACAAAGTATTAAAAAACAATGAAAAAAAATATTAATATTAAGTATGATATCAATTACAAATTCAACACTACTTAACATCAATTAGATTAGATTTAATTTAGTTGATATTAACTAAAATATTTATAAAAAAATAAAAAATTAAAAATTAAAAATTAAAGAGACTTATTTTAACGATAATCTAATAATTTTTCATCTTTGGAAACGTGATTTAAGAATTTATTTTGTTGTTTGTAATTTCATCTATTTAAACCCCCAAAAAAAAACACAAAAAATAAATAAATAAAATAAACACGTATAAATTTATAATTTTTTATATGCAATCAATTTTAATTCAAATTCTGAACAATCTAACATTTTAATGATACCACATTATTCAAACACAAATCTTCCAATGGAGCCGATTTTTATCAGTGGAATTAAAAAAAAAAAAAAAATGTGCCCGGGTGCCACCAATTTTTGAAAAAAAGGGCTGCATCCCGACCGATTATTTTTTAGAAGGATAATTATGGAATTGTAATTTATATTTGTGGATTTTTTTAATGTTTTTTACAAACAGTGTTTTACTAAAAGAAAAAAACGACAATCACCCGCGGCTCCTCATGATAGACTAAAACTACCAAATATTTTTTTTTAAATGAGTTATTAAATAGTCATTTGTAATTATTCGGTCAGATTTGTTTCCAACTACATACTTAATATATAATTTCTTAAAAAATAGGAAAACAAAATCATTTTATTAAATCAAAATAATTATTATTTTACACATTTTTTTCATGATATAATTATATATTCAAATTCATTTGAATAAAATTTTCAAAATGATATCACTTTTACTATTTTTTTTCCATTAGTTATCAAATTCGTGCTACATTCAATGTATTTTCAAAATTTTCAATTTTCATACATGCAATATCATACTTTGAAATCTCTGTAATTTTTCACATCGTGTTCAATTTAACATGTATTTTTCTCATAATTTAATTACATATTCAGATTCGTCTGAATAAAATCTTCAAGATGATATCAGATTCATCATTTTTTTATCAAAAATTTAGATTCGTGTTACATTCAATATGGTACTTTCAAAAATTTTAGTTTTTACTTTTGTGTTACATTCAGTATACAACTTTGAAATTTTCTTAATTTTTCACATTGACCAGAATTCAACATTGTATTCTTTTATATATTTCGCATTTGTTCATGTCTTTTGCAATAGAGACCCACCCCCAAAACCACTTCAATTGAATTCTAAAATAAACAGTAGATGGAAATAATTAAAAAAAAAATTATGCCTCTACTTTTTCAGCTTCCTTATTCTCTTCATTGTTATTCGCGGATTCGACTTCAATTAATTCAACACTTAAATCGGGAAAGTAAATAAAAAATGTGCAAAATAAATATGAATTCATACCTGAGATATCTCTCTCATTTCGACTAATATCAAGATTATGTCCTATTATTTTTATAATACATCAAACACCTCATATCACATTTTGTTGAGAAAAATACTTCAAACATCTTCATTGGCTAACACTCGTCCAGTCAGTACGCATGTAGAGATTTCTTATTGACATAAAGGTCTCGAGTATAAAGGTCATTATTGATCCTAAGATTTTGATGGATAATTAAATATTAATGTTTTTTGTAGAACTAATAGATTTATTGAGTGTTTCAGTTTATAAATTCCAGTGAATATATTATCATGAAGAAAATGAATGCTGAAGAGACTGATAAAGATGATGAACGTTAAGAGACCGAAGAAATTTAAGAACTTATGGAAAACAACTCAGATTAAATTTTTACTCTTAATGTATCCCGATTAGGATCACACACAACACAAAATATTTTTATGATTATGTGTGTTTTTAATAGGATCCTAATTAGTTAAATTATTTGCTCCTATGTGTAATTGAAGAAGAAATATTGATAATTGATTAAAATTAAATTTAAGAATTTTGTGGAGTTAATCGAGAAAAGAAATCGGTTAAAAGAGCGAAAACATCAAAGAAAATGGATTAAAATTTAATTAAGGAAAAATTCCAGCATAGTCGGTCGACAGGTAGGTCGACCTAAGCTTAAAATGTGAACTCTCTGAATTTCCCGGTCGACAGGTAGGTCGAATTATGGCCAAAAGAAGAACTCTATGGATAGTTAGGTCGACAGAGAGGTCAACCTGTGAAATTTGTTGAATCGTCCGATCGACAGGTGAAGGATGGGCGGTTGATTGATGGACGAAGAGATTTTGGCTTGGGCTATGTCCTGAATTGGGCGGTCGACCGATAAGTGTTGGTCGGTCAATCGATGGTCAGTTTCAGGATTAGAGATTTTCGTGGTTTTGATTCAAAAAGTAGCCGTTACTATCCGTTTTATGGTTAAGATATGTAAGATATCTTAGAAATCTGATATATTTTGAGCTATTTAATTAATATTTAAATATCCCAATAGACATAGTTTAAGTATTTTTTATATTTTTCAATTTGGTACATGTGATTCTTTTTATCTTATCTAATTGAGTTCGAGGGACATAATTGAATATTCTAAAAGATATAATTGAGTGAATTATACCAGGATTAAGTTATAATGATATATGGGGTCTATAAGTGTTTTTTAGATACTTATTATTTGAAAACTAGCCGTTGGAAAGTTTGTTCTAATTCCTTATATATAGACTTGCAGATTTCACATAACAAGATGAAAATACACACAATATCAAGAATTATTCAGTTCCTAAGTTTTTCTAAGAGTCATCATTCTAATATTATTTTGAGAGATCAATTGTGAGATCGATTATTGAAAAATTCTTGAGTTAAAGCGCTATTTGAGTTATCGTCACCGATCTAAGCTATCTTGCGATACTATGTGCAATCCATTCGGTGTTTTCCTGGTGAGATCATTTCAAGATTATTCTTTAATTAAGTATTTTATTATTATTATTTTCTTAGTGAATTGATCTTTTTGAGAAATCATTTTTGAACTTTAAAAGCATAAAAATCTTTTAAAAATGATTTGTCTGTTAATCTGATTACGTGTTTAACTGTGCTACCCGTATTCTTTATTATAATCAGATTTTTTTTCTTCACTTTATTTTTATCACTAGTATTGGGACATTAATTGAGTATTAATTAATCTGGGGTGGTAGAAGCTCTGAGTAGAAAAAATCTTATCAATTCTGTAATTGGTAAGTTGTGTGCGGATTAAATATTATTGAGAATATCTAATCAGGGATAGCTTTGGGTTTCGATCTCTTCCTGTAAAGAGATTGAGGTTTGATCTTGCTTAAAGTACAAAAAGGTTATGTTCCTTGAAAAGAACTTAGGTGTGATTCTTTTTTATTAGGATTAATTGTGAGTGAATTGTAAATGTTTCATCCTTACCTGGGAAAATGATACTTGAAGTATTTGTGTGAGGTTTAATTCTTGAGTTTAAGGTATAAAAAGAATTTGGTCGTGATTCTCCCTGTAATAGAATTAGGTTAATCCTTAACTTGTGAAATGATTAAGTTAATCTTTAACCTATGAAAACAATAAGGTTATTCTTGAACCTGAGACAAAGAAAAGGTTATTCCTGAGTTTGGGAAAAGGAACTTGTAAAGGTTGATTCTAAATCTAGAAAAAGAATCATTTTTGTAAAGATTTGGTTTCTACCTGTTTAAAAGAATCTTAGTAATTAGTGGGTGTGAATCTTCGTGGGGTTCGGAGGGTTGGATTAGCCAAGATTAGCTTAATGAACTAAGCTATATCGATGTGTATTGCATTATTTATCTCCTTTACTTTGTTTTATATTGTTTGGTGTGCATCTAGAGTTTATCATACTTATCCGCTGCTATAAGAAAATAATAATTAATTTAGGATAAAATTAATTATTTAATTTTTGAAGTATTATTATTTTGATTAATTTTATTACTACCTAATTCACCCCTTATCCCTCTTTTGGGTAGCTCATTGGGCCAACAGACATTATTCTCAGGGTAGTTCATGGTCAACAGTCAACGGTCCATGGTTAAATCTTTGAGTCTAAGCCCGTACCTGCACAAAGACCCACTGGGAATGTGCCCAGTAAAGTCCTTCCGGCATAAAAGTAAGAACTCAGGGAAAAAGACAATTATATGGTTCAAGTGAGTGACCAATGTCAGGTTATTTATAGGCGATAAGCACAATTAGCGCCATAAGATTAGGGCTTTGCGCGCGGTTTATCAAGATAACTCAGTGCGTGACCAATGATAATACGCGTGAGGTGATTAAGCTATTGGGCTTTGTCCTTCGGCCCACTAGGAGATACCTATGGGCTAGCCTAAATGATCAAGAGAGAGAGAGAAACCAGCTCATAGGAATGATGGAGCCTCTATTGGTGGCATAAGAGGTCGCTAGTCTAAGGTCGTTGGTCGTAAACCAGCTCTAAATCCATGGGGGAGAACCCCCAGCGTTGTTCGTTGGGCGTTGTTCGTTACGCTGAGCTCGGTCAGGTCATGGTAGGCTATACGAGGCCATCAACCTTAGGTCAGAGCACGACCAAGAGAAAGCCAACTAAGTGAGAGAGGGTCATTGATCGCTGGTCAGAGATAGTAGGAAGCACCCCACTGGAAGTTACTCAAGTCACAAGTCAATGAACGAAACATGCCACACAGATTGTCGTTGTGGGGCTAATCAACTGATGAGGCGGAAGTCAACGTGAGGTCACTCTGTCACATGTTTATCTTTGAGCGAAGCTCGGTGAGCGGTGAATTTTTCCCACATCAAGATTGTTTCCCAAATACAATCCCTAAATCACTTATTAGATCATCTTGAAATAACTCTTATAATCTTTGTCCTTTAATTTTTTGTTAATGTTTTAGTTAATCTCAAGCAAATTAAATCTATCTTATTGTTAACTAATGTTGAAATGCATATTTGATATCATAGTTAATATTAACCAAAAAAATCCATAAAGTAATATAAGGTTGGGTACAATAAACTCAAATGTTCTGACCCTTCTTCGGACCTCGCGCATAACAGGAACTTTGTAGAACCATGTTGTCATTTTTATCCATAAATAATAATAAATAAATTTAAATTATTTAATATTAAAAGGTATCATTTTCAAATTTCACCTAAAACATCAAATTCTCATGATAACACTAATTGATTAGGATAAACTACTTTCCCCTTCTTCACAATTTTCTTTCTCTTCTTCCTTAACTATGGACGCATTTTTCTTTGTCTTCTTCCTTACAAACTTGATGAGTTCTTCAGGATCGAAAGTTCCCTTCACTTTCACCTTCGAAGTCTCCCAATCTGCTTCTACAATTCTGATCCCTTTCACATAACAAAATATTGAATTGGTGAATTTAATATTTCCTTTTTACAAAATAAGCGATAGAAGAAATTATATCGAACGAATTAGTCTTTCATTCTGTGTGGATAAGAGGACACTCGTGGATATATATAAAAAAATCATATCAAGGAAAAAAATGCTTATACAAATTATACCTGCCATTTTTTGAATGCATCTTGTCATGTCGTTAGCACATTGTTTGCAATGTAGACCCACCCCCAAAACTACTTCAATCGAATTTGGCTGTCCCGAAAAAAAAAAAAAAAAAAAAAAAATCGCCATTTAATTAAAAATAAATAAATTCCGGATGGACTAAAATAAATAGTAGATGAAAATAATTAAAAAAATTATACCTCTGTTTTTTCAGCTTCTTTATTCTCTTCATTGTTATTCGTCGAGACGACTTCAATTATTTCAATACCTAAGCCGAGAAAGTAAAAGTAAATAAAAAAATGTGCAAAATAAATATAAATTTATACCTGTATCCCTCTCATTTCGACTAATATCAATATCACTTCCTAGTATTTTTATAATACATCAGATATCCTATATTTGTTGACAAAAATACCATTGTAATATATTTTTTCCTTATTTTCTTATTTTCTAGTTTTTATTTTTATTTTTTGTTTTTTGCACTCTATCTCATATTGTTGTTTCTATTTTTTAGTTTTATATTTTTTTTTTATTTTGTTCAGTATTTTAGATTTTTTTTTTTTTTTTGGTTGTAAATGAGACGCACTTTTCTTTGTCTTCTTCCTTACAAACTTGACGAGTTCTTCAGGATCAAAAGTTCCCTTCACTTTCACTGTCAAAGTCTCCAAATCTGCTTCTACAATTCTGACCCCTTTCACATAACAAAATATCGAATTGGTGAATTTAATATTTCCTTTTTACAAAATAAACGATAGAAGAAATTATATCAAACGAGCTAGTCTTTCACCCGATGTGGGTAGGAGGACACTCGTGGGTATAAAGAAAAAATCATATCGAGGAAGAAAATACTTATACAAAATATACCTGCCATTTTTTTAATGCTTTTTGTCATGTCCTTAGCACATTGGTTGCAATGTAGACCCACCCCCAAAACTACTTCAAACAAATTTGGCTATCCCCAAAAAAATTGCCATTTAATTAAAAATAAATAAATTCCGGATGGGCTAAAATAAATAGTAGATGAAAATAATTTAAAAAAAAATTATACCTCTATTTTTTCAGCTTCTTTATTCTCTTCATTGTTATTCGTCGGGTCAACACCTAAGCCGGGAAAGTAAATCAAAAAGTGTGCAAAATAAATATAAATTTATACGTGAGGTATCCTCTCATTTCGACTAATATCAATATCACTTCCTATTACTTTTATAATACATCAGATATTCCATATTTGTTGACAAATAATACCTTTGTAATATATTTTTTTATTTTTTATTTTTTGTTTTTATATTTAATTTTTTACAATCTATCATATATTGTTTCTAGGAGGGATTTCATTTGGGGGAGGGATTTCGAAATCCTCTTTTGACAAATCCCTTATTTGGGTAAGAGAAGAAAGAATTTGTCAAATTTTTTTGAGAGTGAATGGAATGATTTGTGAATACTTTTGGGAGAGGTTGAATTTCTCAAATCCTTCCCTTTCCATTTTGCAAAAAGGACACGGAGATAATTTTTATAATTGTTATGAGATCCCCTCTTCAACCTTTAGCCGCGATCTGTTCTTTCTTTTTTTTTTTTTTTTTTTTTTCTTCTTGTTTTTCCTTCTCATTCAACAAGCTCCCTCCGTCGTCTGGTCTTCCTCCCTCGCCGTCGTCTGCTACTTTATCGTCGTCGTCTAGTTTCAATTGATTTCGAAAACGAAATTGAAATCAATCGAAACCAAATCAAAAGGGTTTTGATTGATTTCAATTTCGTTTTTGAAATCGAAAACGAAAACGAAATCGATTTAAGGTTTCAATTTCTACTTAGATTTCGTTGCTTCGATTTAGGGTTTGTTCATCGATTTGGGTTTCGATTTGTTTATCGTGTTCATCAATTTGGGTTTGTTCATCAACGGGTTTCTGTTTTTGTTCCCAAATTCTGTTCGACGACTAAATCGAACAACGACTGAATCGAAATCTCGATTTTGAAATCGAAATCGTCTGTATTTGTTCTTCAATCTGTTGGTCTTCTTTTTTTTTCGTCTGTTATTCTCCATTTTTGTCTGTTTTTATTATTTTTCAAAAGTGTGATAAAAAATAGATAAAAAAAAAACTATCCAAGTACTTTAGTTCAAACAATCATCCAAGTAACGGATTTGTGAAATGAAGGGATTTCAAAATCTAGGATTTTGAAATCCCTTCATTTTACAAATCATTGGATTTATCAAATCTCTTACCCAAACACAACCTAAAGTCTACACATTACTTCCTTCTACTTTTGAAAAGGAGAAAAAAAACACATTTTATTCAAAAAACAAAAAATGAATTAATTTTTATATTTTAATTTAATTTTATCATTTAAAGATAATAAACGAGAAAAACTAATAATTTATCGCTTTAACTCTCAATCTCTCTCGACTTCTATTTTTCTTTTCTTTTTTAATAAAAGCCAAATAAAATAAAATGTAATTTCATCCATTTTATGTAAAACTTAGATGTAAATTTAAAATTTACTCATTTTTTTATGCATATTCGGTTAAGTTAAAAAAAAAAAACTCTAATTTATTATAAGTAGAAGGTGATAAAGTGTAACTTTTTAAAGGAGGACCTAAATAAAACAAAATAAAAGTATGAGGGATAAAAAAGAAATTAATCTAATAATTAACAATGTTGAATACTTTGAATGATCCATTAGAATTAAATCTCCTGGAAACACTCCGGGAATTAAATTTTGAATTTAATCCTGAACGCACTAGGGTGATGTGGGAAAGTGTGTTATTAAGATCGCTCGGTGAGATAATTAGTTAGGTACGTGTAAACTAACCCGGACATACTTTACCTAAAAAAATAAAAATAAAATAAAATTTACCGTCGCTATGAATCTCGTCTTTTTTCTTACCACTGCCTTCTACTCCTTCTGATTGTCTCTGGTTGTTGCTCGTCTATTACATTACATATTCACACCAATCAAAATCAATACAATATTAGTGTTCCATGTTTGGTTTAAGGTTGTCTGATAAATTTTTTAACAAAAATTTAGAGAAAATATCGCTTTTACCATTAAAATTAAAATGGACCACTATTTGCAAGCACATATTGAAAAAAAACTACATATATATTCTCTCACTACATCAAGAAAGAAACATAATAAATGGGAGGATGCAAAAATTACTGCCCAACAATAATATTAATAGCAATATAATGAATAGGAGATGCAAATGTTGTTGTACAACAACAATATCAACAACAAAATAATGAATAGGAGGATGTAGATGTTACTATACCGCAAATAATTATTATATGACAATTGAATTTTTTTTCTAAACTTAAATGACTACATGAATATAACAATAATTGACCGCATTATAAAAAACCATTTTTTTAATTATGTTTATGCCTGAAGAACTTTTTAAACCTTACCCAAAGAGAAAAAATATTATTTTTCCAGAAATTTTGACCCATTTTCTCCCAAATGTTGTGTATGAGTTGTTTGAAGAATAATTATGTGTTGATTTAAAACAGAGTGGTTATTTATATTTGAGATATGTGATAAAATAAATATTGAACAGTAAATGAAGATTTCTATTTAAATCCATCCACTCCTAAATTTATTTATGAAATCGTGATATTTTTATCTTAAAGCAACATTTAAACTTCAATTATATAAAATTAATTTTTTGGTAATAATATATTTTTGGCCACTAAAGAAGTATAGCGTGGGTGTCTATGTGAATTTTGGGTTTTGTCAAATTGTACATTTAATTCTTCAAGTTCTACATTCATTTTAATCATGCAAAATAGAAAATATTGTTATAATTTTAGACGAAAAAGGGTTGTTCTCAACATGATTTTCTGATGAGGGTATTTTTTGTAATTTTATTGACTGAATGTAAAACGCTTTTCTCTAACAACAATTTAGGTATCTTTCTCATTCTTCTACTGGCTTGTTGTCAGGGAAAAACAATGAGAAAATGTGCTAAGTTTAGTAGAGTGATAAAATGATAAAAATATCTCATCCGAAGGTCACGTGTTGAGCAAAAATTCTATTTTTCATTCAAAATCAATTGCAACGATTTAAATTTTGCAAAATTAAAATAAATAAAAAATTTGAAGTAATTAAGTCTGCAATTTGTCAAACTTCAGGTGCACATAGGCACCCACCCCATACTTTAGGGTCCAAAAAAATATAATTTTTCCTAGTTTAATTCATAATTTATCCAAGTTTAATTTTAAGTTGAATATAAATCTCTTAATTATATTTTGACTTGGATTCTAGTCTCATAATCAATACTCTCTTATATATATCTTCAATCAAATGCTTCCAACGAAGATATGCATCGCCGATTGCTAAAGCCACCCTCCTTGGCCACCTGTTGCCGCCTGCCGTCGGACATCATGCCTTCAGTTGCTAAAGTCTAGCGACCGGCCACCAATTTTTTTTTTTAATTACATGTAACTATTTTTTTAGTGTATCTTTTAGTTATTGTTAAAGTAAAAAGCTGATATGAAAAGAACGAGAAGGTTTATCTATTGTGTTAATCTCTCTCACTATTTATAATAAGAATTAGGAAATCATACAGGAAATTCTAAGTAATAGAAAAGACATAAATACCCTTTAACACTCCCCTCAAGCTGGAGCATATATATTTTATGCTCCTAACTTGTTACAAATGTATTTTATCCTTAAGCCCCCCAATGGTTTAGTAAATATATTAGCTAACTGATCAACTGAATTTACATGTTTAGTTTAATCTGCTTCTGCACCAATTTTTCTCGAATGAAGTAACAATCAACTTCAATATGTTTTGTTCTCTCATGGAAGACTGGGTTAGAAGTAATGTGAAGTACTGTTTGATTATCACATACCAGATCCATCGGTGAAGAGTGTTCAAACCCAAGTTTTTCCAACAAATGTTTCAACCAAGTTAACTCACAAATGGTATTGGTCATTGCCCTGTATTCCGATTATGCACTTGATTGTGCCACCATAGTCTGCTTTTTACTCTTCCAAGAGACAAGGTTACCACCAACAAACACACAATATCCAGTAGTAGACTTCCTATCCGAGGGCAATCCGGCCCAATCTGCATCCGTGTAGGCCTTTATTTGAGTATGTCTGAAGTTTTGATATAGCAGACCACAACCAAGAGCACCTTTCAAATATCGAAGAATACGGATCACTGCATCCTAGTGACAAGTCATTAGACGATCTAAGAACTGACTGATAACACTAATAGCAAATGAGATATCTGGTCTAGTAACTGTCAGGTAGTTCAACTTTTTAACTAACCGTCTATATTATGCTGAATCTGTCAGTGGTACACATTGATCTGCTAACAGTTTGGTGTTTAGATCCATAGGCGAGTCAATCGGTTTAGCTCTTAGCATTCCTGTTTCGCTCAATAGATCAAGAACATATTTTTTCTGAGACAGGTAAATGCTTTGACTTGATCAAGCGACTTCAATTCCCAAGAAGTACTTTAAGTGACCCAAATCTTTCATTTGAAACTTACTATTAAAAACTTTTTTAGTTCCTGAATACTACCGTGGTCATCCCCGGTAATCACGATGTCATCCACATACATAATCAATAATATTCTCCCGACTTTACTATGCCTGTAAAATACGGAATGATCGACTCCACGTCGTCGAAAACCAAACTCATAGATCACTTCACTAAATCTTCCAAACCATGCTCGAGGAGACTGTTTGAGGCCATAAATAGATTTCTTCAAGCGACATACCAATCCAGACTCCCCCTAAGCAACAAACCCAAGAGGTTGCTCCATCAATACTTCCTCAGTTAGATCGTCATTTAAGAAAGCATTCTTAATATCGAGTTGATGTAATGGCTAACGAAAAATGGTAGCCAAAGAGATAAACAAGCAAACAGAAGCAAGCTTGGCAAGTGGAAAGAAGGTCTCAGAATAATCAAGGTCGTATACATGAGTATAGCCTTTAGCAACTAAGCGAGCCTTAAGTCGATCAATGGTGTCATCCGAATGAACTTTGACAGTGTACACCCATTTACATCCAACTATTGTTTTGTCAGACGGAAGCAAGACTAGATCTCAAGTGTCATTCTGATGTAAGGCAAACATTTATTCTTCCATTGCTTTTGCCCAACCAGGATGAGTGAGGGCCTCTGAAACAGAATTAGAAATAGAAACAGAGGACGGAGAAGCAACAAAAAAGGAGTATGAAGGAGATAAATGTGCATATGAAACAAAGTTAAAAATAGGATGGGTAGTACATGTGCGCTTACCTTTCCGGATGGCAATAGGCATGTCCAGGTCAGAGACGGATAGGTCGGTTGGAGAAGAATTTGAGGACACAGAGTCGATGGGCGCGACAGCGGAGGGGGCCTTCTGGCGATGAGAGTAGACCTGCAAAGGAGTTGAAGAACGACTAGGCGGGATAGGATCCAAAGTAGAAGAAGATAGTGTAGGGTTTGGTACACTTGGCAATGGAAGCATAACATTCATATCTTCTCGAGAAGAAGGGGCAAAAAAGTAAGCGGTAGACTCAAAGAATGTAACATCCGCACACACAAACGAGCGACATAATGATAGACTATAACAACGATAACCATTTTGTGTGCGAAAATAGCTGAGGAAGACACATTTTAAAAAACGGGGATCTGACTTATCCCTGCCAAGAGTCAATTGATAAACAAAACAAACATACCCAAATATTTGAGGAGGTAAACTAAACAAATGAGAACAAGGAAAAAGAATGGAATGGGGAACCTTGCCGATGAGGGTAAAGGATGGCATCCTGTTGATTAAGAAGAAGGCGGTAAGAACCGCATCGCCGCAGAAATGTTTGGGAACGTTCATCTCAAAAAGAAGAGTACGAGTCACTTCTAGGAGATGTCGATTCTTACGCTCAGCAACTTCATTTTGCTACGGTGTATGAGGACAAGAAGACTGATGCAAGATATCAGAGTGTGACATAAAGGAAGTAAATGACTGAGATAAGTATTCTCGAGTATTATCACTTCGAAGAATACGAACTGGTACATTAAATTGAGTTTTAATTTCAGCACAAAACGCACAAAAAATAGAGAATAATTCTGAACAATCTTTCATTAAATAAAGCCAAATAACTCTGGAAAAATCATCTACAAATGTCACAAAATAATGAAAACCTAATGTAGAAGTAACATGAGAAGGACCACAAACATCTGAATGAACTAAACTAAACGGACTTGATGCTCGAACATAAGCTGGGGAAGCAAATTAAATACGATGATGCTTACCCAATTGACAAGACTCACACTCTAACGAAGACAAATGACTCAAATTAGGAACAAGTAACTTGAGGTTGCCAAGGCAGGGATGACCAAAGCGACGATGGATCTGGTGAGCGGAGGTAACAGTAGGGCAAGCAGTAGGTAGGATAGCAGGACTCTCGTCATGGTCATCACAGTAATATAGGCCATTTTCCTCACACCCGGTGCCAATCGTCTTCCGCGTCCTCCAACCCTTGAGAATGACAAAATCAGGAAAATGAGACAGAACAATTAAGGTGTTTGGTAAGTTTACTGACTGATATCAAATTAAAAGAAAACGAAAGAAAATACAAAATAGAGAATAAAGATAAGGAGGGTGAGGGTGCCACTATGCTAATGCCTCGGATAGGGATAGTAGAACCATCAACAACTGTAACAGGAGACAACGAAGAAGATGACTGAATATGTGTAAAGAGGGAAGAAGTACTTGACATATGATCAGTGATAGCAGAATTTATGACCCAGGGTGTGGGAGGGGAATGGCGAATTGAAAGACAAACAGTAGAAATACCTCGTTAAGCTAAAGAAGCAATGAGAAGAGATGTCTGCTAGGATGCCTTATACTGAAGGAATTGAGCATATTCATCATCAAAGATGTCCTTGGCCGCCTGAGATTCTGGAATAGTAGGAGTATTTGGATCAGATGTCACTGCATTAGCGAATTTGGGAAAACGACCAACTAAATCCCAACATTTTTCTCGAGTATGATTATCATTTCCGCAAAAAGAGCATTGTCGATGTGAGCCACAACTACTATGTCCACCCCGAGGGCCATCACCATAAGAGAAACCACCTCCACCACTAGAAAAACCACCACGACCACCACTGAGTGGAACACAGAGATCTCGTGTAAGAATCTGAGTAACAAGCGCCGAATATTCAGACAACGCAAACGAACTCAAGCCATACACATTGTCCTTGGTAGTGCTACGCAAGACGCAAGAATACATTTCTGTGATAGTGGGAAAAGTAGCATTGGAAAAGATATGAGATTGGACTGGTTCAAATTCTGGGCGTAATCCAGCCAAGGACTTCATGACAGTTATCTGCTCACGTTACTTTTGCATTTCTTTCAGATCGATAGTCATCGATAGGATAGTATTCATCTCCTCATAGAGGCTGTTGAATGTGGCTAAATAATCTGTAACGGATTGCGTGCCTTGCTAAAGTTGGAAGTACTCTACCGATAAATTATATATCTTGATGAAATTACTTAAATATAATACACGAAGATACTCTCATATATCTTTGCACATGTCTAAATAAGTACAAAGATCAACAACTTGAGGCTCCATCGAATCCACAACGATGCTACAATCTACGCATCAGCTTGAATCCAGTCATCATACTTTTTATCATCTGTTGCCGAGGCAAATTCTGTGAGGTGAAGATGTTTCCCTTGTCCGGTGAGGGCTATTTTCACAGCTTTAGACCAATTTAAATAATTGGTTCCGTTAAACTTATGGGTTGTTAATGGTTGAGGTGTAGCCATCGACATTAGTACCCTCCAATACAACAACTAACAAACAACTTGCACAAGGGAAATAAACCAACAATACAAACAACTGTAGGGCTTAAACGAAGAACATGAGAATCATAACAATACTCATGAACATTTGTAGGGCTGTATTACGAACAATAACTAGAAGCAGCAGCGGTAGTCACAAGTCAGTACAATTGAAGGCCGACGAAGGTCCGGCGAAGGTCGACGACGTCAGAAGAGACGACGTCGATGGTGGACAGCGAGAAACTGGTTCGCGATGATGGTACATCTCGATTTTGGGGTCGATGATGGTTCGCGATGATGACGGCGGCTCGGAATGGCCTGGGTGACGGTTCGCAAGGCTTGGAATAGCTTGGGCGAAGGTGGCGAGGCGCGGATTTGAGTGTGTTGAGCGGTGGCAAGGGCGGCAGCGAGGGCTTGTAGGCTGCTAGAGTTTCAGCCTTTTCTTCTCTTTTTTTTCGTATGAACAATAGGCAGGAAAAAAAAAAATTAGTTTGAACAGATTTATGTAATCAATCTTCCATAATTTGTTTTGGATACCATGTTAAAGTAAAAATGTGATATGAAAATAATGAGAAGACTTAACAATTGTGTTAGCCTCTCCCACTGTTTATAATAAGAATTAGGAAATCATACGGGAAACCCTAAATAATAGAAAATACATAAATACCCTTAACAATTACACGTAACTACTTTTTAGTATATTTTATAGTTATATTTCTTAGTGTATTTTTCAGCACATTCATGTAATTTTTCAGCGACAAACATTTGAAAATTAGTTAAATATAACTGAAAAACATAAATAAAAAGTATATCAAAATATGTTAGTAAAAAATTAGTTAAATATAACTAAAATAAATCCGGTGATCGATGACTAAGGGTTTCAGTGACCAACAATCGACAGTGGTCGAAAATCCACAAATAGAGTCCGGTGGGCAACGATTGACGACATACCCTAATATCAACTTAGTGTTTTCCAATTGGATGAGATTGAAACTGAAACCAAAATTGAAACACTAATGAAAATATTTCAAAATTTAAAGATACAATACTATGATAGATTTAACATTAGTGTCACTAAAATTACAACAAGAGACTATTTGAAAATACAACTCCCATTTTACATATATCAATTATGCTCAAGTTCAGCACATTCACCCCTCTAAAAACCAAAATAAGACATAAATCTCCCCCATCCTTTCAACAATTATCATTCTACCAATTTTGTTTTTTTCAATTGGAAACATGAAGAAAAAGAGGTGACATAACAAGAAGCAGGCGAATGGGTAGCAAATAAAGATGGTAGAAGAGACAGTTGAAAGGAACCACCTTCAACAACGTGGTTTTTTTTTCTGAAGAAATCTCATACTCCGGCTTCACCGTTTATTTGATGGTGATGTAGCGATTCGTCCCGTGCTTGGCCCAATTGTCCTTGAGATCAACTGGATTTGACAGATCATGGCCTTCGGCAGCAAGCCGACTGAGTAGTTTGTTGAATGCACTGCCGCTCATTTTCCGGCCACCGACTCTGGCATGCCGCTTATTCGGCACTGCAGGCAGCGGATACATTGACAAATTGGTGGTGCAGCAAGAAGACTGCCACCCCCCGTTTCCCCATTTGTAACACGGCCTATAGACGCCGGTGCACGAGCAGACCGGCACCGGCATCGTCGAATCATCAAATGCCACCTGGTTCAGGCCCAAATCCTGATCTTTCCAATCGGGTTTCGACACCACCATCTGTCTGTTCAGGTCATCCCCTCCGCCACCGCCTCCCATCTCCCGAAACATCGTCTTGTTTAGATCCTCGTTTTCTCTTTTGACCTTCTTCGACCTCGACGCTTTTTTATTAGCGGGTCCCGTCTTTGTTTCCTTGGCCCGTTTGGTGCGCCTCACCTTGGCGGGCTCCACGGGTGCCGGCGAGGTCGGGAGGGATTCACTGATATGGATATTTTCCCTTGTGTTGTTGTACGGGGATTCGGTCAGTTGTGGCTGATGGGCGTGTTGGATATGCTGCTGTGGGTGGTGGTGGAGGTGCTTCACCCCGCCGTTGATGGAGTGCTCTCGGTACTGGAGAGTGGCGATCGCGTTGTCTCTCTCCATCATGGCATTGTTTCTTTCTGCAATTGCGGAGTCTCGTTGCAGGATAGCCATGTCTCGCTCGGCTAAGGCCGCTTTCTTCTCGGAGAGCGCCAGATTTCTCTCTTGGATCGCAGCATCTCTTTCCGCCATGATGGCCATTATCTGTTTCATCGATGGCTGATGCTGCATCAACCACTGTAAAATAGAATAACAAGATTAGAACCAAATGTTGGAGTGATAAACAGAGACTGTAAGCAGCAGCGGATCCAAAGAACCTATCAAAAAGGTTTTTGGGGAGCTTACCAAAATAATTTACAAATAAGAGGGGGTTTATGTCAAAATTTTAAGGGATCTTAATGGATTTTTAATAATGTTAGGGGTAATAGTGAAAATTTTCAGAAGTTAAGGAGGGGCTTGAGTCGCCATGGGTCCTTAATAGATCCACCACTGATCCCGACCGAATTTCTGGGGGAAAACATTAATTGTAAGCGGCAGCAGATCCAGAAAATTGATCGAACGGTTTTTAACATTTGGGGGGGAGCTTACTAAATAAGTAACTATTTTTACAAATAAGAGAGGCCTTATGTAAACTTTTAAGGAATTTTAATGGATTTTTTCGAATACACGGGTAATAGTGAAAAATTTCAAAAGTTAAGGAGGTGCTTCAGTTCCTCGAAGGCCTTAATAGATCCCCCACTGATCCGCCACCAAATTTGGTAGGGAAAAACATTAATTCTAAGCAGCAGCGGATCCAAAATTGATAGAGGGGTTTAAAATTTGGGAACATGCTAAATAATTTTATGAAAAAATTTACGAGATTTTAATTGATTTTTCTAAAAAGATAAAGGTAATAGTGAAAATATTCAAAAGTTAAGGAGTGGCTTGAGTAAGCCTAGGCCCTAATAGATCCCCATTGATCCGCCACCGGATTTTGAAGGGCAAAACATTAACCGTAAGCAGTGGCGGATCCAAAATCGATTGAGGGAGTGGACAAAAATAAAATTGGGAGCTTACTAAATATTTTTTAGAAATGAGAAGACACTTGTATAAAATTTTAAGGGATTTTAATTAATATTTTTCTAAATATAGGGTTAATAGCAAAAAATTTCAAAAGTTAATTGGGGAGGGGTGGGATTGAGTCCCCTGGCCTGATTTCAGAGGGAAAAATATTAATTGTAAGCAACGGCGGATCCAAAATTGATCGAGGCGGTGAAAAAAAAATAAAAGCTTACTAAATATTTTTATAAATCAAAGGGAATTTATGTAAAACTTTAAGGGATTTAATTCATTTTTTCTAAAAATATAAGGGTGATAGTGAAAATTTTCACAAGTTAATGGGGGCTTGAGTCCCCGGCCCTTGACAGATCCGCCACTGATACGCAACCGAATTTGGGAGGAAAATACATTAATTGTAAGCAGCGGCAGATCCAGAATCGATCGAGGGGAAGGAAAAAAATTGGGAAACTTACTAAATATTTTTATAAATCAAAGGGAGCTTATTTAAAAATTTAAGGAATTTTAATTAATTTTTATCTAAAAATATAGTGGTAATAGTGTAAATTTTCAAAAGTTAAGAGGGGCTTGAGTCCCCTAGATTTAAATGATTTTTTTACCAAAAAATATAGTGGTAATAGTGAAAATTTACAAAAGTTACGGGGGCTTAGCCCCTGGGCCCTTCATACCGCCATTGATCCGACACCGATTTTGGAGGAGAAAACATTAAAAGGGGGCTTATGTAAAATTTTATGGTATGTTAATTGTTTTTTTTTCTAAAAATAATGGTGTAATAGTAAAAATATTCAAAAGTTGAGTCCCCGGGGCCCTTGATAGATCCGCCACTGATCCGCCACCAATTTTGGAGCGAAACACATTAATTGATAGAGGGGGTGCTAAAACAAATTCGGGAAGCTTAGTAAATATGGGGGGCTTATGTAAAAATTTTAAGGGATTTTAATTGATGGTTTCTAAAAGTATAGCGGTAATAATGCAATTTTTCAAAAGTTAAGCGGGATTTCAATCCCCCTAGGGAGAAAATATTAGATGCAACCATATCAGCATGACACGTGGAGTAACCAACCAATGAAATATCTTATTTTCACATATGGTCCAATTGCAAGGGATATTGTGATTGGAAGGGTGCACCACGTCATATTTACAACCGTTGCATCTAACATTTTTCCCCAGTAGATCCACCACTAATGATAAGGTCGTGTTTGGTTGCACAAAAATAAGACCTTGGAAATGGAATTAGAAATGAACGCGTGTTCATTTTTTGATTCCTGTCCAAAACTCCAATTCCGTGCTTCCAAACGCTACCTAAGAGAAAATTAACAAGACTAGGACAATTTCTTCAAGTTGCAGACATGGCAATACCTGACCCTGGGGTGGTTTATGCCTCCCATTTTCACGATGTCCACCGTCGTCCATCACACTTCCACTTATACGTCGATATCAGTCTCAAAATTGTAAACCCGCAATCAGAAACAGTCAAAGCAGCACCAGACAAGCCACTAACTTGGAGCTTTGCAACTAAATCTTCAGACAAACAGGAAAAAGCAATAACAGCAAAAGAAACTGCTTCACAAAGGGAAGTTGAAAATACAACATGCAAAACATGTTCTTTCAATATCGAACAATTAACACGTTTTAGATATCTGTTAAGTTAGAATCTAACACTGAAACAACAAATGAACTCCTCAAAACTGTAAAAGAAACCAGCATTATCTGTTAAGAATTGAATTCAGCAATGGTGGACTGACCGGATAACATATTCAGCCATCTCTTGAACTTCCCAACCCATCTTTAATCTCCAATTTCGATCTGCGCATTGAAAACCCATTGATCAGAATCAGACAATTGGGTTGAGAATATTTTACAAAGCTCATAGCTGTCCAAGAGAAAATTGATTTGGGTTTGTGAATCAAATGGATGAAATTAGGGTTCTTGAGTTAATTGAAGCTGGTTTCTATAATCAACAACGAAATTTGTCAAAAAGGGGTCAGTTCCTTGGAACAAATCGAGCAAGAACAGTAGATAGAACTCGAAACAAATCAATCACACACACAACGAGCTAGAATTACATCAAGCATCGAATTGGAGAAACACTCTGCAACTAAAATCTCGAGAGTGGAATTCAAAAACGAAAAACCCAAAAAAAATCCTCAAAATCAAACGAGAAAGCTCCAGAAATTAAACCTAAGCTAAAATCCGACAAACAAAAACCACAATTAAGCACGAGAATCACGAGAAACAAGATGGTAGAAGTTGCGAGTCGCGCTTGGTACCCCAAATCTGGCGATGAATTCGACAAAGCATCGCGGTAGATGTGAACTGAACAAATCGCGACGACTCAAGAGAAAGCAAAGAATCAAACACTAACAAGAGATGAAAAAGACGAATCGGCAGCTTACAGTGGAGTGGCGGAGATGAATTGCAGAGCTCGAAAACCCTAAATCGAAGACGACGAATGCCGGAGAAGAGCGAATAGTAGTAGTTGAGGGAAGGGGGGAAAAAGAATCCTCGCTTTTTTTTCTTCTTTTTTTTTTGGGGGAGTTTTAATCTGTCACCATCTTTGTCTCTTTATTACAATTATATATATATATATATATATATATACAGCGTCTTCCACTGTTAACTCCATTTTTTGTTGCAAGTGAAAGTTTAGCTTTGAGAAGTGAATCTCGTCGCTGAGGAGCGTCCAATGAGAAGCCGTCACCGGGATTCGTACATACAATATCCGCTTGTTAATGGCGGATCAAAAGGGGCGTTGATTTTATTTTTATTTTTTATAAAAAAAAAAAAAAAGGAAGCAAACGGAGGTGTAAGAATTTGGACATAACTGTAAAAACTGTACAACCGAATTTTCCGACAAATGTCCAATGATATTTGCCACCCCAAATCAATTTTGTGATATTAGTTTGTACGCAATCAAAATTCAAAAAAAATATAAAGAGTTCATATCCGTTAACGTCCTCGGTATTTGAGACGATCGCCATAGTAATTTTTTGTTTTTTCACAAATAGTAAAAATATGTGAGAAAAATAGTGTTCAATTACCTATTTACCTTTTTATCTATTATTTTTTTTTCTTTTTTAATTATTTCTACAAATTTTATAGAACTCACATTTTAGTAAAAAATATAGGGGATTTCGCAAGAAAAAACAAAAAATATTAATATTACATTTTAGGATTTTCTTACATTTTTCACTCTTAAACTTCGACTATTGTCTCAATTCTGTTCTTATAATTTTAATTGGAACTTCCGAAAAATGTTCAATGATATTTGTCCCCCTAATCAATTTTGTGATATTAATTTCTACGTAATTAAATTTCAAAAAAATTATAAAGAGTTTATTTCCGTCAACGTTCTCAGTATTTGAGACGGTGACCACAGTAATTTTTTTTTGTTTTCACAAATAGTAAAAATATATGAGAAAAATAGTGTTCAATTACCTATTTACCTTTTTATCTATTATTTTCTTCTTCTTTTTTATGTTTTTGAATTATTTCTACAAATTTCATAGAACTCACATTTTATGAGAAAATCTAGGGGATTTGACAAGAAAAAACTAAAAAAAATAATATTACATTTTAGGATTTTTTTTTTTTTTACACTTTTCACTCTTGAAGTTTGACTAGTATCTCAATTCGGTTATTATAATTTTAATCTGAACACATGATGTCCTGAAGTTTCATAGTCATCCCATTTTAGTTCAAATAATTATCTAGGTTATAATTTTGGATGGTAAACGGTCATGTTCATTACACTGGCTATTTTCAAGTGGTTTTATGTGAGTCCCCTACCTTTTTCTTTTCCTCCATTCTCTTTCCCACCAAATTACTTAGGAATATATGTGTGTGTTTTGGAGGGGGGTTGCAAAAAATTGTGGATCGGAGTATGGAAGGAGAGGAGGGTGAAAATACTCCATAAACCCCTTAAAATAGTTAGGTGCATAGCACGTGACCTTTTGCAGTAAAAAATTGTAACAGATTTAATGATCTAGACTGAACCGGGATTACTGGGAAATTTTAATGTGTATTGTGTTCAAATTGAAATTATTGAGACCAAAGTGAGATAAATAATTAAACTTTACGGGTGCAAAGTATCAAAAATCCAACACTTCATAATCTTTAGGGGTGCAAGGTATCAAAAACCCAACACTTTATAATCCGCCTGGCAACGTGCATACATAAAAAAAAATGGAAAAAATTTTGAGGAGTCTTATTTTTTCAAAAAATAACTTTCTAGGTCTTATACTTTTTGAAGTCATTCCAAAAGTACCAACCATATTTAGTCTTCTTAAATTACCTTTAATGGCTACAAAACTTACAAAAATGTCATTTTGGCCCTTTTTTTCAAAACTCCTAATATATTTCAAAACTTCAAATTTTATTTTTTAATAAAAAAATTCAATTAATTTTATTTTTCTTAAAAATAATTTTTTTGTAAAATATCATAAATACCCTAATTATATTTTCACTTAATTTTATTACAAAATTAATTTATTTTTTTAACTATTCTATGAACATTTTAAAATATAAAAAATTAAATATTAAATTCTATTTAAATTAAAAATTCCTTTAAAATAATTTTAAAAATCAATTAAGTAGATATCTACTTAAATATCCATTAAGTAGATATCCACTTAATGGATATTTAAGTAGATATCCACTTAATGGATAAGTGGATATCTACTCAATATAATTAAGTAAATATCTACTTAATTATATTTAGTAGATATCAATTTATCCATTAAGTGGCTATCCACTTAATTATATTTAGTAGATATCCACTTACGTTATTTTTCACTTAATTTAATTTTAATTTTAGTTTATTTTTTAAAATATTCTATGAACATTTTAAAATATAAAGAATTAGAGAAACCAGAAAATAAAAAATCTACTGAATATTAATTTTCAATTACATTCCACTATAAAATTACATAGATCCACTTAACCCCTAAGTGGAAATCCACAAAAAAAAATTAAGTGGAAATCCACTGAAAATTAAGACGATTGATGTTCGTCATCTTCGTCAATCGTTATACCGTCAATCGTCACACCATCTTCATCGGTCTTCAAGCATCAATTTTTTAGCCACATATGAAGAGCTTTTTCTGAGTTTCAATCTCCAAAGCTAATTAAAAAAAAAAAAAAAAAAACATATAAATGATATAATTAAAGAATAAAATTCAAATTGACGGTGACGAGAAAATATTCTAAACATACAATTTTTTTTAAAAATCCACTTAAAATTACGGATACCTACTTAAAATCAAATTTATCCATAAATCAACAATTCAAAATATGAAATATTTCTGTAAAAAAAAAAAAAAAAAAAAAAACCTAATCAATATTTTAAAAAATGGTGAAAATCCATTTAAACATGAGCTATGCAAAATTTTAAATTCCACTTTAAAAAATTACACAAACAATGAACATTCACTGAAAAACTAAATATTCCCTAAAAATTCAGTAGATATCCACTAACTTTATTTAGTTAGATTTGATAAACAATCAAACATTTCAAATTTGTCAGTAGATATCCACTCAAAATCAGTCAGGAAATATCCACTGGAATCATCAGTAGATATCCACTAGAATCAATCAGTGGATATTCACTTACCTCTATTGACAATGTTTGATGAATAATAACATGAAAATTGAGGAAATTAACTTTCCTCGTTCAAGCCTGTGACATTCAACAAAACGGGAAGAACCACCATACATGAAGACCAAAAATAAGCAAAAAATACATAAAAAAAAGTATGTCAAGACGAATATACTAAGACGAATCGATCAGAAATTCACACACACACACAAGAACATAATTAAGAAATCTCTATTGAAGAAATCTAAGTGAAAATCCACTAGAGTTATCCTGAAATGAAGACCACTAAATCTATGCACAAAACACATTCCAAATTTGTCAGCGAATATCCACTCAAAATCAGTCAGGAGATATCAACTAGAATCAATCAATGGATAAGCACTTATCTCTATTAGTTGAATCAAAACACAATTGTATAATCACAAGCAATGCAACCAAATGCAACAGCAACACCAAACAAACAGCAACCAGAAAAAATAAAATAAAAAAATACCTAAAATCGTTCACACAAGTCGTATAATCACAAAGCAACAACAACCAATGCAACAGCAAACGCAAACAAACAGCAACCAAAAGGAATTTATGTATGATGAGATGGGAAATTACCTTGAGAGAGAAATTCAAGGAGACATGTGGGTAATAGTGAAAAACACTGGTGCCACTACCTCTCCATCAAAATTCAGAATCGACTGGTGATGGCTAGATTTAGTTAGATCTAGGCTAGATTTGGTCAAACTCAAATGAGAGAACTCAAATGAAAACAATCATTTGAGTTCATTTGATCAGATCTCATCAAAATTCAAAGAAAAAAAACAAAAAGCAAAGAAAAAATACCTAAAATCGTTCAGGCAGTGATGGCGACGACGGTGAGGAAGAGGGCGAAGGCGGTGATTTCATTGTAGATCTGAACAACAATCGAGTTCGGTCATCACACTTCGTGCTTCGCCTTTGCTCGTTCATCGTCATCTCGTTCGTTCTTTTTCCGTTCGTCGCCAGATCTATCGGCGGCGACTCACGGTTTTGAAGAACCGTAGACCATCGGCAAGCTAAGGAGAGGACGACGGCGGCGAGCTATAGCGAGAGCGGTGGTTGCGAGATATGGCGAGGGCGGCGTGAGTGACTGGGAGAGATGGACGGGAGAGACAGACGGGGAGGAAGAGAGCGCAATGAGTGAGGCATAAACAAATTAGGGCTAGATTTAAATGAACGAGGGACAAAAAAGAAAAACAAAAAAAATTGCAAACTCAGCATAGGACCTTTCAAGCCAAAAAAAACTTAAAATGGAAGTTTTGACCACCCTCCAAAAAGATTAAGACTTAAAAAGTTGTCTCCTTTAAAAATGGAACTTTTGGAGGAAAGTCCTTAAAAAATCATACGACCTTTCTACAGGAATTTTTTTTTTTATTTTTTTTTTTTTTTTAATGGTAAAAAAAGCCCTAAGGCCCCTAACACTTAATTAGATTAAACAATGTAAGAAATAAAAATTGTTTAATGAATAAAACAAAGAAACGGAACTATAAAATTCCCGCTATAAAATTATTGAAAATGCAATGCATAAAATTGGATCAATATTTCAAACTTGACAAGTACTTGCTAAATATTAAGGCCACATTTGGTTACTATTTTCATTCCCGTTCTCAAAATTTTAGGATTAATTTACAAAAACGCGTTTAGTAAACACATTTCTGTTCTAAAAAAATTTAGAGTAATTTTTAAATTCCTTAAGAATCTGAAAAAGAAAAAAAAAATGTTTATTTCTATTCACTCCCCACAAAACTATTTCCACCACCACCCCACCGACCACCGCCATGTCGACCATCATCAACCCGCCGCCCACCACCACCACCACGGCCCCCATGCATTAAAAGGAAAAAAAAGGAACAAATGTTGCAAGCAAACATGTTTCTTGTTTCTATTCTCATAAAATAGAAGAAATAATTCTAAGACAATGGTCGTTACCAAATATGCTTCAATTCACTGAAAACTCCAGAACGGAAATAGAATTCTCATCTTAATTTATTAGAAGTAGAAACAGAAAAGCAGAAACACTTACCAAACGCCACCTAAGTCACCACAAAATAGCATTAAACTTCTTATGTTGATCAAATTAAACCTTCCAATTTTCTTCTTCATTTTGACCAAAAAAAAGGAAAAAAAATGTCAATGTCCGATCAGACGCATACAACCTGTTCACAAGTGTTTGGCATTTTACAAGACTGCAGTTTTTGCTTTACTTCCTCATCTGTCCAAACTATGATTCCACTACACACAGCCGGCAAAATTTTTGACAGTTCAATGCGTCTGAGACACATATCATCGTGGTTGTGACCGAAAAGAATGTTGCGAGCAGCTTCAATATAGCTACTGTCTGAAGAAGACATCTAATCTGTTCGAATCTTCACCTCAATGCTCGATTTACTCAGTACTAATACGCCCATAACAATTAGCAGAGCACCCGCAAACCACTGTAAAAAACCAGCAGCCTTGTCTTAAGAAATGCAACACTAGGAATGAGAAAACATAGACGGAACAGCTTGCAGCAGGTAATCGTTGTATATATACATGTAACAACAAAAAACGATTGGTCTGTCTTTTCCTTCCTAACCTAGTACAGAAGACAGACTAATTTTCCGATTTCAAGATTTTACCAAGAATCAAATTTGAAGATTTAATAGTAATCGGCTTCCCTGGGAGTTAATAAGAAGACAGAGACAGACTATCCAGAGAAAGCTACATAAGAAGATGCAACTTGGTGCAACCTGCTTTGTTATTAGGTCTTTTTCTTTTCTTTTTTTAAATTTATGTATCACTATTATTTGCTCTGATCCTTGTACATTTTTATGAATATTAATCACATATGAGAATGTACCTACCACATGCTGCATCTTCTATGTTTATGATGGTGATATTAAGAAGTTATGGTGCTGAATATGTAATCGCAGGTGCTCAAAAAAATAAGAAGAATTAGAAGCTAGTGTTGAAAGCAGAAATAATAGATATCGGGTTCATGCATACTATATATATGATATATATATATATATATATAATATATAATATATATGCACTTACATTCTAAAAATTTAGTAGTTGAATCCAAGGGTTGCATCCCCAAATCTTGGATCATACCCCTGCTTCACTGGTTATTACATAAATCCTCCACAGTTTGACAACCAATCTGTAGTAATTTTCTTTCTTTTTCCTTCATTTTTATCGTCTACCAATGCTCAAAAATATACTTACAACTATATTTATTATATATACCAATGAGTATTCTCAGACTATTGCTGTATGCTTTGTTCCTGATTTGAAGCAAACTAGACAAAATAGAGAAACAACTAGAGAGTTTAGCTTGTCACTATAGGAACCAGCACGTGCCTGCATCAATAAGTCTTTCACTGAAAACAACGACAAAAAACATCTACTATTACTGAATCTCGGAACATCAAATGGTGTAAATCATGTCACTACACATTTTAAACATATTTAATTGCTCCAAAAATGAGAAATTAAAAGTGATGAGCATGGACGAAAGCCGTAAGTTTATCCACATAAAGCTCAACTAATAAATTTCTCAAATTACCTGAAGTGACACTGGTTCCTTAAAAAGGAAAAATCCAGCCAACCCAGAAGTAAGGAAGTTCGTAGCAAAGTTCGTGACAGTAGCTTGGAGAGATGAGAGCGCTTTCAAGCTATTAATGTAACATCCCCACATCATTACATTGAAAACAATGACGAGACTGCACTTAATGACCTGTAAAAAAATTGCCAAATTTTGCTCATCAATTCTAAAGGTGTAAAATAATGATCAGGCTAGTTGTCCCATCAGCAAACCTAATTTTAGAACATTAATATCTGGTCATGAATTGTGCACATAAATATTTGATTGATACATGTGGCAGAGCCACCCCTTTTCCAGGAGCCCCCCTCTCAAGGTTTTTAATATTTCATCTAAGTGGGTAGGCCTTTTCCAGACCCTGATTTTTCCTTTCGAAAACGTGAATTCGTTAGGTGGGTGGGTCATCTCTCCCATATATTTTTAATGTATTTAGTAGTGTCCTTGATAGTTTATCATTTGTTATTAAATTTCTGAATCCAAATGTTACAATTTTAGACTTTTAACCCAATTATTTCATCAATGTTACATAAAAGTACGAAAACATACACGTTAATTAGAGTCCTAAAAGTATTTTTTCCATTTCGATATTGAACAATCATTAATTTTTTCATGGATTCTTTATTAATTTTTTGGGATATAGGTCTATCTTTGTTACTTAGGTGGCATCATCTGAATATTTTGATGAAGGGCAGCCTAGTGCACGAAAACTCCCGCCATTGCAAGATCTGAGGAGGATCAGATGTACGCAATCTTATCTCTGTATACAAAGAGCTTGTTTCTATAATTTGAATCCAGGATCTCCAGATCACAATAGAATAACCTTACCATTGTACCCAAAACTCACCCTCATCATTTGAATATTTTGATTAAAAAAATATTAGTTTTTTTTCATTCTCTAAAACTATTGTTCCTATATCTTAGGCTATTTCAAAAAAAAAAAAAAAAAAATTATAATGGAAATTTATATATTTTGTGCCGGTTTCTAGTACCACTGCAAACATCTCTATTGTCAATATGAGAATGCCTCTACGGCTTTAACTTCAAAGAAATAACTAAAAGTTCTTTTAATTTATCTACCTCATAATTTTTTATTTTTCGATAAGCAAGCTTTTATATATTAGAATAAGGGGAAAGGTTTCCTTTACTACAAGTCAAGAAATTGATATGTAGGACGCGATAGCCCACGTACAACCGAATACAAAACACTTAAGTCCAATAAAGACATAATTGGAACCAAACCCAAACAACATGAAAGGGTGCCATGACAAGCATACGCACACCAAACGCTCGGCTCCAAAACCAAAACGCCGATAATACTGTAAACACACAAGGACAAGTTTTTGGCCAGAAGCAGGATTCTACAACTCGATCCTCATTGCTTTCACGCATCTTGAAAGAGAGTTAAGTTCATCCATGAGGATAAAATAGCCGCTGAATTGTACACTCAGCCGCTGAATTTGTTCTCCACAAAAGCCCTTTCAACCCAGCAAATTCTGCGATTTTGAGCCTTCCTCTTTTCGATATCAGGCCTTAAGTAATTAGACCAACGAAGACTGCAACTTTTTGCACCTTTGAAGCCTTTTTTGGGATCTATCATGGCAGAGCTTATTCAATTTCCCACTTTTACACCTCTGATCAGCTGTTGAGAAGCACACAAACCATCCATCCCCGGATTGAGGTGATAAGGATCGCAACATTTCTCATATTACAACTCCCAGCGAGGGGAGAGGGGAACTCAATCCACGCTCACCTCATCCCTCAGAAAATCGGTTAATTGAGAAGAATGAAGGGGTTCCCAATTAATTGACTGAGCCTCACAGTTCACTCACACGCAACCCAACTATCCGCTAAACATTTTACTGAAGAATTCCAGTCGAGATCAATTGCCAAAACTTACCTCTTTACACGCACGCACACACTCATGCTTCAAAAAATCCAACGATTTAAAGCAAACATCCAACAAAAGTTCCAAACAATTTCAGCAAATTTCTCCTTAATCTAACTCCTAATTTTTAAGCATTTTGATTACTAAACTTGATTTCTTAATCCTTTGATTGTATTTTTTTTCTCTCTAAATCCCTCAACATCACACTGTTCACCACTAAAATATCAATACCAGACATTCTAGCTTAATGTTAGATCCCTTTTTCGTTTCTTTCCAATTTCATTCTACGCACCTATCTTACACAGTACGAGGCTCATATCTTTGTTTTCTTCAATCGTAATTACTAATTATTATTATTACTAGGTAAATTCACGAACATAATAACGTTTAATCCATTCTTCTACAGCATCAATCAGATTCGACCTCTCGCAGCTTCTCAACGAGAAAGGTTATCCGATCACGAAATAAAAGAGAAAAGGAGTAATTCGATTGTTTTATGAATCAATTAAAAAGGAAAATCATCCAGCGATGCATTCCGCAAACGAATTTCGAATTGAATCCACAAACAATTGATCAATTGGAGGTTAACTACATGAATCAGAAGATTGATTACCAGGGCGGAGAAGAGCTTAGCGGAAATTGCAGCAAGAGCGGCGTTGAATCCGGCCGATATCGCCCACGCGTAGCCTCTCTCCCTCGAAGTCTCCATAGATCCCGGAGTTTCACCGCCGTCACAACAGTTTATGCGAGACTTGCGAGAGGAGTATCGCAGAAGTCAGAAACAGATCAGGGTGATGACGAACGCAGATGACGTGGCGATCTACCAGGTGTCTGATGACGTGGCAACCCAGACTCTCTCTATATCTCCCCCGCGTCCAACGTCTAAAAAATTTGAAAAATTCCCTCCCCGCCTAATCAGTGATTATATGTATATATACACATCTTGAGAGCCTTAATTAATCTATAACCCTCACGTCTAATCACTGCTCTCTCTCTCTAAAGATATTCTATATAAAATCCATTTTTATTAACCCGAAGTGATCTATACATATAAATATTCGATATCCAAGTCGATCAAGTGTTTTTATAGATCTCTCGCTATATATATATATATCATCAAGGAAGAACAACAATGGCAGGATGATCATCAGTAGCAGCAGTCACGGTTAGCCTTCTCCTATCTTCTTTGATTTATTTATTTTTTCGTAATTTTCTACGTAGTTTTTGTATTGTATTTGATGGGTTTTGTGTATGCATATACATATACTTATGTAGATCCAGAAATAGTTTTAAATGGGATTTTTTTTTTTTAAAAAAAAAGTAAAGATAAAATAGTTTAATATAATTATTAAAAAATGAAAATATTCATTAAAGATTTAGATAAGTTTAATACATAAAAATAAATTGACTAAGTTGTAGTTAAGATGATTTTATAAATGATATTATTTACACATTTAATCATTTAGAAATAACTGAATAAATAATTAACATTTATGACGTATATAAACACAGATTTTTATTCTTATTTTTAATTGAGGGGAATCTAACAGCATTTGAGTGGGTTGAGTTATATTTTGTATTTTTCACGTTTTATATATCTATTTTATTAAATTTTTTATTATTTATTATTTTTTTATGTTCAAAAATTTTAAAATCGATATAATCTCTTCGGACACGGACAATTCATAGTATATATCGTAATTTTAAAAAAGAAGAAAATAAAAAATTGAGGGGGACACATGCATCCAGCTTTATATATATACTAGGAAATCCCTCAATTGCTTTAATTCAAGCGACCCTTACCATTTGTACAACATTATGTTTGGTGTATATATATATATATATATAGATAGATAGATAGATTTATTGAATCATTTTTCCATATCCTTGAATTAAATCAACAGGGTCTCACTATGGAAGGAGGTTTCCCCATTGTAACGAAGGATCCGACAATCCAGTACTCGCGTAAAAGGAAGGCGCCGGAGATTCCGAAGCCTAAAATTCCGAACCTCTCTGCATCATCACTCAAAATTGGTGATTGGCAGGTATATATATATATACACACACACACACACATATGTGTGTGTGTGTGTGTGATATCCAAATCAAAGCTTGATTATTATTTTTCCGTTTCTTCCTGCGTAGGTAACGTCAAAGCATGCCGGAGATATCACAGCAAAGGTTTACTTCAGCAGGCAGAGATTCGTGTGGGAAATTCTGGAGCAAAAAAGGCTGAAGAAGATTGAAGTACCATGGTCGTCCATCACTGGAATTACAGTCGGCATCGGGAACTCTAGTACAGACTTTTTGGAAATTGAGGTGGATGGATTTTTAAGCTTAAACCTGTTTCTCTCTCATCATATTCATATGCATGCATGCATGCATCTACACTTTTAAATTGGTTGATTTTATTGAGTTATTTACACTTTAGGGTTTTGAAGTTGCAAACAAACCTCCCACCCCCACCCCCCAAAATTAATTTCTCTTAAATTTTATAAAGTCAAAAAAAACATTAATATATTTATTTTTTATTTAAAAAAAATTGAAAATAGAATATTTATATTTAATTTTTTGAAATTTGACTATCTTTCAAACTTGTAACTTAAAAAAAAAATAAAAAAAAAATTAATATATTTATCATATTTAATCATTTTTTATAATATACTAAAAGAAATATTTTTAAATTTTAATTTTTAAAGATTATGGTTCGCATCATATATTTTTTGTAAGAGTCGTTTTCAAATTTTAACGCATATAGAGTACCTCCGTGGCCAAAATATTTTTTTTTACATAAACGATGTTCATAACACTCTATATACAAAACTAAAAATGGATTAGTAAATGATTTTTAAAATTTCGTCAAAATATGTGATTTTTAACCCTAAAAGTGTAAAGAACTCGATTTTAATAGTGTATAATATATGTGTATATATATATATAGGTGAACCGACCGCCTTTATTCTTCCGGGAGGATGAAGCGCAGTCACGAAAACGCACCGTGTGGAGTTCATCTTCCGATTTTACTTTCGGTCAAGCTTCAATTTCCGGGAGGCACTTGATTAGCTTCATGCCGGGAATTCTTGGGAGAGAATACGAGAAGCTACTGCAGTGTGATCAACTGTTGCATTTGATCCAAGTCCAAGGACCTTTCTCGCAGGCCTGCTTCAACGTATTGCCTTCTGTAAATGTTGCTCAAAATTCTACCGTTGAACAAGATATCCAAGAATTACTAAAATGGAATGAGATTATTAGAAATGATTATAATTTGGACAATCTAGAGAGAGACTACAAGAAGGTGCTTCGGTGTGATCCACTGATCCAGGCCCCGGGACCTTTCGCAGCGGGTTCGGGTTGCTTCAACATATTGCCTTCTGTAAATGTTGCTCAAAATTCTACTGTTGAACAAGATATTCAAGAATTACTAAAATGGGATAAGATTATTGGAAATGATTATAATTTAGAGAATCTAGAGAGAGACTACGAGAAGGTGCTTCAGTGTGATACACTGATCCAGGCCCCGGGACCTTTTGCAGCGGGTTCAGGCTGCTTCAACGCATCTCTTTCAGTGAACGTTTTTCAGAATTCTACCCCCGAACAAGATATCAAAGAATTATTAAAATGGGATAAGATTATTGAAACTAATTATGATTTGGAGAATTTAGAGAGAGACTACGAGAAGATGCTTCAATGTGATCCATTGATCCAGGCCCCAGGACCTTTCGCAGCGGGTTCAGGCTGCTTCAACGCATCTCTTTCAATGAACGTTTTTCAGAATTCTACCCCCGAACAAAATATCCAAGAATTATTAAAATGGGATAAGATTATTGGAACTGATTATGATTTGGAGAATTTAGAAAGAGACTACGAGAAGGTGCTCCAGTGTGATCCACTGATCCAGGCCCAGGGACCTTTCACAATGGGTTCAGGCTGCTTCAACGCATCTCTTTCAGTGAACATTTTTCAGAATTCTACCCTCGAACAAGATATCCAAGAATTATTAAAATGTGATAAGATTATTGGAAATGATTATAATTTGGAGAATCTAGAGAGAGACTACAAGATGGTGCTTGAGTGTGATCCACTGATCCAGGCCCAAGGACCTTTCTCAGCGGGTTCGGGCTGCTTCAATGTATTTCCTTCAGTGAACGTTTTTCAGAAGTCTACCGTCGAACAAGAGATCCAGGAATACCTAAAATGCCAAAAGATTCCAGGACTGATTACAATTTGAACAATCTTTTGAATGATTAACAACTTTGTCCACCACTAAAGTGTTTTTTTTATTTTTTTGTGTCTGTAGTTGTTACATTAATTGATGTAATTTTTTCGAGTCATTGGAATAGCCTCTTACTACGTACAATAGACTCAAATAGTCCGATCTTTTCCCGAACTCCGCACTTAGCTTGAGTTTTGTAGATTACACCCTAAAAAAGACTAATCACCGATTTTCCAAAAAAAAGAAGAAGATGAAACCGTGTGTAATCTTTGGCGGCAGCTGTAATAAATAGATACATGGAGTACGTATTTGATTGCCCAAACTAATTTCGGTGAGCGACTGCATGTATTGATGAGCATTCATTTGCGACGATCGAGCAATCACCATTGCTAAAGCCTTGTTTTGATGTTGTGACCTGTTTAGCGTGTGTTTGGCTAAGAGATTTGCATGAGGAATTTCTGAAATTTCTCCATTAAAATCCCTTATTTGGTTAACCTTAAAAGGGATTTGTAAAATTCCCATTAGGAGTGTTTGGTAGTACGGAATTCAAGCCCTAGAATTGGAATTGGAATTGGAATTTGAAATGAATGTGCGTGATTTTTTCAGATTTTTATAAGCATATATTTTTAATTCCAATTTCGAGATTCCAATTTGATAATATACAATTGTAAGTGTCTAAAATTGGTTAACATCCCCAGTCGGCCCAGTAGTCCTATGGGCTGGCCAAGATGAACAAGAGACAAAGCCCAGTCCATAAGAATGACGGAGCCTTTACTGGTAGCATAGGAGGTCGTTGTCCTGAAGTTGTTGGTCAGAAGCCAATTTGGAAGTCTTGGTAGAGAAGTCCTCACCATTGGTCATTGGGCGGTGTTCGTTAGGATGAGATCGGCTAGACCATAATTGGTCATACGAGATCGGCAATATGAGGTCAGCAGTCGGCAAGGTAAAGAGCCGACGAGTCGATAGGCCCCTGTTCGATGATCGGTGATCGTAGGTTACTTTGGTCAGAGGTCAGTGAAAGAAGTGGGCCACATAAATGGGCGTCATAGGGTCATTCAGCAGATGAGGTGGACTTCAACAGGAGGTCGCTTTGCCACGTTTTCGGTCTCTATATAAGTGGAGGTTAGTGGACAATAGATTTTCCCCACATCACAAATAGTACCCAAAGATCTCAAAATAAGAGTCAAAGTTTTCATCATCAAATCCCTTACCCAAGTGCATTAGATCCCAAAACCGTGAAGTAAAAGGTGATTTAGGAAGATCTAAATTACCTTTCATTTTGACAAGTCGAGATTCTAGTAGGAATGTGAGTAATCCTAACTGCGGTATTCTCCATCGTGTTAGCAGACTGTTCGCCTACACCTCCTAATTGGAACCGATCGATTCGCAGATCGGATTCAATATTGATTTGAAAACGGGAAGATCCATTGCCCGAAGTTGGGATTACAGCAGGCCTAAACTATGAGTGGATGTCTATATGAACTTTAAAGTTTATCAGATTGTACATTTGGTCCTTTAAGTTTTATATTTGTTTAAATTTTCGACACTAAACGTGGTGTTAACGATTTTGGATAGAAAATAGGTCTTACTCGGCACGTCCATGACCTTTTAATATTGGGATACATTCGTCATTTCATACCACTCCAAATACTTTTTTCTTAACCTTTTTCGTAACAACGATTTGCCAGAAGAATGAAACAACAAAGGTTGAATTGTTATTAAAAAAAAAACATCTTAGGTTTAGTATAGTGATGAAATGACAAAAATATCCCCACTGGAAGACCATATGCTAAGCACAATCTATTTTCTGTCTAGAATCATTAACAATATTTTAAATTCTACGAGATTAAAATAAATATGAAATTTGACAACTTAAATATGAAATTTGAGAACTTAAATATGAAATTTAACAAATTTCAAATTCTAGACAGACCACCCATACTTTAAGGACCAAAACTGTAATTTTTTCATTTAAAAAAATGAGACCTTAAAACCTATATAATTCTTTATAAAATTAAAATATATTCGATAAAAATAGTTAACCTGTAGTGATTATCGGAATTAATTTTTATTAAAAAAAAAAACATACATGAATAAATTTTGAAGGATCTCCGAAATAAATTTGGGAGCCTTAGGCGACCACGTTGGATGTCTTTCTTGTAAATGGGGAAGAGGGGGCAAATCTTAGATATATTTTTTATTTTAATTCTTCTTCAAAATTTATTATTAAATAAAATCCAAATCTAAGTTATTATTACAAGATCAAAGATCATGAAATTTTTTTATATTAATAATAAAATGTAAGCATGCATGCATGTAATGAGAAAGAGAGAGAGAGATCTTACCTCTTTTGTATATATAATTACAACCCCGTACATGATGAGTTCATGTAATAGATTGCATTTTCTCAGTCCTATCTTCTTATACTTCTTGTCGGAATTCTCAAAAGTGAAACAAAATCATGGAACTAACTTGTATATCCATCGTTGTTTCGGTATGTAAGAAGCTAACACTCAAGGTGGTTGATGTTTTGAAGGATGTTCGTTTATGGTTTGGAATTGTGTGTTTATTATTACAAGTTCTTAATCTATTCGGTTATCGATTCTTTTCCAAGCGAGTCAATTTATATATTACACTTCTCGCGTTGTACTTGACTGTTTTGGCGATAATTATGACGATTCAGGACATCCTAAAACTTCGATCAGAAAAAAAATACATTAGTTTCAGTTATTACGTGGTTATAACCTGCGAAATTCTTCAAGCCTTCTTCGTTGTTGCGCATCTATTCAAGATTTTATCTAATTCTTCTTCAGTTAGCAATTATTTTGTGAATCCGTTGATATGGACGTATATTTCAGGGTATTATTTTATGTATTTGGGGAATATATAAACGTGATACATGAGAGTGACAAGATTGTAACCAACCGAGAAAATTCATGAGTTTTTTTTTTTTTTTTTTTGTGTTTTTCTTTTTAAATAAACTTGTAAACTTTGTTTTTATATGACAAATAAATTCGTTGATTTATTATAGTTGCTTTAAATGTATTGTGCTTATTCACAAAATTCATAGAAAGTTGTATGGAATGGTGTCTTTTTTCATTTTTTTTTTTTTTTTTTGTGCAGTTGTTGAAATTAGCTATATATTAAAGTTGTTTAAAAAAATATAAATTATTTCGCGTACATAATCACTAAATAACAAATGGTACATAATCACTAAATAACAAATGGTTTTTTTGTCATGATTTTGAATTTTGGAAATCGCCATTTATCCAATTTATTCGGTATCGTAATTTTTTTGAGAAATTTAATAATTTAGTTAAAAGTCTAAAATTAATCCACACCACAAAAGTTACTGTAAATTTTCACATTGAAAAATTGCGGTGTGGGAAAAATTATTGAAATGCATAAATTTAAAGGATTATGATTTAACGGATACAACTAATAATGAATTAATCACATTTCAAAAGTATAATTTTAATTTTTTTTAATTTAATTTCAAAATATTAATTAATTATTTAAATTTATTCACATTTTGAAATTGTATAATCGAATTAAAAAATTAAAATATGGATTGTAAGATTAAACTTTACTTTTCTCCAAGCAATTTTTTTTTATTTACTTTAAAAACATATAAAGAAAAAAAATTTAATTACACAAACAGATATTTGTATAATTAACCCAAAAGGTAGCATCAGCTCATGTCACGGTCCAAGTCTTTGAACCCTAACAAGCATGATTCCGACCCAATCCAAGTACATGGGGAGGCCCAACCCAAGGAGACTCTTCAGTTTCCGGAAGAATCTAAAAAACTCTAGGATAATTTAGAGTAAATTGTCTTGTATATTTCTAGATGTATATAGGGAATTTTACAGTATTCTTTAAGAGATATTTTGTAGGATGGTTCTAAGCCTTGATTGCAGATCGTTGGATCAAACCAATCTTGACCATCCATTCTCATGGCCAAGACCTATATAAGAGAAGGAGCTCGTTTGCTCCAAATCATCCCTCACATCTCAAAACTTAGCAATTCTTGTATACTTCCTCTCTAGAGATATAAAAAGATTTTTTCTCCCATTTCTTTACCCTCCCCAATTCCTTCCCTCTCTATTTCAAGTCTTCCGCTAGCAATAGAGTTTATTAGGCTTACTTAGCGCTTCCAAACACGTGAGATAACGCTAAGACCGCACGGATTCTTGGAGTAAAACTTTAGTCCGTGACACCATGCTCCAGCAGGCTTGCCACAACAAGCACAATTATAAAAATAAAAAATAAAAAAAAAATAGGAGAGCTTGTTCCAATGGAATCAACTAAGGGAAAAAAAATGGATTAAAATTGGACGATTAATTAATTTTTTCAATAAAATATTCAATTTAAATTGATAATAAAATTTTCATAATCACGCCCTTAATTATACATATAATTATATTAAAAAAGTATATGGAATATCAAAAGAATCCACTGAAACCATGATTAATAGCATAATTAATTACTTATTTACTTCTACTAATTACCCATTCTTGATAAAAACTCAATCAACTGCCCTTCATAAATTTTATTCCAATCATAACCTCCAATGTTTAAAAAAAAAAAAAAAAAAGCCCAATTTAATCGTGTTAAAAAAAATATTATTTTCCCACAATAAATTTAATAAAATCCCAAAAAAATGTGAAAAATAAATATCATTGTATTTTTACCCAAATACCCTCACTTGGAATCTCTTGATGAGCAACAAAGAGAAGATAATATCCGGACGGTGCAAGAATGCGGGAACCCGGCATTGTCACCGTAATTCCGTACGCCGATTTCCCTAACGTCATGACGTTCTCGCCGGCGAGAACCAGCAACCTTTGATTCATGGAGAATGAGTGGGTTGTAAACGGCGGCGCTACCATTGTTACCGTCACCGAATTTCTGTTCACGGCACCGGTAACTGAAAACCGAATGGTCACTCGTTGTCCGTACCCGATTTTGGACTGGGAAACCGGAGAGATGATTTTCGGACGCAGATTATCGGATCCGGGATCCAAGTACGCCGGTGAGAAGGCTTCCAGGCTTAATTCCGTCGGAAAAAGAACCCCCGTGAAATTATAAAACACGTGGGGATTGCTGCCGCCGACGAGAACTCGACCGTCGCGGAGTAAAACGGCGGTGGAATGGTACATCCGGGGGACTTTGCTCGGGTTTTTTAGCTCGAACCGAGACCCAATTGGGTTATTGGGTCTGTAAAGAACCGGTCGCAAAACTGGGTTCCGGCCGTATTCCCAGCCAGCCGTTCCGGCGGAAGCTCCGTTAACGATTAATACGTTTCCGTTAGGTAGTAATACCATGTCCCCCATGACCCGGGCCAACGGCATTGTCTCCATGACCCATTGAGGCGACGGGTCGGTTATTTTCATCCTCCCGCACGTATTCAAAGCGCCGACAAAATCGCCATTGATGGCGCTTATGTAAGCTCCCTTCGGAGCTCCGCCGCAAATCAGAATTTCGGATTCGGACGCCTGCCCCCGGAGGTTAAGCTTCACCGGAAGTAGAACCGAAGATCCGGTGCTTGGGTAGTTCCGAGGATGGCCGTCGGGCATTTGTGGGTACGTTTTGAGGATTGCATCTCTCAAATAATTGAACAAAATAGCTCGATTATTCGCGAAAATGAACAAATTTCCATCCACATTGAGATGAACAAACGGGTAAAGATTGTTTTCGATATTCGGATCGTTGGTCTCCACCAGAAAACGCAAATTGTAGGCGGTTGTAGCGGCGCCGCTCTTGGGGTAAAACTCGTAGTTGAATTGCCGCCGTCCGCCGACGATAATTTGCCGGCCGTCCGGTAATATGTGATTGGTGGCGTACCATCTTCTCTGCGCCAATCCATTATCGATCTCTTGCCAGTCACAGCGGCCATCGCCGCACGGGCTGTAAATTCTGACCACGTGATCCCCGTCGTTGAACCCGCCAGTCTGAACCAGAGACCCATCCGGCATAAGAGCGCCGGAGGAGCACCAAACGTCGGTGAGAACCATGAGGGGGCGAACAGAATTCGATGCAGCGTCGTACTCGACGGAGTGAGCGGTGCAGTCGGTGGGTAAAACTGAGTCATTTGGGTCTAGCCGGCATTTGCCGTTGGGCAGAGAGATATTGGATTCGCCGAAATCGGTACGGTCGAAGATGACTACGCGATCGTTGTTGAGGAGTTGCATGTGCATGGCTGATATTCCGATATTGGACTTCATTACGGCCCAGCTGCCGGCGCCGGCAGCCTGAGACTGATGCCAGGAACATGTACCGGCGGCGAGTAAGAATAAGAAAAAAACCTGCATCGGACAGGATGATTTTCCTTGTTTTTTTAATCCTTGGTTCGGACCTTGGAGTGTAGTATTTTTGTCGGGTGAGTTCTTGGTAGAGGGTTGGGCTGCTTTTAAATGCTGCACCGCAGGGGAGGTGATAGTGTGTTACCCCACACGCAAGAGGGCCGCGTGGCCCTTACTTCTTCTTTTTTTTTTTTTTTTTTTTTTTTTTTTTTCAAAATTAGAATCTGAATAAGAATTGATAATTGTCGCACACCAATACATAGGAAAAAAATATAAACATATAAAAAAATGAAAGATAATAATTGGAAGTATTTCAATCAAGATCATAATTTTTATTGTCATTCGTAAAATAGCGGCTAATTTTTTGTCATTTTTGTCAATTTCATTTCTGATGTTACCAAAAATTCCCAACACGCGTAACAACTTCGCACGTACTAAAAACCTCTTCACTTTCTTTTAGATACCTGCAAAATCGTGAGTTCTCAAAGGGACACCAGTGTGGTGTTGGTCAAAGAATTTCTAGCGCGAGAATAAGTTAATTTGGTAATGGAAAGAATTAAGACGCAGATTGAACCGTGTCCAGATATTAGTGATATCTACCCCTTATATAGGCTTGGAGATATTCCGCCATTTCATTGGAGAGGTCGCCCATTACGTTATACACTCCTAATGACTTGGAAGAATACCAATATCTCATTTATTTCAAGAGATATCTCTGTAACATTTCCCATTAATCATGGGCCATTACAGTCAATCCGGTTTATAATGTTCTCCAAGTGTAGGGGAGGCAGTCACAACGGGCTAACCGTTACTCTTTGGACCTCAACACCGTGGGCTCCGATATGCCCATTAATGGGCCTCTTTGTGAGGCCGTTTGTCTCACTTAGAAGATTGTCGAAGGCCTTGCCCTATTAGCCTTATTATTCTTTGGCCCATATAACCCATTGGATCTGTCTGTTTCGGATCGGATTTCTGACCCAATCCGGCTCATTTAAGGCTCCACGCCTATGTCAGTTATGAGCGAGAGTTTTTCCATATCAATTTCGTTCTCCTCTAATTTTTATTATATAAAAAAATCATTATTAATGATTGAAAAATAATTAAAAATTAAATACACAAATATCTTTTTAAATTATTTTTTTTACACTTTTTTTCTTCTATATTTTTACGCTAACACTCCTATTTTTTAAATAAATATATATATATTTTATACTTATTTTTTTTTTAAATATACTACCCCCACTCCACCCGCTACACACCTTCTTTTTCGTCTCTCTCCTTCTCTCGCTCACTCTACATCGCTAGACGCAGATCTAACGCCAATTTTGTGCTCTCTATCTCTCTCTTTGTCGCCCGACGCAAAAAGAGAGAGAAGAGAACGGGGATTGCGGTTGGAGATTTGGGATAAAAATAATTTTAAAAAATATGAATAAAAAATAATTTTTTAAAATAGGGATGTTATTGATTTTTTTTAAAAATAAAAGATAAAATAAGATAAGAATATTTATATTTATTTATATAAAAAATCGATCAAAATTATTGGTTGGTAGTTAGTAAATGGTTAATAAAATAAAATAAAAAAAAGGTTTTCACCAAACAGTCAAACACCACTTATGAAACTGATATTTTGCATGGCAATCAATAAAGGAGCTTTGAGGTAAATTTTGGAATTGTTACTTAAATTATTGAAACTCGAAATGTAGATGAATTCCATATTTTAACATTTAATACATATTCAAAAATGGACATTTAATGCAAAAGGTCACATTGAGCCCACAAGGTAGTTGAACTCAATTTTTACTATCACAAGTAAAATATTAAGATGATTATTTAGAAAGAAAAAAATTGTTATTGGGGTCTTGTCCAAACATTTTGCATTAGAAGGTGTGTCCGATTCAGTTTTTGCACACTTCAACTAATTATTTTTTAAATAATCTTAAGGACACACTCTTCTACATCAGTATGGTGAATTTAAAAGTAAATTGAAAATTTAATTTTTAAAATGCGTTCAAAGAAAGTCGAATTTGATTCACAAGTAAAGGCACCTCCTTTTACCGAACCGGACTCATGCCTCTTGGCTAAGGATACTAGATGACATTAACCAGTTAAATTAATTAGATAATGTGGTCCTATTGGATAAATTTTGAGTGGGGGAGGGGTCGTTGAATGGCTACCTTAAATACCCACAACTACTAGACATTAAATAATTAGTTGTGTAGGAGGTATATATAGATGGTGAATGAATAATATATATATATATTTGTATGAAGCAGTTTACACATACTTCAACTAATTACTTCTCGGGCGACAATCTTAAGGGCGTACTCTCCTGCATTGATTTGATGCATTCAGGATTAAATTTAAGATTTAATTCATGATATGTTTATTGAAAGAGTTAAACCCTGGTTGACGAGGAAATGAGGTGTCTCCCCTTGCCAGCCGAAATAACACCTCTTTGGTGTGTATATATATATATATATATATATATATATATTAAGATAATTAAGAAGTGGGAGAATGAATCATGAATTGATATTATAAAAGTGATACAAGAATACAACGATATATACACATATTTATAAGGGAAGTGGGGGTTAAGATTTTGTCATAATGGGCCACGTGGGCCAAGTTCATATAATACATTAATATCCTCCCTCAAACTCAAAACGATAAGTGAGAGGTGAACTTGAGTTTGAAAATTAGAGAGTGAAAGCGTCCAAGTGTATGAGCCTTAGTGAAAATGTCTATTGTTTGATCGGCTGAACTAACGGATTGTAGACGAACTGTATTCTGAAGAATGTGATGACGGATGAAGTGGCAATTAGTCTCGATATGTTTTGTACGCTCGTGGAATACACCATTGCAAGCGATCTGAATAGCACTCTTGTTTTCACAGTATAGGGTAGTGGCAACAGAAAAAGAGATGCCTATGTTAGCGAGAAGCCAAAGAAGTTCTTGAGTTGCATCAGTCATGACACGATATTCAGCTTCAGTACTGGAGCGAGCAACCATAGTTTATTTCTTATTATGCCGGGAAATGAGAGAATTGCCCAAAACAAAACAGTAACTAGTTGTTGAACATCTGTCGGTGGGGTCTCCGACCCAATCAGTATCAGAATAAACTTGTAAGACGGAAGCAGGCTGAGCTGAGAAATGAAGATCATGAAATAAAGTACTCTTGACATACCGAAAAATACAAAGAAAAGTCGAGTAATGGGTGGTCAGAGAAGCGGACAAGAACTGGTTGACTTGATGAACGGCATAGGCAATGTCAGGGCGAGTAACAGTGAGATATACAAGACTTCCAACCAGTTGACGATATAGAGTGGCATCCTGAAGAGATGAACCATCAAGTGGGATAAGTTTGACGTTCGGCTCGAGAGGAATAGTGACAGCGGTTGAGTCAGTAATCTCAACCTTGGAAAGGAGATCCAAGGCATATTTGGCCTGAGAAAGAAAATGTCCATCAGAATCTGATGAGACTTCAAGACCAAAAAAATAGGTGAGCACGCCAAGGTCTTTCATCTCGAATTGGCCACTTAAAAACTTTTTGAGTTTAGAAATGCCACGTAGATCGTCTCTTGTAATAACCATATCATCCATGTATAGTAAAAGAAGGATAATACCATTGGCAGTATGGCGAATAAATAGAGCCGAATCATGAGCACTAAGTGTGAACCCAAACTGATGAATACTAGTGCTGAATTTGGCAAACCAAACACATGGAACTTGTTTCAAACCATATAGGGCACGACGAAGACGACAAACTTTATTTCGAGAGACATCCAGGTCGGGAGGAGTATGCATATAGACTTCCTCAAGAAAATCGCCATTGAGAAATGCATTTTTTACATCCATTTGAAAGAGGGTTCATCTTCGAATGGCGACGACAACAAGAAGTGTACAGACAGATGTGAGTCTTGCCACTAGAGTAAATGTCTCTTCATAGTTAATACCATATTCCAGAGCAAATCCCTTGGCAACAAGCCGGGCTTTATGTCGCTCAACAGAACCATTAGAAAGTGTCTTGATCTTAAACACCTATTTGCACCCGATAGGAATTTTGCCAAGGGGCAGATTAACAATATCCCAGGTATGAATTTTGGCTAGGGCTTGAAGTTCTTCATCCATTACTTTCTGCCAAAGAGGATTAGTACTAGCCTCCTTATAGGATTAAGGCTCACATAGATAAAGTATAGTGAAAAAATAATGATAATCAACAAGATAAAAAAGGGGATGAGTTACCCTGGTAAATCTGCCGGTGTGATCTAGAGGATGGCTCTCAGAGGGAGTCAGTGCAAACTCATCAGACATAGGAATATCCTCGGGCACGACCGATTGAGTTGGAGTGGTGCGATCAGCTGATGGTTCTGGAGCTGGAGCTGGGTCTGGAGAAATAGAGTCAGCTGGTAGTTCCGGAACAGAAGGGGTGATATCAGTTGGTGCTTCTGAGGTGGACTCAACTGTACTTGAAACTGGACTCTCAGGAACTAAATTAATAGATGGATAAGTAAAGAATTTAGAGTTAGTGAGGGTTGACATATCAAATGATCATAAGGAAAATAACATTTGGTGTTCCCAAAAAATGACATTACGAGAGATACGAAAGATCTTAAAAATAGGATCCCAACACCGATACCCCTTATGTTCAATATTGTATCCAATGAAACAATGCAGATGAGTCATTGGTTGTAGTTTGTTGTGTTCATGTGATTTGAGAATAACAAAACAAACGTAACCAAAGACTCTGAATTCAGAGTAATCAAGAGGTTTACCGAAAAGGCGTTCAAGTGGGGACTGATTCTAGATTGTGGCAGAAGGGACACAGTTGATTGTGTATACTGTGGTTAAGGCAGTATCACCCCAAAAACGTTGAGGACATGATGACAAAATGAGTAGAACACGAACGGTATCAAAAATATGTCTATGTTTGCATCCGACTCGTCCATTTTGTTGGGAGGTTTCAGGGCATAAACGGTGGGAAAGCGTTCCATTTTTGTGAAAGAGGTTTAGAAAGGCACGATCTTTGTATTTCATTGCATTATCTGAACCACAAACTTTGATAGTTCGAGATAAATGAGTTTGAACCATAGAAGAAAAGTCAAAATATATTTGAAAGATTTCAGATATGTTTTTCATAAGAAACAACCAGGTATAACGAGAATAGTCATCCACAAATATGACAAAATAGTGAGCACCACCCATTGATGCATGAGGAGAAGACCCTCAAACATTAGAATGTACTAAATTAAAAGGTGTAAGAAAAATAGACTGACTTTTATTAAAAAGTAAATCTGATTGTTTTGCAAGTTGATAATGAATACAATAAAAAGACTCATGTTGAAAGGACCTAACTGACCACTAGAAATAAGATAACGTAGACGGCTGGATGAATCGTGACCTAATCGAGAGTATCACAATTCTACGGGTGAAAGTGCTGGGATGAATGCAAGTGATTGGTTTGGAGATGGTGAAAATAGGACTTGGCGGTAAGTGAGCTCAAAGAGACGTTCAACTTACGGCCAGTTCCAAGAAGTTTTCCTGTCTGAGAGTTCTGCACACGACAACCAGTAGAAGAAAAATGCAAGTCAAGTCCAAGATCACATAGTTGTCCAACATATATAAGATTAAGCATAAGATTAAGAACCAAATATGTGTCAAGGAGAGACAAATAAGAACTGTCAACAAGTCCACTATGGCTAACAAACATATTTGATCCATTAACAGTGTGAATAGTAGGTGCATACTCATCACGGGTTTTAGAATAAAATATAGAGGCATCAGAAGTCATGTGATTGCAACATCCAGAATCAAAATACCATCAAGATGTACCTGGTGTAGCTGACATGACTATATTTTACTAGTTTTATTTAGAGCTTCAGTAAGCGCGATGCAGATACCACTCCAATCAGGTGGAGAGCTGGATGAAGTTGGTGTAGCATCAGTGGCTACAGCAGCAACATTTCTTGGTTTGGAATAGGCCTAATTGCAAGAGCCTTGAAAGCGATATTGGTTCCCATTTAACTAATTTCCAGATGAAAGTTTAGGAGAGTCTCTAAGGTAGTGGCTCGGTTCTCTGCAGACTTTACACAGGCAGGAAGAACATTTGAGCAATTCATGCCATTGTGAATGACAATACCTTCAATATAAGGGCTTTTGAGATAGGTTGGCCTCGGCAGCTGGTGTGGCAAGAGTAACTAGTGGTTCAGGAGTAACTGATGCTGCAAGGGCAACATCTGTATGAGATCCTTATAATGTGGCAAGACGAGTTTTCTCACTGAGTAGATCAGAAAAGACATTGTTTAGGGAAGGTATCACGCCCCGGTATAGGATTGAAGCTCGTATAGGCTCAAATTCCTCTCTCAAGCCCATCAAGAATTGCATAATACGTGTCTCAGTTCGATACTTTCCATGAACATCAGCGTCTTTTGTGCAGAGAGCCAACTGATTCCACACTGCAGTCATCTGAGATAGGAAACTGTTGACAGATTGCCCAGATTCTTGTCGCATGTTATGAAGAGTAGAAAGAAGACGATACCGATTTGAAAGATCTGCCCTGGTATAGCGCTGCTGGAGAAGATCTCAAGCTTCTTTAGCTATATGGAATGTACCAAATTGAAGTTTGATCTATGGGATAATAGTAGCATGGAACCATGTGAGAATCTGATGATTTTTGTTATCTTAGTCCTCTAGACGGTCAATGTATTTGTCAACATCTTCATCATCTTTCTTCTTAGGTTTAGTAATATCTCCAATCATATAACGTCACAATTTTCGTCCACATAGAAAATCAGGCATTTCTTAAGCCCACACAATATAATTAGATTCATCCAGAATAGTAGTGATAACTCGGGGTAAGTTCGATTCAGTCATAGGCGCAAAGAAGGAAGTGAACCGATATAGAAACCATAAAAATTTAAAAGGAAGTATATTCTGTGAGTCTCAAATCACAAAACGAAGGCTGAAAATAGAATTAGAACATCAAAAAACCCTAAGAACCATACCAACTTCGCAAAAAACTGGTCTAAAAATGCCTGAACCAATCAAAGAGAATTACCTTAACCAAACCAGTAACGTGGCAGTTGAAAGGTTGAGTGGCGCTGACGTGGCGGTCAGCGAATGGTGTGGCAGTCAACGCGCTGATGTGGTGCTGACGTGGAGATGATTGGGCACTGAGGTAGGCGCTGACTGGGCTGCTGACTAGATTTAGGGCTAACGTGGCACAACTGGTCTGAAAACAAGGCACGTAGATCTAACGCAAATAGTCAGCCGAACCTTTAGACGGCACGTGAGGGTGTGTGAGGCGTCTGAATGGAATTGTTTTTGCATAATTGAAATCGTCTCGTCGAGACAGTTCCAATGATATATTGTAAGATGGATTTGGAGGCCTGGTTGAGGTTGTAGATCCCAAAATCTGAGACGACGAAGGGTGATAGTACTGCAGGCTATTGAAGGCGCGTGAGAACGTGTGTGATCTTAGGTGGCGTTGATTTTGGTGGCGTTGTGTTCATCTCTGCAAGACAAAAACGGTGGTATGGTGGCTGTTAATACTGGAGAAGGGATTAAGCCTATAGTAGTGACGAAATTCTCGGAAGAATAAGGACGACGGCAGCGGAAGTTTTAGGGTTGCGAAATTTTTAGGAAGAATAAATTCAAGAAAAATTTGCTCTTGATACCTTGCTAAGCTAATTAAGAAGTGAGAGAATGAATCATGAATTGATATTATAAAAGTGATACAGGAATACAACGATATATACACATATTTATAAAGGAAGTGGGGATTAGGGTTTTGCTTTAATGGGCCACGTGTGGGTCAAGCCCATATAATACATTAACAATATATATATATATATATATATATATATGATATTAATGGAGCAAAAGAGCTCAATAAATTCTGAACATAAGTCAGAAATTTACAGCATTAATGCTTGCAGTTTATTACTGCAGAAGTCCCTTTTTTTTCCTGGCTTTTATTTCCGATAAATGCTCAAACCTAACTGAAATTATTTACTTTTTGGACAAATAATTTTGTCCCTTCAACTGACTCATTAATTAATGTCTTTTTTTTCTGTTTAACCTAGATTTTTAATTAAGATTTTCAAGTTCTTCTTAATGAAGAAATCATGTTGGATTTCACGCGCTTAAACAAAGTTAGGACATGATTCTTCATGATCTCCAGAACATATGCATGCAACAAAGGTGTTATAAAAAAAGGAAAAAGGAGAGAGATCTAGAGAGAGAATTCTCTTCACCATTCTCTCTCTATATATCTTGACAGACAGGTCAAGCGATATATATATATATATATATATATATGCATGTAATGATAATGGAATATATTTGTGTGTATTTTTAAAATTATTTAGTATTAATTTAAGGGGATGCTGGGAATAAAGTCTGTTTTTAAACACTAGGTTTGTTTTGTTCTTTGTTTTAGTCATGTACTAGTTTTAAACCCGTGTTCCACGAAAAAAATTATATTTTTATTCAATGTTAGACATACGATCTTTTAATTTTATAATTTATATATTTTATAAAAAAAATAATTAAAAAAATAAAAATAATAATAAACCAAAAAAATTGTTAATGTCAATCTTTAAAATTATTAATGTCATCATTCAAATTTAATTTTAGAAAAAAATAAAAAAAAAATTCTAAAGGGGCTTTTCAAATTTATTTATTTATTTATTTTTAATGGTTTTAAAATAATATAATAGGTTTGTCCTTGTTAATATACTATTAAAAATTTCGATAAAATTATCTAATAAAATAATTACTCTTATAACTCTTTAAAAGAATTATAATTTTGGACAAATTTGATTTTTGTATTTAAATTTTGTTTATATAACACATTTTCAATTCCAATTTTTCTTTTATTATTTTTTGGATCAATTGTTGGTTACTACACATTTTTTTAATATTTAAAGAGTACTTAGTGCTAAATTTTTTAAATTTAAAATTATTCTGAGAATTAAATATTATTGGTTTATGTAATATATTTTTAATTCTATTTTTTAATTATTTTTGGGATAAAATGATGGTTTTTGTTACAATATTTTGAGTATATAAAGAGAATTGTTACTGATTTTTTGAAATTTAAAATTATTCTAAGAACCAAATATTTTTTATTTATGAAATTTCTTATAATTTATATATAAACTATTTCATATAGCTATAGTTTGTTTGTTTTTTTTTGAATTGTTTGGTAAAATTTTCATATGAGAATTTATTTAGTAATACACTCAAATTAAAAAACAATGGGTTGGTGGATTTTTTAATTGTTATTTTTTTACTCTTTATTATGTTTATATTTTTTATCTCGTTTTGTGTATAAAATTATTTACATAAAAAGAAAAAAAAATCATTACTTCTATCAACTCTTACCTGAGAAACAAATAATATAAAAAATAAAAGATATTTTTTTAAAATAAAAAGTCCAGTGAGTATAAAATTATTTGCATAAAAGGAAAAAAAAAATCATTACTTCTATCAACACTTATATGAGAAATAAAGAATTTATAAAAAAAAAATCTAAAAATAAAAAATGTAGTAAGTGAAACATTTATAGTTTTTATTTATTTATTTATCATTTAAAACTTATTTAAATAAAATATTAATTAAAGAGAGAAATTTGAAAAAATAGATGAACATTTAATAGGGATTTTAAAGGTGTGAATTGAGAATGAATAAGAATGCAAGAAATATGTTTATTGAACTTTCATTCATTCTCAAATTTTGTCTTCCACTTTTAGTATATAGATATACTGTAAAATAAAGTAAAATGCTTTATTTTTTACGTTTTGAAATTCGAAAATGATTTGGTTTGAATATTTCATTTGGTCCGCCAATCATATAAATTTTCAAAGTATAAAATCTAGTGTTTTTGGTAAACCGTACACGAAATTAAATTTTTTACTCATATAATGCACGCACTACGATAATTATTTCAACAGTTCAAAATTAATGTCAAAAATTCAAAAGTCACTATACACCATAAGATTTACAATAATTTATACATATTACAGTAAGTTTGAACTTCTGAAAAAATTATTGTAGCGCATGATCTGCATAGATTAAAATTTTAATTTTATGAATTGATCACCAAAACTTTATTTGTGATCCATGACTCTCTTTGCTTCCATTTATGATTTTTTGGTAAACAGTTTACGAAATTAAAAATTTTAACTCATACAATTTACACGCTACATTAATTTTTTTAGAAGTCCAAAATTATTGTCAAAAGTACAAAAGTTATTATACACTATAAAAATTATTATAATTTTTGTGCATTACAATAATTTTGAACATTTGAAAAAAATACTATATAATGAGTGATCTACATGGGCTAAAATTTTAATTTTGTAGACAGTTCACGCCATGAAGACTACTATTGTTTGTGTTCCAGGACTCTCTTTGCTTCCATTGTAACTTTATTTATTTAATATTAATTAACAATAATTAGCGTATATATCCCCCGGGGCCCTCAATAATTGATCAAAGAAATGCTTAATAACGTAGATTAAAATATAATTATCTTTTAAATTCAGTCAATTTCATGAGCTGATTGATTTATGCACGTTTCTTCACTTCATCTTTGCGAAAGAACATTAAAAGCCTTGTAAATTCATATGATCTTTCTTAAATTATTGGCTAACCTTTCATCAACAAATTTGATTATGATTATTCAACCATAAACTCAATCTTGACTAGAAGGTGAAAACAAATATTGATAAATTTTTATAATCATCCACACTTTAAAATAATGTATGTATTTTTAAATTATAAATTTAAAAATATAATCAATTAATCATCTCATATTATCTAAGATATATAATCAATTATCTTTGTAAATATATAATCCGAGAAAGGAAAATATCTCTTCAATTAAATGGTTAAGATTTATTTCACTTATTCGTTTTATTATAAAAAAAAAAATGCGAAATTTAAAGTATTTAATAATTATTGAAAATAAATTAAAATTATTGTTGCAATCTATTTTAGTTTTAATTTTTTTTTCAACTGAAAATATAATATTTTAAACCTTGAAAGACCAAACTTTGTCTTCAAAAAAATAAAAAGTGTTGAGAAATATTTATATCGAGCACCCCAAATGACTCACAATGCAACATGTGCCAAGATGCGTGCTCATAATGACTTTAGTTGACTGTCCAACGTTGATTGACCAGATGATGAGATTGACCACGTCAAGTCGTTCACTGTTCACAGAACAACTCTCAGACATCTAGTGGTACCCTTGCCCAGGAGGGTCAACAATCGACGACCACTGGACAGGTCTCCTTGACTACCAAGAAGGCTCCTACGTACATCTCCATGGGTTGGACTCCGTCTTCTGTTCACTTGAGTTGGCCCATGGTTTCCTTTTGGTGGGTTGAAATGCAAGGCCTAATGGCTTAACCTTTCCACGCTTCTCCTCATTATCCACGCGACGGATTATGCTAATCATCCTGGTTTAGGGCCCTAATTTTTCTAGACTAATCCGACTCTTCTCTTATAAATAATTGGTCATAAATGCACCAACTAATGCAAGAAGTCTTGTCTAAGAACAATTGAAAACTTGCTCCCTAAGTTCTTACTCTCATGCCAAAAAAATTTTGTTACGCAAATTCCAACGGATCTTTGTGTAGGTAGTAGCTCGGGTCACAAGAATTTGACTCTGGACTATTCAATGGACAAAGATTACTGTAGTACATAAAAAAACCAATTTAACAAAGAACTTGTTAGGAGATTCCAACTTAAAACCATATGGTACTAAATGGAGTAACTCATTTGATTTATATAATTCCTTGGAAATTTTCGGATGAACAATGTGGGATAGGAATCTGACACCCGCCCTTGAGTGCAATCCTTGGTTTGCACGAATGATTTGATTACAAGAGAATGATGAGAAATATACAACCCCCGATTTACACGGATGATTTGACTACGAGAGAATGAGAGACCCATAACTTTGACTCTGACACCATGTTAGGAGATTTCAACTTAAAACCATATGGTATTAAGTGAAGTAACTCTTTTGATTTATATTGTGACTTAAGAACTCTCAGATAAGAGATGTGGAACAGAAATCTAACAGAACTACCACGTGAAATCTTATCGGAATAATCATGAATGTGAGTGTTAACGAATTTTCGAAACCAACAATAGAAAAATGAAAAAGAACAAAGAAGAATTTAAAACTTTGAAGCGATGAATAGAATGTTACATTGGGTGCACATGGTATTGGTGTGACAACCTATTAATAATCAAATTGACAAGGAGAAGGTTCGTTTGGCTTGTTGCTTTACAACAAACAAAAACAAAACAAGTTGCTATAGAATTTCCATTTATTTTACACTTTGGACCCCCCATTGCATGTGTCGCATTTAATTTTTTTTTTTTGTTATTTTTCATTTTCATGGGGCCCTTCTTATCACTGGCCAATACCCATTTATAGGGCCCCCTTGCTTGACTCCGACGCCTTATAACATCCAACGTGCACGCTTCTTTTTACACTTTGGGTTAATTGCACTTTGTTTCCTGTATTTTTGATGAAATTATACTTTTACCGCTCATTTACTTCGATTGAATGTGTTGGTGTCGAAAATTGGCCACCCAGCAGTATGGTCCGGATACCCTTAGATCGGGGAGAAGGGATATGGTGATTGATCTTTCTCGTGTACTGCAGCCGGGCTGGACAAGTTTGATTCGACCTGCGTTCGAGCCCGGATCTTCTTTTCCTAGCGCGCTCCTAGCCGTTGTCCGGGCCGAGCTCCAATGTATCACCTGCACACAGAACGAGCCGAATTTTTCCCGGCGTGTTCCCTCTGGTGTGAGAATAAGAGCCCGGAGTAGAAATATAGATTGAAAAGTCATTGTTACCTCGACCTGTCTGAGCAACCTATGATAAAGTTTCTCTCTCTAGAATTGCTCTCTGATCCCCCAAAAGTGTTGGGGAAGCCTTCTATTTGTAGGCGGAAGTGTGATTAGTGCAAATAAGATTAAGGCCTTAAGTTTGGATTACCGGTAAGTAGTCAGGCCCGTGGGCAGCACGGCGGATTAGAGCTATGAGGTTGGGCCTTGGGCCCTTCACTGTAGGAGAGGACCGGGGTTCGACCTATCGCGAAGGCAAGTCAGACCGGTCAAGGGGGCGCAGGTTGGTGTGGGCCCGCCAACCTTCCATTGAGTGTCGCTTCTTCACAGGGCTTCTGGAGGAGGTCCTTGTGTGCTCCTCGCCAATCGACCTGAGGGGCCATCCTGGTTGTCTATACACCAGGCTGGTTGAGATCGTCGACGACGTGGAACCGATAACGTGACAGATCTGATCCAGGTAGTTGACATGTGGAGGGAGTCCGATTTTTTCCACATCAGAATGAAATTAAGGTGGAATGGAATCAGAAAAGGATTGGATTAAGAGACGAAATACAATGAGTTTATTAGTGAGTCCTATCAAAATTCTCATAACGTCTTTTTCGATATCAATTTTGAATATGTATCTAATAATAGATTATTTTTAAAAAAAATTTACTCCAAAATATATTATTTCTAATATTAGGAATGTGCTTTTGGGAATGAGTTTTTTGTATAATTTTTTTTATTGTATTGGGCTGGGTTGATTCCAGTCCATGAATTACGGAATTTAATTCCATGATCTTTCATTCTAATGTAATTAAATTTTTGATTTCATTAGACAACCAAACAACGGAATTAGAATCAATGATGGAATGACGATTTTATTCCATCCCTCCATTCAACCAAACAAGTCATTATAGTATTTTTGTTATCATTTACTTTCTATAGCTTAGAATAAAATATAATACTTACATTTTTCAATATCAATTGACATTTGTATCCCCTATTTTGATGGGGTCGTGTTATTTTAGATGATTATGTTAAATATGGAATTGTTAAGTTTTTTTGGGATTCACATAGAGAAATGTGATGCAAAATTATATAAAATGCAATTCGATAAAATTAAAGGGAGTAAATTGTAAGTAGCCTTTTTCCTTTTTCCTTTTTAATAATCTCCTTTTATATAGAGAGAGAGATCACGTCATTTTTTTTCCTAGTCATTACATCATTTTAAATCCAAACGCAAACAATACATTAATGTTGGATGTGATAACCAAATTTTGGGTTAATCTTTTTTGTTTTATGAAACGTCGCAGCATGAAAAGAAAAGGTTATAAATTAATGAATTGTTTACCTAATAATTAAGAAATAAAAACAAAATTTTTGAAAAATATAGAACAAAAAATTTATTTACGGGCACATAAAACACAGAAGGAAAATGTGTTTTGGTTAAAAACGCACAACCCTTATGCATTTTTAGTCGGGGGGGGGAAAAAAATGCAAATCAGAAGGACGGTTATACGAACACAAAAAACGTAGGCGGTTGACAGAAAAACACAAAATCATTTGCGTTTTTCCTTCCCCATGCACCTCTGCAAGTTCTGCAAAGTAGGTGAAAAAGTTGGTAAAAAACACAACTATGATCTGCGCTTTTTTGATAAACGCAGATCAGAGTTGCGTTTCTTCAAGAAAAGCAACTTTCAAGTGCCTTTTTCTTGTCCAACACCCACCCCACACCCTTTCGTTTTCATTTCGATTTCGAAAATTTGTTCACCGGTTCTCTTCCATCACAGTCGGCCGCCGGTCTTCCATTCTCCTCCATTTCAGTCTACCAAGGTTTTTTTTTTTTTTTGCTTTTGAAATGTAATACATATGTGTATATGTGTGTGTTTAAATGTAATACATATGCGTATATGTGTGTATATATTTGTAATTTTACCGTGTGTATATGTGTGTTTTTTTGTTTTTTGAAATATAAATCTAGGTTTGTGTTTGTACTTGTGTTTAGGGTCTAAGATTCTTATTAATTAATTACATTAGATTTCGATTTTTATTTGTGTAGATCGATTTTAGATAGATATCGTTGTTATTATATTTCGGTTTTAGTTACAAATTTATTTTTCGATTTCAATTAGAAATTTTATTTTACGTGTTTTCAATAAGTTAGTTTCTGTTAACTTAAAGTTGTGTGTTTAAATAGTTGAATTTTGTAGTTGAATTCAATTTTTTTTAATGATAATGATAATAATATTGTCTTTGTTTTGTTTTAATTTGTGATATTATAGTTGTTTGAAATGTAGACCGTTACATTATATTTGTATTGGAGTGGTAAAATATTGAAAAGAACTGAATTTGGGGTGTCGTATAGTATGTCTGCGGTCAAATCGTCGGATGTTTGTCGGGGGATTACGTTAAATGAATTGATTGCAATTATACGACATTATATTCTTGAGGATGGAGCTGATGGAACTTTAAAGTTAAAGTGTAGGTTGTCGATAGCTACTATTGGGCCGGAGAATTATAGACATATGTTAACTGTTTTCAATTGTTGACGATACGGGATTAGACCATGTGCTTCAAATACCTCGTAAGGTGTCCTCATTGCTTGGTGTTGAGGCGTATGTTGAGATAGAGCGAGCTTTTGATCACGCTTCAATATTTTTTTCCCAACCTGATCCTTTCCCCAATTTTTAAGTTAGAGTTCCAATCCTCATGTTGCCGCCTTATCCGGACAATTTTCTTCGTATAACATTCATATGTTCAATCGCCAAGTTATTCAATCCAGTTATACTCACCGATCTCCCTACATTCTCAAAGAATATCAACCCCATACAGTGATTGACCGTGATGTTGGTACCAGTTCTGTTGCTCCACATCATCATTATTCACCAATTAGTCCATTGCATGACAAAAATTGTGGTAGGTATGATGAGAACGTGGAGGAACTTTCACTTCCTCTACGACGGCAACGGAGAAACATCAAACGTAAAGGGTGTGGTACATAAAACCCAATTACTTGTATTATGTATTATGTATAAACTTATAGAGTTCTCTAGGAAGTTTTTTATCTACGCTAGATGAAAGTAGTGACATGAAAAAAAAAAAAAAAAAAGGAGGCAGCAAGTGGCGGCAGGTGGTGGGTGGCAACGGGTGGTGGGCGGCGACGGTGGGACGTTATCAATTGACATTTGTATCCCCTATTTTGATGGGGTCACGTTATAGTAAAGTGTTATTTTAGACAATTATGTTAAATATGGAATTGTCGTGTTTTATTCTGATTCACATGGAGAGAAAAGTGATACAAAAATATATAAAATGCAATTTGATAAAATTAAAGGGAGTAAAATGTAATTAGCCTTTTTTTCTTTCTCCTTTTTAAGAATCTCCTTTTATATAGAGGCAGAGATCACATCATTTTTTTTCCTAGCCATTACATCATTTTAAATCCAAACGCAAACAATACACTAATGTTGGATATAATGACCAGATTTTGGGTTAATCTTTTTTTGTTTTATGAAACGTGGTAGCATGAAAAGAAAAGGTTATAAATTAATTATTCATTTACATAAATAAAAATAATTTTATATTTATAAATAATTAAATCATTTAAAAAAAAAAGGCATGAGTGTGATTAGAATAGAGGATAGATAGTCATTGTCACTTAGCCTGTGAAAGAGTACAATGTTTCACCCAAGAGGCGTACGGTTATCACGAGAGGTGTCTATTTTTCTTATCAATCAGGGTTCGATCTTTTTACGGAGTATTCTATAAATTAAATCTTAAATTTAATCCTGAATACACCAGGTCGATAAGGGGGAGTGCACCCTTAAGACCGTCTCGGGAGGTAATTAGTTAAGATGCGCGTAAACTGATTCAAACAGCACCTTACCATCAAATCGAAAAAATATATTTTCAGACGAATAGAAAAGATTAGAAGAAAATGTTTTAGATTTGTTGAAATGATAAATGACAAAAATATTTTCGTTAAAAGACCGCATAATACCCAAAAGGTGTTAGTCATGACAAAAATATTTTCGTTAGAAGACCGCATAATACCCAAGAGGTGTTAGTTTGGTTGGTAAGAATAGATGTCACACTTCCTTGTCAACTAAGGTTCAACTCTTCTGAGGAACATTTCGGGAATTAAATCTTAAATTTAATCCTAAATGCACTAGACCGATGTGGGGGAGTGTGCCCTTCAAATTACCCAGAGAAGTAATTAGTCGAGGTGTACGTAACATGGTCCGAACACACTTTACCCTTAAAAAAATAAAAACACATAACAAGCACAACTCATTTTTCATCAAAATCAATAATAAAAATTTTAGTTTCACATGATAAAAACAAATGTGAAATTTAAGGTGGCGTTTGGTAACTATTTCTGTTTTTATTCCAACAGTGGGATGAGAATTTTGTTACCTTTTTGGGAGTAAAATCGCGTTTGGTAACGATAATTTTTTTTTTTTTGTTTTGGGAAGAGAATCGCATTTAGTAACGATTTTATTCTTTAAAAAAAAATAAAAAAATTTGAGATTTTTTTTTTTTGTTTTGGCCGGGCGGGGGCGACGGTGACTAGTGGGTGGGTGACGGTGGCGGACGGCCGGAGGTGATTAGCGACGGTCGCTAGAGATGGCCGTCAGGCGGCGGCGGCGGACAGTGGCCAGTGCCGGTAGATGAACAGTAACAGATATTGAGAATGGAATGGGAATAATGAGAAACAACTTTTTTTTTTGTTTCTCATTTCTTAGGGAAAAAATGGATACAATTGTTAAATGAGAATAGAATGAAAACGAGAATAAAAATTATCAAACGTTATTTCCAAACAGAATTCCCAAAAATCTGGGAATGGAATTAGAATTTTTGAAAGGAAACAGTTACCAAACGGGCGTAAATAAATAAATCCAAATAATTCATTGCTATAATTTGGGCCGCTTAGAATTATCCATCTCCAGTGTTTGGGCTTTTCATACTGTCGCGTGATGGGCTAAATATGGGCCGCATAAAGCCCGCAATATCTAACAAAATACCATTAATACCCATGGCCATGTTTTGAAGTGAAAGGGCAAATACGTAATTTTCTTTTTAGTCGATAAAAACTTATGAAAGTGTAAAAACCCGATTTTTATATACGAACAATTTTAGTCGCATTTTATAATATTTCAAAAATATCGGGATGAATTGCGGTATTAATTGTGTGATTCAAAATATTAGGGATTGAATTGTAATTTTCACAACATTTAAAATTAGAATTGGGTTTAATTACTATCCTAACCTAATTGGAGGGGAGGTAAGTGCAAAATATATATATTATATATTTTATATATATATAGAGAGAGAGAGAGAGGAGAGTTGGTGAAAGGAAGAATGGCATGGCCATTTGATCGGTCGTTGGATCACGCACACATATACACATATATACATATGTATACGTATATATATTCATACATATCCATACACCTCGGGAAAGAGGAAGGGAAACCGACGAGAGAGAGGAAAGAAGAGAGAGAATCGGAGGTGGGTTTGCCGGTGAGGGTCGGTGATCGGTGATCGTTGCGGTCGTCGATGGGGCGTGTGGCGTCGTTGATCGGTGATCGTTGCGGTCGTCGACGGGGTGTATGGCGTCGTTAAATTTAGAGAGAGAGAAAGGGCGGTTAGCTCCGGCGGGTGTGGGATCGCCATTCGTCCGGTGGCGACGGTGATCGAGTGTGTGCGTTTCGTGTGCGTGTGCTCCGTTTTATGTTTTATATTTTGTGTTAACAGTGTGCGTGTGTGTTTTCTGTATGTTTGGCGTGTGTGTGTGGCAAGGGAGATGTCGGTTGTGTGGGTGATCGGAGTTTGCCGACGGTAAGTTAGAGAGAGAGAGAGAGTAGTGGGTGTGTGTGTTGGTTGTTGGCTTGATTGTCAACAAAATTGGGCTAACATTTTTCATGGTGTGAATAGATTTTTCACACATTTGTTTGGTATGAAAGGGAAGAAGAAAAATGGGTCAAAAATGGTAGATGGAGTTATTCAAAATTGGTTCCAACATTGTGGCTACCTCAATTGTTGAAGGTTCTAAGGATCTTATTCACACTAAGGATCTTATTCACACTAGATTATGAGCCTCAAGCATTCCCTATAAATTGAGACCATGAGCTTTGAAGAAAAATCATCTCACAATTGATGAAAACAATATCTCTCAATTGAAGAAGTACATTAAGAGAGAGAGTTCAATTCCTCAATAGCCACAATTGAGTGAATTTTTGCACAAGTGTCTTAAGTTGTTTTAAGACCTTGTTTTGTATTCTTTATTTGTATTTTATTGTCAAATAAAGAAGTTCCATAGTTGCTCCCGAGGAGTAGGCGAAATTGCCGAACCTCGTTAAAACTTGTGTTCTTGTTTGTGAGTGTGTGTGTTTTCATTTCATCTCCCATAATATTTGTTCTGTGTTGGGTCCACCCGACACGCTTCCGCACAACAGTGTGTGTGTTTTGTGTCTGTTGAGTGTGTGGGTGTGTCGATCAGTTGTCCGGTGGTCAGTGTTTTGTGTGGTGTGTGTGTATTCGGAGCGGTGACGAAGGTGGTGGTTCGGTCGGTTCGGTGGTGGCGGCCTGAGTTTGGTCCGGCAGTGGAGGAGGTGATCGTGAGTATGTGGGTGTGTTTGGCGTCGTCGATGGTGTGGGTAGCTGCGAGTGTGTGTGTGTTTGGACGTTCAGATGGTGGCAAGGGAGATCGCCGGAGTTGGGAGGAGAGAGAGTGAGACGTCTTCGGCTGAACGAGCGGCGCAAACAGAAGCAGAAAAGGAAGAAGAAAGAAGAAAAGAAAAAAAAAAAAAAAATAAATTACACGAACTACCCCAATAAAACTTAAAACTCATCTCGCGGACCGGTGGAAAATCCGGGAAAGGTAGAATTCTTGACTCTTTTCATATATGCATTTAATTGTCGTATTTTGTGAAATTTTACCTGTTGAAATTATCTGAAATATGTGGGACGATGCGGAATTTACGTGACGAGCAAGTTTACGTGGTTTTTGGTGTTAAATTGGGATCATGCGGAATTTATGTGATGAGCATGCTTACGTGGTTTGTGTTATATAAATTAAATGCATGTATTAGAGGGGTTGGAGTTTTACTGAGCGTTGACTCACAACCCCATAGTGTTTGGATTGCAGGATCAGCTAGGAGAAATGCGAGAGAAGAGATAAATATTCTATTTGAATTTCGTGTTGTAAATAATTTGTAAATATATTATTTATTGTTATAATTGGAGGAAACGGTAATTATAAATACTGTAGTGATTGTAAAATGTTTATTTCCAATTTGAATATATTAATATATATATATATATATTGTTAATATAATTGGTTGATTTTTATATTGTAAAATTGGGACTTCAATTATAACTAGAAATCGGATGTTTAAATTATTAAATTGGAAGTTTTGGCGCCGTTTTGAAAAAGGGAGAGTTAATTATTATAGAACAAATTGGGGGTCGCCATGTTTTGAACAAATCCGCGGATTTAACTCAAAATGCAACGTTGGATTAATTGGTGATATTTAAATGATGATTATTATATGAAATGCATTCCCGTCATAAAAATCGGCAATTAGAATCATCGCTATGATATATAAAAACTTGCCGAATTTTGTAGTGTCAAAGAAGTTGACTAGTTAGATAGTTGCTTTTAGGCTTAGGATTTTCTCTATAGGAGAAACCTTAGTCTCGTCCCTGGGAAACCGGGACGGGGCGTCACAGGTGGTATCAAAGTTTAGGTTATAGATTCTGCAGACTTAGAATTTAGATTGGCGAGCACTTTGAACCGGGGTTAGGACACCCATCTTTCATAATAAATTCTTAATGTGCAAAAATAATAATTTTAGTGGAATAAAAACGATGAATGTTTACGTTTTACAATTGATTGAGATTGTAATGATTCATATGTGTATACCGGTTTGATCGATTATGTGATTTATGTGTCGTATTTGCCTCCAATTAAAATTATGTGATAACTATGTAACGATTTAGGTGCATTAATATTTCTATATATGTTGGTCCATTTATTCACACACACACACACACACACACACACACACATATATATACGTAGAGATAAAAAGTAAGAATTTTATGGGGTAAATAATATATATACAAGTATTGAAGTTTCCGTTATATTTTCGGGGGGTTGAACATTTTTGCACTAATGTGTTATTACCATTATTTCACTTTGTTTCCCAAAAAAATAAAAAATAATAAAAATTAAAAATAAATAAATAAATAAATAAAAAATAAATAAATAAGTTGAATATATTAATATTTGAGATGGCGAGTAATTAGTGTAAACTATCTATATTGAGTTAAATAAGCTTGGGTGAGTATCGTATTAGTCGTGGACAAAAAAATAAAAATAAAATAAAAAAATCCCTAAATAGGAGTTGTTGATTTAACGGTGTATACTGTCTTCCATATAAATGGTGAAATTATATTTTTGTATTAAAGTATGGAAGAATAAGTGTTGATAAGATGAACGATTTTACGATGAGTCATGAATCAAGTAAAATTTTCAAGGGTGGAAAATGATTTTTATTATCCTGCGATACCATAGTATTCACCTGCTTGGCATAGACCGGCAGAGCGTTGTTCACCTGTTTGGCATAGTCCGGCAGAACGTTGTTCACCTACTTGGCATAGATCGGCAGAGCGTTGGCCCGTCTGGACTGCAAATCCCACAGGTGTACCCTTACCATTGGGGATAATAAATGGCCCTGACACTGTTGATCACATTAGATGATACAGTTGTGTAGGTCACGGTACTGTCGCAAACGCTGATCATGTGGTTAAATGATCCTATGGCTAGTAGGAAATGGAGTGCGGTATTTTATTATATGACATAAATGTTTGAATTGGTGAATTTAAAATGTTTGGAATGAGTTGATTTAAATTTGGTGTTTTAAATATATTATTTATTACATTGGTGGCAGTAGAAAATTGGTTTCTAACATGGAATGTGATATATGATAGTATCTTTTGAAAAAGTGGTGTTTCAAAAAAAAATAAAAATATATATATATATATAAGTCGTTTATTTTTTTTACATGGAAATTGGTGTTTGGTCCAACTAGCCATAGTATTCACCTGCGTGGCATAGTCCCGCAGAGTGTTGTTCACCTGCGTGGCGTAGTCCCGCAGAGCGTTGTTCACCTGCGTGGCGTAGTCCCGCAGAGCGTTGTTCACCTGTTTGGCATAGTCCAACAAAGCGTTGTTCACCTGCTTGGCATAGTCCGGCAGAGCGGTGGCCCGTCAGGAATGCAAATCTTGCAGGTGGTACCCTTACCCTTGGGGATATATAAGGGCCCTGGCACTGGTAGTCGCTGTAATTGACACCAGTCGTACGAGTTACGACTGCTAGTCACTGTAGTTGACGCGGTTGTACAGGTTGCAGTACCGTCGTAACTCCTGATCGTGAGGAAAACGATCTTACGGCTAGCAGGGAATTATGTTATTTTATTATATATAGGCGAGTTCATTTGTCAATTTGAAAACCGGTGTTATGTTGAAAATATTTGGTTGAGATTTTTGATATTGACGGTATGTTGGTTATATTTTGTTGAGATTTGAATATAGCCTGGTGGGGGCTATTTTTTATATTGGAAAGTGGTTTTGGATGAAAATATTTGAGGAAGTGGTTTTTGATAAAACTTGATCCATAAAATGTTTTTATACTACGAAAACAGTACATCGATAAATAATAACTCAGTTGTATATGTTGGTCCACTACTAACATTAGGCGGAGTTGGAATGTGGGAGATTATTGGGTTTTCATGGGGAAAGGATAATTTGAATTATCCTTGATATTGTTGAGTATTTTAGACAATGTATGGATATAATAATTTTATATACAATGATTGTTGATTTTTGTGACGTATCAGATTTTTTGTAATTGGGACGTATGTATTTTGATACATATTTATACGTGGTTATATGTTTGAGACGTTTTTTTTTTTTTTTTTTTTTTTGTGTGCATTGAGACATATTTAAGGCGCTTGGCCTTGTCAAATACTTGATTAAATACGGAGGCATGAAGGGAATTCTTATAGATGACCCGTTTGACGTATTTGATACGTATTAATGTGGTTTGGTGATGTTTATGTGTTTTGCGGAATATTTATGTGATTTGACGTGATTGAAACGTCTTTATGTGAATTTGACGTATTGCGAAAATTTATTAGTTGACGTTGGATTGTGGTGATATTTATAAAACGTTTACGAGATTATTGATTTTTTTTTATGAGAATATTGAGATTGATGATTTTTGGTTTCACAGGCCAGTTCACGTGAAATTGGACTATCTGTTGCGTTTGATATGTGGTTGCGAACCTGTTGGTGGAAATGTTAGATGGAAATATTGTTACAAATGAGTTGACTGGAAATGTTAGATAAAATGGATAAATGTTGGTTATGAAAAAGTTATTATCGGAATAAGATAGACCCAATCCACTAAGACTACCGTGATATTTTACAGATATATTGTATTTATTGTTATTGATTGTTTATTTTTATCAGAGTAGCGCAGCGGAAGCGGTTAGAAACATAAGATTCTTTGACAGTTGGTTATCTGTGTTAGGTGTTACTGACCAAAGTGCACCCTATTTGTTGGTTATTGGATATAATGTTGGCCACTGCGAATGAAAATATTGCGATGTTGGAACGAAAATTGATGGTTATGAATTAAGGGTGACTTTTGGTTATGGGACCCTACACAGAAACCATTATTCTAGAATTACGTGTGACTAACGTGACCATGCGGTGCGAATTTGATGTACTATTGTTTTAACAGGAATTTTAATTCCTATTGTTTTGACGAAAATTTCGAGACGAAATTTCTTTTAGGGGGGAATTGTAAGACCCCGATTTTTATATACGAACAATTTTAGTCGCATTTTATAATATTTCAAAAATATCGGGATGAATTGCGGTATTAATTGTGTGATTCAAAATATTAGGGATTGAATTGAAATTTTCACAACATTTAAAATTAGAATTGGGTTTAATTACTATCCTAACCTAATTGGAGGGGAGGTAAGTGCAAAATATATATATTATATATTTTGTATATAGAGAGAGAGGGGGGAAAGTTGGTGAAAGGAAGAATGGCATGGCCATTTGATCGGCCGTTGGATCATGCACACATATACACATATATACATATGTATACGTACATATATTCATACATATCCATACACCACGGGAAAGAGGAAGGAAAACTGACGAGAGAGAGGAAAGAAGAGAGAGAATCGGAGGTGGGTTCGCCGGTGAGGGTCGGTGATCGGTGATCGTTGCGGTCGTCGATGGGGCGTATGGCGTCGTTGATCGGTGATCGTTGCGGTCGTCGACGGGGTGTGTGGCGTCGTTAAATTTAGAGAGAGAGAGAGGGCGGTTAGCTCTAGCGGGTGTGGGATCGCCATTCGTCCGGTGACAACGGTGATCGAGTGTGTGTGTTTCGTGTGCGTGTGCTCCGTTTTATGTTTTATGTTTTGTGTTAATAGTGTGCGTGTGTGTTTTCTGTATGTTTGGCGTGTGTGTGTGGCAAGGGAGATGTCGGTTGTGTGGGTGATCGGAGTTTGCCGACGGTAAGTTAGAGAGAGAGAGAGAGTAGTGGGTGTGTGTGTTTTGTGTCTGTTGAGTGTGTGGATGTGTCGATCAGTTGTCCGGTGGTCAGTGTTTCGTGTGGTGTGTGTGTATTCGGAGCGGTGACGAAGGTGGTGGTTCGGTCGGTTCGGTGGTGGCGGCCTGAGTTTGGTCCGGCAGTGGAGGAGGTGATCGTGAGTGTGTGGGTGTGTTTGGCGTCGTCGATGGTGTGGGTAGCTGCGAGTGTGTGTGTGTTTGGACGTTCAGATGGTGGCAAGGGAGATCGCCGGAGTTGGGAGGAGAGAGAGTGAGACGTCTTCGGCTGAACGAGCGGCGCAAACAGAAGCAGAAAAGGAAGAAGAAAGAAGAAAAGAAAAAAAAAAAAAGAAATTACACGAACTATCCCAATAAAACTTAAAACTCATCTCGCGGACCGGTGGAAAATCCGGGAAAGGTAGAATTCTTGACTCTTTTCATATATGCATTTAATTGTCGTATTTTGTGAAATTTTACCTGTTGAAATTATCTGAAATATGTGGGACGATGCGAAATTTACGTGACGAGCAAGTTTACGTGGTTTTTGGTGTTAAATTGGGATCATGCGGAATTTATGTGATGAGCATGCTTACGTGGTTTGTGTTATATAAATTAAATGCATGTATTAGAGAGGTTGGAGTTTTACTGAGCGTTGACTCACAACCCCATAGTGTTTGGATTGCAGGATCAGCTAGGAGAAATGCGAGAGAAGAGATAAATATTCTATTTGAATTTCGTGTTGTAAATAATTTGTAAATATATTATTTATTGTTATAATTGGAGGAAACGGTAATTATAAATACTGTAGTGATTGTAAAATGTTTATTTCCAATTTGAATATATTAATATATATATATATATATATATATTGTTAATATAATTGGTTGATTTTTATATTGTAAAATTGGGACTTCAATTATAACTAGAAATCAGAGGTTTAAATTATTAAATTGGAAGTTTTGGCGCCGTTTTGAAAAAGGGAGAGTTAATTATTATAGAACAAATTGGGAGTCGCCATGTTTTGAACAAATCCGCGGATTTAACTCGAAATGCAACGTTGGATTAATTGGTGATATTTAAATGATGATTATTATATGAAATGCATTCCCGTCATAGAAATCGGCAATTAGAATCATCGCTATGATATATAAAAACTTACCGAATTTTGTAGTATCAAAGAAGTTGACTAGTCAGATAGTTGCTTTTAGGCTTAGGATTTTCTCTATAGGAGAAACCTTAGTCTCGTCCCTGGGAAACCGGGACGGGGCGTCACAGAAAGCCTATCAAAGCCTTTTAGTTTCATCTTTGAAAACAAAATCTCCTTGTAATGTCAAGGTTACATATGAAATTAAATTCCTCTTTGAATTCGTATCTTTTGTAAGCGAGAAAATTCGCACATTTGTTATTTCTTCGATTAACATTATGAATCTGAAAGTTATACATCGATCCATAATTTGAAATTGTGATTATCTAGACAATCCTCTTAGATTAGCTTAACCACCTCCATGACATCTATTTCAATGATTATTCTAGGATATCCTTCGTTAATAGCCACCTAGAGTCCTTTGTGCACTACTCTGATTTCCGCTTCAAGACTGCAACATTTCGAGAGAAAACCCTAGTAACCAAACTGCCAAACCCCGATGTGATCTTGTAATAGACCTCCAAAGCCTCTTGAATCTGTATTGCTCTTCTCACAACCATCATTTAACAACTATAAATCTAAAGAATGAGAGTGACACTTCAATTGTTTTATGGAATAAAAATATCCCTATTAGAAAGTGTTGAGTGTCACGATCTTAACTTGTCCAATGTTTGTTCTCGCACATACTCGCTTGTTCATGACCCTTTTCATTTGTTTTCTAGACTAATTTAACTCAGTTTTGTTTATTTCTTTCATTTCTTATAGAAAGACCCCATTATATCTCCTCGCGCATAATGATATCTATTGTGGTCACTTGTATTTTTTTACTTAAAGTATTATGTGTGAAGACATTCTCTTGAAATCATTTAAACCTTTCACACCTTGTAACCTTTGATATTAATACAATTGTTATTATTATTGTAATTATGTTATTCTCTACATTACCGGCATGTGTTGTTGTAGAAAAACTCGTTACTATTGAAATTGCTTCTGCTATTTAATATTCTCTAATCTTCATATTTGCTACTAAGCGATCCCCTAGTTAGCGTCGCACGGTCCGCTTTCTAGTCTTGAAAGGCTCGGCCTGTGACACTGAGCACAACTCGTTTTCCATTCAAAATAATTAACAACATTTTCAAATGTTTTCTAAATTTGAAATAAATATAAAACTGGAGGGATGAAATGTGCAATTTTACAGACCTGATGGTTCAAGTAAACACCCACGTGACAAAAAAAAGGTAACTTCCCCTGCGACGAACGGACGAAGGACCATTCGATCAACACGATCTCTCCCGGCGGAGTCTGTATCAAAATCAAGTTGCTAGATTCAATTATCTTCCTCTGCGATTTTTCATATCCAAATCCCTAGAAGATGTCGTCGGGGTTCAGCGGCGATGAAACCGCCCCGTTCTTCGGCTTCCTCGGCGCTGCAGCTGCCCTAGTTTTCTCATGTAAGAGCATCAAACCCTAACACTTTCCTCTGATCTCTGATTTTGGTCTTGTTCTATTCGATAATTGATGCAGATTTAAGTTTCCCTCTATTATAACTTTGATTTCTTTTGTACGCGATTGAATTGACTGTTGATTCTTGTGAATTTGTAGGTATGGGGGCAGCGTACGGAACAGCGAAGAGTGGGGTGGGAGTGGCGTCGATGGGTGTGATGAGGCCGGAGCTGGTTATGAAATCGATTGTTCCGGTGGTTATGGCCGGAGTTTTGGGGATTTATGGTTTGATTATTGCTGTGATCATCAGTACTGGGATTAATCCCAGGTCCAAATCTTACTATCTCTTTGATGGCTATGCTCATCTTTCCTCCGGGCTTGCCTGTGGCCTTGCCGGCCTTTCTGCTGGTATGGCTATCGGAATTGTTGGAGATGCGGGAGTTAGGTAATCCTTTTTGTCATTCCCTTTCTTATATGCTATGCATTTTGAGTTTCTATATTGTTCTATGATTGGTTGTTAATGTTTGTCAAAAGTTTCTTCTTTGTTCTTGGAAATTTATGGCTATCTTTTATGTCAATAATAGCATTTTCTTGCTTGTTTTGCTGTGTATCCTTGGACCAATCTTTGAACTTGTACACAATTGAGTTGCAGTAACTTTAGCACTAATTCTTGTAGCATTGGGATCCTCTTTTTTTTTTAATGGGATTCCGGTGGCAGGTCCCTTAATTTAAAAAATAAATAAATCCCCTACTCAGTGTTTTAATCCCGCACATTAAAAAAAGGCAAAAGGCCCAATACACACGCCTGTACCCCGTAGATGTGTTGAACAGAAACATCTGTTATTTGTATCTAACTTGTGGATAAATATTTGTTAGATGTAACAAATATTATACAAGTGCATGTAATATAGTTACATGTAATTTATAACTATTAACTTGTAACTAATTTTAGCAATATCTAACCAATATTCACTCTAATATAGATTCACCGATCAAGCTCTTTTTACGCTTCACATATAATGTGTGAGCGCTCGCGGGACTAATACGAAATCAAAAACCAGTTTAAGGGACTAATTCTAAATTTGTATTTTAAATAGGACAAATAACACATTACATTTTCTATTTAGGATTAATTGAGAATTATCCCTTTTTTTTTCTTTTTTTATTATGGGAATGCAATTGCAAATAAGTCAGAAATCAAGATTTCAATTCTTCAATTGTTGCTTTTTTGTCATTTTACTGATAAAGTTGAATAAAATGATTGTGCTACTACTTTGTTGGTGTGTCGAAATAGTAAATGCTTCTAGCAATTGGTCTACAGTTTCTGCATTCCTAATATCTCATAAATTCTTCGTAGTAATCACCTGCCGTTTGGATTGAGAGAAATGGAGAGAAGAGAAGAGAAAGTGAATTTATATAATCTTATCTTTCTGTCCATCTTGTTTGGTGATCGGTATTAAAAGAAAGGAAGAGAAAGTATAGTTATTATAGTGAAAACACCCTTCCGTTTTTAAAAAGAAACTTTCTCTCCAATCTCTTCCTTCCATCATAAAATTACCAAACAAGACAAACGAAGAGAAAACTAATACTTTTTCCTCCTCTTCTCTCCAATTTTCTCTATCGAACATACTTTTAGGGATCTTCATATCTGTGGTGGCATTTTTGAATCATTGTATGCTAAAATTGTTATTTGTTGGATCTCTTCATATTTGTTGTACTGAGGTTGCGTGTGTTATCAGATTAATGGCTTAATCTGGAGTAAAATGAAGTTCCATGCTGTAATTGTTTACGATTACGCTTTTAACAAGATGTTTAATAAGTGGTATTCAAATCGAATGGAATCATATTCTACCCTTTTAAAATTCAATTCCAACGTGCCAAACATCACGTGTGGTTTAAGAGTTGATATTCATATATATATATATATATCTATTATATAAAACATAACGGTTTTTTTGGCTGACTAGGACAAAAAAATATGACTAGGACAACTAAAATTGCTGACTAGAACAAATTAAATGCTAACTAGGACATTTTAAGACATAAATTGAGGACGTGTAAGGAAACTAGATTTGTCAAATAGGAAATCGGATTAATGTAAATGGAAATCAAATTAATATAGTATTGAATAATTAATTAGACAAATGCTGACTAGGACAAACAAAGTTGCTGACTAGGATATTTTCGAGATATAAGTTTAGAACCATAAAAGGAAATTGAAATTTAATTTGGAGCAAAAAATATTGGGATACATATATGACCCTAAATTAACATTAATTAGTAAAGATAATGCCTAAAATAACATTAATGTCTAATTTTTTTGTCCCAATCACATTAAATTTTCATTTAATTAATTTTAGGGTCAAAATTAACATATTAAGTTTAGAGCCAAAAGTTTAGCCATTTATATTATTTTAAGTAACGATTTATCCATTTTTCTCTAATTAAATTACTAATTAATGAATTAATTTAGACATTGATTCATCCAATTTTTCTTAATTAAACTACTAATTAGGATTAAATTTAATTAACTCTTCTTTCAGATCTCTCTCTCCCCAATTGCAGTGCGTTTTTCTCTTTTTCTACAGTTACTCACCCTAAGTGATTAAAGAACACATCCTATTTGTGAGCACGTGATCAACTATTTACTGTTAAAAATGTTCATATTTTGTAATTTATGCTGACTTTGAAATCTTTTATCTCTACCTCTTTATTTTGCTAAATTTTAGTTCGTTATGTGTTCATCAGACCTGAAATATTCATTTCATGTGATTGTCAGTTAACTTTTAAAATCATATTTTAAAATATTAATTAAATCTATCATATTTAAAAATCATAATCGCATTCATCGGATTATTTATCATTTTTAGCATAAAGAATAAAGAAAATCTCTTTAAATACGTTGTTTTGTCATCATTTTTGGTCATTGCTTGAAGGTTCGTGCACTACACACACATACATGCGTGCGCACACATCCACACACACATATATAAGATAATATATATTGAGTTTTCAGGAAAATGTGATTTTTTTTGTGAACTTATTTTATTTTAATTCTAGCGTAAATAGTTTGTTAAGTTTATACGTTATTCTTTATTTTTTTAAGTTATACCTTGATTCTATCCGAATAGGAGGTAAGGTCATATTATTATTGATTTCCCTTGCAATGTGTATGTTCATTTGAGATTCATTTTACGAAATTAATTATTGTCGTAAGAAATTGATTTTTGAATGCGTTTTATGATTTTTTTTTATTTGGTTAGGATTTTTCTTAAAAATGTTTTTTAAGTGTTTGTATTTGTAATAAGATTGTTTCGTAATAAAGCATAATAGTACTTTTATGCACGCGTTATGCACTAATTGTTCGGTACCATTATTTTGATTGGATAATTTCATAATTGTCATAATTTTTATTTCAATTGGTTTATAACTTACTTTGAAGATTAAATTATATATAAAACCGTAAAATATCATTGAATTTTTTATATTGTTGAATTTTTTTATATCAGTACAAGTTTTAGTCTCGATTGTTAATTACAATTGATGTTCGATTGTTAATGAGAATCAATTCTTATTTTTTGGGTCGGGTTGGGTTGGATTTTGTGTTTGCCAAACGCGTTTCCAAAAATCAAATCCAAATTTTTTGAGTTGAGTTGGGTTGGAATGAAATGGAAACACTAACCAAAAGGGCCCTAATTATCTACTTGGGAGTGTTTTGAGAAAACAATAACGAGAGAAAAATCTAAAAATAATTATTCCGTTGCCGGGACTTGAACCCGGGTCTCTCGAGTGAGAGCCGAGTATCCTAACCAACTAGACTACAACGGATTTGTGGCCATGTGCTTGACAAATAATATATCAATTAAAGAGTACAAATATGCTTCTACCATAATAACCTTCTGAATTCCAAACAGCCGGTGAGATTTCACATCAAAGGATTATAAAAGATTATCTGATATATAAAAAACCGTGAAAGCTACCAACTACTAATATTTTAACTTAAACATTTTGGTAACGTGGACTTGATTTGATAGGTATTAGATTAGTGAGCCACATAAGGTATTATAAATGATATTAGAGCTAATTCGGATAAGGAAATGACACCGTGGTGCGGTTGATAGAGGAATAAAGGTTGCGAAAAGGGGAAGAGGCCCGGGGATGGGTACCCTAATGTTCACCTATGCGCTACTAGATCTGTGTCCGCTTATAAATTGTTATTTATATCACCAATCAATGAGATGAATTGATCTAACACAATGAGGACGTCGCATCTTCGAATGGGGGCTTTTCATACTGTCGCGTGATGGGCTAAATATGGGCCGCATAAAACCCGCAATATCTAACAAAATACCATTAATATCCATGGCCATGTTTTGAAGTGAAAGGGCAAATATGTAATTTTCTTTTTAGTAGATAAAAACTTATGAAAGCCTATCAAAGACTTCTAGTTTCATCTTTGAAAACAAAATCTCCTTCGTAACGTCAGGGTTACACATGAAATTAAATTCCTTTTTGAGTTCGTATCTTTTGTAGATGAGAAAATTCGCACATTTGTTATTTCCTCGATTAACATACTGGATCTGAAAGTTATACATCGATCCATAATTTGAAATTGTGATTATCCAAACAATCCTCTTGGATTAGCTTAATCACCTCCATGGCATCTATTTCAACGATTATTGTAGGATATCCTTCGTTAATAGCCACCTAGAGTCCTTTGTGCACTACTCTGATTTCCACTTCAAGACTGCAACATCTCGAGAGAAAACCCTAGTAACCAAACTGCCAAACCCCGATGTGATCTTGTAATAGACCTCCAAAGCCTCTTGAACCTGAATTGCTCTTCTCACAACCATCCTTTAACAACTATAAATCTAAAGAATGAGAGTGACACTTCAATTGTTTTACGGAATAAAAATATCCCCATTAGAAAGCACATGTGTGTTGAGTGTCACGGTCTTAACTTATCCAGTGCTTGTTCTCGCACATGCCCGTTTGTCCATAACCATTTTCATTTATTTTCCAAACTAATTTAACTTAGTTTTGTTTATTTCTTTCATTTCTCGTGGAAAGACCAAATTATGTCTCCTCGCGCATAATGATGTCAATTATGGTCACTTGTATTTTTTTTGCTTAAAGTACTATGCGTGAGGACATTCTCTTGAAGTCATTCAAGCCTTTCACACCTTGTAGCCTTTGATATTAATACAATTGTTGTTATTATTGTAATTATATTATTCTTTATATTACCGGCATGTGTTGTTATAGGAAAACTCGTTGCTATTGAAATTGTTTCTGCTATTTAATATTTTTTAATCTTCAAGTTTGCTACTAGGCGATCCCCTAGTTAGCGCCGCACAGTCCGCTTTCCAGCCTCAAAAGGCTCGGCCCGTGACACTGAGCACAACTCGTTTTCCATTCAAAATAATTAACAACGTTTTGAAATGTTCTCTAAATTTGAAATAAATATAAAACTGGAGGGATGAAATGTGCAATTTTACAGACCTGATGGTTCAAGTAAACACCCACGTGACAAAAAAAAGGTAACTTCCCCTGCGACGAACGGAGTCTGTATCAAAATCAAATTGCTAGATTCAATCATCTTCCTCTGCGATTTTTCATATCCAAATCCCTAGAAGATGTCGTCGGGGTTCAGCGGCGATGAAACCGCCCCGTTCTTCGGCTTCCTCGGCGCTGCAGCTGCCTTAGTTTTCTCATGTAAGCGTATCAAACCCTAACACTTTCCTCTGATCTCTGATTTTAGTCTTGTTCTATTCGATAATTGATGCAGATTTAAGTTTTCCTCTATTATAACTTTGATTTCTTTTGTACGCGATTGAATTGACTGTTGATTCTTGTGAATTTGTAGGTATGGGGGCAGCGTACGGAACAGCGAAGAGTGGGGTGGGAGTGGCGTCGATGGGTGTGATGAGGCCGGAGCTGGTTATGAAATCGATTGTTCCGGTGGTTATGGCCGGAGTTTTGGGGATTTATGGTTTGATTATTGCTGTGATCATCAGTACTGGGATTAATCCTAGGTCCAAATCTTACTATCTCTTTGATGGCTATGCTCATCTTTCCTCCGGGCTTGCCTGTGGCCTTGCCGGCCTTTCTGCTGGTATGGCTATCGGAATTGTTGGAGATGCCGGAGTTAGGTAATCCTTTTTGTCATTCCTTTTCTTATATGCTATGCATTTTGAGTTTCTATATTGTTCTATGATTGGTTGTTAATGTTTGTCAAAAGTTTCTTCTTTGTTCTTGGAAATTTATGGCTATCTTTTATCTCAATAATAGCATTTTCTTGCTTGTTTTGCTGTGTATCCTTGGACCAAGCTTTGAACTTGTACACATTTGAGTTGCAGTAACTTTAGCACTAATTCTTGTAGCATTGGGATCCTCCCTTTTTTTTTTTTTTAAAAGGGGTTCCGGAGGCAGGTCCCTTAATTTAAAAAAAAAAAAATCCCCTACCTAGTTGCAACTTGTGTTTTAATCCCGTGCACTAAAAAAAGTCGGAATGCCCAATACATACGCCTGCACCCCGTAGCTGTGCTGAGCAAAAACATCTGTTATTTGTATCTAACTTGTAGATAAACTAGCGTATAACCCTTGCCTGAAGGCACGGGTTTTAACAAATTGAACATCAAATTATTTAACTTTTTCTACTACTGGATAATTTCAATTAATCACAATTAGGCATAAATTAATAATACGTGCACAAATTTAAAAAAATAAAATTATAGAACAATCGATATATTATTCTCAAGATCTTACTTCTGTTTTCAAATGAATAGAACAACACATAACACAACCAATAACAATCAACAAAACTTAACCAACGATTCAAAAAAAAATGAGAAATCACAATTTATTTCTCAAGTTCCACTTTATTTCATTTACTTTGTTTATATAACACTCTCATTTTCAACAATGGATTTTCAAACCAATATAACAATAACCAAGAATACAAAGATAAAAAAAATAAATCTTTGCAAAAATGAGATAATCAAATTTGATTATATAACAATACCCTTAACATTTCAATAATTGAACACTTATTATAAACAAAACTCATGCAAACAAAATTACATCATTTGAGCCCGATTGCAATAAAAAAAAAAATCTAATACAAATATAATGAAAAAGTTAACCAACTAAACCTAATTTGAGATAAATAAAAAAAAAAAAGGATGAAGGAGAGATTTCGAGGAGCATAATTAATAACCTATACTTTTTCGTGTTTTTTTTTTTCCTGACATTTGGAGAAATTATAAAGGAACACTCCATGTTAGAATATATTTCATTTATAAAAATTCGAAATGAACAAAAATAGAGTTTAGAAGGTGAAGTAAAAAATCTCTCTAAAATCTAGGAAATGAGAACATAAAATCTGTGAATAATTCCCAAAACATAAAATGAGAAACAAAAAACTTGGAACAAAAAATATGGGAATATAAATCTTCTGCTTTAGCACTGATCTATAAAACAAAATAAAAGTGAAACAAACTCAAGTGGTTTACCACAAATGTAGAAATAGAAACTAAAATCTGGAAAGAGAAACATAAAATCTAGGAAAATAGATCCTAGAAAATAAATTTTAAAACAGAAAATGGCAACAAAAAAAACTGGAAACATAAATAGTTGGTTTGAACTCTAATGACTAATCTATAATACAAAGTGAAAGAAACTAATAAAGTGATTTATGATGAATCGGGGACTTGAAGTTGAAGATCATGAATACGCTGGAGATAGTAACGCTTTAGACCTTCTTCACGAAATTATAGATGTTCTCTTCAATTTGAATTTTCAACAAAACAATTTGAAAAATAAATAAATCAGAGAAACGGAAGCCACAAACCCTAGCAAATCGGGTGGATTTAATGGCTAGATTGTCGATCATCGGATTCAAATCAAAAAAATAAAAAAATAGAGCAGTGATGGGTGCTGACAATGTGATGGATCTAACCTGAACCGAATCGACGGTGAACCTGAATTACATAATCGATGACAGATTAAACGACGCCGATCTGAAAATGAACCGAATCAAAGACGGACATGTTAATCGTCAAATGGGAACACAAATGGGAACCATAAAGATGTTAGAAACACAAATGGGAATAAAAACACAAAACGAATATAGAAGAGACACAAATGGCGATTGCAACATTTGTTTTTCTGTTGCAGAGGAGATACACAAATCGGAACAGAAGAAAAAAAAGTAGAAAACAATTTATTGAATATTACCCAATTTTAATCTCAGATCTGGTGAAAAATTGGATTCATATTTAGATTCATCCCCCAACTCTCTCAGCCGCCACCTCAATCATTCTCAGCTCCGTAACCGTTGCAATCGCAGATCCTCGACCCTCTCAACCTCGGCCAGCCCCCTCTCAGTCGCAAGCCCATCATAGGTCATTCCTCGTGTATGTGCCTATTTATCTTGAGAGAGAGAGGGAGATCGTGATGGACATAGAATGAGGAAAGAAGTGGGAGGAAGAGAGGATTGATAGAGATGGAGGAGGCGGAGAGAGAGGCAATTGGAGATAATTTAGGGTTAGAAGGTAATATGAGAGAGAGATTGACATAATTAAGTTGCAAACCTTCCTGTTCAGAAAATGTGAAAATGGAAAATTTTGATTAGTTAACTAAATTAACATTTAAATTAAGAGAAATTAGGTATCGATGCCTAAAATAAAATTAGTGTACCTTAATCAATGCTCAATTAGAAAAAATTAAGTAAATCAATACCTAAAATAAAATTAATTTGTCTCAATCTATCCTAGTCAGCAAATTTGTTTAGCCTCGTCAGCAATTTTAACTTGTAATTAATTTTAGCAATATCTAACTAATATTTACTCTAATATGGATTCACCGATCAAGCTCTCTTTACGCTTCACATATAATGTGTAAGCGCGCGCGGGACTAATACGGAATCAAAAACCAATTTAAGGGACTAATTCTAAATTTATATTTTAAATAGGACAAATAACATATTACATTTTCTATTTAGGATTAATTGAGAATTATCCCCTTTTTTTTTTCTTTTTTTATTATGGGAATGCAATTGCAAATAAGTCAGAAATCAAGATTTCAATTCTTCAATTGTTGCTTTTTTGTCATTTTAGTGATAAAGTTAAATAAAATGATTGTGTTACTACTTTGTTGGTGTGTCGAAATAGTAAATGCTTCTAGCAATTGGTCTACAGTTTCTGCATTCCTAATATCTCACAAATTCTTCGTAGTAATCTGGATTGAGAGAAATGGAGAGAAGAGAAGAGAAGAGAAGAGAGAGTGAATTTATATAATTTTATCTTTCTGCCCATCTTGTTTGGTGATCGATATTAAAAGAAAGGAAGAGAAAGTATAGTTATTATAGTGAAAACACCCTTCCGTTTTTAAAAAGAAACTCTCTCCAATCTCTTCCTTCCATCATAAAATTACCAAACAAGACGAACGAAGAGAAAACAAATACTTTTTCCTCTTCTCTTCTCTCCAATTTTCTCAATTGAACATACTTTTAGGCATCTTCATATCTGCGGTGGATCTCTTCATATTTGTTGTACTGAGGTTGCATATGTTATCAGATTAATGGCCTAATGTGGAGTAAAATGAAGTTCCATGCTGTAATTGTTTACGATTTCGCTTTTAACATGATGTTTAATAAGTGGTATTCGAATCGAATGGAATCATATTCTACCCTTTTAAAATTCAATTCCAATGTGCCAAACATCACGTGTTAAGGTTTAAGAGTTGATATTCATACATATATATCTATTATATAAAACATGACGATTTTTTGGCTGACTAGGATAAACTTATGACTAGGACAAAAAAATATGATTAGGACAAATAAAGTTGCTGACTAGGAGAAATTAAATGCTGATTAGGACATTTTAAGACATAAATTGAGGACGTGTAAGGAAATTAGATTTGTCAAACAGGAAATCGGATTAATGTAAATGGAAATCAAATTAATATAGTATTGATTAATTAATTAGACAAATGCTGACTAGGACAAACAAATTTGCTAACTAGGATATTTTTGAGATATAAGTTTAGGGCCATGAAAGGAAATTGAAATTTAATTTGGGGCAAAAAATGTTGGGATACATGTATGGCCTTAAATTAATATTAATTAGTAAAGATAATGTCTAAAATAACATTAATGCCTAAATTTTGTCCTAATTACATTAAATTTTTCAATTAATTAATTTTAGGGTCAAAATTAACATATTAAGTTTAGAGCCAAAAGTTTAGCCATTAATATTATTTTAGGTAGCGATTTATCCATTTTTCTCTAATTAAATTACTAATTAATTTAGACATTGATTCATCCAATTTTTCTTAATTAAACTACTAATTAGGATTCAATTTAATTAACCTTTCTTTCAGCTCTCTCTCTCTCTCTCCAATTGCAATGCGCTTTTCTCTCTTTTCTGCAGTTACTCACTCTTCAAGTAATTAAAGAACACATCTTATTTGTGAGCACGTGATCAACTATTTACTGCTAAAAATGTTCATATTTTGTAATTTATGCTGACTTTGAAATCTTTTGTCTCTACCTCTTTATTTTGCTAAATTTTAGTTCGTTATGTGTTCATCAGACTTGAAATATTCATTTCATGTGATTGTCAGTTAACTTTTAAAATCATATTTTAAAATATTAATTAAACTTATCATATTTAAAAATCATAATCGCATGTTCATTGAATTATTTATCATTTTTAGCATAAAGAATAAAAAAATCTCTTTAAATGCGTTGTTTTGTCATCATTTTTTGTCATTACTTGAAGGTCCTTGCACTACACACACATACATGCATGCGCGCAAGTGCACACACATCCACACACACATATATAAGATAATATATATTGAGTTTTCAGGAAAATGTGATTTTTTTTGTGAACTTATTTTATTTTTATTTTAATTCCAGCGTAAATAGTTTGTCAAATTTATACGTTATTCTTTATTTTTTTAAGTTATACATTGATTCTATCCGAATAGAAGGTAAGGTCATATTATTATTGATTTCCCTTGCAATGTGTATGTTCATTTGAAATTCATTTTACGAAATTAGTTATTGTCGTAAGAAATTGATTTTTGAATGCGTTTTATGGTTTTTTTTTATTTGGTTAGGATTTTTCTTAAAAATGTTTTTTAAGTGTTTGTATTTATAGTAAGATTGTTTCGTAATGAAGTATAATAGTGCTTTTGGGTTTTCTTAATGAAGCATAATAGTATTTTTAGGCACGCGTTATGCACTAACTGTTCGGTATCATTATTTTGATTGGATAATTTCATAATTGTCATTATTTTTATTTCAATTGGTTTGTAACTTACTTTGAAGATTAAATTATATATAAATCCGTAGAATATTATTGGATTTTTTTATATTGTTGAATTTTTTTATATCAGTACAAGTTTTAGTCTCAATTGTTACTTACAATTGATGTTCTATTGTTAATTATTATCGATATTTAAATGAATAGGTGTATTATAGTAGTCTTGATTGTTTTATTGTTAATATTCAAATGTAATAGATGTAGAATATTGTCTAATAGATAAAATTATATTATTTTTTTTTTATTTGGTTATTCTGAAGGCACGGGTTATACGCTAGTGTGTATATATATATATATATATATATATTGTCTTTGTTAATGTTTTTTTTGGGGGATCTATGGCAGAGCCAATGCACAGCAGCCAAAGCTCTTTGTTGGTATGATCCTGATTCTGATTTTTGCGGAGGCCCTGGCTCTGTACGGTCTCATCGTAGGCATCATCCTCTCTTCTCGAGCTGGTCAGTCCCGAGCAGACTAAGACAGATGGATGGAGGTTGCTGATTTTTATATTTGGGGTTGTAAGATTAGATTCATGTCATGTCTGGCATTAAACTCTCTTTTGAGCACAAAAATTGGGCTATTATAATTGTTTTGCTTCAATTTTTCTTAACTTTGCTGGTGTAATTGTTTGGTGATATGTGAGACTGGAATACGAATGAACAAACAGTCATTAATTATCTACTTGGGAGTGTTTCTGGGAAAAATTAACGAGAAAAAAAAATAAAAATAATTATTCCGTTGCCGGGACTTGAACCCGGGTCTCTCGGGTGAGAGCCGAGTATCCTAACCAACTAGATTACAACGGATTTGTGGCCTTGTGCTTGACAAATAATATATCAATTAAAGGGTACCAATATGCTCCTACCATAATAACCTTCTGAATTTCGAACAGGTTTCACATAAAAAAAAAAAAATTGTTATAAAAAATTTATATAAAATACCATTATAGCTAAAATATTTTGATAATGTGAACTTGGTCCAATAGGTATTAGGTTAGTGGGTCACATGAGATATTATAAATGATATCAAAGCTAACTCGGATCAGGAAATGACACCGTAATGGGGTTGATAGAGGAATAAAGGTTGCAAAGAGGGGAAGAGGCCCGGGGATGGGTACCTTAATGTTCACCTATGCGCTACTAGATCTGTGTCCGCTTATGGATTGTTATCTATATCATCAATCAATGAGATGAACTGATCTAACACGACGAGGACATCGCATCTTTGAATGAGGGATATTATAAGATTCCACATCGAAAGTATTAAAAAAAAAATTGTCTGATATATAAAGTATCATGCAAGCTACTACCAGTACCTTAGTTTAAGTATTTTGGGCCATATGGACTCGTCCTAAAAAGTATCAAGCCAGTGGGCTGCATGAGGCCCGGTCTTGTTAGGAAACTCTTTATCTCTTGGCTGAATAGCATATTTGCAAGTTGTACAAAAATTATATATCTTGGATGAAGCATATTATACTTTGAAATTTATTACAAAAAAATTCTTTTGCTTGAGCCAAGCATGCATGGTATCATGGCAGCACGCTGGACATGGTGTGTGGAAGAAGATGTTGATGTAATTGGGTGGCTGCAGTTTGCCTTTTGTGGTACCATCATTACCATGTTGGTAGAACAGTGGTTGCTTCAAGCAATGCAATTGGTACCATAACTCTATACCTAGTTTAATATTGTTTCCCCCATCTAACAATGTGTTTGCGCCGTGAGGCATAAGACTTAAGACAGTCTATTAGCCTCATGATTACTGTATTTGTAAACTAGCGTGGAAACATTAAAACGAAAACGTATATTTTGGAATCGGAAGACCTGTTTACAGCCCGTTTTTCGTTTATTCTCTCGTCGATAAGAAAAAAATATAACTAGAGTATTTTTCAATAATATCCACACATTCACTAATAAAGGCTACTCAAATTTTCAGTAATCTGATACAAATTAGAAACTTTAAAGGTATCAATGCCTATTTATAGAGAAAATCTCAAAGGATATGCCCTTTCCAATGAGCATATACTGAATAGAACTTGGGATCAAGAGTTACATCCATTCAGATAATGACTATTTATGGAACTTGGACCCATGTGGATGTTTCACGGGTCGACCTGATCCACTCCATAGTCCAATGGTATTACTCTTCCCTTCTTTATTACAGGCTGTGGACCCTCCTCTTCTACTCTGGGTGGTGGAAGGGTGCAGCCTAAGGCACCCCCCTCTCTCTCTCTCTCTCACAGTTTTCTTCAGTTGGTTGTCATTGAGATTGTGGGTGGGGACAAGATCTTGCTGTCTGTAGGAAGTTTTTATGGTCACAGGACCCTTATAAAAAGGAACAGTTTTTCTTGTCCCTCGGACATTCTGAATTCAAGATGGGCTCCAAAAGAAGCAGCCTGTGTATACTTCTGTTCTTTGCCATAGCCATAGCCAATGCCACTGACCTACCAGAAGGAGATAAAGATGTCCAGAAAGGAAACAAAACTTACAATGATGTTGTGGTCAACAGCAAGAATAAGTACAAAGGGGGCGGTGAGTATGGGTGGGGATGGGGGGGTGGTGGTGGTGGAGGAGGGGGAGGCGGTGGTGGCGGCGGAGGCGGCGGCGGCGGTGGGTGGGGTTGGGGAGGAGGAGGGGGAGGTTGGTGGAAATGGGGATGTCGGAGATCACAAACGAATCCCAGAGGAAGAAGCTTCCGCTACAGAAGAAGCCGCATGCATTTCAGGAGTGGCGATTATAAGCTTGGGGAATTTGCGCAGTGTATGGGAAGAGGAAGGTGCAGAGGCATGCGGCTGGACTGCCCTCTTCACTGCGGCGGACCTTGCTTTTACGACTGCGTTTATATGTGCAAAGCTCACTGTCGTCGCTAATTATTATTTTTATTTACATTTTAACCCCCATTCTTTTTTCTTTTTTACCTTTTACGGCTTAATTTGTGCATGTATGTGTATGGCTTATTAGCTTAGGATGATTCTGCCTTAGGAATATGCTAAAGAATTGTTTGGTTGAGTTTTTTTTTTTTTGAATCTTGCATGAGGTTGTAACCTTAAAAGTTTGCTTTTAGCACATACCATGTTTTAATTAATTTGTCCTTCTTTCTTCGATTTATATATTGATTTTAAAACCTTTAACTGATCGATCTTGGACAAAAAATTAACATCTATCAGTAACTACAATTCCCAATTTATGTATGAAATTTGATTACAGATGAATGATACAATTCCCGACTTGTATGAATTGACTACGAGAGAATAAGAGATTCATAACTTTCATTCTGATACCATGATAGAAGATTATAACTTGAAACTATATAGTGTTAAGTGAAATAATTCTTTTGATTTATATAGTAATTTTAGAATTGGTAATAGAATTTAACACAATAAATTATTTTGAGATCTATACGTATATGATAGTTTTAACTAGACGAAATAAATATTATAACCAGACAAGGAACCGTAAAATTGGATGATATGTATCCTGGCATACACTTCATTTCCTCAATATATGTATGTTTGAAAAATAATTAACAATGTTTTTTAATTTGTGAGATTAAAATTAATATTCAATTCAAGGGACTAATTACGTAATTTAGTAAATCTTCACTTTCACGTAAACATACAATTCATTTTTTTTTAATTTTTTTTACAGTAAAGTGTGTCCATATCAGTTTAAACGCACCTTGACTAATCGCTTTCCTAAATAATTTTAAAGACGTTATTGTCTACGTTCATTTCATTTATATTTTTTTTTGATATACATATATTGGAAGAAGGGGTTGAACTTTAGACTTTTTACAAAGGAGATAAACTAAGGCCCCGTTTGGTTAGTGTTCCCAATCCAACTCAACCCAATCCAACCCAAAAATTTTGAGTTTGATTTTTAGGAACGTGTTTGGCAAATACAAAACTCAATCCAACCCAACCAAAAAAATAGGAATTGATTCTCAAAATGTTAAGGAAATGAGAAACAAAAAAAATTTATTTTTTTTTATGCCCAAAAAACTCAACCCAAAGTTCTTAACTCCGGCCACCGTCCGACGACCACCCGCCGCTGGTCACTGTCCACCGCCGCCGGCCACTTTCGGCGACCGTCGCCGGACACCGTGCGTCGCCGCTGTCCACCGTCCGGCCACCACCACCGTCCGCCCGTCCGGCCACCGTCTGACACCACCGCCGCCGCCGTCCAGCAACCGTCGCCAAACACAAAAAAAAAATTAAAATAAATAAATTAATTTTAAGATAAAATCGTTACCAAATACATTCTGTTCTCAGCACAAAACAAAAATTGTCGTTATCAAACGTAATTTTGTTTCCAAAATTCTCAACTCAACTCAACCCAACCCATTCCAGTTGGGTCCAGAAAAAATTGGGAACACAAACCAAACCCTCCCAAAATATCCATTAAACTAAAGTCTAGGATAATAGGCCTTGAGATTTTTTTTGTTTGTTTTTTTATTTTTTTTCCCGCTGAAAGTTCGTACAAAGTCTTTAAAGTAAAAAAGTTCCGGCGCATTTTGAAAGTTGAAATTCGAAATCGCCTCTTATATCCGCGACTTTGACTTGACGACTGCCCGTTACAGAGACGCGCGGTGCACTCAATCTTCGGAACAGAAATGGAAGCAATCAGAAAGCAAGCAACGAAGCTCAGAGAGCAGGTCGCCAAGCAACAGCAGGTATGAATTCCTCTCTCTCTCTCTCTCACACACACACACACACACACACACACACACACACAGAGGCGGACATGCCCTAAATCGATTCACCGAGTTGTAGATCAAAAACAGTTGTTGTTTCTTCATCTTTAGAATGCATCTGTCCGGTATTCAGTTAGTTCTATCCATCGTTGACTCTGATTGCATCTCTTCGTCTTCAATTTTGTGTGCGTGGATTGTATGCTGTGTTCGTAGTTCAATAATGCTCCAGCTATTACTGTAATCAATTCTGTAGAAAAGTGTTTGATCTGTTCATGTTATGGTTTGATCCAAGTTTTGAGATATTAAATTGTATCTTTGTGAATGCTACCTGTTCTGTTACCGAATTAAACAGAGCTAATTAGGTTATTGATAAATCGATTTAATCATTCTATCTGTAACCTTCTTCTGCACTGTTTGTCGCTGATTATCCCTCCTCTCCATTCTTTTCTCAATGTCACAATAGGCTGTTCTCAAGCAGTTTGCTGCTGGACTTGGAGGTCGGGAAAATGCTGTTACAGGTGAAGTAGAATTGCAGAACCATCAGATACTAGAGAAACTTTACATTTCGACTCGAGCAGCCAAGGTATTGAATCATTCTCTTGAAGTGTGTTTGGATATGGAATTACATTGTTTCATTTGCAAATCCGTTGTTTGAGTAAATATTTCGAAATTCAATTTTTATTGATTTAATGTCATTTTACAGCACCCCCGCCTCCCAAAATCCAATTTAAAAAATCCAAGGAATTTTACAAGTTCCTATCGGAAGTAGCCAAACAAGAAATTTTAACTTATGAATTTCAGAGATCCCATAACAGAATAAAATCTTCTCCCAAAATACTTCACCAAAACACCTAAAATAATATGAATTTCTAACTGTAATTTTTTATCCTGGACCTGTTTAACTTGTATTTCTTATTCACCAGCACTTTCAAAGGGATATTGTCAGAGGTGTGGAAGGTTATATTGTTACTGGATCCAAACAAGTTGAGATAGGTGGAGAATCGTAGCCTCATCATCGTTTTTGTTTATCTAAAGCTATATTAGCTATAAATGTTATTGTAATTTCTTCTACAGGCACTAAGTTGTCTGAAGATAGCAGGAAGTATGGTGCACAAAATACGTGCACCAGTGGGACTACATTATCAAAAGCCGGCTTAAGTTATAGCAGAGCTCGTGCTGAATTGGAAAAGGAACGAGGGGACTTTATAAAAGCCCTAGGCACACAGGTTGGTGCATCTATTGTTCGTGCTCTCCTTTAAATAGACTTATTTGAGATATAAATTCCAATTACTACTACCAATAGTAGAGGAAGAGATTAGAAAGAGTGCTAATTAAAATCTACCTTGATTGGCTTTAATAATATCAGCAGGATTTCAACTCATAAAAACCCAATTGCATTATTCACATCACTCCAATTTTTTCCACATTTTTCATTCTAGAATGTCAAATTTGTTGGTTAAATATAGGTTTTTAGTTGGATTGATTCTTGATCCAGGTTGCTGAGCCTTTAAGAGCAATGGTATTGGGAGCTCCATTGGAGGATGCTAGGCAACTTGCTCAAAGATATGATAGAGTGAGACAAGAAGCTGAAGTTCAGGTAATATTGGATTGGATACAGAGTATGACACTGTCATATCTCTCTCTCTCTTGATGCACATTGTGATTTCTTCTAATTTCACCCTTCATGGATTTTGACCTCATTTTCCTCAAGCTTCTTGCTGTTTCCAATGTGAGTGAAAATTATTGACTAATTTTCACGACTTTCATTCTTTTATTGGCCCAGACAGGTCATTGAAGTTTCCAGACGCCAAGCAAAAGTGAGGGAATCAAATGGTAATCCCGATAGCATACTGAAGATGGAAGCTGCTGAAGCAAAGCTCAAGGAGCTGAAATCAAACATGGGTGTATTGGGTAAAGAAGCTTCTGCTTCAATGGCTGCAGTGGAATGTCAACAGCAGAGGTTGACACTCCAACGACTTATAGCCATGGTACATGACATCATTTTTACTCCCTTGTTTGATGTAATAAGCTATATTCAGTTCTTTATTCTTGTCTACAAGAATCTGTTACTCATATATGTTTCGGCTTTGAAGGTTGAGGCTGAGCACGCTTATCATGAGAAAGCTTTACATATACTTGATCAGCTCAGGCATGAGGTATATGCTGATATGGGCAACTCTTCTATGTTGTATTGAAGAATATTCACTCATTTTATTACAGCCTTGCCGAACTGTTATACTAGGTAGACTGACAGTGTGTCAATTGGTAGATGTTGGCAGAGCGTCAAAGAACCGATGCTGCTTCTAATCCAGCAGCAGCTAATAGGGCTATGCCTCCTCTTTCCCCGTCTTACCATGAAGTTAATGATTCATTCTCTTCTCATTCATATGATGGGACCATGGGTAGCACAGGTTACTTCTTGGCAGAGGTGACTGATAATTTTATCGACAATTTTTAATTTATTATATTGTCATTAATGATTTGATGACATTACTGATTTTATCGACAAATTTTAATTTATTATTTTATCATTAATGATTTGATGACATTACTGATTTTATCGACAATTTTTAATTTATTAATGATTTGATGATATTAAACCTGACGGAGGGGATTGCCCTTGATAGATCACTATGGCATAAATGGATTCATGTAGTCGATCTTACATAAAATCATACTTGCTTTCATTTAGTGAAAACATATTGAACTTGAGAGTGTTTGGTTTCGTGGAGAAGGTGTTTTGGAATTGGAATTGAAAATGAATGCAAGCAAAAATCCAAAAATTTACATGCATTAAATCTACTTCCAATTCCAACACTTCAATTCCGTGCTACCAAACACTACCTTAGTGACTTGACTATGTTTATTCATTTCTTGGGGTCATATTGTAGGTCATACATTCGTATGAAGCCGAATCTGATGTGGAATTAACTTTATCAGTTGGAGACTACGTTATAGTTCGACAGGTTCTTTCTGCCTCTCCTTTTTTTTAACATGTTCTTGCTTTTGGCATATGTTTACACACTCATATATATATGCACACACACATATGTATCTATATACATATATATTTCACATTCAATCAGTGGGCTATAATCCCTATATTAAGAAGAAAAAAATTAGATGCAATGGTTGTAAATTTGACATGGTTCAGTCGTCTGTCCAATCACAATGTCCCATGTATGTAAGTGGATCCCACCTATTTCTAAATAGGATTCACATGGAAAAAGAAAATATTTCATTGGTCGGCCTAATTTTGTTTACCAACATAATTTTGTAAATATGTTCCAATTGACAATTATAGCCGTGGACTTTTGGGCATAATGTATAATGTAGAACTTCTCACCACAACATTAAAAATTAGATGTGAACATAGCCTTTAATTTGCGTAGTCTTAGTTATGTCACTCAGCCCGGAAGAAAGACATATTACATATACCCTAGACTAGCTTGATTGAGGTGGTTGTACTTTAGTTTAAGCCAGAATCTCAGTTGTTTTTTTTTTTTTTTTGAGCAGATGAAGTCATACATTTCATTATAGGTACATTTTCTTGTACATCATATTTTCAGGCAAATAGTCTCAAGTAAATTGGTGTCATTTGTTATTATATGACTAGGACAAGGTTACCCATACCAAGCAACCTGTGGAAATCCTTGCACCGGATGAGTTTTACATGGAGAAGGACCTCGGGGGTGAAGAGTAAGTAGTTGCTTAGGGGAAAGGGAGAGTAGAACCTACAATTGCATCTTACTTTCCCTCTTATTTATAAGCTTGCAAGGGGGGAAACGATAGATTATGGAGGTATGTTAGCGCCAACGAGGTTTGATGTTGTATTAAGGAGCCTCTCATGCATGTTGCATGGTGGGACCAGTCTATATGGGGAAGAGACACTTGCATGTGTCCATGCTGGATATTTTTGGGATCGGGCGGAATATCGGGTCCCGAATACCCTGGGGATTGCCTACTCTCAGTCCCTCAAACGGCTGATACGTTGCCACATCACCACCCCTTCGTGGGCTATGGAGTTGACACATGGACGGTCAATTTCCTATCCACATCGGTTGTCATTGGCGTCATTTGTTTGTTATATAACTAGTAAAAGGTTACCCATATCTGGCAAAACACAATCCAATGCTAACTAAAGATTCTGTTTGGGTGGCAGGTGTCAAATGAAGGATGGGCTGAAGGCGAGTGCAAGGGCGAAGCAGGGTGGTTTCCATTTTCCTGCGTTGAAAGGCAAGATCGTGTTCTTGCCAGCAAGGTGGCCGAGGTTTTTTGAACTGCTTGCACGTAGTTTCTTCTAACGTTGTTCCTTTTCGATCCGACAACAATGCTCACATTTTGGACAGTGGAACAACGTTTTCTCCGAAAGACAGGTCAGCTTTTCAATCTATTTTGGGGCAATGCCTTATAGAATGACGTGTTCTATGACGAAATTTAACACCCTTATAATAATTTATTTAGTCCTCTGGAATGACTCAGCCACGAGTCTTTGGGTGTATAAGACAATGAGTGTAGTTAGTTCTCAGTTTCCGTTACCTTTTTTATTTTGCTGACGTAAGTGTGTTGTCCCACCGCCAAAACTTAGGATAAATTTAAGGCCGTCACACTAATTTTCTGAGCTGTCCCATCATAGAAAATATTCGGCACGCTTTGTCACCACCACAACCAACACGAGATTGACAGTTGTTAGGTCGGTGCTATTATAACTTCCAATTTGACACGTGGAATTATTATTTTGAATTATCAGACATTCATTGATTGTGGTACATCACGTCGGCGTGTTACATGGTGTTTATCATTGAATATTTACAAAGCCAGGTATGGAGGGAAAATGGGAGGGAAATAAAAATAGAAACAAAAAATGCATAATTTCCTAAGCAAATTTTTATCCCCTAATTTAAGAGGAAATTGAAGGAAAATAAGAGAATTTTTTAAATCGACACTAAAACTATATTTATATTCTTGATAATAGAATTTTTAATTTACTTTTCTAATTTATAAAGATTAATTAGTAAATTCAATTCCTCTTATTTTTCTTTTCTGACAAAATATGAATTCTTATATTCTCCTTTTTTTATATTTTTTTAACCAAACATGATCAGTAAAATAATTTTTCTTTCATAATGAATAAAAATATTATTTTTATATTTTTCTTTTTCTTCTACTTTTTCATCCTTCTAACTAGACATACCCTCGGGAAGGATTCGAACTGGACATAAAGTACTAAACCTTGATTTCTTGTATATGTCACATTACTTTCTATAAAAGTCATTTGCAACATTCACATGTGGAAAGTTACTTAACTTTTAATCATGAAACTTTACATTGAAACTAATTTTTGCCAATTGCCACATCCCCATTCACGGCCATGTCCCTACTACACTTGAGAATTTTGTGGATGGGACGAGACAGGAAAGGAGTGTCTTTCCCTCTCAATATCCCAATCTCTATGCCTTGTCTAGTCTTCTTCATCATCCTCTTAATTCCTTTTAAGGATGTCATATTCTTACTAAACACATCCTATTTCTAATCCTCAATTACTACCCAAAACGGCCAAACCCCCAAGAACCAGAAGGCAACCAAAAGGACAAGTAATAAAAGGTGTTTGTCTGACCCTTAAAATGAGCTTTTCAATGTCTTTTATGGTGGTTGTTTGGAGTTCAAGTCAAAACATGTACACTAATTAGGCTAATTTGTAATAATGAAGTTTGAAGACTTTTTTTTGTTTTCTCAAATGTTAGGAAAAAGATGGTTTGAATACTAGATCTCTCATTAGGGAGGCATACTAGATAACTATAAAGTTACAAGATTAAGTTCGATAACTATAATATGCTGCTATTTCGGGATTTAATAAAAAATTAAGGGTTAATTTTAAAATTTGTTTAGGGTTAATTGCAGTTTACCATTTGTAATTTGATAATAGGTACTTTATTCCTTAAAAGTGATTTTTTTTTTCTTAACAGAATTAACAAATAAATTTAAATCTTGCCAACCAGGGTTTGAGTGTTTTGAGAGTACTACAAGAATTAAATTTTGAATTTAATTCTAAATGTACTAATGCTGAAGTAGGGGAGTGCGCCCTTAAGATCGTTCGGAGAGATGATTAGTCGAGGTGTGCGTAAATTGATCAGAACACACTTTACCATAAAAAATAAATAAATAAATATATATATATATATATATATATATATATATATATATATATATATATATATATATATATATATATATATATATAGCAAACAAACTCACATGCCATATCTTTGATTTGACTAAAACAAATTTTATTTTGAATAATCTATATATGCTTGAATTAATCTCAAAAAATATTATAATTTAAAATTATGAATTTTAATAAAAACATTAAGATGATACTCAAATCAGCCTTTCTTTCTTTTTTAGGAAAATGTTTATTTTATATGAAAATTAAAAAAATTAATATACAAAATTGATCATATATATATATATATATATATATATATATATATTTTTTTTTTTTTTTTTTTTTATCAAATTCTAATAATTTATATACACTATTCTATGTTTTAAGCGGTGATGAATTTAATTTTTCAATCAATTTTTACATTTGATGTAAGTATTATTAATAATATTTTAGAGTATTTAAAAAAATTGATGCATGTCAAATTTCCCTTACAAGATTCAATTTTTTCAACAAAAGGGGGGGGGGGGGGGGGGGGGTATTATTAATAATATTTTAGAGTATTTAAAAAAACTGATGCATGTCAAATTTCCCTTACATTTCAAGATTCAATTTTTTCAACAAAAGGGGGGGGGGGGGTATTATTAATAATATTTTAGAGTATTTAAAAAAACTGATGCATGTAAAATTTCCCTTACATTTCAAGATTCAATTTTTTCAACGAAAGAGAGGGGGGTGGGGGGGTATTATTAATAATATTTTCGAGTATTTAAAAAAACTGATGCATGTCAAATTTCCCTTACATTTCAAGATTCAATTTTTTCAACGGGGGGAATACAAACGGTTGGGGATAGAGATTTCAAACACTTGACATCTTGAAAACACAAGATTCAATTTTTTCAACAAAGCTTATGTGAAACTTTCTATGGCTCCATTTAGGAATTCAGCAAAAAAAAGTAAAAAAAAAAATATTTACAAACACCAAAAAGGAAAGCAGCTTGACTGATTGATGCAAGGAAATGAAAGGATAAAAAGAAAAAACTCAACTGGATTGGAGCTTCATAGAACAAAACCAGACTACAAGAAAATAAAAAAAAAAAAAAAAAAAAAAAAAAGACAAACAGATCAGTAACCTTGTGGGTAACTGATCTGATTGGATAAGGTTGTCTGTTACTACCAATAAGTTCTAGGTCTCTTGGTGGCTAAGGATTGAGGACTGATCTGAGGAACAGTAAAACCACCGTCGTCTCCGACCTTCCCGATAGATTTAACGTCGGCAACTTCCTTAAACCCTCCGATTAGGCCGCCGAATCCCATGTTCGGAGATGGGTATGCCTGATTCGTCGGAAAAACAGCCGCCGGAGGAGCTTGCGGTACCCAAATCCCCATGTTTTCCGATGACAAAGATCTCATATTCGTCTCCATCTCACTATCCCAAAAGGGTATTACCTCCCCACCATTATTACTCTGCAACAAAAACAATTAATCCATCATCCTTATAGATAGATATAAAGAACGGCTGAGATTTGCGTAGACGAATATTATATAGATAGAGACTGGAGAGAGATAGAGAGAGAGGAAATGGCGAACCTTGCTGAAACCGGTGGGGGTAGAAGTGGAATTATCAATAAAATCTTCGAAGTGCCATCCTGGTAGCGTCTCAATCAAATACTCCGATATGCTGCTTGTTGCGAAAACACCCCCTCCGTTTATCACTTGATTATCAGCACAACCCCCCTTGTTTAGTTCTTGATTGGGGATTGAAGATTGGTTGGAAATCACCGGAATCGAAGAAATGGGTTTTCCGATTGAGCTCCCGGGATTGAGATTCGAACCTGATTCTGATGCATTGGCTAATGATTTTTCAGAGGTGGATGATGAAGACGTCGCCGGAGAATACAGAGCAGAGGTTGCAGAGAGCTTCACTCCGGTGAGTAAGAATCGATTATGTTTCTGGGTATGCTCGTTCGCTTTGTGAATTGGAATATCACAGTCCCTGCACAGAATCGCCCTGTCCTGTTGACAAAACAAGAACGCTCTCTTCTCCTGCAGATTTTTTAAAATCAAAATCCAAAAACAGAGTTTTTTTTTCTTTTTAATTTTCTGATTCCGGCGATTTGAGTAGTACCTGGCAGATATCGCAGAGGGGGAACTGTTTAGGAGAAGGGTGGAGGAGAGAGAAGCGGAGGTGTTTTCCAGCGAGCTTATTGGCGTGGTGGACGCGGTGGTCGCAGGTGTCGCAGAGGGCGGCCTCGTCGGCGGAGCAAAAAACCGATGCTTCGTCTTTGTTACAGACGTCGCACTGGATCTTCATCTGACAGATACTTCTAGAGAGAGAGAGGGTGGTGGTGGTGGGGAAGGGTGGCGTTGAAAATAGGGAAGAAGGGGGGGGGGGGGGGGGGGGGGAGAGAAAAAGAGGAAGGTGATGTATTACTGCTAGAATTAGAAGTGTGATAATGACCGGAATATAAAAATAGGTGGACGGTGAAAGCTCGACTCGGGTAAATCAGGTAAGATAGATTCGGGTGGTGTTGACGGTATTTTAGTAAAATTATTTTATATTTTTTAATAAGTGAGTATGGTTTAATCAGATTTCACGTATTTTTTTTTTTCTGAGGTGGAGTATTGAGTTAGAATCTTGAAATTCAGGAGAGCTAGAGACTTCAAACGTTAAGCAACCAATTGTCTTTGCTCTTCCAATTCCTTGTTGAGGTCCAGAGAATTGATGTCCGCAAAGCGAGTACCTGTACAAGGACACGTTCGGGTTGTGCTCGGTAAAGCCCTTCCAGCGTGAGAGTAAGAGTTCAAGGGGTAAGGGCTTAGTATTACTCGAATGGAAAAATGAGCATTACCTTGGGGATTGAGTTTCCCCAGGTATTTATAGGAGTGGAGAGCAATTAACATTGTCTAACTGGGTCCTATGCATGGTTAATTGAGAGAAACCTTAAACTTGACCGGAGAGTAATTGAGGAGATAACTCTATGGGTTTGGGCTTTTTGGCCCATCAAGAGGGCCCATGGGCTTAGTTACTTGCTTTGTGGAGAGATGTTGGTGAAGATTGCGATCCAAAAAGATCTAGGGAGGTGGAAACGTGTGGAGCAGCGCACAAACAGAGAAATGAGCTCAAGTTTTACTGGTTGCCGACCAGAGACGGATGAGGAGAGCTCTGGCCAACAAGAGAGGCGAAGACCTATACCATGGCAGCTGCTGGAGGAGAGGAATGGTGCAGGTCGTCAGCTCAGCAAGGGACTTTGGGCGGATAATTCGATGCAAAACAAAGAACCTTACCAGGGCTTGACGATAGAAAGTTGCAGATTGAAATTTGAATTATAAGAAATTGATGAAATACCGAATGTAAAGCAAAATAAACATGAAATTAAAAAAACTTATTATATTACCAAATAGAAACTAAAATAAAATACCAGAAAAGGGATATCGAGACAATTATTTGTTGCTTTCTCTTTAAATTGGATTTTGCTCCCAAAACGGTGTTTACGGTTTGGTTAAGCGTTTGCCTCGCAGGATGCAACGATTAACAACTATTGGTAATATCACTTGAAACTAACTCATCGAACAGGAAAGTACAAAGCTCTATCACTTTCAAGAACAAAGGAACTCAGAAGAAAAATGTGAATGCAAAGCTTAATTGTTGTTGATACTTATGTGATGCGAAATATCTGCCCTTCTATATGGAGCAAAAATAACTTTTGGTTATTATTTTTGTAACTCCTAAACCCCGAAGCCACAAGCCCAGGCTTGTGCCTGTGTCCAAGCCCGACATCTAATTTTATTTAAGTTATAACCATTAGTTATTTTGTCTATATCAGTTAAAAAGCCTCAAGGACTTAATTTCAAGAGATAATCCAAATATTAATAAATGATTTTTTATGTTATTCATTAATCAGTATGGGCTAACTCACATGGTACATCAATTAACGTCGAGCACTTTACGGAATAATTTTAATTCACTTTTAAAATATATTTTTACAAGTAATGTATATCACATTCGGATTCTATTGAGAAGAATATATTAATATATAGTCACATGTCTTAATTTAAAATTGTATCTCGCGACTAATGAGGTCAAAAAAATATCCAAAAAAATATTTTTATATGACAATGATCACATTGGCTGCAACAGCAATTCTAACATTTCATGCTTTGTGGGCTTGTACGATAACAAATTTCAGTCAAAGATAAAATCGATGGGATGAAAGAACAAGTATCTGATGCTTGTCATAAAAATTGTAACAGCAGAGGATAACCGTCCGAAGAATATATTAAGGTTAAAAGGACAAGAGAGTGAGAGAGGGAGTAAGTAGAGGACACGGCGGCATGGCCGGTGGCCTTATCCGCTGTTTTCCAGGCTTTATGCCTCCTAAATTATGCTGTGATAAAATTCATTTTTGTTTGCATTTTTTTTTTTTTAAAACATGTCCTGCTTTATTAGCATAGAACATAGATATTATGTAACCAACTTCATATGCAAGGATAAACTCACGTGTTGGATACAAATCAACTATTGGTAACCTAGAATATTATTTGATATCCGAGGAGACTGTAAAGGACATGAAATCACCGAGCAAAGTGATCCTTAACCGAGGCTATAAGTCTCGGTTACACCATGGACTAATTCTCGGGATGACCTGGGAAGATTTTGTGCTACGACCAGCTCAAGCGAGCCTTGTGCTCTAGAACCCGTTACAATTATACACACTATTTATGGAATGAACAGTTGTGGTTCGAAAGTAACAATCCGTTATTCCTATATATATCACATTAAATCCGGAGTATTACTGAGGTTTGATCAGGATTTATGCCAAACTAGTCTTTTATGTCTTATAAATACATTCAGAAAAACACTAGTGATTGTCGACCGGAAGTGTAATGTTGTTATATTCACCCAAAGTGTATTGGTTATTCATGAAGATTGAGTTTTTGGCATGATTAAAGTATAAATTTGCTATTTGGTTTAGGTTAAAAAGATGACAAATGTAAAGATGCCAATTATATACTCGACAACTTTCTCCTGGTTCCAGGCCTGAATTATGGGAATGAAGAGATATAATAATACAATTTCTTGATCTTTCTAAGAGTATATTTTAATTTATAAATTAAAAAAAAATAAAAAATAAAATATAAAAAGTGAATACTATTCTTCATTCTCTTCAAGATCATCTTTTTCGTTTTCTTCAAAATCATGCTTTTCAATTTAAGATTCTTCAATCTAATCTCAATAATAGTACGCGAAATATTGAAAAAGAATATGAAACTATAGCATTAATAATTAAAAAAAATATAATATACAAAAAATAAAAATTATAAATATAGTTTTTATATCGAGGGAATATGATTTTTTGAGTGGGATTATGATTTGATCAATTTAATGGGACAAGATTTATATTGAGAGAGAATATGAAACGATTGCATAGATAATTAAAAAATTTATAATATACGAAAAATCAAAATTATACGAATAATTTTTATATCAAGAGTGAATCTGATTTTTTCAGTAGGATTAGGATTTGATTAACTTAATGGGGGATGAGTGGAAAACACCACTTTGTCGAGAACCATCCAAGGCATTTTTTTTTGCCTTAGGATGGTCCTTAAAAAGTGATCTTTTTTATTAGGGGACCTCCCAACAAGATGCCCCCAAAACTATATACATATATTAAAATAAAACTATCCATTAATTTTTATTTTTTTACTTTTTTAAAAATTGAAAAATAAAGATGGAAAATAATTTATGAAAAGGACTTAAACTTCTTAAGCAACCATCTCGGATTCGATCCGTGGGAGTTGTGTATGAAAAGTGTTCTGTTGGGAGAAGTTCCCGTTTCTGATGCCTGACAGTAACTCGAGGGATTGATCTCCGCCTACTGTGGTGCGGAAATATCTGAGAATCAAAATAAATAATTTATGGGAAAAGAGAGATGGGTGATGGGAACACACGTCTCGTTAAGGCATTGGGGAGCATGGGACGCTTTTAAAAGCCACCATTTATAAGTTCGAGCATTTATTTTTTTCATTATTAAAATAGAAAATATTATAAAATTGCAAGTGGATAATAGATTAGGGCTGCCAAAACAGGATCACGTTCCTATGATTCTTCCAACTTTGATATTAATTCATTGTCGAGTTTTTTGCACTTTGCATCCCTAAATGTTTGAAGAAATTTCACTTTAACCTTTCTACTTTCAATTTAGACACGTTAAACTATGAAGTATTGAAATTGTGTCAGGTCAGTTATTTTGTCATTTTTATGACGCAATTCACCCATGTGAATGATTTCGTAGCTAATTTTTGTTGTAAAATTTAACGGAGTTATTAATTTAGACTGATTTGATACGATTTGAATATTTTAAGATTTAATATTTTTAAATTGAAAGTAAAGTGAAATTTCTCCAAAATTTTAAGGGTGCAAAGTGCAAAAACCCTCTTCATTGTCTTGAAGAAAATGGACCTTTTGTTGAATTAACTTTTTTTTAAAAATAAATTTATATCAATCATTTTTTAATATTTAATTCTTGAAATAGTTAGGTCAAAGAATAAAAGAATTTTAAATTGTTTAATTATTATTTTACTCCCCACCACTTCAAAAACTTACACTTTATTTACTTTTATGGCTTTTTTGAATGAGACACTTACGGCATGTTTGGTTGGATGGAATCGAGGGCGGAATGGAATCGCATTCCGCCCTCGATTCCTATTCCGTTGTTTGGTTCTCCAATGGAATCATTTTTGTGATTCCATTGGAATGAAATTGGATGGAATGGGATTCCATTTGAGATGGGGTGGAATGGGATTCCAACCCAATGGAATCAATATCTTAAATTACATGATAACTCTTGTAATTAAGCCCTTAAAAATTAAGAACGAAAACATAAATTAGAGAACATAAATTGAAATTAGAGAAAAAAAAGTTGGAAATAGAAATAGAAAATTGAGAACAGAATTAGAAAATTGAGAACAGAAACTGAAAATTGAGAATAGAAACCGAAAATTGAGAACAAAAACAGAAAATTAGAAAACAGGAAATTGAGAACATAAACTAAAAATTGAGAACAAAAACATAAAATTAGAGAACATAAAATTGAGAACAGAAACAGAAAATTGAGAACAACAATATAAAATTGAGAACAAAAAAAAAAATTGAGAACAAAAACATAAAATTAGATAATAGAAAATTGAGAACGGAAACCGAAAATTGAGAATAAAAACAGAAAATTGAAAAAATAAAATAAAATGAGAACATAAACTGAAAATTGAGAACAAAAAATAGAAAATTAGAGAACGAAAAATTGAAAAAGAAAACTGAAAATTGAGAACAAAAACAGAAATTAAAGAATAGAAACTGAAAATTGAGAACAAAAATAGAAATTAGAGAACGAAAACTTAAAATTGAGTTGAATAGTGAAATATAATAAAATGAGGAAAGAAATAGAATAGTGAAATACAATAAAATTTTATTATAACCAACCCAGAAGAGAATAGAATAATAATTTATTAAGGACAAAATAGAAATTTTACTATATTTCACTATTCCATTCTTTCTTTCATTCCATACCAACCAAACAAAAGAATGGAATAGTGATTTCATTCACAATTCCATTCCATTCCTTCTCTCATTCCATTCATTCTCTCATTCCATTACTTCTTCCATTCCATTCCACCCTCATTCCATTCCGTCCAACCAAACATGCCATTAGGCCCTATTTGGTTATTGTTTTGCCCCCAAGTCCCGTTCTCGTTCCCAAAATTTTGGGATTAATATACAGAATCGAGTCTGGTAAGCATGTTTCTGTTTTAAAAAATTTGAGAGTAATTTGGGACTAATTCCTGAATTCTTTAAGAATCTAAGAAAATAAATGTTGATTCATATTCACTCCGAAAAACTATTTATATTACCACCTTGCCGCCCACCATTAAAGAAAAATAAAAATGTTGTAACCAAACGTGTTTCTTAGTTTCTATTTGTGTAGATAAAAATGTCGTTATCAAACATGTTTTTATTTCTGAAATACTTCAGAATTAAAACAAAATTCTCATCCGATCTCATCCCCGTTTATTAGAAGTAGATATAGAAAAACATTAACCAAACACCTCCTTAATGTCCCCTGCACTCACTAACTCTAACACAAGCATCTGGATGGGATTGGTATCCCACACCAATTGGGTGGAGAGGGGATTGACAATTGCATTCACACTTACTTTTACTTTTAAAAAAAATATGAGAAAGTGACGTTTTCTGTTTAAATTAATAGTGTACATTTAAAAATAGATAGAATTAAAAATTTCATCGAATTTTTGAAAGAAATAAACGAAATTTGCCCTTTATTGTAATTTTGATTTAATTTTTTTTTAATCATAAATATTAAAAAAAAAAAATCATTCTTTTTATTTTTTTGCTTTTCCCCCTCTCTCTCTCTCTCCACCACTTTTGACCTCGGACGACACGTTGACAGGGTGGCTTAACCACCGCAATCTTGAGCGACACTCAGCCCGTCGGTTGGTGCTAGGCCAACCCCATCCTTGATCAGTTGGATATTCAAGCGGTCAACTAATGATTATTACCTTTTTCATACTTTTGGGTATGACGAATTGTCGTCGGGAGGGAGGCTTGAGCTGATACGTCGCTAGATACAAACATGGATATAAATATCGTCGTTATAAATTTGAATATTTAATAAATAATATAAATTAATTTGGGTAAAAATTAAAGAATAAATTGTTTTGCCAAATTTTTAGGAGTTAAATTTTTTATTCAAATATTTTACGGTTGAGTTAGATCATATATTTTATTTTCTAAGTTTCATATTGAATATTTTAATTGATTAACTTTTGTACTATGCATTTTCTTTATATATTTATAATCTAACAAATCGTTGTAGTTGATTTAGAAATTAGAAAATTCCTAATAAAGAGAGTTTGAGTAGATATTTTTCCTTGGGAAAACGATGGAATGGACCTATTTGGAGATCCAATCTATCTGTTTATCTTTTTTTTTTTTAACTGAATCAATTAAATATTGCACACTCATTAATTATACCGTTTAATTTGACTTTTATAACTGATCTGTTAGAGATCATCTAAACCATCTTCCATTAATGCATGCATTAATGATCAAACTTAAGTACAAGATTTGCATTTAATGTTCAAACATCTCATTAATACACTACTTTCTCAACTACCAAAGATCATCAATGCACCACTACCCACTTTGTTATATATATATATATATATATATAATCGTTTAGATGTGATAAAATATATGTAAGAACACATGTAATAATGTAATCCATTAAAATCTTTCTCAATATATAATATTTCTTTATTTTATTTCATTCATTTTTTCTCTAATTTCTTTTACACATCAATTTTGACATTGTCCAAATGCAATGACAATAGTATCCTCTAAAAATCTTGAATAATATTATTGACAAATTCTCTTTTTATATTGAGTTATCCAGATGAGTGGAGAATAATTCATTCTTTAACATAATTAAATAATGACTAACTTTCCTAATTAGGTGACTATTTTGAATTCAACGCAAGTTTTCTAAAATCATATGGGATAATAATAATTTATATGTTGAATTCAGCACAAATTTTAATCCAAAAAATTATTTTTTCTTAATTAAATGGCCATATTGAATTTCACACGACTTATTTTTTTCTCGCTATAACGGTTGATTGAGATGTCTTTTTGAAATTGTTATTTAAACGAATGCGTTCATGTAAACAAATCAAGTAAACAGGTAATTGAAATATAGTTATTTACGATTATATTAAGAGATGATTAGTTAAATTATAATTAAAAACCATCCCTTCTTTGAGAAAGATATTTTTAGTACATATTTAACTAATATTTAGAGCATGTCATGTGACTAAATGATGACAAACTTTTTTAATTAAGTGACCATGTTGAATTCAACAATGTTTTAATTTGAATGTTGAATTCAACACAAGTTTTGAATTCCACTAGTCAATATTTCTTCATTAATTGATAATGTCAAATACTCCACAAATATAATTAATTTCAAGTTTCATAAATAACTTCAACAAGAGTTATATTTTTTTCATGCAAAAATTATAATTAATCGACAAGTCATTTTGAAACTTTAAACAACCCATTATGATTGTGTAATTTAATAACCAAACAAAATTTCTTGTGTGATTATTAGAGTTTTTAATATAATTAATTCTGATAAATGTTCCTTATTTTGGGAATAAAAATTTCTAAAATAATTAAGCCGTCAATATAGAATATAATGGTTGTTAAACGAGGACAAATCTATCTAGATCTTGCAAAAAGTTTGAAATATTCAATAATAATAAAAAAAACACTAGCATTGTTTGTTAGTTTTGATAATTTGCCCCCCTTTTTTTTTACTATTAACATTAATTGTTAACATTTCTTTTTTCCTAAATTTTATTTAAGAATTCTTTGAAAAATAAGTAATGTTTATAAATATATGTGTCAGAGCCAGTGATGGATCATGGGCGACCAATCCCTGTTGCTTTCAGTTTCTTCCATCACTGTTGTTTATATATATATATATACTTTTTTTTTTTTTTTTTTTTTTTTTTTTTTTTATTTTTTACAGGAGATTGAACTCTAAACCGAGATGAACTATATATCTGTTAAGCTACAAGACTTTGGATAATTTTCTTATTTTCACCATGAGAATTTAACTCTTCATCTTTTTACATATGGTCAATTATTTTACGAATGGTAACATTGTGTTTTATGTATTTCATTTATATAGTGCGTGTATAATGTGTCCAAAGTCACACATCAAAAATAATAATTTCAATTTAAAAAAATAATATTTAAACAATAAAATAAAAAGATTAATTTTAATATTCAACAGAATATTGTTTACAAAATATTTTTTGATAATATAATTTGAATGCATATCATTTCATATTTTATTTTATATAAATCTGTTATAAATTATTTTACTATTTGTTAAAAAGAAATTAATCAATTTACCTAAATTATTTTATAATTTGTTGAAAGAAAAATAATAAATATACACCAATTTTTGCCAAAAAATTTTTAAAAAATAAATATAATATAAATATGGTATTTTTATGCCGAACAAAAATTATTTGATAGTAATGCGATTATGAAGTCTTTTATCTAATATTTTATCTTTCTCTGTCTTAGATTAATTTGTGTTTTTTTTGAATCTTTTCACCTTACTTTTTAAGGCATGTTTCATACGAACCATAAAAATTTAAAGGTGAGTTTCAATCAAAATATATGTTATTTAAAAAAAAATTGTAAAAAAATATTTGAAAAATAAATAAGAGAGAAATAGAGAGAGATAGTGAAAGGTTGTGAAGAATGGAAAGGTGGAAGAGGGAGAATATATTATCTCCTAAAATAATTTCTTAAAACAAGAACGAAAAAATATATCTTCCATATATTATATCTAATTAATTTAAATTAATAAATTATTAAAGAATAAAAATATTTTTATTACATATAGTTTCTCAAAAATATATGAAAATTCTTTAAATAATTTCTCAAAAATGTGGAGCCAAACTATGTAGGCAAAAATAGAATTTTAGTATTTACATATAATTAATTTAAATTAATAAATTATGAAAGAAAAAAATTATTTACATTTACATATAATTATTACTAAATTTAATGTCCATGTATTATTTTTATAATTTTCATAAATTTCAAGTCCATAATTTTTGTAAATCCATATGTTGTTTCTAATTTAATATTTTCTTAAATAGTCCTCAATTATTTAAAAAAAATTGTTCGTCAATTAGGTATAAGATATAAAAAGTTAAACATAAATACACATCTTATATTTAAGTTATATTTTTCTTTGATCTAAACTTTTTTTTTATATCTTAAGACATCAGACCGTTGAGAAATGTGTAGAGCTCTTATGTTTGTCCTATTTTGTATAATAAACTAATGTATAATAAAAAGATCAACAGACTCAACAATAAAAATATCATTTGAGAATAATACATTATCTTCTTCTTCAAGATATAATAACAGTGTTTCATAAACATTCTTTCTTATTCACAAATATCAAGAATGAAATTTTAAAATTCAAATTTAAAAGAATAGTCTCATGTTTTATCGATCATGGTTTCGTATTTCATTGTTTTCTTCTTCTTAAATAGTTAATTGTGAAATTTGATTTTCATTACATGTTTATCCCTTGATAGTTAATTGTTTCTAGATATATGTGTTTCATTGAACAATGTTGGTTTGATTACTCAAATATGTTTAGGGTTTACCAAACAAATAGGAGATAATTTCTATGTAATCACATCTCTAAAACATACAAAATAGAAAGAAAAATCACTATCTATACATACTTGAAGGCATACAATATTGAGAAACTGTTCAATAGAGAGAGTTACATACCTGTGAGCTCTTGATTTACACGTGCAGTGGAAACATAGGGCACCCGGCTAACTATGAATGAGGACGCAATTGGTGTAAGGTTACTTCAAGTGAGAAAAATGAGTTATATAGAATGATAAAAAATGGTTATAGTATGTGTGTTATAGAAAGCGAGAGAGAAAATAATTCTAATTTATGATTAAACCTAACTCTTATAGAATGTGAGAGAGAGAGAGAGCGATTCAAGTAATCAAATTTAATTTTCGTAAAATTAACATTTCAATATTGTTGCTAAATTTAGTGTCCATATATAATTTCTATAAATTTAATATATATAATTTCCGTATATTATTTCTGTAATTTATGTTTAAAGTTTAAACTCGACACTTAAGAAAGTGAGAAAGATGAGGGTTAATGTTCATTAGAGAGAATTTAAGTAGTTCCTATAATTAAAATTCTTTTCTCTCTGTCACTTTCTACATATACCCCACTGTTATAGAAAGTAAAAGAGAGATTATAATTTAATGTTAATTAGTGTTTATATATCTATTTTTTATATTATTTTTTAATTTAATTTTGGTAAATTTAATGTTACAGTATTATTACTAAATTTATATCCATTTATTTTTATAATTTTTGTAAATTTAATGTCTATAATTTTAGTAAATTTACGTATATTATTTCTAACTAATATTTCCTTAAATAGTTCTTATACAAAAAAAATATATTCATTCCTCAATTACATACAAGATATATAAGCATAAATATAAATACACATTTATATTTATGTTATATTTTGCTTTGATTTGATTTTTTTTTTTTTTTTTTGTCTTCTAGGACATTAGACAGTCAAGATTCTGCCTGGTTAGGGTTCCCTAGTTCGGTGGAGAAGACATAGTAGAGTGTAATATGGATCGGACCATCCACTCTGGTTCGATGGAGAAGACAAAGGATTGGGGTTTGAATAAGATTGTTCTGAAAATAGGTTATGTAAATAAGGATAACCTATTTATTTACATTGTTCAGACTTTTAGGTATTCACACTTTTAATCATTTAAGTTATTTATATTTATTATTTTATATATTTTTTAAATAACTATTATACAGATGAGATTGTTTAGATTTTAAGTATTTATATTTTTAACCCTTTAAATTATTTACATTAATTATCTTATACATTTTGAAATAGCTAAATACGGATGAGATTATTTAGATTTTTAGGAATTTACATTTTTAACCCTTTAAATTATTTATATTTATTATGTTATATGTTTTTGAAATAGTTATTACAGGGATGAAATTTTTTAGACTTTTAGATATTTAAACTTTTAGCCCTTTAAGTTATTTACATTTATCATCTCATATACTTTTGAAATAGCTAAATTGTTTAGATTTTTCGGTATATTACACTTTTAACCCTTTAAGTTATTTATATTTATTATCTTATATATTTTTCAAATAACAAATAATATCTCGTTGTGTCTTAAAAATTGTCAACAACATGTTCTGAAGTGTTCAAATCTGTCCTTTTAAATTTGAATTTTAATTTCGTCCTTGGTATTTATATGTAAGAAAGAAACTATATGAAACATTGTTATATATTAAATAAGATAATATATTATTTTCAACTAATATTTTTTGTTATTGAATCTGTTGATTTTTTTATTTATTTTTTCACGTGAATATTAAACTCAATATTTTTAAATTAAAATTATTTTTTTTTCATTCGTATCATCGGCCACGGGTTGGTTATACCTTCCACGGGTTGGTTATACCTTACTATATACATATAACCCATCTCTTATTACAATGTTTTTGGTTGTCATATATTAATTAAGGTGGGTTTCCCTGTGTTATCACTTTCGTTCTTGTTCTGAAAATTGGACAAAAAACCAGAAGGTGGGGTCTGAATTTTCTTTTAGTGCAAGACATAGTAATCAAGTATTAGGTATAAACCGTTGTAGTCCAATGAATTATTGACATGATATATTAAATTAATGAGAATATGATTAAAATTCATGATCAACAAAGTGTTATATATATATATATGTATATATAGATACGCCATTGCATGCCAGCTAACAGAAGATGACAAACAATGCTTTTTATCTTTAACGTGCAGAGGTTTGAATGATGGAATGCACTTGTTAAAGAATCTTAATACTACAGTAACAACTGAAGCAAAGTGTTGAATTATTTTTTGAGTTGTCGGCTTAGATTGCTGTTGGAATAATATTTTGCAGATCATTTCAATTCATTTCATCATCTGGATATATGTAGTGTGTGTAAATTGAGGACGTTTCTATTTTAAATAAACATGAAAGATGTTGGGTATTGTACGACATTTTCAAGGAGTGAATAGTGTTGTACGCATGACAATGCAAACAGTACAAGATTCCATCAACGATGTATAGTGGAATATACGTGAATAGTAAATTACGTAAGCGTGAATAGTAAAACATGTTTTGGACTTTTACAGAATATCCATTTTACCCTTCTATCATATTATAAATGAGTTTCGAATTCATAAATTTATATGAACCAAGACAAGATGTAACATTTAAGGGAGAAAGACGAGGGTCTTTGGCCATGGCTATGAAGAGGCAATGAGTGAGCCTTCAGGGAGACAGAGAGAGGGATATGCTCAAACAGTGAATAAACACAGGTAGAGAGCTTGATAGGGAGAGAATTGAGTGGATGTTTTAAGAGTGTGGAAATTCTTCTCCTCCCCTGTGATATCTATTGGTAAAGTGGAATTGGTTTTTCTTAGTAGACGTAGATAAATTATTGATCGAACTACGTTAAATTTTTTGGGTGTGAATTTGTATAAAGAGAAATGTCGTTTTCATTTTCCCAACACAAGATACGCAAAATCATGGAGAAAGAGATATATTAATATTTTTAAGATACGTAGATGAACCCAAAAAAATTGTACAATAGATTTACAAAAGAGTTATTTTGTCGAATAGTATAAGTTTCAAGAGGTGTCCCACTTTTGGCGCTTGACAGTATCTCGAAGGATTAGTCTCCGCCGACCGTGGTGCAAGGATACACTGGGAAACCGGAAAAAAAAAAAAAAAAAAAGTTTCAAGAGAATTTGAGCTTGATAATTTTTATGTGAAATCGGAAAAATATTGAAAAATGTCAATACTGTAAAGGAGTGAGGAAGAAGGAAGCTCAAGAATATTAAAGAATCACATATTACAATTAGGACAACTCCAACCCAAATAGCTATTCGGAAAAATTAAAAACATGCCTAGATGAACAATGTTTTGTCTAACAAAAAATAAGTTGACACTCCAACCTAAATAAACATTGAGATTAGACATTTTAATTTAATTAAATTTGCATATCAATTTATAACAATTAATTACATAATATTTTATTTATTAGCCTACTTAATTCATTAACTTAATGGAAAATAATTTTTTTAAGCAAACCACTTAATCAAATTAAATTATATTTATTAAATAAAATCCAATTAATTAATTTAAACTCAAACCAGTCCAGCCCTGCCCAATGAAAAGAAAAGAAAAATTAGGCATTTAAACTAATTTAACTTCATTTTTTTCGCCTAAACTAGGTTTTCCAACCCATTTTGGCATTGGACCAGAGCCTCTTCCCCCACCAGTTTTTCCTCCTCTAGCTTCGCCTCTAGCTTTGAAGAACAAAGGAGGGGAATATCCAGCATTTAGGTTTACTCCCGAAACCTGCTTCTCTTTGAGACTAGCTAGTTCCTTTTGCAAGAATTTTATCTCAACGGCTTGGTCTGCAATGGTGCGAGCAACAGCTCCGGAAGATCTCATTTTAGCTAAACCTTAAACCATCTCAAATCGTCATTTTCAAAGGGGAGAGAGACGGTTCTGAAATTTGACCGCAAACAGTTTGCCTCACCTGTGAACTGTAGGTACGAATGGCTCGCGAAATCAAAGCTTGATAATTTGGCGAGGGCGAGGGCGAGCACGGACAGTTTGCCTCGCTTGTGGACTGTAGGTAGGAATGGCTTGCCAAAATCGAAGCTCATAGTAAGGGCGAGGGCGAGCACATTGAAACTTTGTTTCTTCCTTCCATTAGGCAAAACGGTCGTCATTTCTTTTGGCGAGGATGATGGGCAGGTTGGAGATGCTCTTAGGGACACTTGGTGATCATAATGTTAATTGTTACTTTTTTTAAATGGGCTCATACATAACTGTTTTGGGCTCATAATAAGTTGGGCTAAAGTATTCTCAATACAGCCCATAACAATTAAAGGCCCATGAAATTGTGGACTCTAATTTTGGGCCTCCAGTGTTCCTTCTCCTTTTAAATAAGTTGGTGTTATATTAATATTAGTATTATTTAGGATTTTAGGGCCTTAATTAAGACAGGTTTAGAAAGATAATCCTGTATTATAAGGATGTTGTTAAAAAATGGGTGTCATAGTCACGTGACCTCAAGTCAATGAACCCTTTCTCGTGACAAATTATTACCCATAACGACCAACACAACCAATAATATTAGTCTCAAAGACAAACCCTAGCTGCTACTTTTGTCTACCTAATTAATATACATGGTTCTTTCCTTCTCCTTCACACACACACACACACACACACACACACATATATATATATATATATATCATGGTCAAGCACATGGTGGGGGCGTGCTGGACCGACACGACGTCGACAATATCAGTAAAATAGAGTCAGTTCTGGTCTCTTTTTAAAATAAAATTGAGCGGAACGATCACAATAAATAATCATAATATTATTTACTTGAAAATATTTTTGAATTAGAAATGTTGTCTAAAATCTTTAAAATATTTTTTTTGAAAAATTATTTATTTTTGATTTCTGAAATAATTTTGAAGTCAAACGGAAAAGAATGGCTTCACTTACAATCCAAACAGAAACTTAATTTTTGGGGTGCATTTGTTTGAGTGAAAAAATAGATGAATGGAAATATAGAGATGGAAAATATGATAAAAAAAAATGTTTGTTTGGCATGGAAGAAAAAACAATAAATTAGTTAAATGATTATTTTCTTTTCTCTTGTTTTCCTTTTATAATCAAACATGAAATCTTACATTATTATTATTATTTTACATCTTTAATCAAACAAGAAAATATTTTTTTTACAAAAAGTAATAATTAATCTTTTTATTTTTATTTTTTTATGTCCACCTATTCATCTTTTTAACCAAACATACGCTTGGCTTTGATTGCTTAAAGTTTTTATCTTTTGAAAGGTGAGGGAAAGCAATAGTGTGTGTTTTTTTTCTTTTTTTATTAAATGATAAAAGTGTGTCCGGGTCAGTTTATCTCTCCGGACGATTTTCACTTTCTCACATCGATTTGGTGTATTTAAGATTAAATTTATGATTTAATTTCTGAAATATTGTTCAGGAGGGTCAAATCTCGATAGACAAAAAAATGAGATATTTTTTCTTATCAACCGAACGAACACGTTTTCCTCTCGGGGTGCAGGACAAAGCAATGGTAATGACAAAATATAAGGAACGGGTAGTAGGCAATGCACCTTCATTAAATAAGGACAAAATAGACAAGAAAAAAAGGCTTCGGCCTCGTTGGGTTACCTTAAAAATCTAACAGAAGATATGAATAACGCGTTTACTTGTTCACTGCCAGACAGACAGAGACCCATCTCTCTCTTGTTCTTATTCTTGAAAGAGAGAGAGAGAGATGGGGGGGCGAGTCAACCCGGCGGTGAGGGTGGGGGAGGTTTTAAGTAGAAAGGGCAAAGCACAGGGCTCGAGAGTATGAGAGAGAGACATAATCATTAATGGTAGGTACTTGAATGTCATTGGCCATTCCCCCACAAACCCAATAAAATCAAAAACGCAATAAATTGATTTTACATCTACTTTTACCCCGATCCGGAAAACCCTAAATTTACGCACCAAATACCCTTTTTCTGCCATGCTGATCACTCACTCACTCACTCACTCTATTTTACTTTTATTTTTATTATTTTTATAAAAAAAATAATATTTATTAGTATCATCACTATTCTATTATCATAACACCCTCTTAGATATTTTTATTGTGTCCGGCGAATCCCCTCTAACATGAGAGTAAGAGTTCAGAGGGAGACAATATAAGTATGCTTTGAATATTCAAAAAACAATACCTCTGATACCACTGTTCAACTTTGTTTTTATAGGAGAAAATCTTATTAGTGTTTTGGGGATTAGGCGGCTTAAGCTTGGTTAACAACTTTAACACTGCGCATGGTCAGGAAAAAAGGCGCTTGACGAGATTAGAGTATTGGGCCTGGGCTTTTTAGCTTTGGTGCAGAAGTTCATGGGCCGATATGCTAATGAAGACGAAGAACCGGCCTGGACAGAAGAATGGATACGGAGAAGAGTATTCCAACCAGAGTACCACCGGTCAGAACTACCCGGTTGTAGAAGGTTCGCGGTCCTAAGCGTCATTGGCCAAAATATTACTGACTTGGGATGACCAACCAGAAGTTTTGCCGTCCAGGACATAAGTCTTATCATCCATGTCATCAATCCATTTTCAGCCACATCAGCCACTTTTGCGTACGTGAAAGTCTTCGGTGGAATGATTTGGGGTTAATTCGTTTTTACCCTCATCAATATCAATTTTGAATATATATATATATATATATATATATAACTAATGATTATTTAAAAAAATGATTACAAAATAGATTATTTTTAATAATAGGGATGAACTTTTAGAAATGTATTTTTGTGGAAATTGTTTTTTGATTTCTTTGGTATGAGTTGATTTCAACTCGTGAACTATGAAATTCAATTCCATCATCTTTTATCACAATGAAATTATTTTTTTATTTTATTAGACAACCAAACAAGGGAATCGCCATTCCACTCTTATTCTGTTCAACCAAAAGAGCCGTAAAATATCGACAATTTAATTAATTTAAAGAAACAAATGGATAATTTTAAATTCTAAAAATTTCATTTTTTGTAAATTAAATAACTAATAAAAGTTGGAAATTTGAAGTTTGTGCCAATTATATCCTGCGTGTGTGTGAAGAAAGTAGGGAAAGAGCATGAGAGTCAGTAATGACTAACCTAGTTCAAAAAATAAGTCTATGTTTATAGACGCTAATAAAAGCTTAATTTGGCTTTTACTGTATTTGATTATCCATATGCTAATATTAAATTGTATCTAATATGAAGTACTAATCAAAAATTATGAAATAAAAGTTTAGCTAATATGCTTTTGTTGAGTTTGAATTTCACTGTCCCTAGCTTTACACTGTAATTGCTTGTTAATAACAGAATCTCCAAAACAGACGTTAGTGAATATCTAGTTTACCTCTTTTATGGAAGGTCTAAAATTCAATCCCCTCTCCTAACATATGTACCAAAAAAAAAAAAAAAAACATTTTTAATAGATATGTTATAAGGTGTGCCAAAAGTCTTAATCATTACTTTGATATTTTTCAGTCAAAATTAAAATTTTAAGAGACGTTCCATCTACTGTGCCAAAATAGTGTTATCTTGTTTAAGTCATATTAAGCACAAGTGCAAGACTAATGGAAAATTTGGAAAGAAGACCGTCGGAGTTAGTTGTTGCTCCAATAGTCATCAAACCAAAAAAATATTTTGTTAATTTTATTTTATTTGGATTGAATTAGTTTTTTAATTTTATTTTATTTGTGCTACTTTTAATTTATTACTTAAGGTTATAATTTATTTTGAACTAATTTATATTCAAGTTGGCATGATTTATTTAGTTAAAGTTTAATAAATGTGGATCGATTTGATACATGAATGTTAATTCAAAATCGATTTTAAATTTTTAAAATTTTTTAAAAAAAAAATATAGATTGAAATTTAATTGTTACTTTAAAAAATTTATTCAACTCTATTTTTATTTTTAATTTTAATTCAAAATACATTTAAAGATCATAATTGTTGGAGTATCCATCTTAAACTATATGTGTCATACTAATATTTACGCGTTGTATCTCACAAATGACACATTAAATTCAATACATCTATTGGAGATGCTCTAACAATAAAAAAAAAAAATTTATAAAAAATTTAAAATTTCATATGTCCCGTGGTTAACATTCTAATACTACTTTTTAACTATTCGATGAACTCATTAAAAATCAATAAAAATTACATCACTGTCCAACACCAATAAAATGTAATTTGAATTTTTATTTTTTTGTTAGACAATAAAGTATGCGTGGACAATTTTATACGCACCTCGATTAATCGTCTTTTCGAGGCAATGTTGAGGACGTAATTGCAGTAATTGGTACTATAAAAGTCCATGGCAAATTAACATGGAACCATGCTCATGTGATTTATATATCACGACAAAAGAATATATGAATCAAATGTTACGTATGCATGTAGGGGGGTAATGCTAGTCTAGCCAAAGATCGAGGGTCAAATAGTAAAAAGAGCGACCTCGGGCCCCTAAAAATAATATTCTTCCAAATAAAAATTTATTTATTTATTTTTAATTGAATTTTATGGTTTAATAATTCTGAGGCCATTGATTAGGAATGCTTAATTCCAATCTAAGGATTGTACGGTTGGATTTGTGCCGTCATTAGTCCGTACTTTTTTTTTAATTATTGAATTTCATAATAATAATAATAATAACCACTAATTGAGGGCTTCACGTGCTTGATTGAGATAATGATTCTCATGCTAATATCTACACCTCTACGAAATAATATATCCTTAGAGGGGACAAAGAAAATTTAAATGGCAGATAAAAGGGGAAATTATATTTTTGCTCGTCAAAGTAGTATTGGATCGGTGTCTACGTGGATTCTGAGATTTACCAAATTAACCCTTGGAAGTTTTATTTTATTATAGTTTTGCAAAATTGAAAACGCTATGATTTTACACGAATGAGAATATTTTTGTCATTTTTTCATTATTAAACGTAAGATGTTTTTTTAATTCAAATTTCTCCCTATCATTTTTCAAAGAATCGTTGTTAGGAAAAGATCAAGAAAAAACCTATTAATTTTAGTAGAATGATAAAAGCACGAAAATATTCTCATTTGAAGGATAAGTTGACCACAATTTATTTTCTGTCCGAAATATTAATGATATTTTCGATTTTGCTAAATTAAAACAAATATAAAAATTAAAGAATCAAAGGCCTATTTTGACAAATTTTAGAATATATATATATATATATATATATATATATTACATAGCTTAAATTTGGACATGAAAATTATATATAACCTTGATTTGTGTTTTATGAGGGTTTTTGTGAGCCATAGTTTTTGTGATGTTTTGAGGGGATATAATATCTTGATTGGATGTCCATGATATTATAATAGGGAAAATTTCGAGTGCGCCCTTTTTGGCCAACGAAGCATGACAAATTAAATCTAGCTACTTGGATAGAGACAAGGTGGATGGAATTTCGAATTTTGAATTTTAAAGCTGGAGGGATCCAAGGTTGGTTTCAGATAGGTGTTCGAAAAAGCTCAAATCCAGAGGTCTTGGTTGTGTTCTTAGTAGTGTGAGTATTTGTACTTTTTGTAGCATTATGTGTCTTCAGTGCCCTGTCCCGAGCGTTATTTTAGAGTATTAGGGTTAGGGTTTACCCCTATTATAGTCTATTGGCGTTGGGTAAATTCATACGTAAGTGGTGTGGATAACTTGTAATGACTTTTTTGAAGGAATTTTGCGGGCTACAGGACGAGCCTCTTATTGTATAGTTAGAAAATATCTTCCTCTTACTTCTAATATACTTAACTAACAATAAAAAAAAAATTGTAATTTTAATTTTGTGAAAAAAAATTGAATTTGAATTTGGGTGTTACATCATATCAAATTATTGAACTTACATTTGAATGTGACTCTAATGCTTTGAACCCCTCTTCGTTACATCAATTCCGTTACTTTCAATACTGTTGACCTCCACCTTCAAAAAGAACAATAAAATTATTTCATTAAAAAAAAAAAAAAAACCTGAGCAATATTTAAGTCAAAAGATAAATGATTACCAAAAGAATTATATTGGAATACGAGTTGTTTATGGCCAAAATGCGAGGACAAAAATCTTAGTTTATACACTCGAGAATTTTGTGATCAAATAAAATAATTAATTTTTTTTCTATAAATTCACGTGTTGCGATAATTTTTTAAAAAATATAAATTATTATACTCATAATTATAATTTTCTATGTAAAAATATGATAACTTTGAAATTTTAATAAAATTATTAAATTTTTTAAAAATTAATGCAATAAATAGATTAAATGAATATTGAATTGCAGATAGAAGAATTTTTTGAGGGTATGTTTGGTTAGAAGGATGAAAAAGAAAAATGAGAGGATAATATTTTTTATTTATCGTGGGAAAAAAATTATTTTTTGGTTAAGAAAAAAAAAATAATACTAATGTATTTTGCTATTTTATCTTCGTATATTATAAAAAAATTAAAAATTCTATTATCAAGATTATAATTATAATTTTACCAAAAAAAACTCTCATTTCACTTTAGTTTCCTATTAAATTGGTGTGAAAAAAAAATTACTTTGAAAATGTGTATTTTTTCTCTTTACCGAATAATTTTTTTAATCTTATTTTTGTTTTTATTTTTTAGCCATCTCTTTTTTTCATCCAAATCGACGCTTAAAAAAAAAGAAAATTAAGAATAAATAAATAAATAATTATTTTATGATGGTTATTATGACAGGGGCACGCTTAAGACCGTCGGATGGAGAGATCATGACGTTTGATTGATTCGGATGTGTGTGTTTTCCACATATGGTAGATTACTTTGGTTGATCGAAGAAATTAATTTGTAAAAACAGTCTTAATTATGGTCAGAACGAAAAAAAGCAGGGCGTATTTTCCGGTGCAAGGACAATTAAGCAAAAAGCAAATCATCATGCCACGTGGACGGCGGAGGATCGTTTGGATAGGCATGCAACGGCTGGGATTCGATCATTCTCGACGAACAAAAGATTAATTGCAACTGCGAGAAAACTGTAGAGCAAGTGGGTGTGTGTGTTGTGTGTGAGAGAGAAAGAGAGAGTGAGAGAGAGAGATTGTGTGTGTGTATGTGTGGGTGGGTGGTTAGGGATTATAGAGAGAGAGAGAGAGAGAGTGGGTATTTGTGTGGGATGTCTTAAATTGAGGTTTCAGAGGGAGAGGAGGGTCGCAGTGGCCATGGCGGCGTCGCAGGGCCGTGACTTTAATGCATAAAACGAAGACACAGATTTGTTCAAGTAAGTTAGAAGAAAAACAGAGAGGGAAGGGAAACGAGAAGGAATACACGAAAAAAAAATTCTACGTTGCCCTAAAAAATTCCTAAAATTTGTCCTGAAAAAGCTGCAATTGCAAACCCCCAAAACATCACACCTCTCTCTCTCTCACACACACTCACTGAACACACAGTGAGAGTACATTACAGGCCTAACCCATCAGCTTCAACATTCCAAACTTCGAACCCACAGACCAAAAAACCGCAGATCTTCCGAACCCATTTCTCGATTTTGTTTTTTGCTATGGATTTTATCTCAAAATTGAAGTTGGAATCAGCTTCTGGGTTTAAAAAATGTCTGGGTTCTTCTCATTAGGTGGAAAAAACGTCCCAGAACAAGAACCGGAAACAACAAACAGCTTGTTTCTGTTCCGGGACGAAGAGATCTACAATAACAACAGCAACAATAAGGGTTTTGAGATATGGCAACAGTACTATCAACAGAGAGCGCAAAATCAGCTGCAAGATTTACAGGGTAGGGTTATGATGAGAAGATCAGGAACAGGAGGAGGAGGAGGAATGAATTGTCAAGACTGTGGGAATCAAGCGAAGAAAGACTGTTCTCATATGAGGTGCAGGACCTGTTGTAAGAGCCGCGGGTTTCAGTGCACGACCCACGTCAAGAGCACTTGGGTTCCAGCTTCACGCAGACGCGAGCGGCAGCAACAACTAGCGCTTCTTCAGCAAAATCAGCAGCCGCAGCAGCAGCAGCAGCAACAGTTGAGCCTTGGAATGGAGAATCCCAAAAGGCATAGAGATAATCCTGGGGGTACTTCCTCTCTCTACCACACTTCAGGTATTTTGAGATCAAATATCTTGAATTTTTGTGGGGTTTCATGGGTTCAATTTTTGAAAGTAGGGGAAATTTGTAGAGCCCAAGGGCCATAACGCTAGAAAAATCTCCTATCCTTCTATATATAGAAGATCTAAGGGCATATATTTATTTGTGTATATATGTATAGACATGCGTATAGCTAGGTCTCTAAGTTCTACCAAGAACCAACAAAACTAGACCATATATTTTGCGTGTGATGAATGTTTCTCTTTCACCGTCCATGGTCACCCACCCACCCCCTTTTCTTTCTCTTTCGCTATTTCTTTCTTCTTCTACTGTTCTCGAGTAAAACTGACCAAGGAAAGGTCTATTCAGTCTATTGACTTGATAATCAATGCTCTTTTTCTTTACAGAGAACCTGTCTCTGTGTGTGGGGTTTTGTTCTAATATTTGTTTGTATTGACTGACTAGGGTTTGAAGTGGGGCACTTGCCGGCGGAAGTGAACTCGGAAGCAATGTTTCGGTGCGTGAAAGTCAGCGCCATAGACGATGCGGAGGATCAGTATGCTTACCAGACGGCTGTCAACATCGGAGGCCATGTTTTCAGGGGGATTCTCTACGATCAAGGCCCTGATCAACCTCGTTACGCCGGTGGTGAGGGTTCTTCCCGCGGCGGTGCACCATCTCAGCAGCCGCTCAATCTGATCACTGGTGCAACCACCTCCGCCGCTACAACCACCGGCTACCCTCCCGTCAACATGCTCGAGTACCCTTCTATGTATCCAGCTCCACTAAATGCTTTCATGGCGGGTACGCAATTCTTCCCACCACCAAGACCTTAGGAACAAAAATAAAATAAAATTTATGGTACTCTTTTATAGAGTCTCGAGGGTTTTAACTTTTATTTTCTTCTAACGAAAAATCTTGATTTGGCTTATCATAATATATGAATTAATCCCATTGGTGGTGTTCTCTTTTTGGTTGAAGCCAATTAAACCAGACAAAGAAAAAGAACATAAACAAGTGTATGAAGACATTGGGCTTTTTTCTCGAATTTCAACTATGATTTTAATCTTTTTTTTTTTTTTAAGGTTAATATTGATTTGATCATCTTATTGGTAAACCCTTATGTTGTGCTTTTTGTAGTCAATGTTTTTTATGCTACATCTGGAACTGTGCACATTACAATTTGTTCTTCTTTTTCCATTCTTTAATTTTCTTTTTCCCTTCCTTCCTGAATAATGGAGTTGAAATTCAACTGACTTTATAGTTGGTTTTGAACTCTATGCTACCTTTTCCAGTTTATCCGTTTGTTTGCCCCATAAAAATGGGACGAAATGGATACATTCCTTGTCTGGTTTGGACCAGCGATTATATACATATACATATATATATATATTTAAAAATAACATATATTTGACTATCTCTTATATATCTGTTTGCTGTTTTGGTGGTTCACCTCGGTCCAGTCAAAGTGTAGCCATGAAGAAATCTTTGTATTTGTCTTTCTCCTTGTATATATCATACATATATACACACACACGTATATATTATTACACAACTGGTGTATATATATATATACACACCAGTTGTGTAATAATATAAAAACTTGTGAATAAATAATTAAATAAAAGAGCCCCAGGAAAAAAATTTGAAAAGCTTTAAATAACCCTAGTTGGCAATGTTTAATGCATCTGCAAGAAGTATTTTAATCTTCTCTTGATCATAATGGAAGCCTAACATTCTTGTATAATGCGTTTCACAGTGTAGTACCTTGGAAATTGGAAGGGGCTGTAAAGTGTAAATATAAACTTGTCCTAAAAGTCCAAACATTTAATAGCATTGAATTAGGAATTGCACTTAAAAGCGAATATAAACTTATGTGTTATTTTTGCATGTTATGGTATTTATATATTTGGAATTTTAAGTCTTTTTTCTTTTGTCGGCAAAATTGTATTGATTAAGGTGTTTGTCCGGTTGGTAAGGGAAGATGTTTTCTTTCCTCATCAATCAGGGTTGGATTCTCATAGAAGTACTCCAGGATTTAAATCCTGAATGCATCAGGTCTATATGGGGGGAGTGTCCTTAAAATCGTTCGGGAAGGTGATTAGTCGAGGTGCGGGTAACCTGACCCGGACATCCCTTAATGTGAAAAAAAAAAGTCAATGAATGAGTTAAAAAAAAAATTGTGGAAGAGTACATTTAAGATATAGGTTATAGCTAGGGTTCTAGAGTTTGTACATTTAATAGTAGCCAAAAAAACTCAAGTTCTATTAAGTAGAGCCAGCTATACCACTCTATTTACGGCAAAGCCCATTAATTTTCAAGTTTTTTTTTTCCTATACATAAGGTTTAATTAGGTACTGTTATTAATGTTTGTCGGAAGAATTATGCTCTAATAGTGGCTTAAAGCATGATTAGTAAAAGCATATAAAACAAATTACAATGTAGTTGCTGGTTGAGTAAGTTTGGTTATGGCCGTCTTCGTAACCGGTAACATGTTTATTTCTAGGTGGAGACGCCTTAATTACGATTTCTTTTCATTAGCTGCTATATATGTTCTTTCTTTCCTTGCCCTACATTTCACTGTTTCTTCTTCTTCTTCTTCCTTCCACAGGAGGGATTATTTAGTTGAAATGATCTCGTTTTTGTTTCCTTCTATTGTTTTTTCCAATTTAAATGTCATACGGATAATATATGATCAACGTTGATCGATTTCATTTGTGTCTACGAAGCGCAATTAAAATGCCACACAGTTTTGTTTTTTTTTTTTTTTTTTGTGGCCTAATTTTTGCTTGAACTGCAAAAGCAATTTGGTGCACGGTCCTGGGGCGGTTATTCATCATCTTGTTTGCCCGCTTTGGGATCAATGTGGAAACATTGGTTGATGAAGTTGCAGGTTTTCATGGTTATTTTATGTTTTAAGACCTTCTGTAATTCTTTAATCATACAGGGGTTTGTGCCAACAAATAGATAAATACTGAAGTGGATGCTAAAGTTGGATAAAATGACATGCATTTTTGTGATATCTACTTTCAAATTTCAATCATGCATGTTTTCTGGGAAGATATAAGAATCTGGGAGACAAGAAAAACAGGCTTAGATGTTGCCTTTTTTTTTTAAACAAGTTTCTAGACAACCGAAGGGTATTCCTCCTCTCCTCATGTGTGTCTGACATTCCCTTTCTTACTGCCTGTTCTTCTTTCTCCAGCTTTATATAGAATCTAACATAGACATCATTATATATATACATATATGTTGTACGTAATCCTTGTTTTCTTCTTTGGTTTTTGTGAAAATTATTATTTTAAAATTGTTTTTTAATACACACACACATACTGCATTCTATATTCTTTAATCCCAGTTTTTTTTGAGATAATTGGTGATTAGTCCCAAATAGCGGGCATAATCTACTTTTAGTCCCTTAAATTAATTTTCGCTTATTTATTAGTCTCGCATGTGACCACGCCAATATAATAGTAATTACATGTACATGTGCAATATTATGTGTAATATTAGTTACAATTTACAAATTACGTGTAACAGATTATACACAAGTTAGATACATATAATTGCGATAGTGTAACTCGTCAATTGGGTCTTCCGTCTTTTTTTAATGCGTGTGACTAAAACACGAATTGCATTATGTATGGGACTTTTTTGAAATATAGGTGCATGAGTAGTGTCACAATAGGGTTCATATGGTCCATGAAAAACTTGAAAGAATGACAAAAAAAGTGTTGAATTAATGAAGCCTGTTAAACTGTCAGCTTCTACAATTTGTTTCGTTTTTAGATGCATTTGTTTGTTAACAGTGAAAAGGCCAAACCCAAAAGTTCTAATTAACAAATGTGTCTCTCTCTCTCTAGATCTCTCTCTCTCTCTCTCTCTCTCTCTCTCTCTCTCTCTCTATATATATATATATATATATATATATAACTAGAAGTTGAAGGAGAAGAGGAAGAAGGAGAAGAAGAATGGTGGGGTGTGGGTACGTATCTATATGAATGTAGGGTGTGGGTCGTTTTATAATTAGGGTTCTTAGGTAGGCTGATGGCCCTAGGAGCGTGGGAATCTACTACTGTGGATCTGGTCTTTGTAGCCCTACTACTACTTCTTCACCTCTTCTTTGTCTCCACAATATTACAATACGCTTGTGGTCCATTTTCTAACCTCTTCTTTTTTTCCCCTAAAATTATTATTACAGCAAAAATAATGCTACATAAGTACTATGCATGTGTGTGTGTATATATATATGTATATTGTTTGATTACCCATCACAAACCAAGTATACTCTAGTTCAATCCCAAACATGACCTAAATGACTCGCCAAGTCGTTTGTATTGAAAAATTGTGATTGAAATGGTACATATTTACTTTAGCACGGTAACAGTAGATCTAGAAAATTGATTGCGGTTAAAAAAAATTATTTGTTTATTAGATATTTACATAAATTATGAAAGATGTAGGTAATTTTTTAAGGGGTTTTAATTGAATTTTTATAAAATTGTAAGGATATAAAAAAATAAAAATTAAAAGTTGAAAGATTGCTAAAGTTCGTCCTAATGACAATTGAACCCAAAGTGGCGGGTAACCAAATCAAATCAAATCGAACTGAACGTTTTGGTTTTGAAATCGATTGAATGATTTTAGTTACGATTTTGGTTTCGAAATTGAAAATCAAAACAGTTTTGGTTTTAATTTTGATTTTAGGATAATAACCGTGTAACCGGTATTTTAGATCTATTTTTATTATATATATTATTTTAACTTTTTTAATTATTTATATTTTGACCCCTAATGTGTATATATATTATAGGATTATTTATCGTTTTTTTAGTACATGTAAATTTTATGTATTGTATTTTAATTGTGCTTGAGATGTTTATTGTAATAATTAATAATTTTGTAGATTGATTTTGTTGTTTGAAATTTATATTATATATTTTAGTTTGTTTTGGTTTATATATAAAAGATGTTTGCGATTTTAGTTTTGGTTTTGATTTTACATAAAATTAAAAAATCTTAACGGGTTTGCGGTTTTACGATTTTAGTTTTGGTGTTAGATAAAATTAAACAGTTTAGTTTTAAACCGTTTTTCCCAAAAAAAAAAATGATGGTTTACAGTTCGCAGTTTGGATTTGGTATATACCTAACAGTTTTGGTTTTGATTTTTAGTAAAATCGGTCTAAAACGGAACTGTTGTCATCTCTACTCCTTGGCCCAACTTGTTGCACTACCTTACGCGCAGGACGATTTTTTTTTTTTTTAACAAAATTTAATAGAATCATGCCATCGAAATTCTTAATCTTTTTCTTAGAATACATTTGGTTGAATTTTCATATTTCAAGAGTTATTTTATTTTGCGAGGAACTAATATTACTCTCTATTTAAATATGATTTAATTGGAGTTATTTATTGTTTGGTTTGAAAAAAAATAATAATTAATTTTTAATTATATTTTTCTCTAATTAAATTTAAATTATAAACAAAGTAATTAACTATCTAATTTGATTGTGTTTTTTTACCACGAAATATAAAAATATTATTGATTAATTAAAAAATAATACAATTCACAAATTTACGCCACTATAATTTCTACCAAATAATCTCTCTTATGTAAGTCTCCACCATGTTTTTCAAAATATTATAAACCATTTTATCACAATTAATCATTTACTCCTCTAATGTAGAAAAAAAAAATTAGAAGTAAATTCAGCAAATTTAAGGATGAATTATTATTTTGGTCCCTAAAGTATGCGGCGGGTGTCTATATAGACTCTAAAATATTTCAAATTACATATTTAATTCCTCAAGTTCAACATATACCAGAAAAAAACTCTCGCCAACAAAATCTGGTTGGCGACGGGCATAATTTGTCATCGCTGGCCAAACGATAGCCAAACTTGTTCAAGCGCCGCCCATATCTGGCCACAACGGTCAGTTGGCCCAGATCTGTTCAAGATCTGGGCCGTCGTCGGCCAAATTTGTTCAAGATCTAACTAGAGACAGCCAAATGTTAGTCATCGCTAGCCAATGTGGCCGGCGATGGCGGCAATAGAGAGAGAGAGTGATCGAGAAAAAAATCCTGTTGTGATGTTGGGAGGGGGTGACGGTTATGTTGAAGGAGGCAGTTGTGGTCAGAATTGTTGGTGGAGTTGGCGGTGATCTGCCACAAAACTTGCTGCTCTAGAGAGAGAGAGAGAGAGAGAGAAGAGACAAAAAGTACAAAATCACTATCTTGACCTCAAAGGTTGGGAACAATCACTCTAACGTCAAAGGATTGTTCCCTATCTGTATCAAAGTAATGCACAACGAACAATGTTTACTTGATTCCTGACCCAAGGTTTATGATACGTGGGCAACCCCCACGGTGGTTTAGTTACACTTTCTCTGAAAGCAAAAATTTCAAGCATAATACACAGCGTGCGTCGTTCGATTGGATTCGTCAAAGCACAATAAACAATGTGTTTCTGTCGATTGGATTCGCCAAAGCACAATAAACAACATGATTCCTTTAATTGGATTCGCTACAAAACCTCGCCCCAGCCCTGGAATGGGGCACATTTTACCTTACCTTACAATTTTCCTGAAGTCTCATGTAAGACCCCGACTTTTCATATACGAATATTTCAAGTCGCGTTTTAAAAATATTTCGAAAATATCGGGGTGGAATACGATATAAATTGTGAATTAGAATTTTAGGGGTTAAATTGAAATTTTACATAAACATTTAAATCTTAAGAAGGGTTTAATTTCTATCCTAACTAAAAAATAAAGGGGGTGTAGTGCAAATATATATATATATATATATAGATAGAAAGAGAGAGGGAGTTGGTAAAAATGTAAGGAGGAGAGAAAGGCCACATGGCCGGCCCTTTTATCATTCACCATTCAATATATATATATATATATACTGAGGGGAGAAGGATCGAGAAGGTGAGAGAGAGAGCCGGAGGAAGTGTGGATCGTCGGAGGTTTGGGATTCGGTAGTCGGTGTCGGGTTCTCGTGTTTGTCAGGTGTGTGTGTGGGCTGTTATGTCTCTGTGTGGGTGTGGTTAGTGCTTTGCCCAACTGTTCCGATGATGGCGGTGCCTAGTTCGTCTAAGTGTGGGTGTGTTCTTCCGGTGGGGTGTCGCCGACGGTGGGTTAGAGAGAGAACTCATTGGTGGTGTGAGTTGTGGTTGGCGGGGTGGTGTGTGTCTGTTTTTTTGTGGTGTATGCGTGGAAAACAGGGTGTGTATGTGTGTGTGGTAAATTCGGTCGGAGTTGGGTCCGACGGTGGTGTGCCATAGGGGTGTGTGTGTGTGTGTGTGTAATACTACCTGTGTGTGTGTGTTGTTTCTAATGTGTGTGTTGTATATGCTGTGGGAGTGTGGTTGTGAGGTTTGGGTGTGTTGTATTGTGTGGGTGTGAGCCTATGGTGAGAAGAGAGGGAGAGAGTTGGTTGAGATCTCAAAACATAGCAGGAGGAGGAAGACGATTTACCGCCTAAGCAGTGGATTTTCACCCAAGCGGTGAAAATGCAGAGTGCAGTTGTGAGAAAAGGAGAAGCAGCCACTCGATCGCCTAGGCGGTGGGACGTCGCTTAGGCGGTGGGGGAGCAGAATCAGAAATACATGGAATTTTAGGGAAATCCACGATCGGTCGGAACGGCTAACCTTTCTAATTTATTTTGTGAATTCTAAATTTAGTTTTCTAACCTTAGAGTAATTAAATGAAAATAATAAATCCTGAGATTGTTTATAAGAACAGAGTCATAAATAGTAAACCGTAACGAAACGATACTAGTTGAATAGTTATATTTCGTAATAAAAATATGGGAAATAGGAAATTAAGGAAATTAGGATTTCATGGCATGATTAGTTTGCTTTTATACAAAAATATTAATTTAGGCTCTGTCACCGTTAGGTTCGCAGGCACCGGAGTTCGGATAGGGGGATATTCGGTTAAAGTTTACGAAAGCGGATATCAGGTGAGTGTACTGCCCTTCTTACCAAACTATTTTCATATAAATATGATGAGATATGTGTTTATTTAACTGTACGAAATTGATAAATTATATGGATCAAGCCAATTGTAGGTGAGTTGGTAAAATGGATTTCCATTGAAATGTTTGAGTTTTAAAAAAGAAAGACTTTGTAAATAATATGTTGGATTTTGTGGTTTTAATAAAAGGTGGGAAAAACACGATTTTTAAATTAAAAGTGGGTTTTGTTAAAAAGAGATGGACAATGGTGATTTATATTATGGTCTGTTCGGAGGGTGGTCCGGCAAATGGATAATTATTTGTGATTGGGTGATAATAGCATTGAATTGACTATGCCCTAGTTTATGATATCCTGTCCGGAAGGTGGTCCGGCAGGTGGTGATTTATGATGGATACTTAATATGTGGCGATTTATATTATTGGCCTCCGGAGACGTCCGGTTGGTGGTGATCTGTGCAGTTAGGTCCGCTAGGAAGGCATATCCTACAGATGGTTACGGTACCATTGCAACTCCCGATCGTGAGGTTAAAACGATCACTATGGCTTAGCCGGTGGGTATGAAATAGAGATATGTGTACTGAGTTGGGGTGTTTTAAATATATATGTGATGACTTATTATTGATTATGGTATTTGCAAACTTATTTACACTGCTCTTTTGATATTGGAGGTTTTACCAATTATGTGGTGGATATACATATATTTACGCTTGATCCATATAAATGAATGTGTTATTATTATTATTATGTTAAAAAAAAAATGGTTTTTACTAAGAAGGCAGTACACTCGCAGGTAAATCCTTTAGGAGACGGTCCCCTACTGGCATTAGGTGGAGTCATCTGGAAAATATCTGAGTTGAGTTGACAGAAAAGAATAAATAGATAGTGAAAGTTTATGCACTTGTTGTATGTTGAAATTGTATAGAATATTGATGTAATTATGAAATGTATAAGAAGATAAAAATGAAACAGGTGATGTCTTATTATTGTCACGCCGGTCCTGGGATGACAGGTGTTCGGGACGGGTCGTGACACCTCATCCCTCTTTCCTAGTCTTTGGACAGTGGCATATTTTACCCAAGAATAATCTCTCGGGACATTTCCTAAAATTGCACTTTTCACTTTCCTCACCGTCAACAATAAGAAACCCTGGCATTTCAGGGTAGATGTCTTCACAATGCCATTTTCTTTTCCTTCCCTAGTCCCAAGCGACAATGATTACTCTGAACTATGCTTGTCCTGATATTTTGGTATCCCCAATGTATGTAGGCAACCTCATTTGGGTTTGGTCACACTTCTCTATTTTCACTATACATCTTCCTCAACGGAACAAAATGGTTTGTTTTTCTTGTCTTTGTCTCCACGAGTAAACTCGCACAATAAACAAAGACAGTTGTAGACACCGTATTTTGTAGAGGTTAGGGGGGAAAGCATTACAAAATAATAAAAAATAAAAATAAAAGATAATTCAAATAAAATGAGAAAAAATATATATATAATAAATGTTGCTAAGCATTTTCCTCTCGAATTTTTGAAAAGCCCAAACGAAAAGAGGTTCTAATTCGAAGATTCCTAGAATTAATTTGAGCCTTACATAATTTTTTTGTAAATTGAAAAATAAAGGGGTTAAATTGGAGGATTGAACTAACAAATTAAATCTCTATGATTTAAATTAATATTTTTAAAGTCTAATTATCTCAAAAGGATCTCCTATTAGGGATTTGGAGCCATAAATTGTACCTTTGAAAGTTTCGGGACTAGGGGACCAAAAGTTCATAATTAATCTTAGGAAAGTTCAATTAGTCTCAAATCAAGTTTAATAAAAGTCTCGCAATCCCAATAGGGTGTCCCAAATAAACCAATTGAGACAAATCATCAAATTAGAAAGTCTAGGGACCTAATTAAAATTTAAAAAAATAAATAAATCAATATCCAAAGGGACTGAACTTGTCAATTTTAAGCAAAATCGAGAGGTGGCCACAAGGACATTTTTTGAAGATCTATTAGATCTATTAAATCTAGAGGTGGCCACAAGGACATTGTTAAAAGAACCAAACTGAAATCGCTTAGATCTATTGAAGATTTTTTAGATAAAATTATAATTTTCAAACGGGTATCTTGGGGTACATAACATTTTCTCCGAAAATATTTGGCCCTCAACTTTTTAAATTTTAGGTTAAGACTATTTTTTTTTTATTGAAGTCAAATTTCAGCCTTTTCAAAAAAATACATAATTTTTCAAAAATCCTAATGACCTAACATACCGTTTAAACTAATACTAAGTGACAACCAATATTTTAAAAACCAGACTAAACATTGAACCAGAAGAATTAATGGGTCATGGGTCACTGCTAGATGAACCGCGGTTGAACCGGTGACGTCATAATTACGTCATTAATATTTTTAGTTAAATAAAAAAATATTAAATTTATAACAGAGCCAAGGGTGATTTGTGATTTTGTCTTTTTTTTTAATTTCTTATTTTTGTTATTTTTTACATATGCCAAGATTTTTGGTTTTTTGATACTTTTGGTGGCACAAAATTATAATTCAATTGAATCTCTTTCTTTCATGCGTCATTTAATATAACAAATCATGTCCTTATTTGTAATTTTACTTGCCAACCTCAAAATCCTAAATCTTGCATCATTTAATGCTTGAGATTCATTTCACCATCTCCTCCATTCCAATTTTCACCCAACGGCGCCTATCTCCCAAGTCCTAATTCCCATATCCTATGGAGGTCAAAAGAGAAAATGAAGAATCCATGGCCGCCGTCGTCGTCGTCACCGCTAGCCTCTAAGCTGCTACTAGAAGATGACTAAGATATGGCGATTTTGCGGTGGTCCATTCCATGACGCTGTCGTCAGTACCTCGTGCCCACCTTATTGTTCATCAGTGATACATGAAAGATACAAACAGAGGATGACCACAAGCAAGGACGCCTTCGCCTTTGTCGTCATTGCTGAGATTGGAAATGGCAAAAAACCAACTGGTTCGCATAGGATCATTCCGATTCACCGATTCGCGGTCAAACCGGCTGATTAGACGATTTTTAGGGATAAACGGATTTTAGGAGTTTTATGGACCGAAATCACTTCCGGTCGGCAGTTCAACAACCGGTCTGGTCCGGTTTTTAAAATATTGGTGACAACTATTTTTCTTCAAAATACAACCCAAACATTTTTTTAACAGGCTCATAAAAATACCCCTACACCTAGTTTTTCCAAAATAACAAGATTTCAAAAAATATTTTTTCCAAAGGTATATTTCTAATAGCATTCTTCATTGAGCTTGTTTCTTCCAAGATACATCAAATCACTAGAAATCACAATTAACAATTTGAATTAACTATTTAATTAATAATAAAATTTAATTATCAAAATAAATAATAAAATAAATTTATACATAACATGTTTTTTTTTTATAAATTTTTTTAGAATATAAAAAATGCTAATCAAATAAGAAATCAATTTTTTAATATACAATTACAACTTAACGTAATATTGTTACAACTTCATACCATACGATGAAAACCTTCAACCAGGAGGACCATCAAAATTTTGAACCAATGCGCCATTGTGCTCATAAATCAAAAAACCATTGCGCCATTGTGTTAATAAATGGGTGAAAATATCGTCCACAGGAGGATCAAATCTTAGAATAAATTTAGAAACTTCAAGAACACGAACAAATATAATTCTGTGGAAGAACTACCTGCATCGTCGCCTATAAATTATGTTTTCCCGATTTGAACAAATAAAGAACAACAATCACTACGATCCTACAAAAATCCATGGATGATTCCAAAATGTATGCACATTTTCTCAACTTCCATATCTCTTCAATGACTCAACCTTCAAATCTATTCTAAAACAGCCGGATACTTACCAGCTGAGTTGCCGCGCTCTTGTTAATAATACACAGATGTGCATCAACATCAGAGTCAAAATTGATGTGATTATAGATATGTGTGGCTCCTTTTTCATGCAAGTTTCAGAGGGTGAATCATGACTCCATTTCGAGCAGCAGGAAGACGTCCCCATCTCCCTAGACGGGGTTCCTGAAAAAAATACCGTTCAATTGGCTAAATTAGTAAAGACAAAGATAGTAGACAAAAGAAAGCCAAATGAAGAAGACCGAAATTCAATTGCAAGCCTATCAATATTCAGACGGAAAAATATAACCTGTGAAGTAGCAACTTACTATAAACGCTGTAATATTATGATATTGAGGCTATGAGATAAAAAGTACCTGCCCAACTCCAGCAACCAAAAATTGTCCCGATTTTGCAAATGCCAAGGAATTTACAAAGCCAGCCTGCAACACAATAACTTGTGTTCTTCAACATCATGAGGTAAGAAAGAAACTCTGGAAGGTCTTAGTAGAGATACAGTTTTTCTTTTTTATACGCACAGTTGAATTGAAAAATAAATATTTGGAAGTAGAATTTGCTCTAAACATGGACGCACAAGATTAAAGCTTACCAATGGGAGCTCAAACAATGGCTTAAGACCTTTGGATTCAGCTTCGATTGACCAAAGTCGAACTGAGCCATTACCAGCTCCTGATGCAGCAAGATCGCTGCTTCTACATACAGTGACGGAGCCCACCCAGGACTGTGCTGATGAAGAAATATTTCCAGGACCGCAGATACCATTTTCTGCAGATGCATATTTCAAATATAAAATCCTGTTGAAGTTGCAAGACTAACATAGAAGGTTTGATAAAAGTACACCAAAATATCTACCAAGGACATATAAATGCGCATGATGCACACATACATCAACACATGAAGAGACATAAAAGTAGAAACGCAACATTTTCATGTACTGGGGGCTATATTTTTCTTTCATCCTTAAGAAAATAAAATAAAATGATGGCATGGAAATAAAATACCGAACTAAAAAAAATGAGAAGAATTGGGGTTGTGATCACCTACAAAACCTTTTCTGGTTGGCAAGAAAATCTGAGACCTTATAAGTAGTAAACATTTGTTTAAGAAAAAGGTTAATAACATGGTTTTCATGTTTCTCACTTTCCTGCCCTCATCTTTTTGCACACCAAAAGTTGGAGCGAGATAATCTCTGTTCTCTTTTTTTATTTGTTAGTTGCAGATATGTCCAATCTCTAGAGCATATGTCGTTAAAACTCGTGCTGTTTTGGGCACATTTCTGGAAGCTCCAAAAGAATTTTTGAACGACCCGAATTCCCTTTGACACTAAGTGGCACAAGCTTTGGAGAGTCAAATAGATTAAAGTATTTTATGTATTCTATTTATTTGCAAAAAAAAAAAAAAAACATTTTTGTTTTTAGTAATGCAGAAATATCAGGCTCATTATACACGAATTTTTGTTCTTTCATCTAATGATAATGTTTTAATAGTTTCTCTTCAATGTGAAGTCTATCAGTGTGAAGTGTCACATAAAAAGGAAGTAAGAGATGCAAAAGGAGAAACGTGAAAACCACTCGGAGGAAATATAAGTAACCCTGAAAAAACATAACCTATGTGTTTACCTGTGTGTCCATTTGATAATCCATCATGTTCTCTTTGATTCAACTTGTCCGGAGTCAGCAGAGTATGTGCATTTTTTACAATGTGAACAGGCTTTTTCCGCAATACGCTCCACTGCTCGATGCTTCCATCATCAGAACCTGATAGGAATTCATCATTGCTTATAAAACAGCAACTCTCCAGGGATGCCGCTGGAGCACGATATACTAACTGCGATTCCTCAGGTACCTATTTTTCAAATTGTAAAAAAAATGAAAAAACCCATATAAAATAAAAAATCAAAGGTAGTATTAAATCATTCATGGACAAAAACTTATAGTCCACATGATTGATGGAAAACACTTTACAAAATGCAACATTTAACCATAACTAGTCAAAAAAACGAAGAAACTAATTTACCATAACTTGCCAAAAAAAACGAAGAAAGCAACTTACCATAACTTGTCATTAAAAACGAAGAAAGCAACTTACCATGAACCAACTAAGCTATTTTGAAAAACATTTAACCAACACAAATTGTTAAAACTATTTACCAACGCATTATGTATAGTATACTAGAAAAAGCCTGCCTAAAGGCACGTTATAATTAATTTTAACATGTTTAAAATTTTGAAGTGATTGGATATTTATAAATGGAATATTTCACTATAATGACACTTTCAAGTGTTCAGATCACAAAAATATCATAGCCCAAGCCCATTCCATGAAAACACCAATATTTTTTTTTACAAATCAGTTATAAATTTTTCTCTCTCCTATACTTGAAATAATCGAAAAAAATATCTATCCATTTTATAAGGTATAGAGAGAGAATCATCTAATGACATATTTTTTACTACTATGGTCACTCTCTAAATTAACGGGGTTTACTTAATAAAAAAATACAAGGGATGTTAGTGTAGTAAACGCACTTTAATAGCAATAGAGAGATTTAATTCTACTTTAATTTCACAGGCAGAGTCAACCAAATAAAATTAAGGAAAAATGCAAGAAGAATGTCAATGATAGCGATAGTAGAAGCACTAACAACTAAATGCGTTAGCACACCTTAATAAAATTCAACAGAGCTCATACCAAGCTATCATAAGAATGCCATTAAGAATTGCAGCTTACCTTCCACAAATGCATAGTTCGATCACGTCCAACCGTCAACACCCGCTCTTTCCTCAGGGAGTCGATAGTTAAAACTTCACTCTGGTGACCAAATAATGTAGTGATATAAGTTCTATCTTCCGCACTCCATATCTTAATTGTTCTATCAAATGAACCAGAAAAAAGTTCTGAAGTACCCTGCCTAAAAGTTAAGCATGATACAGGTCCTTTGTGGCCAGGAAAAGCCTGTAAAAGACAACAATTGAGTTAGACTAGCAATATAATCAAAATGTTGTGAAACTCTAGTACCACCAGAGGAATTTGCACATACAGCAGCATGGAAAGTTGTGACCTGAGGACTCAATGATCACATATAGCAGTCTAGATTATTTTTTCATGTAAGCAAGCTTTTAACATGGTAGTTTGGGATTTACGAGAAAATTGATTGTGTGAGCAAAAGAATGAGTACTCAAACAGAATCATCTAGTTCATCTCAAGGACACGAAAAGTATGATCTAGTGCAAAGGTAGAAGGAGGCTTGACTGGAAGACCCACCCCTCGAGCACCGATCACTTCTAACTATAAAAAAATAGAAAATTGTTCAAACTAAAGATCTTTTTGTCGAGGATTTGGATATTTTTTATATCAATGATCGGGAGAGTCATGTTCTTTTTTTAAGATCATCCTCATTATACGAAAGAAGCCTCTCTCATTCCCTCAGTAGTCAGTAGTATTGCATTGTTAAACTTAGAGTGAAGGTACTGTATTTAGATAATCCTTACGCGATCAGGGACGAGTTACACATATTTTATTGCAAAAAAATAATGTCCAACCTGAATATGCTCTCGTGTCCGAGTATCCCATAAATGAACATGACGATCCAATCCTCCACTCGCCAAATACCGCCCATCTGAACTAACAGCCAAGGCTAATACCTGCTTACTCTGCTTTGTTGCCCGACCTTGTGGCTCTCTTACACCATGGGACTTCAATATCTCCTCACTAGGCCAGGCATATTTTTCACCTTTTCCACTATCTACATCCCAATGAATAATAACACCATCCTTTGAAGATGAAAATCCCTTGAAATCATCTTCTGAAAGCACTACAGCAGTAACAGACTGCCGGTGTTTTGTCAGAAGTCGGAATCCATCAGATGTTTCTGGTACCTGGATCCTAAATAGTTTATAGCATTAAAATCGTAAGTATCCTAGAAAATAAAATCCAACTATCATATTCATAATAAGTGAATGAAATATAGCCTCGGCGAAGATGAAATAGGTATACTTTTATTTATAAATAATTTTCAAAATTGACTATTTTTCCAAATTAACAGAATTCGAAATTACTTTCACCGTTTAGCCCTAGAGAAGTGCTACCGTGATACTCTAAACAGACGCAAGCTTCTTAGCTCACAAGGCATCCCACATTTTAAATCAACATAATTTCAGAAATATGAAAATATCAAGTGCATGATTAACCCAACTATGAGAAATCGCAATATACTGAAAGCCAAGGCCATTAGATTTAACATGAATCGTCAAAAAAAATTGAGGATAAAGAAAAAACTGTCTAGAATAATGATAGTAATAAAGCATTCCATTGTCACACTTAAAACTCAAGCATACCTCGAAGCTATTGTCTTCCGAACACGCCCACTCTCTTCCAGCTGCTCTTGCTGCAAACGCAAGGCCACACGCGAGTCCCTCTCACCTTCTCTTTCTCTCTCCTCATCACTATCTCTCTCTTCCTCGTCATCCTCCTCTTCCCTCTTCTCTATCGCCCTTATCTTCTCCAGATACGCCTCTGCAATTTTCTTCCGCTTCTCTGCTGCCGTCTCCTCCAATTCCTCCTCCTCTTCTCCTTTTTCTTCATCCTGGGATAATGGATAATCATCAAAGTCATCAGACTCATCGCTGCTCTCTATATCTTCGTCATCGTCAATTTTTCGCCTCCTTTTTGAGTTGGCATCGAAAAAGGGATCTTCTGTTACTGAAAATCTTTTCTTTCCCTTATGATTTCCTCCTTTCTGAACTGAAGTTTTATTCTTCTTCAGGTTCTTCATGGTGAATCAAACTCAACTGTCCATATAATCAAATTGATTCTAGACAAAAAAAATTAAAAAAATAATATGAGAACCAGAACAGAGCTACGGGAACGAGATGAGAGCAGAAACACCTAATTACAGAAATATGAGAACAGAAACACCTAATTACAGACGGAACAGAAATAATGCGCAAACGGATAGGTTCGGTGTGTAATTTCAGGGAAGTCCGAAACGAACCAACTGGAATCCGGAGGTGTTCTTATGGTGGTTCATATCTCAGCGTGTGTTTTTGTGGTGGTTCAGATCTCAGATTTGATTTTTTTTAAGATTTCGAAACAGTAAAACAACTAACACACAGAGAGAGATAGAGCTCTTACTGTAGGGAGGCTGGAGCGGAGACTAACGGCGAGAACGGAGGACGCTTGGACCGGCGAGAACGGATTATGTAGCGAGGGCGGCGTGGAGGCTTGGACCGCGAAGGAAGAACGGTGGAGGCTGGCTGCGGTGGATGCTGAGATGGTAGGGTTTTGCGCTGGGGTTTTGCTGGAGGGAGGGGGGAGGCGTTGATCAACGAAGAAAATCCGGAAATTATAATTTTTTTACTCAATTCGTTCATAAACTAAAATCAATCGCCTAAAAAAAAACAGGAACCGGATAGGAGTCCGGTTCATCGGCCCATTGGATCAGTTTTGATCTTGGGCCTTTTCATAATTCGGGCCTACCCACTACTTTTAAGATAATTAGTCATTAATCTCAAATAACATAGTTAATTTTAAAAAGTATCGCGCTTAAGACATAAGTTTTAATTTAATCTCTTAAATTAAATTTTGTTTGAATTTAGTTCTGCATGTGCAGGAATTGTAGAGAGATTTTTGGTGAAAATTCGTATCATAATGAATATTAGTTACAATTAATAATTAACATATATTACATATATCTGTTTAATTTTGGACAGGAATTGTAGAGAGATTTTTGGTGAAAATTCGTATCATAATGAATATTAGTTACAATTAATAATTAACATATATTACATATATCTGTTTAATTTTGGACACATGTACTTATATAATATTAGTTACACGTTACAAATTACATGTATTTGTGTAATGTTTATGACATTTAACAAATATTACATACTGAAATTAGTTTAATATTAGTTACATGTATTTGTATAAATTTAGTTACATGTTACAAATTACACATGTTTTGTGTAATATTTGTTACGTTTAACAAATTTTTACACACAAAGTAATTACATGTTACAAAATACAGTAATATTTGTTATATCTAACAAAAATTTACATAAAAATTAATTACATGTAACTGCGCAAATGCAGGCGCGTGTATTGAGCTTCTGCCTTTTTTAATAGACGAGACTAAATCACAAGTTACTTCCGTCTTTAGAATTTTTTTAAAATTAAAGGCAAATTAAGACACTTGTCACCGAATGCCCTTTACTTTTACTTATTCAATCATACCCCCCAAAATGGAAGCCTTTGGGACTTTTTTAAAATTAAAGGCAAATTAAAGGACTTGTCACCGAATGCCCTTTACTTTTCCCTATTCAATCATAGTCCCAAAAATGCATGTAACGCCTACTCCACAATACAAAACCGACTACTTGAAAAGAGAGAAATGTCCACTTACATTAAAGAATGAGTGAAATACACCATTGTGTCTCCCTTAAAATAAAAAGTGTTACAGTTGATTGGGCTTAAATCACTAGAGCCCAATGTAATTTAATCCTTATATATAGGGTAATGTTAAAAAAAATTTATATGTATTTCAACATAACTCCACTAGTGTAGTTGATGTGTTTTATTTATAAGTGGATATATATATTTGTTGAAGTAGTGGGTGTTTAGATTTTTAGAATTTTTATTGATTAATTTCTCGTGCAATATATATATATAATAAAGCTTATTTGTAATGACCCGATTTTCCTGGGCCATTACGTGGTTTCTGCCCTTGGAGAATTTAACGCTAAATCAAATCACCAATCTCTATTTAATAAAAATTCAAAAAAAATTACATGCAACGGTGATAAATATCGATTTACCGAATCGATTTTTCCACGGTGAGTAATAAGTACAACTATTATAACTTAAATATTCAAATAAAATTCTTATCGCCGTCTCATTCTCACTGACCCTTAATACTAAAACTGAATATCTATTATAAATCGGAGAAATTTTACAACTAATGCGACATTTATAATTATCGATTTAAAAATGACGACAATAATTATATTCAATTTATCGAGTCAATTTTTACAACGGTAAATATTAACTACCATTATTACAAGTAGAAATTCTAATGTAATTTCCGGTGTCAATTCGTCCTCAGCGGCCCTGCAACCAAAACTGTGAAGTTGTGAGTCAAATTTCAGTAGAACTTCAACCCCTCTAGTACGTACATTTAATTAATACAACACATAAAATACATTGGCATAATTTCCACATAATTTTTCACATAATTATAATTATATTATGTGAACTAACAACTATAATTTACCGACAGTAGTGACGTAAATCACCCAAAAAATAAATTAAATACAAATATTAAAAGAGTCAGAAAATTTACCTGAAATCCAAAGCCGAAATCCAAATCGATTTATTCAAAATATAATATCATTATAACATGTGGAAGCTAAAATCCGAAGCTTTTATAATATCATTACCCTAATATAAAAGTTTTATGCCCCTTGATCATTTGATTAACATATATAGAGAGAGAGAATTAAAGTTATTATTATTATATTTATTATGATTACTCAGCATATATATGTGTATTATATAATACTAGCGTATAACCCGTGCCTGAAGGCACGGATGAAAAGAAGTAACCTTAATATTTAGGCTAATAAGTAAAAAAAATCAACAAACTCAACACCTAAAATATCAATACAGAATATACCGTCGGTACCCACAACCACAAACATTACACCGACCCTCATACAAGCATTGTGAAGCACTAAAGTGTAATTGGATCCCTTGAAAGTGTCCGAAGAATTTAGAATAGAATACAATTAATATGACTTCTATTAAGTAAATTTAATACACCAAAGGACCATCAACTCTACCAAGAAAGACACTTACCAAGAACAACACATAACACCATTCCCAAAAAAATTGTTCCAAAATCTGGGAAAAGAAGAAAAACAAGTCATTAAATCACATAAGACATCATTTTGGTAAATGTCTCAAAAACAAAATTTCAAACAGCAAATTAAAGAAACAGAAATAGAGTCTCGAAAATGAAGTGAAAAAGTGACCCTGCAAAATTAGACAGAAAGAAAGTAAAGGAAGGAAGGAAAAAACACAAAAAAGAAGATATAGAAAAAACATTAAAAAAATGAAAAGAAAAAAGTATCAACCCAATAATATAAACTTAAATTATAAAAAACCAAATCCAATTAGTGAAATTTCGCATACCACCAACACCAACACAAAAAAAAAATACTCGGCAAATTTGTCCAATTGATGACTTTGTATAAAGCTATAATGATCAACTGAACACAATCAATCAAGGAAACCTAACCACCTAATTGTCAAAATTGATCAGGAAGAAACCATCTATAATATAAATCACAACACATTTTCTTAAGACCAAAGCTTAATCAATCAAAAAACAATCATGGAAGTTCATTTTTCACGTGTTAATTGGCATCTCTGAGTTTTCAATTTGCCAAAACCAAAAGTGCATTGGAGAATTGAAATACAATACTCACTGTTAAATCCCCCACAAAGACGAATTTCCAACCCTTAAGGCTGGCCTTGACTGCAAGATCCAGTATCTTCTACTGTGGTTCAGCCTTTCCACCACCCAGCACCATTCACTGCTTGAATCCGACAAACACCAGCAGTCCCTGCAATTTTTACAATGTTCCATATATGAATGTAGAATCTCGTCGGACATCGTGAGTCAAATTCAACAGGTATATTGGCTTCGAGAGCTCTCTTTCAGCTACCATTCTGAAAAATATCGTACTCCAATAGAACTGAAATTTTAGCTTACCGTTGAACCCAAAGAGCGAATATGTTGAGGATCCTACTTCTTGTTCAACACTGAAGTGATAGTCTAATGACATCTCCAGGAGCCGCGTCATCAAACATTCGTCTGCATTTAGTGCAAAAAGGAATTTGCGGTTAGTTAGCTTGATGATGTGCAGATAATTTGATACACGGAATCCTCTATTTCACATCTGAAAGGTTCTTTGTACACTTCATAGTATCATGGATATTCAAATCAAAATGCTAATGTACTCCCAATCAAGTTAAAGGTATATTTTGAACTCCCAAGAAAAAAACAGCTAACTTTGAATTATAAAAATGGTTTTGGCTCATAGAAGTGCAATTAATACTTCTAAAGTATCAAATTCACACACAATCGAATTCATAAACATAATCAAAATTGAAACATAATTTACATTGAGAAAAACACATATTCAACATTCAAGAACAGACTCTCCTGGGCCCCCAAAAAAAACATTTAGCATTCAAAGCAATTATGGATTAAGGAAGAAAGATGAATATATATTGATTTAATGCAGTATATGAACAGATTGAGAAAGAACAGTTTCAGAAATTAGAATAATGACATAAACCCTAAAAAACTAAAATTAGGTTCATGAAATGATGCGAAAGTGTTCCTAATTGTTCTGTTTTTGTTCAGGCAGTTGTCGACGGACAGTTTCTGTTTCTACTTCACTAAACACACAAAAATGAAATAAATGCTATGCAAAAACATTATAAAGAAACACAAACATTAAACAAACGCCATCAATGTTGATTTGTCTTTAAAAAATAAACACTAAATAGATATTCTTGATACTTCATTAATACAAGAAGAAAGAAGATAATGAAAACAGAAACACTAAACAGAAGAAGAAGAATGCCATCAAAGAAGTGACAAAAAAGAGATTCAAAAATTAGGGTTGAACATACCTGAAATTTCTGAAATTTTGGAGAAATAGAGAGAAAAATTCCTGAAATCGAAGCTACCTGTTTGAAGAGAGAGAAAAATGGACGTCGGATCAGAGAGATCAATGAAATGAAAACGATGAAACCCAAGCATCAGACAAAACCCAATAAGAGAGAGAGAGAGAGAGACTCACATTCACGAAAGGTAGAAACGGCCTTATATGTTGGAACGGTGGAACCCAAGCATCAATCCTGCAATTATTGTTTGTTAGCCTTGTGATTATCTACTAAAGACCCAATCAGCAACGAAAATTTCAGATTCTATAAAATATACATACCTTCAGTTGTTCAATTTAACAACATTAGTACCTGAAATTATGGACTTCATTAACCCAATTTTAGATCTAGCGTTCAAGCTAACGAAGAAATATAGAAGCCGCTGAGCTCCCAACAACAAAACATAGTGAAATCATAAGATATTTGACAATTAAATAAATAAACAAATTGAATCTTCAGGGCATAACATACCTAATCCACCGAAATAAATAGACATCCAATTAGGTCTGAAATTTTAAACAACATTCCATACCTACAAAACGTTTATATTCAAGTTCATCATTAAAACATGAGTATGATTGAAACTTCATAAAAAAAAATACAGTTCTAAGTTGAACAAAAAACCTATGATTAAAACAGTAACAGAAATATGGGAACATAGATATAGGAATAATAACAGTAACAAAGATATGAGAAAAATACCTTAGAATTCAAGATCTGAAACCTCGATCTTAAAAATTTCATCAGCTTCTCTGTACTATCGAAAAAAAAGACAAATTTCAATTGATCAAAACACATTATAGAATTCAAATGCGGATATAATTAAGTTGCTTAGCTTTCCAACACTATAAAATTAAACTACTTAAAATAAAAACAATATGAACACTAACTTGACCACCATGGATCAGAACAGAAACAGATACAAGAGAACAGAAACAAAAACAGATACAGGAGAACAGAATCATTAAGCGAGAATAGAAACAGGAGGGAGAGAGAAACTGTGTGAGCACAATAAACCACATTGGCATTCTCTACTAATGGGACTACGACAATCAATTAAATGAAGAATGAGAACAGAAAATTGGGAATAGAATGAATAGTAACAGAACAAAAAAACAGAAAGAGAATCAAAACGAGAACGTACCTTACTTCAGCAATCAAAAAACTGTAGGAATCAAAGCGTAGTCAGCAGTCAAAAACCCCTACAAATCAAAGCGAAGGTAATCGACTGTTGGCAAAACAGAAACAAAAATTCAGAACATTATTTCAGGAACAGAAACAGAACTCAGAAAACGGAAAATCAAAACAAAATACTTTTGATCAACTCATTTAGAACCGAGAGAATTATCGATATACAATTTTAAATTTGTATAGTAAATTTAACAGACAATTAACATTAAGGCACGAAACAGAAAATCAGAAACAATTAACATTAAACTCAAATCTTATTTTGGCTTATAAGACAAAATAAACTCAAATTTTAAGGCCTTACGGCATGTTTGGTTGGACGGAATGGAATGAGGGTGGAATGGAATGGAAGAAGTAATGGAATAGAATTGTGAATGTAATCACTATTCTATTATCTTGTTTGGTTAGTATGGAATGAAAGAAAGAATGGAATAGTGAAATATAGTAAAATTTCCATTTTGCCCTTATAAAATTATTATTCCATTCTCTTCTTGGTTGGTTATAATAAAATTTTATTATATTTCACTATTCTATTCCTTTCTTCATTTTATTATATTTCACTATTCAACTCAATTTTAAGTTTTTGTTTTCTAATTTCTATTTTTATTCTCAATTTTCAGTTTTTATTCTTTAATTTCTGTTTTTATTCTCAATTTTCAGTTTCCTTTTTCAATTTGTCGTTCTCTAATTTTCTATTTTTTGTTCTAAATTTTCAGTTTATATTCTCAATTTTCTATTATCTAATTTTATGTTTTTGTTCTCAATTTTCTATTTTTGTTCTTAATTTTCTGTTTCTATTCTCTAATTTTATGTTTTTGTTTTCAATTTTCAGTTTTCGTTCTCAATTTTTCGTTATCTAATTTTATATTTTTGTTTTCAATTTTTAGTTTATGTTCTCAATTTTCAGTTTATGTTCTCAATTTTCTGTTTCTGTTCTCAATTTTCTGTTCTCTAATTTTATGTTTTTGTTCTCAATTTTTAGTTTATGTTCTCAATTTTCTGTTCACTAATTTTCTGTTTTTATTCTCAATTTTCGGTTTATGTTCTCAATTATCTGTTTCTATTATCAATTTTCAGTTTCTGTTCTCAATTTTCTAGTTCTGTTCTCAAATTTTTGTTCTCATTTTTCTATTTTTATTCTCAACTTTCTGTTCTCTAATTTCAATTTATGTTCTCTAATTTTTGTTTTTGTTCTCAATTTTCAAGAGTTTGATTACAAGGACTATCATGTAATTTAAAATATTGATTCCATTGGATTGCAATTTCATTCCACCCCATCTCAAATGGAATTCCATTCCATCCAATTTCATTCCAATGGAATCACAAAAGTGATTTCATTGGAGAACCAAACTACGGAATAGGAATCGAGGGCGGAATGCGATTCCATTCCGCCTTCGATTCCATCCAACCAAACATGCCGTTAATGTTTCTGTTTCAATTACATTTGTGCCTTAATGTTAATTGTGTGTTAATTATAAAAGCTAAAAACCATGGATCAGAACAGAAACATTAAGCAAGAACAGAAACAGGAGGGAGAGAGAGAGAGAAACACTATCAAAATAGAGACATTCTATATTACTCAATCTTTTCGAACAGTAACAAATCACAGGAACAGAAAATAGGGAACAGACCTGAAGAAAAATTCAAATCTTATTTTGGCTTATAAGATAAAATAAACTCTTTTTTTTAAGGCCTTAATGTTTCTGTTTCAATTACATTCGTGCCTTAATGTTAATTGTGTGTTAATTATAAAAGTTAAAAACCATGGATCAGAACAGAAATAGAAATAGGAGAACAGAAACATTAAGAGATAACAGAAACATGAGGGAGAGAGAGAGAAACACTATCAAAACAGAGACATTCTATATTACTTAATCTTTTCAAACAGTAACAAATCACGGGAACAAAAAATAGGGAACAGACCTGAAGAAAAACTCTACTATTCCCTTCAATGTTCTGCAACAAAAACATGTTCTTGAAAATGTAAATGTATAACATCTCCTTCACCAATTAAAATCCATTTCTAGCTGATATATCTACTCCAATTAAATTCATAATTCAAAGAGGAATATAAACAATCAAGCGCAAGAAATTTACACAATTCAGACAGGAAAATTAAAATTAAAATTGAAATAGATTTTATTACCTTGCCATTGAGCCACATGCAATATTGATTGAAGCTCGGACTCACGGCAACGATACTGGAAAAAATTGACAAATGACAAAATGATTGCATCAGTGTCACTCTAAATTGATAAATTCCATTTGACAAATTTTAGATCTGGAAGAAATTGGGGATTTACAACAAATTTTGGATCTAGTAAAATCAAACGTCTAGGGTTGCAAATAAAGAGAAAAGAACCTGTGGCGATGGAAGGGGATACCTGTTTGGGCTTCAATGATGACGGTGAAGGAGTCCGGTGGCAGTGGTGGTGGCGGCCTTCGAAGAGGAGGCCAGATCTAGGAGCCTGGGAATGAGATGTCGAACCGAGACATCTAGGTCGAGGTTGTGGCAGTGGCGGCCTTCAAAGAAGAGGCTAGATCTGTGAGAATCGAGAGGCCAAAGAGAAAGGAGAGGCGTGGTGGTGGTCGGCGATGGTGGCGATAGTGATAGCAACAACGACGGCCGTAAACGGAGGGCTTTGAATGCAGATGGAGATGGCTTTCCGACTGCAGCTGGCGTTGGCGACGGAAGGACGGTGATTCAGCGAGTCGCTGGTGTCGAATGGGGGATGGCGATAGCAATGGAGGAAGATGGGTGAGAGAGTGAGATGATAGAGAGAGAGCGAGACAGACGCGGCAAGGGGAAGGGGGATGTAACCCTAATTTTTCTATTTTGTTTTATAAGTTGGTTAAAATGATCCAATGGCTACCAATATCCAGAGACATCCAACGGCTACCAATATAAATGAGCTAATTTATTATATAGATGGTTGATATGGTTTCCTTTATTACGAAGCAATCAATATTCATCATTTATTAATTTATTTATTACACAAACATCCCCTTAAAATAAAGAAAATATTAATTATATCCCAAAACTCTTAAAAGTATATTTTAACTAATACATTAGTTTCAAAACTTCTAAAATCAATTTAAATAAATATTTAATTCTAAAAAATTATCAAATATTATTGATACTATAAATTTGCAAACATACTCCCCAAAAATATTAAACTTTTATATAAATTAATATTTTCAAGAATATAAATTTTCGGGATATCACAATCTACCACCCTTAAATAAATTTCGTCCTCGAAATTTTGTTCAAACAATAATAATTCAGAATCGCATCGAGCGGTCATATTAGTCACACTCGATTCTAAAACAATTATTCTCTATATAGAGTTCCGTAACCGAAAGTCACCCATAATTCATAACCATCAAAATTCATTCCACCCATTGCTACATCCGCATTCGCAGTGACCCACATTATATCCAACAACCTGCAGACCAGGTGCACTTTGGTCGGTAATACCTAGCACAGATAATCGATTGTCAAATAATCTTATATTTTTAAACGCTTCTGTTGTGCTACTCTGATAAAAATAACAATAAATAATAATATATCTTTAAAATATCACGGTAGTCTCACTGGATTGGGGTCTATCTCAATTTCAACAGGTCTACGACTTCAATAATTTCTCACTTGGCATGACTTTTCAAGTCTACTGCCATATCTCATAATCAGCATTTACTAATTCCATCCAACATATTCGCAACCAATAGTATAGTCAATAGATAAACCCAAATTCCTAATAGATTGTCCCGTGAGACTAATAATGACTATCTCTAATATTCACATTAAACTTCCAATAATCCCGTAAATTTTTTCATAAAATCAAACAATTCAAATTTCAAGTAATAAATTTTTTCGCAATAAGTTAAAAACACATAAAAATTTCTCAAGCACATAAATACGTCTCAAAACACCTAAATACGTCAAAATCATATAAATACCCCTCAAAACACATAAATACCACCGAATCACGTAAATATGTATCAAATTACATAAACACGTCTCCACCATACAAGTATGTATCGAAACACATGAATACATATGAATCACATAAATACGTGTCAATCCCGTAAATACATTTTGAAATACATAAATATATTCCAAACCACATAATTATCTAGAAACACGTAAATATGTCACCAACACGTAATCATGTCTCAACCACACAAATACGGTTCAAATACCTAAATACGTGTCAAACTATAAAAACCAAATACATCTCAATCACATAATTACATCTCTAAAGTCACGTAACATAACGAGTTCAATACTCACGTGAAATGTATACAAAAAATATTACATAAAGCCCCAACTCGCATTTCTACAACACCAATTAAGCTAATACATTCAAATTAACATTTCAAAATAATAATTGGCTCTCGATAGTTTTACAATGACTACACGCTCCGCCTCTACCAATCATTAGAAAGAGATCAATATCTATTCGGATTATTTTTTATCCGTGTATTGTCTTCGTAGTATAAAAATATTTTATGGATCAAATATTTTTTATCAAAATTTACTTTTCAATAAAATATAGTCACACTGGGCAGTATCCAAACCCCAACAAAATATCATCGTAATAGAACAATCAAATTTAAATCAACTGGTCAACTCACTTGTATATAATAACATAACATACTTACTTGTCAGCCATAGGATCGTTTTACCTCACGATCGGGAGTTATCATATCCACCCTATAGAATTTGTCTGACATGTAACAACATATATAATATATCTACCATGTAGGACTTGCCTGACATGTAACAATATATATAATTTATCCACTATGTATGACTTATCTGACAAGTAACAACATATATAATATATAATATATCCACCCTGCAGGACTTGTCTGACAGGTAACAACATATATAATACATATAATATATCTATCCTGTAGAACTTACTTGACAGGTAATAATATATATAATATATCCACCCTGCAGGACTTACCTCACATGTAATAATATATATCCACATCTCGTAGGACATGCCCTCCTGACAAAAAGACAACTATGACATAGCAAGATAATAAAAATTATTTTTCACCTTTAAAATTTTACTTAATCCATTAATCATCGTAAAATTGTTCATGTTCATCAACAATTTTTTTTCCTTAATTTTAATACGAAAATAAAATTTGACAATTTATATAAAAGATAGTAAATACATTTCAACTGATCTTTTCAATTCACCACATATACTATGGTCCACAACTAACACGACACTCCCCAAGGCTTATCTAGTTTATTATTGATAAATTGCATTAATCAACCGCCACCTAAGATGTTAATATGTTCAAATTTAAACTTTAGGGACCAAAGTGAAATTTTGAAAACAACGACAGAGGCCGTAGGAGAATTATTCTCATCATAGAAAGAAAACCCAGAAGTGTTGTCGACCGAAACGACCAACTTTTTTTCTTTTAATTGCCTTATGGAATAAATTTAAAAAAAAAAAATGTAAAAGGGCATAAAAAAAAAAAAAAAAAAAAAAAAAAAAAAAAAAAAAAAAACAGTACATTAACCAAATGCCACTTTTTTTTTCCTTTTTTTTTTTTCCCTTTTTTTTTTTCTTTTTTTTCAATTTCACATGAACAACTACAATTAAAAATGGTTAATTTTAGCATATAAATTTAACCCTCCCAAAAGAAGAAATCAAAATGTAATAATATCCTTTTACATTAGCTAAAAAACTTTAACAACAAACGACGCATTTATGAAGGAAAAATGTAAAATTGTACGTATATTTTGAACCAGTTCACTAAGTGTGGGTAATAGGTATATCCCTGAAATCTGAGCTAGAATGACCATTTAAAGAGGGATGAGGCAATTATCAAATGTTCCCTAAAACTTTACTTGCATGCTCTGACTTACTACACTTGTCCCAACAGTAAGGCTCGGTAGTGATCAGTACCACCATTATGACTCTTTTTTTCCCTCTAGTTATACGAAAATTATTATTTTGAAGTATTATTTCACTTACTATGGGTAAGTCACATTAATTAGGCATCACCCTAAATGTTAATATGTTCAAATTGAAACTTGTAGGGACCAAGAGCCACCTTAAATTCTTTTAGGTTGCGTTTGGGTAAGAGATTTGCTAAATCCAAGGGATTTCAAAATTCTAGATTTTCAAATCCTTTCATTTATAAATTCCATTGTTTGGATACGTAACACACTATAATCACACAAAATGAACACGCAAATTCAGCAGCCAAAAACCTCTTGAAAGTGAATGAGAGAAAAACCTCTTGAAGTAATTCACACATTTTTTCTTCCAATAAAATGAGAGAGAACGAGCTCAATTTGCAGCACAAATTCAAAATTCTTAAACAGGTGCAAAGCCGAAACAAGAAATCACCGCAATCCACGCATTTCTCCACTAAATAAACTCCAAAACAACCCCAAAAAAAAAATAAAAAAATAAAAAAATAGAGCGAGAGATGGATCAAATACCTTCGTAGTGCGTAATCATTACGATTAGTCGAAGCGGACACCCGAGGAACGAAGGTTGCCGAATCGGAACGGCCTTCTCTACAGACAATTGACGACGAACGTTCGACGACGGACGATTGACGACGAACGTTCGACGATAGACAAGAGTTGACCCAGAACGACGAAGAACGATGATTGTTGACGAACAAGGGTTGACCCAGAGCGATGAAGAGAGATGATTGACAACGAATTGACAACGATTGATGATGAATCGGCGACGAAGAGTGACGATTGACGAGGAATCGACAACGATTGTGAAAAGCGAACAACAAAGAGAAAGCGGCAATGGTCAGGAGTGAACGATGGTCAAGAGAGGATTTGCCAAATTCTACCTCTCTCAAACGGATTTCCAAATACTCTTTTCACCCTAAAAGAGGATTTTACAATTCCTTCTCTCTTACAACCCAAACAAAGAGTTTATCAAAAGAGGATTTTGAAATCTTCTAATCAAATGAAATTCCTCCTAAAAATCCCTTATCCAAACACAACCTTAAGGTAGTGTTTGGTTGTTCAAGGCAGTGTTTGGTCGTAAGGATCGTTGTTATTTTTTTCTTTTTTTTTTTTGGAAAATAAAATTTATTATTTGTAATACTACTTAACTTATTAGGAGTAATGGGTACCATAACTCAAGCCTATAGTTGTCACAATCCCGCTCTGATACCACCTGTAACGACCTGATTTTTCAGGGCCATTACGCGGTTTCTCCCCTTGAAGAATTTAACACTAAACCGAATCACCAATCTCTATTTAATAAAAAATCGAGAAATTTTACATGCAATGGTAATAAATATCGATTTACCGAATCGATTTTTCCACGGTGAATAATAAGTACAACTATTTTAAATTAAATATTCAAGTAAAATTCTTATCGTCGTCTCATTTTCACTGGCCCTTAATACTAAAATCGAATATCTATTATAAATCGGAGAATTTTTACAATGTCACAATTATAATTATCGATTTAAAAATGACGATAATAATTATATTCAATTTATCGAGTCAATTTTTACAACGGTAAATATTAACTACCATTATTATAAGTAGAAATTCTAATGTAATTTTCGGCGTCGATTCGTCCTCACCGTGCTTGCAACCAAAACTGTGGGGTTGTGAGCCAACGCTCAGTAGAACTCCAACCACTCTAATACATGCATTTAATTAATACGACATATAAAACACATTGACATAACTTTTCACATAATCATAATTATATCATGCGAACTAACAATTATAATTTACCGACAGTAGTAACGTAAATCATCCAATAGACAAATTAAATATAAATATTAAAAGAGTTAAAAATTCTACTTGAATTCCAAAGCCAAAATCCGACTTGATTTATTCAAAATATAATATCATTATAACATGTGGAAGCTAAAATCCGAAACTTTTACAATATCATTACCTAATATAAAAGTTTCATGCCCCTGATCATTTGATTAACATATATATATATAGAATTAAAATTATTATTATTATATTTATTATGATTACTCAACATATACACTTGTTATACTTATATAAATATATATATATGTGTATTATATAATATAGTTGATATTGTCTCTTTCCAAGAAAATAATATCCATTATTTATTAATTTATTTATTACACAAACATCTACTTAAAATAAAATAAAAATATTAAATATATCTTAAAACTCTTAAAAATATATTTTAATTAACATATTACTCCCAAAACTTCTAAAATTAATTTAAATAAACATTTAATTCCAAAAAATTATCAAAAATTATTTAAACTACAAATTCGTAAAACAGTTCCAAAAAATATTAAACTTTTATATAAAGTAATATTTCTAAGAATATAAATTTTCGGGATATTACATTATTAATTTATTTATTTTTTGGTAAATCAACGATTGTGTCCATATCCACACAGGATGTGAAATTAATCTCGTTCAAGATGCGTGACTGTCTTTTTCAATAAATATTTTTTTATATGTTCAAATTTTTTATTTTAGTCTTGCTGAAATATCTCAACTGTTTTAATTCAAAAGATTGGACTTTTCGCCCAAAATAACTTAGCCGTATTATTATTCCTAATAGTTCATTAACGCATCTTCCAAAAGAGCTGGTTAATTCTGGTCCTGTTGAAGTCGTAGGTAGTAGTAGTTTCGGAGGTCACAGAAATCATCCCCACCGTCATAACAGGAGAGAGAGAGAGAGGAGAGAGCAAGCGAAGATGGAGGAAGAGCAAAGCAACCGCAGTAGCAGCAGTATCAATTTGGAAACGGCGAAGGCGGATAGATCGGTGTGGCTGATGAAGTGCCCACTCGTCGTCTCCAAGGCGTGGCAATCACACGCCGCCTCCTCCTCCTCCGCCGACTCTCAGCCCCTTGCAAAGGTCGTCGTCTCCCTCGATCTCCTCCGTCCCGACGATCCCGCTGCCCGTCAGGTACTTGTACTTCTCTCTACCCATATACCGCTCTAGTTTGTTGAAATTTATTTTGCATACTCGTCTATTTTTGAGTCGGAGATTTAATTTGTAACTTCAGTTGAATTCTGATCAGTGCATTCAATTAGGCTGATCATCTTTTTGCCTTACGCAGAAATCTTTAATTGTATACTTGGAGAAAAATTGGGAGCCTGATTTGAATATTAGCTCAAATTCTTAACAGTTCTCTTATGAGTGTGGATAATATAGAGATAGTGACAGTATGTTGATCTTAGTCCCTGTTTGGTGCAATGGCGCTCAAATATTGATATTTCCCAAATTTCGTCAATGATCCCAGCTCCTCAATCATGATCAACAAACTTAGGATTAGCATCCAACCGTTGTGGTATCAGCCAAATACCCTTTGGCAATTGTATAGCCTAGTACATGATTGAAAACGTGTTTGATTGTTTGGAGATGATTTTCGGAGTATGAGGAAACTGGAGTGATATTGATGGCAATTCCGAGGATTTTTGCTCGTGTTACCACAGACGGTGTCAGCCTAATGTTGCCAGAATTTGTTGATGATCCCAGCTCCCAAAGACCTGATTAACTTATTCTCACGCAGGAGAGTATTTGGCTGATACCACACTGGTATCTCAAGTACTAATACTAAGTTTTATAGGCATTAATTAGGGATTTGGAAGCTGGGATCATCAACAAATTCTGGCAGTGTCAAATATAATTTCAATTTTGCCCAACTTATGTTTATTAATCTTGGTGGCAAGCAGTTCAAGATGGAGATGGCTTGCAATGATATGGGAAACATGCCAAAAAGTTACTCTTTAAACATGTTTCAAGACATTGTTCCAATGTGTGTTTTCTCAGACACAAATCAAGGTGAGCTTCATGCTTGAAACAAATTATGTGCAGAGATCGTTCTTTAATAAATTGGGCATAGTTCTTGAATGGGATCGTTATTGTTTTGCAGGTAGGGTTGCGGCAGAAGGGAAAGTGGAACACAAATTTGATCTGAAGCCTGATCATGCAAACATGGAAGAGTATAGAAAAATGTGTCGTGAGAGAACAAACAAGTCTATGATTAAGAATAGGCAGATACAGGTATTACTTGTTGCTGTTGATTTCATCGGATTACTTGTCTGTTTGTGTTGATGTTAATGTAGTGACCGTTTTGAGTGTGTAACAGGTGATTGATAATGATCGTGGTGTGCATATGAGGCCCATGCCTGGAATGATTGGTTTTGCCACTTCCAATTCAAAGGTATAGTCGCTTTTAATACTCAATTCAAATGTTTTATCACTTGGATGTTATAGTCGCGTTTCCCCCCTTACACGTTTCTTTAAAGATGAAAACACTAAAATCTGTTGATTTCAAATCGATTTTATCCAAATTATTTCACGCGTTCCGAAAATCTAAAAAATTACATGCGTTCATTTCAAATTCCAACTCAGAGGGATCAATTCCATACTTCCAAATACTGCCTTAAAGAACTAGAATTATTTCAATGTTTTCAAGCAAGTTTGGAGGGGAAAAAAAACATGGAGTGTTCTTAACTTTACATGTCTGTGCGTAGGATAAGAAGAGGACAGCTCCGGTGAAGGGATCAGATGTTAAAAGGACAAGAAGAGATCGCGGTGAACTGGAAGACATTATGTTTAAGCTTTTCGAGAGACAACCTAATTGGGCATTAAAGCAACTTGTCCAAGAGACAGATCAACCTGCGGTATCTCCTTTGTTCTCTACTTTATCTTACCATAAACTAATCTTACCATGATTAGATTTTAATTTGTCTTAAAAACTGACTGGTCCTTTTTTTTTTTTTTTTACTCCTGCAGCAATTTTTGAAAGAAATACTGAATGAGCTGTGTGTTTATAATAAAAGAGGAACAAACCAAGGAACGTATGAGCTCAAGCCAGAGTATAAAAAATCTGTGGAGGATACAGCGGCCGAATAAAGTGTTTCACGCTCTAACTAGGTACCGTAGTGATTTCCTAGAGATTAAAGAACTTATATTTACAAAGGTTAAGTTGCCTCCTTCTTTGGTGTGCTGAAAAAAAAAATATATAGTTAGACCTCGGGTCTAAACACGTAACAAATTATATAGCGCCTTTGTACTAGCTTATCAATTATCTATTCTTATATTGTTTGCATCATAGTTTCAGCCTTCGGTTGTTTAGCTTGTACTTGTTGGCTTGTTCTTCCCATGTGGTTTAACTAGTTCTCAATGGTGCGGTTTTTTTCTTTCGGGTTTTGATACTTTGCACCCTTGAAGTTTGACCATTATCTCATTGTGATCCCTATAATTTAAATTTGAACACATAATACCCTAAAATTTCCTAAACATTGCGATTCAGTTGAAATTATTAAACCCGTTACAATTTTTTTACCTCAAATGGTCACGTGACATACACCTAACTATTTTTTAGGGGTTTAATGGCATTTAGCCTCTCTTTCCCATCTCCATCCTCAAATGTTCTGCACCCTCCCGCACGCATATCTATTAATAAATCGGGATTGTTTTTCTAAAATGTCTTTTTTTGAAGGGCTTGGATTAATTAGAAGGGAATGGATGATTGAGATTGGATTATTGAATTTTTTTTAGGGGGGGGAGGAAATTCCTGCCCAAAAATTTTGTATCCCCAATTCCAAAGCGGTGATTTAAATTATATTTTGTACCCTTAAAATTTCATATATGTGGCTTATTAACCAATTTTTTTTTTTATTATTTATTGTTTTTTACACTTATAAATTTGAAATTCGATATAGTGCCTTTAGGCATGATGAATCCCTATACATATATAGATAGATAGATAGATACATACATACATACATACATACATATATATTTGTCTATTCCTGAGTGTTTGGACAGGGAGGAGAATGGGGCAGAGGAAAAGGCTAGAATACCATAAATTCCTTTTAAAACAGTCCATGTGATGGACTTGACTATTTACTATCCAAAATTATAACGCGGATGATTTGGACTAAGTGGGATGATTACAAAACTTCAGGGTGTTACGTGTTCAAATTAAAACATAAAGGCCATAATGAGATAGTAATCAAACTTCAAGGGTGCAAAGTGTAAAAAACCCTTTCCTGTTTTATTGCTCAAAAGATAGTCATTTAAGAAGAGATGCTTTTCCAGTATTGAAAATTGACTTGATGATACAGGGTCCATCCACGCTGCCAGTGTTGTGTTCTAGGACAAAATCCACTATGACTTATTAATGCCCTTGCAGAGACATACATCGTGGCACCCTTACATGGGATTTTTTTGAATCTTAGTTCATGGGTCCTAGGTACATTGTTACACGCATATTCAAGCTAGTGCGGCTTTAGTGTCGGCCCGTTTGTTTGATTTAATCAACTTGTTTTTCGTTTGTCCTATTGATAGGTTTTGAACTTGAAGTGTCCCGGTAGGAAGGTTTCTAAGCAATAATGTGGGTGGGTGTCTTTAAATCATGTACCTAGGAGACCAGGACTGCCTTGCCGTTATGCCTTCCTGTGTGTTCTGACTTACTATGATACCTGCTAGGAAAGACAGCATATGTATGTTTTTTCAGCTATTACTCTGTACATTCTTAATGGCACCTTGTCCTGTTTTTTCCTTAAAATTCTACATAGGTTTAATTTTAGCGTTGTTCATCTCGAAAATATATATATATATATATATATATAATGTAAAATGTTACACATTTCATAGGTGTTTCTTGGAGTTTTTCATCTTTAATCGAGGTTGTTATCACTTTTAGTGATTGATTGGGGATGGAAGTAACTTTAGTCGCGGCCACCTTTGAAAATTTTGGAAGTTAAGGACATCATGTCTGTAATGAGCCCTTGCTGTTTGTGAAAGGCCACCGTAGTGATGTGATGTCCACTGATTATGCGGTGTCAGCTTCATGCCCGACATGACCAAATAGGAATCTTCTATCTCATCCTTTGTGGAGGGGAATATCTTTTACGCCATTTTTGGCCCAGAGATTCCTTTACCATCTTCTAACGTGAGCCACTGGGCAAAGGCAATCAACTTGATTCTCAGTATTGTTCTTCATTATTATGGGGCCATCTCTCTAAATGGACATTTGGTCCTACCTTTTAGTGGAATATGTGGATCAAGCATCTACTTGACTAGATGAATGTGTTAAATTTATGTGAAATTGTGCTAAAAACTAGCCTGACTATATTGTTTCAAATTCTTTTTAACACTTGATTGAATGATGCAGCTGATTCTTATATGATCCTGGGATATATGCTTAACTTTGTATAAATTAGTAATGAACATTTGTTGGAAGTGTGTTGTAGTTCAATGTTTCAGAAGCATCCATGTTCTGAAAGTGTTCTGGCTTTTGCTGTTTCAAACCCACTGTCATAAACAGTTATTGTCTGTAAATCAACATGACTGATGATCTTTTATAAACTCCTCTCTAAGTTCAAGAAACCCCAATCATGATTGTTGTTGAATCCCATATTGCTTGTGTTACCGTGGCCTATATGTAAGTCTAAACGCAATCAGCTTCATTCAAGGCGTCTTTTGAGAATGAACTGGGTCCATTGGATTACTTCGTGATATCATGTTGAGCGTGTTGAATCCCACATCAATGTTAGGCCTCCTATATATGTTTGCAGTGGTTTGTCAAAGTTCAAACTGCGTGTGAGGGGCGTGGTGAATCCCACTTTGATGTTGAGCCTTTGATATCGGGTCGCAGTTGTTTGTCAAAAGTTTACCTTGGCGTGAGGGGACGTGTTGAATTCCATATCTCTTGTGTTTCCTAATCCTGAGTTATATATAAATCCAAAGACAATCTTCTTCTGTTGAGGCGTCTTTTGAGAGTGAGTGAGCTTCCTTAATTTTTTTCAATTTTGAAAAAAAAAAGAAAAAAAACAGTTTGTACTAAAAAATTATAAGCTCTGCATCCCACTATTGTAATTAAATCTTATACTATTTTTCAATAGAAAGGTTGAGATTAACTTTAAAAAATGTGGAGTAAATTTTAATTATTTAATTAAAGAGAGATGTTTTATCCCATGAATTATATGTTTAGTTTGTATCAATGATTTTAATTGCTTTGTGGAGCATAGATTAGATAATTTAATATAATTAAATCAATTATATTTTGGATTTAAAATTTTAAGTTATATATATATATATATATATATTTTTATTAGAATGATATTAAAGGGCGTGTACAAGGGTCTTTTTTTTAATTTAGAAACTACTAATTCAATCTTATGTGTTTTCTTTGCACATATTACTCTTTTTGCCGTTCGTGGACAAATATATCCTTATTTAATGAAATTTTAACTTTCTAATATGTGCAAAACAGATATGGTATTTTCTTAATGCGATACTTTATTTCAGTTTTAATTACTCCTACAAACACGGAAACAACTCTGGTAACTTTCAATCAAAATAGTTAAACAAGAAACATGCAAATTTTATCATAAATGTATTTGTTGAAAATTATTTTTTTTTACACATTAATTATCATGGGATCATTTTCTTTAAAATGAGATATTAATCATTTTTTTTTTTAGTTATGAATCATATCATGTAAATGTTACATGTAACATATTATAGTTCGTGTGACATCACTGTTGAATGTAACATTCGATAATTGAAATAGGTATTTATTGTTCCAGTCATAACTTAATGATTTTGTATTGAATATACCATTTAATATAATAGAACTAACATCAATTAATATTAATAATAACACAAATTATATGCATATTGAACGTAACATGATTTACTGATAAATGTGGTTTGGATGTTGAACATAATACTTAACTGTATTTTGATAATATATAAGACACTGTTAATTGTACTATGAACATAAAAACTGAAAATTTTGAAAGTATCACGTTGAATGTACGTAACACTATTCTAAAACTAATGAAAAAAATAGTGAATGTCATATTATTTTAAAAATCTTGTTAAGATAAATATGAAATTTTATGAGACCATAAAGTGTACAATAATAGTTATTTTCATTTTAATATTCTAATTATCATTTATGTGAAATCGTTAAATATGAAAATTTTCAATCCCGCGAATTACGCATAAACAAATTAGTCATGCTAATTTTTGCGTTTTTTGAAATTGGGGCTAAACGATTTTTACTATTTATAAAATAAGAGTGTTTGGTTCATTTTAAAATAGTTAGCGTCAATTGATAGTTTGATGCTTAATTTAGACTTAATTGGTAATTTTTCCTAATATTAAATTGTGTCTCGGGCTTAAATACTAGCAAACATAATATGTTGTGTTTGTTCAAGACCAAATAATATAATTTATTACGAAGGTTTTTTTTTTTTTTTTTTTTTTTTTTTTTTTTTTTAAAGTAAATTGGGATTTCCGAATCAAGTGCTACTCATTAAAAAAAATAATAATAACTTGAGTTAACACCAATTTTAAGAAGAAAATTAGAGTGCCGCAAGGTACAATTTTTTTTTTTTTTTTTTTTTTAACAAAGTATCATTTTAAAAAAAATTAAAAATCCAATTATTTAAAAATAAAAAATTTCCTTTATCATCCATCCATTATCTACCATCCCCTCCCTCTCTTCCTTTTTTCGCCTCCGCCATCACTAGAGGCCACCATTGTCATCAGCTCCCTTTATCAGATCTGGTCGGTGATGGCCAGATCATGAGGTCACGGTCTAGATTTGGTCATCGCCGACCAGATTTGATCACAATCTAGCCGGCAATAGCTAGATCTTCAAACGATGGCCTTTTTTTTTTTCATATATATATATTTGTTTTCACTTTTTTTTCTTCTTTGGTCTATGTTAAAATATATTCTTGTTTGTGATATTTTTAAATTGTATAGTTTTGATGTTTGTTGTTGCTTTTTTAATTAGTTGTTATGGTGGTGGTGGGTGGTAGTAGTGATAATTAATATTTATTATGGTGGTGGCGTGAATAGGGATGTTTGATGTGATGGTGATAGTGAATATTTGTTATAGTTATGGCATTGATGGTGATTATTTATTGTGGTGGTAGCAGTAACAGTAAATATTGACTGTGGTGGTGGTGATCGCGAAGATTTGATGAGATGGTGGCAACGATGGTATTAAATATTTGATGTGGTGGTGGTGATAATAAATGTTTATTGTGGTGGCGGCGGTCATGATAGTAAATGTTTATTGTGGTCGTGGCGGTGATAGTAGTGGATATTTATTGTGTTTGTTGTGGTAGCGGTCACAGTGATAACAAATATTTATTGAGATGGTGATACTGATAGAAATATTTATTGTGGTTGTGATGAAATAGTAAATATTTTCTATGGTGGTAAATATTTATTATTAAAAAGTAATTTTGAGATATTTTTGTTGTTATCCGTTGCCTCTGAATTCATTGTGGAGCCTCTACTAGTCTACTTTGTAGATTAATAATAGAGGTGGGTTTTGACACTTTGTACCCCTATAATTTTTCTGAAATTTCACTTTCGTCCCCATATTTTCAGTTATAACATATAACACCACAATTTTTTTAATCATCTAAGTACAGTCCAAGTCATTATTCTGATTATGATTTTGGATGCTAAATAGTCGCACCTAGTTATTTTAAAAGGCTTAATGGAATTATTGATTTGGATTAGAGTGCGTTACGGAACTTCAAGGTGTCATTTAATCAAATCGTAAGTAAGACAACCAAAGTGAAATATGGTCCAACTTCAGGTGTGCAAAGTGTGAAAACCCCATAAGCCAAATGAGAACTTTTGACTGAAAAATAATGATAATGTTTCAAAGTAATGTTCATAAAGAAGAAAAAATGGAAATTAATGGGTAAAGTAAAAAAATCTGGATGTAGCTGTCATGTTAGCAGGTTCAGGTGCCATTCCAGATTGCACCACCTGACTTGGTCCGGCTGGTATCCGACCTGTGCACGCCGGCCGGGTCAGCTCAGGCATGACCACCTCTCCCCACCCACACATATACTAAATTTTTTTATCGCGCTTAGTAAATACAATTTATCTCGTTTTTTGAATAAACCATAATTATAAAAATATAAGTGTGATATAATCTCGTTTAAAATTTATTATGTTATGGTAAGTATTTTTTTATCTCATTATTTTAATAAAATGTGATAATAAGTGGGTAGTTTTTATCACATTTATTATTTGTAAGTGTGATGAATTGGTCATTAGCGCTTAATTGAACTTAAACAAAACGCTAGCAGTCACCCAATATTTCGTGTTTTGCGCTCTCATCTGAATTGAAGCCTCTCTTTCTCGATCTAGAAATCGCTTTCGAATTAACTTTTCAAGATCAAAAAAGGGTTTTTTGGGAAACTGTTTTGGAATGATGATGGTGGTTTAGTGAGGATTGCTGTTGTACAGACACTTTGTTCCTTGAGAGGAGCATGAAAATCTTTGTAGTACATTGATCAAGATACGAAAATCATGCAAATTCCCATTGAGTGATTATAAACAGTCATCTAGTGAACAAGGATTTATTTTTTTAATTTTTTTAGGGTTTAGGATTCTCCGGACTAAATTATATGCACCTTGAGTAATGACCTCTCTAGATGTTTTTAAGGACGCACTCCTCAACATAGGTATGATGCATTAAAGATTAAATTCAAGATTTAATTCTTGAAGTGCTATCGAGAGAGTCGAACATCGAAGATTAGTTGCAGGTTTAGTAAGAGACAGTGGTGGTGGTGGGGTTGGAGGTTTGAACGCATGGACTTTTGAAGCCACCGCTCACCCTCGTGCGCCCTATCTATCTAGGCATCATCATGGCGGCCTTGTTTCTTTCTCTTTCACACGCTCAATTATTTATCATAATTAATGGCATGCATGACCCCCCCCCCCCTCTCTCTCTCTCTGAGTCTTGGGGGGTTGTCTTGTCAGGTGAATGGAGGGCAGGAAGGGGACGAGAAGAATGTGGGGGACAACCCTTAAACATTCGCAGGCCCCTGTTAACACTTGACCGTTCCCAAGGCATCTTCTCTCTTGTGGGTCACCTTTAATTGACACCCACTCGCTTTTTTTTAAATCAAGTGGTTTTATTTATTTTAATTTTTTTTCCGTTAAGAGGAATAGTCTCCCTTACTATACGATAACGCATTATCGTGTAGTATGCAAGACCTCAAATCGACAAAATACAAAAGTCAAGGACCCGGAGTCAAGACAAGCTATCCCGATCGGGGAATTTCATTCAGCGACTACAACCTAGTACCAAATATTCTTTAAACCCAAACTAAACAAGCTACACACCAAGGCTATACAAAATAACTATACATCATACGATATACCAATACAAAAGGAAACACGAACAAACTCCCACATGAGTTTTGGCGTCTTTTCCACAAAGAGAGCCATAGAAGACGAGAATGCCCAGACCACCACCAGTTCAGTAGTTCCGAATTGAAGATTCAAAAAGGAAGAAGCTTCCTCAAAATACAGTAGCTGCACTCTCCCAACTCCAATATTCCGAATTACAAGTGCTAAACCAAAACCTTATTCTTCCATCAAATTGAAGCAAACGCCCATACAAGTCCCAAGAGTCAAGCAGAAATCAAGTGATACTTTTATACTCTTTATACACCATTTCCGACATCTTTTCACTAAAATCCCCTTCAATAAGGTTGGTCTTTAGGCTTAAAGTCTTTCCGACTCGTAACATTATACCAAATATTCGAAAAATAATTTCTGCACAATCAATAATTTTCTTATCATAAGATGAGATTTCACATATAAGATCATTGTAATTAATTGTGCTATCCGATTTCTTATTAACTTTCCTCAAAATTTTCTTTGAATGGTTAGTAGAATTGTTGTAAATAATATTGGCTAACTCTCTCTGATCCCTGGGAGAAAAAAGGTCCGTACCCTCCCCAGAATTCTCTGCAGCAATACTATTATCAGGGTAGCCAACAAAAGCTCCCTCCCTTCCACACTCAACTCCATCAGCCTCTTGAGTAAGCATAACTTGATCCTCAATTACCTCCACATCATTATTACTATCATTTTTTTCTTTTTGTATCGAAACATCATCTCCGCCTTCCACAACATTCGATATCTCCTTAACTTGCCAAATACCTTTTCCACTCAAATGATCATATTTTCTAAAATAATTATTTTGGTAAGAGTCCCGTTTATAATAAACACACGAATCACGAAAATTAGGACCCCTATACCTTTTTTCCACCTCTATGCCTTCCCGTTGTTATTCCACTTGGTGCCATATGGTTGAAACATTCCAACATGGTATCGAAGCTTTGTTTGAGAGGTTTCGTTTTAGGAGCGGCCCAAAAGCAAGACGGTTGCATGTGCGCCCAAATTTTGGGAACCCCTTCGAATTGACTCTTATTTTTGTTTAAATATTTTTATTAAGTTATATCAAACAAAAAAAATTCAATCTCGGTTCAATCACTATATCAAATATCTTTTCGTTTGACATTTTAATTTTATAAAAAATTATGAGTATTTAAGAAAAATATTTAAATATTGAGGAGACCTGTTTTCAACTTTTGCCTAGGGCCTTTGATTTTTTCAGGACCGGCTCTGTCTCATTTTCTTTTCCACGGTTATTTGGATGGTCGTCATCTCTCTTCATTTGTTTGATCGTATCACGTGCAGAGTGGGGTTGCATGTGAGATTGGGTGTTAAAATACCACATTGAATCTGTAAAACTTCCCAATATTACTAAATTTTATAATAAAAATATATTAATTTAACAATAAATACTTTTGTATTTAAATGAAAAATATATATAGTTGATAATTTAGATATGATATCTTATTATTTGTGCGTACCCATGTCTAAGGGCAGCATATTAAATTGAACAAATTGTAAAACACAACAAAATCACTATGAACCATAAAATCAAGTTGAAATATTTATCATATAGCAAATTTTTTGCATCACTTTTTACTAAATCAAGAATTTTTAGTAGAAATTAGATACAATAATTTGAACAATCAGAATAATACTTTCGGATAAAAGATATTAGTGGAGAATAGAGATTCATTTTTTAAAAGAAATACACTTAATTGATCAAATGATATATCAGGTCACATATAGTTTACCATTACAAAAAGCCAATGTTATCAAATGAACCCTAATAAATTGATAATTTGTCATCATAGCATATGCCAAACGAACTAGAAATTGATAATTTGTCAATTGTAAAGAAAATTAAGAAGAAGAAAATGACGTCAAAGATACTCCAGAAATGAATTATAAATCCTCTAACCTAGTTAAAATTCGAAACTCTATTATACGCAAAAACACCTAACAACTATTAACCGCGTGTCATTACAAAGTTCATCATTGGGTGCATTATTTCTCAATAACATAATTAGACAAGCAATTCTCAGGTCTAATTTGAAGGGTGTAGTCTTGAAAGATCTAAAGATTTCAAGTATTCCTTAGTATATGTAATTTGACGATTATACCATCATCATCAAATATTTCGTATACAACCAAATATGTGATTGTTTCTCCTAAAAAGAAAGTATCAAAAACAAAAATTATTTAGATCTCGAAATCAACAAACAATAAATTACCTTCGAAGAAACAATTCACGTACCACAAAATTGAAAAAAAAAATGAAATTATTGTGCTTGGTTTCTCTGCTGGAAGGCCTTGAAAAAATCGAGAGAAAGAGAGAGAGAGAGAGAATGAAAATATGAATAGGGTTTCTTGAGAACGTTTGTAGGGATCCATGGAGGGTATCATGAGAGTGGGAGAGAATTAGAGCTTATTTGATAATCAAATTTAAGATTTAAAACTTATTATATGAATCACTTAATTAATTATGTTTGTTTGATAAAATACAATTAGAATCACTTAATTAATTAAGTTAAATTAAAAATTAAATCAAAATTTAAGTAAAAAAATCAGCAAAACATTTCACTTAATTTTATGGGCGCATTTCAATGAAGCTCTGGACTTTGAGATCATCTGTCATTTAGGTAGTTTGGAGATCTCTTCTTATTTATTAACAATAATGTCAAAATTATTGTTGGATTTTATTAATCAATTGAACTGATGCTTATTATTTTTTTATGAATTTATTCTTATTATAAAATATTATTTTCTTAGCTTTATTTTTGGAAAAATCGGCGATTAGTCTTATTTTTAGGGTGTAATTTGCGATTAGTCATTTTTTAGTATTAGATTTTGATTTAGTCTCTTAAGTTGGATTTCACTTGAGTTTTAGTCCCACACTGCAGGAATTGTAGGGACATTGCAAGAGTTTTATAATGAATATTAGTTATATGTAATGAATATTAGTTACAATTTCATAATTGTTATATATATATATATATATATATGTGTGTGTGTGTGTGTGTGTGTATATTTTTTGTTACATGTACTTATATAATATTAGTTATATGTTATAATTACATATATATGTCTAATATTTTGTGACATTTAACAAATATTAGACACAAAAATTAGTTTAATATTAGTTACATATATTTGTGTACATTTAGTTAACTGTAACTACTTACATGTATTTTGTGTGATTTTAGTTACATTTAATAAAATTTTACACACAAAGTTGTTACATGTTAAAAAAAAATTTGTTACATGTTACAAAATACAGTAATTTTACACACAAAATTATTACATGTAACCGCGCATTTGTAGGCGCGTGTGCAAGACTTCCACCTTTTTAAAATAGACGGGACTAAAACTAAATTTTCTTCCGTCTTTGAGACTTTTCACCAATTAAGGGTGAAATATGAGACCTCCCACTGATTGCCCCTTATTTTTTTTGTCTTTTAGTTTTCTTTAGTTTTTTTTTCTAATATTAAATTTTAAAAAATTTCATTTTCAGTTTGATTTTTTTCACTTTTTTTTTGACTTTGTTTATTTTCTATTATTTTTAAATATTTTATTTTTATATTTTGATTCAAAGAAGTAAAAATAATTAAAAATATAAAATATGAAATAAATCAAAAGCAAACAATTAGAAGGTAAAAAGTGAGAAAAAAAGAAAAAGAAAAATAAAGAATTGAAAATGAAGCAATGAAAATAAAATAAAAATAGAATCCAAAATTAAATAGAAAATTATAAAAGAAAAGAAAAACATAGGAAATATAAAATAATACGGAAATAAATAAATAAATAAATCACAAGCAATAAAATAATAAACAAACACAAAATAGTAAAGTAAAATCAAAACAATAAAAACTCAAAAAATAAAAAATAAAAAACAAAACCAAAAAGCATAAAACATAACACAAAATAAAATCATCTTGATTTTATGTAAATTAAACTATTTTCATCCTTCAAATTTTATATTTATCAAACAAAAAAAATCACCACTTAAATTTTTAGTATTTAAAATTTTAATTTTATCAAATAATTTTAGATTTATTCAGCACTTAAAATTCAGTACTTAAATTTTCTCCACTTAAAAATTAAGTGGTTATCAAACATGCCTTTAGTCCCAAATTAGGGAGGATTCGGGCCAAGATTCTTTATCGGTATGCATGGTTTACATAAATAAAGATGGGTAAAGGAAGAACGCGTGATTTTCATAGAGAAAGAGGGAAGCGGGTTTGATGGAGAAGAGAAGAAAAGGGGAAGTCTCCTATATAAATTAATTATAATTATTAATCACTACCCATATTTATAGGAGGTCTATTTGAGTTGATATATCCAATTGATCTCTTAACATATAAAAGGATAGTCTAGTACATGAAGTCTCCCACATTGCTGGGTCCGGAGAGTGACATAAATACACAACTTTAAGAGGCCATTTTCAATATTTGAACCCGGAGTCTTCAGTTCATAATAGAATAACTTTAAAATTGTAACCAAAATTCACTCTCATGGTCTCTTAACATATATACAAAAATAATTATTTATTACTGTTTTTAAATAAAAAAAAATTAGGAACAATCGGTGGGAGATCCTTTATTTAAACTCTAATTGATCAAAAGTTCTACATGCGGTAAAAACTTTTGATTTAGTCCCATCTGTTTTAAAAAGGTGAAAGCCTTACTCACGTGATAGCCACGCATTAGTTACATGTAACTATTTTCTATGTAATATTACTGTATTTAGTTACAGGTAACTAATTTTTTTTTTCAGTTACATATTCCAATAATATGTAACTTTTTAATTACATGTCTCTGATATATAATTAAAAAATTTGATATTTTTCAGTTACATGTTTCAATAATATGTAACTTTTTTAGTTACATGTCTCTGATATGTAACCAAAAAGTTTGATATTTTTTCAGTAACGTCACAAAATATTATACATATATATGTAATTGTAACATGTAACTAATATTATATAAGCACATGTAACTAAAAATGCTCAAATATGTATGAAAAGTAACAATTATGAAATTGTAACTAACATTAGTTACATGTAACAGAATTCACTATAAAAATCGAATGTACTCACTAAAAGGCTCCCTACAATCCCTGCAATATTCTTACAATTCCTGCAATGCGGGACTAAAATATAAGTAAAATATAACTTAAAGGACTAAATCAAAACCTAATAACACAAAAGGACTTTACACCAATTAGACTTAAAAAATAGATTTTTCACTGATTTTCCCGAAAAATTAGTAATCAAAATAATATTCTTTTTACATTTTTTAAAAATTATTTTATTTTAAGTACAAATCTTAATTTAAATTTTAGAAAAAAGAAAAAATAATATCGTCACCTACCAATAACTACTCACTTTATTTTATGGGAGGAGATGAGAGTCACGGGGACTAGCATAGTGTAGTTCAAGTGATAAGGTCTGTTTGAGTTAAAATAATTGAGAGATCTCTGCAAGGTCAAAAATTTAAGCTTGCGAAAAAACACTTGTTAAGAGAGACAGCTACGTACTCCAAACGAGATTAATCTCATACGATGTGAGGACACTCGTGGTATGCCAACAAATGGGTATACCAACAAAAAGAAAAAAAGGAGATGAGAGTCATGAGTTGCTAAGATACTACTATTCTGATCACCAACTGCACTAAGGTTTCAGCTTTACCTTTTTGCTCCTACCCAACTCTCTCTCTCTCTCTATAAATATCTCCCTCCTCTTCCCTCACCTACCACAAAACCCTCTCTCTTTCTCCAATGTCAGATTCTGTGAGTAGCAAGAGAATGGGGTGTGCCGTGTCCGAAAAGACGCAACTTCACTTGGCCATGTTGGCCTTACAGTTTGGATATGCAGGGTTTCATGTGGTATCAAGGGCTGCCCTTAACATGGGCATCAGCAAGATTGTCTTCGCTGTTTACAGGAACATTCTTGCTTTCCTTCTCCTCTTGCCCTTCGCTTATTTCCTCGAAAAGTTCGTAACATCATTAAACACCTTTCTTAATCTTTCGAATAATCTATTTTTTTCCTTAAATTTTTAGCATAATTTTTATGTTTTTTTTTTTTTTTCCGCAATGACCAGGAAAGATCGTCCACCATTGACTCTTTCTTTCGTGGTTCAGTTCTTCCTTCTTGCCATTGTTGGGTACGTATAAAAAACTTTAATTTTAAAAAAGTCTCATAACTCCCGCACATTAAAAAAAGCAGAAGACTCGATACACGCGTTGCACTTTTGTAATTATATGTTTCTAACTTGTGTCTAAAATATTTATTAGATATCACAAATGTTACAAGTACATGTAACTAATATTACACTGGCGTGAACACATACGGGACCAATACGCAAGAAAAAATCAATTTAAGACACTAAATCAAAACTTATATTTTAAGCGAGATTAATAACAGATTATATCCACTATTTGAGACTAATCACCAATTATTCCATTTATTAATTGAATGGTAGAATAACGGCAAACCAAGGATTCTACCTGCTGGGTTTGGACAACACATCTCCCACCTTTGCTTCCGCAATCCAGAACTCCGTCCCGGCCATTACCTTTCTCATGGCAGCAATTCTCCGGTAAAACTATATTTAGATTGATTTCTTTTATATTACTGGACGTTAATTTGTTTCTTGGTTCTAACCAAAACATGCACGCAACGATTCAATCTTTTTCAGGATCGAACAGGTACGGATTAACCGGAAAGACGGAGTCGCCAAGGTGGTCGGAACCCTATTCTGCGTCGCCGGAGCTTCAGTCATCACGCTCTACAAAGGCCCGACAATTTACAGTCCTGCCCCTCCCCTCCAAAGTGTTTCACCACCAATCTTCTTGCCTTCGCTGGGAGACGCCAAGGGCAAAAACTGGAGTCTGGGTTGCCTATTCTTGATCGGCCATTGCTTGTCGTGGTCCGGGTGGCTGGTGTTGCAGAAGCCGATACTTCAGAAGTACCCCGCTCGGCTCTCCTTCACTTCTTACCAGTGCTTCTTTGGGGTCATACAGTTTCTAGTCATAGCTGCCTTTCTAGAGAGAGACCCTCAAGCTTGGCTTGTTCACTCCGGCGGCGAACTCTTTAGTGTCTTTTATGCTGTAAGTGAAAAAAATAGCCGTTCGTTATATTGTTAGTATAAGTAGCGTGTTAAGGTTCCGTTCCTTGTCGGGTTTGCACTTAAGAGTATATCAGCATCTAAGCGGGCTAAATGAGCACAACACGCGAAAGCCCTAATTAGGCTCATTTAGCCTCCTTAGAGAGTTCCTAGCCCATAACCTTAGGTTACTTGCTATATGTGTGTGTGTGTATGAAGTTGTATGTATATATGTATAAATGCAGGGAGTGGTGGCATCAGGGATAGCATTTGCAGTACAGATATGGTGCATTGACAGAGGTGGCCCTGTTTTCGTGGCTGTTTATCAGCCTGTTCAGACTCTTGTCGTCGCTATCATGGCTTCCGTCGCCTTGGGGGAGGAGTTCTACCTTGGAGGGTACTCTCTCTCTCTCTCTCTAGAAGTTGATCAATCATGCATTTCAAGACCCCACACGCACAATCCCAAACCATATATTTAGTTGTCTAATTTCCAACTGCTTTAACGTATCATGGATTTTTTTTTTTCAATCTTTAATAGGATAAGATAATATGGTTGGCAGTATCTTTCGATTTGTTAGAATAATTGAGGGATGAAAATATTTGAAGAGAATATAAAATATTACATTGATATTTGTAAATCTATATTTTATAGGGATGTACCTATATATCTATATATAGGGGAAAAAATAGTATTTTGGTCTATATTGAACTCTACATAACCACGACCCATATGTGTGTATATATATATGTATTATTTTGTTTTTACGGTAAATATATTCGGATCAGTTTATGCACATCTCGATTAATCACCTCTTCAGGCGATATTAAGAACGTACTCTCCCACAACGATTTGGTGTATTTAGGATTAAATTTAAAATTCAATTCCTGAAGTATTCTTCAAAAGGGTCGAACCCTAATTGACAAGGAAATAAGACACCTCCCTTTACCAACTGGATTAATTACCCTTGGGTAAACCCATGCACTATGATGTGGGAGATTGCACTCTTAAGATTACTTAGAGAAGTGATTAGTCGAGATGTACATTAGTTGATCCTGACATTTAAAAAAAATAAAAAAATGCTGAAACCTGATTGGACTTGGTTGATGGGGTGCGATGTGCAGGATCATAGGCGCAGTGTTGATCATAGCAGGGTTGTACCTTGTGCTGTGGGGCAAGAACGAAGAAAGGAAGTTTGCAATGCAGAATAATGTGATCCAATCCTCCGCGGACCACGAGAACAACAGGACTAACGCAAGCCACGTCAAGGCTTCCCTTGCTCAGCCCCTGCTCTATCAGCCAACTGAAAATGTTTGACCACATCACTTCCTTGGGCGATTTTGGACGGTTTGGGCAGATTTCACGGGTTGACCCGCCCCACTGCATACTCATACTTTATCACTCTGTCTAGGTTTTCTATAGACTAATATATTTTGTATTACCACGTGAAGAAAGCCATGTTGATCATATATTTGATGTGGCCCTTTAGTTTATCAATGGAAATCTTTATATAGTTTTGTGTGTAAAATTATTGTTTAAATTTTATGTGAAAATATTTGCACATAAAATGTGCCATTAAAATGAGTTTGGGACCTATAACTTTGACCTTTTTGTTTACTCAAAAATGGGTTATAGTAAAAAATGAATGTTGAAAAATGTTCTAAATACTAATTCATGGGGTGGTGGCTATCTATGAATCTCGAGAAACATAAAATTTATACGTTAATAGTTATCTAGTGTGTCTCTTTTGTGATTGTGAGATGAATGTTGATTGTGGTGGTGAAGCTGATGATGATAAATATTTGTTGAGGCGGTAATGGTGAGTAATTATTGTGTTGGTAGTGGTGACAATAAATATTGATTGCGGTAATGATGACAAATATTTGTTGTAGTTGTAACGGTGATAGTAGTAAATTGTTTGTTACGGTGATTGTAATAATAATAATAAATATTTATTGTAGTGGTAGTAGTGATGATATTAAATTTTTATTGTCGTAATGACGGTGATGATAAAAAAAATATTTATTACTGGTAGCAGCGGGGATAGCAAATTTTTGCAGTGGTGGTGACAGTGAAAGCCCAACATTAAATGGGCTTAGCTTATAAATCAGGAATTGAGCCCAAAGAACCTTTCAAAATCCCCAAAGTGGATAACGAAAACCCCGGAAGAAAGCAACGAACATAGTCCTTCACTTCTCCCCGCAATAATAATTAAGGCTTAAGCCGGCATCATTTACTCCCAAAATGCAAAAGAAATTACCAATTACTTTCATCACTTTTTTTTTCCACCAATAACTTCTTTTATCTTTTTCTGACCAAAATATGTTGAATGTAACATTCAACAATTGTGGGTGTTGAATGTAACATCAATTGTTTTTTTTTTTTTTTATTGATGTTATATTTTTCTGACTAATATACCTCTCATGTGAATGTTGAATGTAACATTCAACACCTGTGGGTATTGAATGTAACATCAATTATGTTTTTTATTTTTTATTTTTTATTTATTTTTAATGATGTTATCTTTTTCTGATCAAAATACCCCTCATGTGGATATTAAATGTAACATTCAAAACCTATGAATTTTGAATGTAACATCAATTGCTTTTTTTTTTTTGTTTTTTTTATGATATTATTTTTTTCTGACCAAAATACAACTCATGTGGGATGTTGAATGTAACATTCAATTCATGTGGATGTTGAATATAACATTCAAAACCTGTGGGTGTTGAATGTAACATCAATTGTGATTTTTTTTTTTTTTTTTTTTTTTTATGATATTATCTTTTTCTGACCAAAATACAACTCATGTGGATGTTGAATGTAACATCTATTGTTCTCTTATTTTTGTATGCAGAGTAAAATCCATATGATATTACATTGAACACTTGTGGATGTTACATTCAACACCTGTAAATGTTGAATATAATATCAATTGTTCTCTTATTTTACGTCACGTTTGGTAACGATTTTATCCTAAAATCAAGTTTTTTTTTTTTTTTTTTTGGAACATATAGAAAGTGACAAAAAATCATAAAGTTTGGGGTGAAAACTGTAATTTATGGTGGCGACGGCGGCGACCGGCAGCTGATGGTGGTGGTGCACCAGTTTGATGACCTTCCTTATCGATGTAAAGCTCACGGAAGGGCATTTCGGTAAACTCATTCCTCGCTATTTTTGAAAACGGGACTAATTGGTGCAAGAAAAAGGTGTTGACGGGAGTAATTGGTGCAAAGAAAAACCGATGGAAGTAGGCGATAAATAATTTTATTTTATTTTTTTTGGGAGTAATTGGTAATTTTTCCAATAATTAATTAAAAAATCAGCAATTAGGTGTTTAGATCGTTAAATATTAAATGGGCTTAGCTTATAAATCAGGAATTGAGCCCAAAGAACCTTTCAAAATCCCCAAAGTGGGTAACGAAAACCCAGGAAGAAAGCAACGGACATATTCGTTCACTTCTCCACGCAATAATAATTAATTCAAAAAAATCAGCAATTACGTGTTTAGATCGTTATAAAAGCTGTGGTTTAAGGTCTATTTTGGTGTCTGAATTTCTAGATGGGAAAATTGGTGAAAAGTCCTATTTTTTAAGTCTAATTGGTGAAAAATCCTATTTTTTAAGTCTAATTGGTGAAAAGTCTTTTTGTATTATTAGGTTTTGATTTAATCTTTTAAATTATATTTCATTTGTATCTTAGTCCCGCATTGCAAGAATTATAAAAAAATTGTAAGAATTGTAGGGAATTCTTAGTAAGTACATTGAATTTTTATAGTGAATTTTGTTACATATAACTAATGTTAATTTACAATTTCATAATTGTTATTTTTCACACATATTTAGGTATTTTTGGTTACATGTATTTTAATTACATGTTACAGTTACGTGTAATATTTTGTGACTGTAATATGTAACTAAAAAAGTTACATATTATTGAAACATATAACTGAAAAAATCAAACTTTTTAGTTACATATTAGAGATATGTAACTAAAAAATTATACATTATTGGCACATATAATTGAAAAATATTAAACTTTTTAATTACATATCAAAGACATATAATTAAAAAGTTATATATAATTAGTTACTTTTAACTAATTATATATATTTTGTGACATCAAACAAATTTTTTACACACAAAATTGTTACACGTAAAAAAAAAATAAAAAATTACTTGCAACTAATACAGTAATATTACACATAAAATAGTTATATGTAACTGGCGCGTGACTATTATATATGCGAGGTTTCTACCTTTTTAAAATATATGAGACTAAATCAAAAGTTTTTAACGCCTCTAGAAGTTTTGACCACCAATTAGAACCTAAATATAAGACCTCCCACCTATTATCCCTTTCCGGAATCGCATGCAGCGAGATGGGTTCGAAGTGGGTATCAGTCGGATTTCTCCATCTTCTTGTCCTTTTGATTTTGAATGCTTCGGAGTTCTGCAATGGCGGAATCACCAGTAAGTTTGTCCGAACAAACGATATCAGTAGCGACATGCCATTAGACAGTGACGTCTTCGCTGTTCCTCCTGGTTATAATGCTCTCCCCAACAGGTATTTGATGTTTTTCCCAGCTGAAATTGAATCAACTTACCTTCGATTTTTGTTTCCCATGATGTCTCAATTTCAAACTGTAATTTTCGATTCTTCGAATGATGTTTTCGAAGGTTCACATAACGCAAGGCGATCATCAAGGGAAGGCTGTGATTGTCTCCTGGGTCACCCCTCAAGAACCAGGCTCCAGTCAAGTGAACTACTGGGCTAAAGGTAGCCAGACCAAGAACAGCGCCCATGGCTTTATAGTGACCTACAAGTACTATAACTACACATCTGGCTATATTCATCATTGCACCATCAATGACTTGGAGGTGATTAGTCCTAAGTAGCGGATGTAATCTTTTACTATTCCTATTTAAAACATAAGTTTTGATTTAGTCTCTTAAATTGATTTTCGACTGTGTATTAGCCCGCATTGCTACTATGTAATAGTAGTTACATATACTTGATGACATATAATATAGTTATGTGTATTTGTATAATATTTATATCTAACAAATATTTTACACACAAATTAAATACATGTAACTGCGAGAGTTCAACGTCTGTGTTGGGCCTTTTTATTAATGTGAGAGACATACAGATAAAATAAGGAATTTACCAAAAACACAACCAAAAAACATGAATTGTTGATTGGAAATGTTAATGGTTTGTTATTACCATTGCAGTATGATACAAAATATTACTACGAGGTTGGGATTGGGAATACAACAAGACAGTTCTGGTTTAGGACACCTCCTAATGTTGGTCCTGATGTTCCCTATACTTTTGGTCTCATAGGTATGTATTTATTGATTCATCTTTTTAACGTCAATTTGTTCCATGAAGGGAAAGCAATGATGGTATTGGGCATTATTACATTATGTAAAACAAGGGATCTTGGTCAGACTCGTGACTCCAACACGACACTAACCCATTACGAGTTGAACCCAGCAAAAGGACAGGCATTGTTGTTTGTTGGGGACCTGTCTTACGCAGACGACTACCCGTTTCATGATAACACCAGGTGGGATACATGGGGAAGGTTTATAGAGAGAAACGTCGCATACCAGCCGTGGATATGGACTGCCGGAAATCATGAACTTGACGTTGATCTCAAAATCGTAAGCAATCCTTTTGATCTCTTACCTTAAAAAATCATGGGTCGTGGTCGGATTTTCAGTTGTAATGGTAATTTTTGTTTGTAGCGTGAGGTTAAACCTTTCAAGCCTTATATACACCGGTACCACGTTCCATTCAAAGCATCTCGCAGTACATCTCCTCTTTGGTACTCAATCAAGAGAGCTTCAGCTTATATCATCGTTCTCTCGTCTTATTCAGCTTATTGTAAGGATCTTTAAAATAAATAAATAATCGAGTTATGAAGGTATTAAGCATCTAATGGTTGAATTCGATGTGTAGAAAAATACACTCCTCAGTACAAATGGCTTAAAGAGGAACTGCCCAAAGTAAACCGGGGAGAGACACCATGGCTGATTGTTCTTATGCACACGCCGTTTTACAACAGTTACGTTGATCACCACAAGGATGGGGAAGCCATGAGAATGACGTATGAATCTTGGTTTGTAAAGTACAAAGTAGACGTCGTTTTTGCTGGACATGTCCATGCCTATGAACGATCCGTAAGTGTCCACTTTAACTACCAAAAAAATGCTCACACACATCTTTCTCGACTCTGAATAGGGTTTTCTTTCCCAACAGAAACGTGTATCTAACATAGCTGACAACATCGTAAATGGCGTGTGTACTACCAAAGAGGACCCGTCGGCTCCAGTCTATATAACCATAGGAGATGGAGGAAATCAAGAGGGACTGTCCTCTAAGTATGTTTTCTTCCTACAATGATCTATTCTAGTTTCGATAATCAAATGATTTTTCATGGGTAATATATTTTGTCTGTGCAGAATGATAGAGCCACAGCCAGCGTACTCGGCCTATCGGGAAGCAAGTTTTGGACACGGCATATTTGATATAAAGAACAGGACTCATACTTATTTCAGTTGGCATCGTAATCAGGACGGCTATGCAACGGAGGCAGACTTCCATTGGTTTCACAACCAACACTGGAAATCATCAGTAAAATCCTCTTTAGCTGCACTACGATAACACAATCATGTTTTTTTTTTTTAAGCTAGGCAAATTATAAGAAAAACATTATATTCTGTTCTTATGTATTTAGTTTGTTCATCTGTTCAAACATAATCCAGTTCTCGTAAACCATGTCTAAAAATTGTCAAGATTCATATCAATTTCCAAGGAGAGAGAACATCAATCCCAAACCATATATTTAGTTGATCAATCATGCATTTCAGGACCCCACACACATAAACATAATCCCAAACCATATATTTAGTTGTCTGATTTAATTGCTCGCATTTGACTTAAAAAAATGGTCTTTAACATTAATTTCCAACTGCTTTACGATATCATGGATTTTATTTTATTTTTCAATCTTTTATATGATAAGATAATGGTGGTTGGCAGTATCTTTGGGTGTAGAATAATTGAGACAAAATATTTGAGAAGAATATGAAATATTATATTGATATTTTTATAGAGATGTTCCTATATATCTACATATAGGGGAACAATTAGAATTTTGGTCCATATTGAACTCTAGGTACCTAGACACATGTATGTTTTTGTGTGTGTGTGTATATATATATTATTTTGTTATTATGGTAAGGTGTGTTTAGGTTAGTTTAGACGTAACTCGATTAATCACTTCTCTTGGCTCAAGCCTGCAGAAAAACACTTGTTGGGAGGGGTAGCCACGCACCCTGAAAATGAGGACACTCGTGGGTATATACAAAAAAAAATTGCTTCCCCTGACATTTTAAGGGCGCATTCCCCTACATCGACTTACTGCATTTAGGATTAAATTTAAGATTTAATTCTTGAAATATTTCTTAGGATAGTTGAATATAACCCTGTTTGATAAGAAAATTGAACACCTCCTTTTGTCAATCAGACTAACACCTCATGGGTAAGATCCATGTATATTAACATCCAAGCATAGGATTTTCCTTTGAATATTTTGTATTTGGTAATAAGTTATTGTAATTTAAAGACCCTCCAAGAGGATTAGTACAATTGGTAAGTGAAGGTAACATTTTTCGTTGTCATTCAGGATTCAATTTTTTTAGAGAGAAGTTCAAGATTAAAATTATGAATGCACCATGATATAGGAGAGTGTACACTTAAGATTACCCAAAGAAATAATTAGTCAAAGTGCACAGATTAGATTATTATGATGAAACCTGATTGGACTTGGTTGATGGGAGTGCGATGTGCAGGATCATAGGCGCAGTGTTGACCATAGCAGGGTTGTACCTTGTGCTGTGGGGCAAGAACGAAGAAAGGAACTTTGCAACGTAAAATACTATGATCTAGTCCTCCGCGGACCACGGGAACAACAGGACCTCCACAAGCCACGTCAAGGCTTCCCTTACTCAACCCCTACTCTCTTAGTCAACTAAAAATGTTTGACCATATCACTTCCCCAGACGATCTTGGGCGGTTTGGGCTAGTTTCGCAGGTTGACCCGTCCCGTTGCACCCCCATACTTCCACCCTCTCTCTCCCTCTCTAGGTTTCCTATAGACTAATATCTTTTGTATTCCCTCGTGAAGAAAGTCATGTTGATTATGTATTTGATGTGGCCCTCTAGTTTATCGATGGAAATCTTCCTATAATTTTGTGTGTAAAATTATTGTTAAATTTTATGTGAAAATATTTGCACCATAAAATGTGTCATCTATATGTATATACCAAAAGTGGAAAACAAAACTTGAAAATGAATGAGAGAACAATAAATATATTTCTTGCATTATCATTCATCCTCAATTCATACCTTTAATCCCCATTAAATGCTCACAAAATCTATTTTTTTTCAATTTTCTCTCTTTAATTAACATTTTATTTAAATAAGTTTTAAATGATAAATAAATAAATTTTAAAAAAAAAACTATAAATGTTTCACTTACTGACTTTTTATTTATTTAAAAAAAAAAATCTTTCTTTATTTACTTTTTATATTCTTTATTTCTCATATAAGTGTTAATAGAAGTAATGAATTTTTTTTCTTCATTTTATGCAAATAATTTCATACTTACTAGACTTTTTATTTTTTTTTTAAAATATCTTTTTCCTTTTTTATTTTTTATATTCTTTGTTTCTCATATACGTGTTGACAAAAGTAATTATTTATTTTTTTTATGCAAATAATTTCGTATACATAACGAGATAAAAAGTACAAAGATAATAAAGAGTAAAAAAAATATTTAAAAAAATCTCAAGCTCATTGTTTTTAAATTTGAGTGAAAATATTACTAAATAAATTCTCATATGAAAACTTCACCAAACAATTCAAAAAAAAAAAAACTATAACTAAGTGAAATAGTTTATACATAAATTGTAACTAAATTTCATAAATAAAAAATATTTGGTTCTTAGAATAATTTTAAATTTCAAAAAATCAATAAAAATTCTTTTATATACTCAAAACATTGTAACAGGCCATTTTTGATCCCAAAAGTAATTAAAAATAGAATTAAAATGTATTACATAAATCAATAATATTTAATTCTCAGAATAATTTTAAATTTATAAAATTCAGCACCAAATACTCTTTAAATATTAAAAAAATGTGTAGCAACCAACAATTGATTTGAAAAACAATAAAAGAAAAATTGAAAATTGAAAATGTATTACATAAACAAAATTTAAATACAAAAATCAAATTCGTCCAAAATTGTAATTCTTTTAAGAGGGCTATAAGAGTAATTCATTTATTAGATAATTTTAACTAAATTTTTAATAGTATAGTAAGAAGGACAATTATAAGTAATTTTATATTTAACATCAAACGAAAGGGGTGTCGGAGATATTTTTTAAATGACCCGAGATATCGTTATAAGTTTTTCAAATGACAAGGGATATCACTGAAACTTACCCATATAGTTCATGGTTGTTTTTATTATAATTAATTATATGTAATTTATCTCTTTCTCAACTTTTCTCGCCCAACCATTTAATAAATTTTTTTCTCTCCGTCTATTAATTACATATAAAATTTATTAAATTTCATTTGTTCAAAAGAGTATTTCGAAAAAATTTAATCAAATAATAGAAACTATTAAATAATATTTAAAAAAAAAAGAAAAAAGAAAGACCTATTATATTATTTTAAAATTATTATTTAAAATAAATAAATAAATAAAAACTTTTGAAAAGCCCCCCTTTAGAAGCTAATTTACTTTTTTCTGAAATTAAATATGAGTGATGATATTAATAGTTTTAAATATCGACATTAACAATTTTTTTGTTATAATTTTATTTTTATTTTTTGATGTGGATAAAATCAGGCTCCCTCTACTTGTCGGCCACCTGAATCAGATCTGTCACGTCACCAATTCCACGTCGTTACGACCTCAGCCAACTCGGTGTATAGACAGTCCGGATGGCCCCCCCAGGTCGATCGGCTAGAAGCACACAAGGACCTTCTCCAGAAGCCCTGTGAAGACTCGGCACTCCACAGAAGGTCGAAGGGCCCAGACCGACTTGCGATGCCGTGACCGGTCTGACTAGCTTACACAACAGGACAGACCTCGGTCCCCGCCATCAACAATGAAGGACCCAAGCCCATAGCTCTAATCCGTCGTGCCGTCCACGCGCCTGACTGCTTACCGGTAATCCAAGCTCAAGGCCTTAATCTTGTTTACACTAACCACGCTTCTACTTATAAATAGAAGGCTTCCCCAACACTTTTAGGAGAGAAGAGAATAATTCTAGAGAGAGAAAAATCACCATAGGTCGCTCAGACAGGTCGAGGTAACAGTGATTTTCCGATCTATATTTCTACCCCGAGCTTTTACTCTCACGCCGGAGGGGCCACGCCGGGAAAAATCCGACCCGTCCTGTATACAGGTGACAGATTGGAGCTCGACCCGGACAATGGTTAGAAGCGCAGAAGGAAAAGAAAACCTGGGCTCGGACGCAGGTCGGATCGAACCTGTTTAGCCTGGCTACAGTACTTGAGGAAGATCAATCACCATATCCCTTCTCCCCGATCTAAGGGTGTCCAGACCATACTACTGGTTGGACCAATTTTCGACACCAACAGTTTGGCGTTGTCAGTGGGAAGCGCTACTAAAAGTCTTCTCCAAGTCATCAAGCTACCTGCTCTGTTAAGGTTTGATGAACATAAGGTCTGGTCATTCTCAACAATCAGAAAACATAAACAACCCGGTGAATAGACAACCGGAGGAAGATATGTCACGAACACTAAAGCCAGAAACCAGGGCCACAGCCCGAAGAACGATCAACGAAGAAGACACAGAAGTTGAAAGGCGAAATATCAATATTGAGGGACAATCCCATCAACCAAACCTTGCCTCCGGACTCTGCCTCGGCCAGGCATCCAGGGCCATTGATGCCGCCCGACTCGACGACGTGGAATGCCAGCTCGACAAGTTCCAGGAATACTTTGACATTCTCCTTTCCCGCCTGCCTCCGCCCCCTGTTGAAGGGGGGTCGGGCCTTCATGTTGCAGAGGAGAGGCATGTCCACAGGAGTCCGGTGATCGAGCGCTCGTCTCTCACGGACAGATGGCTCAGGTCCAGCCTCAAGTCGCTAATTGGGCACTGAGGGAAAGGGATCTTGATCCCCCAGTGGCCTCAGCATTCGTTTCAAGATCAACTTGGAGATGGTGGTCCAAAAATCGGTCAGGGTCTCTACCGACTCGAGATTATAGCCGCCGATAGCGTTTCAAGCATCGATCTCATCAAATCCGGGAGGTAAACTTCCACTCCCCGCCACCATCCAGTAGGAGAGAGCCCAGGCTTTCCGCCAGTTAGGTTGTCGCCCTGGAGAAGGTGACGACCACAGTGGAGCGACGCCTGGCCGAAATAGAGGCCGCCCTCAGTCAGATGTGCAACACCAGGGGAGACCCCGGGTTGCATACTGGAATCAGGTCTCATTTCATCGCGAAGGTCACTAAAAAACCAGTTTCGTACCGATTTCCCAACCCCCTGGCGGCCCAGTATGATGGGACGACTGGCCCACTGGATCATTTCTCCGTGTATGTCTCCCATATAGATGTGTACGCTGCCATTAACGCAATAAGGTGCTAGGACGTGGTTCAATGACCTCCCGCCGGCCTCAATTTCCACATTCCTCCAGCTCAAAGAATAGTTCATAGAGAGATTCAACCGATTACGGCGTAGGCCAAAGATTGCCTCTCACCTCCTCGGCGTCAGACAAGAGGAGAACAAGAATCTGGCCGATTACGTGCACAGCCTTTAGATGGAATACCTCATGTGTGAGGGGGTGTTTGATAAGGTGGCGCTCAATGCCTTTATTGGCGGGCTGAGGCATAAGAGGCTCCTATATGACCTAAATTCCAGGCCGGCGACCAGCCTTCGCGAGGCCTTGGACCTCAGCACCAATTTCTATAAAGCTGACCTCGTCAACAAAATCACGAAAGAGAAGGAAGATCTTCTCATAAAGAAATCCCGAGCCGACGAGGAAACAAGCCGATCTCAAGCTTCTAGGAGACTCCAGGCGGAGGAAAGGTTGGGGCCGCTGCACGGAGATAGGAGGCCACCTTTAGGCCCCCGCTAAGTCATTTACACTCCCATGACCGCCTCTGTCGCAACCATCTTCGCTAAGAACGCCAAAAAAAGATCCCGAAGGAGAAACCTCTAGGCAGGTTGACCGATAAGTACTGCGACTTCCATAGGAGCAACGATAATGCTACCAACGAGTGCTTCCAATTGAAGGAGAAAATTAAGGCCCTCATTCAAAGAGGCTACCTCAGAAATTACGTCCGCCGACTTGACGAGGATCGGTCCGGCTCAAACGATCGCCTTGAGGAAAGTTACGGACAGCACAGAAAGCGAAGTAAAAATTGGGCTCAGCCACGTGGTGAGCGAACTGGGGACGACTCTGACCTGAGGGTCAACGGTGAGATTAACGTCATCCACGACGGCCTGGGTTTCGGCGGAGAGACATCTTCTTCCTGGAAGAGGTACGAAAGCAAGAGCAAAATAAAGGCGGAACAGGGTGTCTATGAGGTCAACACGATAGATATTGCCTCCTATAATGTGATCTCCTTCAGCGAAACTGACCTAAAGGGAGTGCACATTCCGTATGATGACGCCCTTGTTATTTCAGCCCTGATCAATCATTTCAAGATCTGCGAGAATACTCGTCGATTCATGCAACTCAGCAGATATCATATTTAAAAGAGTCTTCGATAAAATAGGCGTGGACTCAAGCTCCGTGTAGCCCGTAAAATCCCACTTTGTCAGGTTTAGTGGCGACGTGGTTAATTCAATCGGCTAGGTCTCTCTGCCCGTCACCATTGGTTCCACCCCTGGCGTCGCCACCGTCTAGTCTAAGTTCCTTATAGTTGACAGACCGTCGCCCTACAACGTGATCATGGGTCGGACCACCATGGCTGTCCGAAGGTCGTGTGCTCCCCGTATCACCAGAAAATGAAATTTCTCACGGATTCAGGGGTTAGAGAAGTACAAGAGAAGCAAAAGACTACCTGGTCCTATGCAAAAAGGGCCTTGGAGAAGAAATAGTAATTACAGTTGGGACTCGAGCTGGGTACCCTATGTCGGGCTGACGGGGAGCTTGTGGTCCTAATCGGCGTGGTTGAGCCCGTCCCATTCGACGATCCGCGTGACTACAAGCCCATCTCCCAGCCCCATAAAGACCTAGTCGACGTCCCTATTCACCCCACTATAACAGAAAGGACGGTGAGGATTGGGGCTCGGATCAGTCCAGAAGAGTGGTCCGACCTCACCGACCTGCTAGTAAGGAACTACGATATTTTTTCATGGTCGCACAATGAACTTCCCGGTATTGATCCCAATGTTTCCATGCACCGTGTGAGACCTCAATCGTAGCATGTACGTCATTTTAGTTGTATTTTAGAGTAACTGGAAAAATTCAGGGTAAAGTTGGGTCAATAAAAATTCAAATTAAAAATCTAGGGGTCAATTCGCAAATTTAGAAACATTAAATCCAAATTTTGGGAGGTAAATTGACATTTAACTTTTGATTAAAACTTTTAGGGGTGCAATTGCAATTTAAGAAAATCTTAAAAGTGGACTTGAACTAAAATAAAAATTTTAAGAAGTTAGGAGGAGAAAAGAGTAATTTAACAAAAGTTTATATATATGTGTGTGTGATCGTGAGCAGCCGGCCGGAAGGAGAGAGAGGAGCAGCGACGTGGCAGGAGGAGCTCAATGCTTAGACCACTAGTTACATGCATATAAATATTGTTCATGTATGTAATGATCACCAAAACTCTCAAAAGAAGAAACGCAAAACAGAAAAGGAATAGAGAGAAAGCGAAGAGAGAGAGAGGTTCGGCTGGCGGTGGGGTGCAGTCCGGCGTGGGTGGTGTCTGTCCGTTCGGTCTAATTTGTGTATGTTTGTGTGTTCTGGGTGTGCGTGGGTGTTCAATTGTGTAAATATGTGTGTGCGTTGTTGTTCATCGACGGTTGTGTGCATGTGTTCCTCCGTTAGTTGGTGATTTCATATGTGTGTGGGTGTGTTTCTCCGGCAGTGGTTGCTGCTCCGGTGGTGATCCGTTGAATATGTGGGTGTGGGTGTGGGTGTGTGTGATCAGTGTATGTGGCTTGGCGTGTGTGTGTGCTCTGTTCTATTACAGCGTATGTGTGTGGGTGTGTTTCAGTGTGGGTCATCGGCGGGAATGATGATTGGGTGGTGTGGCGCTGCCGTGTGTATGTGTTGTGTGTGGGCCGTGTGTGTTGCTGCTCGTTGTCCGGTGCCGGTGCATGTATATGTTTGTGTTGCAGGCAGTATTTGGAGCGTGTGTGTGTGTGTTCTGCTCATCCGGAGTGTGTGTGTATCGTCGTGTGTACCTGTGTGTGCGTATGTTGTTCGGCTAGTGGTGTTGTCGTTCGACGAGGTATGTGTGTATAAGATCGTCAGAGTTGGGAGGAGAATGAGAGAGACGTCGGCTAGGAGTGCAAACAGGAAAACAGAAACGGGAAAGAAAGAGAAAAAAAAAAGGAAGAAAAAGGGGAAAAAGAAAAAAAAAGAAAGGAATTACACAAACCACCCCACTGAAAATCAAAAACCCATCTCGTGGTCGCCAAACGATTCAGAAACAGGTGAAATTTCAATCGATTATTAATTTTCGTTAAATTAAATTTTATTTAGCGTTACAAATCCTAAAATCGTAATAATTTCGTAATGATTAATTAATTTTAATTACGTGGTACATAAAATAGTAACGATTTGGAATATAGGGTCTGCATTGCATGATTTGGATATTTTAGATAAGATATTAATTTAGGCTCTGTCACTATTAGGCTCGCAGGTATCGGTGTCCCGATAGAGTATGGTCAGTGAAGGTTTTGGAGAGCAGATAACGAGGTGAGTATACTGTCTTCTTGACAAATTATTTTCATATATATATATGCGTATAAAATGGCCTTACTGAGACTAGATGATTTTATAGACGATATGGATCAAGCAGGTTTTGGGGTGAGTGAGTAAAAATAGATTTTCGTGACATTACGATAGTTTTCGAAAGAAAGTTGAGAATGATTTTCGTTGGATTTGATGGTTTTAAAAGAGAGTGGAAAAATATCTGGTTTTCTAAAAATTAAGAGTGGAAAAATGGTTTTATTGAAATCAGACGTTTTTTTTTTAGAAAGTGAAAAATATGATTTTGGATTAAAAATCGGTTTTGGAAATAGAGGGTGATATTTGAGATTTGACGATGTTGATCAGACGATGTTATTGATTTGTGATTTGATGATGATGTTATTGATTGGACGATGCCATAGTATTTATTGTTTCGGCTGAGTGATGTGATCCGCTTCGGCAGAGTGATATTTATCTGTTTTGGCAGAGTGATGTTAGACGTTTATACTGCACAGTGATTATCTGCTTCGGCAGAGTGATGGGTGTTCGTAGGAAGGCATATCCTACGGATGGTACGGTACCGTTGCAAACTCCCGATCGTGAAGTTAAAACGATCACTATGGCTAGCCAGTGTGTGTTGTGGTGGAGGGGTGGTTTGAGATGTGTGTTTGAGATGCGATGTTTTACTTATATTGGGTGATTTATAATTTATTTTGGTGATTGGTATTATTTTACTAGATGGGTTGGAATGGAACTTATATTTATTGTTTTATTTTCACTGCTTATATTATGGAGAATTTTACTAGTTACGTGTTGTTTCTATACTCACGCTTGATCCATTTAGATGTTGTAGAATGAATGATTATTTTAAAAATATTTTCACTAAGAAGACAGTACACTCGCAGGTAAAATAGTTAGGAGTCGGTCGGTCCCCTACTGGCGCTAGATAGATTTATGCGGGTTATGCAAAGGAGTCATTTGAGGAAAATTTTGGAGACGAGATATCATAAATGAAATCTAAGTGAGGTTCATGGGATTTGTTTGATTGTATTTATATTCGGGACGGTGTATCCCTATTAGATGGGATTATTATATGTGTTGTATAGATTTACAATTTTGTTATTGACGTATTGAGGTTGGCTAGTCAGTTGGGCAGTGTCATGTCTATGTCACGCCGGCCCCACATGACGGGTGTCCGGGGTGGGGTGTGACACACCGGTTGCACGCCGACATGCATCATCCTCCTGTTTGCTAGAAAAGAAAAAAGTTACATCCAGACCAGAAGAAGATAATAGAAAAGGAGATGGATAAGCTCGTTAGGTCGAACGTCATGGAAGAGGTCAAGTTCCCAGACTTGCTCGCGAATGTCGTGCTGGCCCTGAAGGCAGGCAACAAATGGCGACTTTGCGTCAACTTCAAATATTTGAAAAAGGCCTGCCCGAAAGATTTCTTTCCCCTTCCAAGGATTGACATCGTGATCAACACCATGGCGGACCACGAGCGACTCAGCTTCCTCGACGCTTACGCCGGCTACATTCAAATCCCCATGTATCCCCCGGATAAGAGCAGTACCTCATTTATCAGTGACAGGGGCACCTACTTCTACAATGACATGCCGTTTGGCCTTCACAATGCAATGCCGACCTATCAGAGGCTTGTCAACAAAATGTTCAAGGAGGAAATCGGGAACACAATGGAAGTGTACATCGACGATATGCTCGTGAAAAGTAGCTAAACTGAAGATCACCTCGGCCATCTCCAGACTTACTTTAATAAGCTCCAAGCTCAACACATGAAGCTGAATCTAAACAAGTGCATTTTTTACGTGTCCGCTGGAAAATTCCTGAGCTTCATGGTCTCCCAGAGCGGCATCGACGTAAACTCTGACCAGATCAGTGCGATGCTCGGCATGGCCTCTCCTCAGAACTAGAAGGAGGTCTAGATGCTGACAGGTCGGTTGGCCGCCCTGAACCGATTCATCTCCACGTCGTCCGAAAAATGTTTTTCATTTTTCAAAATCCTCCTGGGGAACAAAGTATTCAAGTGGATCGAGGAGTGTGACCGTGCCTTTGAAGAGCTAAAAAATTACAACTCGTCAGCTCCCCTGCTAACCACAACTCAAAAAGGTGAAGACCTTTTCCTTTACATCGGGGTCTCCCCCATGGCCGTCAACGCCACCATCGTCAGGGATGACGTCGGCGTCTAGAGCCCGATCTATTACTCGAGCTGTATCCTAACCGACACCGAACGAGGTACACAAAATTCAAAAAACTAGTATATGCCCTGCTGATCGCCTCGAGGAAGCTACGGCAGTATTTTTTGGCTCATACCATAATGGTGTTAACCGACCAGCCATTAGGCAAATTCTCCACTCCCCTGACGTCTCAAGGAGGTTAATGAAGTATAGCCTAGAACTGAGCCAATTCTATATTGAATATCGCCCCAGGACAACAATCAAGGGGCAGGTCTTGGTTGACTTCATAGTCGAGTTGACCTTCTCCGAGGAGGAGACTGTCTTCGGTCAAGGTGACGTCGAGCAAACCGCTGAAATTCGGGGCGGGCCGAAAGCTCGGTCGAATCGACTAAAGTATATAACGACCTTGGCCTCAGCTCGTGGCAGCTCTTCACTGACGGATCCTCCAACCAGAGCGGCTCAGGTGCCGAGATGGTCCTCATCGGCTGGGATAAAGAGGAAATCAAGTACGCCCCCAGGCTTGGATTTCGAGTTACAAAGAATGAGGCTGAGTACAAAATATTGTTGGTCGGGTTGCGGTTAGTACGGGAGTTTAACATAAAAACCCTCTTGGTAATGTGCGATTCCCAGCTCGTTGTCAATCAGGTTAATGGTGATTACCTAGAAAAGGACCCGAGCATGGTAGCCTACCTAGAGAGGGTAAAAAACCTGACAAAACTCTTTGAGAAAGTAAAAGTCGCGCAAATACCACGAGAAGAGAACAGGCACGCTAATGCCTTGGCTAACCTGGTCTCGGCGGTGGAATACACGCTCAAGAGAACGGTCCCCATTAAATTCCTCGCTGAGTCGAGCACAGCCTCCTCGGACGAGATCGCAATGATATACGCCCTGGACTCCGAGCCGACCTGGATGGACCTCATCATGAGCTATCTCGCCGATGGGACACTTCCAAGTGATTAGGCTCACTCCCAAAGAATACGGTATCAGGCAACACGGTACGCCCTCCTCGACGAAATTCTTTACCTAAAATCCTTCTCCGGTCCGTACTCCCGATGTCTCCGACCAGAAGAAGTTGACTACGTTATGAGAGAGGTCCACGAGGGAATTTGCGAAAATCACTCTGAGGAAAGGTCCCTAGCTCGGAAGTTACTCCTAAATTGGTATTACTGGCCGAAGATGCTTGAGGACGCGGGAGAATTCATGAAGAAGTGTGACAAGTGCTAGCGATTTTCCGCGCACCCTCATGCCCAGCCGACCGAACTGGTTCTGATGTCCAGCCCGTGGTCGTTCGCTCAATGGGGAATCGATCACCTCGGCCCGTTCTCCCAGGGAACCGGCTAGAGAAAATTCCTGGTCGTCGCCATCGACTACTTCACTAAGTAGGTTGAAGTCGAGCCACTCGCAACGATCACCAAGCAACGGATTTGGGACTTTATCTGGAAGCACATGATTTGTCGATTTGGCATCCCAAGGGCTATCATCTCCAACAATGGAAAACAGTTTGACAACGACCTGTTCGCCAAGGTGTGTACCGGGCTGGGGATCAAGATGAATTCTTCCTCCCCCGGCCACCCTCAAGCTAACGGTCAGGCCGAAGTCACCAAGCGGACAATCTTACAAAACCTAAAAACCAGGTTAGACAAATCAAAGGGGTTATGGGTGGAAGACCTGTATCCTGTACTGTGAGCTTATCACACAATAGCCCAGACCCCGACCGGCGAGACGCCTTTTCCAATGACATTCGGTTCGGAAGTTGTCATCCCGGTGGAGGTCAGAAAACCCTCTCCCCGTGCAGCCCGACCATTTGACCGAGCTAAAAACGAGGCAGGCCTGGCTCTCAACCTTGACCTGCTCGAAGAGAGGAGAGAGAGGGCTCAGATTCACTAGGCCGCCTATCAACAGAGGACGGCCCGATACTATAATCGTCGCGTCCGGCCTCGATCTTTTGACGTCGGGGACCTTGTCCTAAGGAAGGTCACCCTAGCTACGAAGGAGCAAAATACCGAAAAGTTAGCACCGAGCTGGGAAAGGCCTTATCGTGTGGCTCACATAGCTCGGCCAGGGACCTATAATTTGGAAACCGAATAAGGGGTACCACTCAGGCACCCCTAGAACGCTGAGCATCTGAAACGCTACTACCCAAGCGATGAACGAAATCCCTAAACTTGCCAAAGATTTTTTTATTTTGATCTCACATAATTGTAATAGAAAAGTTGAAGTTAATGAAAATGGGGCGTTTTCGGTTCAATAAGTTTCTAGTTTCTGTAATCAGTTAAATAATACATTTACAGATTGGACCCTAAAGAAGATCAATAAGCTCGAAAAAATCGAGCTCGACAGATCATCTGGTGGGTAAAACGATCCAACCAAAGTTGAGTCTTACAACGGGAAAAAACAACCCTCTGTGTGCCGAGAAGCCGGGGTGAGCCATCCCTAAGTCCTTCTCCCTGCAAAAGCGAAGGCGGGCAGCCCCTCGTGCTAAGGGATATGGTGAGCCGTGCTCCATCCATTCCTCCAGGCAGAGGTAGCCCTCTTGCCTCGGAGATGATCCGGGGATGAAGCAAAACCATTAAGAGCCGGACCCTAGAGAAGATCGACAAAGTCTAGAAAAATCGAGCTCGGTAGATCGTCTGGGGGGAAAAACAACCCAACCGCAAACTGTGCAAGTGTAAAGGCGGGGGGAGGACAGTCCTTTGTGCGCCGAGAGACCGGGGTGAGCCGTTCTTCAGCCAATTTTCTCTGTTGAGGTAGGTGCGGGCAGCCCGTCGTGCCTAAGGCCCGAGTGAGCCATTCTCCAGCCATCTATCCAAGCCGATGTATCCCTCTAGCTACAGATATGATTTGGGGCCAGGTCGCGTATAAAGAAGATCAGCAAGCTCGGGAAAGCCGAGCTCGACGGATCGTCTGGGGAAGGAAAATGCCCTTCTAATTCAACAAGCCGACAGGGTAAGGTGGGATGTGTGACCTCGATGTCGTGTCCTATAAGACGCCCAGGAAGCTCGGTGGATCCGAGCTCCCTTGGTCGTCTGGGGGCAAAATGACCAACCACAACGCGTCCACTTACCTGCGTACAAGTGGTGAAAATCCGTCGGGCACCAGAAAGACGACCACAATAGCTCGCTCGGCACAAGCTCTTATGGTCGCCTTGGGGGCAAGGTGTGCACTGCTCAAGTTATACAACCATCCGGGCTTTGAATGATTACTTCAGGTCGGCAAATCTTGTGAACTTGCAAAAAAAAAAAAAAAAAAAGACAAGAGACAAGAGACATGCAATTGGCAAAATAGAAGTTCTATCAATCTGTCAAAAATGATTACAAAAAATAAGAAATGGGACTCCTACCCGTGATATACAAGCCCGCTACTAGCCAGACTAAACAAAAAAAAAAAACAAAAAAAAAAAACTAGAACTAGCAAGTGTGCTTCCTTGACTGGGTTGAGGGCTGGGGTTACTACTGGAACTAGTCAAGACTGGTCTGCTCGCCACCAGCCTCCTCTACACTGGCCTGGTCATGGCTTCCCGATGGCCAACTCGGCCCAGCTTCTTAAAATGTCGGATCAGTGCTTGGCTCATCCATACCTAGGTCCTACTGGGCCTAAGCTTCAATGACATCCTGGTCGAAAATCTTGAGCTCTATCTGTGTATGATCGATCTCCGGGAACAGGCGCCGGACAGAGTTGACTGCCCTTTTAAAATCGAGTTGGATCACGCTAATGGCGATTCGATCTCAAAGCCCGGTGAATTCTTCACTCTTCTTATAAATCTCAACCGCCTCAACTCGGGCCTTCTCCAACTTGGCTGCTTGGTTCCGTTAGAGATCTTATAGCTAGGAGACGGCGATGTGCTCGGATCGTCTAAAGTCCTCGGCCCTCTTGGCCGCTGCCTCCTTCTCGGCATGGATTCACTTCACCTCCCCGTGGTACTCTTCCAGGAGACTGATGTCGTCCTCCTTCTGCTTGGTCAACTCTTCGAGCGCATAGTTGGCCTGGTATAAGCGGGCCCCGGTCTCCAGCGAAGAGAACAACCCTTACAAGGTTAGCAGTCAGAGTTATTAAGACATTAATTGAGTCCGAAAACAAAGTACCAAATGCTGTTCGAGGAGAACAACTTACCGAAAGCAGGAACCAGTTCATCTCGACGCAGAGCCGTGCATCAGACTTCTCGACGAATCTGGCCTTATTCGCCGACGGCACGATTCATTGAGCGAAGTTCGTGAGCAAGGTCAGATTCTAGGTGGCAGGTTCGTTGATACAGAGCCCGGTCCGGATGACGACCTCCTCGGACTCTCGCCACCTCCCTCTTACTGCTCTACTTATCGGGCCAAGATGGAGGGTCGACTCTTCTTGTGATGCCCAATCGGTGCATTGGACACCCCCGTCTTCCTTTTCCCCTTGTCCTTCCTGGCAGAAAGAATTGGATATTTCCCAACGACCTCTGTCTGCCTGGTCTTGGTAGTAGTCGAGGTCCCCGGCCCTCTCGGGGTAGGGACAAGCCTCGCCTGGCCGGTACGTCTCGCCTCCTCAGTCTTCTAACCGGTCTGAGCATCTTGCGCGGCCTTGCTTGCCGCCACTCCCTTTTTCGCCATCCGGGTTATCGTCGCAACGTCCATAGCTAAAAAAAAAATAAAAAATAGATCATCAGTCGGTGAAGAAAAGTGATTCGCAAGTAAAATTAAACTGTTGAGCCAAGCTCGAGTTACTTACCATTCCGAGAGTTCTTGTTCAGAGTCAACAAGGGCAAAGATGGGTCACTCCAGAAGTATATGTCGTAGAGACACGACGTGAGCAGCGAGCCGACGTGAACGTATGGGGTTTGGAGAATCACCTCCTTCTTTGCGAGGATCTTCGGGTTGGGCTTGTGCTTCTTCGTCACTAAAAAAGGAAACATGTCAGAACAGCAAAAATCGGGGTGAAGAAGAACGAGCTCTGAGCTAAAAAAACTTACCCAGGTCTCTTCAATGCCTCTGGATTGGAAAATCAAATGCTAGCGCCTCGTCGGCCTCCCACCCGGTACCGCTCAAGAAGAAGAACCCAACTTTCAGTCCTTGATGGAATCAGGGTAGCCCTTGAGGAATTTCCGCAAGGCCGAGAGGTAGAACCAGCCCTTCCCATCGGGTATGGCCTTCGCCAAAAATAGCATGTAGAATAGTTCGAGGGGCGACTTTATCCCCTCGGCCAGGCAGATAACGTGGAAGGACACGATCATGCATATACTGTTGGGAGAGAGCTATGACGGACACAGACCCAAGTCCCAACAGACCTCCCTCACCCAGGGGTAGATGGGGAACCACAGCCTGACCTACAACTACTAGTCATAGACCATGATGAACCCCTTAGGTGGGTCGCATGCTCGGTCGTCCTCTCCAAGAATGCGCAGCTCGATCGAGCTAGGAATTGCGTATGAGAAGCGTAGTTCCCGAACATCTTTTTTTGATAGGTCAGTCTCCACCCTCTAAACCCAAGCATCCAAGGGAACCTCGTAGGCCGACCGACAGGAAGTCGGGCTCGCCTGGAGAGGACAGCCGAACGTTGATGGTTGGGCGACCGTTGGGCCCCCGGAGGAGCACGCCTCGTTCTTAGTCCTCAGAGACCCGTCGGGGGCACCGGGCGCAGGGAGTGCCCCTACTCCAGTCTCTCCCTAGGACTCCTCAGAAGAAGACATCCACTGAACGGATATCTCTTGCTCACCTGCCAGCCTGGAGGCTAGGGGGACGCCTGCATCGTCAAACTTAGTCGCGGATGAGCTAAGCTCAATCTGAATGGCCGGGGAGTTAGCCACTATCACGTCAGTTCTGGACGCACTGCTCCCCAACGAGCCGAACTCAAAGGCAAAAGACATGAAAAAAAAAAAAAAAAAAAAAAATGACAGGAAGAGTACCGTGCTCGAAGGGCGGGAGGAGTTTTCGCGATGATCTGGTGAAGAAATTTGGGAAATAGAACGCGTATTTATAGGGTGCCAAGAAGTCGAACCGTCGCATCAGATCGAACGGTTCGTAGGGCTTTGATCCCCGCGCCTTCAGCCACTTGTCGCAAATCTGATCGGGCTAACAGTCAAGCTTCCTGAGGAAGCCAAAAGACGCACCCAGTTGGGTTGCGTCATCCTAGTCCGTTTGCCCCTTCTCTCCATCAGCTCGGATGACCGTTCTCGTAGGCTCGACTACTGAATCCTCAGCGTCTCATGTCCCATTTCCACGCTAAGGCTTGGGGGGCAACTCATGTGGGTAAAATCGGGGGCCCTCCATGTGTCGGCTACCTGGATCAGATCTGCCACGTCAACGGTTCCACGTCGTCGACGACCTTAGCCAGCCCAGTGTATAGACAGCCCGGATGACCCCTAGGTCGATCGGCTAGAAGCACACAAAGACCTCCTCCGAAAGCCCTGTGAAGACGTGGCACTCCACGGAAGGTCGGAGGGCCCAGACCAACCTGCGCCCCCGTGACCGGTCTGACTTGCCTCCGCGACAGGATGGACCTTGGTCCCCGCCATCAAGAGTGAAGGGCCCAAGGCCCAAGCCCATAGCTCTAATCCGTCGTGCCGCCCACGCACCTGACTGCTTACCGGTAATTTGAGCTTAAGGCCTTAATCTTCTTTACACTAATCACGCTTCCGCCTATAAATATAAGGTTTTCCCAATACTTTTGGGGGAGGAGAAAACAATTCTAGAGAGAGAAATTTCACCATAGGTCGCTTAGACAAATTGAGGTAACAGTGGCTTTCCAATCTATATTTCTACCTCGGGCTCTTACTCTCACGCCGGATGGGACACGCCAGGAAAAACCCGGCTCGTCCTGTGTGCAGGTGACAGATTGGAGCTTGACCCAGACAACGGCTAGGAGCGCGGAAGGAAAAGAAGACCCGGGCTCGGACGCAGGTCGAATTGAACCTTTCCGGCCCGGCTGCAGTACTTGAGGAAGATCAATCACCATATCCCTTCTCCCCGGTCTGAAGATGTCCAGACCATACTGCTGGTTGGACCAATTTCCAACACTAACATTTTTTAATATTAAAATTTAATTTTTCTATATTTTCATAAAATATATGAATTTTAAAATTAAAGGATCAATTATACGTATATCTAACATTCAAATAAATATATTATATTAATATAATTTTTTTTACTATAACCGCATAATATGCGGGTCTAAAACTAGTTAAAATGAGTTTGGGACCTATTACTTTGACCCTTTTGTTTACCCAAAAATGGGTTATAGTAAAAATTGAATTTTGAAAAATGTTATAAATACCGATTCATGGGTAATATATTTTCTCTGTGCAGAATGACAGAGCTACAGCCAGCGTACTCGGCCTATCGGGAAGCAAGTTTTGGACACGGCATATTTGATATAAAGAACAGGACTCATGCTTATTTCAGTTGGCATCGTAATCAGGACGGCTATGCAACGGAGGCAGACTTCCTTTGGTTTCACAACCAACACTGGAAATCATCGGTAAAATCCTCTTTAGCTGCACTACGATAAGACAATCATGTTTGTTTGTTTTTAAGCTAGGCAAATTATAAGAAAAACATTATATTCTGTTCTTATGTATTTCGTTTGTTCATCTGTTCAAACATAATCCAGTTCTCATAAACCATGTCTAAAAATTGTCAAGATTCATATCAATTTCCAAGTAGAGAGAACATCAGCCCGTTATTTTTGTATATTGTCTGTATGACATCATTGTCCGCGTTTTATTATACGGTCGGTTGATTGTTTTAATCGGAAAAAACACGACTATATACGTACGCTTGAAATATCTGAAATTATTTTTTTCGTTTTTATTCTTCATTATAATAATAATAATAATAATAGTAGTAGTAGCAGCAGCATCTACTGGTATATATATTTGCAAAAACCAGATATATTACTTCCGAGGTCTTCATCTTTATTTTTACCTGATACATATGTATATACCCATGTCCTATTCACAACATATATATGCATCATCCTATAAGTACTATTCATACATGTGTATGTGTATATATATATATATATAGAGAGAGAGAGAGAGTGAAACTTCTGTAGGGAACCCATGGGTTGTGCATAGTTTCCCACCCTTTTACATACTCAAAGTCGCCACCGAAAATCCTAGGATCGCGGACCTCCTGGAAATAGGTAGTTGCAGCAGCCTTCGCCAACAACGGAAGTCGTCGAACTCCGGCAAGTTCGCGTTCAGATTCCTCCAACCGTTGTCACTACCCCCTTCACGATTCTCTGCTATTTGTTTGCCGGAGTTGACAGGTTGAACAATTTGTATAGTAGGCTTGTTTTCCAAACCCACATCTTGATTCTGAAAATCAAATGAATGGGGAGGAGGCTGGAACTGAGATTGGCTTCCAACTTTGACGGGGCATGGGGGGTTGAGGAAGACTGAGGGGGCTTGGCGTATAGATGGGGCAAGTTGAGTTTGGCATCAGCGCCGTAAAGCTCACGGGCGGCGGCTGAAGAGAATAATAGAAGGAGAATGCATTAAGTGTCAATCTTCATACAATTTACAATTGTCTATTTATAGACAAGAGAACCTTAATGCTAATCATAAAACAAGCCACAAATTGAGGAGGAAATCATGGAATAAAACATGGAGTGAAGCATGGAGGAAAACATGGAAGAATTTAGAGAAATGTTTGTTTTCCCCCAAAACATGAATCTTGTAATCTTTACAACATAGGAATAGGAAATATTCCTAATACGCCCCCTCAAGATGGTGGTCGACTCGGAGCACCAATCTTGGACAACAACTTTTCAAGGTTACAGTTGGCTCTTGGGATGCTGGGAGGCATGCTGGAGTGGGCCTAGGTGAGTTGGAGTGTGAGCTGGGTAGTGCAGTTGGAACTGAGAATGCTTGGAGGCGCGCTAGAGCAGGCCTTGGGTGCGCTGGGGCGCATGTGGGCCCACTGGTCCGCGATGGGCCGCGTGTAGCGCGAAACAAGTTGGGGCTGAGCGTCGTGGGCGTGTTGGAGCGCGTGTTACAAAGAAAGAGAAAGAGATGGGCTCTGATCTAGGATTGAGAAGATATGATGTGGGTGGTTAGAGTGGAGGAAAGTACAATGACGGCAAAGAAACCGATTTATCATGTAGATTTGATGACGGCAATGGTGCAGGGTTTGACGGCCATGGAGAGGCCGATTTAGAAGAACTACACTAATGGAAAAGAAGTTAATGATAGTGTAGATTTTTAAGTCGTCATGGCTATAACAAACCAAGGTGGATTCGACAGGTGAAGAAGATTCAATGAGATCATTTTAGAGAGAGAAAGATGAGGGAGGAGGAGGATCGTGGCCCTCGGGGATGGAGTAGCGAGGTGGGCTTGTTCGGTGTTTCATTGTTGCCTCGAGAAGAAGAGAATGGGGAAGGGGGTGGTTCTAGTCAGTGCTTCATTGCAGCCGTCGTCAGAGTTCAAGCCGAAGGCCATGAAGACCGGAATCGCCATCGGAGTTCGCAGCCAGAGGCCATGAAGACTGGCGACGGCTGGAAACCCTAATCCCTTCTTGAGGACTCTCTTTCTCTAGTTTTTGGATCTAAGTTCTAATACCATGAAGAGAATAATAGAAGGAGAATGCATTAAGTGTTGATCTTCATTCCATTTATAATTGTTTATTTATAGACAAGAGAACCTTAATGTTAATCATAAAACAAACCACAAATTAAGGAGGAAATCATGGAATAAAAGCATGGAGTGAAGCATGGAGGAAAACATGGAGAAATTTAGGGAAAATTTGTTTCCCCCCAAAACATGGATCTTGTAATCTTTACAACATAGGAATATGAAATATTCCTAATAATAAGTGTGAGAGAAAACCTCACCTCTTGAGCTAGCGTTTGGGGTTGAGAGAGGCCTAAGACCACCTTCTACTGGTATCAGAGCTCAGGTTACAACAACTCTAATTCAATAACCACGAAGGGATGACTGATTGAGTGTTAAACAACCAAATGCCTGATGTGTGAGGAAAAAATTATTAGGCTTTATCTCATATCGGATGTGAAAGAGATTGGTGGTTAGATTATAAGTGTAGAGAAAAATTTCACCTCATTAGTTAGCTTTTGGAGATGAGAGAAATCCAAAACCAGCGCACAAATTTTAACAAAACTAATTACAAATAATTTTTGTTTTATTTTTTAATTGAATGGTATAATAACGACAAACCAAGGATTCTACCTATTGGGTTTAGACAGCACATCTCCCACTTTTGCTTCCGCAATCCAGAATTCCGTCCCGGCCATTACCTTTCTCATGGCAGCAATTCTCCGGTAAAACTATATTTAGATTGATTTCTTTTATATTACTGGACGTTAATTTGTTTCTTGGTTCCAACCAAAACATGCATGCAGCGATTCAATCTTTTTCAGGATCGAACAGGTACGGATTAACCGGAAAGACGGAATCGCCAAGGTGGTCGGAGCCCTATTCTGCGTCTCCGGAGCTTCAGTCATCACGCTCTACAAAGGCCCTACAAAGTCCTGCTCCTCCCCTCCAAAGTGTTTCACCATCAATCTTCTTGCCTTCGCTGGGAGACGCCAAGGGCAAAAACTCGAGTTTGGGTTGCCTATTCTTGATCGGCCATTGCTCATCGTGGTCCGGGTGGCTGGTGTTGCAGAAGCCGATACCTCAGAAGTACCCCGCTCGGCTCTCCTTCACTTCTTACCGGTGCTTCTTTGGGATCATACAGTTTCTAGTCATAGCTGCCTTTCTAGAGAGAGACCCTCAGGCTTGGCTTGTTCACTCCGGCGGCGAACTCTTTAGTGTCTTTTATGCTGTAAGTTAAAAAAAATAGCCGTTCCTTATATTGTTAGTATAAGTATGTGTTAAGGTTCCGTTCCTCGTCGAGTTTGTGCTTAAGAGTGTATCAGCATCTAAGCGGGCTAAATGCGCGCTAATTAGGGTTTTAGCCCGCTTAGAGAGTTCCTACCGCATAACCTTAGGTTACTTGCTTATATATGTATGTGGGTGTGAAGTTGTATGTATGTAAAAATGCAGGGAGTGATGGCATCCAGGATAGCATTTGCAGCACAGATATGTTGCATTGACAGAGGTGGCCCTGTTTTCTTCGCTGTTTATCAGCCTGTTCAGACTCTTGTCGTCGCTATCATGGCTTCCGTCGCCTTGGGGGAGGAGTTCTACCTTGGAGGGTACTTACTCTCTCTCTCTCTCTCTCTCTCTCTCTCTCTCTCTCTCTCTCTCCTCCTACCTCATTCTCTCTCTAGAAGAAGATCAATCATGCATTTCAAGACCCCACACCCATAATCCCAAACCATATATTTAGTTGTCTGATTTAATTGCTCGCATTTGACTTAAAAAAATCGTCCTTAACATTAATTTTCAACTGCTTGTCGATATCATTGATTTTTTATTTTTATTTTTTTTCAATCTTTTATACGATAAGATAATGGTGGTTGGCAGTATACTTCGATCTAGAATAATTGAGACAAAATATTTGAGAAGAATATGAAATATTATATTGATATTTTATAGGGATGTTCCTATATATTTACATATAGGGTAACAATTAGAATTTCGGTCTATATTGAACTCTAAGTAACCAAGACACATGTATGTGTATATATGTATATATATAAATATATTATTTTGTCATTACGGTAAAGTGTGTCTGGATTAGTTTAGACATAACTCGACTAATCATTTCTCCTGGCTCGGGCCTGCGGAAAAGTATTTGTTGGGAGAGGCAGACACGCACCCCGAACAAGTTAGTCTTTTATCCTGTGTGGATAGGAGGACACTCGTAGGTATATACAAAAAAAAAAATTTACTTCCCCTGGCATTTTAATAGCGCACTCCCTTACATCGACTTAGTGTATTTAGGATTAAATTTAAGATTTCATTCCTGAAATATTTCTTAGGAGAGTCGAATATAACCCTATTTGACAAGGAAATTGAGCACCTCCCTCTGCCAATTGAACTAACACCTTATGGGTAAGATCCATGTATATTAACATGCAAGCAAGCATAGGATTTTCCTTTGAATATTTTGTATTTAGTAGGGGTGTGCACGGGCCGGATCGGGCCGGGTTTGGGCCGAAAATTGGGCCGATCCGAATTAATTCGGGTTCAGGTATATTGGGCCGAAATTTTTTTTTCGGATCGGGTTGTTATGTTGGGCCCGGTTTTTCGGATCGGGTTGGAATTCGGGCGGGTCGGATTAATATGGAAACCCAGCTATTTCCCTGTTTTGAGATGGATCAATGGGCCTGTTCGGGCCTGTTCTTCAGAAATTAAAACATACAGCTCAAACAGGGCCTGTTCTTCAGAAATTAAAACATGCAGCTCAAACAGGGCCTGTTCTTCTTCAGAAATTAAAACATGCAGCTCAGAATTACAATCCAAAAACACCCTACAGATCAAAATCCACTGAACGTGAAACATAAAATCCAAAAAAACCCACAGGATCAAGTCTGAAACATAAAAACAACATCAAAATTACAGATTAAAATCCACTAGTCTAAACCTATTATTACACATCAAATTTTCTAGATTTTCAAGAGGCAGAAAATTTCCAAAACAGCAAACTTAAAGCCCGCGTCACTCCATATTTCCAAAACGGCACCAATAGCCTGTTCCAAGATCACATGACAACAAGTAAAAACTAAAAGTACAACTTTCAAATAATGAAGAATATAGTTAAATAAACGTACCATTAATCGTCAATCAATGTTGTTTCCGAACTCGATCCAACAAGTCCTACAATAAAAGAATAACATAAATAAAAAAAATTATACACAATAATGCTTATTCAAGGATGCCATTGAAAATGAAATGAAGATATATAAAATAAATAAATATTACCTTCCTCTATATTTTCTATATGTTCTACATCGTCCATTGCTTCACGAAGATTGATCCGCTTTGAAGACCGCAACCAATTCTGAGTACAAATGAGAGCCTCAACCATCTTTGCAGATAACGAGCTACGGAAAGGATCAAGAATTCGTCCACCAGTACTAAAAGCAGATTTTGATGCAACTGTAGACACCGGAATTGCTAATACATCCCTAGCAACTTGAGAAATGATTGGATATTTTGTTGAATTATTTCCCCACCACCCCAAAATTTCGAAGTCATCACTTTCAATTTCCACTGGGGAAGTTAAATATTTATCCAACTCTGATTTAGAAGTCATATTACATTCCTCCACTACATGTTTGCGAAACTGAGATGAAAACATAGCGCGGGCATCCTCCTCCTCTTCATCCAACCCACTCTCAGGTAACGAATCACTCACATTTTGAGTAACGACAACATTAATAAATCCATTACATGCGTACCAATCATATAAACGGGACAAATGATCCGCAACCTTTTTCATTACCTCATCCGCAATTATGGCATCATAATTTATTCTCAAGCACCAATCAATATATTTCGATTTATACCGAGGATCAAGAACAACCGCAACCAACAACAACGAATTCATTTTGTCAAGTTTTCCCCAATATTTGTCAAATTTAGATTGCATACCTTTGGCCATTAAAGAAAGAAACAAATCAGAATTTTTTGACAAATTCATTATTGCACCTTTAATGACCATAAGCTCCATAAAAAAAGAATTGGAAGTGACAAATAATGAACCAGAAAATTTCAAGGTTGCATTATAGAAAAGTTTTAAAAACTTGACAAATGATCTAACCTTCTGCCAATCAACACTATTCGGTAGGCCCAACGCCGTTTTCATTTGCTTTCCTCTATTATTCACATCACCTTCCTCTCCTACACCATCAATATCTCTATAAAGAAATTTGTACATTTCATCTTCATCCTCTAAACGATCAAAAGCTTTTTCAAATTTGATTGCTCTCTCTAGCATGAAATATGTTGAATTCCATCTAGTTGACACATCTAGACAAACTTGACTTTTACAGTCGATGCCTTCTTTATCTGCGCACATCTTAAATTTTGCCATTCTAGATGGCGAGCCCCTTACATATCTTACCGCACCTCGGATTCTAATGATTGAGTCGTCCATTTCTTTTAAACCCTCACACACTATGAGATTTAAAATATGGGCACAACATCTCATGTGAAGAAATTCATGCTCAAGAACAATTCCCCGCCTATATTTTGTATTCTTTTTCAAAAAATGAATTACCCCGTTGTTAGAACTTGCATTATCAACGGTTAAGGTGAGAAATTTGTCTATACCCCACTCAAACAAACATGATTCAACTTCTTTGCCAATAGTCTCCCCCTTGTGACTTGAAACTAAACAAAAATTTAAAATCTTTTTATTTAGTTTCCAATCACTATCAATGTAATGAGCAGTTAGACACATATAATTCAAATTTTGCAAAGAAGTCCAAGTGTCTGTGGTAAGGCATATTCTTTGTCCTTTCAACAACTTTTTTAATTTCTTCTTCTCATTTCCATATAGATCAACACAATCTCTAGCTACGGTTGTTCGACATGGCATTCTAACCCATTTCGGTTGAGCAACTTCCATTAATTCCCTAAACCCCTCATTCTCGACAAACTTGAATGGCAACTCATCAACAATTATCATTTTGGCAAGTGCTTTCCTACAATTATCAACACTAAAGCTCCAAGGCACAAGTTGATTGACACCCTCATCACTACCAGCTTTTGGTTTGAAACTCAATGTTGTTTGACCCTTAGGTAGCTCTCTTTCATTATTTTTCTTACATTGAATATTAGCATGAGTTAACATTGTCGAAGTACCATGTTTCTTAGAATCACAAAAATAAGTTTCTCCGCAATGGTTACAAGCAGCCCTACGTGAATCAGTACATCCAGGTTGTTGCTTTATCATAGTAAAGTGTTTCCAAACCACTGAACGCTTTCTTTTAGAAGGATTTGGTGGAAGTTCATCATTAATCAAGTTTGTAGAAGGTTTATCATTCACATTACTTATCCCATCATTGGGCATAAGATTCACATCACAATCAGAACCCTCCATTATGTAGCTAAAAACATTCAACAACAACAACAACAAAAAAAAAAAAAGTTTCAATATCTTGTAATCGTGTAATCCAGATTAGCAAAAAAAAAAAAAATCAGATTATCAAAAAAAAATCCAGTTTCAAAAACCAGATTAGCAAAAGCCAGATTATCAAAAAAAAATTCAGTTTCAACCAGATTATCAAAAATAAATCCAGTTTCAAAAACCAGATTATCAAAAAAAAATCCAGTTTCAACCAGATTATCAGATCAGACCAAAAACGTTTCAAACTTGTAATCGTGTAATCGTGCCCTAATTTAATCGTGTAATCGTGCCCTAATTTCGAGTAATCGTGCCCTAATTTCGAGTAATCGTTAACTCGTGAACACTGAACACACACAATACCTGAGAATTGGTCTCACAATCACAACTGAGAGTGAAGACAGAGTGAAGAACTGAAGATAGATGTAGTGTCTATGCAGTTGGTGAGAGCCTCAACCAAATCGTTGTCAGCAATTCGCCCTAAAAAGATTTACAATACCAAAAAAATCGTATGTTTCAGATAAAAAAAGATCACTTCATTTCGAGTAATCGTGCCCTAATTTAAAAACGTTAACTCGTGAACACTGAACACACACCAACAGGGAAGATGATCACTTGTACCTGTAGGGTCTAGGCTGCTAGCTGTGGCAAGGAAGACGACCGTTTGCTCGCTGTGAACTGAGACTCTGAGAGTGAAGACAGGGAAGACGATCGCTTGTACAGAGCGAAGATAGCAGAGAGACGAGAGAGTTTTCGGAGAACGGCTGCGAAATGGGCTCTCATCTGATCAACGAGCGTCGAGCATACATGTCGGTGTATCTAGGGTTTTGGAAGTACTGTAGCAAAACGATGCCGTTTCATGAACTTCGGATCGGATCGGATCACACCCGATCCGCATGTTGCAGACCCGCCCACCGATCCGAAATGTTCGGGCCTGCTTCTTTGTGGGCCGATTCTAATATTACTTATTTATTTCTTAGCGGATCGGGCCTATTTCGGACGGGTTCGGTTCGGCCCATCGGTTTTCGGGCTTTTTGCACACCCCTAGTATTTAGTAATAAGTTATTGAAATTTAAAGGCCAAATTCAATCCAAGAGGATTAGTACGGTTAGTAAGTGAAGGTACCATTTTTTGTTGTCAATCTGGGTTCAATTTTATTAGAGAGAACTTCAATATTAAAATTATGAACGCACCATGATGTAGGAGAGTGTACACTTAAGATTACCCAAGAAAATAATTAATCAAAGTGTTCAGATCAGACATTATTAACGTATAGCACACGAAAAAAAAAAAATATTTAAAAAATAACATCACACAGTGGTTCCAAATGTAATTAGTCCAAGATTATTATGATGAAACCTGATTGGACTTGGTTGATGGGGGTGCGATGTGCAGGATCATAGGCGCAGTGTTGATCATAGCAAGGTTGTACCTTATGCTGTGGGGCAAGAACGAAGAAAGGAAGTTTGCAATGCAGAATACTGTGATCCAATCCTCCGCGGACCACGGGAACAACAGGACCGCCGCAAGCCACGTCAAGGCTTCCCTTGCTCAGCCCCTGCTCTATCAGCCAACTGAAAATGTTTGACCGCGTCACTTCTTTGGGCGATATTGGACGGTTTGGGCAGGTTTAGCGGGTTGACCCACCCCGTTGCATACCCATACTTCCACCCTCTCTCGCTCTGTCTAGGTTTCCTATAGACTAATATATTTTGTATTACCATGTGAAGAAAGCCACGTTGATTATATATTTGATGTGGCCCTTTAGTTTATCAGTGGAAATCTTCATATAGTTTTGTGTGTAAAATTATTGTTTAAATTTTATGTGAAAATATTTGCACATAAAATGTGCCATTAAAATGAGTTTGGGACCTATAACTTTGACCTTTTTGTTTACCCAAAAATGGGTTACAGTAAAAAATGAATTTTGAAAAATGTTATAAATACTGATTCATGGGGTGGTGGGTATCTATGAATCTCGAGAAACCTAAAATTTGTAAGTTAACAGTTATCTAGTGTGTCTCCTTTGTGATTGTGAAATGAATGTTTATTGTGGTGATGATGTTGGAGATGATAAATATTTGTTGAGCCGGTGATAGATTGACAGTGAATATTTTTTGTGTTGGTAGCGGTGACAATAAATATTGATTGTGATGGTGATGACGAATATTTGTTGTAGTTGTGCCGGTGATAGTAGTAAATTGTTTGTTGTGGTGATGATAGTAATAATAGTGAATATTTGTTATAGTGGTAGCAACGATGATATTAAATGTTTGTTGTGGTAATGGCGGTGCTGATGAAAAATATGTATTACTGGTAGCGGCCGTCGTCTTAGACGTGCATAACCTATTAATGGTGAATTTTTGCATTAACGGAAATATTGATTTTGGGGTCCAAAATAAATCAGTATCAGCCCAAATCATATTAAATGGACTTAATTAATCAATCAGGATCTTAGCCCAAAGAACCTTTCAAAATCCGCGAAGTGGATGACGAAAACCCAGGAAGAAAGCAACAAACTTCCGATCATTCGAGACTGTGTATGTGTTTTCATCACCATAATTCACTGCTGTCCGAACATCAGAGGCGGCGACCGGTAGCTTCAGACGATATTCGTAGACCGGTAGCTTCAGGCGATATTCGTAGAATATTCCTTCACTTCTCTACGCAGAAATAATTAATACAATAAAATCAGCAATTGGGTGTTTTAGATCGTTGCGAAAGCTGTGGTTTAAGGTCTATTTTGGTGTCTGAATTTCCGGAATCGCATGCAGCGAGATGGGTTCGAAGTGGGTTTCTGTCGGATTTCTCCATCTTCTTGTCCTTTTGATTTTGAATGCTTCGGAGTTCTGCAATGGCGGAATCACCAGTAAGTTTGTCCGAACAAACGATATCAGTATCGACATGCCATTAGACAGTGACGTCTTCGCTGTTCCTCCTGGTTATAATGCTCCCCAACAGGTGTTTGATGTTTTTCCCAGCTGAAATTGAATCAACTTACCTTCGATTTTTGTTTCCCATGATGTCTCAATTTCAAACTGTAATTTTCGATTCTTCGAATGATGTTTTCGAAGGTTCACATAACGCAAGGCGATCATCAAGGGAAGGCTGTGATTGTTTCCTGGGTCACCCCTCAAGAACCAGGCTCCAGTCAAGTGAACTACTGGGCTGAAGGTAGCCAGACCAAGAACAGCGCCCATGGCTTTATAGTGACCTACAAGTACTATAACTACACATCTGGCTATATTCATCATTGCACCATCAAGAACTTGAAGGTGATTCAAATACCCCACCCCCACCCCCACCCCCACCCCCCCCAAAAAAAAACATAAATTGTTGATTGGAAGCAGGGTTGTAATTATCGGTCATACCATAACGGCCAATACATAACGAAAAATCAAGGTACCGATATGATTACGGAGCGATACTTCGTGCTTGAGCCAATTCACACCGTAACAGGCCGTAATGGTGTTACATCCCGTTACAGGGAGGTGTAAAGGCCGTTACGTGAATACAGGTTGTATTTTCAGCCTTCCCCAATAGACCCCTCCCATCAGCAGATTCAGCCTTTTTTCAAAGCCTGTACAAGTACAATTTACTCTTTTATTATATTTGTGTAATATATTTTTATCAAAGTTGTGTGCATCGTTTTATTCTTTTAAGATTACTTAGTACAACGGTTTTTTCGTCTTGTTCATATATTTATTATGTTGTATATGTAGTTAAATGCCATAATATCTTTTAGAAAATATTTATTAAGGGTTAAATGAGTAAAATAATAATTATTATTATTATTATTGAGTTTTTGAGCATGTTATGGTGATTTTAAAAAATTCACGATTGTTACAGCCGATTCTCATTATTGACAAGCCGATACTCTCGATAACGGTACACTACGACCGTTACCATTCTGTAACCCGATACTGCGATTTAAAACCTTGATTGGAAGTGTTGATGTTTTGTTATTACAATTGCAGTATGATACAAAATACTACTACGAGGTTGGGATTGGCAATACAACAAGACAGTTCTGGTTTAGGACACCTCCCAATATTGGTCCTGATGTTCCTTATACTTTTGGTCTCATAGGTATTTATTTATTGATTCATCTTTTTAACATCAATTTGTTCCATGAAAGGAAAGCAACGATAGTATTGAGCATTATTGCATTATGTAAAACAGGGGATCTTGGTCAGACTCATGACTCCAATGGGACACTAACCCATTACGAGTCAAACCCGGCAAAAGGACAGGCGTTGTTGTTTGTTGGGGACCTGTCTTATGCAGACAGCTACCCGTTTCACGACAACACCAGGTGGGATACATGGGGAAGGTTTATAGAGAGAAGCGTCGCGTACCAGCCATGGATATGGACCGCCGGGAATCATGAACTTGACTTTCTTCCCGATATTGTAAGCAATCCTTTTGATCTCTTAAAAAATCATGGGTCATGGTTGGATTTTCAGTTGTAATGGAAATTTTTGTTTGTAGGGTGAGGGTACACCTTTCAAGCCTTATATACACCGTTACCACGTTCCATTCAAAGCATCTCGCAGTACATCTCCGCTTTGGTACTCAATCAAGAGAGCTTCAGCTTATATCATCGTTCTCTCGTGTTATTCGGCTTATGGTAAGGATCTTTAAAATAAATAAATAATCGAGTTATGAAGGTATTAAGCATCTAATGGTTGAATTCGATGTGTAGGAAAATACACTCCTCAGTACAAATGGCTTGAAAAGGAACTGCCTAAAGTAAACCGGCGTGAGACACCATGGCTGATTGTTCTTATGCACTCACCGTTTTACAATAGTTATGTTCATCACTACATGGAAGGGGAAACCATGAGAGTGATGTACGAATCTTGGTTTGTAAAGTACAAAGTAGACGTCGTTTTTGCAGGACATGTCCATTCCTATGAACGATCCGTAAGTTTCCACTTTCACTACCAAAAAAATGCTTACATACATCTTTCTCGACTCTGAATGGCGTTTTCTTTCCCAACAGAAACGCGTATCTAACGTAGCTTACAACATCATAAATGGCGTGTGTACTCCCAAAAAGGACCCGTCCGCTCCAGTCTATATAACCATAGGAGATGGAGGAAATCAAGAGGGACTGGCATCTGAGTGCGTTTGATTACTACAATGATCTATTCTAGTTTCAATAATCAAATGATTTTTCATGGTAATAATTTATATATTTTGTGTGTACAGAATGACAAAGCCACAGCCAGCATACTCAGCCTATCGGGAAGCAAGTTTTGGACACGGCATATTTGATATAAAGAACAGGACTCATGCTTATTTCAGTTGGCATCGTAATCAGGACGGCTACGCAACTGAGGCAGACTCCCTATGGTTTCACAACAGATACTGGAAATCATCAGTAAAATCCTATGTTGCTGCACTACGATAAGACGCTCATGTTTTTTTTTTAAAAAACTAGACAAAAAAAAAAAATCATCAGTAAAATCCTATGTAGCTGCACTACGATAAGACGCTTGTGTTTGTTTTTTTTTTTTTTAAAACTAGGCAATTTATAAGGGAAAAAAAACGTTGTATTGTGTTCTTATGTATTTGATTTGCTCATCTGTTCAAACATGATCCAGTACTCACAAAACATGTATAATAATTGCCAAAATTCATATCAATTTTCAAGGAAGAGAACATCAGCCTGTTATTTTTGTATATTGTCTATATGACATCATTGTCCGTGTTTTATTATACGGTCGGGTGACTGTTTTAATCGGAAAAACACGACTACATACGTAAGCTTGAAATATTTGAAATTATTTTTTTCTTTTTTATTCTTCTTTATAATAATAATAGTAGCATCTACTGGTATATATATATATATATATACATATATATACCTATGTCCTATTCACAACATATATATGCATCATCCTATAAGTACAATTCATATATGTATATGTGTACATATATAGAGAGTGAAACTTCAGTAAGGAACCCATGGGTTGTGCATAGTTTCCCACCCTTTTCCATACTCAAAGTCGCCACCGAAAATCCCAGGATCGCTGACCTCCTGGAAAGAGGTAGTTGCAGCAGCCTCTGCCCACAACGGGGAGTCGTCGAACTCCGGCAAGTTCGCGTTCAGATTCCTCCAACTGCTGTCACTTACCCCTTCACGATTCGCTGCTATTTGTTTGCCGGAGTTAACAAGTTGAACACTTGGTATAGCAGGCTTGTTTTCAAAACCCACATCTTGATTCTGAAAACCAAATGAATAGGGAGGAGGCTGAAACTGAGATTGGCTTTCAACTTTGACAGGGGATGGGGTTGAGGAAGACTGAGGGGGCTTGGCGTATAGATGGGGCAAATTGAGTTTGGCATCAGCGCCGTAAAGCTTACGGGCGGCGGCATCATAAGCAACGGCGGCATCATAAGAATTCTCGAAGGTGCCAAGCCAGACCCGAGAGCCGCGGTTGGGCTCTCGAATCTCGGCCACCCATTTGCCCCAGGTTCGCTGTCGCACTCCTTTGTAGGTGCAGGAGGCGTTCTCCGGACCGCCTTTCCCCCTCATGCACCCTTTCCTTGAGCTTGCCTGAGTGGGTCTCTTCACCTGCTTTCTCTCTCCACCACTCATCACGGCCTTCAACATTCTCTCTTTAAAAGATGAGATTGAAGCCAATCCTGTATTTATAGGGGTGGTTAAGCAAAAGCTAAGAGCTCTAATGGAGGAAGTAACTCCACTCCCTAATACGTGTCTCCATTAATGGGTCTGAACTGATACTTGGCAATGCCAACCTGTTTGGTAGTGTGTATTGAGTGAAATACAGTGTATTTCTCCCAAGGTGCCTTCTCTTTTGTTTTTGTCTGTACACATGCAAAGGTGGCGAGAAAAGGGGAGAGCCTCCATATCACTTGGCTTCTTTTGACATAGAGGAGAGAGAGAGAGAGAGAAGGGGGGGAGGGCCCGGCGGGGGTTGGGAACTTGGGATAGAGATCACGTGCATTAACTAGTGGACGCCATGGATGATGTAAGAATGAGATAATAAATGTAGATAAGCTCCTTCCTGCAGAATTCCACAAATTTTGCACTTGACAGATTGCAAGAATGCAAGAGGGGTTGATTGATACGTGGACTGCTCCTACCCCTGTTTTGTCTGAAGCAGGTGAGCCTTGGAACCTAGTACCTCAGGAGATATGCTCGGAATTCATGGCTAACAAATTTTCAAACAAGACAACGTAAGAAAGCAAAATCTGTGGGACACTGGACGTGGTTTTTTTCCCCCTACTTTAATGCCAAATGCTTCACATGGAACTTGTGGAATCCTAGTCGAAGGTGCGTGTAATTACGCCAAAAAACGCCGTTTAGAGTCGCACTTCCAAGTGATTATGGCATAATTAAGTCGTTCTATATGCAATTTTGCTGCTCGAATACATATACATATATTGCACAAAATTTGTAAGAAGACAAAATTATGCACATGTGACAAAATGCCTACGCTTCCAGGTGATTTAACAATGACACAAGGCGTAGAGAGCTTCGTCATTACCGGTACACATAACATGTCGTGTTTGTTCCAGATCGACTAGAAGCCGGCAATGCATTGTAACTCACAACTGTCATGATTTGAGGGCTGCAGACAACTCCAAGGCTTCACTGGAATCCTGGCATTTACGTAAGGCTGCTCTTATCTCCTTCAACATTTCATCGACATTGATGCCTTTCCTGCAAGCCATGACACGCACAAGTTTGAAAACCGTGGACCAGATGACAAAATTATGTTGTTCTGTTCAGTACCCATTTCTAGTCCTGATTGGTTTATATGAAGAACGTTAGAGAGAGAGGGAGAATGCTCGACTTACAGAACACTAACACCAACAACAGCAAGAGGACGAGGATATTCTTCAATTTCTTTAACCCTCCGATCCTTCTCGATGATCCCAGAAGAAAGACCATTGGGCAGCTCTTTTTTACAGGATGGAGATTGCCCCGTGTTTCCTGAATTTGACTCCGTAGATGAAGATGTCTTATCGATTCCAATTTTCCATATATTGTGCTTGAGTGATTCGAGCCTATCCATTGCCTGTATTCATGATCATCACACAATATGGCATATAATTTTTTTAGAGGTTGTAGCTTCCTCCATAGATAAAAGATAATATTACCTCGCAGAAAAAAAAATTACAACCACATACCTCAGGGATATCAATCTTATTTAGCACCACGACATATGGTCTTTCGAGGTAATCAGGATTATACATCCGCAGTTCCTGAAAAAGCTTATAGATTTTCAAAGATGTAAAATATCATGAAATAAACATGAAATTCATCGGAGTCCGAAGTTCAGATCAATCAGCATGATGAAATTATATGCAAATGCTAAAATCGACAATTTTCACGGTTTAGAATCATTCATATGTGAAAGAATATCTACTGAAGATTCTTCTTCTAGATATACCTCAACAATCTGAGTTTGTTATTTTTTGTTTCTCCATTATTCCTTTAATGGTTGTGTAACAACTTTCTGTTTATTCTCTCTTTTTATGTAAGGTGATTGCTATATAAATGAATAAGACAAACTCTGCAAAATTAAGCAGAGCTTCTCCATTTTATATAATTCTAACTTGGTATCAGTCACGCCTCCCAACTCACGCTGCAAGTTGATCCTATGGCTGAAATGACTAGCTCCACCTCCAACCACCATTCCGCCTCTTCCTCTCCACCTCCAACCACCATAACTGGTCTACCTGCTTCACACAAATTGCAATCGCTTAGCTCGCTCTCTTCGGTCAGCCCTGTCCAATTGGATAGGAGCAATTACCTCTTGTGGAAGTCCATGATCTTTCCCATTATTAAAGGCAATCGGCTTGATGGTTTTGTTCTTGGCACCAAGCCTTGCCCACCTGAATTCCTTGACACAACAGGAACACCAAACCCAGAATTTGATGACTGGCATACCACCGATCAGCTTCTTCTTGGTTGGCTTTACAGCTCCCTCTCTCTAGAAGTCGCTACCCACATGATCGATTGTCACACAAGCAAGGACTTGTGGACCATAGCTCATGAACTCTCTGGTGCTCACACCAGATCCAAAATCGCACTACTCAAATCAGAGTTGCAACGCACTCGCAAAGGAGGCAGCACCATGGCAGAATTACCTGAATTCCATGAAAACAATTGCTGACAACCTCTTGCTTGCCGGCAGCCCCATCTCGTTATCTGATCTCATCCTCCAAACCCTAAATGGTCTTGATTCCGATTACACTCCGATTGTTGTTCAATTGACTGACAAACCCAATCAGTCCTGGATCGAATTTCAAACCTCTCTTTTGACGTTCGAAAGTCGGATTGAGCAACTACATAGTTTTCAAAATCTCAGCGTGAATCAGATGTCTGTCAATGCTGTTCATCCATCTTCATCGCCATATCCCACCTCTCAGTTCTCCACTGGTCGAGGTCGTGGCCCAAACAGAGGATCTTCTCATCGTGGTCGCTTTCGTGGTAGAGGACGGCACAGCTCCTCCCGTCCTATATGCCAAGTGTGTGGTAAACTGGGCCACTCTGTTGCTATATGTTTCTATCGTTTTGATAACAATTATATGGGAAACAGTCCCACCCACATCAATAGTGCTTCCCACCCTCCCTCACCTACACCCTTCTCTGCTCACCTTGCCACTCCCGAAACGCCTCTTGACAATTCTTGGTATGTCGATAGTGGAGCAAGCACACATGTAACCAACAATTCTGCTTTACTTCAGCAGCGCACAACCTACAATGGTAAGCAACAATTATTTGTTGGAAATGATCATCCTCTTCCAATTCATCATGTCGGTAGTTCCACCATTTCATCTCTTCACCATACTCCTCTTCTTCTTAAAAAAATTCTACACACTCCCACCATCACCAAAAATCTGCTTAGTGTTTCTCAGTTTACTTCTGATAACAATGTTTCTGTTGAATTTGATTTTCAATTGTGTTGTGTGAAGGACAAGCAAACCTTGAAAGTGCTCCTTCAAGGGAAGCTTAAGGATGGCCTCTATCATTTCCCCACCACCACCATCTCTTCCTCTCACCAGCAACACTCTCCTATCTTGTTCACTGTCTCCGCTCAGCAACGTCTCTCTAATCTTGAAGATTGGCATCGTATTTTAGGTCATCCATCTCAGCTTGTTTTTAACTCAAGTTCTTCAATCTTGTAACAAACGCATTTCTGTTACTGAATCTCCAATGTTTTGTGATGCTTGTCAATATGGGAAGAATTATAAACTTCCTTTTTCTCTTTCTTCTTCCCATGCTTCCCATCCCCTTGAGTTAATTCATACAGATTTGTGGGGTCCTGCTCCTGTTCTATCATCTGCTGGTTATCACTATTACATTTTATTCTTGGATGATTTCAGTCGTTACACTTGGATATACCCCTTAAAACACAAAAATAATGCCCTCCATGCCTTTGTTCAATTCAAAACAATGGCTAAAAAGCAATTTAATCATCATATCAAAACTGTGCAAAGTGACTAGGGAGGGGAGTTTAGGTCCTTCACATCCTTTGTAACTGAGTGTGGCATTGTTTTCAGACATTCCTGTCCCCATACATCCGCCCAAAATGGCAAGGTTGAGCGCAAATATCGTCATGTTACTGAAATGGGGCTCACATTATTAGCCCAAGCTCACATGCCACTCAAATTTTGGTGGGAAGCCTTTCACACTGCTGTCTTCCTTATCAATCGTCTTCCCATTCCTATCCCTTGTGGTCAAATACCCCTTTTTCTCCTTTATCAAAAACACCCCAACTACACCACTCTTCATCCTTTTGGATGTAGCTGCTTTCCACATCTACAACCATTTCAGAAACAAAAACTCAATTTTCACTGTCAAAAATGTCTGTTCATTGGCTACAGTGATCGCCACAAAGGTTACAAATGTCTTGCTCCAAGTGGTAAATTATACATCTCCCGGCATGTTGTGTTTAATCACCAAGATTTTCCTTACCTTTCCTCATTTTCCCCTACTGATTCCACCCCACCCCCTCCTACCCCATGCTTACCAACCATTATTACTCCTCCTCATATACTGCCTCCTACCAGTTCTACTCTTCGGGTGCCACCTGCAGCTGCATCCTTCTCTACCTCCTTCTTCCTCCTCTCCTCCTCCACTTCCTCCTCCCTGTCCACTTCCCACTACTGATACCACTACCCTACCTCATCATCCCATGGTCACCCAAAGTCAACGAGGCACTGTTAAACCCAAAATTCCATTCACTGGTATGATCACTGCTTCCCCTCCACTGTCCTCTGCCTTACCAGCTTCTCCCTCCGCTGCTCTTCAACAACCCACTTGGTTTCAAGCAATGCTCGATGAATTCACAGCCCTTCAACTCAACCGCACGTGGTCTCTTGTCCCTGCCACACCTAACATGAATTTTGTCGGTTGTAAATGGGTTTTTCGGATTAAGCATCACCCTGATGGCAGCATCCACCGGCATAAAGCTCGCTTGGTGGCCAAAGGGTTTCATCAAACCCCTGGTATTGATTTTCGCGAGACATTCAGCCCTGTAATTAAACTTGCCGTTGTTCGTATTGTGCTCACGGTCATCTCCAAGAAGATGTCTTCATGACTCAACCTGATGGTTTCACTGATCCCAACTTTCCCAACCATGTTTGCAAGTTGCACAAAGCTTTCTATGGCCTCAAGCAGGCCCCTCATGCGTGGTTTGATCAGTTACGTACAGCCTTGTTATCTTGGGGGTTCCAAAACTCTATTAGTGATTCCTCCTTATTCTTTATGCATCACAAAGATCAAATTCTTTTGATTCTCATTTATGTCAACGATATTATTGTCGCTACCAATCATATCTCCCACTTACATACCTTTATTGCCAAACTCCATACCCAATTTGCTCTCAAAGATCTTGGTCCAGTACATTTCTTCCTAGGTATTGAAGTTCATCACAACTTCCATGGGTTCTATCTCTCCCAACCTCAGTACATCACTGATCTTCTCACCAAGTTCAACTTTGGCAACATGTCCACCTACCCCACACCATTAGCTCCCAGTCACATTCTCTCGGCCTCCCACGGTGATCCTCTTCCTAATCAGTCTCTCTACCGCAGTGCTATTGGTGCTTTACAATATTTGACGCATACCCGTCCTAATATCAGTTACTCCGTTAACAAACTCAATCAATTTCTCCATCAACCCACCACTTCCCATTGGCAGGCTGTCAAACGTATTTTCCGCTACTTAAAAGGCACTTCTCATCTTGCTCTTCATCTTCAGCCAAGTCCTTGTCTCAATCTCATTGGTTTTTCCAATGCAGACTGGGCCTCCTCTCTTGATGATCGTCGCTCCACTGGCGGTTACTGTGTGTACTTGGGCGAATCGTTAGTTGCTTGGTCGTCAAAAAAACAGCAGGCCATTGCTCGCTCTAGCACCGAATCTGAGTACCGCGCCTTAGCTAATCTTGCTGCTAAGCTCACCTGGATCCAGTCTCTTATGCATGAACTCCGATTTCCAACCTCGGGACCACCCATCATCTAGTGCGATAATCTCAGTGCAAGTGCTCTTGCCTCTAATCCGGTTCATCATGCCCGCACTAAGCACATTGAAATTGATGTGCATTTTGTCCGAAATAAGGTTCTAGCCAAACAACTTGATATTCGGTATGTGCCATCTCATGCCCAAATTGTTGAGTGTCTCACCAAGGCGCTCACTCATTCCCAATTTCAGTTTCCACGTGACAAACTCGACGTCATTCCTTCCCCGTCTCGTTTGAGGGGGGTTGAAAGAATATCTACTGAAGATTCTTCTTCTAGAAATACCTCAACAACCTGAGTTTGTTATTTTCTGTTTCTCCATTATTCCTTTAATGGTTGTGTAACAACTTTCTGTTTATTCTCTCTTTTTATGTAAGGTGATTGCTATATAAATGAATAAGATAAACTCTGCAAAATTAAGCAGAGCTTCTCCATTTTTCATAATTTTAACCATATGAATGCAAAACGGGTTAACCACAAAGCAGAATGATGCAAAATGATGGCCACAGCATTAATAGAACTTTCAGTGAACATACTTCTTTTATAGTTCTATAGTCCTTCACGGGGTCCTCTGCAGCCGCATCAAGGACATGAACCAATAATCTAGTTCTCCTCAGGTGCCTCAAAAAATTACGACCAAGACCCTGCATATTTACAGGGTTAAATTCTAGCATCTAGAAAATTTACATAACCAATTTGACCCAATGAGGTATCCGAAATACCTTCCCAAGATGAGCGCCTTCAATGAGGCCAGGCAAATCCGCTAATGTGGCTTCAGATGAATATTTCCCAGCCCCTAAACTTGGATCACCATCAAGGAGTCCGAGGTTTGGCATTAGGGTTGTGAACGGATAATCAGCAATATCAGGTTTTGCAAGTGTAGTGGCTGCCAATAGAGTTGATTTTCCAGCATTTGGGAGTCCCTGGAAAAAGCATGTATCTAATTTTTCAAAAAATTCTAAACATAATGCCAAGACCTCGGTATAATTTCAGCACTTGCAATCTTGCAAAATCAGGTTATAACATACTAAAAGGCCAATTTTGGGGGACCAAAAGGTCATTTTTTTTTTTTCTTAACTTGAATGTGTTTGTGGAAAATGAAAGAGAAATAGCAGCACTTACCACTAGGCCAACATCAGCTACTACTCTTAGTATCAACTGCAAACTAACCTCCTCTCCAGGCTGACCAAGAACTAAAACCTGCAACAATTTACAATTACTAAGAAGATTCAAGGCAATGAATGCAAGGCACAAGTTCTTGAAAAAATTCTAAACATAACCACACGGTCCACACTTTTCCCGAAGTCTTTGGCCAAGTGTTTGGATGTACATATATGTTTGATTCCTTTTGTCTGTGTGTGTGTGTTTGTGTGTGTCTGTTTTTGTTTTTGTTTTTTTGTTTTTTTTTTGGGGGGGAGGGGAGGAGGGTTTAGGGCACCCTATATTTTAGATAATACGGAATTAAAGCATGAATAACCATAATTTGAAGCAACAGTTGATTGCCCATCAAGATTATGTCAATTTATGGTGCACAAAGTTATATAAAGATACGACATGCAAGAGAGGAGTCTCGTGAACCACGATGAATCAGCTGCAAACGTTCATGGAGAGAAGCGAAAAGGCTATGTCTCAAACGGGATGAGGATTTTTAAAATTTACCTTATCACTTTCATCTCTCATCAGATTTGTGGTTAAAGTCGTCAACTTTTTCCTTTGATGCTCTGGCATTTCTAGTAGACTAATCTGGCACAAGCAAAGATAACCAAATTACTGATCAAAGTATACACAGATGTAATGCATACTAAGGACAGAGCTTCAATTCATAGTAAGCCAGGCAGATCTTGAATATTATCACAAGCCCGAAATCAAATTTAAATCATGCTGGAGACATCCTAACCGAACCCTATTAACCCTTTTATTTAAACAAATAGGAATCGTTCTGTATATTTTTTCAAAATTTTCAACCACCATGAAAGAACAACTTATTTACATCATTTCAAAACTTATTAGATAGGGTTTGGCTGATCCGATAAGTTGTCATTTAATTTTATTTTATTTTGTAAAATAATAATAAGCTTTAATATCTCGACCAGCCATTGCAATCTCCGAAAAAGCAGAGATTCTTAAAAAAAAAACATTGTATGGTCCACATGTAACTGAATTAAAGAACATTTCTCACCCCTCCTTGTCCACCCCTTCCAACAAGAACTTCATCTCCTGGGCGTGATAGATCAGCTAAAAATTTGCCTCGTTTATGCTTTACAACCGTACCTAGCAAAGGATGTTTTGACAAGGAACAGAATTTAGTTTAACAACTTTTTTTTGGGTCAGATCTGATACATATATATATATATATATAACTTGAAATGCAGTGCTTTCACGATATATGACTTAATGTAATGAACAGACCTACAGGTACCGGTATACGCAACGCTGGAGCAGCAAGTCCATCTTGCAACTGCGATGTAAAAACACCCATTGCATCAACATTTCCCCCTCGCTTTGCATTGTATCGACTCTTCTTGTGAAACTCGAGCAATGAATCTTTAGCCTCGTCTGTATATATTATTACATCTCCTCCATGTCCACCCATAGGAAGGATAAGAGATCCATCAAAATCTCTTTTATATGAAGTTTTCTTCCTCATCTTCTCCTTTTCCTGTCTTCCTCCTTTGGACTTGGAAGGAACCAGAGGCTTAGGCATGCTGAGAACAGCGCCATGGCCACCATCTCCGGAGCGAACAGTGATGATGACCTGATCAAAGTATTTATGGGGTTCCCTAATGAGCGTATCAAGGCTTGGGGAAGGAGGCGCTTTGGCCCGAGCAAGTGCACATTTCAGAGTATAGCATCTATGATTCTCTGGACTGCATTTTTTCTGATGGAAACTGCAGAGATATAAAACATGGTGAAACACGACAAGGGGTAGTTGTTTGTTATTCATAAAATCAAATAACTGAAGAACAAGGTTAATCACTTGTTCAGTAAGGAAGACAAATATGACTTCAAATGGAGATTTCCATGAAACATGAATGCAACCAAAGTTTTAATGCTCGTACAGCTTAAACAGCCACAGAAAAGAGATGGAGAATTTCAAGGGATAAGTTCATTTAGGGTGGTCTTGAGCCTCTCTCAATCTCAAAAATTAGTTCATGAAGTGAGACTTTCCCTCACACTTATAAACTGATTACTAGTCTCTTCCACATTTGACGTGGGATAAACCCAACAATCTCACCTTCGGTTGGCTAATCCTCGACCGGTCTCTCCCTTTATGGCTATTGCGCCAGAATTGTTGTAACCTGGGCTTTAATACCAGTGTAGATGATCTTGGACATCTCTCATCCTCAAAAACTAGCAAAGTGAGGATTCACTTCACACTTATAACCTCACCACTGGCTCCTCCCACATCCGATCCGATGTGGGATAAACCCAACAGTTCGTGACATTCACGAGTTTTAATAAAGTGTTTTAAAAGAGAGCGAACGCAAAGAGGAGGTCCAAATTCATCACTGCCGCTTCTACAACCTACCGGCATTGGCTCATATCATACTTTCAAGGCAATAAAGAGGCACAAAATCGATAGCTGAATCGTATCTTTCTACAATTCCATTTCATCAGTGGGAAAAGAAAATAGAAATTTCCATTGAATTTGCTGCGAAACGGATAATTTTGCTCAAACCTCATAGTAATTCAACCTCCCCTCTCTCTCTCTCTCTCTATCTAAAATCCACAGTTTAAACAAAATACGAAGAAGAAAAACACTTGGCTCGTAGTAGAGAGCTTGAATTCTTATGGTTTTAGCTAATAAGATTTACGAGAGAGTTAACAGCGAAGTACCTTATAGAGTAAAGACGGCCAGGGAAGAGAGAGAAGCGCGATGCAGAGGAATCTCCAGATGTGAAGCTGAGAAACGAAGCAAGTCTTGATTGCGGAGCGACAAGTGAGAGCATTTCAATGGCGGATACGTGAGAGGGGGAGAGAGATGACAGCTGAGAAGTTCTATGTTTTGGACCATTATCTATCTATTCAGGTCGTGGAAGCAATAGAAAACCATGGACATGGTTGGGTGTCACGGGCCGACCCTTTCTAAGCTGAAAAACGGCCTGTGCAGCGCTAACTAGAGGAGGGGATCGCCTAGTAGCAAGTCTGAAAATCAGATAATCTTGAATAGCGAAAGTGATTTTAATAGCAACGAATTTCAATATAACAATACATGTCGGTAATGTAGTGAGAATACAATTACAATAATAACAACAATTGTATTAATTTCAAAGGTTATGAAAGGTTTAAATGACTTCAAGAACATGTCATCTCATATAGTATTTTAAACAAAAAAAATACAAGTAATAACAATAGACATCATTATACTTCGAGAATATATAATGGGATCTTTTTACAAGAAATGAAAAAAATAAACTAAACTAGTCTAGAATATAAATAAAAAAGGTCACAGACAAGCGGTTATGTGCGAAAACAAACAGTGGACAAACTAAGGTCATGACACTGGGGATGTAAATGGTCTGATTTCATATCAAACCAAAAATAAATAGTTAAACATATACTAAATCAAAACCACAACTAAAGCTGTCAGGTTTTTTAAACGGGTTTAAAATCGAACTATTTAAATTTATACAAAATTAAAATCAAAACTGCAAAACCGAAACTACTCAAAATTCTTCAATTTTATAAAAAAATTGAAACCAAAACCATGAAATCATGGTCTGTTATTTTTTATATATAAACAAAAATATAATTAAAATATAAAATATAAATTCAAAAAAATAAAATTAAACCATAAAACTATTAATTGTTATAATAAACGTTTTTAACCATAATTAAAATACGATGATTTTAACGCTAAATAAAAACATATATATAACTGAAGCAATTTTGATTTTGATTTTGATTTTAATATAATAACCGCAAAACCAAACCACAAAACAAAATCGCAAAACCAATATTTTAAATATATTTTTATAAAATATATTCCTTCACTTTTTTATACTTATTAAACTACAAATATAAAAAAAAAAAAAAAAATAAATAAATAAATAAATTGACATATAGGCCCAATTATCTGAAGCTCGAGCTTTATCACTTATTTCATATAAGCCCTTTGACTATAATTTGTATCAATTTAGACATTTAACTTTTTTTTGCATGCGACAATTCGACCCTTATAATATTATTAGTTGTGAACTTTTAAGGTCGCGATTGAGAATAAAATTGAGTTTCCTAATGCTGATTATTTTTTAAATAATTTTATAATTTTTCAGAATAAAAACTTAAAAATGCGTTTGCTTGCAAGTAAGTTTGAATCATTTTGCGTGTGTGTGATAGAGAGAGAGGAGATGAGATGAGAGAAATTGATGAAAATGTGCAATGGTGTTTGTAAATCAACATGGTGGTGGCCAACGAGGTGATGGGGGTCAGCATGAATGTTGACCGACATGGTGGTTATTCTCAAAATTTATACTTAGAAAATAGTTTGTGAATAATTTTGTGGGAGTGAATAGGAATCAATAATTTTATGTTTCTCAAATTCTTAAGGAATTCAAGAATTATTTTCAAAAATTGAAAATATTTGGGGATAGAAAAATGTTTACCAAACACGTTTCTATACATAAATCTTAAAATTCTAAGAGCAAAAACAGAAATCAGAGAGCAGAAATACTAAACAAACGGGGTCTTAGGGTGCAATTGGACTATGACTCTATGAGGTTTACCAAGTGCCTATTTAGTCTCTCAAGTTTTGGACTTGTTTCAATTTTGCAAATTAAGAATATTGTTTATAATAATTTAAACAAAAAATTGACCGTGTTTAACTTTGACTTTCAAATGGAGATATTTTTATTATTTTATTAATTTATTTAACCTAAAGTATTTTTTTTTTTAATATTTTCTTAATAATGATCCATGTGAACAACGAGAGAAATTAACCTAAATTATTGATAGGAAAAATATCTTAAATTTAGCAGAGTAATAAAATGATAAAAAATATATCAATAAAATGATAAAAATATAACTAAAATGACAACGTTTAGTTAATATTAATATTAATCCAATAAATTCAATTTAATAGATGTTAATTAACAAAAATTAAAATTGAAGGACTAAAATTTTGGAAATAAAGAGAAAATTATAAAAAATTGTAATTAGTTTATTTTCAATTAAATTTTTTTAAATCACAATTAAAAAGATTAAAAATAAATAAATTACCCCCTCCAATTCCAATATTTCCGCTATGTGATTAGGGATGTCAATGGTTCGGATTCGGTTTGGTTTCATGCAAAACCAAAACCAAAGTCAAAACCGTTTAAGATATGTAAAACTAAAATTAAAACTACCAATTTTTTTAAAACGGTTTTAAAACCAGACCGTTTAATTTTAGCCAAAATTAAAACTATAAAATTGTATAAGATTTTTTAATTTTATAAAAAATCAAAACCACAACTGCGAACCACATTTCACTATTAATTCTAAACATTCCCCAAATCATACATTCTTTAAAATAATTAAAAACCAATATAAAAACTAACTACATAAAAACAGACTTCAACATAAACTAAAAACCAACTAAAGTGTAAACTAAATGGGTTAAAAGTGTAAATAAATAAAAATACGGATAGAAACTATAAATAATAAATAAATTAAAAATAATATATATATATATATATATATATGTTACAAGCTTACACAGTTTGGCTCACGGTTTGATTATACGATTACTATCCCAAAATTAAAATCGCTTCGGTTTCTAAATTTAAAACCAAAATCAAAACTAAAACTATTTAATCGATTTTAATTTGAACCATTTGGTTCGATTTTTTTCGATTAACTGTTGGTTCGATTTTTGTTTTTGCCATCCCTACGTGTGATTATAAAGAGATCCACCTTCCACATACGTAAGTGGATAAAGATCAACATCAAACGCAAAATGTAGAATGGTCTACCCATGTCCCTGTTCCTACTGGTTTTTACTCTGAAATTCTCATCTGCCATTAATAAACCAATACCTCATTAACTTCCACGATTACCGACACCAATCCTCAAAACCCAGCTCTCCAAATCTGTTTGGCTCTCCGCATTCCTAGGAATTCTTCAAATGAGTTGTTTATGTCCGTTTCTCATTCTCTCTCTCCTCCTCCTCCTTCATCTACCCATCTCTCTGTCGTCTTCGTTCACTCCGGATCTCTTCGACAGCTGGTGTCGGCGCCATGGAAAGACCTACTCCTCCGATCAAGAGAGACAGCACCGGCTCAGAGTGTTCGAGGAAAACTATGACTACGTTGTCCGCCACAACTCCATGTCTAATTCCTCTTACACCCTCTCTCTCAACGCCTTCGCTGATCTCACCCACCACGAATTCAAGGCTTCCCGATTGGGTCTGTCGGCCGCCGCCAATGACCTGATCAGATTGAATCGCCGCAAGTCTAACGTTGATGGATCGAGGTTTGTTCTTGACGCTCCCCTGTCTGTTGATTGGAGGAAGAAAGGAGCCGTCACGCGCGTCAAAGATCAAGCCAGTTGCGGTAAACTTCATCTTTTCTTTTACTGTTCATACAAAACCCTTAGGCAGTGTTTGGCTGCAATGAATTGGACCTATGGAATTGAATTTAAATATGTTCCTTTTCAAATCCAAATCCATAATTTTAATTATGTGCCCGAAAATTATTAGTCCGGATGATATCAATCTGGATTCGATCCTCCTGGAAAACTCGGTAGGAATAAAATTTTAAATGCATTAGACCGACACGGGTCTCCTAAAATTGACCCAAAAGCTATCTCAATTTTTAGTACTATAGGCACTTTTGTCCCATTTTGAAACATTCATCCAATGTCTTCTTTCTTTACACCCTTTTCATTGTTTTTACTCTACTTTTGCCTTTTTGTCCTATAATTTGCTATGTCATCTGCACCTGAAATTTTAGAACAAAATTTTGGAAACGAAACAAAATTGTTCCCAAACTTAAATTTGAGAATAAAAACATTACGGTTTTCTGTCATAGACCCCAAATGATACAACTCATTATTCACTGCACTCACTCGATGCAGTATCTTTTTAGCAATCCAATAATCTGTCAAAAATCCAAAATCCAAAATCACTGTAGTGCAATAACTTCAGCAAAAACTTAGTATAACGCGTAGATTGCATGGGCAAAAAATTCAAGTTTGTGAATTGTTCCCCAAAAACAAACCCTATAACATTAAACGAGCGCCACCTTTAGTAACTTAATCAAGGGAGAAGGAATGAATAGCTGCTGATTATGGATTTCTGCTTGCTGCTGAAACTGAACTCATTTAACAGCATAAAGAATTTCTTGATCAAATTAAATTGTTCTAAATGAGATTATTGTTGTACTGTGTAGGCGCGTGTTGGTCATTTTCAGCAACCGGCGCAATCGAAGGCATCAATCAAATTTTTACAGGATCTCTTGTAAGCCTGTCTGAACAGGAATTAGTAGATTGTGACAGATCTTACAACAGTGGGTGTGAAGGTGGACTTATGGACTATGCATATCAATTTGTTATCCAAAATCATGGAATCGACACGGAGGAAGATTACCCTTATCAAGCTAGGGAAAGAAGCTGCAACAAAAATAAGGTAATTTCATTTTGTTTTTTGTTTTTGTTTTTGTTTTTGATTCGGATTTACCACTTTGTTTGAATTTCAAGGGGTTGTGACACTATGCACCCTTAAAGTTTAACCATTAGTTCAGTTTGATCCTTACAGTTACAATTTGAAAGTTCCATAATTATTCCACTTTAGTTCAAATAAATAGCTCCGTTACAATCTCGGACGACAAATAGTCCACTGTCGTGCACTTAACTACTTTTTTGGGGACTTTATAGGCATTTTTAACCTCTTTCTTCTCCCCTTACAAAAAAAAAAAAAAACCTATATCTATCCATCAATATATATACACACACACATAATTCTGAGAATTTGGTCGTTAAGGAGAATGGAAGGAAAGAAAGAGGTTGGAATTGCCCATAAAATCTCTTAAAAGCCGTCAAGTGTATGACAGGTGACTGATTTACGTCCAAAATTGCAATGGTGATAATGACTTGAGTGTAGTGGGATGACTAAGGAGCTTTAAGGTGTTACATGTTCAAATTGAAACATGAGGACCAAAGTGTGATCTTAGTCAAACTTCAGGAGTACACAACATCAAAATCCCGGATTTTTATTGCAGCTGAAGAGGCGCTTTGTAACTATTGATGGCTATGTCGGTGTGCCCCCAAATGACGAAAATCAGCTTCTAAAAGCAGTGGCGACTCAACCTGTCGGAGTTGGGATATGTGGTAGTGAACAAGCGTTTCAATTGTACTCCAGGGTAACTTCAATGTCTTCTTCTGTTTTTTGTTTTTAACTTTTTATGTTCTTATTTTTTCTGAGGGTTTGATGATTGATTTTTGTAATAGGGAATATTCACGGGACCATGTTCGACTTCATTGGATCATGCAGTACTAATAGTTGGATACGGTTCAGAAAATGGCGTTGATTATTGGATCATAAAGAATTCATGGGGAACTAATTGGGGGATGAAGGGTTACATGTATATGCAGCGTAACAGCGGTAATCCTGAAGGGATATGCGGTATCAACATGTTGGCGTCCTATCCAACTAAAACTAGCCCTAATCCACCGCCATCTCCTCCCCCGGGTCCCACTAAATGCGACCTTCTTAGATCGTGTTTGGAAGGTGAAACTTGTTGTTGTGCCTGGAAATTTCTGGGGATATGTTTTTCATGGAAATGTTGTGACTTGGATTCAGCTGTTTGTTGTGAGGATCATCGCCATTGTTGTCCCTATGATTACCCGATCTGTGACACAAGGAGGAACATATGCCTCAAGGTTTGTTTAAGGTTTCATATTTTTTTCAAATTGAAATTTTCAATCTTCAATTTGTGTTTCCTAAATTCTTCGATTTGAATGCAGAAAACTGGCAATGCAACCCGGGCAAAGGACATAGAGAAGAAGGGTGTGTTTGGGATTTAGATGCTTGGGCGCTTACGGAGGATTGGGATTTTTGAACTAAACAAACAAGGCCTTATATTTTTGGGTTATTAATCATGGTTCTACTTTTAACCCCAGGAAGCAGCAGCAGCAGCACTATTTCAAGCTAGATATTAGTTCTTTTCTTATACACACATTGGTTTTAGGGCATATTTATTGAAGATTTGAGTTCTTTGATGCAAAATATTAGCAGAAGTTACACTTGTGTGGGTAATGTTTGTTTTTTCAAATTCAAGTGTGTTACAGAAAATTAGTGACAAAAACGAAAAATGCTGATGCCACGGTGAATGAAAGGGAAGACGAGAATGAATAAAATTTAAAATGAAACTATTAGACAGAATTTAGGAATAGCACTCTTCTCGATGAGAAAGAATCGTTTATGGTAGTTTGGACATGTGCATAAAACACCCATAGATGCACCAATGAAAAAAATACGATTTAGTTCAAATGCGAGCCTACTAGAGGGAGAGGTCAGGCTAAGAAGACTTGGGCGAGACTATTAGAATTGATTTAGTGACATGGAATCTCATTGAGGGGATCGCCGCGATCATTATGGCGTAAATGAATTCATGTAGTTGACCCTAATTGTTACCTTAATTGTTGTTGTTGATGCGAGTTTTTGAACTTGAATATCGTAAGTTTAGCTTGAATTGTGCTTGATTTTTGTTCATAATGCAAATTAGCACTTAATTTGACCCAAAACGGAACTTTTAATGGTAAAATTTCTAACAATTTCCCAAAATTTACACCTTCATTGATCACTAATTTGTATGGAATACAGAAAAGTTAAATTCAACAATACCTATCGCCATTTTCAGCATTTCTTTGGCTTTCAGTCATGAAGATGGAAAAACGTCCTTAACCGCCGACGCCGCCGTCAAGTAATTAAGCGTGTTTCTCAAAGTCTCTTTCTCCGCCTTCAACCTGACGGCGGTGTCCTCCAATTCCAGCAACGCCTGCTGCTCCCTCGGCGCACCTTCAAAAGCACTCCCCACGAAGAAGGAAAACGGTGTCGGAAATTGGTTCCTCCGCAAATCGACGACTTCCTTCTCCGGCTTCCCATTCAATCGATTAGACAACCGGATCACATCCTTCATATACGTCTCGACCTCAATCGCCAACGCCTCCAAATCCTCTTCCCCGTTCGCCGACGGACGGTCCTCCAACCACGTGACCTCCGCCACCAGATAGGGCTTCGACCGGACCACTTTAGTCACTCTGAATCGCTCCTGACCTTTGCAAATCAGAAAGAACCGATCGTCGACGAGCCTCTCGTGTTTAACGACCTCCCCGACGCAACCTACGTCGGCGGTGCCGGTGGCGGCATCGGAGTAAATGACGCCGAATCGAAGATCGGTTTGGAGCAGGGTGTGCATCATCATCCGGTACCTAAACTCGAAGATCTGCAAGGGAATGATGGCGCCGGGGAAGAGTACGAGGGGGAGAGGGAAGAGCGGGAGCTCAACGACGTCATCGGATTTTGGAGAGCCAGTGTGGTTCTTCTCGGAAAATGAGGAGGCGGAGCAGCGGAGGGAATTAGGTTTCCGCCGTCTTTGGTGGTGGCGGCGGAGGATTGAGAAGGAGACAGATTGAGCATCGGGGATCGAGAGGGTAGGGTTTAGGTAGGGTTTACGAGGGAGAGAAGGTGAAGACGGGGAGTGAAGGAGTTGAGGAAGAGCCATTGGAGTGTGGAATGAAGAGGAATGGAGTTTCAGAGAGAGAAGAGGGAGACCATGAAAAAATTAGTGGTCGCCATTTTTGTGTGGCCTTTGATTCAGCGAGTCGATTTTGATTATTGATGATTGGACTACTCCATCGATTGATCTGTTTGTAAACCTCGTGGATTTTAGAGAGAGAAAAATGGGGTGTGGATAAAGTAGAGAGAGAGAGAGAGAGGGTGGCACGTGTTAGGTGCGGCTGACAAATGTGCACGTGTAAGAGTGTTATCTGGAAACTATGTGGCACGTGTTAGTGTTTTAATTCCCTGCATTAAAAAAGAAAGAAAAACTCAATATACGTCTACGCTTTCACATTTATCTAATTGTGTTGGATGGTCATGGGCCTGGAGGCCCGATCGGCCCGTCCAGTCTGATCCTATCTTTTTAGGGTTTGGGTTTAGTGTTTGAGCCCATAGGCCGGACTAGAGCTTAAAGACTAAGGCTCATTCATTTTTAGGGTCGGATTAGGGCTTTATCATTTTTGTTTAGGCCCGGCCTGGCCCTAACTTTTTAAAAATATAAAAAACATATATTTTATATATATATTCATATAAAAAGAGTTGAGAGGCCATTTTATAATTTTCGGTTTCAGCTAGATAATTTAACAAACCCTAATTTCATTCATCTCTATAGAGAGAGAGTTGATGGACCATTTTATAATTTTAGTATTTAGTTTTTAAATTTAAAAAAAAAAAAATTATAGGGCTGGACTTGAGCTTAATTTTTTTTTGTAGGGCCGGGCTTGAGCATGAAATTAGGGCCCGATTATAGGGTCGGGCCGGGTTAGGGCCTAATATTTTTGTGTAATACTCTAGCCCGAGCCCGGCCCGGCCCGTGACCATCCCTTGTGTGTAAACTTGTAAGTTAATATTATATAAGTACATGTAATTAATATGACACAGACGTCAACACACATAGATTTAATACGCAAAACAAAATTAATTTAAAAAACTAAATTAAAACTTATATTTTAAATAGGATCAATAAAAATGGGATTTATGTAAAAAATTGGAGAATCTAATGTTGGTTGAATATATAAAACTTGAGTATGTTTGGTTGAGATGATGAAAAAAAAGGAAGAAAAAAAATTTAGAGAATTATATATTTATTTATTTTCCTCCAGACAAGTGTGGAAAAAAATCTGTTTTGGAAATTGTGCATTTTTGTTCTTATTTTTTTTTTTTCCTCTCATTTTCTCTCCGCGTATGTTTGGTTGGAAGGGTGGAAAAAGAAAAGATAAATGAAAAAATATTTTTTTTTATCCTTTGTAGAGGGAAAATCATTTTCCTTAAGGTGTGTTTGGTAGAGTGGAAAAGAAAATAGATTGGAAAAGAGGGTGAATTATGAAAAGAGATTGTGTTTGGTATGAGATGAAAATGAAAAAAAAAAATGGAGAGAAAAAACATGTTTCGCGCCACTCCCCCCCCCCCCCCCCCCCAAAAAAAAAAATGGGGTGAAAATGAAGAGAATGTAGGGGAAAAAAGTGAAAATTACTATTTTACCCTTTTATTTTAGGGAAATTCCTCTAAAGGTTCCAACCCATAAAAACACTACTTTATAGAGTCTTATAACAGTAATTTTTTTTACATATGAGATAGGACCTAAAAAATGGTTTTTGAAATCTTGAAACCTCTAAAAAAGTTTCCCTTTATTTTATATAACAAATACCGTTTTCATTTCTACTAAGGGTAAAATAGTAAATTAAGTAAAAAATATATTATTATTTTTTTAATACACACAAAATATTATTTTTTCTCCTTCAATATCCCTCCAATCAAACGTACTAAGGAAAATGATTTTCTTTCTACAAAAGATAAAAAAAAAAAAATTATTTTTCATTTTCCTTTTCCTTTTCCACCCTTCCAACCAAGCATACCCTTAGTATTAATATAATAATGGGCTTGGCCCATTTGGCCCATTAGGGTAAAACCCTAACCCCCACTTCCCCTATAAATACTTGTGTATATCGTTGTATTCTTTGTATCTTTTCTCATACTATTCAATATATCGTTCATGTTCCCCACTTCTCAATTATCTTAACATGATATCAAGAGCAAGTCTTTCCTCGACATGTTCTCTCTAAACATTTTTTTTTTCTGAAACCCTAAAGCTTCCACCGCCGCCTTCGCTTTTCTCCCGTGATTTTCGTCGCTTTTACAGGTTTCATCACCACTCTGGTATCAACAACCACCACACCAATATTTTCGTCTTGCATAGACGAACACAACGCCACCAAAATCACAGCCACCGGAGTATCAACGCGCCCACACGTGCCTCCCACAGTCTAAAGTACCCCAAAACTGCGTCGTCTCGGATTTTGGGCTCTACTGGTTCAACCAAGGCTCCAAATCCATCTCACAATATACCATCGAAACCATCTCGATGGGACAATTCCAACTAAGTAAGACAAATCACTATACGATGTTGAACGCGCCTACACACGCGGCCTGAAGATTCTGTTCCCGATTCGCGTTAGATCCACGTGCCGTCTTGGATTTTGCGAAGTTGGATCGATTTTTGGGGTTTTTTTAGTGTTCTGATTCTGTTTCCGACCTTTGTTTTGTGATTTGAGGCTCACATAATATACTTTCTGTTATATCCGTGTGGTCCCGACACCGGTTCACCCGTTTTACACCCGGTCCTTGAAGATTTAATATTGTCTCCTCAACAATTTTAGTATTACGGATTTATCTCTGATCTTCGTTTCATCAAATTCAGATCATGCAATATAGTTCTCTTTATATTGTTGATTTGGTTTATCACAGAGATTTAATCAGTTCAAGGGGCTCTCCGTCGATTCTTCACGAGAATAAACCAGTTCCTAGACAATTTCAATATTTTGAATCCATCCATGACAATAGTTTTTCCACGTTTAACAGCGATGTTTATGGGTTCTTCGTTCATTATCAATACCAAAGAGGGTTCGGATATTTCCTCCACTATTGTTACCCTGTCTATTGTAGATTTGGTTTCACTCCTACTTCATATCTTCTCTAAAAATAATACAAACCTTTTACCTACTCTTTCACTTACTGGAGGTAACTCTTCTTGGTTCTTTAATTCTGTTTGTTGTAATCATATGACATCTTATCCCAATATTTTTTCAACCAAACCCTCCGCTATGAATATTCATAATATTCATACCACTAATAGTTCTCAAATGTATGTTACCCATACCGGTCAGGTTTCTACTTTCCATCTTTTTGTTCCTAACACGTATTTGATTCCGAAATTCACCTTAAATCTACTGTCTGTTGGACAACTTTATGAATTAGGATTTGAAGTCATATTTTTTAATAGTGGTTGTTATGTGCAGGATCCTCGGACAGGAAAAACTCTTAGGACTGGTCATAAGGTTGGATGCCTATTTGAACTTACCAGTTTGCACATTCCATCTTCAACTCCATCACCACTACAACCACATGTCCCTTCATCAACCTGTGCAACCTCACTACTACTGCCAATATCCTCTTCCTCATCCTCATCCTTATCTCCACAACCATCAACGTTTTCTCACTATCCCAAATTTGGCATGCTCGCTTGGGCCACACTTCATTTAGCCGACTTAAATCGCTTATATGGTCAGTTAGGTTCAGTTTAGCATGAGTCCTTCAAATGTATCCATTGCCAACTTGCAAAACAACCAACCCTACCTTTCAAAGAGAGACAATTTATTTCCCTTACACCATTTGATCTAATTCATTCTAATATTTTGGGGCCTTCCCCCCATGCCTCTATTGGTGGTTGTCATTATTTTGTTATCTTTGTGGACGACTACTCTCGATATACATGGTTATTTCTTATGAAACATCGATCCGAACTATTCTAAATATATTATGAGTTTTCTTTTATGGTTCAAACAAAATTTTTTAGAAATATCAAATTTTTCCGCTCAGATAATGCAATGGAATACAAAGATCGTGTTTTTCTTAACCTGCTTCGAAAAAATGGCACATTCCCTCATCGCTCGTGCCCTAGTACATCCCAACAAAATGAACGAGTTGAACGCAAACATAGATATATTCTTGATACAGTTTGTATTCTCCTCATTTCTTCATCATGTTTTGAGCGTTTTTGGGGTGATGCTACTTTCACAGCCATTTATACAATAAACCGTGTCTTTTCTGCTACAATCCAAACCAGTCTCTATTTGAGCACATTTTCGATAAACCTCCTGATTACTCTTAACTCAGAGTCTTTGGTTGCGCTTGTTTTGTTCTTCTCAAATTACATGGGCACAACAAATTGGAACCAAGGGCTCGTCTGGGTTGTTTTATTGGATATGGCATCGAATATAAAAGGTATCGGTGCTGAGATCCCATTTCTAAAATCCTTTGTATCTCGCGACATGTCACTTTTTTGGGAACAACAAATGTTTTTTTCCTTATGGTCATTTGACATGTCAACCCTCACTAACTCCATATTCTTTATTGATTTATCAATTGAGTTATTTCCAGAGGATATAGTTCCAGGTGCTGTTGAGTCTACTCTAGCACCACTAGTTGAGCCTAGCCCTACCCCTTATACCGAGTCCACCCTAGAACCACTAGCTGAACCCACTCTAGAATCACCAGTTGATCTCACCCTTCCAACTCCAGCGACCATGCCTGAGACTTCTCCTATGGCCGACAATCTTGTACCGCCTTCTTTTGAGACCCACGCCCCAGATCACCCTCGCCGCTCTACCAGGGTAACTCATCCTCCATATTACCTTTATGATTTTCATTGTTTTTCCACTATACTTCACCTGCATGAGTCTCAACCCTATAAGGAGGCTAGTACTAATCCTCTTTGACAGAAAACAATGGACGAAAAACTTCAGTCCCTCGCCAAAACTCATACCTGGGATATTGTTAATCTTTTCCCTTGAAAAACTCCTATTGGGTACAAATTGGTGTTTAAGATCAAGACACTTTTCTGATGGCTTTGTTGAACGATATAAAGCCTGACTTGTTTCAAAGGATTTGCTCAAGAATATGGCATTAACTATGAAGAGACGTTTGCTCCAGTGGTGAGACTAACATCTGTCCGTACACTTTTTGCCGTCACCGCCATTTGAAAATGGATTCTCTTTCAAATGGATGTAAAAAATACATTTCTCAATGATGATCTTCTTGAGGAAGTCTATATGCATACCCCTCCCGGCCTGGCTATTCCTCGAAATAAAGTTTGTCGTCTTCGTCGTACTCTAAATGGTTTGAACCAAACTCCACATGCCTGGTTTGCCAAATTCAACACTACTATTCATCAGTTTGGATTCACACTTAATGCTCATGATTCGGCTATGTTTATTCGCCATACTGCCAACAATATTATCATTCTTTTATTGTATGTGGATGATATGGTTATTATTGAAAATGTTCTACGTGGTATTTTTGAACTCAAAAAGTTCCTCAGTGATCAATTCGAGATGAAAGATCTTGGCGTGCTCACCTATTTTCTTGACCTCGAAGTCTCATTTACTTCTGATGGATTTTTTCTCTCTCAGGCCAAGTATGCCTTAGATCTCCTTTTCAAGACTGGGATCACTGACTCAATCACTGTCACTGCTCATCTGGAGCCGAACGTTAGACTTACCCCATTTGATGATTTACCTCTTCAGGATACCACTCTATATCTCCAACTAGTTGGAAGTCTTGTATATCTTACTGTCACTCGCCCTGACATTGCCTATGTCTTTCATCAGGTCAGTCAGTTCTTATCCGCTCCTCGCACCACCCATTACTCGGTTGATCTTCGCATTGTTCGGTATGTCAAGAGTACTTTACTTCATGGGCTTCATTCCTCAGCTCAGTTTGCTCCCGTCTTACAAGCGTATTCTGATGCCGATTGGGCTGGAGACCCCACTGACAAACGTTCAACCACTGGTTATTATTTTTTTTTTGGCAATTCTCTTATTTCCTGGTGTAGTAAGAAACAAATTGTGGTTACTCGCTCCAGTACTGAAACTGAATATCGTGTAATGGCTGATGCAACTCAAGAACTTCTCTGGCTTCGATGGCTACTCGCTGACATGACATCCATTCTCCTGCTGCCACTACCCTGTACTATAACAACATGAGTATTATTCAGATCGCTCACAATGATGTATTCCACAAGCGTACAAAACACATAGAGACTAATTGCCATTTCATCCGTCATCGCATTCTCTAGAATACGGTTCGTTTACAATCTGTCAGTTCAGTCGATCAGACAACAGACATTTTCACTAAGGATCATCCACTCGGACGCTTTCACTCTCTGATTTCCAAACTCAAGTTCACCTCCTATTTACCGCCTTGAGTTTGAGAGGGGATGTTAATGTAATAATGGGCTTGGCCTATTAGGGCAAAACCTTAACCCTCAATTCTCCTATAAATACTTGTGTATAGCGTTGTATTCTTTATATATTTTCTCATACTATTCAATATATCGTTCATATTTCTCACTTCTCAATTACCTTAACACTTAGTATGTTTGGTTGGAGGGATATAGAAGTAGGGAAAATAATATTGTGTGTCTTAAAAAAAGAAAAAAATAATATATACTAGCTAAATTTACTATTTTACTCTTACTACAAATGAAATGAGTATGTGTTATATAAAATAAAGGGGCAAATTGGTAATTTTGGAATCTTTTCCCCCCACCAACTTTCATTTTCAGCCCAAACTTGGGGGGGGGGGGAAAAATCGGTGAAAAGTCCATTTTTTTTAAGTCCATTTTTTAAATTATGATTTAGTCATTTAAGTTAGATTCTATTTGTATTTTAGTCCCGCATTGCAAGAATTGCAGAGATATTGCAGGGATTGTAGGGAGTCTTTTAGTGAGTATATTCTATTTTTATAGTGAATTATGTTACATGTAACTAATGTTAGTTACAATTTTATAATTGTTACTTTTCACATATATTTGGGCATTTTTAGTTACATGTGTTTATATAATATTAGTTACATGTTACAATTACATATATATATATATATATATAAAAAGATTTTGTGACGTTACTGAAAAAATATCAAAATTTTTAGTTACATATCAGAAACATATAATTAAAAAGTTACATATTATTGAAACATGTAACTGAAAAATATCAAACTTTTTAACTACATATCAGAGACATGTAATTAAAAAGTTACATATTATTGGAATATGTAACTGAAAAAAAAATAAAAAAATTAGTTACTTGTAACTAAATACAATAATATTATACAAAAAGTAGTTATATGTAATTAGCGCGTGATTATCACATGAGTAAAGTTTCCGTCTTTTTAAAACAGATGAGACTAAATCAAAAAAATTTACCGCATGTAGGATTTTTGACTAATTAGAGCTTAAATAGAGGATCTCCCACCGATTGTCCAAAAAAAAAAAAAGGACGGGAATGGATGATTTCACTTCTATTTTTTTTTCTTTTTACTTTTCACCTCCAACCAAACACACTTTATTTTCATTATCCATCTCATTATCCATTTAATTCCATTACCAAATAATTTATTTATTTATTTTTTCATCATATTTTCCTTTTCCATCATTTTTCCATCCAAACAAATGCACCCTTTAAAACATTTAAATAGTAACTAATGAGACTCAAAAAGTGATAATTCTGTTGTTAATCAGAGTTCAACTCATTTGAAAAACACTTTATGAATTAAAATTTGAATTTTATCATGAATGCATCATGCCCATACAAAGATTTTAAGATTGTCCGAGAAGATAATTGGTCGAGGTACGCATGAATTGACCAAAACACACCTAGTAAAGAGATACGACATTCAATTTTCAAGAAAAACGAAGCATGACCTATTTGATAGTTGATACCATGTGTCAATGCCGATTGTATTAAACACCATTTAAAGGAAAATCATTTGGTGTCATCTCACGCTTTCAACTCAAGTGGGAAAAAAAAAATGGCAAACAAAAAATATCGTTATAGTAAAAAAAACCATTTTTCGTTATTTTTTGAGTATAAAATTTAGTAGAGTAACGATTTTTTTGTCATTTTTCTGTATTTTTTCAACAGGGAATTCGTTATATGGAATTTAAACATAATAACGTGTGAGTATAGAATTTGTGAAAATTTTAATTACTTTAAAATAAAGAAATAAAGTATAAAATTTATTCATCTAATGCTCCAAAGGTAGGATAGAAAGAATAACTTCTTTATGGCGTATCGTACAAAAAAAAAAAAAAAAAACAAAGAAGGAAAAAATCGGTTAAAAGTCATTTTTTAAAAATTCTAATTGGTAAAAAGTTCATTTATATTATTAAATTTTGATTTAGCCCTTTAAATTAAATTTTACTTGTACTTTAGTCCCGCATTGCAGGAATTGTAGAAATATTATAGGGATTGTAGGGAGTGAGTATATTTGGATTTTATATTGAATTCTGTTACATGTAACTAATATTAATTATAATTTTATAATTGTTATTTTTCGCACATATTTTGATATTTTTGGTTACATATACTTTAATTACATGTTACAATTATATATATGTGTGTAATATTTTGTGACGTAACTGAAAAAATATCAATTTTTTTAGTTACATAAAACATGTAAAAAGTTACATATTATTGAAACATGTAACTAAAAAATTAAATTTTTTAATTATATATCAAAGGTATATAATTAAAAAGTTATATATTATTAGAACATATAATTGAAAAATACTAAATTTTTTATTTATATATCAGAAACATATAACTAAAAAGTTACATATAATTAGTTACCTGTTAATTATATGTATTTTGTGATATCTAATAAAAATTTTACACACAAAATTATTATTATAAAAAAAAAAAAATAGTTACCTATAACTAATATAGTAATATTACACACAAAATAGTTACATGTAACTAGCGCGTGGTTATTACGTGTACAAGACTTTCTCCTTTTTAAAACATATGAGACTAAATCAAAAGTTTTTACCTTCTCTATGATTTTTAACCAATTAAAGCTTAAATGTAGGATCTCCAACCCATTGTCCCAAAAAAAAAATTGGCATAATATACATGACGGCTAGTAATAAATTACAATGATTACAATTTTTATTTTATTTTTCGGTTTCCCAAGGTATCCTCACACCACGGTCGACGGAGACTAATCCGCAGAAGCGGGCACCTCTCCCAACAGAGCACTTTCCATACACAACCCCCTAAGGTTCGATTCCTGAAAGTGTTGTTGAAGGAGTTCAAATTTTTTTCACTTGGACCAACTCATGTTAGTACAATCATTACATGATGATAAGCAGATAACGATAAACATAAACAAAATAATATTAAAATAATAAAGAACTCTAAGGTGCAAAAATACTTACTAAAAACTTTCTAAATCCTTTGGTTACCAACGTCTCCAAAACTTTCTATGGGATAAACACACTAATTCTCAATAAGTATTCTTGCCGCTTAGAGTTTATTGTACGTTAAAGCGAGAAAATAGCCACAGAAAACCCTAATGGCATGTTTGGTTGGACGGAATCAAGGCGGAATGAAATCACATTCCATCATCGATTCTTATTCTGTTATTTGGTTTTCCAATAGAATCATTTTTATGATTCCATTGGAATGAAATAAGATGGAATGAGATTTCATTTAAGATTGGATGGAATGGGATTCCAACCCAATAGAATCAACATCTTAAATTATATAATAACCCTTGTATTTAAATTCTTGAAAATTGAGGACAAAAATTAAAAATTAAGAACATAAACAAAAATTAGAAAACATAAATAGAAATTAGAAAACAAAAAATTGGGAATAGAAACAGAAAATTGAGAACAAAAAATTAAGAATAGAAATAGAAAATTGAGAATATAAACTGAAAATTGAAAATAAAAATATAAAATTAGAGAATATAAAATTGAGAACGAAAACTGAAAATTGATAACAAAAAATGAAAATTAAGAACAAAAACAGAAAAATGATTACATAAACTAAAAATTGAGAACAAAAACAGAAATTATAGAATAGAAAATTGAGAACAGAAATTGAAAATTGAGAACGGAAATTGAAAATTGAGAACAAAAACAGAAAATTGATAACATAAATTGAAAATTGAGAACAAAAACAAAAAATTAGAGAACGAAAATTGAAAATTGCGAACAGAAACAAAAATTAGAGAATATAAACTGAAAATTGATAACAGAAACATAAATTAGAGAACAAAAACTTAAAATTGAATGAAATAGTGAAATATAATAAAATAAAAGATGAATGAAATAGTGAAATATAATAAAATTTTGTGATAATGACATAATGAGAATTTTATTATATTTCATCGCATTTCTTCACTCATTTCATATCAACCAAATGAGAGAATGAAATAATGACATAATGAAAATTTTATTATATTTCATTATTCTATTATTTCCTTCATTCCGTACTAACCAAACAAGAGAATCGAATAATGATTCAATTGACAATTTTATTTCATTCTTTATCTCATTTTATTATTTTTTCTATTTTATTCTATCTCATTTTATCTTGTCATGAGCCAGGATAAGAGAAACATGTAAATTAAAAAGAATTGCATTAATGTGGCATATTTAGTTTTGAAGGCGAGAGATTTGACCCTTGAAACTTGATATTTTTATGCATTTTTTGAATATTTGGGCATTGGGACATAATGACGACATATTATTCATGGCCTGGTGAGGTGGTAGATTTCGAAAATATTAACTAAAAATAATTTAAAAATGATTCTTTAATGATTTTTGGACAAATAAAATTTAGACTTAATTAGTATGCCATGTGGACAATTTTGATTGGATGTGATGATGACATATTTTGTATGATGTCATTTTATGATATAAACACGATGTAAATAATTTAAAATTTAATTCTTAAATTATTTCTTAAATCATGATTAAATTTTGGAAAATATTTTTAGAGATCTCAAGATTTTAAAAAAAAAATTCTAAAGATCATGTCATGTGTAAAAAAATCACTGTTACAAAATTTCATAAAATGGTATTTTTATGAGATAAGATTTTTGGACAAATTTTTCTTAGATTTTTTAGAAATAACTTTGAAATATATGATTTCAAATAAATCGAAGTACGCGTAAACTGATTCAAACACGTCTTATGATATAATAATAGGGAAAAAAACATTGATCAACTCTATTTTCTTGTTAAGAGAACTATAATAACAATTGCGGTGACTTTTACACCTATTTTTTGGATATAAATCCTTCAATTTCTTCTTAATTAACTCTTAAGCATCAATTCTTTATGTCGATTGAATGTGGACACTATTTAACTCTTAATTAAAAAAATAATTAAAAGTCGAACCTGTCAAAATTTTATCAAATAATCTACACGTGGCATAGAGTGAGACAAGCTATCCTATGATTTTCCTTGTCTACCCTAAAGTTCGCATTGTTTGTACATAAACCTCCAATATATTATTTATTTTAGATGCAATTACCGAGCAATCCCCCCAAAAATATCAAAACTACCAATTAAATCCGTAATTTTTTCTATGAATCGAGTCGTCCTTATGACATTTTCATGACTAAAATATTCTTATTTAATGCACCACTTTATAACATCATGTAATCAACTCCCTTTAATGCGGAACTAATTTAGGTAACATGTGATCATAAAATGTGGAATAAAAATATTTGTTTTAATCTCAATTCAAACGTAAAACAACAAAATTTTTACACATCAATTATGTGCGAATAATTATTTTTAAAATAAGATATCAATCACATTTTTTGAAACTGTTTATCGTAATGAGAATGAACGTTATATGTAACATTTATTATTTAGACTATATTACATGTAACACGTACTTACGATCATCTCTCTTTATAATATTAGTGTATTGAATGTAACATCTTAACAGATTGTTGAACGTAATATCCTAATAGATTATTGAATCATATTTCATATAAATGTTACATGTAACATCTTATAATTCGCGCAACACTAATGTTGAATGTAACATTTGATATTTGATATCAAATTTTTTTTAGAATTCTAAATTGGAATACATGTGGATGTTATATATAACATTACTTGTGATGTTATTCTGTGTGCCGCGTGATTATTAATTATAATATCCAATTAATGTCATAAAAAACAAAAAAAATATGGAAGTATTATGTTGAATGTAACATGAATGTGAAAACTAAAACTAATGAAAAAAAATGTTGAATTTGATATCGTTTTACATATCTTATTTAGAACGAATCTTAATATATAATTAGATGGTGAAAAAATATTTACAACAATAGTTATTTTGGTTTTAATAAAATGATTTTGTTAAATATGTAAACTCTCAATCCCTATTATCTTACAATATTGTTGTAACGACCCGATTTTTCAAGGTCGTCACGCGGTTTCTCCCTTTGGAGAATTAACACTAAATTCGAACGGTCAATATTTTGTCTCATAAATCGGAGTTTTTTTTTTCAATGCCCCGGCGACAATTACAATTTGTCGATTTTTCGAATCAATTTTACAACAGAATAAATCAATATGATTATTTCGAATTCAAATACAACTACTACTAGAATACAAGTAATTAAGCCAACTCCAAAGATGTGGTTATCTTTCTTTTTCTTATAATTTATTATTATAAATAAGATTTGTACTTTTGAGATCAACATGAACATATATCACATATAACTTATTATTATTATTATTATTATTATAAATGGTCACACACATGCCAACCCCAAAGATGTGGTTATCTTTCTTTTTCTTTTTCTTTTTTCTTTTTTTTTTTTTTTTTTTTTTTTTTTTATTATGCCAACAACGATTTTTTTAATGGTTAAGTTTTAAAAAATTATATTTAACACCCTATAATTATAAAATAATTCATATCAAAACTTATAATATTTTTAAAAATTTAAATTTAATATTTAACTACAAAAATTATAAAGTATATATATACACCACAAACTTACAAAATTATCTAAAAAATATTAAACTTATATAAAATAATATTTTTTAAAAATATAAATTTATTGGATATTACAATTGTCTTGCAAAGAAATCAAATAACATGATTTTTTTTTTTTAATATGAAAACTCTTAATCCCAATAAATTTAGTGAGGATAAATCTGTCAATAAAAAATACGCGGATTTGAATGAAACTATAAATTACTGGTAACTGAGTCCTTTTAATAAATTTTAATCAATAAATTAATTGAAATCTAGTTACCCTAATCTGTTTCGATCAAGCAACTGATTATAAATTTTATGAATTTAATTATGACAAATAATAATCTAGGTACCAATTCGCGACTGCTTTAAACTTTAGGGGTATAATATAAAAATTTCTCCTACTTTCGGCACGTTCGTTCACCGCCCACGGGCCACAAATAAGATATGAAATGACGTGCGTGTATACGTCACGTACCATCAAAGCGCGTCTTATCGTCTGAAGACGTGCGTTAAATTGGTATATCCGTAATTATCTGTCTGTTTCCTTGGTATTTCGGTAAATTCAATATCTTGGTCGGCTATATAAGAAGACCTCGAAGAACCGTTATCGCTACCATCAGTTTTTCGCAACCCGAGGTGAATTTCGAATTTTCGGTTTGTTTTTAGAGAGAGAGAATCGGAAAATGGCGTCAGAAGAGGGACAAGTGATCGGCTGCCACTCCGTCGAGAAGTGGACCGAGCAGCTTGAGAAGGGGAAGGCGACCAAGAAGCTGGTATTTATTCTCGATTTCGAACTCTATGGAGATATTTTTCTAATGTTTTCTTTTGATTAAGTTTAGGTTTAGGATTTTTTTTTCTCTTTTTTTGGGTTTTACCGTAGGGGTTGCGCACCTCTACTAATCATCTCTCCGGACGAAGGGTGCACTCCCTCACATTGTCTTGGCTGAAATTCCAGAATCGTTTCAGCAGAGTTGAACTGACAAGGAAATTGGATACCTTTCATTGTCAACCGGATTAACACCTCTTGGATAGGTTTAGGTTTAGGTTTAATAACTGCTTGTGGCTTGTAGGTTATTAGGATGAGGATTTATGATTTTGGTTGTTTTTTCCTTGCAAATCTAATATGTTACTAAGCTTATTATCAATTATTGCAATAATAGTTCCACCCAGGAGTGCTTGGACCCGCAAACCCGATAATTCTTTTCTTTTCCTGTTTAATTTTTGATTTCTGTTGCAGTTGAGTTGAGTTCATGGTAATTTCTTGTTGATTTCTGACATGCATTTCATCACTTCCTGTAGATCGTGGTAGATTTCACAGCTTCTTGGTGCGGGCCGTGCCGTATGATTGCTCCAATTTTGGCTGACATTGCCAAGAAGATGCCCGAAGTCATATTCCTCAAAGTGGATGTTGATGAGTTGAAGGTACTTCCCCAATTTAGTACTTTTTCCGATCAGTGCACATTTAGATTTTAAAAACTTTTTCTAATTGTGATGGGTTATTTATTGCAGACTGTTGCTGAGGAATTTGCTGTTGAGGCCATGCCTACTTTCATTTTCCTTAAAGAAGGCAAGATAGTGGATAAAGTTGTGGGTGCTAAGAAAGATGAGCTGCAGCTGACTATCACCAAGCATGCTGCTGCTACTACTCACGTTGCTGCTTGAATGTATGTTTTGGAAAGGGGGAGGGAGGGAATGTGACGTTCCGTAGAACTTCCTTTTGTTATATAAAAGTTAGCTACGGATCTAGTAGGGTTTGAATTTCGAAGCTGTATTCTGGTGTTGTGTCTGATGTTGATGTATGAAACCTCTTATGTTTTTATATATTAATGGATTTTGGTTTGTTAAGCCCTTGTTTCCGACATTTTCTATTATGAGAAGCCATTGATTCATAACGATTTAGACTTCCTATGGAGGTTTCATGTTTTGAGAAAAGATGGCGTGTCAGTTTGATCTCGGTTCGTATTTACGGGACAAATCTTGTCCATAGAATTGATTCATCATTCATCACCTTGATATTGAGGGAAGTTTCACCAACTTTGCCGTTATTGTATCTTAGATAGATTGTTTCTCACCATGTTCTTGAGAATGACTAGTTAACTTTTGTGAAACAGATGGTGTGGTCTTCAAATAACTAAGCTGGGAGCTTTCAACAACTCCTGCAATGACTTTTGGTAAGCAGAAAATTGAGCGTTCATAGAATCTTACTAAATCATATTCACTGAAGTGTATAAAAATGTTTAAAAACTGTATAGATATAATTAAGGCTATAAACAGGGGTAAGACTGTGTACATCTGACCTCCCTAGACCTGACCCCGCAATGGTTAGAGTCTTCGTGCACTGGGCTGCCCCCTTTTGTTGTTGACCTGGCGAACCCAAGTAAATTTTAGAAAGTTGAAATTGTGGAGTTCATTCACCATCCGAAAAACCAACTTATTGACAATTTGCATATCGAATTCCGTATTGCAAAATCGAACTGTATTTATGCCGGTTTTCATCCCCATCCACCCTTGAACGTTGTTTTTAGTAGCGTGGTTTGACTGTATTTGCAAATGTTCGTCCTTAGCTGGCTGGACTTTTGAGCTGTGTACTTTGCTGAAGATGATGCTCTCTTTAGAATCTATACCACTTTTACCCACAGAGTTTAAAGAGTGTTCAATCACCTTCAAGCATCCAATTCTCTTCCTTTTTGTCCTCTCCCTCCATAGTGGAACTCAGAATTTTTAAAGCTCCTTATTCTTCCAGAACCCTCGCCAAAAATACATCATTAATAACTACGCATCCTTCTAAGACTCACATAAGTTCCTCCCATAAGTTCCCACTGCTGCTCATCTCTCCAAATTCATATTTCTTCATTGAGCTGCTGCTGGAAAATGGTAAGGGCAATATATGCTGAATTTATATTTGACGAGTGTTTTTCTTCTTTGTTATATATGCTAATGGTTTTTCTTTCCCTTTTTCCAAATTGGTGCCTCAGTTTTCAGAGAATTATGGGAAGAAAACCATATCGGTGGGGCCATGGGGGGGTCAAGACGGATTTCACTGGGACGATGGAGTGCACACCACAGTCAGGCAAATAGAGATTGCTCATGGAGCTGGTATTGACTCCGTTAGGATCGAGTATGATCTAAACGGGGCCTCAGTGCGGTTAGAAAAGCATGGGGGCAGTGGAGGTGCTAAAACTGATAAGGTCACTATTTATACCTTTGTTTAAATCATCTTACTTGCAATTTTTTTTCTTCATCACTTCATGAACTCTATAGGAGCTCTAAAACAGGAGGTTTTGTTTTTTATTTTCTAATAACATGCAGCACATCTTTGTCATATCTTGATTGAAATTGTTCTTAAGCTTTGAATCAATTTCTTGATTGAAATTACATGCGTTCCTTCAAGCCTGGTGTTAATTTTACAACCCTTTCTAAATATTCAATCTTTCACTTAAACCCCGAGACTTCAAATTCTGTCAATTAAGTTCTATTTGTCAATTTTGTTCATTGTTCTTCATTAGGTCCCGGGTTCAAATCTTCGAAACAATCTCCCTGTATACAGGGATAAGGCTGCGTACATCTGAGTCTCCCCAGACGCCGCAATGGCGGGAGCCTTCCTTTCTTTATTCATTGTTCTTCTTTATTCAAATTACACCCCTATAAACCGTAAATTTTGTCAATTAAGTTCTATTTGTCAATTTTATTCATTGCTCTTTTATATTTAAATGGTGTTATTCTTTTACTAATATTTGTTATGTTTCAAGTTTTTCCAATTAAATCCCTCAACTTTAAATTTTGTCAATTAAGTCTCATTTCTCCATTTTTTATCCCTCCCTCTTCTTTATGTTTCTCTCGCTTCCCACCCTATAGTCCCACGATCTCTTACAAGTCCTTGAATCAATTGCCTATCACCATCCCATCTTATCGAACCTACTATGATTCATTAGCCCCATATCTATCTTCTGTATCTCAGAATGTTAAACTGCATGTGTTAATTCAGAGTATTCATTCATGGAGGTTGTGTGTGTGGGTGTGTTTGAGAGAGGTAAGCTTGGTAATATGACTTGCTACACATATTTGAATAATAGGAGTTTAAATTAGATAGATTAGATTATTAAGGTCGACAATCGAAAACTTGAGCCATGATATTAAAAAGCTTAGGTGGCGTTTGGTAACTGTTTCTGTTTCCATTCCAGCAGTGGCATGAGAATGGGATGAGATGGAATGAGAATTTTGTTTTCTTCTTGGGATGAGAATCGCGTTTGGTAACGATAATTTTTTTTTTTGTTTTAAGAAGAGAATTGTGTTTGGTAACGATTTTATCTTTATTTTTATTTTTTTTTCTTCTGTTTTGGCCGAACGGCGGTGGCTTCGGCGCCGGCGACGGCCGGACGGCGGTGGCTCCAGCGCTGGCGACGGCCGGACCGCAATGGCGCCGGAGACGGTCGGACAGCGGTGGCTGGTGGGTGATAGTGGCCGGAAAGTTTCAGGCTGGACGGTGACCGGTGACGGTCTCTGGATATGGCCGGCGGCGGCAGACGGGCGGATGAACAGTGACTGTGTGTTTTGGGAATGAAATGGGAATAATGAGAAATAACTTTTTTTTGTTTCTCATTTCTTAAGAAAAAAGTAGGCACAATTCTCAAATGGGAATGAAATGGAAACGGAAACAAAAATTACCAAACGCTATTCTCAAACAGAATTCCCAAAAATCTAGGAATGGGATGAGAATTTCTGGAATGGAAACGGTTCCCAAACAGAATTCCCAAAAATCTGGGAATGGGATAAGAATTTCTGAAATGGAAACGGTTACCAAACAGGGGCCTTAAATATTAATTGAGAAGCTTGTCATATTTTTCCAAAATGCTGTTATTGCACTTATGTGTAATACGAGGTACTTAACTCTTACAGGTGAATCTCAAATACCCAGAGGAATTTCTTACTTCGATTCATGGATACTATGGTAGCTTGCAGGAATGGGGCCCGGTCTTTGTCCGCTCCCTTACATTTGATAGCAATAAAAGAAGATATGGACCATATGGTATTGAAGAAGGAACGCCTTTCTCTATCCCAAATGCCGGGGCCAAGGTTGTTGGGTTCCATGGCAAGTGTGGTTGGTACCTTGATGCCATTGGAGCTTATATCCAGCCTCTTCATCAACCAGTTCCTTCGAATTCTATGATACATTCTGGAAATTATTTTGCCCATGGGAGAGAGAAATATGAGTACGCGTTAATTCATGGAAATCTTGGCCAAAATTATGATCTTGTTGTTACTCTTAGGCAGAGGGATAACTTCTACAACAATGGTTCTGCACCCATCGGTAGTGTCTCCAGACAAAGTTCAAACTCTCGCGAGTTAGGTCATATGGAGACAATGAACAAGGTATGATCTCTCTCAATTCATTTAGGGTCCAGTTCGTTTAGGGTATGTTGGGTGAAGGATTTTGGAGAAGATTTTATTTTGGTAGTTTTTTCTTTTTCTAAATTCATAAACTGAAAGTTCTTGTTTGGCTACTTCAGAAAGAATTATTTGGAATTTCAAAATGGGATTTAAGGATGGAAAATGACTTCTCCAAATACGCATCCATGTCTTGGTGAAATTACATTAATTAAATTTCAATTTTTAAAATACCCAAACAACCAATTTGCAAAAAATGAGATTTCGAAATTCAAAATTTCAAAATTAAATAATTTTTTTATTCTATGAATTAATCAAATCCCTTATTCAAACGCACTCTTATGGCTTGTCTAGATAAGGTATTTGATTTCGATTAAGGTTTTGTAAATATTTCTTAACAAAAATTCTTGAGAAAAATTTAGAAGTTCCTTCTCGAAATCTTCAAATACTTAACCCAAATGGATTATTAGAACAATTTCTGGTAAGAAAACTAAATTATTTCCAGATTTCTGTTTCTGAACATGGAGTATTGTATTTTGGTTTTCAGATATCTAGTGTTCCTCCCCAAATAGAGAGAGTCCCTTCAAAGACTGTGACAGGTGTTGTCACATATGGACCTTGGGGGGGTGCCGGAGGAACTGTGTTCGATGATGGAATCTACGATGGCATTCGCCAAATCAATTTGTCAAGAAATGTGAGAATTGTTTCAATCAGGGTTTGTTATGAGCAAAATGGTCAACCTATATGGGGAACCAAAAATGGAGGGACTGGAGGGTTCAAAACCGATAAGGTATCTATCCTAAATTGATCCATTTATTCCCTCTATTAGGCCCTGTTTGTTTAATGTTTTTGTTTCCAAATATGGGTACCGATAAACCTGTTTCTTTCCAACTCACAAATATTTAGAACAAATTTCCCATTTATTTAATGCTTTTGTTCCTGTGTTTTTGTTTCTATTATCAGAAAACTTGGAACAGAATCAGAAACATGGCAACAAAACCATCTCTTTCTAGTTTTGTTCCTTGCTTTTTAGAACAAATTTGTGGGGACCAAATAGAAACATCTTTGTCTCCAATATTCGTATCCCAAGTGTTTTGATAAGAGAATAAAATAAAAATTGAAAACAAGAATACTAAACATGTCATTTTGGGGGGGCTTCTTGTTTCTGATCCTGTAGAACGCTGAACAAAAATGGAAAAAAGAAAATGTTTTGCCCTGTTTCTCAACTTTGTATTTCTGTTCTTTTTCGGCTTGTTCAAAACTAATCAAACGCAACCTAATTACCCTTACATATTCAGGTTTTGTCATTTTATCGAACCATATGAATGTTTGACCTAAGCATGATTTGCATTTTTTGTTCATCAACGAGAGGACTAAAAATTTCTATCTTTACAGATAATCTTTGATTACCCGTCGGAGATCTTGACCCATATTACAGGATACTATGGTCCTACGATGATCATGGGACCCAACATCATCAAATCGCTTACTTTCCACACTACAAAGACAAAACACGGACCGTTTGGCGTCGAACAGGGTCAATCATTCTCCACTGACTTGAAACAAGGAATGATCCTTGGATTTCATGGGAGAAAGGGATTATTTCTTGATGCAATCGGTGTTCATGTGGTTGAAGGAAAGGTTGAGTCTAAGTTGGTTTCTCATTCAAACTCCTTCAACCGACAAGATTCTTCTTCCAGTGAAGGAGATGATTCCAAACGGTTCCTTAAGATCGGAAAGAAAGGGCTCATGGAACAGGTACTCACTGCAGATTAACGGTGATGACTTGACTGCTAAAAAAGTTTGAATTTTATAGTGTCTATTTAGTGTTTCTGTTCCCCAAAAATAGTCCTAAAAATCTGTGAACCCAAAAACAAAAAAAAAAAACTCCAATTCCTGTTTCTTTTTTGTTTTTGTTTTCAGGAATGGAAATGAAAAAACTGAAACAAAAATACTAAAGAACATTTGTCTAGTGTGACTGTTCCCAAATTTTCTGTTTCTTCTGGAACAAAAATAAAAATAGGGTTTTTTTTGTTATGGCCCCAAATTTCACGGTCTACCATTCATCCAACCCACTCACTATAGTAAATTTTTTAGAAATGTAAGAATTCTATCAGGAGTTCAAAGTAAGTACTTTTTATAAAAATCATTGTAATTTTTTACATGGAAAATTTGCATTGTCATATAGTACAGTAATTTTGGATTTCTTTAAAAAGTTACTGTAGCGCATTGACAGTATAAGTTGAAATTTTAAATTTGTGGACTGTTCACCACAAGAACTCCATAAAAATATAGGAATAGAAAAAATTAAGCTTATGTTCTGTTATCATAATTTTAGGACAAATTGCTGGGAAATTTTGTGCTTCTAAATGCTACCTAAGAGAAATTGTGAATTGATTGGGTGAAATATTTATTAGGCGGTCCAGAGGGTGGTTCAAGGTCCGTCTCCATGCGGGCCGGGGCCATGGGGTGGGGACGGTGGAAAGCCATGGGATGACGGAGTTTTCACCGGGATTAAGCAGATCATTCTGACAAGAAAAACAGAGGCCATTTGCTCTATAGAGATTGAGTATGATCGAAATGGACAATCTGTTTGGTCCGTCAAACACGGAGGAAATGCCGGAGAAACTCCGATTCGGGTAATAAATCACCCTACTATTACAAGGCCAACTCAAAGTATGGGTGGGTGTTTATGTGGATATGAGTTCTATATTTGTTTTAATCCCACAAAAATGAAAACTTTATTAATGATTTTCAATGGAAAATGGGTTGTGCTTAGTATGTGGTCTTCGAATGAAGATATTTTCGTCATTTAACAATCAAGTTTCTTCTCTCATTTTTTAGGTAAATCTTTGTTAAAAAAAAAAAAAAATGTTTTAGATTTAATAGAGTAATGGAAGACGAAAATTTATGTGTTGAACATAACCCATTATCCATAAAAAAAACATTAAAAACACTTTCAATTTTACAGGATTGAAACAAATGCAAAATTTAGATGGCGTTTGTTTAGTTTTCTCTGTTCCCAAAAAATTTGAAACAAAAACAGAAATATGGAAACAAAAACAAAATTACGGGAAAAAAATTGGGTTTTGTTCGGTTTCCCCAATTTTTAGAACAAATTTCCGGGGAAAAAACAAAAACACAAAAAAATAAAATAAAATTAATCATATTTATGTTTCTTTTCCAAATTTTCCGGGAACAAAAAACACTAAACAAACGCCACCTTAAGGACCAAATGTGCAATTCGGTAAACCCCGAAATAAACATTAAACTCGTACTTTAGGGACCAAAATATAATTTTCAACATTTTTTTTGTTGGATTTTCAGGTAAAATTGGAGTACCCTCATGAGGTGGTTACTTGCATAAGTGGACACTATGGTCCTTTGAATAAGTCTGGGGAGGGGACCAATGTCATCAAATCTCTAACGTTTCACACGAGCAGAAGAAAATGTGGTCCGTTTGGAGACGAGGTTGGAACGTTTTTCACGTCGACCACGGCCGAAGGAAAGGTTGTCGGCTTCCATGGGAGGAGCGGTTTCTACTTGGACGCCATTGGCGTCCACATGCAACACTGGTTTGGAAATCAAAGAAAGCCATCTTCCTTCATGAAGTTTTTCTCTTAAAAAAACATAATATATATATATATATATATATATATATATATTGTACTTGGTCGATGTGGGAGAGTGCTTAATATTGTCTAGGGTAGTGATTCGTTAAGGCGCGCGTAACTTGGTTTAGACAAAAGAAATAATGTCTTATGGGAGAGTCATTCATATAGTGCGAGAATAAATGTAAGACATGACTTCTCTCTTGTAGAAATAAGGTATTGTTTGGTTGTATGAAATTGGAATTAGAAATAACCGGATGGAAAATTTCAAGTTTTATATGCACGTAAAGATATTTAAATATTGAAGGTCAATGGGGTCAAGTTGTTAATTTCAAATTGATTATGGTGTAATTAGGAATATTTTCTTGAATTGTGTTTGATGTTACCAATAAATGGTAGCACGTTGAAAATATACTGAGGCTGGATATCGGTGAAGAACTTTCGGCGTGAGAGTAAGTATTTTTGAAGAGGAAAATATAAGACTAGTTATGAATTCGAAAATAATCTGTATCTTACGTCACGCGAACATGAGTTTATATATTATTTCATATGGCGAGAATAGAGAGAGAGAGACTGTGATCGTGATTTTGTTATCAGTGCAATCATGGTTCTGTTATTCCCGCGTCCCGTTGCCTAGAAAGAGAGAGATTTAGACTCTCGGTATGTGAATATTCTAGCAATATCAGCGTGACATTCTTCCTAACGAACTCCTCGCTCGACTCTTCTCTTAGACCCAACTCATGAGTAGATCCTGAGTTTCGAAGACGTTATGGGCTTCCTCCGGGGGTTCCGTTCTCTCTTACGGGCCTAGGCCCAACAGTGATGGCGGATCCGGGTCTTCTTGGCCTATGGATGTCCGGGATCTTTGGGCTCTTCCATTGCAAGGCCCATGACTAAATCCACCACCATGACTGTTAAATTTGTAATGTTAAAAATGAGGAATATTTACTAACTCTTAAAAATTTAAAACAAAATTTTCTTTCATAACCTCTATTTTAAAATGAAATAATTTTTCACACCCACGCAAATAAAATATTGTTTTAAACTTCTATTTAAATATATATATATATATACACACACACACGTGAACTCCTACTAATATATAAAATGAACAAATTAAATTTGTGTATATAAAATAACAATAATTTTGAAATGATAATTATATTGGTACTTTTGAATAAGCTTAATTTTAGTAGTTCTTATAAATATATTTTTTTGATTTTCAGGATTGGTCAAAAAAAATTGTTTAAAAAAACCATCACCTATAGAAAATATAGAAAAAGATAATTAATCTCATTAATTAGGTAATGATTTGGTTTCCAAAATTAAACACAAAAATCACCTAAAGAAAATATATAAAAAGTTATCTATTCTTATTAATTAGTTGGCAAAAGCTTTCCTTCTTATGTAATTAAAAACGATATTTATACAAATTACTCTCTCTCTCTAGATCTCTCTCTTCTTCAACTTCTTCTTCCTCAAGCTTTCGTAAAGCTTCCTGAATAGCAGAGCTTCTCTAATGGATCCCCACATGAATCCTTATAAGGTATTTACATGCATAAATATACATACATACATATATCTATATATTCACGTATTAACTGTAGTGTTTTAACTTCTACAGCAGACACGGCGACCGCGGCCGCCGCCGGCGTTCTACGAAGAATACGGTCATTCTCGTGGATACGGTCAGGACATGGGCCGGGCCTACATTGAACGAATGTCTCGGAATGGCCGGTTAGAGAGCATAGAATTCCACAATACGAGGAAACTGAGATTCAACTTCAGGGATCGGATATACGAACATGACGAATATTATGGGTCTGGCCCTCCGCCTCCGCCGCCGCCTATGAACATGCCTCCAGGGCCACCGCCGTCGAATCCACCTGCTGCAAATGAGCAAATGAATGTAGAGTCACCACCGCGGCCATCAGAGTGCCACGGCGGTCCGCCACCACCCCCACCACCGCCCGGTGGAGGTTACCCTTATGGTTATTACAATGGTGATTACCCCAATGATTGCAGTGTTATGTGAGAGCTCCTCGGACTCTTATTTCCCTTTCCCAAAATATATTAATTTGTTTACGTATTTTTATTTTTTCATTTTTTTCATTTTTTTGTCATTTTATTTTTTAATATCATTATTAACGATATCACTATAGTCAAATAATCAGCGCATCATTTTATATATTGACTAGTTTTAGATCGATGAAAAAATTATAATAAATTTTTAATATTAAAACAGAAAATATACAAATATCATTTAGTTATTTTACTAGTAATATCCAAGAATAGATGCATAATTTTAATGAGTCATGACGTTTTATAAAATACCAAATACAATTATACTATTAAAAATTACATAAATAATCATAAAAATGAAATAATATTTGTGTAAATTAATTTTTACTAATATACTATAAAATAACAAACAACTAAATATAAATTAGGATTAATTTTATTAATTTTTACAAGTTAATAAATTCAATTTAATTAATTTTTATCGTATTTATTTTTATTTTAGATGAAAATAAATTAACTAAAATAAAAAGGAGACAAATTTGAGTGGGATAAATATATAAAAAAACAAAAATAAAAATATAAGAATTCATCAAAAAACTTGAAAAATGTATTTTCTAACCTCATTAAAATTTTCTCTCATTCCACTTTTAATTATTAGTATTAGATTTTGTATTAAAAATTTATCAGTTATTTTGGCGTGGAAAAATATTTTTTCTTTATATCTATCCCTTTTTTTTTATATTACCCATATTTTTTCTTTATTTATAATTTTAATTAATATATTATGTAATACCTTATCTAAGAAAATCAAATTAAAAAATCCAGAATCCATCAAAATGCCATTAATTTTTTTATATTCCTAAAATCCATGGGAATCATAATTAAAGTCACGATTTAAGATTATTTGACAAAAATAGAGATTAAAATAGCTTAATGATTTTTTGGAGATTAAAATACATTAAATGCTTGCCTTTTATGCCTAAATTCGGTATAATATTAGGCAATTTGTCAGCTTGTAGCCTAAATAATGGCATTCAAAATGGCCGTCAGTATGGTGTCTCTCTCTCCTCTTTCATACTTCTAAATTATTGATTGGGTTGGTATGTAAAACTAGTAGACACCTCGAGTATGGTCCAGTCAGACGATAGAGGGATCTTTTTGTTGGAGTTGAAGTTGTTGAGTCGGATGCGGGGTTAAAAAGTCCTCGAGTGAGTTGGAATGGTCAACTTGAAGGGTTGACTTGTTGAAGTCCAAAGTCATGCTCCTACGTGACTTGTATCTACATATGTAATCTGGTCGGGGGTTTCCCGAAAAACCCCTCCGGCTTGAGAGTAAGATCTCGGGGGGAAATAATTCAATATACTTTAATTTAGAGAAGCCAGTAGGCCTTTTTCTCATGTCTGTGGAGAACCTGTTAGCGATAGTGGACACGGAGCCGGGGCCCAGATGCTGACTCAGTGAAGCCTAAAAATACCCTTATCAGTAACCCCCCTAGCCCTGGGCGGCGTGAGAAGCGAGATGGTCAGGGATATTAATTTCTGACTAAAACGAGCGTCCTGAGTTGTGATCGACATTTTTCCAGGAGTTAACTTTTTCTAGGGAGAGAATTCGGGATAAGCCCCCATACAGTCGGGGTCCAGGGTCAGGTAGCATAGTAGGACGACTGCGAATTTCTTTGATTTTTTGGGCGACAATTTTTCAACAGTTGATTTTTTCTTAGGAGCTAATTTGAAATAGGCCCCCATACGGCCGAGGGCTGGGGTCAGGTAGTATAGTCGGGCGACCTTGAAGTTCTTCGATTTTTAGGACGACACTTGTTCAACGTGAACAAGTCCTTAGCCCGGACTAGCCTGCAACGTGGAGAAACTATAGGTGTGCCCCAAGAAAGTGCGCGCCACGGACGGGTAAGGGCGAAGTGGTGCACCCCCTAGGGGTGTCGGGTGCACGTGGTGGTCTACCGTCCATTTGGGGGTGCGCCGGCCGTCGTTGGGCCGAGGGCGCTAGCCTGATCGAGACCAGTATTTGTTGGCCCATATGGGGCCAATTATGCTGGGGGCCAGCACCCCAATGAGGGGGCCAACTATGCTGGGGGCCAGCACCCCAATGAGGGGGCCGACCTCGTGGGGTGTTGCCCCCTTTTTTAATTAGGGGGACAACTTTGCTCCCCTTAAAATTTATTTATTTATTATTATTATTATTATTTTTTTTTTTTACCCTTGTGAGGGTTGCCCCCCTCATCTTACTTCTAGCTTTTAAGAATGTTGATCTTTGATACTTAGGAGGATTTTTCTCCTTGCACTATTTTGTGGGGAATTTTTTGTGCACGGTATTCTCTGCTGCTATTCTCTCAACGGACGAGGCCTGAGGGGAGAGCGTATTGAGCACGTCAAGGTGTTGTTCATCTAGAACTCTACTCGATACATTTGGAGAAGACACTTATCTGCGCCCTACTGGCTAGAGATAGCGCGACAGGGCGGTGGACATAAGATAAGATGATGTCGGCTAGAGAAAATGAGGCGAAACTTTTGGACGACGGTCCTGGATGGTGTTTTTGGAGAAGGTCGTCGTCTGGACTGTTGGTGAGGAGTAGCAATGCAGGGCGGTGCCTGTCGCCATCTGGACCATGCTGGTTAGGAGTAGCGCGACAAGGTAGTACCAGTTGAAAATATCTAAAAAAGATTTCGAAATTATTTTGAAAATATCTAAAAAATATCCCAAAAATATCTCGAAAATATCCCAAAAATATCTCAAAAATATCCCGAAAATATCTAAAAAATATCTCGAAAATATCCCGAAAATATCTAAAAAATATCCTGAAAATATCTCGAAAATATCTCGAATTTAATGCAGGTGGCGCGCAAGTGCGTAAGCTTCTGATCGGTAGAGTTACTTCAGAGTTTACCCCTTCCTTTTGACGTTTTTGCCAATTTGGTTTCTGCTTGGACGCGTTTTCAAAGTTGTAAAATTTCATTTTTTTTAAAAAAAAGCTTATCGTCTCTACCTAGGACCATAGACCACTAGCCCTCCAGTCCGGGACACACGAGTTGACTATAAGAAAATCATGTCGTGGACTTAGGATGAGGGTTTTCCAGGGTGCCTAGTCATCTCGATCCATAGGGGCACAACGCGGCGGTTGTTCCCCCATAATTGGTCATCGGGGAGTTGTCCGTAGTCAAGTTCATTTAAGAACTCTTTCAGATTATCTCCATTTAGTCCATACAGGAGTATCTTCCTCTCTAGAACGCCGGACTTACAGTCGACTGGTGAGGAAAGGTACTTAGCTACAGGCCCTCAGACTTGATCAATGCCCTGCCCTTGGTGGACAACCTTGGTCTTTTCCTGGGTACGGACTATTGACCTTCGGAGAGGGTCTGGTTGTTACCCTTGACGCTGAGCACCGGGATGAGACTTGTGGACAGTCACTCATGACGCCGGAGCTAAGATGCGACTTAGGTGGTCGGGATGCAACCGTGAAGAATCACTCGCGACATAGGGAGCCGGGATGCGGATCTGGTGAATCATCTACGACTTAGGGGGTTGAAATGCAACTGTGGAGAATCATCCACGACGCCGAGAGCTGAGTTGCGACTCGGGGGTCGGAATGCCACTAAGGAAAATCACTCGCGACGCCAAGAGCAAGGATGTTGATTTGGAGAATCATTCACAATTCAGAGAGTCGGAATGTAGCTGTAGAGAATCATCCGTGACACCGAGAACTGGGATGCGACTCAAGAGAATCACTCGCAACGCCGAGAGTCGGGATGCTGATCTGGAGAATCATCCGCAACTCAGGGTATCGAAATGCTGCTGAGGAAAATCACTCGCGACGCTAGGAGCCGGGATGCGACTCATAGGGTCAGAATGACGTTGTTGGAGGTAGACTGGAGAGCGCTCGCATCCGCCTCAAGTGGGCCAAAGAACTGCGCATCTCCGCATTTAACCCTCACTCGGAGATAGGCTAAAGGGCGCTCGTCTTCGCCTCTGGTGGGGCAGATGACTTCTCGTCTCTGCCTTTAAGTCGCATGCGCACAATTGGCTGCTCCTCAGACACCGTGAGGGCAGCTAGTAGGCCCCCTCCTACCCACGACGGGCCCTCACGTTGGTTCTTGCTACGTGGTTGAGAGCTAAGCCCAAGGGTAACCTTGGTCAGTTCCTGGTACCATGTCTTCGTGGAGAAGAGGATCTTGACGTAGTTGGGGGGGTCCCTCTCCAGTCATGCAGGAGATGGAAGGTGGTCCCCGGGAGTGCAGCCCTTCGAAGATTTCACACGGGAGGTCACTCCTCGGGCCCTACGGTCTGGAGAGCTGGTCTCCCTTGGACAGGGGTCAGCGGCAAGCGCACGAGGAGAAGCTGCATACACGACTTGAACTCTTGTGTTTGGCGTTCAAGGATATCAACCAGATATGCCTCCACATCTCCCAAGGTTTGTCCCGCAACCCCAGGTGGTAGAGTGGATGGTCCTGGTTGGTCTTGGGGGGGGGGGGCAGTTATCCTCATTGGTGGGAGCTGGGGGGTGTGCCCTTGGATTTTTCGACATGTCCTCTGATTCTTCTGTTTTGTGACTATCTGACTAGACCTTGTGATCACCCAGGCTCAGTTGAGCAGGGAGCAATGATCAAGGGAAGGCCTTTTGCACGTTTCCCCTAGACAGCCCCAAATTATTGGTGCATAAAACTAGTATATACCTCGAGTATGGTCCAGTCAGACGATAGGGGGGTCCTTTTGTTGGAGTTGGAGTTGTTGAGCCGGACGTGAGGTTGTAAAGTCCTCAAGTGAGTTAGAATGGTCAACCTGAAGGGCTGACTTGCTAAAGTCTAAAGTCCTACTCTTCAGTGACCTGTATCTGCACACATAACCTGGCTGGAGATTTTTTAGAAAGTTCCCCCAGCGTGAGAGTAAGATTTCGGGGAGAAAGAATTCAATATGCTTTAATTTAGAAAAATAAACATTAAGGTTTGTTTCAAGTATTAAATACTGAAATTCACATCACATTATGGCGTTGATTTATTCTAGTATTTATAGAATTGGAATTACATAGTAAAATTGCATATTAATAGACTTGGGCTTTTGGCCCTATTTGGAGAAGTTCGTGGGCCTTTTGTTATGCCTATGAAGAAACTGTTGGCGATAGTAGACATGGGGCCGGGGCCTAGATGCTGACTCAGTGAAGTCTAAAAATATCCTCATCAGATTGTTTTTACACACAAATTTGCTAAATCAAATGGAACTTTAATTTTCATTTATTGGCTAAATGATTTTATTTATTTATTTTAATTTTTTATGGAATGGAGGAATTGTGTGTGTTGAGTTATAATGGATTTACCCGGTAGTAGTCTAGTTGATAATAAGATGAATCATTTTTTTTGGCAACCAAAGTTCGACTCTTTTGGAGAGTACTCCATGAACTAAATTTTGAATGCATCAGGTCGATATGGTGGAATATGCGTAAACTGATCCGCAGACACCGAAAGAAACCAAAAAAAAAAGCGTGATAAAGAGTTTAGCCCAATATTTTAGAGAGATTCAACAAATCTGTATCGTTAAAGGTATTCTTATCATCTTAATTAAGGCTAGCCTTTGGACAAGGCGATCATAGTGACTGTTTAAGACCTCTAAATTTTGAAGTCTTTTAAATTGACCCCTATATATACATACAAAAAATATTGATATTGTTATTTTACATCTAATTAATTTCTTATGGAAGGTGAATTATTTATATAGTTTGATATATCGAATTCTCAATTTTGAGTTGATTGTGGTGAAACAACTAAATATTTTTAGGAAATGTATATTTTAAACTCTCTAATTATTGACAGATTTCTAAATGATAATCCCTCTCCGTTTGAGCGTTTTATTTTAAACCCTTTATATATCAACAAGTTTTTATTTGGTCCTTTTGTCAAAAAAATTGTTCAAATTAACAGAATTTTGAGTTCAAAATTATCATTTTACATTTTTTCATTATTTTTTCTTTTTCTTTTTCTTCATTTCTCTCTCTCTCTTCCGCTCAACTCTCTCTCTCTCCTCCTCCTTCCCTCTTCCCCCCTCCCTTCCTCTCCCATCCTCCCTCTCCTCGCCGGGACCACCTCGTAACGGGGGGTGGTTCCGGCGGAGAGAGAGAAGAAAATAATTAAAAAATTTAAAATATGTAAATACTACTTTGTCCATCTATTTTGTTAGTTTTGACGATTTTCTTGACAGAAGGACCAAATAAAAACGTATTAATACATAGAAGGTTTAAAATGAAACGCTCAAACGAAGAAGGACTATTTAGAAATCTATCAATGGTTAGAGAGTTTAAAATGTATTTTTTCAATATTTTTTGGTCAGATCTCACAGGGGACTATGGGTGGTTATGAGTCGGGCTCTGAATAGGGTATTATAAAAATTTATTAGGCACGAGACCCAACCAGGCCCGGCCCTGGCCCTATCATTGGGCCGTATGACCATACCCTAGCCCGCTCAAGTGTAAAATATTTCAAACTCAAGTCTGGCGCTATAAATTTTTTGTAATTTAAAAAATAATCACTAAAATATTAAACAAAAATGGTAATGCCCAATTCAGTCCCTAAAAACGAACGGGTCTAAACTTAAATATTGAGGTCTTAGTTCTGTCCATGGACTTAAACATCAAGTCAAAACCCTAAAAAATAACCCCGGGGACCATCATTCATGAAGAGAGTGCCCATTATACCCCCAATAATTGGAACAATATCTTGGGCCTAGATTTTATTCCTGTGGCTGTAACCTAATACCGAAGTTGCAAGCAAACAACCATCTTTATGCATATTTTCAATTGGGATTTGGTAATTAAAGCCAAAACCTCATATCCTCTTCCCATAAATAACTATCACTCATCACCCACCTGTCCACTGCATTATTATTATTATTTTATTTTTTTATACCACGGGTGTCCATCACGCACACAGAGTGTGAGACTAATCTCGTTCGGAATGAGTGACTATCCCTTCTAACAAGTGTTTTTCCTCAAACTCGAACTTCTTATTTTGCAGAGGTCGCTCAATTGTTTTAACTCAGACGGATTTTACCAGTTGAGTTACACTATGTTGGTTCATGTCCACTGTATATATAGATATAGACACACATATATCCTTCATTTAATATTAAATATATATAAAAAATATATATATACATATAAGAGACGAATCAAATCCAAGAAATAATTGGTGTTGGCTGACAGTAGCAGATTCTCTCCTTCATGAACCAAAACAAAAGTAATCTCAGGCTTCTGTCTCCAAAGTTCTACTTTTGTAGGACCCAGTTGCCTGCTCCTCCTACCCTCCAACCAAGAGAGAGAGAGAGTTTAATGAATGTGAAAAGAAATATATTACAGACAAATGGTGTAATGATACTGATAGAGAAAAGATGGAACAAAAACATGCACAGAATGCATGTAGTGGGAAACTTATGAGGTTGTTGGGGTAAGGAATCTATCCACACCAGCAGCCAAAAGATCTTTGCCCTACTTCTTTTACTATATAAATACAAAGTTAATTCTGAAAAGAAAAAGTTATTCCGATTGGTCAGAGAAAATGCTCGGTTATTTATCAATTAGGGTTTGATTTTTTTGAAAAATACTTCAGAATTAAAATCTTGAATTTAATCCTTAATGTATCAGGCTGATGTGAGAGAAGACGTATTTAATATCGTTTGGGAAAGTGATTAATTAAAATGCGCCTAAACTGATTCCGACACACCTTAATATTTCAATTTTTCTTTTTCTTATTATAATAATTTCTTAATTGAAGAAGCAAAAGAACAAACATGCTTTATGGAGCGACATAATTAGTGTCTTAATCTTTACAGCTGAAAAAACTACACAAAAGAAAGTATAACCTTAAGTACTTAATTAAGGTGTGGTAAGCCGATATTTGGAGTAGGGATTATTAGATCTTCACACTACTTTATGACAGATTTTATGGCCGAATGTTTGGCCCTTTAATTATGATTTTTTATTTTTATTTTTTACTTTTCGTCTCTAAAGTATGTGATGAATAAAAAAATTTGTTAATGATTTCAAATAAAAAAATGGGTTGTGCTCGTGACTTTCAAGTGGGATGTTTTTGTTCAAATTTAAGACGTTTTTTGCTAACCATTCCATAATAACGATTCAAATTTATCTCTCATTTTTTTAGACGAATTATTATTAGAAAAAAAAAATAGATTTAATTGAGTGATGGAATGACGAATCTTATTATAATATTAAAAGTGGAAGATAATACTTTGAAATGCATGAGAGTTAAGTATTAATCATCTCTTAAATCCTATTAAAATGTGAAATGGATGGCTAAGATTAATTCCTTCCACCATTAATATTCTATTAATTTTATTAATGTGAAATGGATGGCTATAAATTTGTCAAAGTCAAATTTGAATTTATACTTCATATCAAAACTTAAATTCCACATTATATGTGGCAAAAATTGTGATTGGTCTTCCATAAAAAAATATTTTTTTTATTAAACCTATTAGTTTTGTGTTTCTATTCCCATGTTTCTATTTTTGTTCCTTGAAAAACTTGAGCCGAAAAAGAAATTTATGTTCGTAATATCTTATTTAAAATAAGTTAATATTTTTTAGTTGTAATTTTGAAAAAAAAAAAATTGTTGATATAATTTTGAAAATAAAAAATAAAAAATCGTTTGTGGGTGTATAAAAATATTTATAATTAATTTTTTGTTTATGGATATATAAAGATTTATATATTTATATTTTTGTTTGTGTTCATATAGCCGTTTATATAATTAAGTAATAGAATGATCAATATATATTCATTAGAAGACCACGTGCGCAATGTAATTTTATGTTTCATAAAAATCATTAACTCTCACCCACCAAAAGTTTGGGGGGCAAAAATATAATTTTCCTTTAACTGAAGTACTTGCAAAACAAATAACAAATGTAGTATTGTACTACGACAACGTCATCCAACAAAATCATTGCCGATTTCTTTCTCATATATATTTTGGATGAATCCTCGAAAAATCTTAGGAAAAGTTTCATAACAATGATTCAGACGTGTTTCCATTATTCAAATAAATCGTTGTTAGAAAAAAAATAAAAATTTAAATTTAGTTAAATGATGAGATAATGAAAACATTTAACATGGTACTTCCAATTTTTGTAATTTTCTATTACATTGGATATTATATTCAATAATCACGGGACATACAGAATAACATCATAATTAATGTTATATATAACATCCGAATGTATCCCAATTTAGAATTTCCAAAAAAAATATTGATATCAAATGTTACATTCAATATTAGTGTCACGCGAACTATAAGATGTTACATGTAATACTTACATGAAGTATGATTCAACAATTTGCTAAGATATTACATTCAACAATCTGTTAACATGTTACATTCAAGACACTAAGGGCATGTTTGATAAAAAAAATTAAGTACTTAAAACTGATTATATTAAGTACTTAATTAATTAAGTTTGTTTGATAAATGTAATTAATATCACTTAATTAATTAAGTTAACTTAAAAATTAAGTCAAAATATGAATAAAAAATTAAGTCAAAATCTCTTCACTTATTTTATTTTGCTTAATGCATTCCATTATTTCCCACTTAAAAAAAAATTATATTTTAACCATTTTACCCTTGATCCCCTACGAGGGTTTAATTAAAATTATGATTAATGAGAATTGAATTAATTTTGGATTATTTTATAGTTTTAATTTTATTTTATATTTAAATTATTGTTATAATTTAATTTAAGTAATCAAACTACATAAAAAATACATAATATTTACATATTTTTAGTTTTTAGGTTAATTTCTACTTTTAATTTTAATATAATTTTTTTTTTTAAAAATGGCACCTTGATTTTATTGTTTTGTTCTCAATTTTTTTATTTTTTTATTTTTTTTTCACATTATCTTAATTCAAAGGTAGTTATGCAAATTAAACAATTTTTAGCATACAAATTTTATACTTATCAAACAAATAAAAAAAATTCAGCACTTTATTTTCAGCACAATTTTATCAAACAACCTTCTTAAATTTTCAGCACTTAAAATTTCAGCACTTAATTTTCAGCAATTAAAAATTAAGTTGTTATCAAACAAGTCCTAACACTTTAAAGAGAGAAGATCGTAAATACATATTACATATAACGCGATCTAAATAATAAATATTACATGTAGCATTCTTACTCGTTATGATAAACAACTCCAAAAAATATGATTGGTGTCTCATTTTAAAAAGAATTATTTGCACATAATTGATGTGTAAAAATTTTGTTGTTTCACGTTCGGATTGAGATTAAAACAAACATTTTTGTTCCACCTTTTATGATCGCATGTTAACTAAATTAGTTCTGCATTAGGGAGAGTTAATTACATGATATTATGAAGTGGTGCATTAAATAGGGGCATTTTAGTTACGAAAATGCTATAAGGATCGCTTTGTTTACAGAAAAAATTGCAGGTTTAATTAGTAGTTTTGATATCTTTTTGGGATTGCTTGGTAAGCGCCTCTAGATTATTTTACGACTAGTATTAAAAAACAAAAGTTACAAATATTGAAAAAACCCTCGAGGAGCTTATTTACTTATTGATTCACTATTGTTCGAAAATAAATATGAATAAAAACATTAATATTTTTTAGAGTTTGACATTAATTATTTTCTAGGCTATATTTTATTTTTATTTAGTTTTGTTACACTTTCATAAAATATATTATATATAAAATTAATATATATTAATATTCTTTTCTAGACCCTCATAATATACGGGTTCTAAAACTAGTTTCCATTAAAGAAGGTAATGTGCTAAACACAACTAATTTCTCTATAAAAAATCATTAACAACCTTTTAAAACTTTGCCACGTGTTAAATTTCAGTCCCACTCAGTCCCACGTCACTAACAAAGTATAGCTCAAGTGATCAAACACACTTAAGTTAAAGCAATTGAAGAACCTCTACAAGGTTAGGGATTAAAACCTAAGAAAAAACACTTGTTAAAATAGACAACCATGCACCCCGAACGAGTTAATCTTTCACCCTATGTTAATAGGGAGACACTCGTCGTCCATTAGTGATTTCTCCATTGAACACATTTTAAATTACAAATAAATGCACTAATGCACTCATACAAACATTCTAGAAAAAAGAGACGTCCTGGTTCTATTAAATTTCACTTTACACTCAATGCATTGTTTTTTACTAAACGCGAAAGTTCAAGGAAGGACAAGATAAGTAGTTAATGATGATGAAGTAAGATGTAGTCAAATAAAACATAAATGGAGGTTGGCGTGTCTCACATTAATTTCACAATTTGTATTAATTTATTATCAATACATTTAAAACCCAATACTACCAGTTAATGTGGGTTTCTACCTTCTTCACTAAGATCACTATAAAAATATTTTTTAAATTGAAGTAAATTAAATATTACAAAAAGTTTTTTTGTTATGTTTATAAATTTATTTCACTTTTGACTTTTGAGTGTGTCAAAACCGCTGTATAATTCAAAGAAACTATTTCACTTGACAATTTTACATTCTATAATTACAAAATTGAACGCTCCTAACATAATACATGTTTTAAGAAGAGAGATGAGCACATTATCGCATTTAAGAGTGGACTGAGAAATATTTCATCATTGCTAATTTTATCCTTAAACAACTCCATCTTCTCGCCTCTTAGATCTCTCCAACACGTCCTCGCATGACTACTTATCTTAAAATCTCGTTTCCACTGTTGAAACTTCAAATTGGTTACCATCAATGTTGGTTGGGTAGCAATACTCTCTCTAGGTATGATCTTACAATTCTTACATAATAAGAGATCCCTCGTTCATGTAAGGACAAAATCTATTTGGTAATTCCTATCTTCACTCTTAAATGTGAACCCTCCTAACATAATATTGAAACCAAATAGTGTCGGCCCTAATAGAATAGAGGTTTGACGCGAAATTTCAAAATGGGGCCCTTTAACGTTTATTTTTAAAAAATTATAATTTTTTTTTTATAAATTTTAAATATATTAAAAATAATTTGTTGGTGTATAAAATTAGTACACACCTCGAATATGGTCCGATCAGGTGACAGATGTCTTTTTATTGAGGTGGAGTAGACGGTTGAAAATTTTTCACGTGAGTTATATTGTGTCCTCGGAGGGCTGACCAACTGTTTCCAGAGTTCTGTTCCTCAAGAAGTGGTACTTGCAGGCTCAAATCGGGATTTATCCTTGTGAATCCCCTCTGGCATGAGAATAAGAGCTAAGAGAGAAAATGTACAAAAATGCGCTAAGTAAGCAAGTGAACTCAATGCATGTACGTAATATAAAGCGTACCGGGCTTGCACAACCTCTGGTATATATAGGCGTTGGAGATGATTAGTCGGGCCTAAACATAATTAATTAGGTGAAATCATGTGTTTAGCCGATAATTCGGGGTGTTTAGGAGATAATCACTAGGCGTGGGCTTTTTGGCCCATTTGGCAAAGCCCGCGAGCCTCTGCTAGGCCCGTGTTGGTGAGCTGGTGGAGGAGAGTGAAAATCCGTGGAGTCCTGGAGGAAAAGCGAGTTGGAATGAGAAATCGGTCGAGCTGAACGGCTAAGTCCCTGAAGTTGACCGTCTAGGGCACGGCGCAGAGTTTAGGGCGACACGTCCCTACGGGGCACCTTTTGCTCCTCCCTGGGTACAAAGGAGATTCCAGGGAGGAGTCATAGTCGATATATGTTCCAACGTGACACTGCGGATTTCAAAATGCGTCCATGTCACTATGAGGATAGACACATAGTTGGGTCCCAGGTGTTGACTCAATGATACCTGGAAATATCCTTATCATAATTAATATAGTGATTGAACAAAATTGAGATATATATGGAGTCAATTTTAAGGTGAGCTTAAAATTTATGGAGCCAAAGCGACTGCTTCGATGACTTTTGGGCAAGGGCCCCCTCTAGAACCAAAGTCATAGAAGTTCGATTATTTTCTCGAGTATTTAAATTATTTGTGCAAATTGAGAGTCGCATTTAAGAACGGATATTAAAATCTTGTTCCACATTGATCATGTTAATGTATTATATGGGTTTGACCCACGTGGCCCATTAAGGCAAAATTCTAACCCCTACTTTCCATATAAATATGTGTATATCGTTGTATTATAATTGTATCACTTTTCATAATATCAATTCATGATTCTTTTTTCATTTCTCAATTATCTTAACAGATCAATTCTTAGATAATTTTTTACTTTTTTTTTTTTGGGTAACAAACAGTTGGAAAGGAATTTTTGAAAACCGCACAATAGATAAAGTTTATACTAGAAATTTTGGTGGGTGGTGGATGTAATAATAATATTGAAAAGCCACCGTTGATTTGTAAGAAAAGGGTGAAATGAGGTTGTTAGGTAAGTGATTATTTTGTTGCAATCCATTATTGAATGTTCCCTACTCAAAATTGACGCGCGTATATGCCACTTTGGTCAACCCCATTGCTAGCCAACCAAATCAACTTTCTTCTTCATCTCCACTAATTTTATTCAAATATTTTACTAGGTTTGAATGTCAATAAACAAATATATATATATAAGCACCACTGAAGAGAAAATCGTTTGAATGTCCCTGGACTTGACCGTCTAGAGCACGGCGAAGAGAAAATTGTTTACGATAGTTTGGACATGTGTATAGAAAGCCCATAGAAACACCAGTGAAAAAATGTGATTTAATTTAAATTTAGACTTAAAAAGACGTTGAACGAGACTATTAGAAATGATTTGGCGACATTAAATCTGACGGAGGGGATAACTATTGATCAATCTCTATAGTGTAAATTGATTCATGTAGCCGACTTTATATAAGTGGGATAAAAATTTAGTTATTATTGTTGTTGTATATATAATTAGAATTAATTCAAACATAATAAATATATGAGATTGAATTATAAAAATTTGATAAAAAAATCATCTAAAAAATTTATACATTAAATTCTAAACAGATAAAATAAATTATATTTTATATTTTTAAAATTTTATATTCATATTTAGATAATTTTTAATTATTTATTATCATTTTACACGACAATCCCATATGTATATATATATATATATTACTACTATAATTTCGTTTAGTTTTTTTTTTTTTCAATTTTTGAACTAGAATTTTTAACAATAACTAATTTTATAAAATGATTGGTGATTGATTAAAAAATTAAAAATACTTAAATTAAATAAAAGCTTATATTAACATTATTTTAAATATTTTTTTATCATTTAACCGAAACATAATATAATTCAAAAATTAATTTATTTTAGCAGGTCTTGTTGAATAGTTCACAAACTTAAAAATTTTGACCATGCAGTCTGTGTTGCCGCTTTACAATAATTTTTTTATAAATTAAAAATTATTGTACTATATGAAAATTATTGTAATATTTTAATATAAAAAATTACAGTTATTTTTATGATGATTAAAATTTCTTATAATATAATTATTTTTACGGTGTTTAGTAGTTGAAATTATCAATTTTAAAAAAATATTATTTGTATGTTGAGTGGATAGTAAATTGTAAAATTTTAATTTTTTTTTTTAATAAAATTTTAATTTTTATATAAAGTAAATTAAATTAAACATTTTATTTAAAAAAAAAACAGTTGTAACAACCAGTCGGGACTGTGTGTGTAGCACGTGAACATTTCCCCTCCACGCGCCCCCACATAGATCTTCCGTATCATCCTTGTGGACCCCATTTCTGTAATTGCCCCCTCCCCCCACTCCTTATCACGTGAACCTCACGTGTCTTCCTGTCCCTGTCCTATAAAATGTGAACCTGCATCTTCTTTCCTGGACACAGCCCATACCCATATCATACAATCATCTTATAGAGAGAGAAAGAGAGCTTTTTCTCTTAGAACATAGTTACATGTAGAGAGAGAAACATAGTTATAATATATATATAGAGAGAGAGAGAGAGTGCTTCATCTCTTACACAGTTTAGAGAGAGAGAGAGAGAGAAACATAGTCATATAGACAGTATGGCGACAATGATTCTCTTAACGTTCGCTATATGTCGTTTAATCGTGACCGTCGGATTAACCCTTGACCCCGCCGAGCTTCTCCGCCTTGGGGTCGACGGTCGGCTTAGCGTCGACCCTACCGACCTTCAAATGGCTTCGTCGGACTTTGGTTTGTTGACCAGGGCCGAGCCGATGGCTGTTCTTCATCCGGCTTCGACGGAGGACGTTGTCCGGCTGGTTAAAACGGCTTACCAGTCGGCTAACGGGTTCACCGTCTCGGCTAGGGGACACGGGCATTCCATAAACGGACAAGCGCAGACGAATACGAACGGTGTGGTGATTCAAATGAGTGGCTCGAGAGTCGGGCTGAATAAGCCGGATAAGCCGAGGGTTTCGGAGAAGTCGATGTATGTGGACGTGTGGGGAGGAGAGCTATGGATAGATGTGTTGACGTCCACGCTAGAGTATGGTCTCGCACCGAAATCTTGGACAGATTACTTGTACCTTTCTGTGGGAGGTACAATCTCTAATGCAGGAATCAGCGGACAGGCTTTCAATCATGGCCCACAGATTAGCAATGTCTATGAGCTCGACGTTGTCACAGGTTCATTATTTTCTTTCTTATTTGAATTTGCATGGTATATTTTCCTTCGGGAGAGAGCGCCCTTAAAATTATCCGATGATGTGATTAGTCGAAGTGCGTGTAACTTGATTTGATCCGGACATACTTTATCATAAAATAAAAATAAAAAATCTTACTGAAAATTAAGTTTCTTTTTATAAAAAATAAAAAAAAATTCCATACAGCCTAGATATTTTTTTAAAAAAATATTATATATTATGATTGTTTATATAAAAATTACTGTAAATTTCAAATCTTACAGTAAATTTAGACTTTTTATGAAATTATTGAATTTATCAAAAACTTATCCAATCGGTTAGGTGGATAGTAATTTACGAAATTGATAAAAAAAAAATTAATTTTAAATAAATATTCTTCCAAAAGTATGACCATAAAAATAAGAACATGACAATTTTCAATAGAATATTTTCAATGTTTTGTTGTGTAATTTCTAACATCATGGGTGTCTTATCATGACTTACAGGCAAAGGAGATGTTTTGACGTGTTCCGAGAAACAGAACACAGAATTGTTTCATGGTGTTCTTGGTGGTCTAGGCCAGTTTGGGATCATCACCAGGGCTAGAATTGCACTTGAACCAGCTCCCCACAGGGTATCTCTCTCTCTCTGTGTCTCTCTAAAAGACAGCTATATAATTGGTGTATGTTTCATCGTACGTAGCTGGCAATGTTGTCTGATTCAGACCTTTATATATATAAATACTCTGTATGTATAGGTGAGGTGGATTAGGGTGCTGTATTCAAATTTTACGGCGTTCACAGAAGACCAGGAAACCCTAATATCATCATCGGTGCATGGGAGGGCAAAAATTGACTACGTAGAGGGTTTCGTGATTGTTGATGAAGGGCTTATAAACAACTGGAGATCTTCCTTTTTCTCTCCTCGTAACCCTTTCAAGCTTTCTTCTGTCCGTACAAATGGCGGTGTCTTGTATTGCCTCGAGATTGCCAAAAATTACCACCCATCTGATGCAGACACCATTGACCAGGTACATTTATATGCCTGATACAATAAATATTTTCATTTCGGTCCCTACCACAATAATAAAATTCACTTTTATAGACAATAAATATGTCCTAACATATATAATTTTAGAACACATTAAAATTAAAATAATTAAAAAGTGTTCTATAAAAATTTATCACAATAAATAATTTTGTCCTAAAATATATAATTTTAGGACACATTAAGATAAAAAATGTCTTATTAAATAAATATTATCAATAAGTGTCTCCATAATTATTTTAAAGAATATTATTTACAAATTGTCTCAAAAAATTGTGTCATAATATGTAATTTTTGTTGTAGTGTATATGACTTTTGTCTAACTCCATGTTTAATCCCTAAAATTTTATATTTATTTCAATCCGTAAAATTAAAAATTTTATTAATATTTTTTCGTGGAAAATAGTGGTATGCTTGGCATTTGGCTATATTTTATGGATATTTTTGTTATTTTTTAATAATATTATTTTAATAACGATTCGTCTAAAAAATGAGAGACAAAAGTTTAAATCGTTATTAGAAAAAGATTAAAAAAAAATCTAGGTTCAACGGAATGATAAAATAACAAATTTATCCTTATTAAAAGGCCACTATTAAAAGGCCACGTGATATGCATAATCAATTTTCCATAAATAATCATTAACGACGTTTTCAGTTTGGGGTCTACATAGACACCTAACCCCATATTTTAAGAATTAAAAATATTATTTTTTTATATTTTCATTAAAACAACGTGTTTTGTGATTTTCTATGAGATTTGGAGTTTTTATATTTTTTAAATATATATTTTTAGGGTTTTCTTTTGGAAGTGGAACATTCCACTTACATCCCTGTCGAATCTGGATTATTTTTCTTAGTATTAAAAGCCGTTTTGGAATTTTCTTTCAATCATTCTAGGGTCGGTGTGTAGCATCTATATAGAGTTGATTAATTAAACAATTTGTAATAAATGATGCACAATAATTCATAGAAGATCTTGTGTAATATCTGTCAGAATATCTTCAGCTTGGAAACGATATTCTTTTTACTATTTTTTTTAATATAATATTTAATTAAATTTAAACTAAACCCACCAACCAAATTATTCTCATCAAATTAAATTATATATTTGGAGTAATTATTATTTTCGAGTTTTTGTGATGATCCCAAATTTTGCAATAACTTTTTTGAAAAAATTATATAAAAAAAATCCAAAGTCATTTCATGCTATAAAAAAATGATTATTATAGCGTGTACACTATATAGACAAAAATTTAAAATTTGTGAGCTGATCGCCGATTTTTTATTTTATTTTATTAAATTATGTAATATTTTTTTCAGGAAGTAGAGTCCATTTTGGATGACCTAAATTTCATACCAGCATCAGTCTTCACAACTGACCTACCCTACTTGGACTTCTTGGACCGGGTTCACAAGGCTGAGTTAAAGCTCCGGTCCAAGGGTATGTGGGAAGTACCACACCCTTGGCTAAACCTATTTGTGCCCAAATCAAGGATTTCTGACTTTGACAAAGGGGTCTTCAAGGGCATTTTGGGAAACAAAACTAGTGGCCCCATTCTTATATACCCCATGAACAAAAACAAGTGAGTTTCTACTATAAAACACCCCTCAATAATTTTGATAGTTGGTTGTTTAAAAGGGTATTTTTGTAATTACATGTTTCTATTCGAATGTGTAGGTGGGATGAGAGGACTTCGGTCGTTACACCAAACGAGGAGGTGTTTTATTTGGTGGCGTTTCTCAGGTCAGCGCTGGATAACGGAGAAGAAACTCAAACGTTAGAATATTTGAGCAATCAGAACAGTCAAATTTTGAAGTTTTGTAATGATGCGAAGATCAACATGAAGCAATATCTGCCTCATTACACCACTGGACAAGAATGGATAAACCATTTCGGAGATAAATGGCGTCAATTTCATAAAAGAAAAACTGAATTCGACCCCAGATATATTTTGGCCAGCGGCCAACGTATATTTAAACCTTCTCTAAATCATCATATGGCTTCTTAGTGATGCATTGTAACAATGAGATAGAGAGCATAGAGTAGGTGCATCATAGTTTCACTTATTAGAAATTTATCTTGTACATAAAGGCTATTTTGGGGAAAATAGTATAAATATTTTTTTATGTAATTATTTATGAACATGTAATATAATTTTGGTATGAGTCTAGCCCAATAGGCCCAACTATTAGAAACGTTAAGCCCAATTACTAATATGATTGGAGATGACTATGGGCCTAATATCCAAGATATGCCGATCGAGCCCTAGCCCATGGGGCCATGGCAAAACTTTAGGGTGGTCATGGCCAGAGGGCCCGCCCAGCCCGAATAGTCCGGTCCTATTTTTTTAGGACTTGGACTTTGGCTTTAAGTCCATGGGTAGGGTCTGGGCCCAGGTTTTAGGGCCCGATCAATTTTAGGGCTAGATTTGGACAAGACCAAAAATGTTTTAGGATCAGGCCAACCCGGGTCAAAGACTAATTAAAAAAAATATATATATATATACACACACACATATTCACCATTCACCAAATCCATTTTCATAGGGTGGAGATATCCCTTATTCGGAGATGTTGGGCTCATTTGCACTCTCAATATTCATGTTTGCGTATTAAATTAAAAAAAAAATAATTATAGGACCGGTTTTGAGCTTAACTTTTTTATAGGGACGGACTTGAGTATGAAAGTAAGATCCGACCATAGGGTCGGGCCGTGTTAGGGCCTAATATTTTTTTGTAATATCTTAGTCAAAGCCCGGCCCATGACTACCCCTACAAAACTTATAGAATTTTTTGCCATTCCCTCAGACCACCTAAATCCCACGAGTGAATTGAAAGTTGGATCTTACGTAAAGTTGTCAGAGTCCGATTAACGTCTAACCAAATTCAATAATTATGTCCAAAGTTACTGAAAGTTATTATAATTTTTTACATTAAAAAATTACAGTGACTTTCATGTAGTAATGTAATTTTGAATTTAAAAAAAATAAAATACTATAGTCCGGAAACTACATAAAAAATATAAGTTTGTGATCTGTTCAGCAAAAAAAACGTAACTTTTTTCCCTAAATACATTCATGTGTGATTTGATTACACATTATTATTCATGGAATATATATTTTTAGGTAGAAGAAAATGATTGTTTTTTTGGTAAATGAAAATATGAGTAAGTTTTATATATGTATATATGAAGTTAATTTTCAATTGGGAAATTATTATTATTATTATTATTTGATACAAATGCAAAAACAAAAAGGCCTAAGGGCGTGGAAAAAAAGTTTCGTTATTAATTTCCTAGAGGATCAACCTTGACATATCCTCTGGGGGTTTCTCCAGGTAACTGATATCTTGTCTCTCCTCCGTTCACATCTTTATCAGGAAGTCGACACACTTGTTGTTCACTCTTGATATAATTTGGATTTGGTAATTGTTTGACTGAAGCAGACATTTACACTCGTTAACCCAGTTCTTGTTCTGGGCAACGGTCATTAATAATCATTAAAATGGTTGTCATAAAATTACTCGATTTAATGTAAAAAAAAAAAAAAAAAAACTATTATTCTATAATTTTCTTTTTCGATTATCCAACTTGGTGAAGAAGATAATACAAGTTGAGTTACATTGGAATTTTTTGGATGCATTTTTGTGTCCAATAAGTCAATATTTAACTAAAAAAATCTGACTTTGGGGGCTTCTTTTTTCTATCCATTAAAACGATGCTTTGATGCTTATGCTCCACTTTTCTCCTCCTTTTTTTTTTCTTTTTAATTAAAAAAATAATATTTGTTAAAAATTTAAATAGAATTTTAAATTTTCAATAGTATTAACATTATTTTCAATTAATCAAATTGATTTTTTTTACATAAATTATATTTAAAAACTCTATCTTTAACAAAAAATTAATTAAATTATAAATTTTATTTGTTTCACACCCATAAGATACTTATATATTACAACGAGATAATATTTTCGACCAAACCATATTTTTATATTATTCTTTAATTTTACTCTATCATACTTTAAACCCTATATATTTTTTAATTTGTTATTCTATTATTTCTATTAATTTGTTTTGTGTTAAATTTGATGAGAAAGGTTACCGTGCACAGTATATGATTAAATTTGAAAATTAAATTGTTGATACGTAAAATTGATATGTAAAATTGATACACATCTCGAGTATGGTTCAGTCGGATGACATGTGAATCCTCTTACTGAGATGGAGTCGTCGATTAAAAATTCTTCACGTGAGTTGTGTTGGGTCCTGGGAGGACTGACCTATTATGTTTAGAGTCCTACTCCTCAGGGAGTGTACTTGTAGAAGGCTCAGACTGGGATTTGTCCCCATGAAGCCCCTCCGGCGTGATAATCAGTGCTAAAAGAGAAAATGTATAGTAATGCAGCAAGTAAACAAATGAACTCGTGCGTAATGTAAAGCAAACCTTGAGATTGCATAGCCCCCGATATATATATAGAAGTTGGAGATAGTTAGTCGGGCCTAAACACAGTTAATTAGTCAAAACTTTGTGTTCAGCTGATAATCCGAGGCGTTTAAGAGATAACCGATGGGCTTGGGCTTTTGAGTTCATTTGGCAAAGTCCACGGGCTTTTGCCAGGCCTATGACGGTAAGCTGGTGGAGGAGAGTGGAGATCCGTAGAGTCTTGGAGAAGAAACAGGCTGGAAGGGGGAGCTGGTCGAAGTGAACAACTGATTCCCTAAAGCTGATTGTCTAGGGCATGGCGCAGAACTCAAAGAGGCAATTGATGTAGTGAGAGAATATGTATTTAAATTTATCTTAAATAATAAAACATTTACATCCCTCCCTTCATTATATTAATGTCGACATTGTTGTTGTGCAACAACATTTGTATCATCCTATTTATTTTATTGCTATTAACATTATTACTGGACAATAACATTTACATCCTCAATTTATTACATTACAATTGATATAGTGAAAAAATATGTATTTGAGTTTATCTTAAATAATAAATATATATGTGATGTTTTTTTAATATAGGCTTGCAAGTTGTGATCCAGTTTAATTTTAATAATAAAAGTAAAGTTTTCTTTAATTTTTCCTTAATTTTATTTGTACTCTTTAGTAACAGTTATCTAATGTGTCTTTTTAGTGAAAGGTCTATTGTCAAAACCTTGGAGTCGTGAATCATGGGTTATGGGTTGTGGATTGTGGGTTTTGGGTTATGGACACTAACTATGGATCTTGACTTGGATAGTTGATTTTCTCAAAATAATTTTTTTTGGGCCTTTCTAATTCACTTGGGTTTTATATTTTTACCAAATTTTCGCACATTTTATTTGGAGTATTTTTAAATTGGTTTAAAATTATCAAAACGTACACTTTGGGTAAAAAAAATCACGAGCCCAAATCACTTTGAGAATGTTACATGTATGTTTATTTATTTTTTTATTTTACGGTCATATGTGTTCGGGCCAGCTAACGAATATACCTTGACTAATTATCTAATGAGGTGATCAGTCGAAGTACGCATAAACTGACCCGGATACACTTTATGGTATAAAAAAAAAACATTAGATAATCCTTAGTGGAGATTACAAATAAAATTTGAATCTTAACGATTAAGAAATAATATCTTCCAAAAAATATTTATTTATGAGCATATACGAAACATTTTGCTTTTTTGTTTCTCTCTCTCTCTAAGTGGAGTGAGAGAGTACACATCGAATCCACAAGAATAAAATGACCTTTTTGACCCCATGATCTAGAAAAATCCCCTCCTTTAGAGGCTTCCCGCCAGGATCAGAAGCTTTTCTGACCGTCCGATCAAGCACAAGTTTTGCCCCTCCAATTAAAAATTAGGACAAAAACAGAAAAACCAGACACATCTATATTGCCTTCGCTAATAAATCCCAAAGCAAAGTCTGTCGTTCCCTCTCTCTCCTCTTTCTCTCTCTTCGAATTCTCTCTGTATATTGCTCGAGAAGCCATGACCAGTCCCTCTGCGTCTTCCCGTAAGGTACTTTTGATTGTATTAGTATAGTTATGGATATATGCGCATCCATGGCGGCCTGCATGTAAAGCCCTAATTTACTCGTTTTTGTGATCTCGTTTTCATTGGGGGGTTTGATTTGATTTTGACTTGAATTGCGAATAGGCTCTGAGCAAAATCGCGTGCAATCGGCTTCAGAAAGAGCTTGCCGAATGGCAAGTGAACCCCCCCGCTGGTTTCAAACACAAAGTCACTGACAATCTCCAAAGGTTTCTCTCGGTTTTCTCCGGTTAATTTTTGCCGTTTTGAGTTTCGTTTGTTGAAATTGACATGTTAATCGTGTAATTTTACTTCAATTTTTCGGTTTTTTTTTTTTGGGTGTGAAGATGGGTGATTGAAGTCAACGGAGCGCCGGGGACGTTATACGCTAACGAGATGTACCAGCTCCAGGTTGATTTTCCGGAGCATTACCCTATGGAAGCCCCGCAGGTGAAACTAATTGATATGATGTTCTATTGCTACTGTTATTGATGATGATTGTCTTGTTATTGTGTTTCCGTTATGGTATTCGATAGATTGGGAAAACGGAGAAGATACTAAAACAGGAAAATTTAGGTGACCTTTGGTTAGTGTTTCTGTTTCTACTTCCAATAAACTGGGATGGGATGGGATGGGATGGGATGCAGATTCTGTTTCCGTTATGGAGTATTTCGGAAATAGAAACATATTTGGTAGCAACCATTTCTTTCAATTCATGAGAACAGAAAAAATAAGAAACACGTTTGGTTACAACATTTCTGTACATTAATGCAAAAAATTTGAGAGCGGGAACAGGAATCAGGGCACAGAACGGAATGGGCCTTAGATGCTGATCCTTTAGTGTTCCATGGAACATGCTATACTGAAAGTTCATGTCTTCTACAACTCAGTTGAATTTGCTTCTATTTTTTTTCACTCTATCTTAACCCTGTTTTGCATCTTCATGTTGGGCAGGTTGTTTTTATCCCTCCGGCTCCGCTTCATCCACACATTTATAGCAATGGCCATATTTGTTTAGGTTTGTCAATACACTTTGACCTCTAGCCCTTGTTTTTTAAATTTTCAAACAGCTTGCTTTTATATGGTCTCTGTTTTTTTTTCCCGATATCGTTTCCGCATGATTAGATTATTGTGATTTGCCTCCAATAATGTGTAAGGATTTTTGCCACCAATTCTTTCCCTAATTAGTAAATACTCATATTGGTTGAGATAATTAGATAATTTATCGAAAAGAAAGCATTTGATGATGCCAGCAGACTTTATTTCCTTTATGCTGTCTTTCCAGGGGCAATCGTGCATTGATGCCCATGGCTTTGCTCTCAAATTCTGTAAGGGTACGTTTGGATGAGCTATTTGAAGAAGGTATTTGATTTCGAGAAGGGATTTGTGAAATTTTCTTAAGGAAAAATTCATATTCGTTCTCAAAATCAAATACCTTCTTCATGTGCCTTACTCAAACACGCCCAACACTTCTTGTTTATACGACTTGAGATAATTTTGGACGTGTGACCAATATAAATGCTCTCCTTTTCTCTACTAAAGACGCTGCCCTTGTATGTATGTTTTTATTGCGTACTATACCCGTATTATGAAATTCTGAACTAGAAATTAAGTTCAAACCATCAAGAAGGGAAAGTAAAACTTGTATATTGTTCCACTTTGTTGGTGTTAGTATTCTTGATCATCATCGTTTGGTTATTAGTTAATGAGCTTTGCAATAAACATGTAATGATTTGTGGCGTTTTTGAGTCCTAACCGTATGGAAATAGAGTATTTAGTGGTTCGTGTGCCTAGTTTTGTCAAGCATCAGGAATGCCAAGTTTCATTGTGCATGCTGTTGTGTGCATTTTAGCACCTCTATTTTTTTGGGTTTTTCTTGGAATTTTAGGTGGCAATTGGTTAATGTACTTCAAAAATAATGGAATAAGAATTATGTTTCTATTGAATCCGTTCTCAATAATTCTGGGAACAAAAATGCATTTGGTAATTGGTATGGACAGTTGTTTAATTGTTTCATTATATGAGAACAGAACCAAAGAAGCACTTTTGGTTCCAACATTTGTTCTATCTCGCTCTCTCTCTCCTATTTTTTTTTTTTAAATGTTATAAACTTGCATATTTCTTTTAAGCAATCAATTTTCACAAATTATAGCAAAATAAAAACACATCTATAAGATTGATTGCAACTAAATAAAATAATTATTGGAAAGAACGAAAAGGAAAAAAATGTCACTTCTTTATATTTTACTCTGACAAGGTTCGAAAGGGGGACCTCATTAAGAATTTCAAAAATATGGATCTTATCCCTTCATGTGAAAATAAGTTGGGAAGAAATGGAAACATATTTTTTTTTTCAAAATCTCAAGAATTTTGGGATTAATCTCAAAATTTTGGGATTATTTGAGAACAAAAACATGTTAGCCAAACCTGTTTTTTTTTCCCTTAAATTTCAAAATTCTGGGAATGGGAATAAGAATTTGGGAGCAGAAACACTAAATAAATGGAGCCTTAGGCTCGGTTTGTTTTGTGTCTGTTTCTGCTCTCAGATAATAGGACTAGAAACAGAAATATGAGAGATAACAAGCTGGGTCCTTGCTTTGAGTATAGTAAATTTTACGTATTCATTTCTTAGTTGAGACACTCAATATTTTCATGACTTCTATGTTTACAGACATTCTGTATGATTCTTGGTCCCCAGCCATGACTGTTAGTTCCATTTGCATCAGCATTCTCTCCATGCTATCAAGCTCCACTGTTAAGGTTCAATCTCTCTCTCTCTCTCTCTCTCTCTCTCTATATATATATATATATAAAGTCTCGGCATGAATTTGGGTTTGTTCTGTATTTTTTGCAGCAACGTCCGTCAGACAATGATCGATATGTGAAGAACTGCAAGAACGGAAGATCTCCCAAGGAAACGAGATGGTGGTTCCATGATGACAAAGTCTGAGAACAAAAATGATGGAAACTGACTTGTATTATTACCTGTGGCATCAGCTGTTTGTGTTTTAAAATTGAAAAGGAAATTATGTATTCATTTCCTCTTTCAAAACCCAAGTAGAGAAGAATCAACCCAAAAAAAACCAAGAAAATTGCAAGTGAAAATACCCAACCACTGTTGGGGTAGAAAACTATTTAAAAAGCTGCTGTAAGAGCAGCAGCCATATCTGTTGTTGTGTTTGTAATATCTCCATTGCGGAATGTGTGAAGATCAAAGCAAGCTGATGTTAAATAACGTTAAATTTCTCAATGTAGCCCTTTTGTGGAAGACACTAAATTTGCTTCTCTTTTTCAATTCCTTCCTCTTTTTATGTATCTTTCTTGCATGCAGTACAGTTTGGTTTCATGGAATTGGAGCCTTGGAATTGGAATTAGAAATGAACGCATCTAAAATTTTATGTTATGTTATTGAGAATTGGCACCATAGTAAATTTGTGAAAGGTTCTCGCGATTCTTCGCTCTTTGCTTTCGTTACTCCTGCACAAATTTTAATGCTTAGGGTTGGATCCCAGCGAATCGAGTCTACCTCTTCTCACGCCAATGGGTATTTGTAGTTTTCCATTAGGCGGAAAATAGGAGAGAAAGGGTATGTAATCATAAATCCGTATTAGAGAGTACAATCATAGCGTGTTTAGATTCTCAGGCATGATAAATATGGCCTCTCCAACGAATATTCTAACCAAATCTACTTAAGGACCTGACTTGTATATGGATTCGGGTGTTGAATGATCATGGGCTTGACCTGTGTGTTGTTTGCTTACAGGGGTATGGCCCATCAATACAAGCTCGATTTGAGGCGCGAAAATCCCGGATCAATTTTGTGTGTTATGGGCTTTTTGCTACGCTCGTGGGATCCGTTTCAACGTAAGCGTGCACGACCTTCTGACAACCAAATTCACCATCATCAACTATATGTATTTATTTTCAATTCAAATTTCAAAGCTTGGATTTTGCGCTGCCAAACGCCACCTAAAAGCAACCTTTTTAATTCCTTTTTTTTTTTTAAAAAAATCACAGAATTATTGCTACTATTTGGAATGGTGAATTGTTGAAAATGGAGAATTAGGGGGAGCAAAGTGCAACTAAGTTCAAAGATTAAGGGTGAAAACTGTGATAACTCGATAGCCTTAGAACTACGGGAACCTACTGTGGAGAAGGAAACGCAGGAGGAGCGAGGTCGGAGGGAGAAATGTTTATACGCCGCCTTCATTCGATGGGTATGGCAGTCGCATCTGTATCTACCTCTCCGGCGCTTCCACGGCGGTTTCTGTACAGGCGTGGCGTCGCCCAATTTCATTCTTCGCCTTCGCCTCTCTTTCTAGGTTCTCCGGCGTCGATGCTTCACCGGAGAAATGTTTCTCTCTCGTTCTCTTCAGATTCCCGGTGCTCTTCCGAACCTATGGACTTATCGTACACACAAGAACCCTCGAAACAAGTATGAATAATTCTGTCTTTGTTTCTCATTTATAAACCCTATGCTGGTGTAGAATTAGTCTGTATAAACCCTAATTCAGTCTCCTTATTTTAACTGATGAAAATTTTGGGAGACATTTAGTAATTTTCTTGAAGCTTTATTGGGGATGATGGATTAGTTTCTTATTCAAAAAAATAAATAAAAAAATGCTTGTTATTGCAGGGGCCATTGAAACCAGGCCTGTATCTGGTCGGAACACCTATTGGGAATCTTGAAGACATCACCTTGAGGTACTAATTTTTCTTATCTGATTTTTCACAAGTTTAATAGTTTCATCTTTAGTCCCTGAACTATCCATCAATTCGAATTCGTTAACGCAGAGCTCTTCGCGTCCTAAGATCAGCTGATGTAATACTCTCAGAAGATACAAGACATTCTGGGAAGTTGCTACAGTATTACAATGTTAAAACCCCGCTCGTAGGCTATTTCAACCGGCTTTTTCTGTGTTTTTTTAGTTCAAGCAATGGATTCTTGCTTTCTTAGTTTTACTCCTCTGATTGTATGTTTTAGATTTTCAGCTGAGTTATCACAAGTTCAATGAGTCTCAAAGGGAATTATCAGTAATCAAGAGACTGCAACAAGGTGAAATTGTGGCACTAATAAGTGATGCAGGGTCACCGGGAATTAGTGATCCTGGTGCAGAACTGGTGAGTTATGTGTATTATGTGTGTGTGTATACACATGTTGTGTGTAAAGGCACTAATTTTAATTCAACGTATTAATCTTGAGTATCCTATAGTTAGTTCAAATACATTAATCATGCAAAGACATTTTATTTAGAGTGTGTTATTTAGTTTCTCAATAAAATCTAAATGAACGGTTGGAGATAGTGGGGGTGCCAAGTTAGGCCGAGCAAGAACTCCAGCCCCCCCTCCCCAACTTTCGAAATTTTTCACTTTTACCCTTATTTTTATAAAAAATTTAATTAAAATCCTTGAAATTTTACATAAACATGCCCTAATTTATATAAACATCTAATAAACATCGAAAAAAAATTAGCCTTCCCTCGATCAATTTTCTAGATCCGCCGTTGGTTGGAGATGGTTGTTTATTTGCTGAGATAGTTTGTTGGGAGTCTTTGAATTTAATCCAAGGGTTTAAAATGTCTTAGATATAAAATATGTCTTGATTTATAGAATAGATATATACATTCATTGGTTTTATCACATTTTGAATATTTTTGTAAATTGATGAAAGTTTGAATCTTTATGTAGGCGAAATTATGTGTGAAGGAAAATATTCCTGTGATTCCTGTGCCTGGGCCTTCTGCTGTGATAGCTGCTCTTTCAGCCTCGGGCTTGACCACTGATGAATTCACATTTGGTAATTTTTCTCATGAACTTGCCAATTGTATGTAGATCGAAACGTTCAGTGGCATATTAGTGTATTTTTCTGCAGTTGGGTTTCTTCCTAAACATGCTGGATCAAGAAAAGAGAGATTGAAGACATCTGCAGATGAACGGGTCACACAAATCTTCTTCGTTCCACCTCACAAGCTCTCTCAATTTCTTGAAGAGACTTCTTCTCTTTTTGGTGACACTAGGTATGTATTGTTAACTCTTGCATTTCCTAAGGCACCATTTGGTAGCACTTTATATTATAACAAATAATTTTTACGAGGATAGGAAAAAAAATCCAGAAATAACCCCTCTTTTATGACAAGTCTCTCTGGTACGAGATTCTGACCGGCATGATCAAGTGTTATTGATATTGCCAAATAGCACAGTGATATATCTGATTCTATCCTTTGTGTCCATTGCAGGCAATGTGTTATCGCTCGGGAGATGACCAAAATACATGAAGAGGTATGAACGTATACGATGTTTGGAATAATTGAATTTGTACAAAGCAACTCAAGGTGCCGTTTGATTATGCCTTTTAGAGTAATTATTGCTACTTAAAAATAAAAATAGCGGTAATTTTGCACTTAATGAAGTACTTTTAAAAATCAAGAAAATAAAAAATCTACTTTTTAAAAAGCAAAAATAGTTATTTTTCATCTGTTTGATTTTTATATTAAGAGTTTGATGGTCTAGGACCTATCCAATCAAATTTTCTAAACTATCTACAAATTATTTTCGATTGGATTAAGGGATTGTTTATATGGAACACTAAGGTGGTGTTTGGTTAGTGTCTTTTTTTTTTTTTTTTTCAGTTTGTACTTCCAATAAACTGGGATGGGATAGGATGCGAATTCCATTTCCGTTTTGGATCATTCCGGAATTGAAAATATGTTTGGTAACGAACATTCTCCTGAAATTGTTTCTTTTAATTTATTAGAACAGAAACAGGAAACATGTTTGGTTGCAACATTTGTTTTTTTTTTCCTTTACATGTATGGTGGCTGGCGGGGTGGTGGTGGCTGGGGGGTGGTGGAGTTTGTGGGAGTGAGTAGGAATCAACATTTTTTTTTGTTTTTCGGATTTTTAATAAATTCAAAAAATAGTCCCAAATTACTCCCAAAATTTTGGGAACAAAAACGTGTTTACCAAACATGTTTTTGCATAATAATCCCAAAATTTTGGGAGCGGAAAAAGGAATTAGGAAACAGAAACAGTAACCAAACGGGGCCTAAGATACCATCTCGACATTATCAAACATACTTCTGATTTATTAAATAGTGGAAATAATATCGATTTACAAATAAAGATGCAATAATGGTTCATCAGTTTTGGCGGGGAACTCTTGGAGAAGCAGAAGAAGCATTCTCGTCACACCAACCAAAGGGAGAAATTACGTTCTTGATTGAAGGGAACACAGCTTGTTTGGATGATACTCCGTCGGATTCTCAGCTAGAAGATGAATTGAGACAGTTGATATCTGGAGGGCACACTCTTTCTTCGGTATTTTCTATGACACGCTCTTAGACATAAATTAGAAAGTCTGATTTTTTTTTTTTAAAACTTTTCTGAATCCTTTTTTCACGTTTATAGGCCGTTAAGATGGTTGCTGCTTCAACATCCGTGAAAAGAAAAGCCATATATTCTCTTGCACTTAAGAAATTTGGAAAGCAACTTGAGGAGGAAAACGGGTTAAATTAATTCAATTACAGTTTTTTTGGGGAGATTCAGAAGGTTGAAGGAAGGTGAATAGGTTTTTAAGCTTAAAATTTACTCTCTTTTTGTTCATCTTGGAGGCATATGGCTCTCCTCATGATTTTCCTTATGAAACGCTAGTTTCAAAATCTTTTATAGAAGATTCTCTCTCCTCTGTCTCTCTCTCTCTCTCAGTGCAATATGTGAGTGTTGAATCAAACTTTACTTGTGTTCCTAATCTTGAGCTATATAAAGTATAAGGCAATTCTCCTCTTCCAAGGCGTCTTTTAAGAATTAGTTAGGCCCATTGGATTTTTACATGATTTTAGAGTCAGGTTTTTGTTTGATGTTGGCTGTGTTGAATACCACATCAATGATGGCCCCCCGATATCCGTTTTGTTATGGTTTGTCAAAGTTCACCTTGCATGTGAGGGGGCGTGTTGAATCCCACATTGATGTTGGGCCTCTCGATATCTATTCACAGTGGTTTGTCAAACTCCATCTTGCGCGTGAGGGAGCATATTGAATTCCACATCGCTTGTGTTACTTGATCCTAAGTTATATATAAGTCTAGGGGTAATCTTCCTCTTTCAAGGCGTATAAGCCCCATTGGATTTCTGAGAATCGCGGGTGGCCTAATGGTAACGCTTACCCTCCTCAGGTAGGTGGTTTGGGGTTCGAATCTCATGGGTGTGTGAGTTAAAAAAAAAAAAAAAAAAACCTCCATTGGATTTCTAAAGATAGCTTTGAGCTTTGTAGTACTTGAACGTTGGCTAAGTTTAAGATAAATTACAGGGCTACGAGGGGAATAGAGAGAGAGAGGTTCTTATGACAAAATGTACCATTGGGTCCCACTGAACGATAGACTACTGTGTCATGCACTGAGAACAGTAAGAAACAGAGTTGTTAATCATCACTAAAGTATCCCAAAGGACCAAACCCAAACAGTCCTAGAATACATCAATCTCATCAGCACACCAAAACTATGCAACAATCCTCTCTCTTTCTCTTTCATCTTTGATAGATTGTGATTTCACTGTCCTTTCCATAATCAATATGCGTGGGAATAAGAAACAACCATATAAAAAAAAGGTGGATATAAGCAGACAATTCTTGAAACAAGTATGCAAAAAGACAAACTTTTTTGTCTTTCTGCCAAGAGCTCATAGAGAAGTGAACTTCGTTTTGAGTGTTTTAAAGAATGGTAGCAAGTGTAGGCCTGAAATAATCAAACCAGAGGGAGGGGACCATTCCCCCCCGCTCCCCCCCCCCCCCCCCCCCCCCCCCCCATATTTTTCAGCATTTTAACTTGGGCTAAACCAGCTCTCTTCTTGCTCTTGATAGCTTCCAGAGGCCTACTCAGTGTCTAGGTTTCTTAGCTTTGCTTCTGTGTGACGGTTTCAGACACAGAATCTTTGCTGTTTTCTCTGAACACAACTATCGTCAAATTGGGTTATGTTTGAACTCGTTGACTGTTGCTTTTGCTTTATTTAACTGATAATTATAATTTCTCTTGTTTAATTTAAACCCCCTTTTTTATCCCCGGAGATTCATTCTTTATGCATTTAGCACCTCTCTTTTTCCCTGGAAATTGGGTCTTGTTTCAATTATTAGGCCTTGTTTGTCTTATAAACAAAGGGTTCTTGGGTAACAATCCACAAACTTAAAATCTCTGCCCATGCGGTGGGCAATCCTCGTGCTACAATAATTTCTTTAGAAATCCAAAGTTAATGAATTGCATGAAAGTCACTATAAAATTTTCATGTAAAAAATTATAGTTACTTTTATGTAGCGCGGTGACTTTGGATTTTCCGACAGAATTATTGAATTTATGTAGCGAGTGAAATGGATGAATAGTGCACGGTGAAATTTGGGCCTATGACAAAAAAAACCCTACAAGTGACCTCTTTTTGGGCGTTCTTATCCCTTCTGCAGAGTACTTTAAATCCCATCTTGAAAGCTGGTTTCTTTTTTATCAGGGGTTGCAGATTAGTACTGGTTTTTCCTCTAGTGTTATAGGATCATATTTCTTGTGATCTTTATTTATCTTTGCGAGTACCCATTTCAGGTTTCATTTCTTGTTTGCTTTGAGTAATTATGGTTTTTGCTCATTTCATTAAAATCATGGGTTAATATAAAGGTTGCTCAGTCATTGCATTCAAATCTTCAAGAACATTGTTTTTCGGTTTGGTTTATCATGTTTCCACAAGAAGCCTCCCCAAATAATCCAATTTCAAGTATGCTAAACCAGTTTCCTATCTCATTCTCCACAAACCATTTCGAAAACCAAATCTTTGATGCATACGAAACCGATTTAAGAGGCAATTGCACATTATACCCCAACTCTGTTTCTCCATTACAGAGCATTCAATCTCTTGGGGAAAGAATATCTAGCTGCATTAACCCTGTCCATGCTCCTCCTTTAGTATCACAAGAGCAAGAGATCAACCACGATCCACATTTGCTAAACATTGTTGAAGCTTGTAATCAAGGTGTGGATCAGATGAGCAGTGATTACTGTTTCGTGGGTAGTGAATTGGGTTCATTTTCGACTTCAATAAACCAATCTTTTGAAACTGCCGTTTTTAATTCAAAATACCTTAAGCCAGCTCAATCACTTCTTCATGAAGTTGTTAATGTTGGTGGGCAAGCTTTAGATTCAAGCAATGAGAAGTATGTCAGGAAGTTGGCTAGCAGCAGCAAAAGAGGCTCTCTGGTTCTTTGTTCTGCTCTAAAAGCACAGCTCTGCGACAATGGCGGATCAAATGAGAAGAATGAACTTCATTTTAAAGTTTCAAAGCTCATTGCCTTGTTGGAGGAGGTGGGTGTTTAGAAGAATCATAATTTCAGTTCCAAATTGATTGTTCTTCAATTTCATTTTCATTTTCAGGTCGAGAGAAGGTATGAGAAATTCCATATTCAGATGGAGGAATTGGTTTCATCATTTGAGGCAATAGCAGGTGAAGGAGCAGGCAAATTGTACACTGCTTTTACACTTCAAGCAATCTCCAGGCGTTTCAGCAGCCTGAGAGATGTTACTCTGAAAGAAATTTTCAAAAACATTCCACAAATCAAAACGAGTTTATCTCGTTTTAACCCGTTTGATCCATCCGATCAAATGGGTTTATCTCGTACTTCCCAGCAAACATGGAGGCCATTTCGGGGATTGCCCGACACCTCTGTAGCAATCCTCCGATCTTGGATTTTCGAACATTTTCTCAACCCGTGAGTGCTTGATCGGTCTTACAATCAATAGTATTTTTTTGTGTTTTTTCGTGTTTGATTATTACAGAATTGCTGTTTGATGAAACTACTGTTTATTTCCTTACAGGTATCCTAACGAACCAGAAAAGCTTAGTTTGGCTATGCAGACAGGCCTTTCCAAAAAACAAGTATAATTCTAACTTCATGTGACCATTTTCTCAGTTTGGTCATCATAGTTTCAACACATTACTCCCTTAAGTTTGATAATGAGCCTAGTTCAATCCAAATCAATAGTTCCGTTATAATTTTGGATGACAAACTATCACTTGTCATGCACCCAACTATTTTTAGAGGATTTTAAGGGCATTTCCAACCTCCTTATTTTTCGTTTTAATTTTTTTTATAAAAAAATCTGTGTATATGTATATTTGTTATCACGTATCTATATTTTTGACTTCTGACTTTTGCGTATTTGGGTAGGAAGGAGACTGGTGGGCGGAAGGAGGCAGTTGAAAATGCCTATAAAGTCCATTAAAATAGTCGCATGTGGATTAAGTGACTATTTTCTATACCCGAAACATGTATTGGGGATAATGACTTGGAATGTAGTAGGATGATTAGGAAATTTTAAGGTGTTGTAGTTTCAAAGTGAAAACTATGGGGACTAAAGTGAAATTTTGCTCAGACTTCAGGGGTACAAAGTGTCGAAAGCGCTATTTTGTACGATTCATGAGCTAATAATTCAAATGTTGTTATGATTTTTTTTTTTATTTTTTTTTCCAGATTTCGAATTGGTTCATAAATGCTAGAGTCCGGGTGTGGAAGCCGATGATCGAAGAAATTTACAGAGAAGAATTTGATTACTCAAATCCAGTAGTAGAAAGCTGTTCTTATACAATGGGAGGAGCCCTGAATCATGCATGCTGAGTAAAAATGTCTATGAAGAATATGATGATTCATTTTTCATTTTTATTTAATAGTTAAAATGCCTTTTTGAGCTCAATAGTTGTTGATTATTTGGTGATGTTTTGTAGGTGAAAGCAAGGCCATATTTTTCTTGTAATTTGCTGGATATTTAATGTTAAAAAGGTAATTTAGAGTAATTAATTTGAAGGTAAAAGAGTTTTATGTATTTATACAAGCAAGCCAAGTACAATTGGTATCAGTGTACCTATTTTACCTAATAGCTATCTTAAAATTCATTTCTACTTAAGATGGAGAGATTAACTAAAAATTAGTAGCAAAACCTTCCACGCTCCACGCTAGATTTTATAGGTTGCATCATGAAATTTGATCAATCTTTTTTTCTGGCATTTTTTCCATTTCGTAGCGCAAATGTTCACTTGTAGCATATCATATGTAAATGGATTGGCGAATTTTTTCTACTCATGTTTCTATAATGAATTCAATCCCTCGATTGAATCGGGAGAAAACGCCTACGAAAAGATCGCTTGGATTTCACAAAAAGTTGTTTAGATTTCAGATTAAGTGGAGAGATTAATTAATTGGTAGAAATTTTTAGTCATTATTTGTTTATTCAATATCAATGTTATCTATTTGAATCCGTCAGGTAAATATTTGCTTAGCCAAAATTATAATTAAAATAGCTAATTCATTTGACTAACATGGTTGGTGTATAATTCCAAATTTTATTAAGCAAAACACTATTTACGAGTCAAAATGGTATTCTAGCTAATTAAAATATCTATTTAGGTTGGAGTTATTTTAAAAAAGTTTTTGGAAAATTTCGTTGTCGTGTTTCTTTTTTTTATTATACGGAAAGGTGTCTTTAGGTCAATTTTCGCGCACGTCAACTAATTACCTTGCTAGGTGATTTTAATGTCGCACTCTCCCATATCGACCGGTACATTTAAGATTAAATTCAAGATTTATCCTGAAGTGTTCTTTAGAAGAGTCGAATCCTGATTATCAAAAAGATGGGGTACCTCATTTTACCAACCAGACTACCACTTCTTGGGGTTTTGTGTTAATTTGCAATTTGTCCTTCGGTGTCCATTTTTTGTATCAATGTTGTCCCTACAATTAGTCATGTGACTTGTGCATATGAGAAAACTAATGCATTAAAATGTCACATTGACATTTTGACATCATTCTCACCCAAAAAAAAAAAAAAAAAAAAAAAAATAAATTGACCGAAATTAGTTAATTGGATCAAATTGATACGAAAAATAAATTTTAGGAGGCACAATGCAGTAATTAAAATGCAAGGGAGGGAATGAGACTGAACCCAAATTTTGGGGGTGCAAAGTGAGATTTACACAAATTTAAACACTAAATTTTTTATTAATTAATGGGATAATTGGTGATTAGTCCCAAATAGTAAGTATAATATGTTATTAGTTCTATTTAAAACATAAATTTTAATTTAGTCCCTCAAATTATTTTTTGCATGCATATTATTCCCGCATGTGCTATATTAGTTATATGTATCTGTATAATATTAGTAACATGTCACAAATTACATATAATAATATTATATGTATTTATGTAATATTTGTTACACCTAACAAATATTTTACATATAAATTAGATATATATGTAACTACGATAGTGTATTTGTAAGACCCCGATTTAGCACGTATGTCATTTTAGTTGCATTTTAGAGTAATTAGAAAATTCGGGAAAAACTTTTGTTAATTAATATTCAAATTAAAAGTTTAGGGGTCAAATTAAAAAATTATAAACATTAAATCTAAACTTGAGATTTCAAATTTGTCATTAAATTTGAAGAATTTCAATATGTTAAGGGTGAAAGTACTATTTGAGATAATCATAAATGTGAAGATTGGACTAAAATGAACACTTAAAGGAGGTTAAGGGAAAAAGGAGTAATTAAACAAAAAAAATTCTTTAGATAAACACACACATATATCTATATAATAAATCAGCTCATTTACATTCAGAGCCGTTGGCTGTTTCTAGACATTGGTAGCCCTTAGATCAAAAATAATTTCAAATATGTGCTACAGTGTTAAAGACAATTTTGGGAGGAAAGTATTTCTGACCTTAGGATTGCTTCTTATCCAATGGTGGATGTCAAATACAATTTTGAAACACTCCTCATTTCACTGCTCCCTCAAATCTCACACTCTCTTTGCCGTCTCTCTCTATCTCGCTCTCACTCTCCGCTTTGAAGGCTGCCGCCGCTACCACCTATCGTCTCATCGTTGTCATCAGCTGTCGTCGACGCCCCCAACCGATGTCGCCGCTGCAGGTTCGTCTCTCTCTCTCCTTCCCCTCCGGTTTACAAATCAGAGCTCGATCGGAAGTGGTTGAGCTGCGGGTTTTGTGGGTGGAAGGGTGATTTGGTGAACGAGGTCGGAGTGTTCGGAGTTGGAGCAGAAGGGTCGCGAAAATGGTGAGCGTAGGTAATTTTCCCAATCCATCTACTCGGATCTAATTTTTCCACCTTTACTCTCTGTATCTAATTTTTTTCTCAACTGTTGATTCTGTTGCTTCCAATCCATCTATTCTCATTTGAGGTGCAGGACATGTTGTCAAGAGCCCTTGGGTTCCAGTTGCACGTAGACGCGAGAGGCAGCAACAACTAGCAGTTCTTCAACAAAATCTGATTTCATGGAGTGGAGAATCCCAAATCTGATTTCATGGAGTGGACAATCCCTATGAGCCGTCTCTCTCACCCACTCCATCAGAAGCCGATCTCACCCTTGTTCTCCCTCTCTCTTTCTCGCGCACGCTGTTCCAGAGGAGCGGTTATCGAACTACCTACTTCCGGTAAGTGTCCTCTCTCCTCTCTGTCGCTATCTCAGCCAACATTAAGCCAAGGTTTCGAATTGGAGTTATTCAAATTTACCTTTCGAGTTTTGTCATTGTGAGTAGTTTTTTTTTGCGATTTTGGCCTTCGAAATCTCCAAATTGCATGTGTTTATTTCCGGATTTTTAAAATTTTCCATTGATTTTGTTCATTTAAATGTATATATAGCACAAAATTTTCTGTTTGGATTGTTGTTTATGTAGTTCCACTATTGGTGGTTCTAGATGGAATGTGTTCTCTGTACCGCGATTAGCTTTTGGTTTTTCTTGACGGGACTGGATGAACTGGAGAAAACCAATGCGTTTCTGTTCCTAGATTTCTATTTCTTTTCGCGGAAATTTGAGAACAATTTAGCTTGAGGTTTTTACTTGCTTTTACACATCAAGCACAATATAGGTTAGCTCTAGGAGCAGCCACCCCGTTAGTGTTTTTGATTCGAAATAATTCTCCCTATTCTAATTTTTATGGGAACAGAAACAGAAAACTGAGAAAGGAAACACTAAACAAGCACCACTTTGCTTTTTGTGAAAATCGTTATAATTCGGTTATGTTCTTAAGTGAATTGTTTATCATCTTTTCAATGAAGGATCATATGCTCTTGAGGAACCATTCAGTTATATTTTTTTTTATAATTGTTTGGGTTCAATATGTCTTGATTTAGTATATTTGAAATTTGAATTCAATTGAGGTTTTTCTTTCTTATTTTTTTTGGTGATTATAAATTTATATCTTTGCATATTCTACAGTTTCAACTAGAAGAGACAGTAGACAAAGAAGATTTCCAGGAAGCTGCAAAGTTGAAACCAGCTATTGTGAAAGCAACATCGAAGGACTGTGTTGCTGAAATTATTTCTCGGTTGGAGGTTTGATAACTTGATTTCCATATCCGATTCGTTGAGATGCCAAATCTTGGTGAGCCTGTTTTGATCCTAATTATACTGTGTTCTTTTATGTTATTATTAAAGTTGTTTTGCTTATTTATTTTTTGTATCTTAGGGTTGTGATCAGCTTTTGATTGTTCGTTGCTGATCCTAAGAGGCCTAGACCTGACGAATTGAGGTTTGTTTCAATTTTTTATTTTATTTATACTCAATGTTTATGCATAATAGTATTATATATAGGTTTTAGGTATTTTTTTTTAACTTCATTTTTTATTTTTATTTTTCATTAAATGGGATGGTTTTACTTTGGACAGACCGATGCCAAATCTTGGTGAGCCTATGAATGGTCGTCTTCCACCACCAAATGCCTGGAATGCTACTGGGGCACTCCTTCTTGGGAATCAATTTGTTCCTCCTAGGCCCAGGGATAACATGCCAATGTCTTCTCCTGTTAGAAATTCTTTCAAGATTCCATCTCCGCCAATTGACTATTGCTGAGGGTTCAACGCTAGCTACACAGGTTCATTTTTTCTGAATAATATTTTTGTGTAATTAGTTTTTTATGATCCTCTCTATTTTGGGGATGAAACAACAATGCATTGGTTGAATTACTGCTGCTAATTTATTATATTTCGCATCAAAGAGTCAAATGGGTATTTTCTGCCATTATATGATGTAGGTTTTGATATTTTTTATTTTTATTTTTATCTTCAGATTAAGATTTTATTTTTTATTTTTTACTCTTTGAAGCTATGTTCATCTGTTTAGCTAAATGTGTTTTTATTTACTTATCTGAACTCTAAACATATTAACCTTAAAGATTTGATTGGACGGTAGCGACTCAAGGTGAAAATAGTAGTTGTTCACCTTGCAATCCGAAGCATTGGGCACCACGGAAATTTTATATTCTGATTTCTATTTATACTTTATTTTATATATCTGTTTTTAACTCTTTGAAGCTCAAAACTAAAATGTATGTTCATATTTTTATCTGAAATGCGTGTGCTCATCAATTTATATTCTTTGGATGAAAATTGTTTGATGCTATTAGGTGTTTCGTCTCTTTCTGTGATCTGTATTGGTTCCGCAATTCCTCAACAAGGTAATCTTTTTTTTTTTTTATCTTTTTTATACTCGTACATGTATTTATAATAGAAATTTGAAATTAATATTTTTTATAAGGTAGCGTTTGAATGTGTGATATTGGATTTTTTGAAATGGAATTGAAAATTAATACATGTAAAAGTCTTTAAATTCTTTAAATTTACAGGTGTTTATATTTGAATTCCCATTCCTAGTTTTTTTGTTGCTAGATTTCTGTTCTAAAATTAATTTTCTAGGATTTATTTTTCCTAGATTTTTATGTTTCTCTTTCCAGATTTTAGTTTCTATTTTTAGATTTGTTGTAAACCACTTTGAGTTTGTTTCACTTTTATTTTGTATTATAGATCATTTATTGTGCTAAAACAGAAGATTTATGTTCCCATATTTTTTGTTCCACGTTTTATGTTTTGGGAATTACTCGCAGATTTTATGTTTTTATTTCCTAGATTTTAGAGGGTTTTGTTACTTCACCTTCTAAACTCTAATTTTGTTCATTTCTAATTTTTATGGATGAAATATATTCTAACATGGAGTGTTGTATAAACAAAGTAAATTATACTATTTTTTTTAGGTTACGACTGTGTTTATTTGAAAATGGAATAAAATGGAAGTTGAGAACTTGAGAAATAAATTGTGTTTTCTCATTTCTTTAATTGTTGATTAAATTTTGTTGATTGCTATTTGGTTGTGTTATGTATTTTTATATTTATTTGAAAGCAAAAGTGAGATCTTGAGAATGATGTATCGATTGTTCTATAATTTTATTTTTTAAAATTTGTGCACGTATTATTAATTTGTGTCTAATTGTGGTTCATTAGAATTATCCAGTAGTAAAAAAAATTACATAATTTGATGTTCATTTTGTTAACACCCGTGCTTTCAGGCACGGGTTATACGCTAGTCTATATAATAAATCACCTCATTTACATTCAGAGCCGTCGGATCGAGAGACAAACATCAACCATATTCGTAGCCGTTGGATCATTTTTACCCTACATATAAATTGAAAATCAAAATTAGGGTTAGCCGCCTCACCCGTCTCACTCTCTGCCTCACCCTCTCTCTCTTTCACAATCGACACCATGGCCATCGCCATCGCCATCGCCATCGCCATCATTGCGAGTCCATCCACCCTCACATTTTAGGGTTAGAGCCGCCACACCCGCATCGCATCTCTCACGCACTGAGCCTCTCCCCTCGCTCTCGCGCTTCTTTTATCCTCTTTGTAGGCCGTCCCCATCGCCACAGCCGCCGGCCGTTGTATCTCTCCATCTCGCGTCTCTATCTCTCTCCATCAGTCCGGTTTGGATGTCGCCGCCGCTACCATCGCCGACTCTCAGGTTCGCCACCACCGCCGTCACCTCCTTTTTTCTCTCGCTCACTCACTCTCTTCTGAAATGGAAACCCTAAGCCGTCCCCAACCCAACCCTTTTTTTCTCTCGCGCACTCACTCTCTTTCTCGCTCCATCCTCCATCATCGAAATGAAAACCCTAAAGCCCGCCGCACCATCGATAATGTCACTTCCCCCATCTCCACCATTGTAGTCCGTCCCCGTCCAACTGCCCTTCTAGCTGAACCACTTCAATTCGAAAGAGTCGGCTCTGGATCGCCATCGACCTGACCTCGAAGCTGGCGGCGAAAGATTAGTGACAAATAGTAACACCAAATGAACAGCTTCCGGCAGTTCTAACGCCAAACGAACATCAGATCCGGTACTCACTCACTATCTCTCTTTCTCTGACTGCGATTTCGGATTGAGAAATCTGAACTCCAATTTCATTTTGCAGCTACCGATTACTGTTTTGCATCATTGTTTTTCTAACGTGACTAATTCTAGCGATGTCAATGTTGGTTGAATTGGCCCTCAATTTTCACTATTTTTTTTGGGTTGAATTTCATTATTTTTTACATTTTCTTTTGCAGTACAAACTTTACATTTTTTACAAGTGCAAGCCCTCGATCTCCCTTTCTGTTTTTTGAACAGAAGATATTTGCAGTGGGAGATGGCGAATCAAATTACCAATTTGCTATGTTTTGAGATCTGCACTCTTTTGTAATTTCAATTCTCTTTTCTTCTAAGCCTTGAATTTCAATTTGCTATGCTTCCTTAGGTTCTAATGGAATGTTGTTGTTTCTGTGTGTAATGTGGATGGTAATGTTGTCATTGTTTGTTTTTGATCCCATCTTTAGATTTCATGTTCGGCTTTGGATTGGGTTCGGGTGAAGATGGTGAGTGTGTAGCCTGCGTTGATGACATGTTCGCACATGGACAGGCCCTTTGACTCTAAGCCCTCTCCATCTCGATCTCCCTTCAAACATGTAATCTCTCTCAACTTTTTTTTTTATTCCTCTGTTTTTTATTAAAAATTTCAGAGATTGATTTCTGTTCCGAACATACTGTTTCTATTCTGTTCTGTTCCGATTTCAGGTTTGCCCATGTCTATCTTTTGGTCGATTTCTTATCTCCTTACAAGTTTGTTTGATTTGGGAAACTTCATCCAGGTTTTTAATTATATTTCTACAAATCTGATGTTGATTTTGGTCGGACCAAGAATTGAGAAATATCAAGAGATGCTCAGAAGAAAGGCTGAGGACCCCAAGGAGCTGAGTTTGTGTTGTATGACCCTGTCAAAGGAGAATGGAGATTCAGGGCAAAGCTTTTCAGCCAGTACAAGCTTGGGGATGAAGAAGATGAAGATGAAGATCTGTAAGTGCTGTTCAATTTAAAGGAGCATTTTTATTTTGTTTAATTGTATTTGCTGGGTGGTTATTTGTGTGTTTTTACAGAACTTGCAGCCTTTTGCTGTTGTGGGATTATGGTCTGTTTTTCTTTCCTGATCTATCAGATCCTTCTTGTTAAATACGTCTATTCTCTTGTAAAGTGGTGAAGATTTTTACGATTTTGAATTATTTATGAAGAGCATCTCCCTCTTTTTTCTTTCCAGTTATATTCTGGATGATCTATGTTTATAGTTTTATGCCGAGCATCTTTGTCTTTCTTCTTTCCACTTTTATTCTCTTAACGATTCTAACGCAAGTATCATGGACCACAACTGCGTTATTAATATAATCATTTTGCAAAAAGGTATTCAGGTTGATCTTCCATTCCATAAATGAGTCATTGATGAATATGGCATTTGGTGGAACCAACTGAGTTAATGTAAGCTTTAAAGGTCGACCATGAAGGGCTCTACACCTTATTCTTATGTGGCAATGGTGGTAGTTCACCTTGCTTATGGAGGATCAAACATATTAATGAAGGTGGCTCTGGAGAAGGGACTTAATCAACTTGTCTTTGTAGTGTACCGTCATGTCATAGCCATGCTCCTCTTAAGCCCTTTTGCTTACGCACTCGAAAGGTGAGATTGAGTTACCTTATCCCTCCTGTGCAAATTATAATTTTTTAATCCTTAAAAAATGAAAACAGGAGACAACGGCCTCCACTCTCTTTCTCCATACTCGTGAAAATCTGTATACTTTCATCACTTGGAACAACGGTACACCTTAATCTCTACTACGCTGGTTTAAAGTACACGTCTCCAACTGTGGCAGTTGCTCTGAGTAATGTCATCCCCGTCTTGACCTTCCTCATAGCATTTCTGCTTCGGTATGTATATCTATCACCAGGGCCTAGTTGAATATATGTGTGTGTGTGTGTGTGTGAGTTGTTTCTTAATTATGTACTACTAGTGCATGTTCAGGATGGAGAAAGTTAATCTTGGAAGTGCAAGTGGTCGAGCAAAGTTGTTTGGGACAATAATTTGTATAGGCGGATCACTTATTTTTACATTTTGGAGAGGAGGGTACCTGTTGAAAGGCTTTGTGCATACACCATTGATCGAGATTAAAGGTTCCAATAATAGGCATACCGAGTGGATCAAAGGATCTGTCCTGATTCTCACAAGCAACGTTGCATGGAGTGCATGGCTAATTCTCAATGCAGTGGTCTGCGAGATTTATCCAGCTCGACTCTCTCTTAATGTTTTTATTTGTTTCTTTGCCTCACTCCAATCTTCAATCCTCGCCCTTTTTTTCGCAAGAAATCCAACCCTATGGAGGCTGGAATGGAATGTGCAACTCTTCAGCATAATATACTGTGTCCGTTCTCTCTTACTGCCAGTGCCTGTGCATGTACCTGTACCTCTTCTTTTTCTTCTTCTTCTTATTATAATTTTGTTAACCAACGGATTACTACCTTGTAAATAGGGAGTTGTGCTATCAGGATTGGTGTATTACTTGCAAATATGGTGCATTAGCAATGAGGGACCAGTATTTGTGGCCATGTTCAACCCGCTACTCCTTGTGGTCGTGGGATTATTTTCTGCAATTGCTTTCGCAGAGCGACTTCACTTGGGAAGGTAGCATCTCCTCTCTCCCTCTTTAATGATTCATCTCCTCTTCACCTGGGAAAGTGATTAAGCTAGTGAAGTGCTGTTTCAAGCTTGATAGGAGCATTTTTCATAGTGGTGGGCCTTTATGTCGTGCTTTGGGGGAAGAAGAGCGAAGCTGAAAGAACAACATCAGAAAACAATAGTACAGAAGTCCGCTAGGCTCTCATGATAATAATAAGAAGATGCTAGCATACAAATAATGCCACAAAAAATAGCTTGGATCGCTTAAGATTGATTGAGAATTCAACTTTTGTGAAATGTGTGGCAAAAATTGTTAAAGCCTTGTTTAGTGTATCAAATTTCAATTTTTATCTTGTACTTTATTCTTTTTTTTTTTTTTTTTTCCAATTCCACAAAGACAAATTATCGGATAAAAATCGTCAAAAATGGTAACTTCAGAGATTGTTTAGGATTCGATTTTTATTCTAGTTCTTTCAAAATTCTACAAGACGCAATTTTGAGAAAAAATGTAGTCAAATTGGAGTTAATAATATAGGAGAATAACGTCGGCTTTGATTGTGGTAGAAAATAATAATTCAGTAAATGTAAATATTTTATTTATAGTAGTTTCTCTGTAATTGTTATTAGGGTTCCTTTATTCTTGTACTATGAATACCCCAAATACCTAATGAAAAGACAAATGCCATTTTACTCTCCTCTACTATTCTCTCTTTATGGTATCAAGAGCTTAGATCCAATTTTTTTTCCCAAACCCTAGCCGCCCTTCTTCTTCCCTCTTTCCACCGCAAGCCGCCTCCAATCTCCTTCCCTATCTCCACCGCAATCCATGGCCAACGCCAACCTTCTGGCGACCCTTCCGAACCCACAAGAACCTCTACGCCACTGATTGTCATGCAAATTCACAACCCCATCAAATTGACATCCACCAATTACATTACATGAAAGCTATAGTTTGAATCCATCTTTGATGGCTATGATCTCCTCCACTTCGTTGATGGCACCAAACTCAAACCACTCACCACTGAGGCGGGCTATCGCCCATGGCGCCGTCAAGATCGGCTTATTTTCATTGCGCTTGTTGGCTCTCTTACACTTGCTCTCACCTCTCTCATTACTGCCTCTTCGACATATCGTGATGTTTGGGTCACTCTCGCCAACACTTATGCTCTCCTGACATGTGAGCACATAAAACAAATCAAAGAACTCATCAAAAGAATCACCAAGGGGTCCTTCTCTATCTCGGAGTATAAGCAGTGAATCAAGGCCCGTACCGATGAACTTGTCGCCCTTGGCAAACCCATGGATCCGAAGGATATCACCGAGAAGATCCTTGACGGACTTAGTGACAAATATCAGCTCGTCATTGATGCGGTCAACGCTCGTGACACCTCTATCCCATTTGATGAGCATCACGAGAAACTCATCAATCGGGAACTCTCCCTGTGTGTCTTACTCACCATGATCCCCACCTCCCTACTAGTGATTGCCAACCTGCAACACGCTCAACCTTCACACACCCTGGCCCACGCCACAATTGTCCTATATGGGGCCCATCTCTCGGTCAGCCGTCCGGCGTTAACCCCTCTGCTCTGCAAGGAAAATGCCCCTCGCCACGACCATACCTGAGATGGTGTCAATGGTGCCGTCAACAAGGCCACTCCGTTTCTCGTTGTCCTCTATTTCGTCCAGCGCACCCGACATCCCAACTACCACAACCCTCATCATGTCCAGCGGCCCCATGACAACCTCGGGCACATGTAGCAACCGCCCACAACATCGCCACTCCACGATGGCTCATTGACAGAGGTGCTTCTCATCATGTCACCTCTGACCTCAATAATCTATCCCTTCACACTCCATAGAGGAGAGGTCATAAGGCTTGGCTTTATCCACACACACACAAAAAAAAAAAATATGTGCAAAAGAACAAATTCAGTTGAGTAACAGTGAGCTCTGAATAGCCATGGCAGACGTGAGCTGTCAATTTCATGCTACAAACCCTAAAATTTCTCATAATTTCATGTCCAGAAGATATTCTATCTCAAGACAACAATGAAATTGTGGAATAAAAAATAACTAATAAAGTGTATACATGAAACTTAAATGGTATGAGAATGTCTTACCTGGTTCGAGAGTTAAGATTTAACTTCATTCTACAGCCGCTTCTCTCCCTCGTCGCTAGCTTGTCTTTCTTCCCTCTAATTCTATAATTGAACACAAAATAAATAAAAACAATGAACATTGAAAGAAAAAATTTGATTACAGAAAAAAATAAAAAAATAAAAACAGTCCAGAAATCTATCTAATGAATCAGTTGATTACAATAAGCTGAACTTTGAAAAAAAAAAGTCCATATCAAAGAAAAGAACAAAGAAAAAAATAAATTGTACAGTTAAATTGAAAAGGAAGAAAAAATGAAGTCGCTTCTCACAAACTGTATAGATTAAACTAAAAGTGAGATCCAATCAACCATCAAAATTGTAACCGAGAACAAACATGGAATATAATTCAGTACTTACATTTTCAAAAACTGGAACAAAATTGGTAACTACTGAACAAAAATGAAAATATAAGTTCCTGATTTGTCATTATAGAATTATGCTTAAAAAAATTTAAAAAAAAAAAAAAGTCAAAAAATCAGAACAAAAGTGGAACAAAACAGGAACAAAAGTGGAACAAAACAGGAAAAAAGAACAAAACAGAAACAAAACTATAAATCTGAGAAAAAATAATGGACGGAAAAATATTTTTAGAACAAAATGAAAAAACGCAACAAAATTGCTCAAATTTCTATTTCTGTGCTGGAACAGAAAAAAAAATTAGAAAAAAAAATATTAATAATCACCACCTGACAAAGCAGGAATATCAACTTCAAATATGCAAATTTACAGCTATGCACCAAAATTGATAGTAAATTTAGACGAAAGCCTTCTCTCTTTACAAAGGCATAGAGGAAATGTCATAAGGCTTGGCTTTATCCACACACACACACAAAAAAACGTGTGCAAAAGAACAAATTCAGTTGAGTAACAGAGAGCTCTAAACAGCCACGGCAGACTTGAGCTGCCAATTTCATGCTACAAACCCTAAAATTTCTCATAATTTCATGTCCAGAAGACATTCTATCTCTTGCTCAATGCAACAAAAAATCATGTTTCTGTTCTAGTCTTAACATTTCAGAACAAACGGGAACAAAAACACAAAACAAATGTCACTATTGGAACAAATGGAAACAAAAACACAAAATGAATGCGCCACTGGTATTTTCATTGAAGGCACCTCAATGAAAATGAATGTGCAAACGCAATATTACTAAAGTAACGTCGAAAGCACAAATCTAAATTCTCAAACCCTAGATTGACACAGAACAGAAACACAAAGCTAATTGGACAAAAACACACAACAAATTTGTTTATTATATAGACCAGAAACAGAGAATAGAAACACAAACCCTAGATTAACAATCAACACATAACATTCCAAAGAACGATGAAGTAGCAACGCAAACATACAATCGGCAAAAGTAAACAACAACAACAAAAAAAAAAAAATCAGTGAAAAGGAATTAAAAGAACGAATAAATGAATTAATGCTATTACACCCCAAGGATCAAATCGATCATGAGTAAATTGCAAAAACAATAAAGGTAAAGTAAAAGAATCACATGAACAACAATAGAGTATTGTTCTGTAAAATTCAGCAGCAGTAGTGTGTAATTTAGGACAATAGGATATTTTGAAATCCAAAGCCAACAGAAATTGAAATTGGCAATATGAAATCAAACCCGAAATCAAAAGCTTTCAGAAATTAGAATATGAAATCAATAGCACTGTTCTTCAGTCAGGCATTTCATTAAACATGTGGTGCTTAATATGATTATAGAGTAATCAAACACTAATTAGGAGTTTTATGCTATAGGGTTGTTTTGATTACTGGAACCAATATTAAACAGAAGAACAATAGCAAATAGAAAGCAGACATAGACATATAGCATACATGGGGTATGAAATCAAACATGTTTACGTCAAAAACCCGTGCAATATGGGTATGAAATCAAACAGCAGAACAAAAATAATGAGAAATTAGAAGAATAATAGCAAAATCGGAATTGACCTCACACCCATCCAATATGGGTATAAAATCAAACAGCAGAACAAAAGCAATGAGAAATTAGAAAAATAATAGCAAAATCGGAACTGACCTTAGCAGTAGCAAATCGTGTATTGCTGTGACCTTAGCAACTAATCTTCAATTGCGATGACCGATTGTTGTGAGATGGTGGACTGATGTGAGGGTTTTATAATTGATTGAGAGGATTCCATTAAGAAATTAGGGCGAAGATCAAGGATTAGGGCACGAAGATGAAGGAGGTGACGATGATGAGCGGTGATTTTGATGCGACGATGAAGGAGGTGACGATGAGGAGCGGTGATCGGGGGAGATGACGGAGCGGAGGGGGTGAGATGGTGGCGGAACAAAGCTTGATTTTCGTGTGGGTGATGGAGGCGCGAATGCAGTAGGGAGGGAACAGAGCTTGATTTTCGGTGGGTGATGGAGAGAGAACAAAGCGGCTACCGAAATCTCAAACCCTAAAATGTGTGGAGTGTATAAAATGAAACCAATCCAATGGTGAGAAAATGTCTAGAGTTTTGTCACTCATCTGACGGTCGTTAATATACCTGTCCTGATTTATTATATAGATATGTACTTATGTAATATTTGTTACATCTAGCAAATATTTTACAAACAAATTATATATATATAAAATTGCGAGAGAACAAAGCGGTGAAAAAATGTTTAGAGTTTTATCTCTCATATGACGGTCGTGAATTTATCCGTCTTGATTTATTATATAGATATGTACTTATGTAATATTTGTTACATCTAACAAATATTTTATACACAAATTATGTATATATAATTGTAAGAGTATATTAAGTCTTAAGATTTTTTTAATGTACATAATTAAAACATAAGTTGCAATTGTTTATGAGATTTTATAAAATTAAAAGTAAATTAAAAAACTTGCTACATAAACACCCTTAATTAATTAAGCATGTTCATACAAGCACATAAATCAATTTGGGTAACGGTAGAAGTCGATAACAGCAAGAACACATATACGTGTTTGATCCGCCTATCTGTATGATGAGCTTGTCTCTTTGTTCAATTCTTCGTCCATCGCGTTTAATTTTCGAGCCGGATTGTCGATTGTTTCCAAAATCTAATCAACCACTTCGTTTTGATCTTCAAAGAATCGCGAGTATTAATTATTGTAGATGTATCAGAGCTACTCAGGACGGAATCGGAGTTTTATCCCCTGATGACACCGTTTCCCTGCGCAAATCTGTGACTGAAGAAGAAGAAGTGGTTGATGGAGCCGTCAATGAGGTCGAAATCGCCGATGTGGAAGAGAAAGTACCGAGTTCATTGGAGAGGACTGAGAAGAAGAAAGAAGACGAAAGATACAGGGACGATAGTCGGTATAAACTTCGAAATGGAAGAGAGGTTTGTGATTGCTCTTTTTTTCTTTGAATATGTAAGCAGTCCTTTAGGTTATTCTTCTGTAACAGTTGTTCGTCCTTAACTAATGGTTGATTCATATGATTATGATGTACAACGCCAAAGAAAGAGGATGAGCTCTAAAAATCTCTGAATAATGCTAAAAATTCTACTTAATATATTGATTGATACTGTTCTGCTTTTGTCTCTTGAATTGGGCTGCATGACTGCATGTTAGGATAAATTTCCAATGAGAGAACCGATGGGAATAATGAATTTATGTATCATGGCCTGAAATGGGGAAGAACTGAAACTCTTTGATATGATTATGTGTATTCATTTGTATTATTATAGAAACAAATTTTACCGATTATAGAGAATGCAGTGTGCGTATTAACATGTGTAATCGTCTTGTGTGGTTGATTCTAGTCCTAATTTATGTCGATCTTTTCTATCAAGTAATTTTCTGGGGAAAAAATTCAGGTTTTTGAAGAGAAAGCTTTTCTTGTTGGTGTTGCTCGCAAAGGTGATAAGGAGGATTCATTTGGTATAGAGGAATCCCTCAAGGAACTTGCCCAGCTAGCTGACACTGCTGGACTAATGGTTGTGGATTCTACATATCAAAAGTGAGCACCAAGTTGATTTTTGGCTATTTTTTTAAATTTATTTTTAATGCTGATATGTAATGCTCCTCGTTGCTTGTCTGAGTGTGTGTTTCAATATAATCATGCGAACCCTCTTTCTGCAGTCAAGTGTCCTATTTGTTGGGTTGTAGTAGGTTGCATGTAGACAGCCTTAAACAGTAAGACGGAGGTCGTTTTGAAGACTTGCATAGTTATTCATGTGGGTTGGTGTGAACTTTAATATTGATTATTTTGGGTTTTTTAAAATTGATTACTCTAATTCTTGGTTTTACAACTTATCATTTTGATTTCTTATGAGCATGCAAGAAATCTTCTTACTGTTTTAATCTAATGGCACAGGCTTGCTACTCCTAACCCAAAGACATATATTGGGTCAGGAAAAGTGGCAGAAATCAAGACCGCGGTCGATGCATTTGATGTTGAGACTGTAATTTTTGATGATGAGCTTTCGCCCGGGTTAGTCTTTCCGATTTCATATAAATGCACTTCCTTTTACGCTTGTCATTCTCAGAGTACTTTTTCCTCATGAGATAATGCTAAATATATTTTTTCTTGTTATATTGGTAAGTGTATTGCTGAATCTGTCAAAATTTTACTAGCGTTAAAATTCTTTGTATGTTGCTATTAAGTTAATTCAGTGAAACCTTACCATGCTACCTGCCTTAGATGCGGATTTTGGTTTGTTGGCAACTTATTTTTCCCTTTTATTCATCGAGGAAATTTGTTGCTATTTGATTTCCCAATCTTAGATTATGTTAAATTAATTTTGTCTATATATGTTATTTTCAACAAAGTGGGGTTGAATTTAGACCTAAAACTTTTATGTAAGGGTATCTATGATAATTTAATTTGTCCATTAAACTTTGACGTGATTTTATATCTTTTTTTCCCTTTATACATGTGTCCCTCAACAATATCCTAATTTCTACTTAGATCTCTTTTTAATTACCGCAACTTGCCCATGACCAGTGACATTATTGGTCCAAATCGTTAGCTTTTGCATGAAAATATATTTGGTACTGATAATGGTATTTAAATTTGCTAAAACTTGTCATCAATTAATTTATACTTGGTTATTCTTGACTATCAGTTCTATGTTTGATAACTTTGGAAGTATTTTCCGTATGATTAATGATGTCATAGTTCAACTAGCAAGTTTGCATAAATTGCGTAGGAAACTATAATTTACTCGTAATGTCCTTTCTGGTAGTATTTCTTTTTGTTGTCTTATTTTGCAGGTGATTATATGATTTTTCTTCATTTGTATTTCCTCAAATCCTCTTTGCAATGTGGAATCTAGTGGATAATGGAATATAATTAAGGTATGGTTCATTAATTGCTGATTATAATGTTAAAATTTCAGACAATTGCGAAATTTGGAAAAGGTTTTTGGTGGAAAGGTTAGAGTGTGTGATCGAACTGCCCTTATCCTGGACATCTTTAACCAGCGTGCTGCAACACGGGAAGCTGCTTTACAGGCAAATTGCATTTGTCATCAATTGAAACTATGGTTGGTAGATTTTTCTCATGCTTTTGACACTGTCAAGATTGTATCTTAGGTTGCATTGGCACAAATGGAGTACCAGCTACCACGACTAACAAAAATGTGGACCCACCTTGAGCGCCAAGCTGGAGGACAGGTGAAAGGAATGGGTGAGAAACAAATTGAAGTGGACAAACGTATCTTGCGTACTCAGGTGAGCTGTTTTTGATTTATAATATAATTATTTATTTCTCTTTTCAATTAGATATGTCTGTTTATAGTTTTGGATGCAGCTCCTACAATTCCGGAACTTCCATTTACTGATTATTTCCATCCTGTTGCGAGAATTTCACATTCATAGTTATGTGAAATGTAGTCTAGAATGGGTTATAAGTTGTTATTTTCTACTATAATTGTTATTAGGAATAATGGGTCCCCTATAATCAATAAAGTACAATCCAGTCTTCAACTTGTGGTTTGGGAGCATGCATGCCTGTTATCCTTTTCCAATCTTGTGGTTTGGGAGCATGCATGGCTTTCTAGTGGCGAATCCAGAAAATTGGTTGAAGGAGGGGGGGGGGTTCTAATTTTTATTTAAGGGAGTTTATTAGATATTTTTACAATTTTGGGGGGCTTATGTGAAATTTTAATGGATTTTAATTATTTTTCTTCTGAAAGTATAGGGATAATAGTGATTTTTTTTTCATAAATTAAGGTGGGGCTTGAGTCCCCCTGGGCCTTAGCACAGCTCTGCCACTGTCTTTCCTTTCTTGATGTTTGTCTTATGAGTGGACTTTTTCATGTGGTTTCGGGTATGGTTTTTTTTAGATTGGTGTTCTGAAGAAAGAGCTAGAATCTGTTCGAAAACATCGAAAGCAATACCGGAACCGACGTGTTGCTGTGCCTGTGCCAGTTGTCTCTTTGGTAGGGAAGTACATAGACCTGCATTTAAAGAAAATGTTTGTATTGGGTGCTTGGATGATTATATTATAGTGCTTTGTGTGTTTTTAGGTTGGGTACACAAATGCTGGAAAGAGTACACTGTTGAACAGATTGACTGGCGCTAATGTGCTTGCCGAGGATCGATTATTTGCAACACTTGATCCAACTACAAGAAGGGTGCAGGTTAGTTATATTGAAAAAGCCACCTTATTTGTTTCCTTTGTTTCTTCTCATTTCTCCCCCTCTATAAATTGAAGGAATTTTCTGGAATTGCAACTCAGTCTTTTATGAACTCTCTGCACAATATTACTTGAGAGAAGCAGTGCCTCTAGCTTGCTTTATGTTTCAATATGTGACAAATTTTCGCCATTTCTGCACTATAATGCGGTTGACATCATGAAATAAAGGGTAAAAAATATACTGGTTATGTTATTACATGCTGTCATTTCTTGATATTTCAAGAAGAATGACAACATTAAAACACGTGCGCGGGCACACAGACTCGTGCACATGCACACACACATGTACACAATCATGTTCTGGTGGTATCAATCATAATGTAGCAATTTGGTACTTAATTATAAGTGTTGTTTTATCCATATTATCCTCATCAGTTCTGTTGTGTATATTCTAGTTTCTGGCTTGGATTTAAATAACACACGGTAAACTGCTATATTAAATGGTCCATTGGAATAAAATAAACAATTGATGCATGAAAAATTGTATTTACAACTCAATGTACAATAACATTCCCTGTTTCTATGCACTGATAAATTGCTTGCAAAATCATAAATTTCAATTTTTAACTGTTGAATCTAAAGCCTTTTCCCCCTCAGATGAAGAATGGAAAAGAGTTTCTTCTTACGGACACCGTTGGGTTTATTCAAAAGTTACCAACTACCCTGGTAAAGCAACTTTCACTACTTCAACTTTGAATTTATTATTCTCAATACATTCACAGAATTGCTGGAAATTCACTTTGTTTGGAATTAAGCCGCCCCGTATGCAAGTCTACATCAGGCACCAAATAGCCAACATGGTTCTATACACTTGACAACTAATATTGTGATTCTTATTTTGTTTATTCTATTTTCATGATTATATTGATGATTCAATATACCGAACAAAATTGTGGTTTAAATTTAATGGCTGCCCCTTCCTTCCTGCAGGTTGCCGCCTTCAGGGCAACATTGGAGGAAATTTCGGAGTCATCACTGTTGGTTCATGTTGTGGATATAAGGTATAATATCTCATGCCTGAATGGGACGCCATTACAATAACCAGAATTATCATTTCTTATCATCTGTTTCCATCAAATTCAGTCATCCACTGGCAGAGCAGCAAATAGATGCTGTGAACAAAATCCTCTCTGAACTGGATGCATCATCAATTCCAAATCTGATGGTGTGGAACAAGGTATTAGGAGATGTTTGGCTGTTTGTTTTGAAAAATTACTTTTTTGTCCATCCAAGTCTTTATTTCATGTTGTCATGTTGTATTTAGTCTTCATCCAAGATTAGTGTCTGAACTGTTCTTTCTGCGTCCAACAAATGACTCATGAAAGCTTGAGTTCTAGCCTCATCGTGGCCTAAAACTGCTTATTTTACAGGTCGATAGAACGAGCAATCCTCATAAAATCATGTTGGAAGCAGAGAAGAGAGGAGATACCATCTGTATATCAGCTTTAAATGGTGATGGATTGGATGACTTCTGTAAAGCAGTTCAGGACAAGCTGAAGGTGCCTTTTTTTTTTTTTTCTCCTTTTTAGGGTATTACTTGAGCATGTCATTTGTTCTTAAATCTGACTGTTATTTCTTAGGATTCTATGGTTTGGGTGGAAGCTTTGATCCCATTTGACAAAGGGGAAATCCTCAGCGCAATTCATCATGTGGGAATGCTCGAGAAAACCGTGAGTACTATTTCTCCATGACCCTAAGGCAATGTTTGGTAGCACGGAATTCAAGCCTTAAAATGAACACGCAATTTTTCAATTTTTTTTTACATGCGTTCATTTGTGATTCTTGCTTACAGGAATACAAAGAGAATGGGACATTAATAAGGGCATACGTTCCCCTTCGATATGCCAGGCTGCTCACACCGATGAGGCAAATGTGCGTGTCTTAGCCAAGGTCTGCTTGCATGTTTCTGACTTTGGATTCAAGCGGTTAGCGAGACTGCGTCTTTAAAACATGTATATTATACATAGGATTGTAAATATAGCTTGTCAATTTCCCTTTTTCTTTTTTGATACAATAATTTCCCTAAATAAACAAAGATGCTTAAGAAAACTATTCAGTAACAGATATGTGTGACATATTATAACCACTGTAGTAAGATCGCTGAACGGTAGCAATTTTTCCAGTTCTTCATATAGCAAGTTCATATTTTTTTTTTTATACGGTATACGTGATGCTCTTGCACCTTGACTGACTATCTCACCGGGCAATCTTAAAGGTGCACTCCTTACATTTTTTTTTCTTCCGGGTACAAATGGTTGGGGGGAAGGGGGTTTTGAACGCTAGGGTGGTGTTTGGTAAGTGTATCTACTTTTCTGTTTTTACTTCCAGTTTCGTTTTAGAGTTCTGCGAATAGAAACATGTTTGGTAACGATTATTGTTCTAAAATTATTTATTTTAATTTATGAGAACAAAAATAAAAAACATGTTTGGTAGAAATATTTATTCTTTTTTTTTCCCCTTCAAATGTATGTGACCAGTGTGGTGGTGGTGGCCGGCAGGGTGGTAGTGAAAATAATTTTTTGGGAGTGAATAAGAATTAACATTTTTTTGTTTTTCATATTCTTAAGGAATTCATGAATTACTCTCTCAAAATATTTTCAAAATTTTGAGAACGAAACCTGTTTTTCAAATTCATTTATGTACATTAATTCTAAAATTTTGAAAACGGGAATAGATTTAGAAAATAAAAATAGAAATTAAATGTTACTTAGACCTCTCGCTAAAGAAACAAACTAGATAATTGCCAATTGCTAGACAATAAACTTTGGGTTGATTTGTTTATCTAATGATGTAAGATAAAGCAAGAAGAATGCTTGGAAATAGAAAGTGCAAGTAGTAAAAGCCTCCAATAAGGTAACCCAAATTTTCAAATCTTTCAAGTTGGGATGATGCAATCAGGACCTAATTTAATAAATAATGGATTAATTAGCTCTATTCTTATTATTTTAATACCATTTGGTGGAAAATGTCATTTTTAATCTTACATCATTATTGCCTTTCAACTTGCATGTCATTTTCTAAATTCATTACTTTTTTCAAAATAAAAAAAAATAAAAAAAATAAAAATAAATAATATATATATATATATATATATATATATATATATATATATATATATTATTTCCACCTAATTAATTAGGTATTCTTTTTTAATTATTTGCATGTGGACCCCCACGTGTTGTACTAGTATTTTTTATTTTATTTTTATTTTTAGACAGTGAAAAAAGACTAAATAATTGCAAATGCTTTGTTTATTAAGTAATTGTATGATTGATTACATGTGAGGTCAAAAATAATAGGATAAATTACCCCTCTTTCTAATTTATTTATTTTTTAAATGAGAAACTATTTTTTTCTGAATATACTTAAAAATAGATAAAATTAAATTTTCCGTCCAATTTTAATATGAAATAAACAAAATTGTCCTTTTATTTTAATTTTCTTATCATAAATATTAAAAAAAAAAAAAAAGTTGTTTTAATTTTTTTTCCTTTCATCTTCTTTCTATAAGTATTCCCTAACCCCTCTATGGTTTCTCAAATGGTTCGATTTCACTTTCGATCTTCAGTTCTATATAAAAGCTAGTTTCTCATTTTTGTTTTAAGCGCAAAAGAGTAAAGTGTAGATTTTTTAAATAGAGGGAGACAAAGGCAATTTACCCCCCCAAAAAAAAAGTGTTCGTGCGGCAAGTACCTTATTTTGTGCTTAATTTTAAAAAAGTCTCATATGCAATTGCAACTTGTGTTTTAGTCCCTCACATTAAAAAACGGCGGAATGCCTAATACACGCGTTGCACTCTCGCAGTTACATGTATCTAATTTATGTGTAAAATATTTATTAAATGTAACAAATATTATACAAGTACGTGTAACAAAATTACATGTAAATTATAATTTGTAACTAATATTATACAAATACATGTAATTAATATTACACATACATGATTAATACACAATCAAAAATTAATTTAAAACACTAAATCAAAACTTATATTTTAAATGTCACTAATGCTATTCGCTATTTATCCCCAAAAAAACAAAATACAATGTGGTGCCAACTTCATGAATCTTGCTGTCCTAAACTCCTTGCTATATTAACAGTATCTAATTACATGTTTTAATATTATTCTTCTTAAAATATTATAAATTGTCGATGGTTCTGGTAATCATGCTCATTGTCTAAAGGCACTAGTATCATTTTAGTTATAAAATTCTACATCAATTTAAACCCGTAAATAGAGGATGAAAAGGAGGAAAAGTGGGTCGATTAGTTTAGTGATGATGCAGTGGGAGAAGAGTATGTTGATTTGATGGATTTTAAGAGTTACAAAACTTAAATTTCAATCATTCATTTGTTAAAATTAAATTAGATCTGAACAGTTAAAATATCTTTTCATTTTCATTTATCAATAGACTATGGATTTTTTGTCGTTTTTAAAATTTATAAATATAAAAAAAATAATAAATAAAAATTTAGTTAATAAAGTAAATAAATAAAACTTGAAGGGTACAAAATATAATTAAATTAACTCTTTTGGAAGTGGAAATGTGAATTTTTTACGCGCGAATTTTTTCTCTAAATACTTCATTTATTTATTCATCAAAGTCATTTAATGGGTTTAGTTGTATATAGAAATTTGAAATTAATAGATCAAGAGATTACAAAAATTAAATCTTAGTCATTTATCTTTTAAATTTAAATCCGGACCATTAAAATGTATGTTAATTTATTAATATTGGCCCAATGAGATACCGAAGAGGGGAGTGAATTGGGTAGTATTAAAAATTATCAGATAATAACACTTCAAAAATTAAACAATTAATTTTATCCTAAAAGTAATTATTATCTTTATAGCAACGGATATATGTTATCAACTAGGTGCACACCCAAACAACAGAATGTAAATAATATAAAAAAATAAAACAGAACACTATGATATATTCTGGTTCACCGAGCTACTTTTGGCTAATCCAGTCTTCTGAGCCCTACGGAGATTCGCACCCACTAAACTTAAGATTCCTTTACAGGTAAGAACTAAACCCCCACAATGATTCTTTTCGCAGGCTCAGAATCAACCTTTACAATCCTTTTTCACAAGTTTAGGAATAACTTTATCTTTTTCCCAGACTCAAGACTAACCTAATCCTTTCACAGGCTAAGGATTATATTAAAGCAAAAGAGGTAAAAATATATCTTCTCATTGAGAACTCAAAATTATATTTACAAGAGAGGTTGGAGTGCTATTTATAGACAATCAGAGTAGCATCTCAACTAACTAAATTAGTTACAAGAATGAACAACTAAAAATCTAACTAACAGAAATAACTAATTGTAATTAACTGAATATGGTTTAATACTCCCCCTCAAGATGGACTGTAAAGATCCTTAACAACCATCTTGGATAGAAGTGGTAGCATCAATGCCGAGGGCAAAGCCTTTGTAAAAATATCTGCAAGTTGATGTTGAGTTCTAATTGGCATAAGTCGAATAACTCTGTTAGTAACTTTATCCCAAACAAAATGACAACCGAGCTCAATGTGTTTGGTCCTTTCAGGAAAAATGGGATTTGAATCGATGTGTATGGCAGATTGATTATCACAAAACAAAAGAACTGGAGATGAGATATCAATCTGAAAATCATGTAATAATTGCCGAAGCCACACTAATTCATTGGTAGTAGATGCTAGTGCACGATATTCCGTTTCAGCTGAAGATCGGGATATAGTTATTTGCTTTTTAGCCTTCCAAGATATTAAAGAATTACCAAGAAACACACAAAAGCCAACAACGGATTTCTTTGTATCCAAACATGATCCCCAGTCAGCATCTGAAAAAGCCTTGAATTGAAGAGAAGATTGGGCAGAGAAGAATAATCCTTGACCAGGATTTGATTTGAGATATCTGAGCAAATGATGAGCAGCTTGCATGTGAGGAATTCGAGGATGAGCCAAAAATTGACTAAGTTTATGTACAGCAAAGGTAATATCAGGTCTGGTAATGGTAAGGTAAAGCAATTTACCAATGAGTCTGCGATACTGAGAAATATCAGTGAGCAGTTCACCATCATTGCCATTCAACTGGGCTTTGGGATCTAAAGGAACCTGAGTAGGTTTACAGGCAAAGTAGCCAGTATATGCCAATAACTGAAGGGTATAGTGGCGTTGAGAAAGCACCATGCCATGAACAAATCTTGCAATTTCAAGACCAATGAAGTATTTTAGTTGTCCTAAGTCTTTAAGTTTGAACTGGCTATGGAGAAATTTCTTCAAAGAATCTATAACTTGACTATTAGGACTAGCAATGATGATATCATCAACATATACTAATAATGCAACAAAGGATGAACCTGATCCTTTTGTGAACAAGGAGTAATCGGCTTTTGATTGAACAAAACCAAATTGGATAAGAACATGAGCAAACTTGGAATTCTACTGTCGTAAAGCTTATTTAAGTCCATATATAGATTTATGAAGCTTGCAAACAAGTCGTGTGCCTGGTGGAAAATTCTTCCCCTTTCGACTATAACTAAGATGAAGATCCATGTATACATCTTCAAACAAATTGCCATTAAGAAATGCATTATTAACATCTAATTGATTTAGATGCCAATGTTGACTTGTAGCAAGTGCCAGTAAGACTTTGACAGTGACTAACTTTCCTACGGGTGAGAAAGTTTCAATGAAATCAACACCTTCTTGTTGAGTATATCCCTTAGCAACTAAACGTGTTTTATGTCTCTCCAGAGTACCATCAGAATGATACTTAATCTTGTAAATCCATTTACAACCAATAGAGTGTGTGCCTTGAGGCAAAGGAACAATGGACCAAGTTTTGTTGGATTCCATTGCATCTAATTCAGCTTGCATAGCTTCTCTCCATTGTGGCAACTTGACAGCTTGATGATAATATTGGGGCTCATAATGAGAAGAAACTGTCAGGACAAATGCCCTGTGAGATGGAGATAAGGAATCATAAGACAAAAACTTGGATAGAGGATAGGGTGTATTGGAGGACGGAAACTTATGATGCATCAATAAACTGCAATGATAATCATGAAGATAGGAAGGAGGTTTAGAAATTCATGAAGACTTTTAAGTAGGAAGAACATCAGAAGAAGCTAAGTCTGGAATAACAGAGGTTTCCGTTTCTAGGACGGGTAAAGAATTAGGGAAAACAGATGAAGTTGGATCGTGATATGTAATAGGAATGTCAGGAGAAGGAACATATAAGACAAGGTCAGGAAAATGATCAACGAGGGTATCAGGAGCTACAACGGAATGGAATGGAAAGATGTCCTCATGAAAAACGACATCTCTTGAGATGAAAACCTATTTAGATTGAATATCATAGAGTTTGTAGCCTTTTATACCTGGAGGATATCCCAGAAAAATACAGATCCTAGACCTTGGTTGGAACTTGGTACGATGAGCCTTAAGAGTGGAGGCAAATGCAAGGCATCCAAAAACTCTAAAAGAAGAGTAATCAACGGCATGGCTATGAAGAGCTTCATAAGGAGTCTTTTGATGTGACAGAGTTGAAGGAGTGCGATTGATGATATATGTGGCCGTAAGAATGTACTCAGTCCAAAATTGGATGGGCATACGAGACTGGAAGAATAAAGCCCGAGCAACATTGAGTAGATACTGATGTTTTCTTTCGACGACTGAATTTTGTTGTGGGGTGTCCACACAAGAAAATTGATGAAAAACTCTTTTGTCATTAAAAAAAATCAGGAAATGCTAACTCTCACGCACTATCAGATCGAAAAACCTTGATATTAGCATTAAATTGAGTTGCCACCATATTAAAAAACTTGGGAATCATACTACTTACATCAAATTTGTGCTTGAGTAAAAATATTCATGGAAACCTTGTACAATCATCAACCAAAGTAACAAAGTACTGATAGCCAGCATAGGATGAGATATGGTAAGGCCCCCAAATATCACAGTGTATCAAATCAAATGGGGATGAAGACAAATGATTATTAGAGATAAAAGATAATCTTCTTTGTTTAGCTAAAGGAAACACATAACAATGAGTCTTTTTAAACGTTGAAGTATCACAATGTAAACGGGCTTGCAAGCCATCTAACTGCCGAGATGACAAATGGCCAAGTCAATTGTGCCATGTATGAGCAGATAAGTGGTTGACATACACTGTTGAAGAAGTAGGTGAAGTTCCAGTATTCATAACATAGAGACCATCAATGAAATCACCCTTGCCAATCATTTTTTTGTTGGTAAGATCCTGAATCATGAAGCCATTAGAAAAAAAAACTAACAATAAGATGATAGTCTTTTGTAAGAGCACCCACAGAAATCAAATGCAGCTTGAACTGTGGTACAAATAACATGTCTTTGGGAACGAGTAAAGAATTCAGCCAAACATCTCCACTATAGCTAACTGGTATACAAGTGTGGTTTGGTAAGGTGACAAATGAATTTGGAATAGACTTCATAGAGATAGAGTTGGCAGCATTGGAACATATGTGTTGAGTGGCCCCTGAATCAACTATCCAATATTGATTGGAAGAAAAGACAGGATTTAAAGAGACTGAGAAACAGATATCTGTAGTGTAAGCAGTAGAAGGAACTTCCTCATTAGTGGGCATCGCAATGGCTGTCAACGTACTTGAAAGTAAAGTAAGTAAATGCTGACATTGATCACTGTTGAGATTGTGTAAGAAATTCTCAACATTTGCTTGCGGATCAATCTTAGCCTCTGAATTACAAGGAGGGTGACTAGAAACTTGATTAAAAGCCACTATATGAGTTGGTGAAAAAACTTTTGTCTGTCGTGATACCATATTAAAGCAAAAGAGGCAAAAATATCTTTTTTTATTGAAAACTCAAAATTATATTTACAGTGAGGTTGGAGTGCTATTTATAGACAATCAGAATAGCATCTCAACTAACTAAATTAGTTACAAGAATGAATAACTGAAAATCTAACTAACTAACAGAAATAACTAATTGTAATTAACTGAATATGGTTTAATAGATTAACCTAATTCTATTAGAGGGAGAATCACGACCTAATTCTTTTTATACCTTAAGCTCAATAATTAAATCTCACAATCACTTCAAGTATCATTTTCCCGGGTAAGGATGAAATATTTACAATTCACTCACAATTGATCATAATCAGGAAAAATCACACCTAAGCTCTTTTCAAAGGAAAAGAGTAACCTAATTTTTTTGTACTCTAGGCAAAGATCAAAATCTCAATATCTTTACCGGAAGAGATTGAAACTCAGCTACCCCTGATTAGATACTCCCAATAGTCCGCACACAACTCACTAATTACAAAAGTGATAAATTTTTCCCCACTCGGAGCTTCTACCACTCTAGATTAATTAGAACTCAATTAATATCCTGATACTAGTGATAGAAATAAAGTGAAGAAATAAAATCTGATTATAATAAAGAATGCAGGTAGCACAATTAAGCACGTAATCAGATTAACACACAAATCGTTTTAAAAGATTTTAATACTTTTAAAGTTTAAAAACGATTTCTCAAAAAGATCAATTTATCAAGCAAATAATAATAATCAAATACTCAATTAAAAAATAAGTTTGGAATGATCTCACCAGGAAAACACCGAACAAATTGCACATAGTATTACAAGACAACTTAGATCGGTGAAGCTAACTCAAATAGCGCTTTAATTCAAGAACTTCTCAATAATCGATTTCACAATTGATCTCTCAAAATAATATCAGAATGATGACTCTTAGAAAAGTTTAGGAACTGAATAGTTCTTGATACTGTATGTATGTTATATGTAAAATCCACAGGTCTATATATAAGGAATTAGAACAAGTCTTCCAACGGCTAGCTTTCAAATAATAATTATCTAAAAAGTATTTATAGACCCCATATATCATTATGACTTAATCTTGGTATAATTCTCAATAATATCTTTTAGAATATTCAATTAAATCCCTCAAACATTTTCTCAAACTCAATTAGATAAGATAGAAAGAATTACATGAATCAATTTGAGAAATAACCAAAATATATGAACCATATCTATAAAGATGACAAAATATCAATGATATATCTTTAATACTATCATATCCCTAAAATTTCTCTCATATCTTAACCATAAATGGCTAGTAACAACTATTGTTTGATCAGAATCCTCGAAATCCTCCAAACCTGAAATAGACTCATCAGTCGACTGACGAACGCCCATAAGTCGACTGCCTGATTCAGATTGTGGCCCAAGCCAAACGTTTCTCGCTCATCGGTAGACCAATAATTCACGGTCTGTCGACTGAACGATTTAGAGACATTCACAAGTTAACTTACCTTTCGACTGGATGATTCAACAAGTTTTATAAGTCGATCTATCTGTCGACCTAATGATTTAGAGACTTCATGTATTTTACACAGGTCGACCAATCACACTCCACAAGTCAACCGATCCTACTGGAACTTCTTCCTTAATTTATTTCAATTCAATTCTTCGACATTTTCGCTCCTTTAACCGATTTATTTTCTCGGTTAACTCCACTAAATTCTTAAATTCAATTTTAATCAATCATCAATGTTTCTTGTTCAATTACACATAGGAGCAAATAATTTAACTAATTAGAATCTAATAAAAAACACATATAATTATAAAAAGTATTTTCGTATCGTGTGTGATCCTAATCGGGATACATTAAGAGTAAAAATTTAACCTGAGTTGTTTTCCCTAGGTTCTTCAATTTCTTCGATCTCTTAACGTTCATCATCTTTATCAGTCTCTTCAATATTCATTTTTTTCATGATAATATCTTCACTTGAACTTATAAAGTGAAACACTCAATAAATCCATTAGTTCTACCAGAAACATCAACATTTAATTGTCCATCAAAATCTTAGGATCAACAATTAAAATATTTGATTTATTAATAGATATTTCACACTTCATTGGGTATTTAATTTTTTTTAATTAATTAATTAATTGTTATTCATTTTTAGTGAATCAATTAAAATACACCGACTCCCCACTAAACTCTGACCTAGTTTTCTCAACCCATTGCAAGATTGCTGGCCACATGCTTGCTTTTATCATCTCCTTTTTCCAATAAAAATATTAATTTTTTTATTTAATTTTTTTTTAAACAAGCAATCAGAAAACCAACATGGTACTAAAGACATGACACATGATTTCATTATTGTTTGCCTCCACAAATGATTTCGTTAATATTCCAATTGTTGCATCACTAGCCATGGCCCAAACATACCAATTTGTAGACTAGGTTGTTAATCGTGGACCCGGCAAAACAAGAAAAAATTACAAATTGGTCGAGCATTGAAGTCGCTCTCCTAATAAGCCCAAAACAGGACAAAACCAGTCAACATCGTACGAGAAGGCAAACTTACCTTCGCACAGCGAACGCGTTTGGGGTGTCACACGGGCAGTTGCCGCTGCGAAAATGTGAGCTTGTGAAAATTGGTTGTCAATCACTAAAGGCCTAAGGTTCGATGGCGGGCACCAAGGAACAATGACGAAAGGTGACACTAGGGGCTGTCGACGTAGACCCTAATTGGAAACAACTGATATAAGAGAGTACTGATCATATGACCAATAAGTAAGGTAAAATATATTAAAATAATTTATGTTTAATTCAAAATTAAAATAAAATCATTATAAATTATAGTGTTTGATTGGGACTACTGATCGGGTAAGTTTTGCTTCACTTCTTTTTAGATAGAACGTGCTACTCCGTGGAGTTTGAAAACCTCTCTTTTTCTTTGTCTTTTTTCTAAAATAAAAATAAAATAAAATAAAAAAATAATATATATATATATTTGGGAATTCATACAAGCCCACAATTATTGAATTATTGTTCAGTTCGAATTTATTTTTTTTAAGGAAAAATTCCATTTGTATTAAACTAATATATATGATGAGTAAAATTAGAAGAGAGTCCCATAAATTGAGATGTGTCTTTTCTTATCAATTATGGTTTAAATTTTTTAAAAAACACTTTACGAAATAAAATTTGAATTTAATCTTGAATGCACTAAATTGATGTTGGGGAGTGAGCATTTAAGATCGTCCGAAAAAATCATTAAACTAACATTCTAGAAATTAAACTTTGAATTTAATCTTGAATGTACTCAACCGATGTGGGGAACGGGTCCTTAAGATTGCTCGAAAAAATCATTAGTTAAGATGCTTATAAATTGGTCCGAAGACACTTTAACTTATAAATAACAATAATAAAAAGTACAATTTTTTTATTTTTTTTTTATTTGATGGGTGTTCTTAATTAAAAAGAAAATATAATAAAAATACCTTAATCAAATACATTGAACCAAAGATCAACTTGATTCCTTTGGCATATTTTGAACACCCATCAATAAAAACAGAGGAGGGTGAGGGTAGGTAAATTACAGTAACCACCCCCCTGTTCATCCTCTCATCCTCTCTCTCTCTCTTCTTTCAAGAACAGGTCTGAAAACTAAACTTAATATTGCAAAGGCAAGCAGACTTTTTAGATACATAAAATCATAGAAATAGATGTAATAATCTCCAATTTTACACTACAACAAACTAGAAGAAGACAACAAATCATTGACCAGATTCAGCCATTTTTTTACGATCAATACTGGAAAATATCAGCAGAAGCCGTGATGGGTTGATTAAGGTACATCAAATTCAACGCATTATTGTTATGAAAATCATGATTTTCAAACACTCCATTGTTGGCAGCGTTCATGAAATTGATGATTTCATTGAGAGATTCAAGCCTGTGACTGAGCTCAACCACCTGCGCTCTCAAAACAGAGTTTTCAGTCTCCACGCTCAAGAACTGCTGCGTCGTCAGATTCACGCTCGTGATAATCTGATTATTTTCTTTCATGAGCTGAGCAACCTGAGCCGTTAGATCATCCAGATGCTTCTGTTTCCTCATCCTCGATCGCCTCGCCGATTCACGGTTCGATTGCATTCTCTTCCTTTTCCGTTGGTCCATCAATAGCTTAAGATCCTTCTCAGAACCCGAGTTCTGAAGCTGTGAATTAGATCCTGAAGAATTTCCACTTGAGGATGCCATGTTTGAAAAAAAAAAAAAATTGTTCTTGAATCTTGATAGAATAAAGTCAATATATATCTGTATATATATATATAGATGGCGATTTGAGGGTGATGAGTTATTCAGGAAAACACATAGAACCAGTAAAGGAAGACAACAGAGAAGGATTGAACGAGATGGGTTCTGCGCCTGAGTGAGGAATCTATCATAAACCCGGATCGGAGAATTTCACTAAGAACCGGAGACATGGATTTCAAACATCAAGAACAATAACATACGCAGCATCAAGATTTCGAAAAAAAAGAAAGATCTATCTATTAGTTTCTTCGGACAGCCGCAAATCTCCAGCCAAAAAAACAGAGGATTTTGTTTTTTTTTGGTTATAAAATGGTGATTTCAACAGAATGATGAGATGGGTTCTTGGTGTTATACATGTAGGTGGCAAATCATAACCCAAAGAGATCAAAATCAGCACAAGAAAACAGAAATTGGAAGAACAAGAACAGGGAGAGGAATAGGGGAAAACAGAGTCTCTGATTACAGAGAGAGAAAAAAAGAACAGAGTAACAGAAGATTGGGATATGAAAATCTATGGGAGGAGGAGGAAGAAGAGAGAAGAGGGAAGAGGTTTGTGAAGGAATGGTGGGTGCATTTTATAGAGCAAAAACCTGAAAAACGTGGGCGAGAAATGGGTAGGAAAATTATTTAATTGAAGGCCGAAGTAATTAAAATAGGGAAAAAGCTAACAATCAGAGGAGAGAGAAAAGTGTTACTCCGCTAAATAAAGTTAAATAAAGTGTTGTATTTCTTTGTCAATCAGAATTCGACTCTTTTAAAAAGTATTTTTAAAATTAAATTTTGAATACAGAAAAAAATGCATTTTTAAAATCGTTCAGTGAGATGATTAATTGAGATGCGTGTAAACTGACCGGATACACTTACTTTCTATTAAAAAAAAAAATAAAAAAAAGAAAAAGAAAAAAGAAAAGGAGTTGGTGAAATGAAAAATGAGACCAGGCGTCTGGGGTGGAGAAATAATTTGGGGAAGCGTCCAAACAAACTCCGGTGCCAGCTGGTGACTAAAATAACAATTGCAATTTGATCCCTCCTATTTTTTCTTACCTATACTTCGACTAATTAATTTACTGGACGATTTAAGAGCACATTTATTCACATCAATTCGGTATATTTATGATTAAATTTAAAATTTAATTTTTAGAATACTGCTTAGGAGAGTCAAACCCTGGTTCATAAGAAAAAAAGACAACATCCTTTACTTACCCGACTAACGCTTCTTTTACTCTTTCACTAAAAAAAAAAATGCACATTTCATTAAAAATAAAAATTAAAATTAATTGCCCTATTTTTTTTTAATTTTAAGTTAATAATTGAAGAGAAAAAATTATCATTTTCTCTCTCTAACACTCTTTCTTCTTCACTTCTATTTTCTTTTCTTTTTAATAAAAATAAAATAGAGCTAAAATTAAAATAATCTTATTAAAATAAAAATTATTTTTTATTTTTATATAAAATCTAGATGAAAATTCTAATTTTACTAATTTTTTAAATATTCCTCTAAAGGAAATTTTTTTTTTTTTTTTTTAATTTAGAGTCAGAAAGGAATAAAGTATAAAAGACAAAATAGATGAAAATATAGGGAGTAAAAAGAAATTAACAGAAAAAGTTAAAGAAAACTGAAAGGAAATGACATAAAAATTTGATTTCTGACAGATTTTGTTTACCTTGTTTTCCCGACCTCTGACATGGCTATTAACTATTTGAGGGGCTGGCTTCAATAACTATTTTTATTACCATTTTAAGTTTCGCGAGCTGTACCGATACAATCGTTCTACGATAGCAAAGTCCTAACTATTTTTATTACCTCTGTGAATTATTATTGGTAAAAAAATATTTATTTCCCAGAAATTGTTGGTTTGGTTACCCCAAGTAAAAGTATTTTCTATTGTTTACTGTTTTAAATTTATTTTTTTACCAAATACATTCTATTTTTTTGGTGGAACAAAGATGAAACAAAAAAAAAAAAAAAAATTGGATGAAAAAAAATTGTTTGGTATGTAAAAAAAAAAAAAAAATGCACAATTTACCGAACAAATTTTTTTCTACACAAAATAAAGGAAATAAGAAAGAATTTTTCAAAAAAAGAGTAAAATTAAAATTATAGCTTTGATAATAGAATTTTTAATTTATTTTTGTAATATAAGAGGATAAAATAGTAAATAAAATTAAAGTGAATTAAAAAAAAAAATTGTTTGGTATGTAAAAAAATAAAAATAAAAGAAAAAAATGCGCAATTTACCGAGCAAATTTTTTTCTACACAAAATAAAGGAAATAAGAAAAAAAAATTCAAGAAAAGAGTAAAATTAAAATTATACCCTTGATAATAGAATTTTTAATTTATTTTTGTAATATAAGTGGATAAAATAGTAAATTAAATTAAAGTGAATTATTTTCTCTTATTCTATATTTTTTTTCTAATCAAACAACATTAGGAAAATAATATTATCCTTTTTTTTTTTTTTTTCTTAATTAAACAGTAAATAATTTTTATTTTTTGAAATTATAAAAACATTTCTATTCTATTTTTCCGTTTTACATTTACTTTTAAGTATTTTTTTACTTGAAAATAAAATTTAAAAAAATTATTAAACGGTGTCTTAGTTTTTAATATTTTTGTTAATTTTAATTGGGATATATACAAAGTTTATATCAAATTTAATTTAAAAAATAAAGTACCCTGAAATAATCACATGTTGATATTCCCTAGACTAGCTGAGCTGAGTAACATGCCATTGAGAAGAACTTTTTCCTCTACTCATATTTAAATTCAAAATTTGTTTGAATATTTGAACATGAATCTTAGATTAATGAATGTGCACATGGGACTGCCTCTCATCAAACATTATTTCTGAAAAAACAAATTTTTTGTTTATAATTTGATCATCGGTCTTTTCTATATCTAATGTTGGGATAAACCCAATAATTATTCTCTCACACATCGAACTTTTAGTTTGTGGCTATCGGGTCATAGTGGTTATAACTTGAACTCTAATACCAGTATAGGATGGTCTAGGAACTCTCTCAAACCCAAATATTGGCTCATGATGTAAAAGTTTCCATAACACTTATAACTTGACTATTAACCTTTTCTACATCCGATGTAGGATAAACCTAACAATTATTTCCTCAAACATCGAGCTTTGAGTTAGTTAACTCTCGAGCAATCTCTCATTTTGTAGATATTGGGTCAAAGATGTTGTGATATGAGCTCTGATACCAATGTATGATTTTGGATCTCTTTCAATTCCAAAATTTGGTTCATGAGGTGAAACTTTTCTTGACACTTATGACCTGACCATCAATCAATCCCCATTCCGATATAAGACAAACCCAACACATTATTGCAAAATCATATACTACATCTCGTCCTTTTGATTTGGTCATAAATTGAGGTCTTATTGAGTAATTTTGACATAGTTATGGGGTTTGTCTGGAAGTGTAAGCCAGCCAATTTTGAGGTCATAAATATCACACCTAACCTAACAAAAGCAAAACCACTGTGTGTGTGTGTGTGTGTGTGGAGGGGGTATATTACCACCTACAAGGAGATCTGCTTTTCCAAGTTGTACAAGTTTTTTCATCCCAAGTTGCAAACAATGTCAGAATAGCAAGTTGGTAATGGTGGGGGATTCATGTGCTTGATTTTGCTCTTCCTTTTGTTTTTGCTTTTGTTTGTAGAGAGGACCACACTAGTTATGTACAAACAACATTTATAGATGTGGCACCTAAGCTACTCAATTCAATAATTTAATTGTAACTCGTCTACTCATTTTTTATATTAGCGCGTAATTTAAAAAAAAAAAAAAATCAATTTTGGTAAATTTTTGCATGGTGATAACGCCAATAAATCGTGATTTATCCTTTCACGCTGATTGTTACCATAGGAAACGAGTGAATCATTAGTTATTCAGTGATGAATCAATCCCTAATGTTTGCAACAATATCCAAATGTGAAATGCATATTGTAGGACCTCAGGCGCAACCACTCGTGCTAAAATTAATTGGTGTTAAGAAAGGCATATACCCTAATCTTATAGTGCATTTAGCACACACAAGCGCTTACAACATTCGACTTGACTTGACCCACACCCGGGCTCCCGCCATGAGACAATTGCTACCAAAACCTTGGGCTACAATCTCCTCCTCAGCAATTGCTCTCTTTGGAATCGAACCCGTGACCTTGGCTCTAATACCACTTGTAGGACTTTAGGCGCAACCATTCATTCTAAAACTAATTAGTGTTGGGAAAGGCATATACCATAACCTTATAGTGTATTCAGAGCACACAAGCGCTTACGATATTCGACTGTGATTTGACCCACACTCGGGCCTCCGTCACGGGATAATTGCTGCCAAAACCCTGACCAACACACATAATGAATGTTCATGTTCGCTACTAATGGCAATAGTAGTAGGGTGGGCTTTATCTTACGCAATGAATATTATCATATTAATCTCAGAATGTTAACAATAGTACTTGTGTCATACTAATTTCTAGACGAACCAAATAACATTAAGCGTTTGCACAATAAATGTTTGCTCTATCTCTTCTAATGCTTGATTTCGCAATGAATATTATCATAAATGAAGATTAAAATGATTGTTAACATTCATAATTTTTTTTTTTTGTTTTTTGTTTTTGTCATTTAGTTTCTTAATTGATGATTTGATTCCACTTTAAAAACATAATAATGATTCATTTTGTAATTATAGAGAATAATAAAATTTATCAATAACAAGTAAATTGGAAGTAATAATTTATGAATTGACCAATCAATATATGTTTTGGATTAGGATTGTTTTAGATTAGGTTGTGTAATATTTATTATTAATTTTTTTTTAAAAAATTACTGTATCAATAAGATATGGTTCAAATGGTAAGGCTGTTTGAGTTAAAGCAGTTGAGGGATCTCTACAAGATTAAGGAGTTTAAGATTACGGAAAAATACTTATTAAGAAAGACAACCATGTATACTGAACGAAATTAATCTTACACCCTGTGTAGATATGAAAACACCTGTGAGTATAAAAAATAAAATAAAATAAAATAAAGAAGAGTGAGTGATAATGGTCGGTTTAGTAGGGCCTGTAAGTGGGACACCAATGGGGTAGGGATTCAGACGAATTGTCTGTTTCATCTTTTGCAAATTGGTCACAAAAGCCATCGGCTATTGCAGTCTTCTTGTTTAGGCATCAATTTCACAAGTTTTCCCTCGTTATTTTTTTATTTTTTTCCAGTTATATGGTTTACGGTATTGTCCAGATCAATTTACGTACATCTCGACTAATCATTGCCTTAAACAATTTTTAAAACGTACTTCTCCACATCGACCTGATTATTTAAGAGTGACATTTTAGTCAAAATGACACCATTAAACTTTACTATAAATTAGTTATTTACTACTCATCTCCTCCATCATTCTAATAAAAAACTATTTAATTCTACATTAAAAATTAATAGAAATTTATTTTAATGACAATTTTCTCTTACCAATTTTAAAATAATTAAATGATTAAAAATTAAATTGCATAAATATATATATATATATATATATATGTTTATCCCCTTTATTTTTTTTATACTGACATCCGTATTTTGAAGAAAAAAAAAATATTTTTTTATCTCTTTATTTTTAACAAATTAAATAAACCCACGTGAGTTCTGAACTCATCGACACAAATCCAACATGGGTCTGGAGAGAGAGGAAGAAAAAGAAGGAAAGGAGGATTCTGGAGGTGGGCAATGGCAATGGCAATGGGAGAAGACGAGTGGGTTAAATGTAATTATTTAAAAAATTATGATAAAAAAATATTTTTTTACAAATAAGATAAGGACATTTGGGTCTTTTTACGAAAAAAAATTAGTCAAATAAAATGACTAATATTTTTCAAATGACACGAAAGAATTGTAGTTTTTGACAAAATAACGGAAAAAAAAAAAGTGTTTTGCCCCCACAAGAACAAGTACCATAATCAATTAATAGTAGACAAACTAAAGAGAACCCAAACCACTTCCATGATGTTCCCAAGGTAATCAACCACCACCACATGCTCCAACCCAAATCTCCAATAACATGTAACACACTTTCTAACAATTATGTAAAAGTGATGCCCTTCTACAAAAAGTAGTTGAATTCAACTAAAACATTGCTGGAATCACTAATGAATCTCAATAGACAACAAGATCAAAAACATGAAAATAAATAGAGATCAGAATCTGATTTTGATGATCTCTTGACATGACTAGAGCCCTATGACTAAGGCACCCAATCTAGACTGCCCTTTAATATCTTGGGGTATAGCAATTTTGTCTCCAATGATTTGGCAACATAATTTTTTGAGGTATTTTTGTAGACCCTGTTTGGTTACTGTTTTTGTTCCTTGATTCATGTTTGGTTGTTCCCGCTTCCAAATTTTTGAGATTAATGTATAGAAACAGATTTGGTAAATTCGTTTTTGTTCTCAAAATTTTGAGGGTAATTTGGAACTATTTCTTGAATTTCTTAAGAAATTGAAAAACAAAAGAATATTGATTCTCATTCACTCCCACAAAACTATTCCCATTATCACCCCACCGCCCACCATACATTTAAAAAGAAAAAAAAAAAAGGAACAAATGTTGCAATCGAACGTGTTTCTTGTTTTTGTTGTCATAAATTAAAAGAAACAATTTCAAGATAATTATCGTTACTAAACATATTTCTATTTCCAAAATACTTCAGAACATAAACATAATTTTTATCCCATCCCGTCCCAGTTTATTGGAAGTAGGAAACAAAAACACTAACCAAACGCCACCTTATATTTTCCGTTAAAGTTAACAATCAAACCTTAAAAAGTAAAAATTAATAAATCTTTTAACATTAATTGATATGGCAATCTCGATAGAGTCAGGTTGGATTGAATAATATCCGTTTGACCCTTTTTATTCTTCTTTCTTTTATTCCCTCGTGTCAGGTTGGGTATAAGGTTAAAATGCCTTAATTATTTATCTGTTACGCTAAAATCTAAATCACAGAGATAAGTACTGATGAGAATAACACGTGTCTGTGCCCTAGTTTTGGAACACAAAAGCAACTATTCCATCATGTAGAAGGTCTAGTCTTGCATGGAATGACAGTACTAAAGCAGTGATCTTGTTAAAGGGAAAGAGAACTGAGGATGGTGGTGGTGTCCTCTTTATTTTATGCATCTGCCAATCGTCTTCTAGGGTTTCTTTATCTCATCATCTTTTAAACTTGCTTCTTTTCGAAGGCAAACATTAGACAGAACAAAAGCATATGAAGCTCATTACATGTGTGAATCCTGTACTTTTTTTTTACTTGAAGATAAAGCAACATTAGCCTAATTTAAATCTTAGCCCAGTGCTACAACACTCCCGCTATGCGCAGGGTTGGTCCGAGGAAAAATCAGACCACTTAGGTCTATTGTACGCAATCTTACCTTGCTTTTTCTGCAAAAGGCTGTTACATGTATACAAAACCGAAAAAAAGAAGAAACATTTTTTACCAGTGGGTGTCAATGTAAATTTAGCTTAACAGCAAGAAGATCAATAAAGAACTTTTTAAAACTTGATATAAGAGTATATGTAAATCATTCGACAACCATGCAAACAAGCTCAAAATGTATCTGAGTTATGGATCAAGAAATTTGGTTTCAATAAGTGCAAATCTTCCACAAAATAATCTAAGGTGTGGTTGAAATTCTCAATAATAATAAAAAAAAGCTTACGTAATTTGGACAATTGAATCTTTGAGGACCCATTTATCAATACCCACAAATTTTAGGGACCGAAGATCGCCCATTTTTTTATGGGATAATTGGTCAATAGCCCCAAATAGAGAACATATTTCATAACTTTACATGTACATATTTTTAGTAACTATTTTTTAATGTATTTTTTAGTTACATTTTTCAAGTATATTTTTAGTTAAATTTTAATATATTTTTGGTTACATTAAACATAATTCGACGACTAGCAACTAAAAAATTAGTTGAATATGATTAAAAAATTATAACTAATAGTATGTTAAAAAAATGTTACTAAAAAGTAGTTAAATATACCTAAAAATAATTCCGACAACCGATGAAAAGCCGGCGGCAATGGGCCGGCGGTTAGTGATGTAACCTTAATTGAAACATTAGTATTTCCATAAACCCTAATAGATGAAACTAGAACTAAAGTAGTTATTTGTTTTGGGACGTTTTATTAATTTAGTATTGTTATTAGGATCTCTCACCAACTATCCATTTTTTAACCGTTGACGGAGAATTTATTCATTCATCCCCCTCAATTTTCATTCAAAGCTCGGGTAACAAAATATTATTAGCTTTTATCAAAGCAGTCCAACATTAGCAGCTAACCAACATTTTAAAACCTAAGTGGCCAAGAAAAGCAAACAAAGAACAATTTAAAACCCAAGTGACCAAGAAAAGCAGACAGAGAAGCAGCAATCTTTTAAAACTTTAGAACTTGGTATCTTTATATTTATGTGTGTGTGTGTGTGTGTGTGTGTATACATACATACACATATGACTACATTTTCTCTCCAAAACCTTGGAAGCTTCCCACAAAATGCCAAAAACCTCGATCAATTTAGATGGTGATAGGAGTAAGTATATAATAGTAAGTTAGGCAGCCTAGCTTTATATGCATGATTCTTAGTCTTCATCCATGATTATTGACCCAATAGACAAAAAGGACAAAAGGAAAGAAATGTGTCAAATCAAGCACAAACTAGATTCAATGCATGTAACATTTTATACAAATATTCAAAGATTTGTCAAAGAATATGCTTCCTTCACTATTAGCTACTCAATATAGAGCAACCAGTGCACAAAATCTCTGCCGTTGCGGGGCTGGGGAGGGTGTATCAGATGTACGCAAATTTATCCCTATATACAGAGAGGTTATTTCCAAGATTTGAAGTCTGGACCTCTAGGTCACAATAGAACAACCTTACTATTGTTACTATTGTACCTAAGGCTCACCCTCATTCGCTACTCAATATATTAGAACAAATATTTATAGGAACACATTCAAACATATCCATGAAACTTAAGCCCTAAAGAAGTTTCAATTTTATGGCAAAAATTTTCCAAAAAAATAAAAATAAATGCTTAAATTCATACGGTGATTAAAAAAAGTGCCAAGCACGGATTTTTAATCGCGTATGAAAGAACATGCATGACTTCATACACGAGTTGCATACATTAGGGTTTGATATGCAAGTTCAGAACAAATGAACAGACATAAAAGACTTCTGATAGGAATACAAGCATCTTCATATATCCTTAATTAATGTACAAGAGGTAGGGGTTGGGGTTGGGGTTGGGGTTGGGGTTGGGGTAAAGTCTAGACATACAACAGCACACATATATACAAATTAAACAGTAAGAAAAGAGAGCCGGAGCTCTGACGAAGAAAATATTAGTGTATCATCATGCACCAACAGCACAAACTGCTAATGCATTATTCCTTCAGACCCAGATTATTAAGAACAAGGAAACGGGATCCGCACAAGGATAAATAAAGAGTAAGTTTGTTCCCAGAAGGTTATGAGTTTACCTCAGGATTGGCTGGCAGCAACTTCAGGATGGTAGTGAAGTATTTCCTGCCACATCATCTCCCTTATCATCTCTTCACTCAAATCCTCATCTATGTCGAGGTCGATCGGGACCTGTGCCGGAGGATTGGAACTCGGATCGTACAGCGGAGACATGTAAGGGTGTTGGAGTGCTTCTGTCACGCTGATTCTCTTTGAAGGGTCAAAGACGAGCATCTTCTGAAGAATATCAATTGCCTGTGGATGCGCATGGGGGTAGAGACGGGAAAAAGGAGTTCCGAGGGAATAAGGGAGTGATTTAATGTATTTTCTGGCCTTTGGGTTGTCAATGAACTCAAGGTCTTCTTCTCTCTGGCTGCCCAGTATGTTGATGATCAGTTTAAGCTGGTTGAGACATTCCGTTCCGGGGAAAATTGGTTTTCGGCCGAGAAGTTCGGCGAAGATGCAACCAACAGACCATACGTCAATGGAGGTGCCATAGTTGTCGCAACAGAGGAGAAGCTCTGGGGCTCGGTACCAGCGGGTGACAACGTACTCGGTCATGAACTGGCCCTTACCGTTGCTTGTCCGTGCAAGTCCAAAGTCGCATATTTTTAGGTCACAGTTTGCGTTGATGAGTAGGTTCCCAGGCTTCAAGTCACGGTGAAGGATGTTTGCTGAGTGAAGATACTTGAGGCCTCGAAGCAACTAGAAATGGAGATTCAATTTACAGTTTACATTTCATAACAAAACTAATCAAGCACAAGCAGCATAGAAACAAACGAAACTTGGGTAATTCAGATTTTGAAAGAATGGCAAGGACTATGATGAAGAGAGCAGCAACTACTAGACGCCATGAGTCCTGGACATGATAACTCTGTCTGAAGGCACTCAAACGTAGATTATTGAAGGTAGAAGTGCACACAAACAAATCCCCATCAAAATTTGCACCACCACATGTCAACATACGCACAGTAACACAATAATTCCAAGATGAAACAGTGACATTGGCATTTTAATTCTGAGCCAAGGAGGAAATGGTAGTTTCACATAAGCAACATCAAATGTTGTGAATGAGCGTACAGATTCCAATTTGCAAAGCAATATGTCACTAATTCATGTCTGCTCTGATCATAGGTAGAACATTTAGGTAAATCTAGTCTCGGCAATCATGAAAGTCTAAAAACTGTATGCAAGTGCTACCAGGATAGAGTTGGCCACTCACTAAAGTCAAAACTATCTAAAATTCGGTTCGTAAACATGCATAGCCGTATGGTTCCAATATGCATAATCAACGCTTTCACAAACAATAAATCTTTTACATTCAAACAATCAACCTTTTAGCCAGTCAAAAACTCTACCTGGAAGAGAAAATATTGGCAATGGTCGTTGGTGAGTGCTTGAGACGACTTGATAATCTGATGCAGATCCGTATCCATAAGTTCATAAACCAAGTAGACATCCTTGAAGCTTCTTCTGTGGATGGGCATCATCACATCTTTTAGAGCAATCACGTTTTCATGCCTCAGATGGCGCAGAAGCTTCAGTTCACGCAACGTCCTCAGAGCATCGATACGATTTTCAAAGGCATTATTTATCTTCTTGATTGCAGCCTTCTCATTCGTTTCTCTGTTGACAGAGGAACAGACAATACCATAGGCCCCCCGCCCAATTGGTTTAATGGGTACATATTTGGTATCAATTTCGAACAAGGTTTGCCACATGGAGAAGTAATGCTTTCCCGGTGATTTGACCCCATTCGGAGGCTCAACTGGAGTTGCCATATCCCTGCATTCCATTAATTTTCATCAGTATGTAGTGCGTAAGAAGAAAACAGCATCAAATAAAAGATTGTACGTTCTAATGAAAGCAGCTTATTTCGATTTGAGATATCCATTTATGGATGCAAATGGTACCATTAAAAAACGAGACTCAATAACATGGAATCAAATATGAGACTGGCATTCAAATTTCATTTTTAGCCTCAACGTGAGCTCTATGAAAAACAAGGGTAGAATTCCGAACATCTTTCCCTCTCAGCCTTCCATTGGCCGGAGCCTCGTCTAAAAGAACGATTGCCCTTATTAGCAACAGTTCTTCGCCACCCAAATTCTAACCTCAGTTATTCTTTTTATTTTTCCCTTCGAGAACGAGCTACGATTTTTGTCAATATAGCGCCAACATCAAAATATCGGCCTAATTCATCCTCCAAATTATATGGCAGGTCTGGAGGAGCAATTGCAATAAAATTGCATCAAACTAAATGCTAAATTTCCATAAAAGAGAGCTAGATTCAGATTACTAACAAGAAGATTGTTCGATTTCAGCTAACAATTTCCCTGAATCAGCATCTCATTAACATCTAAAACTGAATCATGTTATATACGCATAAGATGTGACAGTTATGTAAAGGCAATTGAAGTACAAAATTGAACAAATCCATTACCACTTACTCGTTTAGGAAAGCAATATTAATAAGAACACAAAAGCCAAAAGGACATAAAAAACAGTAAAAAAAAAAAAGACGTACTTGAGATTTTCCGCTATATCCTTCGTCAGCCCCTTCACTCACGTAAAGATCAGCACTACCGGTTCGAATTCCAGTAACATCATTACCTTCAAATTTTACGAACAGCAAGGATCAATCGGATCTTCAAATTGCAGCAACCGAAACCCTAAGTTCCAGAAAAGATCTAAATCCTGATTTGAAATCCTCCGGCGGTGATAATATAGTAGATGAAGATGCAAGCTGTTGAAATCAAAGATCTTTGATCTCCATCTATCGACAATCGATTCGTTTTCTCGTCGCAATCACAGTATCGTGTTGGAGCAAACGACAAAAAGAAAAATCGATCAAAAATTGACGAAAATTACCATTTTTTCCCCCTTGGATTCAAGCGTGGCCACTCTTCGGTCTTCGCACTTTAGCGACGATAGCTACTCATATAATAGTGTAAAACCCAAGATAGAATCAGGGGTTCTCTTTCCCATTGGACGACATCGTTTGATGGGATTCTTCTGCCGTTTTGGGTTCTAGAGTATTGTCGTTTTGTTCTTATCTAGGTTTTTATTTATGAATAATTTCGGAGTAAAAATACGTCTGGAAAGAGCCAAAGAAAGCATATTCGTCGGAGCCCCCACGCTTCGTTAATGGAAGGTAAATTACACTTTTAACCCTGAAGTATATCGGGTGGATTAGAGATTTTATGAAAACAAGACCTCTCACTGGGTAAATACACTAAATAACCACTAGGTTATAAGTATTGAATCAGAAATGTCTAGGCTCCGTTTGGTTACTGTTTCTATTCCTTGATTCCTATTTCCATCCTCGAAATTTTGGGATTAATGTATAGAAACGTGTTTGGTAAACACATTTTTGTTTCTAAAATTTTAGGTGTTATTTGGGACTATTTTCGGAATTTTTTAAGAATTTAAAAATTAAAAAGATGTTGATTCTTATTTACTCCCATATAACTATATCCATCACCATCCCCCAGTTAGCACTACCATGCTGGAGGCATTTCGGGCCGACTACAATATAAGTCATGAGCGATAGCAAAGCCAAACCGGATAGGCTTTTTATGTTATATCGAAAGCCCCAAAACTAGCTGCCTTAAGAATCGATATGACTATTTGATAGAGAATAGTGAGATCATTTATGCGGGTCGGTTGAGCGATGCTTACTATATCGTGCATTACCGTGGTCATACTCGTAAATTGGATGACTGGAGTCCTCCTAAGCAACCAAAATATTCCTTGGTGAATAGGGCGAAAACTTCAACTGCGTATATACATCTTTTTAAAAAAAGATAAAGCCAACAGACATATAGAAACTGGTGTTATTGCGGCTACACCTCCTGATTTGTCGCCATTCATTAATGCGCAAGAGAAAGCGATTCATCAGACTAGAGGGAAGTTGGTCTTTCTCCATGACATGACTCCACCATCATCAATCTCGAACTTTCACCCCCTACGCGAGCCTTATTGAAAAGGCCCCAACCGGAATCAAAGAAGCAAGCAGTTAGATAGAGGAGAATCTGTGGGGCCATTTCCCAGAAAGCAATGACACCTAACAAGGAATCGCTTTTCTAAGGCTACCCAAACATCTCATGCAGTTGGTAGATCATGCACTTCCTGTAGAATATCCCGTGTAAGAGTGGCATTTATCCAGGACTTTATGCTTTGGTCTGTGCATATATATAGAGTAGGACAGACTAATTCATTCGGGCGAGACATCTTATGATGTCATGATGCGCCCATTCCTATGGCCATTCCTTCCAAACTTGTTTCTTTTTTTCTGTTCTCATAAATTAAAAAAAAAAAAAATCAGGATAATGATCGTTATCAAATATGTTTCTATTCTAAAAATACTCTAAAATGGAAATAAAATTATCATCCCATCTTATCTTATTCTTATTTATTGGAAGTAGAAACAAAAAAATAAAAACACTGGCCCCGTTTGGTAACCGTTTCCATTCCAGAAATTTCCACAGAAATTTCCTTCCCATTCCCAGATTTTTGAGAATTCTGTTTGAAAATAGCGTTTGGTAATTTTTGTTTCCGTTTCCATTTCATTCCTATTTGAGAATTGTGCTCACTTTTTTCTTAAGAAATGAGAAACAAAAAAAAATTATTTCTCATTATTCCCATTCCATTCCCAAAACATATTGTCACTGTTCACCCGCCGGTCGACCACCGTCCGCCGCTGCCGGCCATCTCCGGCGACCGTCGCCCATCACCATCCGGCCGGAAACTTTCCGGCCAGCGGCCACTGTCACCCACCCGCCATCGTTGTCTGCCCGTTGCCGGCATGAGACACCGCCATCCGTCGACGCCGGTGCCACCGCCGTCAGGCCAAAACAGGAAAAAAAAAAAAAAAAAAAATTAGGAAAAAATCGTTACCAAATACAATTCTCTTCCCAAAACAAAAAAAAAAAATTATCGTTACCAAACGCGATTTACTCCCAAGAAGAAAACAAAATTCCCATCGCATCCTATCCCATTCTTATCCTACTGCTAGAATGGAAACAGAAACAGTTACCAAACGCCACCTAACCAAACGCCACCCTATTATCTAGTTCATTGTCTACTTTTTAAGGTTTGGAGTTAAGTTCAAGTCTAGGATGGAGTCACCGACTCAAGTCCTTATAAATTAGGCCCGTCATTTTTAAGGTAAGTTAATGTCATCTTGGCTTGGCCCGTATAAACACGTCATTTTGATTGTCCCCGCAATTTTTTTTATTTTATAGTTTACTTTATTTTTTTATTTTTGGAAAATGCAAAAAAAAGAAAAAAGAAAAAGAAAGAAAACAAAAATACCTAAAAAAAAGAAAATAAAAAGGAAAAAAAGAGAGGGGGGGGGGGGGGGGATTTGAGAGTGGGGCCCACAAAAGAAAAAAAAAGAGAGAGTGAAAAGAGAGAGTATAGAACACCACGGCAATGCATGGACGCTGAACATCATAATGCGCAGATGCGCTGAAGCTTTTGCGTGTCGTTCGCGCAATGCGCAGAGGCGTTGGAGCATCTCCGCATCTTTCGCGGCATGCTAGCCTTCTAGAATGTTTCCTATACGGTTTTTTTCCTTTTCCTTACCGAACTAGGGTTAGGGTTGGCGACCAAGACTAGTTTTTAGGGTTTCCTAGTGTTTTTTTATTCTCTATCTTTCCCTATAAATATGACCTCTCCTCCTCATAGTTTAGACACTCAAAAATTCAGAGAGAAACTTTTCTGAGGAACGATTCTCAATAAAAACCTATTCGAGAAGCCGTCTTCGAGAGGAAAAAACCCGAAGTCAAGGATCTTGTCTAGGCCAGGTAAATTTCTTCTCCCTTAATTCTTTCATCGTTTTTTTATTTTATTTATTTATTTATTTTTATCACAATTTAATCTCTTGCAAGTTTAGTTATGTTAAAATCATCTAATGACTCGACAAAAATGTCGGGACGAGATTCTCCATTCCCAAGCCTAACCTCTGAGCGTTACACAGGGATATTTTTTCTTTTTCTTTTACTATTTTTTCGTTATTATTATATTTTATAGGTTACAAGCATTGAATCAAAAATGTCTAGGCTCTGTATGGTTACTGTTTCTATTCCTTGATTCCTATTTCCGCCCTCGAAATTTTGGGATTAATGTACAGAAACGTGTTTGGTAAACACATTTTTGTTTCTAAAATTTTAGGTGTAATTTAGGATTATTTTATGAATTTTTTAAGAATTTAAAAAATAAAAAGATGTTGATTCTTATTCACTTTCACAAAACTATTTTCATCACTATTACGTTGGCCACCATATATTTAAAAAAAGAAAAAAATAAATATTACAACCAACCGTGTTTCTTTTTTTTGTTCTCATAAATTAAAAGAAATAATTTACAGGATAATAATCGTTACAAAACATGTTTTTATTCCCAAAATACTTTAGAACGAAAACAGAATTATCATTTCATCTCATCTCATTCCAGTTTATTGGAAGTAGAAACAGAAAAAATACAAAAACGTTAACCAAACGCCACCCTATTATCCTACAATTTGTCAAATGGTATATTTAATTCTTTAAATTTCACATTTGTTTCAATTGGCAAAATTAAAAGATTATTAAAAAGTTTGGATCATCATTTCATTACTCCACTAAATCTAATATGTTTTTTCCTAATTTTTTTGATAACGATTTAATTGAATAATCAGAGAATGCTAAATCATTGTAACGAACAGATTAGTGTAAAACACAGTAAGTTTAATGGAATAATAAAATGACAAATATATTTCTATTAGAAGCTTATGTGCTGAACACAACCTATTTTTTGTCCAGGAATTATTAACAACGTTTTTTATTTTCTGAGATTGAAATAAACAACACTTGAGGGATCAAATATACAATTTGAAAAACTTTAAAGTCCACATAAACACCATCCCATATTTTAGGGTAAAAAATGTAATTTCCCCTTCTTTAATGAAATATTGAGATATAGTTTTCCTGTCGTATTGACCACGGTAATGTGATGGTCTTCTCTTATCACATGACGACACGTGGATAAAAAATGGGCCTCGCAAAACTCCATAATTTGGCCCAGGTTCTCGTTTTTCAAACCCACTAGAACCCGTCGAAATCCGGGTTCGCGGTTCCCGGGTCCGGGTTGTAACAATAACCCGTTCACAAATTGAGAATTAGGGTTCATAACGTTTTGCTGTTGAACTAATCGGCAGCGTCTGAATCCGGCGACGATTCCGTCGGTGAATTCATCTTTTCTCCTTGTCTAGCTCTCTGTAATCGGTATGTAATAAGCCAAATTCGTGCTTTAAACTCTAAATTTCTTTGTGTATATTGATGTTCGTAGCATTGAATTGGTGCTACTAAAAGATTTGGCTGAATTTTATTGGTTTCTGGATTGATGTTGTGATTCTCGAACTTCATTTCTATTGAAATTTGATTTTTTTGCGGGAGATATTATGCAAGAACTGAGTAATTGCAATTGAATTCGTTTCCTTCAAATGATACTCTCTGAGGGAATCATTCTTCTCCGACGAATTTTTGCCGTCAATTTTACCGGAATTGGACTCAGGGGCTACAAAACCCTAACAAAAACCGCCGTTCTGGACCGCGGAATCAATGCCGAAACAGGAAAAGTTGACAGAGGAGTACCTAACGATGACTACTTCGCGACGATCCACCATGTTTCGAACATCGTCCGGCGCGACATCTACATGGAGCGAACTCTCAACAAGATGCGGATGTCGAAGATCGTTAATTCCGAGCTTGTCTACCGCGTCCTCCGCAACTGCTGCAACAGCGGCGCCGAGTCCTTCCGTTTCTTCAACTGGGCACGAACCAACCACCCTAATTACGAACCGACCACCATGGAATTCGAGGAGCTCCTCAAGACCCTCGCTCGTACCCGCCACTGGGAAACCATGTGGAAGGTCGCCAACCAGATGAAGACCCAAGACCTCCCCATTTCGTCCTCGGTCGTCTCCTTCATCATCGAACACTACGGCAAACATGGCCTCATTGATCAAGCCGTTGAACTCTTCAACCGCTCGAAAAACTTCAACTGCCCCCAAACCACCGAAATATACAATGCCCTGCTCTTTGCTCTCTGCGAAATCAAGAATTTTCAAGGTGCTTACGCATTGATCAGACGCATGATTCGCAAAGGCACTGTCCCCGACAAGAGGACTTACTCGATCCTGGTTGGCGGGTGGTGCTCCGCCGGAAAAATGAAAGAGGCACAAGAGTTCTTGGCGGAGATGAGCCGAAATGGGTTCAATCCACCTGTTCGTGGGCGTGATCTCTTGATCGATGGCTTGCTCAATGCAGGCTATCTAGAATCCGCAAAAGGCCTGGTGAGAAAAATGACCAAAGAGGGTTTTTTACCCGATGTTGGTACTTTCAATTCGTTGGTTCAAGCTCTATGCAAATCCGAGGAAGTGAATTTTTCCATAGATCTCTACCATGATGTCTGTAAATTGGGTTTTTGTCCTGATATCGATACATACAAGATCATCATCGCCGCAGCTTGTAAAGTGGGTAGGATTGAAGATGCTTTTGGCGTTCTTCATAGGTTGATTGAGGAAGGGAACAAACCGTTTCCTAGTTTATACGCTTCGATTATAAAGGCTCTTTGTAGGAAAGGGCGATTCGACGATGCGTTTAGTTTTTTCAGTGATATGAAAGTGAAGGGACATCCTCCAAATCGACCCGTTTATACGATGTTGATCAAGATGTGTGGACGGGGAGGTAGATTCGTCGAGGCTGCTAATTATTTGGTGGAGATGACTGAGTGGAACTTGTCGCCCATGTCTAAAAGCTTTGACATGGTTTCTGATGGGTTGAAGAATATCGGGAAGCACGATTTGGCGAAGAGGATTGAGCAGTTGGAAATTTCTCTTCGGGGTATTTGATAAGGTCGTGTTTGGTTGTATGGAATTGGAGGTTCGGAATTGGAATTAGTGTTCATTTCGAATTCCAATTTCATGGCTTTAATTCGGTGCTCCCAAACGCTACCTAAGGGAATACATTGGTAATGGTTTGTTTATGATAACAGAGAGCTTGGAAATGCAGCTTCATCCTTTTACTTGATGACCTTCTCCAGCTCAGCAACCGAAAGGCCAACTCAGCCTCGAATTCTCCACGTCAGCAACACAGGTGGCAGCAGAAGCAGTGAATGGCTGGCTGATGTGGCAAATGAGTTATTTTGTATGTATTGCTCAAAAGCCTCTCTTTTTACTCTAGTTACTAAAACAATTTTGAGGGGTTTTGACATTTTGTACCCCTGATGTTTGCCCAAAATCTCACTTTGGTCCCAATGGTTTCAACTTGAACGTATAAGGCCTTATAATTGTCTCACTACCGTCCAAAACATTATTACCATTATAATTTTGACCGAAAAATAATTACCTGTCATGCACTTGACTGTTCCGTTTCATTCTACTTCCCGAGCAAATACTCAGAAATACACATATAACACACAGATATATATATATATATATATGAATTGTTTTTAAAAACAAAAAGTTTGAAAAAGGTGGTTGCTTTGATTTTATGTCAATCCCAAATTTGTGAAACAATGAGACATCATGGAATGCTTTTTTGTTTTTTTTTTTCTTTCTTGATCTTGATTTTGATCTTGAAATTGAGTGAGTGCATTGTCCAATATATATATCATGTCTTTTAGGCTCATGAAGCATGGACATGACATTTGGTGATTGTGGTCTGTTCATTAAAGGCAATGGATATTAATCAATGTGGTGAACAATTTGATCCACGTAATCTAATTAAGGCAAATGGATCATGTGTCAAATGTTGTCTTCTTCCTCCTCTTAAAATATTTATCATCAAAATCTTACATAAGATTAATACAAAATTAAAGGTTGTAAACACACAAGTTGAGAGCGCTACATAAAAAAGAAAGTCCAGTGCAAGAAGGCTCCCGCCATTGCGAGGTCTAGAAAAAGTCAGATGTACATGATTTGAACTTGGGATCTTCAGATCATAATAGAATTACTTTATTATTGTATTCAAGGTTCACCCTCATATTGAAACTACATAATTTTGTAAAATATATACACGCATCGACTGGCTGGCCCCATAAATTTCGATTAAAAAAACATAAAATTTGTGCCTAAATTTTTAAAAAGGACTATTTTTTTTTTAATATGTGACTACTAATAGATTAATTGAATAAAAAAAAGAGCATGCACCATTTAGTCCCAAAATACAAAGGAAATTACCAATTACTCCCATCACTTTTTTTTTTGCACCAGTAAGTTCTTTTGTCTTTTTCTGACCAAAATACCATTCACATGGATGTTGAATGTAACATCAAAATTATTAATTTTTTTTTTTTTGTTTTTTTTTTTTTTTTATACTATTTTTTTCTGACCAAAATACTCTTCATGTGGATGTTGAATGTAACATTAATTATTTTTTTTAATATTATTTTTTTCTGACCAAAATGTCCCTCATGTGGATGTTGAATGTAATATTTAACACTTATGAGTGTTGAATGTAATATCAACTATTTTTTTTTTTTTTAATATTATTTTTTTCTGACCAAAATGCCCTTCATGTGGATGTTGAATACCTCTCATGTGGATGTTGAATGTAACATTCAACACCTATGGATGTTGAACGTAATATCAACTGTTTTTTTATTTTTTTATTTTATGATGTTATTTTTTTCTGACCAAAATATCCCTCATGTGGATGTTGAATGTAACATCCATTATTCTCTTATTTTTGTATGCAGAGTAAAATACATATGATATTACATTGAACACCTGTGGATATTACATTCAACACCTGTAAATGTTGAATATAATATCAATTGTTCTCTTATTTTACGTTACGCTTAGTAAAGATTTTATTCTAAAATCAAGATTTTTTTTTTTTTTTTTTTGGAACATATAAAAGTGACAAAAAATCATAAAATTTGGGGTAAAGCTGTAATTTATGACAGTGGCGACCGGCGACCGGGGTGGCGGCGGCCACCGGCGACCGGCAGCGGCAGGCGGCTGACAGCAGTGGTACACCAATTTGACGACCTTCCTTCTCGATGTGAAACTCACGGGAAGACATTTCGGTAAACTCAATTCTCACCATTTTTGAAAATGGGACTAATTGGTGCAAGAAAAGGTGTTGATGGGACTAATTGGTGCAATAAAAACTTTTTGACGAGACTAATCGGTGCAAAGAAAAATTGATGGGAGTAGATGATAAATAATTTCTCTTTTTGTGATTAATAGATAATTTTCCCTTAAAAAAATGGTGGGTATTATTTATAATATGAGTGGGGGGTATGGAAAGGGAGTAGTGATGGATTTCATGGGCTTGGCTTGAGAAAGCAAATATTCTCCTACTCTATGATTTGTCCTCTTCTAGGACACCTTTAAAATTTTGTAACTTTTAGACCTCCTTTTAAGGACTTTGTCTAATTAATTATTGTTTTATTTTTAAAATCAAATTAATATATAATTGAAATGGGTTTTTTATTTATATAAATATAAAAATGGAAACTTCATGATTCATAGTGGGATATGCTTCCCCTCAAATAAGGAGCCCTAGAGGGACAGAAAAATAAATAAATTATGCATTGATAAAAGAGCCCAATTTTTTTTTTTTTACCTCCTAATGAAGCTCTAAGCAAAGTTTAGACAATGGTAATTAAGTTTCAATTATTGATTAAGTAAAGTGATTGGAAAAGGTTACAACTAAGTCCTCCTCACCCTATCCAAAATAAAAAAATGACCACTTAGTTTTATTATGATTAAGTTCTTGTGAATACTGAGTAGTGATCGTGTTTTGAAAAAAAAGACACCTTTTTTTTTTTTTTTTAATTTAGAAAATTTATAAAATCTTTGGTTAATCGAGGGGGTTAATTTTTTTTAGATGTTTATTGAATATTTGCATAAATTAGAGGGTATTATATAAATTTTTAAGGGTTTCTGTTGATTTTTTATTTTTTTTAAAGTGTAAGAGTAAAAGTAAAAAGTTTCAAAAGTTGAGGGTGGGCTTGAGTGTCTCTCGACTTTACGTGGCTCCACCGTCATAAATAATAAATTGTAACAATTTTTTAAAAATATCTTGTCCTTAAAAGGTCAGAATTAATTTGAGAAAAAACGAAGGCATGTGATGAGATTGGATTATATATTTTTTTTGACCAAAAATTTCACGCCCTCATTTTCAAGACGAATTAGACTAGATGTTACAATTTTAAAGTTTTAAATTTGTATTTAATTAATTATTTTTTTAAAAAAAATAATATAATGCTTTTAAACATAAAAAAAATCCCTCCTAATTAAACAATAATGTAGTGTGGGGAACACTTGTTGGAAGGGACAGTCACGGAACCCCGAACGGGATTAATTTTACACTCCAAAAAGATGTGGGGACATTCGTGGGAAAAAAAAAAAATCTATATATGGTAGTGTTTTATGGTAAGTAGTGTGCGCGTGTATATATAGATTCACCATGCATGCATTGGTAAACTGTAAAAACTCTTTAGGGAACAAGAACAATAAAGTTACATTATTAAAAATAATAAAAAATAAATATTAATATCGCAAAAATAAAATATCAAACATTTTATTAATTAATTTAATACTATGAAAACACAGATTACCAAGTAATTTTGAATATTTTTTTAACTGTGGATAAGAACCTTCTGATTAATCAGCATAAAAACTACAGTGGCCACGGGTTCAGAATCAACAATTTAACTTTAAGAATATTTTTTCAAGATTTTTTTTTTTTTTTTTAAAAAAAAAGAAGAATATTAATTAACATGAAATGCTACTGCATTGTGGGTGTTTGACCTAGAGGTTGACTGATTAGGACCTGAAAAAAAAAAAAGAAAAAAGAAAAAAGAAAAAGAAAACATTGAAAATGCAGGTTGCTTTCGTTGAAGTTATTAATTACACAAAGGACCCCATAAAGTGTTGATGATAAGACGAAAGGAAGTTGCTTTTTTTGTAATATATTGTGTTTAAGAAACAATGCGTGCGAGATAATACATGTGTTATCCTCGTTCTTCGTAAAAAATATCTCGTGGTAATTTGAAAAATTACTCCACATCAATTTTTTTTTAAAAATTACTTTATATTAAAAATGTGCGAATTCATCTTCGTTAAAATTGGTTCATGATTCTTTATTTTTGTTTGTTAAATATGTCAATTTTAGTTTTTGCTAAGACGATTCAATTTTTTTTTTTAAAGTAATTTTAGGGTTATAATAATGTATTGTTGTGTTATTCTTCTTCTTTGTGAAGAATATCTCGTGGTGATTTGAAAAATTGTTGCACAACAAATTTTGTGAAAGTTATTTTATGATATTTTCTTAAAATTTAAATAAATCAATGTATTTTGATTGACATGAGCTTTGTCTCTTGGAATCAATTTTAATATGTTTGACAAAAATGAAGGTTAGCGTAAAAAAATCTTAAAAAATTACACTTTTGGTATCGCATAAAATTTACTGTGGGTGTTTATGCGTATCTTAAAATTTATTAAATTATATATTTGACTCCTCAAGTTCCATATTCATTTCATTAATCCCACAAAATTAAAGAAAATTGGTTGTTCTCAACACGAGGTGTTCTAATAGGAGTTTTTTTAATCATTTTATTATTCCGCTAAATGTAAAACATTTTCTCATAACATTTTACTAACAATGATTCATTTGAAGAATGAGAAAGAAAAACCTAAATCGTTATTAGTAAAAACATCTTATATTTAATACGTGGAGTAATAAAATGACAAAAAAATACCCCAATTCAAAGACCACACACGTGATGAGCAGATACTATTTTTCATCCAAAATAATTAATAACACTTTAAATTTTTTGTTGGATCAAAATAAATATAAAACTTGAAGAATCGAATATGCAATTTAAAATAAATATCATACTATTTTTATTTTTTTTAAAATTTTATTGTAAGGTATCTCGCATAAGCGCATCTCAACTAATCATCTTCTCAGATGAACTTAAGGACGTACTCTTCCACATCGACTTGATGCATTTTGTATTAAATTTAAAATATAATTTCTCGAGTGTTTCTCAAGAGAGTCGAACTTTGATCGACTAGAAAAGAAAACATCTCCACCTGTCAAACAGACTAACACCTATTTTATCTATTTTCCCATACAATTAAATATTTTTAATAAATGTAAGGAAAATTAAAGGATATGTGGACATATGGTGTGTTGAATGGTAAAAGGGGAAAAAAGGAAAGGTGAGCTTGGCTTGCCCATACTCTCATCTCATCTCACATTCCCTCACCACCTTTTATTCTGATTTGAACTTTTGTGGGCCATCTTCTTTTTATTTAATTATATGATGGATTGACAGTTTAATCATAAATAATTCATCTTAACTCCCTTTCCACAAACAAACAAAAAGTCTTCACAGTTCCCATTGATTCAAGATGGATTAATTCAACATTTTTTTTTTTACATTTTTTTTAACAGTAAGGCATTGTCCGGATTAATTTACGCGCATCTCGACTAATCACCATCCCAGACGATATTAAAGGCGCACTCCCTTACATTGGTTTGATTTATTTAGGATTAAATTCAATGTTTAATTTTCGGAGATTCTCATAAGAGTATGGATTAATTCAACTTGATATTAATATAAAATATATAATTACTGAATATGAAGACTCCAAAAAAAAAATTAAAAAATAAAAAAATTCCCACTGTCACAGAGACTAAAGACCTGCAAAGAAAATGAAAAAGTAGGGAAAAAGGTGTGTGTGTGTGTGTGTATATATATATATATATATATGTATGTATATGTAAATATAAAAACAGGTGTAAGGCACCAATTTTTGTAAGAGAGGAGAGTAGCTAGATGATCTAGGGTTAGGGTTAGGCTCTTCTTTGCTTGCCACTACAGAATACCAATATTATTGAGGACGACGACGACGATATATATATATATATACCCGAACAACCATGGGTGGGCCGACGTGGCAATCCGGGATCCGGAAACTTAGGTTGATCATACTATATATGATTTTAAATATTTTTAAAAGAATAATAAATATTAAAACATATAATAAATAATTCTTAAAAAAATGTTTATCTACCCCCCTCCCCCCCCCAAATTTTACCCTTGATAAGAAAGATTGATGATTAAGAGCACTAAAATTTTGGATAAGATGTTTCGAAATTTTTAACGAAGGGTGAATTTGTTGAGGTTAAAAAATGATAAATGGATGGAAAAAGAAATAAACAACCAAAAATTGGAGGAAAAAGAAAAAAAAAATGCTTAATTGTCTGAACAATTTTATACCCCATCAATTTAAAAGAAAATAATAAAAAAAAAAAATGAGAGGAAATTCTTAAAAAATAATTTAAAACACTTATACTTTTGATAATAGAATCTTTAAATTATATTTTAACAGTAAAACAGTAAATTACATAAGTAAGTTATTTTTTGAAAATCGGTGAAAAATTCATTTTTTTAAGTCTAATTGGTGAAAAGTCATTTTGTGTTATTAGGTTTTGATTTATTCTTTTAAGTTTGATTTCACTTGTGTTTTAATCCTGCATTGCAGGAATTGTAAGAATATATTGCAAGAATTATAAGGAGCCTTTTAGTGAGTACATTCGGTTTTTATAGTGAATTCTTAGTTACAATTTTATAATTGTTACTTTTCACACATATTTGGATATTTTTAGTTACATGTACTTATATAAAATTAGTTACATGTTACAATTACATATATATGTATAATATTTTGTGACGTAACTGAAAAAATATCAAACGTTTTAGTTACATATAAAAAACATGTAACTAAAAAGTTATATATTATTGAAACATGTAACTGAAAAATATCAAATTTTTTAATTACATATCAGAGACATGTAACTAAAAAGTTACATATTGTTGGAATATGTAACTGAAAAAAAAAAAAAAAAAAATAAAAAAAAATTAGTTACCTGTAACTAATACAGTAATATTACACACAAAATAGTTATATGTGATTGGCGCGTGGCTACCACGTGAACAAGACTTCTGCCTTTGTAAAATAGATAAGACTAAATCAAAAGTTTTTACCGCACGTAAGACTTTTGACCAATTAGTGCTTAAATGGAGAATCTTCCATCGATTGTCCTTTATTTTTTCTCTCATTTTTTTTTTATCTTAATATGATTTGACTATGAGAGAATGATGAGAAATGTACAACCCCGCCTTACACGAATGATTTGAATACGAGTGAATCAAAGACGAATTTTCATAACATTAGCTTTGATACTATGTGATGTCAATTGAAGTAACTCACTTGACTTATGTAGTAGTTTAAGAACTCTCAAATAATCGATGTGTGGCAAAAAATTAACACTATCCATCATTTCTTACACCCAGCCAAACGCACCGAAATTAAATTTTTTGAAACATCTTCTTCTCCAAAAATGGAGTGTGTTTTACCAGTGAAATAAAAAGTGACATCATGGGGACGTTATGAAGAACGTCACACCGCAATCCAAGAGCGGTTGGTTTCCTTACCTGACAGGGCGTGGCTGCCGTGGTCGTACCTGGGGTTGATTCCTATATTGTACATTTACGATGTGTCTGTCTGTGTATATATGTATAGACACATGACATTCAAGCATGTTTTTGTATTCTGGTATTTGTCGATAGATGAACTGGTCCCCTATTTCTTCATGCACTTTTTCCTCTTCAATCTTCCTCGAACTTTCTCGCGTCCACACGGCTTACGGACACCTTCAAAGGTTTCAGTCTCAACGTCCTCAGGAGGATTAATTTTTTTTTTAACTTAACCTGATAATCTATACAGTTGTGATTGTGTGGTACCTGGACTCTATTATTAATTTATCTCTTTCAGTGATTATTAATTAGGGATAATTGGTCAATAATTTCAACTACAAAGTTTAATTTATAATTTATTTTGTTTTAGTTTTAAGTTGAGTATAAATCTAAGCATTATGTTTTACTTTGTGTGTTTTAGTTTCATGGTTAATACTTCTTTACATCTGTAGTAAAATATTTTCAATTAAGGTTTGTATCACCGGCAACAGGTGGCAACCTCCGTCGTTGTCTCGCCGCCGTTGAATCTCAGGCTTCCGGTCGCGATGTCTTTCCACCGGCCACTCGATTTTTTTAGTTACATATGATTATTTTTAGCGTATTTTTTGTTTATAATTTTTAATTACATTTTTAGTGTATCTTTTAGTCACATTTTTTATTGTATTTCTTAGTTACATTTACATTATTATTTTTTCTAGAAATTTTGTTTAAAATATATAATTACAAATATTACTAAAAAATTAGTAAAAAAAAAAAAAAACTAACAATCAAAGATTTGGCGACCAACAATCGACGGTGGAAGGAGTTTGGTTCCCGACGATCGTGGGGCGATGGTTGACAATTAATTTATTCGTAATTGGAATATTAGTTTTTATTAAAATACTTATTTGTTTTAAAAGTTTTTATTAATTTAGTGTGATTTTTAAGATCTCTTAATTCTAAACACTGACTTCGGATAATTTCTCTTCCTTAATATTAAACAATAATATAAATGTTTTAAAAACTATTTTTACTAGAATAAATTTGTTTGGTGAGACTCTAAATAATTAAGTTTTTTTTTTTTTTTTTTACCACGTTTACCTTATCTAAAAAAATTAAAAAATCTCTTTCTTTCTCACTTTCATCATTTGGGTGGAGTTATCATTATATGGGTCCTATCATATTATTTTTTTTTTTTTTTATTTATTATTCATAAAATTATAATTTTATTTGTCCTTTTCAACTTAATTTGAATTCTTCACTCCATTGAGTACATGACCATTACGGAACCAAATTATTCTTTATAGAAATCTAAAAACAATTTGCACATTTTACTCTAAAAAAAAATCTACTTAAACTATGTTGAATCTCACAATTAATGTTGGCTTTTTCTCTGGTTCGTCAAAAGTTCATCCTGCGTGTGAGGGTATGTGTTGAATTGACATCACTTGTGTTATCTGATTCTGAGCTATAAATAAAGTTTAGGACAATTCTCATTTCACAAGACGTCTTTTAAGAGTGAGTGAAGCCCAATGAATTTTTACATGTTATCAGAGTCAGAACTCTTGTATGTACCCTGCACGTCAAGAGCGTGTTGAATTCCACATAGTTGGTGAGCCCTTCACCCAATATCTATTCGCAGTGATTTGTCACAAGTCGACCTTGCGCGTGAGTGGGTGTTGAATCCCACATCATTTGTATAACCTGATCCTAAACTGTATATAAAGCCTAAGACAATCTCCATCTCAAGCTACGTCTTTTAAGAGTGAATTAGGTCCATTGAACTTTTAGATAAACATGAGTATAATTAAGATTATGTATTAGATTAATTTAAATAAAAATTCATTGTTGGACCACGAGGATTTTTGTACAGGACACATATACCAGGCCAAAAAATAGTTATCCCTCAGCAATTCTATGCCCTGTTTTTATTACAAAGATACAAACCACATATGATATAAAGGCAACTGCTGTGCCAACATGTGCAGTGTTTATATGAGAGAGACAGAGAGAGAGAGAGGAGCGCATGGCTGCTATCATTTCTCTTCTCAGACTTTTTTCGAAAGCCTTGGGATCGAAGGCAGGCAGCTATAACTTAATCATGGCGTAGTGGAACTATAATCATCTTCCTGTAATTGCAGACTACAAAAGAAAAAGGGTATATAATATAGCTCTCTCTCTCTCTCTCTCCCTCTAGTCTATCTCTCTGTATGTACATGTGTGTGTGAGAGAGAAAGAGAGTTTTAGAGCGAGAGGATATTCAATATTCAAGGTTAGAGAGAGAGTAGAGGGAGGTGGGGGAGGGTCTGAAGAAGGGTTATTGTATTGATACTCTTTTGCTTTCTTGTGAAGGCTGCTTTAAGCTCTGAGGGCTTTGAAAGAGTAAAGAGGAAACTATGAAAAGTAGCTAAAAGCAAAGCAAAGGTATGTGCTGTGAGGATGTCACCTGAACTATACTGCATCTTTGAATATAGATCAAAACCACAGATTCCTTCTTAATTTTTTTTAATTAGTACTGCTTCTTGGGATTTTCAAGACCTCCACCCTTTTTTATTTTTTTTAGGGTTTTAAAAAATAAACATCATCCCATTATGGAGTCTGCAAATTTCCATCACCAACACCATCAGCTCCAAGAGCAGCTTGTTGGTTCTTCAGCTTTACCCATTAATGGTGTTGGAACCACCCATGCTTGGACCCCAAATCCCATTTTGTAAGTTCTCTCTCTCTCTCTCTCTCACACACACACACACACGTAATTATGCATCTGTAGCTAAGTCTCTTCTGAGTATTTGGATTTAACATGCATCATCTAGCATTTATGATATTTTGTCTCTTGCTACAGCATTATGATTAATCTTTAGACTTGGAAATTATCTTTCCCTTTTCCCTTTTATGTTAATATTCTTTGTTGATTTGATGTGCATCAATGAGATAAAGAAAAGTGTCTCAATGTTTAAATATGGGTGCCCATTTCTTGTTTACATTCATAATTAGTGAAAAAAAAAAAAGTCTTCAAGTTTTGATTTTTGGATTGAGTTTATTACAATAGCAAGGAAAGAAGATGGGTTTTCATTTCTAGGGTTTTTATCTTCTTCTTCTTCTTCTTCCTATCATTATTAGGGCTTTTAATTTCTTAGCAAGGCTTTTCTCTGCAGGAATAATGGAAGCTTCAATCCAAATATCAATGGTGGAGACCTCATAAATTCAAGAGATTTGAGGCAACAAAATGACATTCTTATCCCTTCTCTCAACAGTAGTACTACAACTAGTTCTATGATATTCCAAGGCTTGGGATTTCACCAATCAAGTAGGGGCTTCTCCCCTCAGTCTGCCCAAGAACTGTACCTCCAAAGGATAAAGCAAGAACTTCCAGATTCACCACATAGATTTACCGAAATGATGAATAGCCCCTCGTCGAGCATAGAAGATTTACAGTTGCACCCCTCAAGCTACTTGAAGAATGATCATGATCAAAGGGACTTGAATATTGATCTTACCGAGAGACTTTTGCTTGGAACTTTATCTTCTGGATGTCAAATAAACAATGGTCTCGGCCTTCCTCCAGGAAGAGGGTTCTTCAGCCATATACTACCCAGCATTAATATTTCAAACATCAATCAATCTTCTTCCTCGGCAATTTCGAGCCCCATGGAAATGAATCTCCAAGCTCTTGATCTCCTTACTTCAGGAAGATTTAATGGGACCTTAATTAATCAGTCTTCTGTCGACGATCATCATCTTGGTTTTTTCAAACAAAATCTATCTTATGGCCTTGAAAATTTGCAGGAATCGAGTCATAGGCCTTCTTCAAATGGACAGGTAATTAACATACTTCATCTTCTGCATTTATTTATTTAAAAAATTAATTTTATACATTCACCTTTTTCTTTTTTTTCAAATATATTGATCCAAATTAAGAAAAGACTTCTCCTTTTGGCATTTAAATAAAGTGTTACTTTCAGCTTTATACATTAGATGCATCTTTAATTATTGTTCTCTCCAAGGAAAAAAAAATAGTCTTTTTAAAGCTTTGACAAGATTTCAATGATCATTCAGCTAAGCTTTATTTATTCTTTGCATATTTATCTTGAAGATATCACCTTTTGGTAATGGAGTTGCAGCAGAAGCAAAGAGAGCCAGCATTGATGTGGAGCCAAAGGCACCTCAGGCTCCACCTAAAAAATCAAGATTGGATACACGCAGTTCTTGCCCGCCCTTTAAGGTCGTAAAAAAATAACTTTTCATTTTTGAAAAAATTCAAATTCAAATTATATAAGGAATTAAAAATGGCATCTTCTTCAACCTTTTGACATGCTTTTTTGTAGGGAAAATGTTTTAATGTGACCTTTTTTTTAAATTACATCAGGTAAGAAAAGAGAAACTAGGTGATAGAATTGCAGCTCTTCAACAATTAGTAGCACCGTTCGGAAAGGTAGTGTTTTTTTTTTTTTTCACGTCACATTTTTATTTATTTATTTTGAATATTGCTTGATTCATGGATTCAAGTAACATAAGATTTGTTAGTATTCTCAAAAAAAAAAAAAAAAAAATCATTTGAGATGCCCCTAGAACCTTAATTAAAAATCTGAAAAGGATTTTGTTAAAGAAAAAATTTAAATTATTTTTTCTAAATCAAACAAAATATTAAAGCTAGAAACATCCTTAATGTTATATAGTTCAAAAAGTAATTTTTACTTTCGGTCATCTTCAACAAGAAAAAAATCTTGATCACTAAAACTGCATTAAGGTTTCTTCATGAGGTCAATCAAGAGATGTTAGTCCATTTGGCAAGGAGATGAGGCCCCTTTTCTTGTCAACTAGTGTTCAAATTTATTGGGGAGAAATTAAATCTTGAATTTAATTCTAAATGCGCAGACCGATGTGAAAGAATACACCCTTAAAAAATAATTAATCGAGATGCGTATAAGCTGATTCGGACCACACATTACCCGATAATAAGAAAAAACTTATTCATGAGGTCTAAATAATCTTGTATAATTTCAAAACGAGTGGTATCTCAGTACTCTCCCGACAGTACACTCTCGATCGCCACCACCCAAATTCTGAAATTTTCTGTTATCTATGATAAATGGGGTCCCAATGTGTTCAAACATGGACGGCACAAATTTCAGGAACATGCAGTCAAGAGTTGCATGCTTAGGATGAGTCCAAGATAACATCATTAATTTTATTCCAACTTATTGGATCTTAACATTAGTTTAGTTTTTATCTGATGATGATTAAATAAAATCACTATTTTTTTTTTTTAATGTGGGGTTGGAGAATATTACAGACAGACACAGCATCCGTACTAATGGAGGCCATCGGGTATATCAAATTCCTACAGAACCAGGTCGAGGTACTTCCACTTCAAAAACATTCTTCTTGGTTTTTGATTAAAATAATCCACACCCATAACATATAAATATTGTAATATTCCCATTTGCACATGTTTGTATGTATCCAGATAAACGTTTCAGTTTATTTTAATGTAGAAAAAATGACTGGTTTTCTCGGTTATGGATATGAAATAACTAGGGTTTAACTAGGGTTTCTTCAATTTGCTGATTTCTTACGCCAGTTTGTTGAAGATTTCTTGTTTAGGTTTTTCCATTACTGTTAAAAAACAGAAACAGAAACAGAAACAGAAAAGGGTTATTTCTCTTGTTTCAGATCCAAATGTTCCGGTTAAACATGAATAATTATAATTTTTTTTTTTTTTTTTGCAAATTGTAATGTTGATCTTTAAACGCACAAAACAGTACTCAATACTCAGTTGGACGTCGTTGCATGAATTATTAAAAATGATGTCATTAGTTTATGTAATTTTGGTTTGACTTTGTTTTGCTGCAGACACTTAGTGTCCCATACATGAAGTCATCACGCAACAGGACCAGTAGTAGAACATTTCAAGGGGTACGCATTTGACTAACCTACGTAACAATGCTTCTGTTTCTGTCTGCTAAATTCTCTCTCCCACCCCCCACCCCCCACCCCTCTCTCTCTCTCTCTCTCTCTCTCTCTATATATATATATATATATTTGATAATCAAATATTATATCAAAGATAAGGGGAAGAAGGGTCTCCCTTGTTATACGATAACGTGTTGTCGACTAGCTTGCAAGACCCCAAACCGACAAAATACACCATACACCATTTAACAAAACTCAACGACCCGGGGTCTATATATATATATAACACTGTTTGAATGAGTGTGATTATCAGGGATTAGCAGAAGAAGGGAACTTCGAGAAGAAGGAAGATCTTAGGAGCCGGGGGCTGTGTCTTGTCCCCTTGTCCTGCCTGTCATACGTTACTGACGGCGGGGGAGGTGTTTGGCCATCTCCCACCTTCGGCTAACTACAGCCACTTCATCAACCTTAATTTCTTCTCTCTCTCTCTCTCGGTCACATACAGACAGTTGATTTGAACATTAATGGTCTCTAATTTGGTTTAGTGGAGCAGATTTGGTCATCTTGTTAGGGTAAAAAGATTTCAGGATAGACCAAATTTGATCCATTAACGGTTTTTCATTTTGTGTTACATTTTTCTTATGTATGTATTATCTATGGTTTATATACACTAAACCATCACACATATTTGTAGTTGTCTTTGCTTAATATGAAATATTATGTTAGTTTTGTGATGATATGTGGTGTAGTAAAATTAATATCAAATTAAATGTGCCAATCTTTAAATTATTGGCACCTTTAAGAATTTTGGTATTCAAAGTTGAGAATAAATTCATACCCTTTCTATATCTATCGATCTATTTATATACGTGCACGCATATATACAATTAAAATATTTATTTTAATTACTATAGGATAATTTTTGGAACTATGAATTTCATGAAATTCAAATTTACAATAAAAATCACAACCACCATGATCACGAACGTCCTCCCTAGGAAAATGTGTGATGAACTAATAAAATTAATAGATTTTTTGGGGGAGGGAGAATGGACCAAAACAAGAAATATCACCTTTTAAAGTGGGAAAAATTTTTGCAGGTTAAAAAAAGCACGGAGCTTGAGAGTTATGAAAGCCAGATGTCTTAATGATGCGTTTATGTCTAAATTAGGTTGGAAGATTGTTGAAAACGAGACTAGCCTATGGACTGAATTTCTTAAAAATAAATATAAAATTGATGAGAGTCCTAGCTCGTGGAAGAAAAAATCACATGGTTTTCATATTTGGAAAGACATCTTTCATGCCGCGAACTTGTTGATTTTCGGGATTAGGTGGAAAGTGGGAAACGGTGTTAAAATAAGCTTGTGGACCGACTGGTGGTGTACTGGTGTGGGGATGGGCATTTGAGGGAAACAGGTCTTCAAGAGGAATGGGACCTCAAAGTCTCAGACATTATTGATGATGATGGGAACTGGTTCCTCTTGCCTATCCCTACATATTATCTCGGATGCACAAAAAGCTAACATTTTGAAATCGAATCCACCCTTAATGTTTCAAGAAGATAAACTTGTGTGGAACCATGAAATGTCGAGGATTTTCTTGGTTAGGACTGCCTATAATTTAGCCAACCCTAACTAGAATGAAGGTAAAGAACACCATTGGAATTGGTTATGGAAATTAAAAATTTCTCAAAATTTAAAATTCTTCCTCTGACAACTCTTTCATAAGAAATTGATTACCAATGAATATAGAGCCCAAAGGTCCAAGAATGTCTTGGCTTTATGCCTGAGTTGTAAATTGCAAAGTGAAACTATAGACCATGTACTGAGGACCTGCTTTAAAACTAAACGAATTTGGACTCAGTTTATGACACCCTACCAGTTTCGAAGAAGCCTGGGCAATGAGTTGATCTGTTGGATCAAGGAGCAAATAAAAGGGAGAATTTCTTCACCTTATAAGATCTACACTTTTTTGGTGACTCTTTGAGAAATCTGGAAAGATAGAAATAGGGAATCTATCGAAGGAAAATCCCAAGATCCATTCCTAGTTCACAAAAATATATCTTAGTTTAGCAGAGATATGTTGGAGGCTTACTGTCAAAATCAAAATTCCCAAGTAGTTGATGGATTGATTAGAACTAATTGTGATTTTTATGTTTTAGGTTTTTTCAAATTAAGTATGGATGGATGGGCTCGGGGCAGCCCAGGGCCAGGAGGTTATGGAGGCATATTGAGAGACCATCTTGGAGTCCGACAGGTGGGCTATTATGGAGCAATAGAGCACCGCAACAGTATTGAAGCAATACAATCCCGACCGATCATGCAAACAACTATGTTGCGCGCATTAATGGATCGTGGAAAAATAGAAAAGCCAACCAAGACAGGTGAGGATTGGGTTCAGTCCAATACGTTATAGGTACGACATCGCACCAACCAAATTGCATCAGGAGTGCGGGGAAAAGCTTACGGAAGGAACTGAACTCGATACTCAAGTTGTTCAGGCTACTCAAGACTCATCGCTATCCTCACGAGAACTGTAGACACAGCATTTTGACCGCTTCGCAAAAAAATATACTTTGTTTTATAGTTATTTTTATTTTATTTTTCTATTTATTTTATTTTGATTGTACCGTATTTGTGCGGTTTAATACTGCTAAATTAAGTTTTATTAATCTCTTAAGTAAATTAAATATTAGTAATTAATTTATTTTTTTGGTTTTGTAGATTTGTCGAAGTGGAATAAAAACGCGTTAATTCGGAACAAAATGGACCAGAAACAGACGAGAACGAGAGAGACCTGGACCGAACGGGGGCGGGGGGTGCACTAAGGTCGCACGTGCGACCAAGGGCTGGTCACACGTGCGACCAAGCTGGTCGCTACAGCGACCAGTTGCACTGGTCGCTGTAGCGACCAGTGTTGCTGGCCGCACATGCGGCCAGCAGGGGGGGCCAGCCCCCCCCTTTTGGGTGCACCATTTTTGGTGCACCCAAAAGGGGGTGGGTGCACCAAATTTCGGTGCACCCACCCCCTTTTTCCCCTCTTTTTCGCGTGATTGTTGAAGAAATTTTCAGTGATCCTTCCTATAAATAGAGGAAGGATCACAAGAGGGAAGAGAGGAAAATTTTGAGAGGAAGAAATTTTTGAGAGAAATTTTTGTAAGGGAGAGGAGAAATTTAGAGAAAAATTTTGAAGAAAATAATATTATTTTCATTTTATTGTAATTTTGAGGAAGAAAAATCTCCAAGAAGGTGGTAAATTTTCATCTGTTGTAAATCTTACTCTTATTTTTTTTAAGTTGTTATTATACTAATTTTTTTTTGTAAATTAGATTTTTTTTTTCTTCTTCCTTTATTATTTATTTATTACTTTTTTTATTTTTTATTTTTTATTATTATTTTTTTTTTTAAGTAAATAATACGAGGTGGAAAATTCCCAACCTTCAATTTGAATGGCTAAGATTTAGAAGGGAATTACTCTCCTCGATGCATGTGTACGGGTGTTTTATTTAATTTGTATTAAATATAATGTGCTAACAATACGAGGTGGAAAATTCCCAACCTTCAATTTGAATGGCTAAGATTTAGAAGGGAATTACTCTCCTCGATGCGTGTGTACGGGTGTTTTATTTAATTTGTATTAAATATAATGTGCTAACAATACGAGGTGAAAAATTCCCAACCTTCAATTTGAATGGCTAAGATTTAGAAGGGAATTACTCTCCTCGATGCGTGTGTGCGGGTGTTTTATTTAATTTGTATTAAATATAATGTGCTAACAATACGAGGTGGAAAATTCCCAACCTTCAATTTGAATGGCTAAAATTTAGAAGGGAATTACTCTTCTCGATGCGTGTGTGCGGGTGTTTTATTTAATTTGTATTAAATATAATGTGCTAACAATACGAGGTGGAAAATTCCCAACCTTCAATTTGAATGGCTAAATTTAGAAGGGAATTACTCTCCTCGATGCGTGTGTGCGGGTGTTTTATTTAATTTGTATTAAATATAATGTGCTAACAATACGAGGTAGAAAATTCCCAACCTTCAATTTGAATGGCTAAATTTAGAAGGGAATTACTCTCCTCGATGCGTGTGTGCGGGTGTTTTATTTAATTTGTATTAAATATAATGTACTAACAATATGAGGTGGAAAATTCCCAACCTTCAATTTGAATGGCTAAAATTTAGAAGGGAATTACTCTTCTCGATGCGTGTGTGCGGGTGTTTTATTTAATTTGTATTAAATATAATGTGCTAACAATACGAGGTGGAAAATTCCCAACCTTCAATTTGAATGGCTAAATTTAGAAGGGAATTACTCTCCTCGATGCGTGTGTGCGGGTGTTTTATTTAATTTGTATTAAATATAATGTGCTAACAATACGAGGTGGAAAATTCCCAACCTTCAATTTGAATGGCTAAGATTTAGAAGGGAATTACTCTCCTCGATGCGTGTGTGCGGGTGTTTTATTTAATTTGTATTAAATATAATGTACTAACAATATGAGGTGAAAAATTCCCAACCTTCAATTTGAACGGCATAAATTTAGAAGGGAATTACTCTCCTCGATGCGTGTGTGCGGGTGTTTTATTTAATTTGTATTAAATATAATGTACTAACAATATGAGGTGGAAAATTCCCAACCTTTAATTTGAACGGCATAAATTTATAAGGGAATTACTCTCCTTGATGCGTGTGTGCGGGTGTTTTATTTAATTTGTATTAAATATAATATGCTAACAATACGAGGTGAAAAATTCCCAACCTTCAATCAGAACGGTCTAGGTTTGGAAGGGGGATCACTTCCCTCAAATGTGTGTGTATGTGTATATAAGGAGGATTTAAAAATAAAATAAAAACATTCGGATTTAAATTCTAATTGGACTTAATCGGATAAGGTACCGTCTTTGGACGGGCGTCTTGGGGTGCTTGACACCTTCCCCGAGCGTAACTGACCCCCGAACTCTTTAAACGAATCTCTGGTTAGACCACATTATTTTTGGAGTCAAATTTTACTTAAGCCATTTTTAAATTATTTTCAAAAAAGAAAAATATGGTGACCTAGCACATCATTTAAACCCAATGCTAGGTGGCGACTCTTTTTTCTAAAACAGGCTTAAGTACATTTTAATGAGAAAATCGACGTTTTTAAAAACCCTTTTCATTTTACCAGCGCCAAGCATACATAAACATATATCTATATATATATTTGTTTTTGGTTTTCTCTGGAAAATTGGGGCGCGTTCAGCTGGCGACTCCACTGGGGACGGCTGAGGGTTGAGCCCAATATGTCTGAATAAGTCCAATTAATCTAAAATCCGAATGTTAAATTTTATTTTATTTTTTCCCTCAATTCAGTAAATAAGTTGTGATTTTTTTTATTTTTTTTATTTTTTATATATCATTTATTTTATTATATATATATATATATATATATATATATATATATATATATATATTTTTTTTTTTTTTTTTTTCCTCTCAGGCCCTTATATCGTTGTAAATCCTTTGATAAAAACAAAACTGTCTTGTATCCATATTATCCCCTCAGGATTCTATGATACAAGACGAGAAATGATTTTTTGTACTTGATGGATTTATGACGTCTGGGGAAGTCCTAAAAAAAAAAAAAAAAAAAAAAAAAAAACAAACCAAACAAGTTCAAAGTTTTCAATATCGGTAGGGAACGACAAAAAAATAAAATAAAATAATAATAATAATAATTTTTTTTTATTATTAGTCGTTACCGAAATTGAAATCTTCGAATTAGAAAGGGCTTTAAGGCCACCTAAGACCCACGTGAACTAAAAAAATGATTTTTTTTTGTAGGTGAAAAAGAAAAGGACAAGACAAAGAAAATTGGTCCCCGAAAAGCAAATCCAGTTCCCCCTTTTCGAAGTCCGATCTTTACACGCAGTCGAGCACAGACTCATTCCAGGATGACATCAGAAAGCAATCCCGAATCTCCCCGAACGACCCAGATAGCTCAGATGCAGGAAACTATTGATAGGTTGATGGAAAGGATCAATGAACTTAGCCGACCTCAGGAGGTGCCTATTCCTCCGTCCAACGGGACTCCTGTGACTGAATCCCCAAATGGAAACCCTGCAAGTGTTGGGATGGAGAACTCAGGGCCGTATCCGAACCACGTCGGCCCGAACTTTGCAGTACCGGTCTACTATGGACCTCAGATGGGCCCTCATCCTTTCGCCTATGGAGCTCCGACATATCCCATCCAGGGGCATGTCTATCAGGCCTCGCCAGAGGGCTCGGCCCCCGCCGCCCCGCAGATCCTCATTTACCCGGAGAGGGTCGTTGCTCCACCAAACAATTCAAATGATAGCCAACCGGCCTCGGCCATTGAAACTGAAAACAAAGAAGAGAATGGCCCTCCACCGGCTTGGCTTCTGAAAATGGAGAAATTAGAAAAAACTATGGAAGAATGGCAAAAAGAGAAGCCGTCTAGGAAAGCGACGTACAAGGAGTTGTCAGCACCACCCGGGATTGTGTACACGGAAAATTTCGTGGTTCCAGAATTCACAAAATATGATGGCACTGGCCCTCCAGAATGGCATGTTAGCATTTACAAAGAGGAGTTAGGAATTCATGCTCGGAACGAAGACCTTTGCCTAAAGATGTTTTGGAGGTCGTTGAAAGGATCGGCTCTCAACTGGTACATGACCCTGGAGCTATCACAGATTAAAACATTTGAAGATCTGGTAGAGGCCTTCTGTGAGCAATATGTGTACAATAGGGATGCCGCGCCAGACCGCAATACCCTCTACCAGATACTGAAAAATAAAGACGAAAGTTTCCGGAGGTATACTGCTCGTTGGAGGGAAGAGGCTGCCAAAGTTGTCCCTAAGTTGAGCGAGGAGGCTCAGTTAGAGATATTCAAGTCAATTCAGTCACCGCCGTTCTATCGAGATCTCTCGAGCATAGCAGTGGTTTCTTTCGGCGATGCGATCAAACAGGCCGAGGTGACGGAAGAAGGAATAAGGAGCGGAAAAATTGAAGGGGTCCAATCCAATCTGACGAAAAGGTCAGCCCCGCCAAAGATGAAAGAAAATGAAGTAGCTGTTGTCGTTTCCCCTCGACAAACCCATTACCAGAACTACCCCCAAACTCCTTGTCCCCAGAACTACCCGAACCAGAACAACCAATATCACAACTACCCTCCTCAAAATCGCCAAAACCAAAACTATCCTCAAAACCAACCCTATTCCCAAAGCCGCCCCCGCTATTACCAAAATGTACCTCCCCCTTATCAAAACCACATTCCCCAATATTACCCTCAAGCCTACCCAACACCCTCTTACCATACCTATCAACCACGCCCGAACACCCCACCTCAAATTCCTAACCGCACTCCAAGGTCAGGAACCCAATACCACCAAGACCTTCTACCTCATGCTACTGGGGGAAATTTCCAAAACGACAACAGAGAGCTACAAGACCTTCCGGTTTCGATCATCGAGTTGTACCGGAATTGTTTGAAGCAGGGGATGCTGACGCCCCTTCCATTCTACGAAGTTAAACCTGGGAGTAAAGCAGCTTCTTCAAATGCTTTCTGTGAATACCACTCGGGAACCAGAGGACATGCGACTGAGCAATGCTTTCAGCTAAAAGACAAAATCCGGGAGTTTATACGGACCGGAGCCATCACATTTCCTAAAAAACCTGAGGCCGGTACGCCAAATTGTCAGCAAAATCCGTTGCCTGAACACGTCTCCTCAGGAAGTGGCGTCAATCTAATTTTCACAGAGGAGGTCGAAGAAGAAGTTGATGTGATCGATATCGGTGGTGTTTATTTACACCCGGAGGTTCTCTACGGAGGGTTCGAATTACATCTAGAAAGGGTAGCCCAAAAACTGGAGAAATCTCTAGTTTTGTCTTTCCCAATCCAAAAGATGGTGGAAAATCTCAATAAGGTTCCATGGAATTATGAGATCGTCGCTAAAACAGGAGAAGGAGAAGAATTGCCAATCTCCGTAGGAGAAACCGGTGGAATCACTCGGTCTGGAAGGGTGTATACGCCACAGGATTTGATCAGGATTCCTGTGAGAGAACCAAGAGGGGCCCTGAAAAAGCCAGTGTCAGAACCGGAGGCTCACGACTTTCTAAAGGCAATGAAGAATTCAGAATACAAGATAGTGGAGCAACTCAGCAAAGCACCGGCGCAAATCTCGATGCTCTCACTACTTCTATCCTCAGAAGTACATAGACAGGCACTGCTGAAAGTCCTAAATGAAGCCCACTTGCCTAGCACGATCTCTCCGGAGAAGTTTGTCACTCTGGTCGAGCAGGTCCTAGGATCTAACACCATCACTTTCACAGATGACGAGATGGACAATAATGGAACAGGTCACAACAAGCCTTTGAATATCACGGTCGAAAGCCATGGAATGTTCATAGCTCGGGTGCTGATTGACAATGGATCGGCACTAAATATCTGTCCTTTGTCGACCCTGGAAGAAATGGGGATAGATCTATCACAGGTTCGATCGTCTAAGACGGTTATCCGAGCATTCGATGGGGCTAAGAGAGATAGTGTTGGAGAGATTGACCTGCCAATTGAAATTGGTCCAATACAGTTCAATGCGAAGTTCCAAGTGCTCGACATACCTGCTTCGTACAACCTATTGTTGGGGAGGCCATGGATCCATAACGCTGGGGCAGTGCCTTCATCTCTACATCAGAAGATCAAGTTTATCATTAATGACACACTGTACGTGATTAGGGCTGATTCAGATATCATACCTTTCCATCAAGCGATAAGTCGGCATGTCCCGTTAACAGATGACGGAAAGGAGAAGGAAAAGATTGAAGCCTCCTATCACGTGTTCGACGTTGCGAATGCTACCTTTGTGAAGGAAGGAGGACACAAGATGACACCATCACTGTCTAACACTGTGGCCTTCGTTGCTAAAGAAATGAAGTCTCGGGGTTGCATTCCCGGGAAAGGTTTGGGCAAGAATCTAGACGGAATTACAGAACCGATAGAAGTCAAGGAGAAGAAGGGGAGATTCGGATTGGGATACGAGCCGACAAAAGCAGACAGAGCGAAGTTCTTCCGGAAGAAGAGGGATGGATCCCCAGACAACCAGCCAATGAAAATTCCGCATATCTGGGTCACTTTCCCCTATCCAGCAGAAACCCTCAACAAAGGGAAGGAGACCGCAGGATTCAAGTTGCACCCTGAGAGAGTAATGATCAAGGAAGCTGTGAATGTAATCATGAGAGACGAGGCAGGACCAAGTCATGGGTCTGGTATTCGAACCAAGGGAAAAGAAAAGCTGCAGAATTGGGATTCTTGTTCTCTCCCAATTCGCCAGGCGTTTCGGTAAACTTAGAGAGATTTTTTGTTGGTCATCCCTCCATCCACCTTGCCTTCTAGATGGAAAGGGATTTTGCTTTGTAATGGGTTTTTATATTTAATGAATGCAATTCTGTTTTATCCGACATATGGTTTAAATGTTTAAATTTTATGCTTTCAGGATATCTAAAACACCAGTGTATGATTCATGCGATATAACTGAGCCAGAGTACAATAAGTATGATTTCAATGCAGAACCAGACCATGACCCGATGGGAGTGGAAGCAGAAGATGACTCTTGCCAGCCAGACGATGGTGAGATCCGAAAAGATTTCACGGAGTTCGAGAACAAGCCGATTCCCAGTAACGATGAGACCGAGTTGATAAACTTGGGGACCTCGGAAGAGTTGAAGGAAGTAAAGATTGGATCAGCTCTCATGACTCTGGAAAAAAAAGAGTTGACAACGCTCTTAATTTCCTACCAAGATATCTTTGCCTGGTCCTACGATGACATGGTAGGACTGGACAAGAGTATCGTGGCCCATAAGCTGCCGCTAAAGCCGGGGAGTGTACCAGTCAAATAAAAGTTGAGGAAACTAAGGCCCGCTGTCAGTCTCGAGGTCAAGGAGGAGATCGTGAAGCAATTCAATGCCTGAATTATTGAAGTCTGTAACTACAGTGAATGGCTCTCAAATGTCGTTCCCGTGCCAAAGTCCTTAGGAAAAATCAAAGTCTGCGTGGACTATCGTGATCTCAACCGGGCGAGTCCAAAAGATGATTTTCCACTGCCAAACATTCACATCATCATCGACAATACTGCGGGGCGAAAGCTCTATTCTTTCGCCGATGGGTTCTCTGGCTATAATCAGATTCTGATGGATGAGAAAGATCGAGAAAAGACAGCCTTCACTACCCCATGGGGAGTCTTTTGCTATAGGGCGATGCCTTTCAGTCTCAAAAACGCCGGGGCAACATACCAAAGAGCAATGACGACCCTATTTCATGATATGATGCACAAGGAGATGGAGGTATATGTTGATGACATGATCGTTAAATCACAAGAGAACGAGGATCATCTCTGCCATTTGAAAAAGGTGTTCGACAAACTTCGAAAGTACCAGCTCAAGCTCAATCCAGCAAAATGCGCGTTTGGGGTGGCTTCCGGAAAACTTCTTGGTTTCATGGTAAATCGCCATGGAATCGAGATTGATCCTGCAAAGACGAAGGCCATTCGTGAGATGCCGCCGCCGAGAAATGAGAAAGAAATCCGAGGTTTTCTGGGGCGATTAAATTTCATAGCCCGATTCATCTTCCAACTCACTGCCACTTGTGAGCCAATCTTCAAGCTACTTCGAAAAGAAAGTGACGGGCGATGGAATGCAGATTGCCAAAATGCCTTGGAGAAAATTAAAGTCTATCTAACGAACCCTCCCGTTTTAGTGCAGCCTCGGGAGAAGGTTCCGTTATTACTATATTTGTCAGTTCTCGACTCCTCCATGGGAGCTATTCTTGGGCAACTCGATAAATCTGGAAAGAAGGAGCAAGCCATCTACTACCTCAGCAAGCGCTTCACAAAGTATGAGGAAAATTATACCTTGCTGGAGAGAACCTGTTGTGCATTGGCTTGGTCCGCTCAAAGACTGCGCCATTATATGCTCCCACTGACTACCTACTTGATAGCCAGGATGGATCCCTTAAAATACATCTTCGAGAAGCCGATTCTGTCAGGAAAAGTTGCAAAATAGCAGATGCTGCTGACGGAGTTCGATATCATCTACAAGACCCAAAAGTCAGTAAAGGGTCAAGCGATAGCAGATCAGTTGGCTAGTTGTCCAGCTCAAACGGATAACCAGCCTCTTGAGACGCTATTCCCTAACGAGTCGATTCATGCGGTGGATGAAGAAAATGAGGAAACAGTCTGGAAAATGTATTTTGATGGAGCAGTGAACTCTCGAGGGGCTGGAATCGGAGCCGTTCTGGTTTCTCCGGGCAAACAGTATTATCCAGTGGCTTCCAAGTTGAAGTTCCAGAGCACAAATAATCGAGCTGAGTACGAAGCCTGTATTCTGGGACTCCAACTGGCTGTCGATATGAAAATCAAAGAATTACTAGTGTTCGGAGATTCTGAGCTGATAATCAATCAGGTGACGGATAAATATGCCACGAGAGATCCGACCTTGATAGCCTATAACAATCACCTCCTGGAGTTGTGCGAGCAATTTACAATAATAGAATTTGAAAGCATACCGAGGCTAAAAAATGACTTCGCCGATGCCTTAGCTACCTTGGCATCTATGATATCTATCACTCGAGAGGATGATGATATCATTCCGGTGGTGATCCGAGTTCAACGCCGACCGGCCCACTACTGCCAGCTTGAATCTGAGCCAGCCAAAGACCCGTGGTACCATGACATAAAGAACTTTCTGAAAAATCAGGAGTATCCGGAAGGGGTATCAAGTGTTGATCGGAAAACTCTCCGGAGGTTAGCAGGCCAATTCTTCCTAAGCGGGGAGACACTGTACAAACGCTCCCCTGACATGGGCCTGTTGAGATGTGTTGGAGTCGAAGAGGCCATCCAGTTGATGAAAGAGGTCCATGGTGGCATATGTGGACCTCACATGAGCGGCTTCATGCTTGCCAAGAAGATCCTGAGGACCGGTCATTTTTGGCTAACGATGGAAAGCGACTGCGTGCAGTTTGTTCGAAGATGCCATAAGTGTCAGATTCATGGTGATCAAATCCATGTCCCACCTTCGCACCTTCATTGTTTGGCGGCCCCATGGCCCTTCTCAATGTGGGGTATGGACGTTATTGGGGAAGTTACCCCTAAGGCGCCGAGTGGTCATCGCTTTATCCTGGTGGCAATTGATTATTTTTCAAAGTGGGTAGAAGCCGTTTCCTTAACCCGAGTGACTCAAAAGATAGTAGCTCGATTCATCAAAGAAAATATTGTGTCAAGATACGGTTTGCCGCAAACATTGATAACCGACAATGCTAAAAACCTGAAGGGTTCAGAAATACAGAAAATATGTCAGCAGTTCAAGATCGAGCACAAAAACTCAGCGCCTTACCGTCCAAAAATGAATGGAGCAGTGGAAGCCACCAACAAAAATATAAAGAAAATTCTCCGAAAGATGCTTGACAATTATAAAGAGTGGGATGATATGCTGCCATATGCTTTGATGGCTTACCGAACCTCGGTTCGGACCTCGACAGGGGCAACCCCCTATTCTCTGGTTTATGGCACAGAAGCGGTGATACCAGCCGAGGTGGAAATTCCATCTCTACGAGTGCTCATAGAGGCCGAGCTTGATGAAACTGAATGGGTACAACAATGGTTGGACCAACTTTGTTTAATCGATGAAAAGCGGCTGACAGCGATATGCCACGGACAGTGTTACAGACAGAGGATTACTAGAGCTCATGATAAACGGGTATACCCTAGAGTCTTCAAGGTCGGTGAGTTAGTTTTGAAGAAAATCTTTCCTTTCCAAGATGAAGCTAAGGGTAAGTTCGCGCCAAATTGGGAAGGTCCTTTTGTTGTTCATAAGGCTTTGAGCGGTGGAGCGCTGATTCTCCAGGAAATGGATGGTGATGTATTTCCCGAGCCCCTAAACTCGGATTCTGTAAAGAAATACTTTGCCTAATAAATGTCCTTATTTTCTAAGTAAGTTTAATCAATTTGTGATTATCTGTTGCTTCAAAAAAAAAAAAAAAAAAAAAAAAAAAACGGCTCGAACATGGTAAAAACTCGAAAGGGCGCTATGAGAAAAATGTAGAGACCGTGTCGCAAAAAAAAAGAAAAAAAAAAAAAAAAAAAAAAAAAAAAACGGCTCGAACATGGTGAAAACTCGAAAGGGCGCTATGAGAAAAATGTAGAGACCGTGTTGCAAAAAAAAAAAAAACAGTTAGATCACTCATAGGGGCATTTTTGGAATTCCCACTACGGTTGACTTCCATTGATCGTAAGACTTTGCTGTGTTCGGAACTTGATGGATTTGAGCAAGAGTTGGAATCTGTGAAAAGGAACATCGAATATGGCTCAAATTTGCATTGAAATCATACTTGTCAGACAATCCGGCTTGAAATCTCGCAGTCAACATATCTGGTGATAAAGATACCTGTTTGGGGTAAGGTTTTACACGTTTTCCCATATTTGGTTAAATCAGTTTTGCAGGATTTGAAAAATACAAAGCAAGCAGGAGTATGTGATTCTCCTAAGCACTGAGGATGCCTAGTAGAAAAGAGAAAGTGAGAATCGGCGGGTGCAGAGAAATAAAGGCTGATAGGGATGTTGTCCAAAAAAAAAAAAAAAAACAGACCCTGCCAACAACCCGGAGAAAACCTCCAGAAAGTACATCTCTAAGATTGACGGAAGGACGAGACGGAAAAATCTCCCGATACTGTCCCGTGACCCGAGAAAGTCAAGCGCCATCAAATGAGGGATTGCGATGGAAAAGGGGGGGACGGAATTGCTAGTCGTCAAGAGTGACAAGTTTTTTAAACTAAATTTTCGTGTTGCATGTGTTTTTTGTCCAATTACAGGGTTTTCAAAGGACAGGGAAGCATGGATTTCTCTCTCACAAAGACTTCTTACCTGCCGGTTCAAATTAGAAACTTTTATTACTAAAAGTTCCAAAGCTCTAAATGAGCGTCCAGGTATGCGTTTTGCCCTGAAAAGGGCGAAAAGTGAACTACGCCAAACTTAATCCTCGGCATAATACTAAGGTAAGCAGGCAATTTATAAATATTCGGTCATCTGAGAGTTCGGCTGGGGCACATTTATATCTTTGTTCTCTCATTCTGACTCAGTCACAAGTGAGGGCATATTTTATACTCTTGAACTTTCTTTAAGCCCCTGGCCAAGAGGGCTGGGGCATGAATAATTTTTATTACTCTAAACGATCCTCTAAACAGACACTTGTTCGTCATGAGTATCGTCATGAGTCTCTTTTTTTATTACTCTAAACAATCCTCTAAACAGACACGTGTTCGTCATGAGTAGCGTTATGAGTAATTTTTTATTACTCTAAACAGACACTTGTTCGTCATGAGTATCGTCATGAGTCATCATTTTATTACTCTAAACGATCCTCTAAACAGACACTTGTTCGTCATGAGTATCGTCATGAGTCCTTTTTTTATTACTCTAAACAATCTTCTAAACAGACACATGTTCGTTATGAGTACCGTCGAAAGTCATTTTTTTTTACTTTAAACGATCCTCTAAACGGACATTTGTTTATCATGAACATCGCCATGAGTATTCTTTTATTACTCTAAACTTACACGTATTCGTCATGAATCATTTTATTTTATTTGTTCTATTATTGGAAAATACACTAAAAATAAAAATAAAAAAATAAATAAAGATAAAATGGGACGATCAAAATGACGTGGTCTTTTATCTTTGTCAAGCAAGTGGAACTTGCATGACAAAGAGGGGCAGCTGTAGACACGGCATTTTGACCGCTTCGCAAAAAAATATACTTTGTTTTATAGTTATTTTTATTTTATTTTTCTATTTATTTTATTTTGATTGTACCGTATTTGTGCGGTTTAATACTGCTAAATTAAGTTTTATTAATCTCTTAAGTAAATTAAATATTAGTAATTAATTAATTTATTTTTTTGGTTTTGTAGATTTGTCGAAGTGGAATAAAAACGCGTTAATTCGGAACAAAATGGACCAGAAACAGACGAGAACGAGAGAGGCCTGGACCGAACGGGGGCGGGGGGGTGCACTAAGGTCGCACGTGCGACCAAGGGCTGGTCGCACGTGCGACCAAGCTGGTCGCTGTAGCGACCAGTGTTGCTGGCCGCATGTGCTGCCAGCAGGGGGGGGCCAGCCCCCCCCTTTTGGGTGCACCATTTTTGGTGCACCCAAAAGGGGGTGGGTGCACCAAATTTCGGTGCACCCACCCCCTTTTTCCCCTCTTTTTCGCGTGATTGTTGAAGAAATTTTCAGTGATCCTTCCTATAAATAGAGGAAGGATCACAAGAGGGAATGGAGGAAAATTTTGAGAGGAAGAAATTTTTGAGAGAAATTTTTGTAAGGGAGAGGAGAAATCTAGAGAAAAATTTTGAAGAAAATAATATTATTTTCATTTTATTGTAATTTTGAAGAAGAAAAATCTCCAAGAAGGTGGTAAATTTTCATCTGTTGTAAATCTTACTCTTATTTTTTTTAAGTTGTTATTATACTAATTTTTTTTTGTAAATTAGATTTTTTTTTTTTCTTCTTCCTTTATTATTTATTTATTACTTTTTTTATTTTTATTTTTTTTTATTTTTTTTTTTTATTTTTTTTTTTTTTTAAGTAAATAATACGAGGTGGAAAATTCCCAACCTTCAATTTGAATGGCTAAGATTTAGAAGGGAATTACTCTCCTCGATGCATGTGTACGGGTGTTTTATTTAATTTGTATTAAATATAATGTGCTAACAATACGAGGTGGAAAATTCCCAACCTTCAATTTGAATGGCTAAGATTTAGAAGGGAATTACTCTCCTCGATGCGTGTGTACGGGTGTTTTATTTAATTTGTATTAAATATAATGTGCTAACAATACGAGGTGGAAAATTCCCAACCTTCAATTTGAATGGCTAAGATTTAGAAGGGAATTACTCTCCTCGATGCGTGTGTGCGGGTGTTTTATTTAATTTGTATTAAATATAATGTGCTAACAATACAAGGTGGAAAATTCCCAACCTTCAATTTGAATGGCTAAAATTTAGAAGGGAATTACTCTTCTCGATGCGTGTGTGTGGGTGTTTTATGTAATTTGTATTAAATATAATGTGCTAACAATACGAGGTGGAAATTCCCAACCTTCAATTTGAATGGCTAAATTTAGAAGGGAATTACTCTCCTCGATGCGTGTGTGCGGGTGTTTTATTTAATTTGTATTAAATATAATGTGCTAACAATACGAGGTGGAAAATTCCCAACCTTCAATTTGAATGGTTAAATTTAGAAGGAAATTACTCTCCTCGATGCGTGTGTGCGGGTGTTTTATTTAATTTGTATTAAATATAATGTACTAACAATATGAGGTGAAAAATTCCCAACCTTCAATTTGAACGGCATAAATTTAGAAGGGAATTACTCTCCTCGATGCGTGTGTGCGGGTGTTTTATTTAATTTGTATTAAATATAATGTACTAACAATAGGAGGTGGAAAATTCCCAACCTTTAATTTGAACGGCATAAATTTATAAGGGAATTACTCTCCTTGATGCGTGTGTGCGGGTGTTTTATTTAATTTGTATTAAATATAATATGCTAACAATACGAGGTGGAAAATTCCCAACCTTCAATCAGAACGGTCTAGGTTTGGAAGGGGGATCACTTCCCTCAAATGTGTGTGTATGTGTATATAAGGAGGATTTAAAAATAAAATAAAAACATTCGGATTTAAATTCTAATTGGACTTAATCGGATAAGGTACCGTCTTTGGACGGGCGTCTTGGGGTGCTTGACACCTTCCCCGAGCGTAACTGACCCCCGAACTCTTTAAACGAATCTCTGGTTAGACCACATTATTTTTGGAGTCAAATTTTACTTAAGCCATTTTTAAATTATTTTCAAAAAAGAAAAATATGGTGACCTAGCACATCATTTAAACCCAATGCTAGGTGGCGACTCTTTTTTCTAAAACAGGCTTAAGTATATTTTAATGAGAAAATCGACGTTTTTAAAAACCCTTTTCGTTTTACCAACGCCAAGCATACATAAACATATATCTATATATATATTTGTTTTTGGTTTTCTCTGGAAAATTGGGGCGCGTTCAAGAACCTGTGGGAGCATCTCTAGTGACGAACCATTTCAATAGTACAGGTGTTGCCGTACCACGAGGCACTACCATGGAACTAATCCACTAATACAAATAGTTCACCACTTTAGATCTATAGGGCAAGAGAAAGATCTTTGAGCACGGGAAATTTAGAAAACAGGTTGGAAAAAGATGCTTGATTTATTGGAAGAAGTCAGAACGGAGATTAGAGGGATTTATAAAGGATTAAACATAGCGGCTAAGGAAACCCCATAATCAAGAGTTCTTTACCTTTTTAACAAAAAAAAAAGTTGGAAATTACCTCTAATAGCCTTTGATCTTATTTCCCAAACTAGGGGAAATCAACTGGGAGATTTCTTAGAAACCAGCCACATCCTAACCATATTTAATATTTTTTTTAAAGATGCCACCAAAAATTCGACTCAGTTGGGCCGGTTTCTAGTGGCAGTGCTCAGCAACCTACTTAGTAGGTTGCAGGGGGCAGGGGTTGCAAAGGCCCCCCTCCCCCCACGGTACCCCACGCCAGCACCTCTCCCTAGTTTTTTTTTTTTTTTTTTTTTTAAAGTAACATATTTGTCTAATTTCTTTTTAATATTAATCAATATAATAATCTACTTTTCTTTATAGTATATTTAAAGAAATTGATTTTGAAAAAATAACAAAAAAAAAAACTAATGCACCGTTTCCCTCTCTTATTTACTTCTATTTTTCTCTAAATTCAAATATTTAAAAAAAAAATAATTATAAAAAAAGGTCAAAAACTGGGGTTATGAATCCCTATTATACGATTTGCATTATATTTTTTTTAAGAGCCAAAGGTAGTTACCTTCGGCTTTAACTGTCAACGGTCATCATCTTTATCTTTTTACCCTTTTTTTTACTTCCGTTGATAAAGACTATAGTAGAGCAATAATTCTACTCCATTGCAGTGAAGGGGAGAGAGGGGAGAAAACCAAAAAAAGTGAATTTGAGATTGATTTGACAGTGACCATCCTTTTATTTTGTCCAATTTTTTGCATATTAGACTTTTACGGCTTATTTGGTTGGATGGAATAGAGTCAGGGTAGAATAGAATATGAGAAAAAATGAAATAGATTTGTCAATGGAATCAATATTCCATTATCTTATTTGGTTGTTAATGTACGTTTAAAGAAATGGAATGGAATAATATTCTTTTATATATCAATTTTGAAATTAAATTCATTCACAAATATACCTAGTAAAATTATTTTGTTCTTAAATTTTTGTTTCGCTTTGGAGACAAATAGTTTTTTTTTTTTTTTTCTCAAATATTATTCTCGTTTAGAAATAGAAACATATTTTTTGTTCTCAAATTTCTACTTTCATTTCCTACATAGTTTTTATGGTACTCAATTTTCTATTTTTGATTCAGATTAGAATTTTTGTTCCCAAATTTTTGTTTCTATTTCGGGAACAATAATGTATTTTTTTGTTCTCAGATTTATGTTTTTATTTCGGGAACATGAACTTATTTTTTTTGCTTTCAAAATTTTATTTTTGTTCGAAATATAAGTTTGTAAACAAGAAAATACGTTTTTGTTTAGGAAATATAAACATAAATCTGGAAACAAAAAACATGTTTCTATTCCAAAAAAAAATCGAGAACAAAAAAAATCTATTTCGAGTCCCAAAACAAAAACAACATATTAGAAGAAAAAAAAAAAAAAAAAAAAACTATTTTCTTTTTCAAAATAAAAGTATAAAATTGAGGGCAAAATATTTTGTTGCATTTGATAAAATTAATTAATAAGAAATATTGAAATCATTTTTAAATTGAAAATTATAGGCCAAAATGAGATAAGGTGTTTTAGGTGTAACCTGAGGGAAAAAATCTATTATGAACTATGGAATCCGATTCCATCCCAAGAAGTATAGAATCTAATTCTATCTATTTTCATTCCTATGCAATCAACTCTTTCGATTCCATTGAATAACCAAATAAAAGAATCAGAATCGAAGATGGAATTGCAATTCCATTCCACCCTGATTTTTTGTGGCATCTTAAAAAAATAAATAAATAGAAATGGCCAGGATGCGGCCGGTTTCTAAAAAATGGGTCCAGTCCTGGCTGATGTCCCTTAATTTGGGAAATAAGGTCAAAGTATTATTAGTCAGGTAATTTTTAACTTTTTTTGTTAGAAAGGTAAAGAATTCTCATAATTATAGTTGAGACAGACGCGACAGAAGTAGTGAAGCTGATTGAAGAAGAATGCCCGAACAATCACCAACTTAGACCCTGGATTCAGGACTGCAAAAGGATTATGCGGATTTTCTAGCGAATTTTGGCACGGATAGGAGAGAGGATTTTAAGCTTGTTTTTAATCCTTGAAATGACGGAGAACTTGATTTTTGCGGAGATGAGATCGCAGGCCTTTAATGGACAGCGCAGTGGTGGATGGACGACGTCAGGTGACAGATAGATATCACAATGATGGAAAAAAAGTTTTGTACAACGCGACACTGAGCAGACTGACAACCGGAGTAGCCATTTCTATAAGGGAATCAAACCTATGTTGGATATTAAGCGGCGGCGGCGATGGATTAGGTAGAGGGAAAGAAATATAGACAGACGTGGCGGCGGTTGCGGGGTTTGGTGGAGGACCGGTGGTGGTGTGGTGGTGGTTGTGTTTCAGACATTTGTCCTGCTTATTACAGTCCATTAATTGCCGGATCAGCCCATGGAACTGGGCCACAAAAACAGCCCATAAGCCCAAAGCCCATAAAGTATTCATGTATAGGCTAAGTATTTATTTATTTTATTTATTTAATTAATTTTTCACCGTAAAGAAAGCTTATCCAGAACAGCTTGGAATACACGTGGCGATCATCCAGGAACGATGACATGTTCCGTTGCCGTCAATGCGCTACCGGCTCTGACGGGCTGTCCTAACCTCTCCGGTTCCGACGTCATCCATAGAAACAAACACCAGCTTTTCGTTCAAAATGTCGTAAATGCCCTTCAAGAATAGAGAAATTGGGTGCTTCATATTGATCAAGTTGTGCATTTATCACAGTTTCACATTTATTTTAATCCCACAGAATTAAAAATATTATATGACGGTTGGTAAAAATAGATTATGATAAGCACGTCCCTAAATGTACGGGCCTGGAAGTCGAGATTAGAGGACTCCATCAGGGAATTAACACTGCTCTGACAAGAAAGTACTCGAAAATCATTATCGGAACAAATTTCGTAAAGACAACAAGGGTGACGAACGTAGATTCCCGAACAATCATCTTCTCAGATTATGGGTCCAAGATTGCAAACGACTGATAAGTGACAAATATTTCATCATCCAGATGATCTCTAAAGAAAAAAATCGATGTGCCAGTTTTCTAGCTTATGAGATAAGGGAGGAATATAAACTTTTGTTTAATCCAGTTGAGGACATAGGAAATTTTATTTTGGCAGAGATGAGACTGAAAGCCTTTAATAGGTGTTCGTAATCCCTCTTTGTATCATTTATGTACAAAAAAAAAAAGTTATGATCAACAATCAAATGTACAATTTAATTTTTTTTTTTAACATCTACATAAACATTCACACCATAATTTAGGGACCAAGAATATAATTTTCTCTAAAGAATATATGCCACTATTTGATTAGTTAGGTAGTAATCCTTAATCAAATAGTTTAGTTTGGTGAAGGTGTACTCCATGTTGATTAATGATTAGTTAAGCTAAAATTAGAGTTTTATCCATTAATCTAACTATGTAATTACTTTTCATCACAATTTTTTTGGTACTAATATGCTAGAAGTCCATAATCTTGTTACTATTTTCACAAAAATTCCCTATTTTAGTCTGTTTTAATTCAAGTTTTTAACTTTTAATAAGGCAAAAAATAGATGATGAACCGCAATTAATTCTAAATAGAGGGTGTAATATGTTATTTGTTATATTTAAAACATAATTTTAGAATTAATTACTTAAATTGGTTTTCGTTCTGTATTAGTCTTCCATGTGCTAACGCATTGTATATGGAACATAAAAAGAGTTTGATAAATGATTCCGTATTAGAGTGAATATTAATTACATATAACTAAAATTTTGTATATGGAACATAAAAAGAGTTTGATAAATGATTCCGTATTAGAGTGAATATTAATTACATATAACTAAAATTAGTTATAAATTAATAATTATAAATTACATGTATTTATGTAATATTAGTTACACGTAACTATTTTTCATTTAGAAAAAATTATGATTATCTGTATCTCTCGGATAATCGAATTGTTCATAGTAGTTATATGTAAATACAATTATTTACAAAAAACTAAGAAAATAATATATATATCGTATTTTTTAGATGAAATTGTTTAATATTAGTATATTTAACATATATTTACGTATAAGTTAGATACATGTAACAGATGTTTTAATTCAGTACGGATATGTTATCGAAAAAACAAAAAAAAAAAAGTTAAAAGGGGTATATATATATATATATATTTTTACAGGGTATCCCCGTACTACGGTCAGCGGAGACTAATCTCTCGAAGTACTGTCAGGCATAAAAAATGGGGACCTTTTTCAACAGATTATTTTTCATACACAATCACTCAAGGATCGAATCCGGGATGATTGTTTAAGGAGTCCAAGTCTCTTCCGCTTGAAGTTCAAGCAACTCATTTTGGTTTAAGAGGGGGTATATTCGTCTTTAAGAAATGGTCAATTTTTGGATCTTGCACCTCCTCCAGTGCGTGTTGTCACTATGCATATGGTGTCTGACCTTCCTCTTAAATATCTTCTCTCTCTCACTCTCTGCACGAAGAATCTCTTATCTTCTCACACCATTTCTCTCGTTCCTTCATCCAATAATCTCCTGGTCGGTCAATATCAATCCACCACTCTCTCGCTCATCTCCCTTGTTACAGTAGATCGCTCTTTCTTCAGAGTGATCCGATTTTTTCGGCTTCGTGTCGGATCTTTCATCCTTCCCGTTGAATTTTCTCTTCATCTCGAACGTTCTTCCGATGATCGTTTGATTAATTGTATTTAGAGGTGCTATCTGACTGGAAGCTCTTGATTTGGAGTTTGGAGGAAGTTGTGCGATTCTTGAGGCTTTACAGGTGTGATTTATGATTTCTGTATCTATCTTCCTTCTCCTTCACACTGATTTGCCAGCAATCGCGTTTACTGTTTGTTGTTGTCTAATCGGACTTCAGCTGAATCAAATAATTAATAGTTAGAGCTTGATTTTATTTCTTATTGTCCAGAAAATTGTTAAATGAGGAATAGTAGTAAAAAAAATGAGTATCGTAAGGATCTGGTATTGGTAACTCACTAATTCTGGCGTTTCAAATATCCCCCTTTTCAAATTAAGAAATTCATATAAGATAATGGGCTCTGAGCTATAAACCGTGTATGAATTATTGATCCCGGCATATGGCTATATGTTGACGGGATATGACGATGATATCATGGATTTTTACCTTTAGTAATTTGAAATTTGGTTGAACTCAATTTTCACACTCATTAATAACGCATATGTGACAGTTGATTCATGGCATGATTTTTAGATAAGCATGGTTTGATTCAGGACATTGTATGATTATTAGTATGGTGTTTGTAAAAATTCAATGGGCCTAACTCACTCTCAAAAGATGCCTAGAAAGAGGAGGAATATCCTATACTTTATATATAATTCAGGATCCGATACGGGATTCAACACGGCCAGGGTGGAATTTGACAAACCACTGCGGACGGATATTGGGCGCCCAACATCGATGTGGGATTCAACACGTCCCCTCATGCACATGATTTACTTTGACAAACCTCTGCGAATGGATAATGGGGGGCCCAACATTAATGTGGGATTCAACAGTGTTAAAACTTAAAGTCGTTAAAATGATTATTGATATTCCAAATAAATTTGGATACGAACTTATACATCTAGTGTTAATGACTCGTGCGAAAGGAAACTTATACGTCTAGTGTTAATGACTCTGAAAGGGAAAAAAAATCTTGTTATATTGCACATATGTATATTTCTACATTTCACAATGGCTTGCGAGAATGGAGGATAAGTTGTACTGGCACTGAATTTGCAATGTCTTTGATTTTAATGTTACCTGCATGTCTTTCCAGCTACTACAATTGTCCAATTTTTGACATGCCACCCTATGCTTGTTTTCCTTTTAAGTACATGATCTGATGTCCTTTCATTGTTCCTTCGTTTCTGATTGTTTCCAAAGGACTGAATATGAGTTCTCTGCAAGGACCGGTTATTTGCCCTGCTGTCCGCACAAAACAAACTGGACTTTGCAACTTGCCTTTTAGAAGGCCCCTAGTTAAAACTAAACTTATTAGAAGTGGGGTTTTGGGGCTTAAACTTATGACCAATAGGAGGGTTCATATGGGCCGTCATCCACGCATGCACAGTGGCAACATAGTGCGATGTAGTTTTAGTTCATCATCAAATGGCAACGGTAGCATGGCTGAAAGTTTCAACGAGAATGATGCAGATTATGTGAATTCCAGTATACTTGAAGCTGGTAGGCCAACTCCTATTGCTTCAACATTAATTCCTGTGTTATTATTTTCGTCTTAAGAAGATATGGTTGTAAGTTCTGTTTTCTATGTTGTCTCACAATTCAAAGTGAACTGTGTGCTGCAATTCAAAATACTTGCATAATTGATTTGTTTTTTTTTGTTTTTTTTTTTAAATTTTATTTTTTGTGAAGTTGAGGTGAAGAGTGGCACAGATGGATTCATGATTAGGATGCGAGATGGTAGGCATTTAAGGTGTATCCACAACAACCCTCAAGGTGGGCATGTACCTGATTATGCTCCACATCCCGCAATTGTGCTAAAGATGGAAGACGGGACTGGGCTTCTCCTTCCTATAATTGTTTGTATGTGCATATATGATGGTTCTTTAAATTAAGAATGTTCATCGTTCAGCGTTGTGCATTTGATTGCATTTAATTTTACTTTCTATTGCAGTGGAGATGCCCAGCGTGTTGCTCATGGCAGCTGTACGTAATGTCCCAATGGTGGGTTCCCCATTTCAAAAAATCACAATTTGTCATAATATAATTTATTATTTTTATGATTTGTAGTTTTTTAAAAAGATGATAAATATTAACGGTTGGATCGCATTTCAGGCTAGGCCAACAATGTATCAGGTAGTGCAAGAAATGATCGACAAGATGGGCTATGCAGTGAGTTGATTATTTCCTCTTTTTATGTTCTGCATCAGTCAATGCTAGCACAGCATGATGCCTAAAACCTCCACTTATTATGCAGGTAAAACTTGTTAGAGTCACTAAGAGAGTGCACGAGTCATATTTTGCTCAGTTATATCTCACAAAGGTATGTATGTGTTAGGATCCCACATTGACTAAGTATGGGATTGGTTGGTGGGTTATAAGCTCCTAGGCACCCTCCCCTTGCAAGCCAGTTTTCAAGGGTGAGTTCTACCTAGTGGGTTTGTAACCATTGGTTCGTACCAAGTATGGGCTTGGTTCGTATCAATTGGTATCAGAGTATGGTCTCGGAACCACGTCGTCGCCTACGTGGTAGGCTGACCAGTGCGTTGGGGTAAAGAGGCTGGAGGGGCAAAGAGGCCGACGTGGACGTCGGTTGTGAAAGCGTGGGGGAATGTTAGGATCCCACATTGACTAAGTATGAGATTGGTCGGTGAGTTTTAAGCTCCTAAGCATTCTCCCCTTGCAAGCCGATTTTCAAGGGTGAGTTCTACCTAGTGGGTTTGTAACTATTGGTTTGTACCAAGTATGGGCTTGGTTCGTAGTAATATGTCTCTGGAACATCCATACTTTCATTTACTTGTAAAACTATTCTCTCTCTCTCTCTCATATTATTAAGGGCATCTCGTTGAGAGGTCTCACAAGTGAGGACCACTCCTTTCTAAGGACCATCCAAAGGCAAAAAAAATCCTTTGGATGGTCCACTTGGATGGTCCACTACAAAGTGGTGTTTTTTTACTTTTGGGACCTTTGGAGGAATTTTCCTATAATTAATACATATTATTCCTGTGGCTGTGCTCTCAGTTGGGTGACAAAACCGAGTGTGTCAGCTTTGACCTACGACCTTCAGATGCCATTAACATTGCAGTGAGATGCAAGGTAATCCATGATCACGCTGTTAAGGACCGTTTGGTTGTTCTTCAATTAGCAAATTGTTTCATTTTTTTTAATTAGTCAATATGAACTGTTATAGTTTAGTGTTTGGTTGTGAAAATTAAGGGCACTTAGCTTGCTAAACAATTTGGTTATTCTCGTGTAATTAGACTAAAATATGTAGGGTGGTTTTAGGCCTCTCTCAATCCTAAAAGTTAGCTCATGAAATGAAGTTTTTTCCCACACTTGTATAATCTGACCACCAGTCCCTTCCACATTCGATATTCAATGTGGGATAAACCCAACAATCTTCCCCTCACACATCGGGTCTTTGATCATAACCCGTGATCAGTCTCTCACTTTGTGTCTATTGGGCCGCAGTTGTTGTAATCTAGGCTTCGATATTAGTGTAAGATGGTCCTAGGCTTCTCTTAACTCTAAAAATTAGCTCATGAGATGAGATTTTCTCTCACACTTATAACCTGAACACCAGTCTCTTTTACATCCGATATGGGATAAACCCAACAAAATATTACTTAAAAAAGTTAATTAAAACTATAACAAATGTTTCTTTGTTCAAATAAACAATTATGTAAATTCATTAAGATGAAATGGAGAAATATACGTGTGAATTCATCAAAAAGAGGATAGTTTAAACTACCAAACTGCCACCTAAATTAATTGCTTTTCCATTGTTTGCACACTCATGATGCAGGTACCAATACAAGTCAACAAGTTTTTGGCATACAGTGATGGAATGAGAATTATTGAATCGGCAAAGCTGCCAGTGCGAGGCTCCATTTCCAATGGCTTTTTAATGACAGAGTTGGATCGGTAGGGTTTTCATATTTGTGTGCTATTTTTACATGAACTTGATTAATGCATGAAAATTTTAATTTTGGAAATGGAAGTTGTTAATTTATTGGTTTGTCAGGCCTAATGGGCAGCCATGCATTGAGACGACGGAGTTCATTCTTGTGCGCAATATGCTGATTGCTGCGGTTGAGGAACGCTACAAAGATGCAGGTTTGTTTCCCCTTCTTAAAATGTTACTTTTTTAGCTTCTTTGGGCTTCTAGTACAAGAGGTTTTTTTTTGTGTTTTTTTTTGGGGGTGGGGTTGGGGGGAGGCCGAGGCAGTTGATTAGAATCTTTTAAGGGGTCATCTGGTGGCATTTGGTTAGTGTTTCTGCTTTTCTGTTTCTACTTCCAATAAATTGGGATGAGAATTCTCTGTCCGTTTTTAGATTCTAGGAATAGAAACGTGTTTGATCACGACCATTGTCTTGAAATTATTTCTTTTAATTTAATTTACGAGAAGAACAAGAAACCCGTTTTGTTGCGATTTTTTTTTATTAAATGTATGATGGCTAGTCTGATGGTGGTGGTCGGCCGGGTGATAGTGGGAATAGTTTTGTAAGAATGAATAAGAATCAATATTTTTTTTGTTTCTTAGATTTAAGGAATTGAGGAATTACTCCGAAAATTTTGGGAATGGTAAACACGTTTATGTACTTTGATCCCAAAAATTTGGGAGTGGGAACAAAAAATTTGGGAACGAAAACGGTGCTTATATATTAGCTACATTTGAATTAGCTAGCTGACCTGTAGTGTGTATATTTGAACAAACTATATGGAAATTTTATTAAACGGTTTTGGACACTTTGCCCCCATCAAGTTTGACTACTCTCTCACTTTGGTCCTTGTGGTTTTAATTTGAACACATAATACCCTGAAATTTCCAAATTGTCCTACTTTAGTACACATCATTATCCACATTTATAATTTTGGATGGTAACAATCACGTCAATCACACTAGAGCTTTATGGGCATCTCTAGTTTTTTCTTTCTCCGGTTCTTCTCTCCATACACATATGGTGGTGGGGAAGATTAAAATTACAGGGACTAAAGTGAAATAATGGTCAAACTTCAAAGACACGAAGTGTCAAAAACTGTTTGATTCAATCATGGCAAAATCTAGCGCTCAATTAATCTATCTCAACATTCGTCTTGGTTTATTTGCAGCTCAGTGGAGAGACAAACTCACCCAACTTCGATCCAAGAGGAATTGGACATAACAGGCATTACTACAACTTTTGTCAACCCCCCCCCCCCCCCCCCCCCTCCCCCTCTCTCTCTCACTCTCTCTCTCTCTCTGTGCTTTGCGCGCTCTCTCGCTCATTGCTTTGCTGTTTGTTTCAGATGTTCTTGGAGGAGTCTGTACATAAAAAAAAAAACATCATTTGAAGTAGCAGTAGGGGTCTGCTTCTACTACTACTATGGTCAAACATGTCCATGTTATGTATGTATGAATAAGCTTGTAAATATAATATATATGTATTTAGGTATATATATATAGAGAGAGAGAGAGATGGAGAACTCTTCTTTAGTGAAAAATCTGATGTCGAATTGTGTAATGGCATTCGGATTCCTGCTTAATTACTAGTTTTTCTCAATTGCCATGGTACTTGAAACAAAAGGAGTTGTATTAGCTTCTTCTTACAGCCATTTATTGCCTGTCCTAATCACAAAATGTTAAATTATATTTGACTTTTTATCTTTTACATTTGTTTCAATTATGTAAAATTGAAAATATTAATGACATTGAAAGAAAAATGAGTTGTGTTCAGCATGTGGTTTTGTAATGATGGATATTTTTGTCATTTTTATTGCTTGAGTAAACCTTAGATTTTTTCTGTTTTATTTTTTTGACGACGTTTTTAGAGTCTCTCTTGTTAGATTCTTGTTTGTTACGTATTTCAACTGGCGGTTATTCCCACCATGGAAGTTACCTGCAGTTAATCTCTCAATCCCTTTACATGGAAGTTATTCCCTCACGTTTGAAGTTATTTGTTCAAGCCACTACTGCCTTGTTAACTGCTCTTTGTTCTAGCCACTACCTAGTTAGCAGTTGTTTTCCTCTATCTTTGTTGTTGCACCTGTCGATGTAATGGCTATAAATAAAGTCACATGAAACCAGTAAATGCATGATGAAATGAATTGAAATTCTTCTTCTCTATATCTTCTCTTTTCTCATTCTCTCTCTCTCTCTCTTAAATAAATCCTATCATTGTTCCACATCGATTGTATGAGTGTGTCCAAAATCATTATACAGGTTAATGGAGCTGCTCCATTAGACACCAGATGGTTTTTAGTTGAATTTGGTATCAGAGTGGAGTAACTCATATAATCGATGTAGGATAACAATCTAACATCCGTCCTTCTGTGTAATTTTTGATTTGCACGGATGATTTGACTGCGAGAGAATTATGAAAAATGTGTAACCCCGATTACGAGAGAAGAAATGTTAATTCTCGTGACCTTTATTCTGATATCTCTCATTTTTCAGATGAATTGTTGTGAAGAAAAAATTAAGAGAAAATATTTTAAATTTAATAGAATGATGAAATGAGAAAAAAAGATCCTCTATTAAAACGAAATAGTTAAACATAACTCATTTTTCATCGAAAATTATTAACAATATTTTTAATTTTACAAGATCAAAACAATTATAAAATTTGAAAAAATAAATGTACAATTTAATAAATCTCAAGATCATTCGGTACCAAAAATAAGAATTTCTTCCATAATGCGGTCTTATACTTAAGGCTCTGTTTGGCACAAAATCAAAGATGACCCTCCTCAATTCTCATTTTGAATCAAAAGGCACTTAAATTTGCAAGTGGAAATCTCATGTTAAATTCAAGCAATAACATGATTAAGCTGTCGGCCAAAATTACTTGTTCCCTTAATCTCAACCGTACGTTTCCTCACATTACACTACTCCATGTATATATTTACAAGCATTTCCTGAAGGTTGAGATTGTCTGAACAAAACCATGCAGCTGTTTGCTACACTACTTCTATCTGTACTTCTCCTATGGTTGGTTTTTCGAACGGTTCGGATCTTACGCCGGCGGACTGGTGGAGGATCAACGGTGGAGATTCCGCCGGGGAGTCTTGGACTGCCGTGGATCGGTGAAACAGTTCAGTTCATGGCCGCCATTAACAGCACCAAAGGCTTCTACGACTTCGTATATACTCGGCGACTCCGGTAGATATTAACCCTTCCATTTTTCTTTTGTTCTGTTCTTAATTTTCTAAGAACAGATAAAAAAAAAAAAATGATTGGTGATTAGTCTCGGTGTAATATGTTATTAATCCCATTTAAAACATAAATTTTGATTTAGTCTCTTAAATTGATTTTTACTTGCGTATTAGTCCTGCATGTGCTCACGCCTGTAATATTTAGTTATATGTACCTATATAATATTAGTTACATGTTACAAAGTACATGTAACTATGTTTACATGTACTTGTATAATATTTATTACATTTAATAAATAATTTACACACTCCGAGAATTAAATCTCTAATTTAATCCTGAATATACCAAGTCGATGTGGAGGAGTGCGCTCCTTAAAATTGTCTGGAGATGTGATTAGTCAATGTGTGCGTAAATTGGCCCGGATAACACCTTACTGTAAAAAAAAAAATAAAAAAATAAAAAAAAAAATTACCCACAAGTCAAATATATGTTATCGCGAGAGTGTAATGCGTGTATTGTGCCTTTCACATTTTTTTAATGCGCGGGACTAGAATTCAACGTTTGGCACGGGATTCGAATTTACAAATTGGGTGTACAACAGTTGCATAGCATAGACAACCAAAAACCTTTAGGTGATCAAGTGATAGTGGGTGATTGTATAGCAATTCAAAAGGTGTTTTATTTGAGAGCAATGGGGATGATATCCGGTTAATGAGGTAAACAACAGTTAAAACACATTCACCCCAGAACTGCAAAGGTAAATGGGATTGGAAAAGTAGTGCTCGTGCTACAATGAGAATGTGACGATACTTCCTTTCAACAACTCCATTTTGCTATGGAATGTAAACATAAGTGCGTTGATATTCAATGCCATGAAACCTAAAAAAAATTCTCATAGACAAGAATTCAGAATCATTGTCTACTCTAACTGCTTTGACATAGGCATGAAATTGAGTATGAGCAAAATCAATGAAGGATTTTAAAATGTTTTGAGTTTCAGACTTGTGTTGCATAAGGAATATCCATGTGCATCTTGTAAAGTCATCTACAAGAAAGAATTGTGCCCCTGAGTGTGTGAGAACTTTGTGAGGACCCCAAATATCACAATGTAATAAATCAAATGAAGCATGAGTTGACATGGAACTTAATGGAAATGGAAGTCTTGTTTGTTTTGCCATGGGACAAAACAGTATAATTGTCATAAGAAACATTGTTTGAAGATAATAATGAAGAAGCTAATTTAAGGCGAAATGGTGATGGATGTCCAAGACGCATATGCCATAGACTGGAAGGGTATGAAACTTGATGACAAGCTGGTGTACTTTGCAACGGAGGCATGTAATAGAGACCACCATGTTGTTTACTTAAGCCAATCATCTTCCCCAAGCCAAGTCTTGTAAGACACAAAAAATGGGAAGGAAAATGGCACAACAATTTAGGGCAGTGGTAAGTTTGCTTACAGAAATAAGATTTAAGCGAAAACTAGGAACACACAATACATCATCTAAGGTGACATTAGAATTGAAAGATACGGTGTCAGGTGAAGTGATTGAGGCTGTAGATCCAGTTAGTAAATTAACAATAGGTATTGATGATGATTGTGTTTTGGTGAAAAATGTGGAATCAGAGGTGATATGATCGGTGGCCCTACTATCCAAAATCCAAAGCTTAGTTAATACAGAATTAATCGAAGCATCAGAAAAAGGAGACAGACTTGTTGCATTTGCATAAATATTTTTATTACCAACACTATGGCTTGGGCTTATCATTGAGGGAAAGTTGTTGAATTTGCTCTATGGAAAATCCACGCAAGACATTTTGGCTTGTTTTCTTGATGTCCTGTGGATATGCTTCATGTGTAGATTAAGGGGAATCTGTTGCATTAGCATCAAGGAAGGAATTCCTTCAAAATCCACGTTGTTGTTGTTGTGGTTGACCTTGTCGATTGTTTGAGATGTTGGGCGTCCATGTGCTATTTTTGTATGTACGTATCTACGTCTATCCTCAGTATGTCATCTTCTATCACAGTGTTTGTAATGAAACTTTAGAGACCTACAATTTTCAACTGTATGGCCCTCTCTTTTACATTGTTCACAATACTTGCCCTTTGATTTATTTGAGGAGTCGTTTGAATTATTCTGAACTGCAACAACAATGGAGAAGTTTTCATCTGTCTCCAATATTACTTGCCATTGCATTTCATCTTGAACGACAAGAGAATAAGCTTGACGAATATTAGGCAACAGAGTTATCATAACGGTATTGCTACGAACAACATTGTAAGTATCATTGAGGCCCATGAGAAATTGCATCATTCGATCCTCTTCCCTTTGTTTGGTGTGCGCCTTCATCTGGTTGCAAGCAGGGATAGGTCGATATGTATCTAACTCATCCCAAAGATTCTTGAGTTTTGTGAAATAAGCTGAGACTGTCATCGTGCCTTGTGAAAGGGAGGCAAGTGATTTTTGAATCTGAAAAATTGTTGGCGCATTTTTTTTTTTTTTTGTGAGAATTGGTCTTTGAAGTCTTCCCATACTTGACGAGTTGTTTTGCCATGAATGACCCCCTTGGCCAGATCTGGTTCCACTGAATTGGTGAGCCATGATAGAATCATGCTGTTACATTGATTCCAAATAGCATGTTTTGTTAGATGTTCTGATTCAGAGGGTGGCTCAATAGATCCATCAATGAAACCAATTTTATTCTTGGTTGTCAGGGCATGAATCATGGATTTACTCCATGATGGATAATTGGCCCCATTCAGCTTCGTTGGAACGTGCATGTGACCAGGTTGATCCGAATGAGGGCGAAATATTAACAGGATAAATCTATGGTTGAAGTGGCGTTGTTGATGTTTGGATATTGTGAAAGGGATTTTTCTATTGATGTTTGGGTACCAGGATTCTGTTATGAAGCCATCTTAAATAATGGCAGAAGAATAATGGAGGAATATAATGATAATGACAAAAGAGAAATGGAGGAATTGATGTGTTTTCCATTAACATTGTGCGGTATATATACATAGAATTACAACATATATGGCAAACTAGGTCTAAGGCTTGATAGCCGTGATCCCCCCTTGTAGTGGGATTTGACATACACTAATTAAGGAAGGTAAATAATGAATATACAGTTAATATAATACAGCTAAGATATTTCCTAATAACTATGTTTACATATATTTGTATTATATTTGTTATATTTAACAAATAATTTACACATTTTGTAAATTAAATCTCGAATTTAATCCTCAATGCACCAGGCCAATGTGGATAAGTGCACCCCTAAGATCGACCGAGGATGTGATTAGTTTAGTTGCGCTTAAGCTGGCTCGAATAACACCTTACTGTAAAACAAAAAAAATAAAAATAAAAATTTACACACAAGTTAAATATATGTTACTGTGAGAGTGCAACACATGTATTACACCTTTCGCATTTTTTTAATACACGGGACTAGTCGCAATTATACATTATACATGTGACTTTTTTAACACCCAACAAGAAATTGTTTCCTGCAGGTACGGAAATTGTTTCAAAACAAGCATTGTTGGGGAAACCCATGTTTTTGTTTCGAGCACGGAATGGGCTAAATCGGTACTGAACAATGATTTGGGGAAGTTCACGAAGAGATATTTGAGGTCGATAGCGGAGGTTGTCGGAGATCGGAGCTTACTCTGTGCTTCCGACCAACACCACCGATTTCTACGGAGCCGTCTGAACAGCTTGTTCACAACTGGTTCTTTGTCTCTGTTTATTACACAATTTGATGAACTGGTTGTTGGGAAGCTTAGTGGGTGGGAGTGGGATTCTGTTCATGGGGGCACTGTCATTGTTCTTCATGAAGCTCTTGAGGTATGTACTTCCACATAATTACATTCTTAAACTCATGGTTTTACTTTCTTAACTAAAATTTATGTTAAATTGTACATTATACACTCATATTGCACACACACTTCGACTAATCATCTCTTCGGATGATTTTAAATTTATTGTCTGCTTCTTGTTCCTAGTATTCAAAATTTATTCAAACACTTTAACCCTACATGCACACACACTTTGACTAATCATCTCTTCAGATGATTTTAAAAACGTAATTCCCCACATCGATTTAATACATTTAGAATTTTACTATTAGAGTGTTTCCTAAGAAAATCAAATCCTAATTGACAAAAAAAATTCTATTTTTAATTTTTTTGGCACAAAACATTGGGAATGAGATTTTGAACACATGCCCCGTTTGGTAACCCATTCCTTTACAGAATTTCCCTTTCCATTCCCAGATTTTTGGGAATTCTGCTTTGAAATAGCGTTTGGTAATTTTTGTTTTCGTTTGCATTCCATTCCCATTTGAGAATTGTGCTCATTTTTTTTAAAAAAATGAGAAACAAAAAAAAGTTGTTTATCATAATTCTCATTTCATTCTCAAAATCACTGGACACTGTTCATACGCCGGCCGACCACCACCCGCCGCCGGCTGGTGGTGACGGCCACCGTCGCCGGTCCCTCCGGCGACCGTCGCCGCCAAAACAACAAAAAAAAAACTCACAAAAAAAATAAAATTGGTTTTAAGATAAAATCGTTACCAAACGCAATTCTATTCCCAAAACAAAACAACAAAAATTATCATTATCAAATGCGATTCTACTCCCAAAAAGGAAACAAAATTCTCATCCCATTCCCATCCCACTGCTAGAATGGAAACAGAAACGGTTACCAAACGCCACCTAAAGCTTCCACTAGGGAAGCACACTAAGGTGGCGTTTGGTAACCGTTTCGTGCTCATCTCATGTAGTGAGATGGGATAAGAATTTTGTTTCTTTCTTAGGAACAGAATTGCGTTTGGTAACGAATTTTTTTTTTTTTTTTTTTTTTTTTTTTTTTTATCTGGAAACAGAATCGCGTTTGGTAACCGGTAGATTACTAGTTTTTGGTTAAAAAAAAAAACTCCACTTTTAATAAAGAAATATAAATAGATCACTATTTAACAAAATACATTTTATAAAAAATAATTTGAAAAAATCTCATTAAATGTATTTCATGTTCTAAAAATATCTTAATTTAAAAAACAAAACAAAACTATTTCTTCCTTATACCCAGAGCAGATTCCCCTTCTCTCTCCATCACAATTGACATAGCCACCCCCGAGCTACTTTTGCCGAACATCACCACCACCGTGCTCTCTCTCTCTCTCTCCCGACATCTCCATCACCACCACATCCACATGGCAACAATTTTTTTTTTGTATTTAAATTGTTACAATCTATTTTTCTGAATCTAGATTTCCATATCTAAATTTTTGTTGTTTGAGTAAATTTTCTATTTTATTTGTCATTTTTTTTTTGTTATTTACTATCTTTTACACTTATAAATTACAAAATCAGTATAGCGCCTTTAGGCACGGCGAATTCCATGTTGGTTACACACACATATATATAAACGGATTTGAGATATTGTTATGGTTTGTAATTAATCCTTAATTATTGTTTACTGGTGCAGATAACATTCAAAGCAATGTGTAAAATGTTGATGAGTTTGGAGGATGAAAATGAATTAAAAATGTTACAGAAAGATGTTTCTGATGTTTGTCAAGCAATGCTCTCAATCCCTTTGAAGCTTCCCTTCACTAGATTCCACAAAGGCATTCAGGTAATCAATCATTATTGTTAATTAATTTTTTAATTAACAAAAAAAAGAATAAATTATTGTTAATTTGATGTAATAATCAGGCAAGAAAGAGGATCATGAGTACACTGGAGAAGATGATTAGTGAAAGAAGAAGAAGAACAGAAGCTTATTACCATGAAGATTTTTTGCAGCAACTTGTAATGGAGGACAATAAAACATGTTGTTCCAATGGTGCCCCTGTTCTAACAGACCAAGAGATTAAAGATAACATCTTAACAATGATTATTGCAGGTCACAATTTATTTATTTTTTTGAAAAAATGATAAAAATAAAAATAAAAAATTGATGCTTGATTTGTGAAAACCGCCCTTTTGAATTGCATTTTACATCCCTGTGTTAATTTTGTCATCATTTACTCTTCCGTGATTCGACTTAAGTGCAACTATTAAATATTTAACAAGATTCCTTAAAATGATCAATTTACCCTTATATCCGACTTGAGAAAACAGAGGAAAAGGGAAAAATAAGAGGTAAACGGCTGGCATTCTACTTGACCCGACCCGACCCGAGTCAGGATTATAAATGTTAATTAATATTAGCTGTTGCATTTTAGTGTGAACCATAGGGTGGTAAAATACTACAAGAGTGTAAAGTATAATTCGGTCAAACTACTGAAGGTAAAGTATAATTAACCTTAATTTTAATTACGCAGGGCAGGACACAACCGCGAGTGCAATTACGTGGATGGTCAAGTACTTGGATGAAAACCAAGAGGTCCTCAATACATTGAGGGTAAATACGTAATTCCATTGCATGAACTCGTGCCTTTTTTTTTATTTATTTATTTATGGTAAATTGTTAAAAACAGGGTGAGCAGTTTTCAGTGAAAGAGAGGGGCATGAAAAATTCATACAACCTTACACTTGAAGACCTTAATCACATGCCATTTGCTTCTAAGGTACATTTTTTTTTTTCTATTTAACAACATTAAAGATTCAAGAAAAAAAAATGTGATATTTTTAATGCCAAAAAAAAAAAAAAAATTGAAGAAAATAAAATAAAATTACTTGACACATCTTATTTTTAACTTATTTACAGAAATTATGTAAATTCTGTTGGATTTGGATAGATTTTAAAAAAATCAGTTGAAACCCTGACTATTTGTTTTTTAGGTGGAAGGAAATCAGCTCCTAGAGAGTCGATTTTCATGGTGCCTGTTGTGGTAGGCCACAATAAGCCTGGCCTACCGAGTAGGTTGTGGCCTACTCAAGTCAATGCTTCTTTGGGGATTATTTTCCCTAGGGATTAATTACACAAATTCCCTAGGGGTGTTTGTGCAATCAATTTTTTTCTTTATATATATTTTTAATTTAAATAAAAGAAAAATTCTTGCATTATCCGCTAAGTAGTGGATGAAATTAAAGTCTAATCACAAAAATCAGATTTCAAAAATTGAATAGTTTCAAAAATGTGGGAAAAAATAATAGAAAATAAGGGTATTTTGGTTATTTTAACTCTCTGGTATAATCATAATTTAAGTACGGTTGTATACATATTTAAAAGCTAGGACTAATAATGAATTAGTCACATTTTAAAGTATAATTTTAATTTTTTAATTTAATTATACAATTTTGATGTTTGAATTATTTTGAAATTAAAAAATATTAATTAATTTTAAATATCAAATAGTGTGTACAATAAAAATAGAGTTTAATTTTTTTTTTTTTAAATAAATAATAAATCACACTATTTTTTTACCACAGATACTTAAAAATTAACCACAACCTACTCGAGTGGGCCTGGCGTGCTGTGGCCTACCACAACAGGCACCATGGAAATCGGTTGGGTTTCGGTCGATTTTTCTAAAATCGGTTCAAGCCCAGCTAATTTATATTATTTCTCTAAATAAATAAAAAATAACCTGTGTCAGATAATTTTTTTTTTAAACTCAAAATAGTAGGAATAAATCATATGCAGGTTGTGAAAGAATCACTGAGGTTGGGATCAGTAGTCCCATGGTTTCCAAGATTGGCTCTTCAGGATTGTGAAATTCAAGGTTTGTGCTTTTAACATTTAATATTTTTTTTAATTCAAATTTTTTATTTATTTTTTATTTAATTTATAGGGTATAAAATAAAGAAAGGGTGGAATGTTAATGTTGATGCTAGATCAATACACCTTGATCCAACCTTGTTTGATGACCCTCACAAATTCATCCCTTCCAGATTCCAGGCATGTCTTTTTTATTTATCCACTCTGAGTTTATACTTTTATACCAAAAAAGGGGGTTTTGACACTTTGTACCCCTGAAGTTTTGTAATGATCTCATTTAAGTCCAAATCAATAATAGCTACATCACAATTTTGGATGGTGAATCCTCACATATCATGCACCCAACTATTTATAAGAGTATTTTAAGAATTTTCATCCTCTTTCTTCGCCTTTCAAAAAATTCTATAAGAAAAAAGAATTGTGTATATTTGTATGCATATATTGCTGACTTTTTAGTATTTGGGCACGAAAGAGAATGGAAGGGGAGAAGGAGGAGGCTAAAAATGTCAATAAAATCTCTTAAAAACAATCACGTGTGACAAGTGATTATTTTCAGTCCATAATTGTAATGGGTATAATGACATGGACTGTAATGGGTTGATTAGAAAACTTTAATGTGCTATATGTTCAAATTGTAACCATGGGGACCAAAGTGACATTTTGGTCAAACTTTAGGGGTACAAAGTGTCAAAAACCTAAAAAGATCAATATGCATGATCAAGTAGTACTCATTGTTTGATAATTATTTATTTATTTATTATTTTTTTTTTTCCAAATGTGTTTTTGTATAAACAGGATGAATCAAAAGCATACAGCTTCTTGGCATTTGGATCAGGAGGGAGGACATGCCTGGGGCTCAACCTGGCCAGAGCCATGATGCTCGTCTTTCTTCACCGTCTCGTTACAACTTACAAGTGATAAAATTTATAAAATTTCAATTACATATTTTACAATTTTATATACATGAAATTGTGTTGAATTCAACCACCCGTTTTTTCATACGGTTTTAAAACCTCAAATTTTATGTTACTATTTTTTTTTAAATCAGGTGGAAGGTCATTGATTCGGATTCGAGCATCGAGAAATGGGCGCTTTTTTCACGATTAAAAACGGGTTGCCCGATACATGTTACTCCCATGGCCAATGATTATCCAACGATTGATTAACTGTAAGAAAATTCTTCTTACTCGTCGCTGTCGAAGTAAAAAAAGAAAAGAAAAGAGGAGTTGTTAAAGTTTGGAGTTAGGTAAAAAAAAGGTTATAGTAACTTAAACCTGCTGTGTTTAAAATACTTGATGAAGTGGGCAACTTTAGCTCCATACTGATGAACTTCTTTCTGATGAAAACTGTGTACAAAAACACCACCTTGGAACAGAAACACTTGTTCTAAAAAAAATAAAAAATAAAATACTTTTGAGCTGTACAATAACAAGGTTCTGTTTGTTATTTTGTTTTGAAGTAATAAACGAGCATCCAAGTGGGGAGGAAAATCTCTGTAATAAAAATACCCATTCTGTGAGGGGGAAGTAGAAGACAAAAGACACCAATGTTGACTCTATCACCCATTTCTTCCCTGTCTCCCAATGTGGGTGATAATAGTGTCGGGTTTATCCATATCGGATGTAGAAAGGACTGATAGTCAGGTTAACACATGCGAGCGAAAACTTCACCTCATGAACTAAATTCTGAAACCCTAGTTTTACCCAGGGGGGGGGGGGGAAGAAATTAAAGGTACATGAATTGTTTGATGTTCTGCCTAGCAGGGGTGGGGGGGCCATCAAGGCACATTATCAAGTTTCTTAATTAATTATATTTTTAATATAAATATATATTATAAGCAATAATTAATGTCACTAAATTTGGTTGTTGATATGGTTTGGAGGCAAATTTAGTGTCCCCCCAACCACACCAAAATACCAGAATGGGTTAGACAGCCATGCATGTTTCTTTCTGTATTCTCTAATAATCCAATGTTCTTGTTCCAATGGTATTATTTGGTGGGGACATTCTAAGCTCTTTTCTTTTATTATTATCAGAGTTTAGAATACTCATAAAGAATCATCACATCAAAAGCCAAACAAATTTATATTTTACACCGTTAGATCAAATTAACAATACCATATTATAGAATTAGAGTTAAATTGTAGTGTCTTAGGGACGGGTAAACACTAGTTCTACAATAATTCATGTTTCTAGCAATTTGATATGAAACTAATTTGAGTAGTTTTAAAAGGACAAACATGTCTTTGTTATTGTTGGGTTTATCCTATATCAGATGTGAAAGGAGTTAATAGTCAGGTTATAAGTTTGAGTAAAAAATCTCATCTCATGAGCTACATTTTGGGGTTGAGAGAAATTCAAGACCACCGTATATTGGTATTAGACCCCAAGTTACAACTCTTTTAGCTCAATAGCCACAAAGGGAGAGACCGGTCAAGTGTTAGTAGACCAAAGGTCCGATGTGTGAGGGGGAGAATGTTAGATTATCCCACGGCTGGTGTGGAAGAGGCTGGTGTTCAAGTTATAAGTGTAACGAAAAACCTCACCTCATAAACTTGTTTTTAGGGTTGAGAGAGATCTAAGACCTTTGTACAATGGTATCAGAGTCCAAATTACAACAATTCTGACCTAATAGCCACAAAAAAATAGACTGGTCGAGTGTCAGTCGACCAATGGCCCGATGTGTGAGGGAGAGATTGTTGGGTTTATCTCACATTAGGAGTGGAAGGGACTAGTGATCACATTATAAGTATGAGAAAAAGTCTCACCTCATGACCTAATTTTTGGGATTGAAAGAGGCCAAGACCACCGTATATTAATATTAGAGCTTAGGTTATAACTCTAGCTCAATAGCCACAAAGAGAGAGACTAGTTGATGGTTAGTCGATAAAAGGGCAAAGGCCCTCCATTTGTGGAGAAATGGGACAGATTGTTAGATTTATCCTACATCTAATATGGAAAGGGATGATGGTCAAATTATAATTATGATGGAAAACCTAAAAGGTTATCCCCTGTGTTTTCTTAGAACAAAATAATGTAATTATTATGTAAAGTTATTATTTTTTTTGAAAAAAATAGAAATTTTGAACTAAGTGGATGCACTAATAAAGCCAATAAATATTAAAAAAAAAATGATTACACCATAAAAAAAAAAAAAAGGAAAAGTACAATTTAGACACTTTAACTATTCACACATTTCTAAGTGGTCCCTCTAAATTTTGGCATTTCATTTCAAACTCCCTACATATCGAAACGGCTTTAATTAGCCATTTCATTAGAAATTCTATTAAAACTAATAGAATCTCAAGGGCAAAATGGTATTTTCACATTTAAAATTTTTTTTAATCATTTTTAATATAATATATATATATATATATATATTATTTTTTTATTTTTTTTTCTCTCTCCCGGCCACCTCCCTCTCCCTCCTTCCCTCTCCCCCGCCACCTCTCCCTGCTACCTCCCTCTCCCTTCCTCCCCGTCACCCCCGGGGGTAAGTTCCACCCCCTGGTCCAAGGGGTGGTTTCACCCCCTGTTTTGGGGGTGAACCACCTCCTGTTGCAGGGGGTAGAACTCACCCCCGTAACAGGGGGGGTGGAATCACCCCCTGCAACAGGGGGTTTCTTGCAGGGCTAATTCCACCCCTTGTTGCAGGGGGTGACGGGGAACCGAAAAATAGAATAAAAATAAAATGGAATAAAGTATAAAGTAGAATCGCTACTAGAACATATAAAAGAAAAAAATAAAAATTTGAAAAAAAATAGGATTTCATCATCATAATGAAATCCAAATGGACAAATGAAGTTTCTAATAGAATCTAATTTTTATTAAGAATTCTTAATTTGTACTAAGGTAAGAATTGTTATTCGTACGAATGTTATTCTATTCAACCTTTTTTAATATTCTTGAAATTGAAGAGAGAGAGAATACAAAACAAATATATTATATTAGAAATGGTTAAAAAATTTAAAAAAATGTGAAAATATCATTTTGTCCCTGAGATTCTGTTAGTTTTAACAGAATCTCTAACGGAAGGATCAATTAAAGCCGTTTCGATACGTAGAGGGTTTGAAATGAAACGCCAAAACTTAGAGGGGTTATTTAGAAATGTGTCAATAGTTAAAGGGTCTAAATTGTACTTTTCTCAAAAAAAAAAAAAATAAAAAAAATTGCCCTATTAAATTAGGGCAGGTACATCTGATAAGAGGAGTTATAATTAAAAAATTGTATCATATAATATTTATGTAATTAAAATGTATATACATATATATGGAGTCAAAAAAAACCTTGAACATGTAGCCTAAAGGACCCAAAATGGAAAACAACAACGAATGAACATTGAATATAGAACTTTATTTAGGATCAATTAATCCACTATTTTTTTTGGTTTCCCGGGCATCCATACACCACGGTCAGTAGAGACTAATCCTTCGAGGTATTATAGGGTGTCGAAAGCGGAGACTTCTCCCAACAGAGCACTTTCCATAGACAATCTCCTAAAGTTCGATCTCAAGAGGTGTTGTTTAAGGAGTTCAACCCCTTCCGTTTGAACCAATTCATGGTGATATCAATTAATCCACTATTGACGGTGGGTGTGTGAGCTTTTGGTCCTTCCTTCATATATATATATATATATATTATATCATCACCAAATATTGCACTACAATTATTTAATAAAACCATAAGAAGTTGTGCTATCAATTCATCATCTAACTCAACTATTTCCTCCATGTTTAATTATTTTATTTTATATAAAATTTTAAAAAATTAAAGTTAAGCCTAAAGCATACCAATAAAGCGAAAAAAAATGTAATTAAATATTTGAATAAAAGTACGAGGACTCGTCGGCCGTCTTGAACTAAAAGAAAACATATTGTGGGGACAAAATTTAATTTGGATTTGCATTTGTTGGCATTTAGGTTACAAATGGATTAAATTTCATTGGTCATGATGTTGACTTATCAAATTAATCTGTCTAATTTGTCTTAAACTTTATGTAATCTAGTCTTTTCTTCATTGCTTGAATTATATCTCTTATTAGTGACAAAAAATCCTAGATCCAAAAAATGGAATTTATTTGACCTCAAATTGAAAATAAACACATAAAAAATTTCAATTTTTTTCCGTAAATATTGATTTTTATATTTCAATCTCGTGCAAATAAACGTTATTCTATAGTATTATGACAATAAAAAATCAAAAACTCTGATTTTTTTTTTTATTGATTAATAAATTGAATTCAAAAAATAAAAATTGGATAATAATTTTTTGAGGAATGGGTTATGGGTCGTCCTCATGGATGAACAATTAGCTTAAGCAAAACATAAACCAAAGAGTAAAAAGATATGTCCAAAGACAACTATTGAAGGATAGAGACAACTCTCCAACGAAATCTATATTTTGCTTCAACTAGATCAATAAATAACATAAATTAATATTAAGAGAGAAAAATGAAAAAACAAAATTAATATTTTTTTTTTTGTAAAATATTTTTTTTTTTTTTTTTTAGTATTGTATAGTTAGCGGGTTATTAAAGGCTGACAATATAAGATTTTATGTAAAAAAAAAAATAATTCAGCATACGCACGTCAAGACAAATCACCTCTCCAGGTAATCTTAAAAATGCATTCTCCCACATCGTTTTGGTGCATTCAGGATTTTACTTCTGGAGTACTCCCCAGGAATATCGAATCATGGTTAACTAGAAAAATATATATCTCCCCTTATCAATCAACTAAGGGCTTGTTTGATAATCAAATTAAACACTTAAAATTTATTATATTAAGTACTTAATTAATTAAGTTTGTTTGATAAATATAATTAAAATCACTTAATTAATTAAACTAACTTAAAATTTAAGTCAAAATTTAAGTAAAAAATTAAGTGAAGACCTCTCAACTCAATTCATTTTGCTTAATTCATTTTACTTCTATAGAAGGTAAATAATTATAAATAATGCCCCATATTTGTTTTGATTTTTTTTTTTCTTTTTTTTTTAATTGTTATTTATTTTTTGTAAAATCTGACTTTTTCTGTTTTTTTAATTTTTTTTCAGTTTTATTTTTTTATATTTTATTTTATTATTTTTATATTTTATATTTCACTTAATTATTTATTGTTTAATTTTATCTACATATTGTTCTAAGAAAAGCGATAACATTTGCGGTGATTCTTCCTATGAGGTACTATTTTTTCTTCATCTTCTTTCGATTGATTTGTGTTATGTGTAATTTCACAACAATTTTTTCAAATTCCTATTAACATTACTGAAATCTGTTGATACTTAATTGCTTATATGTTCTACGTGTTTCATCGATTTGGTTGATTGAGAAGTAAATTTCAGGTTTAGATTTTTTTTAATCTTGATTCAAGGATAGTTATGTAAATTAAATAATTTTCAGCATTCAAATTGTATAATTATCAAACAAACAAAAAAAATTCAGCACTTAAATTTTCAGCATTTAAAATTTAATGTTATCAAACAATCTTCTTAAATTTTCAACACTTAAAATTTAAGTACTTAATTTTCAGCACTTAAAAATTAAGTGGTTATCAAACATGCCCTAACCCTCTTAGGTAGATTTCACTTTATCTAATTCACTATTTTAACGTCATATATTATAATTAGAGTTAGGGCATGTTTGATAACCACTTAAAAATTAAGTGCTAAAAATTTAAGTACTTAATTTTAAGTGCTGATTTTTTTTTTCTTTTATTTGATAAGTACAAAATTTGTATGCTAAAAATTATTTAATTTACGTAACTACCTTTGAATCAAGATAATATGGAGAGAAAAAAATTGAGATCAAAATAATAAAATCAAGGTATCATTCTTTTAAAAAAAGTTATATTAAAATTAAAAGTAAAAATTATCCCAAAAATATATAATATTATGTATTTTTTTTATGCACTTTAATTGCTTAAATTAAATTATAACAATAATTTAAATATAAAATAAAATTAAAATCCTAAAATAATTCAAAGTTAATCAAATTCTCATTAAATCTAATCCTAATTAAACCATCATAGGAGATCAAGGGTAAAATGGTCAAAACATAATTTTTTTAAGCGAAAAATAATGGAGTGCATTAAGCAAAATGAAATAAGTAAAATGACATTGATTTAATTTTTTACTCACATTTTGACTTAATTTTTAAGTTAACTTAATTAATTAAGTAATATTAATTGTATTTATCAAACAAATTTAATTAATTAAATACTTATTATAATCAGTTTTAAACACCTATTTTTTTTTTATCAAATATGCCCTTACTCCCTTGTAGTTAGACTCATTTTTACCTCTTATACTTTGTAAATAGATATTTTATCTCTTTAAGCTTTGAATTGAACTGCAAATGTTAGTTGTTTTTTTTTTTTCGTTAAATCTAAGGGAATTGGTAAAAAAATTGAAATTCCTTGATACATACTAGATCATTAACTTCAGGATTATTAAGGCGGCGTTTGGTTAGTGTTTTCACTTTTTTGAACCCAATTAGAATGGATTGGGTTGAGTTGAATTGGATTGGGTTGAGAATTTTGAGAACAGAATTGCGTTTGGTAACGACAATTCTTGTTTTGTACTGAGAACATAATGTGTTTGATAACGATTTTATTCTAAAACTACTTGTGTTTGGCGGCGTGGCGGTGTCAGACGGTGGTCGGACGCCGGCAGAGATGGCCGGCGACGGTCGCCGGAGGTGGATGCCGGCGGCAGAAGGTCGCCGGACGGTGGCCGGAGACGGCGGTCGGTCGCCAGACGGTGGCCGGAGACGGCGGTCTGTCGCCGGCGATAGTCGCTGGACGGTGCCCGGCGGCGGCGGACGGCGGCGGGTGGTGGTGGTCGGCCGACAAATGAAAACGGAAGTTGAGAACTTTGGGTTGAGTGTTTTGGGCACAAAAAGAAACAATTTTTTTTTATTTTTGGTTTCTTTAGGATTTTGAGAATCAATTCCTATTTTTTTGGGTTGAGTTAGGTTGAGTTTTGTGTTTGCCAAACGTGTTCTCGAAAATGAAACCCAAAATTTTTGGGTTGGATTGGGTTGGGTTTGGTTGGGAACATTGACCAAACGGGGCCTAAGTTTTTATATTCCAATTTACAATACTATGTAAGGTGAATTCAAGCATCTATAGATTATCGAAAATAAAATTCATTTGAATAGTCAATTTATATTTTAACGTTAACAATTGAATATATATGATTAACCTTTTTTGTTTTTATAGTAAAACGTGTTCTAAATAATTTATGTATATCTTAATTAATCATATTTATGAACGATCTTAAAGAGCTAATTCTTGAAGCGTTTCCCTCGAATCTTCCTCGATAGGACACGGGTAACATGTATTGGTTTGTCTTCAAATGAAAAGGTGTCATGAATAATTGATGGGAAAGAAAAATAGGGTGCAATCGAAGGAGCAATCATTTTGTAGAAAATAAAAATAATAATAAAAAAAACAAACAAACAAGAAGTTTAAATAAATGGGGTTTAAAGTAAATTAAATTCCGGCGCATTTGTTTAGCCAAAACTACCACGACCAAAAAAGGACACTAGAACTAGAATTATTGATCTGTTTTTAATGCCACACGAGTGTTGGTAGACCATACAACCATGAGACAACCCAAAATAAAAAATTGGATGTCCGGTGCTACAAAATTTCAATTATGCGTGGTGTTCGGAGAAGGGTCAGATCATTTAGGTTTATTGTACGCAATTTTACTTTATTTTTTGCAAGAGACTGTTTCCACGAACTTAAAAATAAAATAAAATAATATAATTAAATGTTAGAGTAATTAAAAAAATAAATAAAATATTTATTTTATTTATTTATTTTCACAACTTCCACGCAAGAGAATAACACAAGTGGGTAAGAGTCAGTCCATATAATCTAATTAGGCCCCATAATACAAATAAAATACTATATCTACACCCAACATACTATTCTTTCTTGTTTCTAGCATAAGTTGAGTGTACTCCAGTTAATTTAGGCGTATTTTGAATAATTATCTGCTCGGGTGATTTTAAAGTTATATTCTTTCACGTCGGTCTGATGTATTCATGATTAAATTTAAAATTTAATTCGTAAAATATTTTTCAAGAAAGTCAAATCCTACTTAAGAAGAAAATGAGACATCTCTAACTAACCAGACTTACACCTCTTGTGTACATAACTTAATACTCATAATTACACGTTTAAAGTGCATTTTCTAATTATTTATAATATATAGAATTATAAATTTAATTAATTATCTTTAGTTATCTATTCCATATTATAAATAGTGTGGGTTACACAAAATAATTATAATCATAAATGATAAGGTTAAGATTTCTCTAAAATATAATCCAATAGATAAAAATAGCTCTTCAATTAAATAATTGAGATTTAATCCACATGTTTTTTAAGAATATTTTTAGTTGGAAGGATAGAAAAATGAAGAGAAAAAAAAAACGAAAAAATAATATTTTTATCTTTCGCGAAAAGAAAGATATTTTTTCTAGTATTGTTTGATTAGAGGGATGTAAAATATATATATATATATATATATAAATTTTGGTGGGGGGTAAAAAATTATTTAAGAAATTATACATTTTTTCCTTTTAATTTTCTCTTTATACCAAACAAGCCGTTTTTTCATTTTTTAACTTATTTTCCTTCTTCATTTTTTCATCTATCAAAAATATATTTTTTTTTCATTCAAACAAACGCACCATAATCGATCTCTACAATTTTATATCAAACATATTTTTTGTGAAATCTATATACCGTTCTACCATATTATATAGTTTTTCGGGAAAAAAAAAAAAACACAAAATAAGGACGTGTTTGGCACAAGATTTGTAAAAAGTGAATTTAATTTTTTCAAATTTAACTAAAATTGAAGTACGAAATTGACGTGACATAGACTTTGGAGACGACAACGTAAAACTAATTATGACAGACTTAACTCTAGATATGAGACAAAGCTCCTACTAACCCAAGATTATGTCTAAATGCATTGGAATAGAAAAAGTGACTTTATCCTCCATAACCATGAGAAGGTTAAAAGACTTTAACAAGTGTAGGATTAATGCCATCACTCTCAATCTTCCTAAAGCCAATTATTTTGGGATTCTCCATGGCCTTCTAAATCAATAACTTAACCCTTTTTTAGGGTGCTTTTGTTGGGGGTTAATGGAAAAATGAAGACGAAAAATTAAATTAAAACGTTTTTGGCGTGTTAGAAAAATGGGAGAGGAAAGAAAATAAAAAGATAAATATATTTTTTTTTGTGCGTTTGGTCGAAAGAATGAAAAGGTAAAAAAAGATATGAAAAGATAATATATTTATTTACATTGAAAAGAAATATATTTTTTTTAATGTTGTTTAGTTAGAAGCATGGAAAAGAAGGAACATAAAATTATTTTTTTATTCACAAGTGTGAGCCCACACATGGTGAAAAACTATCTCGTTCGGGCTGTGTCGCTAGTCTTCCCAATAAGTATGTTTCTGCAGGCTCGAACCCCTGAGCTTGTAGAGGTTCTCATCAACTGCTTTAACTCAAGTATATCTTACCATTTGAGTTACGCCTTATTGGTAGAAGCATTTAAGTGTTAATGTTTGGTTGAGAAAAAAAAAATGAGGAAAATAATTCACTTGTCTAATTTACTATTTTACCCTTATCTATTACAAAATAAATTAAAGTTTTTATTATCAAATTGTAATTTTGATGTCTTTTTTAAAATATCTTCTCATTTTTCTTCACTTTCCTCCCAAAATGGTGGGGGAATAAAATACTCAGGTAGTTGTGCATTTTTTTTTTCTATTTTTTTTTCTTCCCATTTTTAATACATATCAACGAAGTTAGGTTTTGTTTTTTTTTTTTCATCCTATTTTTGTTCTTTATTTTTCTATCCATCATTTTTTTCCAATCAAACAAACACGTTCTAAAAAAAAAATTATCCTCACCAATTTGAGACCAAATGGATAGAAAACTGGAGATAATTCTTTAAAATGACACTGAAATTGCATTTATACCCCTAATTACATAATTGTTAATTTATTTTTATCGCCAAAAATGGTAGTGGGAATAACTTTGTGAGAGTAAATAAGAATAAACATTTTTTATCTGTTTTTCAAATTCTTAAAAAATTCAAAAAATAATCTCAAATTACTTTCAAAATTTTGAGAACAGAAACATATTTACTAAACCCTTTTATTGTACATTAATTTTGAAATTTTAAGAGTAGAAACAAAGAAACAAAAACAGTAACAAAAGGGGACCTATATTCTCTTCCTTTTACACTCCCTACAACCAAACAATATTGGTGTCAAACATAAGATAGAGAAAAGTGCCCAAGGACAGAAAAAGCTCACGTTTCATAACATTCGTGTGGTCTGTTGTGCTATGCAACAAGAATCTCTCCTCCACCAAAACATGAATTTACACATTGCAAACTAGTTTTTTTTTCTTCTTATTTTATGGTAAGATATTGTTCAGATCAATTTATGCGTACCTCAACTAATTACTTATCTGAACGATCTTAAAAAATATTTTCCTACTTTGATTTGGTGGATTCAAAATTTAATTCGCGATCTCCTATTATCATTTCAAAAGCCAACCAGATGATTTAATTTTTAATAAATTCCTGTTTATTTCTTCGAAATTAATCTATCTTGAAATTTGGGAAGAAGACTCTGACAACCTAGGTTTCTCCTATCATGTGTCTTGTCCCTCCCCCATTTGAATAGTTCAAACTCAATTGAAAATGATGGAGGATCTGAATTTCATGAAAAAAGAAACACAGAGATTCATTAAACGGAGGAACTATGCCTGTACATATTCGAATCCGCGAGACAAACCACAAAATTTGAAGAAGAAAAAAGGATTCAGACAAGAAAATTCTTCACCTAATTACCTCCATGGCTTCATATTCCAAATCTCGAAGTTCCTCTGTAATTTTCCGACAGTTTTGATTATTCATAGATTTTTACTGGTTTTGTTCGATCATCTTCTGTGCCCACAGAAACTTTTGGTGTTTCTCGATGAAGGCTTCGATTGTGAGTCGAAACTCTTCGTTACTCAAATTCTCCACCGTGTCTAGTGGTTTTATCGGTCGGCGATCGGCGGAAGAGGAGGTCACGAGTCGCCGAACGACGGTCTCCGACCGTCGGAGCTCTCTGTCCGGTTTCACTGCGATCTCGCGCTTCAGCTTCTCCGACTTAGTTCTCTTAAACCTCTGTATCTGTTTCGTCGCCTGCTCTATCGCCGACGCAGCTGCGTCGCATTGCGATTGACACGTGACATTCTCTGAACAGACTATCTGCTTGCTTGCGTCGTCGTCGTCGCAATTCTTCTCCTCCGGCACGACCTCCGCGGACGGTGTCTGTAACTCGTTTGACTGCGACACTGTATCGGAGGCAGGGGAGACACTCTTTTGATCGTCGGTATTCCGGACATACTCGTCGTAGTCCCTGTCCGCACTGGAAACATTGTCGTCGCCATTACCGCGGGAAATCACGAACAGAGCAAGAACAATGGCGTTTCCAATCAGGAACGCTACGTGCGTGTTAACGAGGTTGACTGAAAATTCAACCAAACAACCGCCGGTGAACCTCACGAGAGCCGGAAGCCGAGTCGACGACCACGAAAACAGAGCAAGAGCCACCGCAACTTCCAGCATCTGCCAAATCTTGGCAATCCTCCGGAATCGGTTATACCTCGCCATGGCGTTCAGCTTCTCGACCTTAACGATATCGAAATCCATGTCGTTAGAAATTCGATCGGAAAAAAACCAGTTTCGAGCAGTGATCACTAGGGTTCCGACGGCGTTCTTATATCGGGAAAAAAAGGAAGGAGTGAAGGAAAAGGAAGGTCACGGCGCTTGGATTTTCCCGGAAATTGGGATGAAAAAAGTGAGGGGAAGGAAAATAAGGAAGAAATTTTGAATACAGAAATGGAAGGAGAGGATTGTGTGTACGGAAAGGCATATACGTACAGATCTTTGTGTATATATAGATTTGCAGAGTGTCAGGGTTTGGGATTGGGTGGGTGTGAGTTTTGATTTCTGGAATGCAGGAAAAAATGGAAGAAAGAAAAGGGTTTTTATAGGCGTAGGGGTGGGGGAGGGTCTCTGCTTTCTTGCTTCTCTTTTGTCTTCTGAAGAATATATATATATATATATATATATATATATATATATATTTGTATACACAAATATCTCACGCTCACACAGAGAGTAAGACTATCTCATTCGGGCTTTTCAGGGTGCGTGGCTGTCCCTTCCAACAATTATTTTTCTGCATACTCGAACACTTAACCATGTAGGAGTCCCTCAAATGCTTTAACTCAAACGGGCCTTATGACTTGAGCCACATCTTATTGGTACAATAATTATATTCAATAAGTATTCAAAAAATAAATATAATACAAATATGGTGTTTTGTCAGTCAAACAAAAAGTAAAACAATATAGGCAGTCATGTTATTATGAAGTCTTCAACTTATTTTTCGAAATCGAACCTGTTGTTCGATTTTAATTTCGAAAACGAAATCGAAATCAATCGAAACCTTAATATTGATTTTAATTTCGAAAACGAAATTGAAATTATTCGAAATCTTAATATTGATTTCGATTTTGAAATCGAAACAAGGGTTTCGATTTCGATGCTAAGCAGACGATGAAGGTGGAAAAGAAGTAGACAACGATGATAGCGATGGCGATGGAGAATGAAGCAGACGAAGGTGATGGAGGATAGAGAAGAAACAGACGACGGCGGTGACGACAACGATGGAGGACGGAGAAGGATGACGAACGGCAGACGAGCAGATTTGGACAATGAAGAAATCGTTGAAAATAGAATGGGAATAGATAGAAACAAAAAAAAAAAAATATTTCTCATTTCTAAAGAAAAAAAAGAGGCATGGATTCTAGTTTTAGAATGGAATGGGAACGAAAACAAAATTTATCAAACGTTATGCCCAAATATATATTTTGGTATACTCATAAGTATCCTCCTATTCACACAAGGTGAATGACTAGCTCGTTTGAGGTGCGTGACTACCACTTCTAATATGTGTTTTCTTGCATGTTCGAACCCCTGACCTTGTAGAGATCCCTTAATTGTTTTAATTCAAGTGTGTCTGACCATTTGAGTTACACTTTGTTGATCTCCACGAGATAAGGTTAAATATAAATATATATTTTTATTTAGTTTGAAGGTTCTTTTAACATCCGACATGACAACTATGACTTTTATCTCCACCATATATTTTGTATAATAGATATGTATTTTCTTTTATTTTAAAAACAAACAACAAAAAAAATGGTTGTTAACATTTATGAGTAAATGGAAAAAAAAATCAAATAATTCATTCAATAAATCTTAAAATTTGTACTTTCTTTATTTTCTAAAAAAAAAAAAAAAGCATTTTGGTTGTTAACATTTATGAGTAAATGGAAAAAAAATCAAATAATTCATAGAATAAATCTTAAAATTTGTACTTATTAGGGTGTGACAGGTTGGTGAGTGAAACTTCAATTAGATTTGTACCCAAATGCGACGGCAATGGCGATGGCGACGGAGCCACCCGGCGGTGAAGTAATTAAAATAAAAATGGTAGGTAAAGCGATATTAATAAGTTTAATTCAAAGCTTATATGATTAATTAATGATTAATTGATCATCCGGTCTTCTTTGTAACCGTGGCTTCTTTATAAGAGGGGTACGAATATTAAGTTGTCAATAAATATTATATTTATGCAAGCCCTTAATTACACGTCTGCGGATATATACAACAAATAAAAATAAAAATAAACTAAAAATATAGTTGTCTTTCAATTTATTTTGTTTTTATAATGGCCATACACGTGTTTTTTTTTTTTTTTTTAAAAATCTTGTTGCTTGACCCAAAATCCGTCAACCCATATTGTTTTTGCATCGGACATTTAATAATATGTTTGTTACAATTTTAATTTAGATTTTGACGATTGTAAAAATAAACCGTCAGAGATGGTTCAATTGGGATTCGAAATATGATTCACCTTATATTAGGATTCATGCAAAACAATACACTATGGGTTGATTTGTCGGCGTTATAACTCTGGTGTAAGAATTTTCTAGTAGACGTTTAACAAAATAACAGTTTGACAAATTTTTGAATCTCAATTTCTCTAAGGTTGCGTTTGGGTAAGGGATTTGATAAATTCAAGATTTTGAAATCATTCAAGGGATTTGTGAAATGAAGGGATTTCAAAATCCTGAATTTTGAAATCCCTTCATTTCACAAATCCTTTGTTTGGATAGCTGTTTGAGATGAAGTATTTGAACGTGTAATTTGCAATTCCCTTGTTTGGATAGATAAAATATTTATAAACAGAATTTACATGTTTATCGATTTTTAAGCTTATATAAATATTTAACAGCATGCTAATATTAATTCAAAATAATAAATTCAACATAAAGGTTTTCCAAATCTAAATTACACACGATTTGTCCACAAAAACAAAATTGAACATAGTTATCCACAATTGACATATTGTCCCCAAAAATAACTTAAAAACAAGTTAAGAAATATAGTCCTCAAAATTAAACATAGTTGTCCACAAATAGACATATTGTCCCCAAAATTAAACATAGTTGTCTACAATTAGACATATTGTCCCCAAAATTAAACATAGTTGTCTACAATTAAACATAACCCATAAATCTATTGTTTAGGCAAACAATTTAAGAGGTAAGTTTTTTTGTACTCGTCCGGGAGTCTTTTAAGTGTGTCAAACTTCTGCTCATCTTCTTGAAGCAAATTCAATGCACGGCAAAGGATTTCTTTGTCAAGCCCTGGAATCGCAGTAAGAACTTCAAAAACTTCCGGAAACTTCGATGAGGGGGTCGAGGGGGATGAGGTCTTTATTTTAAAATAAGATTCTACAGCATCAGCCAACCTCGCAATCGCATCGTTTGTCTTATCCTTCTTTCCTCATCTTTTCTTTGGTGGAGATGTAGCAGATGATGCTAAATTTTCACGATTTTTTCGTTTATAACTGTTAGTTCCGTGATTAGTAGATTCTACATGGTCGTCATCACCAATTGCATCCTCCATAGACATGATATTATCTACATCAAATGCAGTTTCAGCACCTTCTCCCGTTGCTCGGTCTTTTGCACACAAGTCAACTATGTCATCCCAATTAGGTATGACTTTCCAACGAAATTGTTTCGCATCCTTATGAGACTACAAGTAGGGGGGAAAAAAATATGTCATGCAATGTGAAAAATTAATTTGCGGGAGACTTTAAATAAATAAAAATAAAATAAAAAATTACCTTAACATATTCAACCCATGCCGACTCATTGTCAATATCAAGCATTTTCTTTGAATCGTTCCAACTGAATCCACTTTGAGACAATATGTCACTCACTACCGCATAATACTTCTTCCACATTTTTATTCGATTTTTTATATTATCCGTAGTAATATTTTGTCCAAATTGAGCTGATAGTATAGAAGACGCCGAATTGAATGCACTTATCTTCCATCCTCCGTCTCCCTTATTTCCCATACTTCTTTCATCTCTTAGAACATTTGCTAAAGCACCTTCCATTTCATTAGTCCAACGAAAATAATTTCCCAACTTTTCGTCATCAACTACTTTCTTTTGCTTGTTTTTCCCAACTTTCATGCTAGTTCCTTCCATTCTCCTTCAATTTCTATTCGTAACAATTTCAAATAAATATAAACATAGGATATAAAATGATAAATAAATACATTAAAATGAAAGCCGAATGTTAAACATATCAAAGTCACAAATGATACATAAGACACAATAAAGTCAAACACAATACATAAGAAGACATAATAAAGTCAAACACAATACATAACATATAATAAACAATCAATTACGCCTAGCTCGGTAATCGTCAAACATATTCTTTGCCAGTGTCTCACGAAAGGTAGTCCATTCGTCAGTAACTTGAACACATGTGATTCGTTCTTCATTGTTATGTTCTTGTTCCACTTGTTTCGTTGAAATTTCACCGTCAACCGAGTTAAGCAAATTCAAATGTTCAGCTTGTAATATCGGATCGCAACACGTTTCAATTGCTATATAATTGTGGAGTATACAACATGCATTGATTATCCGTACGTGTGTCTTGATGTCAAAAAAAGAAGGCGTTCGCAATATACTCCATCGCTTTTTCAAAATTCCAAAACATCGTTTAATCGCATTCCTAGCAATAGAATGTCGAAGATTAAACAACTCTTTATAATTTTGTGGTGTATTACCACTCCATTCATTGAGATGGTATCGCGTGCCTCGATATGGAGCTAAAAATCCTGGTCCATTGGTATACCCGGCATCCACAAGGTAATACTTTTCTACACCATAAAAAAATAATCACATCACATGAAGAAGTTACAATAATTTGCTAAATTTTTAATCTATAATTATTTTTACCGTGCGGAATATGTAAACAATGTTGTCTATTGATGGCATCACGCAGAACTCGAGAATCAGATGCAAAACCCTCCCATCCAGGTAACACGTACGTAAATTTCATGTCCGGGCTACACGCGCCTAACATATTGATTGAAATACCACCTTTTCTATTACGATATCTATATCGTGTTTCCATAGGCACAGTTACAGGAATATGGCTACCATCCAGCGCTCCAAGACAATTCTAAAATGTATTGAAAAGAAAATATAAACCTACTTATATAAGAAAATAAGAATTTAATTATTAGAACATAATAACCGAGTACCTGAAACCATTTCCATTTGGCTGCCTCTGATTCACTAAGCATGAAGTCATGCAACTTCAAGTAATCTTTGGCCAATCTCATCACAGCACAAAGAACACGGTTAAACTGCCTATGTATTGTTTCTTTGGAACGATAATAGGTGTTATGTATAACCCTATATTTTAGGTTGTGCCCAAGAATATAGGGAAACATAGCAACGGCCTCTTCAATTGGGACGTGTTTTGTCCGTTTCAATTGACATTTATCTTCCAAAATTTGGCATAATTTCCTAAAACATTGTTTACTAACACGAAGTTGTTCAAGACATTCAACATCATCGCCTTGATATAATCGACTCAAAAAGGCTCTTCGTTCAAAATGAAAATTACGTGAGGGCACCCTAGGTATAATATCGTACTTACGCAAGTAGTATAGTCGAATCACAATTATTGCAAGCATAACCATAATGATATCCATTTCTTCTTCCTCTTCCTCTTCCTCGTTTCTTAGGCGTTTATGATTTCTTTGTACGATTTGTTGATTCATTACTCTTGTAGAGATAAAAAAAAAAAAAAAAAAAAATATCAACAAATTATTCAATTATTGATGAGAATGAGCACAAAATACCGAAATCCACACAATATACTACAAATCACCACAAAATGTCCAAGAATTTGTCACAAAATACCCAAGAAATTCATACTTTCACATAATTGATCTAGCAAAAAATTGAACCCTAATTTATTCACAAAATTAACAATATGCAAATAGTTGAACCCTAATTTATTCAAAAAATTCACAAAAATGCATTAATTGAACTCTAATTTATTCACAAAATGCACAAATGGAACCCTAATTTATTCACGAAATTCACAAATGGAATCTAATTTATTCACAAAATGCACAAATGGAACGCATTATTCAGCAAAATAACAAATGAACAAAGAATGAAGCTAGATCTAGGGTGAAATTGAAACAAACAATCAGATCTACACCAAATTGAGCAATAAATATGGAAAAGAAATGACCAAAAACCTGTTCGTGCCGTTCGGTTCGTTCGCCGTTCAGTTCGTCCGCCGTTCAGGTCGTCGCCGTTCAGGTCGTTCGCCGACTGTGCGATGGTGGTCGTCCTCTTCAGCACAGGTCGTCGTTCAGCCTAGATGGTCGCCAGATCCGTTCGTCGTCTTCAGCAGCGGTGGTCGTCGCCAGATCCGGTCGTCTTCAGCACCGGTGGTCGTCGCAGATCCGGTCGTCTCCCCTCTCTTCGTCGTCGAACGCCGTAGGTCGTCGGTTGGTTGGTAGCGGGCTGAAGGGCTACTGATTTTCCAAATCCTTTGGTTGAATGAATTTCTCAAATCCCACCTCTCTCAAATTCATTTTTAAATACCTCCAATCACATAAAAAAGGATTTCCTAAATCCCTTTTCCTATTACCCAAACAAGGGATTTGCTAAAAAAGGATTTCAAAATCCCCTACCCAATTGAAATCCCCCCTAGAAATCCTTCATCCAAACACAACCTAAGTGTCTATGGAATTTATGGGATTGAGGAGTTATTGGTCATCACCAGGAATATCAGTTCCTATTTTCTTATGTAACGAGATCCAATTATCGTTACTGAGCTGGTTTGTAACAGCTCCCGAAATCAAGACATGGCTTGACTCATCCGCGGTTATCCAGAGGATGATTTTCCACGCGAGTGCTCAGACTTGATTATGAGATGGGTCCACCCTATAGTTGGTGTGCTCATCATCGTACTTACTCTTGACTCTGAAATCTTGGAGAAAATCATTTGGTCCTACTGTTGTGCTCGGGTTCATGGGTGTTGCATGCACTTGAATCTTGAGGAGTGATGCTCGGGTCCATGTGCGTTCCATGTGGACCTCTTCTTACACATGGCAGTACTCAAGATTTTCTGAAATACCCCTCATCATATTTAAATAAATACAATGATAATCGAATTATTTAATCTTAATTGATGCACATATAATTCTATTAACAACTAATTTCATTTATTCTGAATTTATTTCAAAATTAAAAACTTTCAACTTGAAATATTCATACAACGTAATAGTTAAATAAAAGAAAATTTAAAACACAGAGAGTTTTGAGAGAACAATTTTATATTTAAAGTACACATAAAATTAGGAGAGCCCTGATGAAATCCTAAAAAAAATGTTTATACTTTCTTATTAAAAAAATAATCTTAATCTTAACACAATAATTTTGATGTCTTTGTCATTAGATGTCTCTTTCACAGTTCACACAGACTTTGTTTGGTTTTATTTGAACAAGAAATTAGGTGTAGTATTTATTAACTTCAATTTTATTTTGACATAGGAAAATAGGATATTCAACAATTTTTAAAGCATTTTCTAATGCATTTTAACGCAATTTTTTTCGTGTCCGGGTCAGCGTACTCGCATCTTGACTAATCACCTCACCAGATGATCTTAAAGATGCACTGTTCCACATCGGTTTGGTACATTCAGAATTAAATTCAAGATTGAAGCGTTCAGATCCAAAAGAATCAAACACTGCTTGATAGGAAAATGTGACACTTTCCCTTGCTAACCGGACTAACACCGGTTGTGTTTAAAGAAATTTTTAATCTTAGGAAAAGGAAGGAGTGGAGGACATTCAACAATTTTGACATGGAGGCTATAAAGCCTCTCTATAATTAGGGTAATCAATTTTGCATTTCAGTCCAAAAATAGTGGATTAATTTGCATACAATTATTGAATTGCTTTGTCAATATATCCCTAATATATATTTCCACAATTTTAAAATCAATTTAAAAAAAAAAAAAAAAACAATTTTAGATTAAAAAAATAAAAACACTCAAATCCGAATAAAAACAAGTCAAAATCATCAAATCTAACAAGTTAAATATTCCTTGTCGGGTATGGCCCGATGGGATTGGATGAAAAATTATATTTTCGCTAGAGCCAATTTTAAGTACGGTTTGGTCTGATATACTTTTTAGTTGCAAAAATAAAATTTATGCGCATTTAGTTGTAATTTTTTGTTTTTCGACAGCGATTAGCTAGCTACTCAATTCAAATGATTATATATATATATATATATATATATTAAAAATTAGAGAGCAAGAAACATGGAAGAATCATTAATAAAGTGATTTAGAAAGTAATTCGAGATGAATGTGAAAGCAGTAGGCTTTTTGCATGGGAAGGTCATGATATTTCGTTGAAAATAATGAAAAGAAACCCTAATAACTACTTACTTAGACAACGGGGAACGTCTCTCTCCCAGACCACAGATTATACGATGAAGTGTCACGTGCCTCCATATGCTTTTAAGTGATTTAGCTATGCCATCACGTGGCCTCCAAACTAAATTACAAAAATATATATGTGTATATATATATATATATATAAACAATATGACTGGGCCAGTTTGTGTGTTTGACGAGATCAAATACCAAAAAAATTAAAAGTGGGGGATTTCGACACTTTGTACCCTTCAAGTTTGACTAAAATCTCACTTTGGTTCTTATAGTTTTTTAAATTTGAACGTATAACACATTAAAGTTTCTTACTCTTCCTATTATAGTTCAAGTCTCCTTAATGGATGTACGGTAGTTGATTGTTTGCTATTCAAAATTATAATGGAGTTACTGATTTCGATCGAAATCAGTAGGTTGTGTTTGGGTAAGGGAATTATAGGAGGGATTTCATTTAGGTAGAGGATTTGTAAATCCTCTTTTGACAAATCTCGTATTTGGGTTTGTTTGGATTTTAGGAGGGAGGGATCTGTGAAATCCTTTAGAGGGTGAAATGAAGGATTTCGAAATCCTTTTGGGAGAGGCTGAATTTGTCAATTCCTTCGATCACCGTTTCTTCATTCTCGTTCGCCTGTGTCGTTCTTCTTCGTTCTTGCCTATGTCATTCTTCTTCGTTCTTGTTCTTCTGCTTCGTTTTTTTTCTTCTTCTTCTTCGTCGATTTCGTTCTTCTGCTTCGTTTGTCTGCTTCGCTCTTTGTCGTCAAAGAAAATCATCTTCTTCGTCGTCGAAATTGAAATCGAATGACGAAATAGGGTTTGAAATCGATTTCTATGTCGAAATGACGAAATAGGGTTTGAAATCGAACGACGAAATCGAAATTGTTTGAAATTGTCGATTTGTTCATCGACAAAATCGTCGATTTGTGCATCGATGAAGTCATCATTTGTTCGTCGACGAAATTTACGGTTGTACATCATCGTTGTTTCTATTTTGTTTTGTTTTTTTTGTTGAAGTGGGATAAAAAATGTAATAAAAAAAAATCTAAATATTTCAGTTCAAACAATTATTCAAATAACGAATTTATAAAATAAAGAAATTTCAAAAGAGAGTAGTTGTTAGAAAGTGAAATAATGGTCAAACTTCAAGTTAGAAAGTGTCAAAAGTGGAGTAGTTGTTATTATTATTATTTCCTGTAGGAAAGTGAAGTACATGGAAATTTCCAGAATCACATTCAAGCTTATAAACACCACTTCTTTTCACTTTTGGAGAGAAAATTACCCCGCAAGATAGGCGATTCGGATCTTCCTTTATTAACGTTATTTTTTAATTTTTTTTTACTTCTCTGAAATATTTTCTCATTTGGAATTTCTTGATTTCCACGTTACCTAATAAATCAAATATAGAAAGTCTAGATTTTTTATTTTATTTTTTAAATTATGATTTAGATTGTCTTGGGAGATGATCAGTAGTCACACAAACTGACCCAAACACATCTTACCGTAAAAAAAAAAATATAACTTTTTTTTTTAAACATAGAACTCAAAAAGAAAAGAAAAAAAATTAGTTTTTGGGATTTTTGTTGAGGAAAAATAACTTTTTGAGACTGATCAAATCAAATTCATTCCTAAAGGACATAAATATTTTCATTCCAAAATTACCCTTTCTTCATATCTGTACGGAAAAAAAATCCACTAAACCCTAGGTAATTTTTTTTTTAATAAATTTCATTGAATTTTAGTTAAAATACCATAAACACCCTTATTTATGTTCCCTTGATTTTTTTTTTTTTTTTACAACAATTCACTAAAATTTTAAAAATATAAAGTTTTAAATTTTTTAAAGGATTAAATTAATTATCAAAAAGTTATAAAAAAAATCAATTTACTGTTTTTTTTTATTAAAATTGAGCATTAATTTTGTCATTAAAAAATATTAGAAGGAGTTGGTGCACAATTTTTTATTTTTTTTAAAATAGGACTTGTGAACATTTTTTTTTTTTTTTTATTTGAGTAGGTCTTAAAAAGTTGTTTAATTTAAAATAGGACTTATGGAGGAAAGCTCCTTAAATTTTATTATGACCGTTGAACTAATTGAAACACAGAATATTGAGAGAAAATATAAAATGATTGTATTGATATATATATGAAAAATACTATTTACAGAGATATATAAAGAGTCTATATTTACAGAGATATAATTAGGATTTAGTTTTTCTACTGAAATAAAATTAAGATTTAATCCAGTGGGCGAAAATCCATGCACAAGGACTCTTTTTCTTTACATTTCACATCATTTATTATTATTAGTTTCATGTAAATGAGTTATGATTTATGATAAAAATGAGTTAGTTGAGAAATAATTTTCATACATTCAATTATAATAATGTTAAGAAAACAACCCAAAATCAAGATTTTACAATTATTGGTAGAAAATTTTGTCCTTAAATTTGGTATTTATCGTTGTGTGCTCAATTCGTGGGGCCAAAGTCAATAGCTTCCACCGACCCTATGCCCTTTTACTACAAAATTATTAGTATTTTTATTTATGGCCTCAAAAGAATATACAAAAAATATATTAAAGAAGGTTCCACTTCTAATATTTGGGATAATTATTAGATATGGGTTTTTTTGACCATTATTTTATTTTGGTCCCTATAGTTGCAATTTGAAGACATGATACCCCGAAATTTCATAATCATCCCATTTTTGTTCAATCAATATTTCTATTAGATTCATGTCTCATATTGATCATTTGAAAGTTTTCAAACCATTACATGAGTTAAAGGAGTTACTGTACTTGACACCATATCGTTTTAGGTTAGATACTCCTAACATGTTATTAGAGCGAAGGATATGAGAATTTACCTATCATTTTTTTTAATCAAATCATCTGTGCAAGCCGGGGTTACATATTTCTCATCATTCTCTCGTAATCACATCGTTCGTGCAAATCGGAAGTCGCACTTAAGATTGGGTGTTCGATATTTGTTTTACATCGATCACTTGAGAGTTTCTAAACAACTATATAAATTAAATGAGCTACACCACTTAACAACATGTGGCTTTATGTTAGAACCTCCTAATAATTTCAAAAAAATTTGGACAACAAACAATCAATTGTTGTACACACAACTATTTATAAGAGAAAGTTATGGGCATTTCAAACCTCGATCCTCTTTCCCTTACAAATTTTATAAAGAGAAATATATATATGTGTGTGTGGATATTTATGAGTATTTGGGCTGGAAGGAGATCGAATGGGAAGTAGGAAGTTAGAGTTGTCCAAAAAATCTTTTAAAAACAGTTAGGTGTATGGTAAGTGATTGTTTTTCATCTAAAATTGTAATAGAAATAATGACTTGCACAGTAATGGGATGATTAAGAAACGCGTTAAGATGGTTTTATGTTCAAATTAAAAATATGAGGACCAAATTGATATCATTGTCAAACTTCAAGGATAAAAATTGTGAAATTTATAAATGATAAAAGGGGTGCGGATGGGGGTCAAGCCTTTCGGCTTCATGATTGAAGGTTGATTGAGATTAGGTAAAGGTTAATCTTTAATTGTTGGAAGTTATGGTTTGCCTCAAGAGTATAAAAATATAATTTTGGGTCCCACAGAAATTAATTAAAAAAGGTGATAATGCGTCTCTAGGGGTTATTTGGGAAGAAAAAATTACCCCAAGATAATGCAATGATGAAGCCCTTTTTCCCCTTTCTTTTTTTTTTTTTTTAAAAAAAAAAAACAAAAACCCACTTCGAGTCTCTTTAGTCTTAATCATGTTCTTGAAATCATTTTGTTTGCCACTTTTTTGTATATTAATAATTTAGTAAAATGCATTTTATTTTTAATTTCTTGTGGAAACAATGAAGAATTCTTTGAATCAAGAACTACTCTCTTGTTATTTTTGTCCATTGATTTGATGAAAAATAAATATAATATTGTTTATAATTTAAATTTGAGAACGAGGTCAAAGTATCAACATCTATATCAGAAAAAAATTATGATTATATAAGAATAACAAGTGATTATTTTACGAATTGAGATGGTTATGACCATCTTGATATTCTCTATGTTTCCCTAATTTTTGAACTATAATAAATTTGAGGGGTTATTGATGTGGGAGGAAATTGATGGTCCATATGTCAACCGTGTGGCCTATGGAAGACTGACAACATGGTAGCATGCCAGTTTCTCACTAGACTGGAGGAGCCCTTTGCCAAGGATGCTAGGGACGGTTGACCAGGGTAAGGTCATGTGACCCGTTGCTCGTGCAAAATCCCTTAATGGCATCGGTGACGCCAAAACACTTATTTAAGTAAAGGAGTGAAAAAAAAAGTTCTAATTTTTCTGATTTTACCAGTATACTATATCATTATTGTAAAATATCTACTTATTCTCACGCATGAGATCATGCGTACTTGTGATCATCCTCCATCTAGTAAAATCTGCAAATTTCGAGTATCATCATATTATATTATATGGAGAAAAGTGTATAATTTTGTTGGACTCACCTTGTAAACCCACTATACTATGCTAGACTAGCATTGCCTTCCTCTTTAAAAAAAAAATAAAAAAATATCAATTTGAAAAAGAAGTATATTTACCAAAATACCCATGTATTAATTATGCCATTCTCATTCCATAACCTTCAAAAAAAAAAGTTCCATTATACTAAAATAAAAGATAACAAAATTTATATTTAAAACAATAATTAGGAGGCTTTTTATTGAATTGGGTCGTGTCGGTTTGGTGTTTCTGTTTTTACTTCCAATAAATTAGGATGAGATGGGATGAAAATTTTATTTCCGTTATGGATCATTCTGGAAATAGAAACATGTTTGGTAACGACTATTAATCTGAAATTTTTTCTTTTAATTATAAGAATAGAAACAAGAAAAATGTTTGGTTGCAACATTTTTTTTAATTATATTGTGGCCGACAGGGTAGTAGTGAGAATAATTTTGTGGGAGTGAATAAAAATTAACATTTTTTTTTTGTTTCTCAGATTCTTAAACAATTCATAAAATAGTTTCAAATTACTCACAAAATTTATCAAACGCATTTCTATACATTAATCCCAAAATTTTGAGAGCGAGAACATAAATCAAGGAACAAAAACAGTAACCACGAGACATAATGCTTACGTGACAAAAGTTAGATATTTAAAATATCATTAAAATAAATACGAAAACACCAGTTGGCAAATTTGAAGGCATCATGGTGATGCCATCAGCAAATTTGAATTTGATTTACTTAATTAGGTGATGAATTCATTGTCTAAATGACGAATTCATTGCGTAAAGTCTAAAGCATAAGATTAAAGAAACACAGGTAAGGAAAATCTAATGGTCGTCTTTATGGCACCTCATCGGCGATTGTTCATAAGGAAAAGCGACAGGTTTAGGATTAATCTCATGTTAATCTTAATTAATTAACCTAAATCACATGTTTGATCAATGGATTAGCATTGAGGTTTTGACTCACCATGTTGTCTCAAGTTAATCAAATTTCATGAGTTAACACTTATCGACAAATCAATCCTTATAATTTGAATAATATTTCAGTTACCTTTAATCATATATTTTTTTTCAAAAAATGTCCTCGCAATGTAATAATTTTTAATTATTATTTTTATTCTTCTTTTTTTTTTTTTAATATTATTTACTCTTTTTTTTTTTTTTTTGGTGTGTGTGTATGGTAGTTATAGAAAATAAAAAATAGAATCAGATGCGAAAAAACTATAAAATAATAAAGAGAAAAAAGGAAGAAAAACTTAAACTTAAAAATAAATAAGGGAAAAAAAAATTCTTTTTGTTTTTAAATGATTTGTTTTATGTTTTATTTTTTAAAATTTAAATTTAATTTTTAGTTTGTTATTTTTTATTTTTTGCTTTATTTTTAAAATTTTCTCTTTTACTTTTATTTTTATTTTTATAAATACCGTAAAAAAATACAAATAAAAAAATATTACATTGTAAGGATATTTGTGTCAATAAAACGTGATAAATGGTGTCTCATGCGACCAAATTAAAATGATAAGGAATGTTTCAAATATTATTCAAACAATAATGGGTGTTCTTAGTATGATGTTTTAGGTTTAACTCGGTTTTATATTTGTCAACTTTAAACACCACACTAAACGATGTGATATATGGAAATGTTAATGCCACGTGGACTGTTAATTTTTACCCACATCAGTAGTCCTCTCAAATTACCACTTTGGCTGCCACATCATTACATCAATTAGTCTGATTAAATTCATCTTTTGAAAATAAAACATTTCGTCATTATTCTACTTTTAAGTTTTTTTTTTTTTTTTGAAAATTAAACATTTTGTGATTAATTAAGGATTATGCTTCATATTCTGAAAGAGGTGAAGGAGATTGCTCACTGAAGTTTCTTGAAACGCCCACCATTGATCTCGAAGATATTATTTTTGAAAAAATAGACAAGAGGACTTTTGAAACGTGCACTGAGTAATTTGTTTGTTGTTTCTCACGTGTTAATTTTTTGAACTACAAAAAAAAAAATAAAAAAAAATAAAAAAAAAAATAAAAAACAACGGAAAGAGTGAGAATCACTCTTAATTTTTCTTTTATTTGAAGTAATTTGAATTCCAATTGTTTGTCGTTTCTTAGAAAACAAATCATTTTGATAGATTTAAAATTGAAAAGACAAATTTAATTAAACTAATTAATGTGATGATGTGGCTGTTTGTACCCCAAGTAATAATATATGTTTAATATAATGATTTAATTTTTTTAAAAAGTTTTTTTACTATCGGCATCGCTATTTGCAATCTTGAAATTATATACTCGTATTATTTCATGTTTTTGGTTTTTTTTTTTTTTTTTGATGATCAATACATGAAATTAAAATTTTAATTAATACATTTCACATGTTATAGTAATTTTTTCAAAAATACAAAAATACTGTCAAAAGTCTAATAGTCACCATACGTACGCCATAAAAGTTACTGCAATTTTTTATATGGAAAAATTACAGTAACTTTTATGTATTACAGTAATTTTAGACTCTTAAAAAAATTATTATAATGCGTGAACTATATGGACTAAAATTTTAATTTCGTGTATTGTTCAACAAAAAATCATTTTTTAACAAAAGAAACCTAACAACAAAGAAAAACTACTCTAATAAAAGGCTTCGCTGTCCTATCCACACCAAGAATCGATAACAACCCATCCAGAGTATTATTTTTTTGGGTAATACCTATGAATGTTCCCACACTTGCACAGGGTGTGAGATTAATCTCGTTCAGGGTGCGTGATTGTACCTCTCAACAAATGCGTTTTTATAGACTCGAACTTTTGACATTGCAAAGATTCCTTCGGAGCATTATCATGAATGCAAAACTTAGATTGCCTTAAAAATAGGAAATTTTAAGGTTAAGAATATTTAGTACAATATTAAGCATTCTATTATTTTAAGAAGCCCAACATGTAAAAACATCATAGGCTTGGCCCAAACGTTAACTTGCATCTCTTTCCTTTTGAGGTATGACACCCGAGATAAACTGTGCTACCCCAATTCATTGCGCAGTCCATAGGATATTATTATAGATTGCAAGTGTTCAATGACAACTCAATCTTTCTGGAGCATGGATGAATCCCATTACGAGAAAATGAACTTTCTTAGTACTCGGTATCATTTCAAACAAATTATTCGTTGGGTCAATTGTCATTACCACGAGAGTTATAGTTATACCGAATCGGGCAATGATAGTAAAGAGGTAAAGAATTTACAATGACCAACGCTAATAGCAAAGACAAACCTTTATGAGGCAAGGTCTCATATATACTGCCTCACGACTCTGAAATTACAGTCTCTCGAAATATTGAAAAACGAACTTGATAATATCGACAAAATTTGTCGTGCATTGAAACGAGAAATAAAACAAATGGAGAAACGGATTCATGCCAAACAACAACTTCACAAGATTCGGAAGAGCAATGCACCAAATGCAAACGAGCAGATGTCGAAGTACTTTATCGATCCCAAATACATGGATGACTTAGAACTGTCCGATTACGAAGATAGAGTTATTCACTACAAATGATTTGATAAAACTAAACAGTTACCGATGTTAGAAAAGTTCAATGATGGTTAGTATTTTTTAATTTGTCTTAAAAAAAAATCTTTTTATGATTAATTGTACTTGCTAATGTGTTTAATTTCGGTATGATGTTTATGATTATTTTAAGGTGTTTCGCCTTTAAGATTAAATCTTGACAAGTTTGACGATAAGTTCTATGCAAAACAAGCCCAAAAGAAAAAGAAAAAAGGGAGAGTGAGAATTCATCGAGCGAGAAAATAGGTTTTTATTTTTGTTAACATAACAATCTTTAGGTAGCGCTTGGTAGAGCATAGTTCAAGACCCGGAATTGGAATTAGAGATAAGAACACATGTAACCAAACTCTACCTTAGGTAGCGTTTGGTTTCATGGAATTGGAATTCAAAATAAACACATTTAAATTTCTAGTTTTTTACTTGCGTTCATTTCTAATTCCAATTCCAAGCAACTAAGCAATAGCTTAGTGTTTTTGTGTCCGACTTTTGATCTTTGTTAGGAGAAGAATGTGCTTCCCCAAGTGAAGAAAGATAAAAAAAACAGTGGATGGAACATTGATTCAAGCGATTGAGGGAGTTTCAGGCTTAAAGACATACTTGGCCGCTAGGTTTTCGCCCAAGGCAGGGATGAAAACTCATGTGCTTGTGTTTTAGAAGAAGAAGAAGAATTGTTAGAATTGAAATTTTGAATGAGATAATTGCTAAAAGTTAGCATTATTGATCAAAAAGGAAGTATGATTGTTCATGTGATGCCCATCTCAAACTATGTGGGTTGTATGTGTAACGTTATATTCGAGACACTTTTGTTATTTTGAGAAATATTTTTTATTATTCTTATAATATCTGACACGCTTTTAATCTTTTTTTAATGAAAATACCTTTACAATATAATTTTTTCTTATTTTTTGTTTTTCTTTTTATTGTCTGTCTACGCGCTCTCCCTCCCTCCTTTTTTTTTCTTTCTATTTTTTTTTTTGTTTACTTTTTGTTTCCTATTTCCTATTTTATTTGTTTTATTTTTTTTACTTCTTTATTTTTTGTGAGTTGTGTTTATAGAAAAATTAGAAAACAAAAAGAAAACATTAAATTTTAAAACAAAAAGAAAAATATTTTTTATTTTTTTCCATTTTTGTTTTATTGTTTTTTTTTTTTTTTTAAATTCATTTTTTCAATTCCAATTAATATTTTTTTTTAATATTTTCATTTTAGTTTTAGATTTTTACTTCTGATTTTTTATTTTTCGCATTTCTTATATTTTGAGATAAGTAAAATAAAAAATCTGGCTCTAACTAGTTTTAGACATGCACAAAAAAATAAAAAATAAAAAGTGAATAAAATAAATTCATGCACGACATTGGTTATACACGAAACACTTGCCTAATACCATAGTATTTTATTTCTTAAAACAAAATTTAAATTGAAAAAAAAAAAATTACAACCTCTAGGAGATATTTTAGGAAGGTATGTCATTTCGTAAATATGAAAAATAAATAAATTATTAAATCAAATACTTTCTTTCAATACATCGTTGTATTACATTGATTTTTTTACGCACTATACTCCTTCTTCATTTTTTTTTCCCTTTATTTTCTGGCAAAAATATTGAATGAAAAATATAATCATTATAGTCGAAATTAAAAAAATTACATAAAAAATCACTAAACCTAATAGTGATATCTCCATGCTATCCAACCAAAAAGTAGTAGAAATAATAGGTATTATGGGATTTGTTTTCACAAATGATTTGCTTTTTAGGTCCATAATCCACAATTGTGTTCTATTTATATGTTGTAAGGGAATCTTGTTATCACATTACCATTAATAAAATTAAAAGGTTTCTCATTTAATTCCTCTCCACGCCCCCCAATTTACCACCAAAAAAATCACCATCTTTGATCTTGCAATAGTTTTTAGATTTGGTTATATATATCTTCACTTTTATTGTGTTTATTTTGTATCTTAAAAGTAATAAAATATGATTGTTCACTTATTTTGAAATTAATTTTAGGAAAAGCTAACACGCCAAACACGTATATGCCCGTGTCTATTCGGTATCTAAGAATACTTATTTTAACTTAATACTAGTTTTAAACCCGCGCTAAGCGCGGATTTTAGAGTAAATTAAATAAGCATTTTAGTTAATTGTATAAATTTAATTTTGTATTAGTTAGTGATTTTTTTAGGGGCATGTATCATTTAGTCCCAAAATACAAAAGAAATTACCAATTATTCTCATCACTTTTTTTTTGCACCAATAAGTCATTTTGTCTTTTTCTGACCAAAATACTCCTCACATGGATGTTGAATGTAACATCAAAATTATTAATTTTTTTTTTTAATGCTATTTTTTTCTGACCAAAATATCCTTCATGTGGATATTGAATGTAACATTCGGTGTTGAATGTAACATCATTTTTTTTTAATGCTATTTTTTTCTGACCAAAATGTCCCTTATGTGGATGTTGAATGTAACATTTAACACCTGTGAGTGTTGAATGTAATATCAACTGTATTTTTTTTTTTTTAATGTTATTTTTTTCTGACCAAAATACCCCTCATGTGGATATTGAATGTAACATTTAATACCTGTGGATATTGAATGTAACATCCATTATTCTCTTATTTTTGTATGCAGAGTAAAATACTTATGATATTACATTGAATACCTGTGAATGTTACATTCAACACCTGTAAATGTTGAATATAACATCAATTGTTCTTTTATTTTACGTTACGTTTAGTAACGATTTTATCCTAAAATGAAGATTTTTTATTTTTATTTTTTATTGGAACATATAAAAGTGATAAAAAATCATAAAGTTTGGGGTAAAACTGTAATTTATAGTGGCTGCGACCGACGATCGACGACCAGCGGCGGCGGCTGACAGCGATCTGACAGCGGTGGTATACCAATTTGACGACCTTCCTTCTCGATGTGAAACTCACGGGAGGGCATTTCGGTAAACTCAATCCTCACAATTTTTTAAAATGGGACTAATTGGTGCAAGAAAATGTGTTGACGGGACTAATTAGTGCAAAGAAAAATCGATGGGAGTAGGTGGTAAATAATTTCTTTTTTTTTGGATTAATAGGTAATATTCCTATTTTTTTATATAATTTATGTGAGTTAATTATGAATTATTGAGATCATCAGAAATATTTAAGATTTTTTTTTTTTTATTGTAATATTGTTTTCGATTAACATTACCAATATTTTAATTTAATGAGTTTAAATTGAGGATATTGTTTAATTTTTGTTGGAATGATAAAATCTTAGTTGAATATAATTTTAATTTTCAAAAACCTTCAAAATTTGTCTTTAAAATTTGTACCCCAAGTAATAATATATGTTTAATATAATGATTTAATTTTTTTGAAAAGTTTTTTACTATCGGCATCGCTATTTGCAATCTTGAAATTAAACACTCGTATTATTTCATGTTTTTATTTTTTATTTTTTGGTGATCAGTCCATGAAATTAAAATTTTAATTAATACATTTCATATTTTATAGTATTTTTTTTCAAAAATATAAAAATATTGTCAAAAGTCTAATAGTCACCGTACGTACGCCATAAAAGTTACTACAATTTTTTACATATAAAAATTACAGTAATTTTTATGTATTACAGTAATTTTGGACTTCTAAAAAAATTATTGTAGCGCGTGTACTATTGGACTAAAATTTTAATTTCAAGTGTATTGTTGACTAAAAAATCATTTTTTTTAACAAAAGAAACCTAACAACAAAGAAAAACTAGACTCTAATAAAAGGCTTTGCCGTCCTATCCACACTAAGAATCGATAACAACCCATTCAGAGTATTATTTTTTTGAGTAATACCCATGAGTATTTCCACACTCACACAGGGTGTGAGATTAATCTCGTTCAAAGTGCGTAATTGTCTCTCCCAACAAATGCGTTTTTGCAGTGTCGAACCATTGACATTGCAGAGATCTCTTCAGAGCATTATCATGAATGCAAAATTTAGATTTCCTTAAAAATAGGAAATTTTAAGGTTAAGAATATTTAGTACAATATTAAGCATTCTATTATTTTAAGAAGCCCAACATGTAAAAACATCATAGGCTTGGCCCAAACGTTAAATTGCATCTCTTTCCTTTTGAGGTATGAAAAAACCTCATAGCCTTGGCCCTAACAAAAAAACATAATAAATTTATATAAAAGTTATATGAAACACTTGGATGATTGCTCCATTTTATTTCTAAAAACAAATTTTAATTGTGACTTGTTACTATGAAACACTCTACGTTCTAAAATATTTGGTACAGATTTTTAGAATATTTGTTGTGAACTGTTTTGTATTTTAGAATATTTATTATAAATTACGTTCAATAATAATTTCACTTAGAGTTGAATTTTTATTTTTTTATGAATATTATTTCATTATATATATATATATATATATATATATAATAAATCAGCTCATTTACATCCAGGGCCGTTGGATGTCTCTGGATATTCGTAACTGTTGGATGTCTCTGGATATTCGTAACTGTTGGATGTCTTTTGATATATACAACATCTATATACAATATATATCTATAATATAATATACAATATCCAACACTTACCATCAACTTTATTTTTTAACACTTACCATCATGAACAGTCATCAACAGTGTCTGCATTTACTTCATGGACTCTCTTCTCCAGCCCTCTTCCTCCGACTCACTCTCTTCCCCAACCCTCTTCCTCTCTCTCTCTCTCTCTCTCTACCACCTCCGACGTCGCTACCGCCACTGCCATCGCCATCATGGCCATCGCCACCGCCACCACGACACCTAGGGTTAGTAAACTGAGCAGAGGAGTGGCGATTCTGAACCCTCACGTATCCGTCGATCGGTCCCCCAGATCGGTGACTTCGAAGCCGGCGGTGATGGATCGGAGGTTGCCTAAGCTCAGTACTCCACCTCTTGATGTCGGACCTGAAGCAACCACCGTTGCCGTTCATCGCCATCACGGCACCCAGGTACTCTTTGCTCCCTCGCTCTCTCAATCGATGCACGACCTTCTCTCTCAATCGCATCTGTCTATCTCTCTCTCGCTCTATCAGAAGCTGAACCAACAACCCTTCAATGGCGTTCTCTTCCCTAATGTGTTTTTGTTAATGCTCAAATAAGTAACTTCAGTTTCAGCAAATTCTCATGCTCTAGATTGCAGTGATGGAATTTCTTAGCTTGAACCCTAACATGGAATTGGGTTTATGGAGTCTAATTTCAGGTACTAATGTTGTTCAATTAGGCAATTGAATGTATGTATATTTTATAAAATTTGAATCTTCTGTTACTGATTTTATTAAATTGGGTTTCCTCTGTTGCAAGTGTTGTGCCTTCATGCACCCGTAGAGAAATCGAGAGCAATCTGATTGCGAAGACAAGGTTCTCTCTCTCTCTCTACATGTACATATATGAACTCTTCACTCCCCTCCCTTTTTTTGATCTATTATACATAGTCATACGCATCTACTGTGTATTTATATGCTCTTATTGTAATTATATCAAGTACTGTAAGTTGCAGAATTCTATAACTGGATTTGATTTTTAAAAGCTAGAGACTTGCAAACCCTTTGTCGATTTAGGTCTGAGTTACTGTAGAATTTAGAAAGCGAGGGATCTGAATTTGTACTATTTAGTTTCTTTTGACTCTGATATTTTTGTTCTCAACTTTCTGTTTTGTTATTTTTGTTCTCAAGTTTCTGGGAACGTAAGGAGATTTTTTTCCCAATAAGATTCTTCTCAATTTTCTTGAACCACACAGAGAAATCTAAGAACAAAATAATTTTTTTTTCCCAGATTTCTTTTTCTGTTCTAATTTGTTTTTGTTATAGAAACATAAATTTGAGAATGTAAATACACTCTCCTTTTCTCATTTCATTATTTCCACATTAATTACCCATAATCTTTGATGAATTTGCTGATTAGATCCAAAATTTTAAAGTAAATCAGTTATGGATATTTAATTTTATTGTTGATTTAAATTTTCTATCTGGATCTTCCCCTTTCAACTGTTTTCAATTGATTCTGTACTTTGTTCTGTCACTAATGGTTGAATTTCGTTTAAATGGGCAATTACATTTATGGTTTCAGCATTTTTTTTCCCAAGCATTGGTTGCGTTTATCGGGATCAACCTATTCCTATCCTCTTGGATCATGACCATTTTGGGTGTCAAATTACTCCATGTTGTAGACTTAAATAAACATCTTAAATTTGGACATGAAATTATGTTGTGGGGTAGGTGTATTCATTTGATCCATTTTAGAAATATATTAATAATTGAGTCTTGAGTTGGATTCAGGCATTTTGGTGAGTGGGGCAATTGATGCAAAATTTGATTTTAGATATTTAATTACTATAAATTTTGGTATGGATACTCAGTTTTTTTGTTCTCTTGCAAATTTCCCTAATTTGTTGGTTGCTCGCCAAAGCCATGCCCATCTTAGCAGCAAAAATGACCTTATGTCGATTGAAGCTACTCATTTTATATGCCTTGAGTGTCGGGCATTGTTGCGAAACTCTACAATTTGGTTGCTGAGAGATCAAAACACCAGATTGGAAAGGCTTTACGACCGGTATTGTAACAATCTTTCTTTGTTCCTTTCTGGGTAACAATCTTTCTTTGTTCATTTCTAGAAAGTTGTGCTTCAACAATCCAGTATTCCCCGCAAATTCTGGGTTTAATTCATTGTTGTAATTTCACAGATTTATAGGTGTTCTTTTCGAATTCAATTCCATCCTTTCAATTTCTTTGGTGATTTAGCAAAGATCTTTGTTTAGTTTTGTTCCCTTTTCTTTTCTATTTTAGTTTTGTTTCGTTCTCTGTTTTTCCTATTTCTGTCATCTTTATTAGTTTTTAGGTGTCGTTTTTGTTTAGTATTTTGTGTTCTCAAGTTTAAATTTTTGTTCCAAGAACTTCAGGAAACAGAAAAATAGAAAGTTTGGAACAATTATGTTCCATTTAAAAAAAAAATGCTCTAAAAGTCTAGGAAGAGAACATAAGGAATTGAACTGTTTTTGGCTGTTTAACTTGCGGACCGTTGATTTCACTGTAGACTCTTTTTTTTTTCTACAGGCAGGGTAATTCAACACCATCACCAGTGTTGTTGCTCACACAACACCAACATTGTTACTCCCACAATTTTTCCCAATAATATTTCTTAGACCTTATAGGACTTTTGATAACTGATTCGTCGGCTATTTCTTGCGGAATGTCTGTTGAATTCAACTATTAGATATTCTGAATTCAGCAAACATGCTGCAAAAAATGCAAGATTCCCTGAACTTTTTGAGGATATACCATCGAATTTGATGGTTTTTCATTTCAGTTTTGTTTAATTGTGACTGAATTTGATTAAATTCATGCTTAATTTTACTGAACTTTTTGAGGATATACCATCGAATTAGATTAATTTCCTTTTCCTCTCTCTATATATATCCCTGACGATTTTCTGTACCTTTTTTAGGCATTTAGTTGGTTAAATTCTGTGTCGTTGACAACTCTTAGGCTAAACGATCCAGAGCCATTTAGCTAAGGTAATATAGCCTATTTTCATTTCTTTCTCTATCATTTGTTCATTTCTGATTGCCCGTTGGATACTTATATATCTAGAGACCTTCTGGAGTCTCATTTTTTAACTTAAAATTTTAATCCTTTATATATGAGTACTTATTTTGGTCTCAAAGTTTGTTTGGCTATGCATGTTGTAAATTTTTGTTTACATTAGTGATTGATGCTCATTCCTCTCTCTTTATTAAACAGGTTGCTTCGATATTTTTCTCTTACATTTCAGAAATTTCAGGTATCATTTTGTTTCTGTTTAAATTAGTGTCTCTGTTCAGAATTAGTGTTTCTGTTTAAATTAGTTCAGAAATTTCAGGTATGTTTCGACACCCATTCTTCTCTTTTGCCCCCAGATTAGTGTTTCTGTTTTCATTGTGTTCTTCTTTTGCGTTTCTCTTTAGTGAGGTTCCTCGCTGCCCCTGACTTCTCTCTCCATCTTCAACGTTCGATAGCATCCCCCACCTCCAAAGCACTGCGGTCTAGCAGTAGGCTTGAATCCAGGTTTTATTTCTTCATCTCTCTTCGCTGATCTGTTGAGTGTGTTTCTGAATTGATTTTTGTTCTCGCAATTGATTCACGATTCTCTGCATTTTAGTCCAAGTTGGTTGTTCTGAATTAATGGTTATAAAAAATGCTTCTGTTTTTTGTTTTCTGTACTCAAAGGCACTGTGTTTCTCTTTTCTGTTCCGAAGAGAAAATGTCACTGTTTTCATTTCGCCAAAAAAAAAATGTTTTTGTTCCCAAAAAAAAATAAAAAAAATGGGTTCATAAAGTGATGCTCTGTTACTGTTTCTATTTTCTTTACCCCCCCAAAAAAATGTTTCTATTTTCTGTTCCCAAAAAACTGTTTTTGTTTTTGTTTTCTGCATCCAAAGAAAATTTGGGTTCATAAATTGATGTTCTGTTTTCTGTACCTAAAGAACTGTTTTTTTTTTTTCAAAAATAAAATAAAAATATGGCTCTGTTTTCATTTCGCAAAAAAAATATTTCTGTGTTTCTTCCAAAAAAGATTGGAATCATAAATTGATGCGGAGGTGTTTTTTTGTTGCAGAGTTTTGTCAATGCCCGAGGTTTAAGGGTGGCAGAGGGGTTGAAATTCAATTGTTTCAATTTTGTTTAGGTATGTTGATTCAATTTTGTTTTGGCTATATATAATGTGAGATTTGTTTTTGTTTTGTTCCCAATTTCCTGTTTCTTTAAATACAAATAGAGCTTATCCTATTTCTAGATTTTTTGGTGAACTGTTACGAGTATTAATGTTCTGTTACTGTTTCTGTATTCTTTACCCAAAAATAAAAAATAAAAAATTCTGTTTTCTGTTCCCAAAAAACTGTTTTTGTTTATGTTTTTTTGTACCCAAAGAAAATTTAAGTTCATAAATTGATGTTCTATTTTGGTTTCGATTTTATGTACCCAAAGAACTGTTTTTGTTTTCTGTTCAAAAAAAAAAAAACAATAGCTCTGTTTTGATGCTTCTGTTCACAGAAAACTTGGAACTGGAATGCATCTGATTTGTGTTTCTGTTCTCAGGATTCAGTTTACTCCTATTTTCTCTTTGATGGCTTTTGTTTATTATTTATTTAGATTTGAGCGTAAAATGACAAATACTTTTTGGTCGTTATCATTGAATAGTATTGGAGCAAAATCAGAACAAAATTGAAATGTCAAAGAGCCAATGCGTCTATTTTCAAATTTGGGAGTCCAATTGAGCACCGATTACATTTGTGAGGGATCAAAAGTGCCATTATCCTGAATAAAAAAGAGAATTTATGAAAAACTCTGTGTAGTATATAAATAATATGTATTTGTAAATAATATATAATATTCTTATTTTATATCGATACAAGTTTTAATCTTCATTGTTAATTATTAGTGATGTTCAATTGTTAGTTATTATTGATATTCAAATTAAATAGGTGTATGTTGTTAATCTCGATTGTTAATTATTGTTGATGTTTAAATGAAATAGATCAATTCTTTATTTTATTTTGTTTTGTTTTACACCCGTGTCTAAAGGCACGGGTTATACGCTAGTATATATATATATATTAATTAATTAATTAAATCTTGACAAGTTTGATAATATGTACTTTTCAAAACAAGCCCAGAAGAAAAAGAAGAGAGAGTGAGAGTTCATCGAGCGAGAAAATAGGTTTTCGTTTTTGTTAACATAACAATCTTTAGCTAGCGCTTGGTAGAGCATAGTTCAAGACCCGGAATTGGAATCAGAGATAAGAACACATGTAACCAAACTCTACCTTAGGTAGCATTTGGTTTCATGGAATTGGAATGTGCGACTTTTGATATTTGTTAGGGGAAGAATGTGCTTTCCCAAGCAAAGAAAGTTGATAAAAAAAACAGTGGATGGAATATTGATTCAAGCAATTGAGGGAGTTTTGGGCATAAAGACATACCTGGCCGCTAGGTTTTCACTCAAGGCAGGGATGAAAACTCATGAGCTTGTGTTTTAGAAGAAGAACAAGAACAAGAAGAATTGTTAGAATTTATATTCCATTTTGCCTTTTTTTTAAGCAATGCTAAATGAATTGTGATTTCAATGCAAATTTTGAATGAGATAATTGCTAAAAGTTGGCATTATTGTTCAAAAAGGAAGTATGATTGTTCATGTGATGCCCATCTCAAACTATGTGGGTTGAATGTGTAACGTTATATTCGAGACACTTATGTTATTTCGAGAAATATTTTTTTATTATTCTTATAATATCTGACACGTTTTTAATCTTTTTTTTTTTTTTAATAAAAATACCTTTACAAAATAATTTTTTCTTATTTTTTTTCTTTTTCTTTTTATTGTCTATCTACGCGCTCTCCCTCCCTCCTTTTTTTTTCTTTCTATTTTTTTTTTTGTTTACTTTTTGTTTCCTATTTCCTATTTTATTTGTTTTATTTTTTTTACTTCTTTATTTTTTGTGAGTTGTGTTTATAGAAAAATTAGAAAACAAAAAGAAAACATTAAATTTTAAAACAAAAAGAAAAATATTTTTTATTTTTTTCCATTTTTGTTTTATTGTTTTTTTTTTTTTTTTTAAATTCATTTTTTCAATTCCAATTAATATTTTTTTTTAATATTTTCATTTTAGTTTTAGATTTTTACTTCTGATTTTTTATTTTTCGCATTTCTTATATTTTGAGATAAGTAAAATAAAAAATCTGGCTCTAACTAGTTTTAGACATGCACAAAAAAATAAAAAATAAAAAGTGAATAAAATAAATTGATGCACCACATTGGTTATACACGAAACACTTGCCTAATACCATAGTATTTTATTTCTTAAAACAAAATTTAAATTGAAAAAAAAATTAAAAAATTACAACCTCTAGTGTTATTAGGAGATATTTTAGGAAGGTATGACATTTCGTAAATATGAAAAATAAATAAATTATTAAATCAAATACTTTCTTTCAATACATTGCTGTATTACATTGATTTTTTGACGCGCTATACTCCTTCTTCATTTTTTTTTTCCTTTATTTTCTGGCAAAGATATTGAATGAAAAATATAATCATTGGCAAAATTAAAAAAATTACATTTAAAATCACAAAACTTAATAGTGATATCTCCATGCTATCCAACCAAAAAGTAGTAGAAATAATAGGTATTATGGGATTTGTTTTCACAAATGATTTGCTTTTTAGGTCCATAATCCACAATTGTGTTCTATTTATATGTTGTAAGGGAATCTTGTTATCACATTACCATTAATAAAATTAAAAGGTTTCTCATTTAATTCCTCTCCACGCCCCCCAATTTACCACCAAAAAAATCACCATCTTTGATCTTGCAATAGTTTTTAGATTTGGTTATATATATCTTCACTTTTATTGTGTTTATTTTGTATCTTAAAATTAATAAAATTTGATTGTTCACTTATTTTAAAATTAATTTTAGAAAAAGCTAACATGCGAAACACGTATATACCCGTGTCTATTCGGTATCTAAGAATACTTATTTTAACTTAATACTAGTTTTAAACCCGCGTTAAGCGGGGATTTTAGAGTAATTTAAATGAGCATTTTAGTTAATTGTATAAATTTAATTTTGTATTAGTTAGTGATTTTTTTTATATAATTTATGTGAGTTAATTATGAATTATTGAGATCATAAAAAATATTTAAGATTTTTTATTATTATTGTAGTATTGTTTTCGATTAACATTACGAATATTTTAATTTTATGAGTTTAAATGGAGGGTATTGTTTAATGTTTGTTGGAATGATAAAATTTTAGTTGAATATAATTTTAATTTTCAAAAATCGTGCGATTGCGAATTCATTTTTTATATTTGTACAATAGTAGGAAAATAAATCTATTTTTTCAATTTTACTTATTTGATTTGGTCAGTTTTTTTTTTTTTTTTCTTGTGTTATCTTTTTTATTTCTTTTCTATCTTTCACGATCTCTCAAATTAACCAATCTATCTTTACACACCCCAAACAAAAATGCAATTATATAAATCTTTAGACACCCTAACAAAAAATATAATTATATACACCTTTACAAATCCGCAAACAAAAATATAATTATATAAACCTTTATTCAAACACAAACAAAATATATAATTATATAAATGTCTATACAAACACACAAAAAAAAATGTAATCATATAAATCTTTATACACCCATAAACAAAAAATTAATTATAAATGTCTTTGTACACCCAGAAACGTTTTTTTAATTTTTTTTTTTTTTCAAAATTACATCATTTTTTTTTTCTTTCAAAATTACATCTAAAACATATTAACTTATTTTAAATAAGATATTACGAACATAAATTTCTTTTTCGGCTCAAATTTTTTAGGGAATAAAAATAGAAACATGGGAATAGAAACACAAAACTAATAGGCTTAATAATAATTTTTTTTTTTTTTATTTTTTTTTTTTATGGAAGACCAATCACAATTTTTGTTACATATATTAATGTGGAATTTAAGATTTGATATAAAGTATAAATTTAAATTTGACTTAGATAAATACATGGCCATCTATTTTACATTAATAAAATTAATCGAATATTAATGGTGGAATGAATTAATCTTAACCATCCATTTGACATTTTAATAGGGTTTAAGAGATGACCAATACTTAACTCTCATGCATTCCAAGTTGTTGTCTTCCACTTTTAAGTATTATAATAAGATATAATAATTTTAATTTTTTTTTTTTTTTATAGTTAATTCAAATTTCAAATACATTAATCATGAGGGTAAAATGATATTTTGTCAATAGTTTCTTATTTAGTTTTGAGTTTTTTGCACTTTGTACCCTTGAAGTTTTGGAGAAATTCCATTTTAGCTCTTAAATTTTCAATTTGAATACATTAAACTCTGAAGTGTCCAAATTGTGTCAATTGAGTGCAAAATCATTAACATCGTCATTGATTTTGACGGAAATCACCCATGTGAAATACTTCAGGATTTAATGTGTTCAAATTGAAAATACAGAAGCTAAAGTGGGATTTCTCTAGAACTTTAGGGGTGCAAAATACGAAAATCTTTTAATGGTTAAAAATATCCTATAGTTAATCAAAGTATAGTAATTATGAAAGACATTTTTTGTGAGGTCAAAAATATCTTCAATCTGGTAAAAAATTAATATGACCAAAATTATAGCATCATATCCTACATTTGATGCAAACCGAAAACAATAGCAATAGTGAAAATAAAATTAAAATGAGGAAAAAATCAAATCTAAAAAAATCTAATTTCAAGAAAGGAATTTTTTTTTTTTAGATCTTTTAAACCAAATCTAGCATCGTGAGAACGTCGAGGGTGGTGGTTGTCGCACAGTGTGTCACGATCCAACCATTTTGACCTAGCGGAATGAAAGACCGTGTGGCACCTTACGTCCCACCAGGTGAAGGTAAGCTGAATACCATCTGAATTTTTTGTGAACTCAATTTTATCGCGTTCCTCATTACGAGCTTCTTAGAAAAAATGCTTCATTCTCTCGTGCTTGCTAGAAGACTCGATCATTACACAACTCTGTTGGCATGCTACATGTATATGGAGGATCCTTAACGCACTTCAGATGGCCACGAGGCTTGATCACCTCAACGAGAACAACATCACAATCTTCAACTTAGTTTGATTCTCAACGAACAACATAGATACGATGTGACCTCACGACTGTATGTCCTAAGTCAAACAGACCCTTGTAGGCAAGGTGAACCCAAGTCAAGGCCACAACTCGGCACACTAGATCCCTGTGGTATCTTGATAGCCCAATTGGTTCCAAGAGTCATTCCCCAAAATGGTACAACGAGGGACAAATGGGACGAACTCCTAAACAATTCATTAAGAGGCTGACCAATATCGGTCCTAGCTAGATCTTTGCGTGGTATTGCCTTTACGGTTCCAAACCTTATAAGGACTCAAGACACTCCTTAGACGTGCCAAGAGCTAGACAGCCCTAGGGTCGCCCCCGGGATGTTCACTTAATGCCACGAATGTAGCATAATGGGGTGGTTGGTAGCTCCCCAAGACTTTCCCCTTACATTACTTCAAGTATTTATCCCAAGTGACAGACATCAATGTGATTGAAGAGACATGATGATATTTTTCTGAGCAAATTGTTAGGAGGTTCCATCCTAAAATTAATGGTGTCAAATGGAGTAACTCCTTTCATATATAAATTATTTTGGAAAATCTCACAAATTCGATGTGGAATTCTAACATCTAACATCTATCATCACTTGCAACCCCGCCTTGCACGTGATACAACCAAATAACACAAAAGACAAGACAAATATTCAAACAATCGATAACAAACAAACGAGACTTTTCAAACCCACTCTGATACCATGTTAGGGGTTTTTATCCGAAAACCATAAAGTGACAGGTAGAGTAACTTCTTTTATATATAAATTATTTTGGAAAATCTCACAAATTCGACATGGGAATCTAACACAAATGATATCCGATTCCTGAACCCTATGAACCCACAATCTTCTAAGAGCATATAGTTCATCTAGAATAAATCTCATGACCGTCTGAGCCCGAAACATCATATTTACGATAATGTCACTTGAGGAATAAACACTGTCTTCGCAAGTACTATCGCAATCGATGCCGAACGGTTTCTTAAAGACTTCGCAGTTTCACAGTCTTGGTGATGCCAACCGGTTTCTTAAAAACTTTGCAAGTACGAAAATGTTGAACTCTCTGTTCCTTGAAGATTGTCCAGAGACACATTGATTTAAATCTTGGGTGAAGCGCGACAAAAGCTTCCTTAACAACAACAATTACACACTGCAATTCATTCCTAGAGAATGAAATAAGTGCGCAGATTTTCCAGCTAAGAAAAGAGTAGATGAAACCTCAAAGCTGAAGATTATGAAATCACCACCAGAAAATATGAAAATGATGATCATGTTAGAGATTAGACCGAAGATCATTAATAGGTGTTCGTAGTTTGTTTTATCTCGTTTTTGTTAATTAAAAAAAAAAAAAAAAAAGTTGCATAGGTGGCGACTATCAAGCTGACACCTGCCCTTTTCTGTTCAGTGTGTATTATTAGCACCCCTTTTTTTGGGATAGAAATTAAAAAAATCGTAGAAAAATAATGAGAAGACTGCCCATGTATTGGGAGTGAAAAGATCTAGTTCTTAGTGAGTTAAAGACTTTTTCCATCACTATTAGCCAATTTAATAATCTTATAAATATTTAATTAAACTAATAATTAGAATATGCGTGGCTTATGATCAGTGATTCAGCGAGGATCTTGAAATAGAAAGGTGTTTTCGACTTTAATATTGAGCGACTCCCCGTGTGGCCACTAAAACCAAACTCCCTCCTCCTCCTCCGTCGTTCTCTGCACACATTTTCAGGGTTTCTCGTGAAGGCCTCATACGCCATTAGAGCTCTGAATCGCTCCTTACATTCATCAGATCATCATTTTCAGACGCATTTTTCCGACGATCCTTACGAGGAAAAGCTAAAGCATGCTCTGTGCCGCGATCACGTCTCTTCAGTGTTAACTTGAGCTTCGCATATACTGGTAAAAATTGGAAAAAAAAAAAAAAACACTTTTCTGATCTGGGTTTTCTGTTTTCTTCAATTTCTTGAGCATGGAAATGAGATGGGTCCAAATATTTTGTGTATATTCCTCAGATAAAAGTTTTCCTGTCGCTTTTGAGTTTGGGGTCTGTTCTGGGTATCTATCCATTTTTGCTTTAGATTTCTAGATTCTGTAATCTGACCTTCAACATTAATTATTTAGTTCGAATCTGTAGGGAAAGAAATGGATTCATGCTGTGCCATTTCGAAGGGAAATGTTCTTCCAGGCGTTGCCTGCGGAGACAATGGCTTTTGGGGAGAAAAAATCAGGATCAGGAGTAATCTTAAGAACAGAGCTTTTGGATCACAGCTATGGAAGATAAAAGATGGCGGAAAGCTTAAACCAGGGATTATACGGTCTGTTTTTACAACAGATATTAACAAAGAGATTTTTGTAAGTGGTACTAAACGCATAATCCATTATTACAAAATTTGATTATCCTATATTTCAAATCCTTATTGCTGTTTTTGCTACAAATCTCAGAAATTGGAGGAGCCATTGTTTGATGAACCAAATGTAGACCCTAAATCTGTAGCTTCGATCATACTGGGTGGAGGTGCTGGCACTCGCCTCTTTCCTCTTACAAGCAGAAGAGCTAAACCAGCTGTAAGAATTCATTAATTTCTATGATTTGATTGACACTTTTAGTTTAATCATTATATGTAGGGGTGGTCTTCGACCTTTCTCAACCCCAAAAGCTAGCTGATGAGGTGAGGTTTTCTCTCACACTTATAACCTGCCCACCGATCTGTTCAACATCCTGATGTGGGATAAACCCAACAATCTCCCCCTCACACATCGGGCGGATGTTTGGTCAGCTAATTCTTGACTAGTCTTTCTCTTTGTGGCCATTAGGTCAAAGATGTTGTAATCTGAGCTCTGATACTAGTGTAGGGGTGGTCTTTGGTCTCTCTTAACCCTAAAAGGTAGCTCATGAGGTGAGACATTCCCTCACACTATAACTTGATCACCAGTTCATTCCACATCCAATGTGGGATACACCCAACATTATATATGTTAGAATAATTGAGAGCTAGAATATTGGGAGTGAATATGAGACAATTATATTGATATGTGTAAAATTTACCGAATACAGAGATCTACAGTGATTAGAGTTTGGTCTATTAGCCTCTAGGTAACCTAGTGGGCCACAACCATATAAACATATATTAGCAATATAATTGGCATTAATTTATCTATATTTTTTGAACAATTAAGGTCAATTAAACCTAATTAAATGATGGAATTATTGTTCTTTTCTTTCTTTTTCGTGTGATATTCAATGGTTTTTTTGTCTGTAGGTCCCAATTGGAGGGTGTTACAGGCTGATTGATGTGCCGATGAGTAACTGCATCAACAGCGGCATAAGAAAGATTTTCATTCTGACGCAGTTCAATTCTTTCTCTCTAAATCGTCACCTCGCTCGTACTTATAATTTAGGAAATGGGGCGAATTTCGGGGATGGATTCGTGGAGGTGATTGGTTCTTCAGATAATGTTAAAAATGACTTTTTTTTTGGTGTGAATAAGTTTGAATTCCTGATTAGTCTTGTTGGGGAGCAGGTTTTAGCAGCCACCCAAACACCAGGAGATGCTGGAAAGAGGTGGTTCCAAGGAACAGCTGATGCCGTGAGGCAATTCACATGGGTTTTCGAGGTTTTTTTGATACTTAGAATTAAACTTCCTAATTATCTTTTGATGATTCTTAATTAAAGGATTAATTGGGTTTCTTATTTATTTCAGGATGCAAAGACCAAGAATGTTGAACATATTTTGATTTTGTCCGGTGATCATCTCTATCGCATGGACTATATGGACTTCGTTCAGGTAGCTATTGAACTATACGACATTTGGCAGGCAGTAATGGAATCAAATTCTGATGAAATGAAATCTAAATTTGAATGAGCGCCCATTCAATATTTGATTCCAGTCTATCAGAATGCTAATATTCCATTACGGCTTTCCAATCGCGCCCTTGCTTACATACTTTCTTCCTGATTCTGTATTGATCAAATAAATGATAATGTTCTTGCAGAAGCACATTGACACAAATGCGGACATTACAGTTTCTTGCATACCCATGGATGATACGTATGTTACTGCCACCTATATTCACTTGATTCTTTACCTTTTCTCCCTCAAATAAACTAAATGATAATACATACACAAGCGCGCGCACATTCAAACATATATATATACTAGTATATACATTAATTTTGAATATTCTATAGTTAGTTCAAATACATTAATCGTGAAACAACATTTTGTTCAGAGCTTGGTATTTAGTTTTTCAACAAAATCTAATCAACGATTGAAAATATCTCCAACCATTATAATATCTAAAATATAAAATATGTCTTGAATTATAGAATATATATATATATATATATTTGTTTTGTTTATTTTCTTTTTGATTTTACAGCCGAGCTTCGGATTATGGATTGATGAAAATAGATAATACGGGACGAATCATCCATTTTGCGGAAAAACCAAAGGGTGGTGCATTAAAAGCAATGGTAATATAATTAGAATGGTAAATATAGAATTATTATGATGTATCTATCTATCTAACGTTGTTGGTCTGCTGCAGCAAGTGGACACGTCTGTGCTTGGACTGTCTGAGAAGGAGGCCTTGAAAAATCCTTACATTGCTTCAATGGGTGTTTATGTGTTTAAAACCGATGTCCTCTTGAAGCTTCTCAAGTGGCAGTATCCCTCCTGCAATGACTTCGGCTCTGAAATCATCCCTTCCGCTGTCAAGGATTTCAATGTCCAGGTAAATATTAAACCTCATATCGAATAAAACCTTTTTTTTTTTGGATTTTAGCTGTCATAACTAAAAGTTTTTTTTTTTTTTTTTTAATAAAACTTTTTTATTTTTTTTCAAGGCATATTTATTCAGCGACTACTGGGAGGACATTGGAACGATAAAGTCATTCTTTGATGCTAACTTGGGCCTTACTGAACAGGTCAGTGAGAGCAAGGAGTATATATTTTAGTATTTTGTTGAATTCAACGTATATTCTTAGTTGAATTCAACAACGATCCATTCCAAGAAATTCAAAAAGATGAAGTTTGTATATTAAAAGTCTTATAATTTTGTTCAGACAAATACATCCGTTAATTGGTTAATGTATTATCGTTTTTTTTTCAGCCTCCGAAGTTCGATTTTAGCGACCCAAAGACGCCATTCTACACGTCTCCTAGGTTTCTGCCACCAACCAAAGTTGAACAATGCAGGGTATGCCTGTTCTGTATCGGTTCTAAGGTTTAGTTTGAGGTTCTTATGTCTATATTATCTCACTAATGATTTTGATTAATCGCTTTTTTTTTTTTTTTTTTCAAAAAGATTGTGGATGCTATAATTTCACACGGTTGCTTCTTGAGCGAATGTAGTGTCGAACACTCCATAGTGGGTATTCGCTCACGCCTGGACTATGGCGTCGAGCTTAAGGTGAGAAAAATGACTTTTTTAGCCCTACTATCGTTTGCTCCTTGAATCACTTTTAGGATTATACCCTGATCAGAGGTAACCGTAAAAATAAAATTATCCACTTTTTTAAGGATACGATGATGATGGGCGCGGACTATTATCAAACTGAATCTGAAATCGCTTCTCTTTTAGCGGAGGGAAAAGTTCCAATTGGGGTTGGACAGAACACCAAAATCAGGTACTTAAGGTGGCGTTTGTTTATTATTTCCAATTTCAATTCCCAGTTTTTGGGAGTAGAAACAAAAATTTGGCAACGGATTTGGTTTTTTTAACATCATTACCATCTCTCTCTTGTTAATGTTTGTGTAGAAACTGCATAATTGACAAGAATGCCAAGATAGGAAAAAATGTGATCATTACAAACAAAGAGGTAAGTACCTCCAAATATATATAGTTACATATAAACACACATATGTATATATAAGTCATTACCAAAACACTTTGTTATATATTATGATCCAGGGTGTAGCAGAAGCTGAAAGGCCAGATGACGGATTTTACATCAGATCGGGAATCACTGTCGTTCTGAAGAATGCAACCATAAAAGACGGAACAGTCATCTAAAAATGATCCTTGATCATGGCTCTTTTTTTCTTTTTTTTTTGGAATAAATCGAAGTTTTTGCTCTAATTACTGTACTAAATGACAATGTCTTACTATATCAATAAAAAATAACTCTTTTGTTCTGAAACATTCATGATCAAACTTGATATATAGTAATAATAATATTAATTAGAGATTTTCCTATATATATATATATTTGAAGTGAAATTTCAGTTTCCTGAATTTTCACCTCTGCTTTCTTTTGCTCTTTTCCACCTCTCAATGTTCTCGAGTCTTTCATACATCTTCCTGATCTTGATGAGTTTCTGAGACTGTTGGTAAATCACGCTTGCTGTGGATGGGCTTTGGCTCAGGATGACATCGTACCCGTCCCTGAAAGAGTCCATTCCGGGAGTCAGGAGTTGCCAGAACAGGCCTCCAGCGGCTACACCACCGCCTCTTGCTGACTCGTAAATCGCTGAATAAACGGTGTCAAACATGAGGTCCCTCTGGGCCGTGCTGTACCCCGGGTCCTTCCATGATTTCCCAAACTCGGCGAATATAACTGGCTTTCGGAGAACTGTCTGTGCGTCATGAATGTGATCGTTCAGCCAGTTTCTCAAGAACGCAAGCTGAGCCTCGTCGTTTTGATCCTTCAACCTGCGCTCCACAAAATAGCAGAACTGAGAGTTAACGAGGTTTGGGGGGGGGGGGGGGGGGGGGGGGGGTTAAATGGGGGTTGTTTGTGTTATTTTCTCCTTATTTTTAGTACCATATGTCTGGATATGAATGAACTGTGGCGAAATCGATGCCTGGAATCTGATTATTTGATATGAAATCGGTTCCGACTTTGAAGTTGGGATTGTAGTTCTGCTTTTCAACTTCAGCTTCTCCGTAAAAACCTTCCAAACCGGCCTCAAGCAGGTGATTGCTGTCTATGGATTTCAGGTAAGCAGCCATCTCTGTAATCCAGCCCTGTAATAAAACAATTTCTGATTTAGGACATGCTCAGATAAAACTTATTTTAGGTGTTGAATTTAAGTTCCGAACTCATAAGCCTTGAATATATTAAGTGTAGGATGGTTTTGGGTCTCCCTCAACTCTAAAAGTTAACTCATGGAGTGAGTATTTTCCTCACACTTATAATCTGACAATCAGCCTCTTACTAATCTGACAACTGGCCTCTTCCACATCCGTCGTTGGATAAACTCAACAATTTCTCTATATTGGGCCAAGGTTGTTATAGCTTGGACTTTGATACCAGTATATGGTGATTTTGGGTCTCTTTCAATCTTGAAAACTAACTCATGAGGTAAGGTTTTCCCTCACACTTATAACCTGACTATCAGTCCCTTCTACATCCGATATGAGATAAACACAATAATCTTTCCCTTACACGTCGGGCTTTAGGTCGGCTAACCTTCGACCGGACTCTCCTTTTGTGGCTATTGGGACATAATTGTTGTAACCTAGTTCTGATATCACTGTAGGGTAGTCTTCAATCTCTCTCAACTCCAAAAGATAGCTAATGAGATTTGATTTTTTTTCCACTTATAACTTGACCAATAACCTCTTCTAAATTTGAGGTGGGATAAATCCAAATTTAAGTAATTCAGATTTTGTGTCTATAATTATATATATATATATACCTGAATGGTCTTTCCTGATGGATCTGAAGTGCATCGAGGCTCATTCATGAGCTCCCAAGCCATGATAGTTGGATCATCCTTGTATGCAACTCCAGTCAAGCTGTTTTGTCTTGTAAGAACAGTCTACAAGAATGATGAATTACTGAAAATTTGCTTAGAAAATTCGTAAAAAAAATTAATCATTACTTTTTGGGAAAAATAAGATAAAATTAAACCATGTAAGAAAATCTGCATCTTTTGTCACCTTGATATGGTTCTTGTAGTAACCCTTCACCAGAGAGTTGGTGAAGAAATCATCTTCAGACGTGATTTGCTGTCCCTGATTTCTTGCCCATTCCACATATTGCTTCTTCCCTCCAAAGTCCTCGTAGTTATTCACCAGGCTCAGGATTAGCCTAATCCCATGTTTTCTTGCTTCAGAGATCACAAAATCCAACCCCTTTTAGAGAGAGAGAGAACGAGAACAATCAGCTTTATTCATTACAAGACTGAATCAAAATGCTAACGTAGAGAGAGAGAGAGAAAACTGTAGGATTGTCTAGGGTCGGGGTTTAGAGCTAATTAATAAGGTGAGATTTTCCCTCACACTTATAACTTGATCACCAGTTATTTCCACATCCGACATGAGTTTAAACCCAACAATCTCCCACTCACACATCGGGTCTTTTGGTCGACTAACCCTCGATCAGTCTCTTCTTTATAACCTGAACTCTGATACTAGATACTAGTGTAGGGTAATCTTCGGCCTCTCTCAATCTTAAGAGCCACCTCATTAGGTGAGATTTTTTCTCAAACTTATAGTCTGACCACCGGTCCTTTTGACATCCGACATGGGATAAATCCAACAATCTCTCACTCACACATCGAGTCGTTTGGTCGACTAACTCTCGACTAGTCTGTCACTCTATAGCTATTGGGTTAGAATTACTGTAATATATATGTATGGTGGTCTGGAGCCTCTTAACCCCAAAAACAAGCTCACGAGGTGAGGTTCCAGTCCTTCCACATTTGATAGAATCCTGTGAGATTAACCCAACAAAAACAAACAGCTTTAATCAATACAGGACTGATGGGAGGAGAGAGAGAGAGAGAGAGATTTGTTTACCTCGAACATTTGCTGATTATAGGAGCCAGGGGAGGATTGCAGAGGAGAATATCCGCCATCGCTGAAAGCCCAGGTTCTGGCTACCGTAAGGCCATGGCTAACAGCTTCTTGAAAAGCAGAGGAGACCTTGTTTCTCTGAGATTGGTCGGAATCAGAAGCCACATACATTAACCAGTACGCATTGAACCCATTTGCATAAAAAGGGCTACCATTCAACATGAACTGAGTCCCTCTGGTTCTGATAAACCCATGTTCTGAAGCCGCCGATGAAACCTGGAGAAGAAACCTCCCCTGTTCTTGAATCAACAAAATCAAGAACACAAATGCACCCCAATACCTCATCTCTCTCCTCTCTCTCTCCTCTTTCTGAAATATGGAAAACAAACCCAAAGAAGGAAAGTTCATATAGTCTCCATGATTCGAGTTTTAAGACCATTTATTTGCGAGTAAATGCAGTTTCTAAGATAATACTAATTATAGCAAAATACGAGACCAAAGCTTCGTTACTATATACTAATTATAGTCCAATATATGCGATTAACATTTACGACCTAATTATAATCTTAATTAAATTATAGATACTTTAATAGAAAAATTTCGGTATTGTGGTACATAACTCAATGTATGTCTGTGATCACGTGTGATGGTGAGGATGAGTTTCCCGCAATGTTGCTTCTCATAAATGCCACCCATATGCCTTTGTCTAATAAAAAGATAATGGGAAAATTACATTTTTGTTTCCTAGAGTATAAGTTACGCGAAATAAGTTAAGTTTAGTGGAGTGATAAAATGATAAAAATATTCCCGTTAGGAAGTCACGTGTTGAATACAATTCATTTTTTTTTTTTTTTATCTAAAATCATTATATACATACATATATATATATATATATATATATATATATATATATATGAATGTGACAAACTTTAAAATCCACAAGTCACGCCAAAGACAAAAAGTACGATTTTCCAAAGATTTATATAAACTACACTTTATGTGAACGTTTTTAGGACGTCCGGAAGATTGAACTATTTGTGGCCTCAAGTTTAAATCTCACTTTTGGAATCCAACTCAATAATTTGAAACTAGTTTAGTTGAATTAAAAAATAAAATGTGTATTTTTATTTATATTTCTACATAAATATTTGTTGGTGTTTTTACACTTTGTATATTGAAATTTGACTAAAATCTCATTTTGGTTCCTATAGTTTCAATATGAACACACATCTTAATGTTTTTCTAATAATTCCATTACAAGCCAAATCATTATTCTCGCTATATGGGGTGAAAATAGTCATTTTCCGTGCATACAATGATTTTTAAAGGGGTTCAATTTGAACACAAAACATCCTTTTATTCTTCTTCCACTCAAAAAATATAGAAGTTATAGAAAATTTTTAAAGAAAAAGTTAAGAGGATGAAAATACCTTCTATTAAAAATAGTTGGATGCACGACAGCTGAATTGTAACGTAACTGTTCATTTGGATTAACTGGAGCACTTTTCGTATCGTATAGAGATTCTAGGCGATTTGAAAAGGGGGTCGGTCTTTTTTTCGTCAAAGTAAAAGTGACAGCACAGCTAAAACAACCATATTCAGATGAGGCTGCCATCTCTTAGCTTAGGGCGGGACAGAATGGGATTCTTATGAAACTCTAGGGTGTCATGTGTATAAATTGAAACTATAAGAACCAAAGTGTCATAACCCAATTTTTTTGGGGTTTTACCGGCCAAGTTATATCATCTCAACTAATTATTCTTCGAGTGATATTAAGTGCACACTCTTTCAAATAAATTTCGTGCATTGAGAATTAAATTCAAATAACTATTAATATATAAAAGAAAAAAAAATGATTTTTAATTGTAGTGGAGATATAATGACGTCATAATGAGTGGGGGTCGATTTTCAAAGTTTTTAATAATAAATATGTATATGGTCTGCCGTCCACTTCCGGTTCCACTTTGCAGTCTTGAGTGGGCAAAGTTGCGGGGTTTCCGCAAGTTAACCCCCCAAATTATTACCAAATTGTGCGAAAATCACGGCGACAAGAACAGGTAAAAAGGTTGGTCCATGTGCAATACTTGGCACACCATCACTTGTTGAAAAATGGACACCATTAATGATACTAATATGAACATCTAATTGTGTTTTAAGTATTTATAGAAAAATTCTAAGGGCAGCTAGGGATGCCACTGATTTGATTTTGATTCGGTTTCATATAAAACTATAACCAAAATCATTAGAAATATATCAAACCAAAACTATCGGTTCGATTTTAAAATCAAACCATTTAAATTTACATAAAATCAAAACCAAAACGCGAAACCATTTAAGATTTTTCAATTTTATAAAAACCAAAATTGCAGATCATTTTTTTTTTTTTTTTTTTTTTTTTTTTTTTTTTTTTTTTTTTTTAACAAAAACATAACTAAAAACATAACAAAAACTGCGATTTGTGAAGAGAGGGACTGAGGGAGGAAAGGAGAACAGAGCCGAACGGGAAGTCGAAAACGGCTACACGATTTGTGAAATGAAAAAGGATGAAACCCTAATATCCATTACCCATATATATATGGGGGGCTAAAAGTGTAAATAAATAAATATACACACATATATATTAAGGTTAAAATATAAATTAAAAAATAAGAGTATATATGTAATAAAAATATTTTTTAAAATATTGGTTTCCCAGTTTGGTTCGTGGTTCTGTTTCGCAGGTTCTATCCCAAAACCAAAATCAAAACCGCTTCGATTGCTAATTTTAAAATCAAAACTGCAACTAAACTATTTAGTCGATTTTAAAGCCGGACCATTCGGTTCGGTTTCTCTCGATTACCCATTGGTTCGGTTTTTTGTGGCATCCCTATGGGCAACCGATAGATTCTTAGTAAATTATATACGTAGTTATATATATGTTTTTTTTTTGTTGGAGGTACAGAGTTATAATTTTTATTTTGACTCGTGAATAGTGTGTAGAAATTCTAATGGACTTTACTCACTGTCAAAAGACACCTTATAAGAGAAGAAATGTCCTAGATTTTATAAATAGCTAAAGATTAGGCAACACAAGCAATGTGGGATTTAACACGTTCCTTCGTGCACATAGTGGACTTTAGCGAACCACTACGAACGGATATTGGTAGTCCAAAGTTGGTATGAGATTTAATATGTCAAAAATTAGACAAAAGACTTAACTCTGATACCATGTAAAAACCCAATTGGGCTAACTCAATTTTTCAAGACTTCTTTTGAGAATGACTTAAACCCATTGAGTTTCTACAATATTTTGCTTGATATAGATTTGAAATTTGACTCTAATCATGCTAGTCAAACGAATTAGTTATTAATATTTTTATTTTGGCTAAAATAGATAACATCGACTAACCTCTTCCTCTTAGATAAAAATGACTCTTAAAATAACTTATTTTGAAAGTGATACATTTTGGGTTGAAACTTATTTTTTTTTAAAATTTATTTAGTAAAAATAGTAATTATATTATTTGACTTATGAGATATCTATTGAGTCAAAGTGGTCTTCAGTGTATCACTTTCATTTTTTTTTAAGAAGTGTTCGAGTCAGTTTACGTGTATTTTAACTAATCATTTCACTGGACGATTTTGAGAGTGCACTATTTTCTATATTAATTTAATGCATTCATGATTAAATTCAAGATTTTTAGAGTGTTCCTCAAAAAATTCGATTTTTGATCGACAAGGAAAGGGAAGAAGGCAAACACTTGTTGCTAATGTTTTTTTCTTTATGCTAAGTGGGAACTTGAGGCAAAAATAATAGTATATAATAAGTCCTAAATGAAGAGCAAAAGGAAGGAAAGAATAAAGAAGAAATGGAGTAATGTTTGGTCAAAAAGCATCATCTTCTTTATTTGCTTTCTTGGATTCCTAATCCACCTGAAAAGCTAGAAGACTCTTCTTACGGATCTAATCAAATCTGTTTATCTCATAAATCGTGATTATTAGTTGATAAAAATTATCAATTTATGGACTGATTTAAACAGATTGGATTTAATCTCTAGCTCTTAAATACATTAAAAAATATATATTTGATTTATTAGGTAGAGTATATATATATATATATATTGGTTTTCCACAAGTGTCTTCACACTCTTTGGGTGTGAAACTAATCTCGTTCAGGATTTATGACTATCTATCACAACAAGTACTTTTCTGCAGGATCGAATCTAATCTTACAGATGTGTCTCGACTGCTTTAACTCAAACAGGTCTTACTACTTGAGCCACAAATAATATATATATATATATATACATATATATATATATATATATATATATATATATTATTGAATGAATAGATTGAACTGGGATTAATTCATTGTACTGAAATTTCTTATCAAATGGGAATCTTGGATTTGATTGTATGCGTGGGGGGTGGGACGGCCTTTTATTGTTGAGGTGAAGGACGCATGCAACTCCAAAAATCATTTAATGTTGCTTGGGCTTATCTTACCCAGGTGGTACAGCCCAACTAGAATAACATGGCCCACTTAGGCTCCATTTACTTTTTTTATTTTTATTTTTTTGTACAAAGGAATAAAAACAAAGGAATACGAAAACTTATCAAAGACTTCCAGACGCATCTCATAAAAAATAGAATCGGTCATTTTCTCTGGAGGGTTGAAAACGAGTACCCTAAATAACAAAAAGATTGATGCCTTCGTGTATCCCTATTATATACTTTCACTTCCAAACTATAACAATTTGGCAGGAACCCAGTGAAGCCCACATGCCAGACTCCCAAGTGGTCTCTCAGCACTCCTCCAAAATCTCTTGTTCCCGGGTGGCCTTTCGCTCAACCATCCGTATTCAACTTGAAGAAACCTGTGCAAGGAACATTCCAATTAGAAAGGATCCTATCCAAAGATTCTTGGGGGTTATTATGAGGATAGAACGCTTCCAGGAGATCCCTTTAAAATCGGGATATTCTGCAAGCAACATAAATGGGATCTTGGACAATTCCCAATTATCTATTTGTTTCCATCCATACAAATTTTCCAAGGAATGACAATAAACAGATAAGATGAGGAGATAGTAGAGAATTTTCCTTTTATATTACCCTTTTTATCCAGCTCAACAGCTCAATGTTTTTGCAATTCTGAATATTTTCAGTCGGGAAAAACTCTACCCAAATTGTTCTGCTTTTTTGCAGGTCCTCAGAATGTGATCACTAGACTCTCTAGCTTCATTACATCTTTGCATATTGCCGAAACATCATTAGACCACTTAGCTCTAAGTTCATTAATCTTCAATCTCCCGTGATAAATCAACCACATGAAGAATTTTATACTTTGAGGACTTTTTAATTTCCAAATCCAACTCCATTTAGCTTTCAGATTTGAGGTCATCTCAACGTTAGCAAGATCGTAGGTTGATTTTAGGGAGAATAATCCAAAGGCTTCAGACCTCTAAATTGCTATATCCTCTTGAAAGAATAGAGGAGGATACTTGGGCTCCATTAACAATGAACACTCCTGGCAAATTCTATTTGTAGTATTGAATAATTGACTAGAGATATAAGAAAACACAAGGTAAAATATAATGAACGGATTTATATATATTTTTTTATTTTAGTTTTATAACATTATTTTTTGTTCATCAAATGATCTTTGCGCAGCTGTTTAATAACAGCGTAATTGACTAGGTTTGTCTTGAAAAGATACCCTTTCTTAAGAAGTATTAATTTCATTTTTTTAATCAAAGTTTGCCCACCAATTTGGGTTATTGACTTACCAACTCCAAACATTTGTTTAATTGGATGTTTGAAAAAATTGGGTCCGTGATGTTAACTTCCATCCCATGATTAATATGTGTTGATATACAAGCAGATTTAGTCGCCTATAAAAAAAAGATTTTCTTCTTCATCAATCCGACATCCTTAAATCTTTTTTCTTTTTCCTTTCTGTTGAAGCATGGAAGGAGGAGAACATGTTGGGAGCACTGTGTGTGTTACAGGGGCCTCAGGATTCGTCGGCTCATGGCTTGTAATGAGACTTCTTCAACGAGGCTACTACGTTAGGGCCACAGTGCGTGATCCTGGTACAATTTATATAATAAAAAGAAATTTGAAGGCTTGAAAGTGTAATTTATGCAAAAGAAAAAAGGTGGGTTATATGTGATATTATTGGTTGATAAGTTATTGCAATTTGCAGGTGATGAAAAGAAGGTGAAGCATCTACTGGAATTGCCCCATGCGGACACACACCTGAGCTTGTGGAAGGCAGATCTTGTGGATGAAGGCAGTTTCGATGAACCAGTTCGAGGGTGTACGGGAGTCTTCCATGTTGCCTCTCCCATGGAATTTTTTACCGTCAAAGATCCTGAGGTTTCATTGATTTTCAGACAATTATCTTGTGTCCATTAATTCCATCTAATTATGTTTCGTGTTTTTTGTTGATGATGAGCAGAATGATATGATAAAGCCGACGGTGAACGGGGTTCTGAACGTCATGAAGGCATGTTGCAAAGTGAAGACAGTGAAGAGATTCGTGTATACCTCCACCACCGGAACTGTGACCATCCAAGAACATCCACCGGCGGAGTACGATGAGAGTTGTTGGACCGATGTGGAGTGGTGCAAGTCTCAAAAGATGAATGGATGGGTAGTGTTTCTATCTATCTATAATTCATTTTCAAACTTAAAAGGTTTTTTTTACACTTTTCACCCTTGAAGTTTGACTATTATTTCACTTTGGACATTGTGGTTAGGGATGCCTCAAAAACCGAACCGATAGGTAACCTTGAGAAACCGAACTGAATGATTCAGTTTTAAAACCAACTAAATGGTTTGATTGCGATTTTGATTTTGAAATTAGCAAGCGAAATGGTTTTGGTTTTAGGATAGAAATCGCGAAACTGAACCACGAAACCAAACAACAAAATCGAACAGATAAATTGATAATTTAGATATATTTTTATTACACATATACCTTTTATATATATATATATTTAAAATTTAACCCTAATATATGTATTTTTTATTTATTTATTCCATTTAAAAAAAAAAAAAGATGGTTTTTGTTGCGATTTTTGTTTGATATATTTCTAATGGTTTTGGTTTTAATTTTATATGAAACCGGCTCAAAACCAAACTAGTGACATCTCTAGTTTTGGTTTTAATTTGAACACATAACACCCTGAATTTTCCTAATCATCCCACTTTAGTCGAAATAATTATATTTATTATACTTTTGGATGGTAAACAATTGCATACATCACACTTGACTAGTTTTAAGGGGCCTTAGGGGGATAGGGATAGGAAGGAGGGTGAAAGTGTCCATTAAACCCCTAAAATAGTTTGGTGCATGGATAAATCCATAAAAATTGTAAATGATGGAATTTCAAGATTCTAAATTTTAAAATCCTATCATTTATAAATTTCTTGTTTTGACTAATTTTTTTAGATGAAGAATTTGATTGTATAATTTCATAATTATCTTATTTGGATAGATAAATATTTGTATGCAGAATTAAATCTATTAAATTTTAATAATAAAAAAATGAAAATATATCTCTTAATATAATTTTTATTTTGTAATTTATTAATATAATTGTTATACCTATTTTAATGATATAACTTTAATTAATAACTATTTTAATAATTTGATTTTTATACCTATTTTACAGATATGATTTAATTATATAATATAGCGAGAAGAGGGAATTTTGAAATTCATACAATAAAAAACAACACAGTGCACGGAAGCTCTCGCCATTGCATGGTTTGGGGAGAGACAGATGTACGTAGCCTTACCCCTCTACATACAGAGAGGTTGTTTCCAAGGTTTGAACCCGGGACCTCTAGATTACAATGAAGCAACCCTACCATTCATACAATAAAAAAAATGGATGACGAATTGAAAAAATAGCAAATTCTTTCTCGGAAGAATTTAGAAATAATGTGTTTTTTTTAAGGAATTTGTAAATATTTCTTATTCTCATATTTTACAAATGAATGGATTTTATAAATTCCTCTTCATAGTATCCAAATAATTTTTTTTTTTTTAAACAGAATTTGTAAAAAAATTCTCTCTTAAATTATCTTATCCAAACACAGCCTTAATCTTTTTACAATACAGGTGTACTTCGTTTCAAAAACATTGGCTGAAAAAGTCGCATGGAAATTTGCTGAAGAGAATGGAATTGATCTTGTTACAATTCAACCACCCATCGTTTTTGGCCCATTTATAACTCCTACCAGGCCTCGTAGTGCTGATGTCTGCTTAGCCCTACTCACCAGTTCTCTCTCTTCTCTCTCTCTCTGTATCTAACCCTAAAGTTTATTAGCAAGTAACTTATGCATTACTTTTTTTTTTTCTACACGTTCAAATAGAAAACGAAGCTTGGTATCCATTTTTATTTGGAGAACGAGCAGTGCATTTGGACGATTTATGTAGTGCTGAAATATTCCTTTTTGAGCACCCTCAACCAAAGGGGAGATACGTTTGCTGCTCTCATGTTTTCACTATTTACGAAGTTGCCAAATCACTTGCCTTAAAATACCCAGACTGCAACATTCCAACTGAGTAAGTAAAACATCATTAACAAGAGACTAAAATAGGTGTCTTTATTTGGACACATGATTATTACATGGATTTATGTTTTAATGAACAGGTTTGAAGGGGTGGATGAGTCAGTGAAAGTAGTACCTTGTTCCTCTAAAAAACTGACGGATCTCGGATTTGATTTCAAGTATAAACCTGATAACTGTGATTCCGGTGATTTGTTCTCTGAAGCTATAGAAACATGCAAGGCCAAAGGGTTGATGCCTTTTTAAACCTTTAAACAATACAATAACTTATGCAATACTGAAGTACTAATTCGTGTTAATTTTGTTCTAGTTGTTGTTTGGATAATTGAATAAGCACTAGTGATTGTGAAACTATTTTTCAGCTATTTATTTTGGTGATTTTGGATCACGGTTGTAAGCTAAACGTTTCACTCATAAAAGTTTGGAGTTTTCTTCTATAAGTCCACTTTTAGAGTGAAACAACTTTTAAAATACCCAATAAATAAAACATTGTTTAAAAGTACTATTTTGAAAAAAAAAAATTTAGCAACACCTCGCCTTCGAAAAATTTAATGAACAAATTGCCCCTAACACACAAAACGCTTAATACCTAATTTGATATTTCCATTTTCAAAAAATCTCTCTCTCTCTCTCTCTCTCTCTCTCTGCATAATGAACAACCTCTCTCTCTCTTTGCTCATAGCCGTCGCCGCTCTTGCCACTGGTCGCTGTCGTGGCACTTGTCGCTCATGGTCATCTTCGATTATTGCACAATTGCTCTTTCTCACTCTTGCCGCTCGTTGTTGTCACCGTTCTCTTTCAAACTCGATTTTGCACGTACATATTTTAATTTCATTTCAGAACATTTAGAAAATAATTAGGTCTAGTGTGTTATTTTAAATTTAACTTAAAATTTTTATGGGTTATGATGATATTAAAAAATTTAGTTTAAGAAAACTTGAGGGTCAATTGTTATTTTAAAAGCTTTATTTTGACTTTTGGATTTAATTGATATTTTAAAGATTCACAGAGATATATGGAGTTCTTTACGTAATAAATATAAAAAAAAAAAAAAATTCTGACAACGGATCTATTCCAACTTATTTACTAAACCCGCGTATTTCGGGATTGGTAACCCCGGGAACTGAGATCCCGGGGTTGCCAACCCTGGGATCTTCCTTTTTTTTTTTTTTTTTTTGGGACATAAACGTCCCGGGGTTACCAACCCCGGGAACTAATGTATAAGACAAAGCGGCTAGCCGCTTGCTAGCCGCACGTCGCAAGCAGCTGAAGCTTGCACAGCTTGTGCAAGCTTCAGCTGCGACCATCCCGGGATTGGTAATCCCGGGATGTTATGCCGGACAGCTGCCATCGCCGGCGACGGCAGCTCCGGCGGCTGACGGGTCCCGGGGTTACCAAACCCGGGACCATCCATCTTAAAAAAAATAAAATAAATAAATAAATAAATAAAATCCGCCAAATCTAACCCGTTCCCCTTCCGCAACTGTTTGGAACTCTTTCCTCTCTCGACCTTCTCCAACCGACCCCTTCTTACAACTCTTTCATCTCTCGGATTTTCAGGTAATTTTAATATATTTGTTAATTTGATTATTATATTTTTTACTTAATTTATAATTAATTTAGTTAATTTATTTTTTAAGTTATTTTGTTAATTTAATTATTTAATTAAAAATTAGGAACTTTAACATCTCAAAATTTGAATAAATTATTATTTAGTTGATCTGTTTGTTATTTACTTTACTTATTTAATTTGTTAAGTAGTTAGTTAATTTAATTTGTTAGATTACTTGTTTAATTTCTTAGTTAGTTTGTTACTTTAATATTTTTTTGACAACTATTTTTCGTGATGTTATGTACTTTATTTTTTATGTATTGTCTTTGTTATGTATTGCGTTTGTTATACCTTGTCTATATCATGTCTACCTTCGAAAATTTTTCTTTCAAATTCAAGAAGAATAAATATGTACAGTAGATTAACAACTTTTTAACCTCTACAAACGTTAAAAAAAAAAAAGGATTATTTACAAAAAATTGTATTTACAATCCTATACTTAAACTATCTATTATTTAAGTAACTATGTACCACAAGGCCTACGTCGGACGTTCCTCCGCCCTCGGCGTTGAGCAATCGGAGGTTCCTCAACCTCGTCATGAAGCTGTGTAACTTGTCCATTGTCCCCCAACCATGGCACCGGTGACACTTGTCTTTCCAATCTTGTCGGTTGGATAAATGCCATTGGAGGATTCACGCCTGAAGTTGAGACAATTTTGTCCATCGCAGGAGTGAAGAATGAAGGTGATAGCTGCAATGGCTCATGCGAATAAGGGTCGTGCATCTGGTACACGTCGGAAGGCCCAGCACCGTCACCCAATCCGTACGTGCTAGATGGTCCGTCATAAGCACCCATGTTGTACGATGTAGATGGTCCGACATCACCCACACTATCTGGATAGTAGGCATCAGAAGTCCATTGCTGACGAGGAGACTGATGTGCAGGCTGCGGAGATGGAGGAACGTCAGGTGCCACATGGCGTGGTACTCCTCGGTGCATCCTCCCAATGGTGCCATCATTGATGGCATGAGCCAATGCAATACCTGATTCCGCAGTACCCGACCGCAGAGTTAGATCACTCAAGCGTATCAGGTTTGATACCTCCGTATCCTACGAAACACATATAATTGGTTATTTTATACATGAATAATAACAACATAATCAAACTCATATAACTAAACAGATGGTACAGTCAAATGGGGGCCATAATTCTAACACAACTCGTCCTCCCGTTGCTAGATACCCAAACTCAGGTCGGTACACCGGGTTGACCAAGATCCTTTGTGTGATTCTCCAATACTAATCCATGTATCCTTGGTCAACCCCTATCCCTTGCTGAAATCTGCGCACATCTGGTGCTCGTCGTCTATTCCACGCAACTATATGTGCGTGGTGCTTCTCAGTCCAGTTTACACCAAAGTATCCTCGCCGAGTCATTTTGTGCAAGTCCCGATCCATAATTACCGGCTGAGGAACCCCTTGGCGATAACCAAACTGTCGTAGCACGCGCAGGGGATACGTGTATTCGACGACCTCGAAACAAATGAGAGGTAGCGATGCTATCCATATATCTTCTCCATCTGTAGTATATGGAGGCAAAGTCGACAAGATATAGGGCATCCAAATAACCTGTCAAAATAAAATATAAATTTATTTAAATAAATAAAGAAATAAATTTATTTAAATTTTGATATAAATAAATAAGTAACCTCGTCATTCTGCAAGCGATCTAACTGATCGCGATACACCGCTAGAACATGCATCGGCAAGTTTTCTAAATTGAATTCGAGGGTCCACCTGTACAATAAACATATAAATCATAAGTTTAATATCCATAAATAAATATTTATTACATGGTAAATGAAATTAAAAATAAAATACGAATTAGTTACCAAGCACCCCTTGGAGCAGCTGGGAACATCACACCATTACCGAAGTCCAGCTCTGCGATTGCGATGTTATACTGGGGTTCATGGATAACTTCAGGTCGAAGTCTCGGCAACCGCTCCCAGGCCCAACACTCCAACAAAAATAGACAACCGGCTATGTCTTTCGTGTTGGCCTTCGACGCCTTACATAGCTCGCGGTAGAGGAATGCAAGCGTCGCACTGCCCCAGCTATACTTGACGCTAGGTGTCAAGTCACTAAGCAATGGGCGGTAGATTAGCCTGACGCTGTTCTGCGATTTATCAGACAGCAACATTTGGCCAAGTATAAGCAAGCAATACGCACGTGCGTAGCAATGCATGACTTCCTCGTCGGCATCCTCAGGAACTTCGGCAAAGGTGTTCCGTAACCACTTGAGCTTCAAACACCCATTCCTAATCTGTGCCTCTGGTGGTACTACTCCAAGGAGCTGGAGGCAAAGTGCTTACCATTCGGGTCCCGCTCGCGCTGGCTCATTGGCGATAACCGGCTTCCCATGCACGGGTAACCCCAACAAAATGGCAACGTCCTGTAATGTGATGGTCATCTCCCCGATGGGTAGATGGAAAGTGTGGGTTTCCGGACGCCATCTCTCTACTAATGCAGTTATGAGAGCCCTATCCAATCGCTTCGGCCACAACCTGAACGGGCCGTAGAAACCGACTGATTCTATCAATTGTATAATTTGAGGGGGAACGTTTTCTCTCCATTCTCCTCCATCGGATCCAGGACAGTCAAGAGAACGAATATCCTGAAACATTAAATAAGACACAATAAATAACATTAAATTTTTTAAAAACTGAAATATAAAAATTAATATAATGCAATAGCATAAATATTTACTTGTGTTGCCCATAATACTTCAGACCTATGTTGCGCCTGCATATGTAAAACTGAAACATCTTCGGGTCCAGGGATTGACATGGCTGAAATTTGGTCCGTCAACACTTGTGGTAAATTTGTTAGTATGAAATTAAAATTTAATGACATTTATAAACAAAATATAGCATTGATCATGAAGAAATGTGTGCATGGAATTTATAATATATAAAAGTTGACATAACAAACAAATGAAGTAGCATAAACATAATTATAATGAACCGACAAGATTAATTGGGCGTATGACGGGGTCGGGATGGACACCTTCGCCTATCATGTCCAGTTTGAGAACATAAACCACAACGATTTGTCATTGTTCTCCGCGATTGATCCATCTCGTTTTGAATGCGAGTGGAATTTGGTCGACCACGATGAACAACCCGAAATCTGTCATGATCTGGAATAAGGTTTGGAAAATTGGTCTCTGGCCAATAGTCCTCATGAATAATCGGGCGAAACGATGACTCCCATGCCATCAATTGGTTTGTCATCGTGTACTCAGTTGCGATATAGCGAAATGCATCAACTCCACTATACTCGGTGGCCGCAAGTATATGAGAGCACGGATATCGCCAAATTTTATACTTTCCACATGTGCATTTCGCGTCATCACCTAATGTGACTTCATGAGCGATCAGGCCCCCAATGAGAGTCTTTCTAGTTTTAACGTGGTAGATCATGTTCTCTCTAGAAAAAAAAAATTATATTACATTAAATATGTGTCGATGCAGTTATTTGTAACATGAAAATAATTAAAAAATAATAAATTACCGATTGAATATTTGAACTTCATATGTTTTAGACTTGGCTTGAGATTTCAGTATTTTCTCAACGACGTGTTTAACATATACATAACCATCGGCCAAGTCCTTTAGAGCTTGTTGTCGACCAATATCAAAGTATTTAACCATCCTGTAGAACGTAATCTTCACGGATGCAGTAATTGGAACATTTCTTGCACCCTTCAAACAGTTGTTAAATACCTCTGCATAATTGGTCGTCATCACTCCCCAACGCTTACCATCGTCATGTGCCCTGGTCCATTTATAAGGTGGATGACTGCTCAACCATGCATGCGCCTGAACATCAATTTTTTTGATCTCTTCCATGATAGCATTATATTTTTGAATTTAGGTCGCAGCACCCGCATTCCAAGCAAGATCTTTGAGATGCTGATTTTTAGCAATCTTGTTGAAATTGCTGCAAAGGTGACGCAAACAAAATCGATGATGTCGTACAGGCTCATTTGGTTGATTAAGCCAGATACTGTCAACCGCACTAGTAATGCCGCCGTGTCTGTCCGATATCAATGTTACCTCACGGCGATTTTGGACAATATGCCTCTTAAGTATGTAGATGAACCATCGCCAGCATCGGTAGTCCTCTGTCGGTACGATGACGAAAGCCAATGGATAGCACTTGTTAGACGGCGTCATTCCAATGGCGATTAAAATCTTGCCCTCGTATTTACCATACAAGTGCGTCCCGTCGATGGTGATTACGGGGCGACAATAACGCCATCCGTCAACTGAAGCTTTGAATGCCCAAAATACCATGTCGAACGTCTTGTAGGCAGGCATATCAGTCGACACAGTCCTCCACTCGACAATCGTTCCCGGATTATAGTGCTGCAACGCGAACATAAACTTCGGCAACTTCTGATAAGATTCGTCCCAATCTCCAAACAAGGTCTCGATGGCTTTAGCTCTAGCCATCCAAGCTTTTCGGTAGGAGATGGTGAATCCCTGAGACTCCTTGACGTAAGCCACAATCACCAATCACGCCAATCTTCAATTCTAGATCCTGTTCGACTTGTCCAAGTATTAGGTTCGCAATGAGTCCATAATCCAGATTTTTATGATCTACAGCAGTATGATTATAAAAACATGTGTGCTGCCCTTCATATTGCGTAATCTGAAACATGCCGTGACTTTTTTTCCTACCTGCCCGCAATCTCCAACTGCATCCATGCAAACAATGAACTGACCAGACCTTTTTGTTCGTTTCCAACACACGAAACTCTTTGTTTTTCTTCACGTGGTAATATTTAACGGCCTGCTGCACATGTTCCTTATCCTTAAAGACCATACCAACACGAAATTCGTCCATCTCTGGTGTCCAAAAATTTTTCCGCAATTTCGGCTCGTATTTTGCCACATCATCGTCGTCACCCCATTCCAAGTTATTGAAAAATGGAATATCCCTTTCTAACGGCAATTGTTGATTCTCACTACCTTGCCCACTAGGCCCAGCATCTACAACTTCGTCTGGGTCAAACGCAACATCTGCATCTAACTCTTCCTCTGACATATCATGACGACTATCAATTGTATCAAACTCACCACCATAATTACTTGTGTCATGTTGCGGTGGACTAGTCGGTGAATAATGGTGATGTGGAAGACCAGAGCTGGTACCCTGATCATGATCAGATTGGGGGTGCGGCATAGGAGTACTGTGGGAATGATATTGTTCTGGAATGTAAGGGGGTGGGACAATATAGTTAGACTGGACTGCTTGGGGGAAGGTGCCAAAAAATTGGCCATCAGATTGGCTACTGTACGGATTAAAACTATGACTCAATAAGTTGGTAAAATGACCACTTCCAGGGAAAAAATTCGAACCATCAGCAAATGCTCGTTCTACCTCTACATACACCTCAACAGCAAGAAGCGAGGGTATGTAAAGTGGTAACTCAAGTACTTGATTTAATGCTGAGTCATCCCCGATAGAAAATAGGGTATATTTATAATTCGCCTCGAAAAGTGCCATCGGCATCCTACACTTCAGTTTCAAATTCCCATCAGTCTCATTCTCAAGAACACACGGTTTTATCATCTTAATTAATTCATCTAAGGTTGTTCCCCTATGGACAACCAAAGATTTTATAGCTGATGTACTGTAACTAATCCCGAATTCAGTACCTTCTAATATTCTACCACCCCAATACAATAACAAACAGACGTGATCCATTTCAAGCGGCTATCATTTCAAAAGGCAAAACAAAACAAGAAAATAATATCATCAACTAAAACTCAATCATAAAAGTATGTTCTTATACCAATGTTTACAGTGTTAATTTTTTATGGCTTTGAGTATGTTTTAAACCAATATATATATTTTTCTAATTTTATATTTTTGAGGGGTCAAAGTGCACAATTTTTGATTTAAAATTTATAAATTAAACAACTACATTCCTAAATTTAACTTAAAATTTAACTAACTAAATCAAAAAAAATAAACAACTAACAATTTATTTTAAAACAATAAAATAAAATTTATATTTTTGAGTGCACAATAAATTTTAACTAACTAAATAAACAACTAACAATTTATTTTAAAACAATAAAATAAATTTTATATTTTTGAGTGCACAATAAATTTTAACTAACTAAATAAACAACTAACAATTTATTTTAAAACAATAAAATAAATTTTATATTTTTGAGGGGTCAAAGTGCACAATTTTTGATTTAAAATTTATAAATTAAACAACTACATTCCTAAATTTAACTTAAAATTTAACTAACTAAATCAAAAAAAATAAACAACTAACAATTTATTTTAAAACAATAAAATAAATTTTATATTTTTGAGTGCACAATAAATTTTAATTAACTAAATAAACAACTAACAATTTATTTTAAAACAATAAAATAAATTTTATATTTTTGAGGGGTCAAAGTGCACAATTTTTGATTTAAAATTTATAAATTAAACAACTACATTCCTAAATTTAACTTAAAATTTAACTAACTAAATCAAAAAAAAATAAACAACTAACAATTTATTTTAAAACAATAAAATAAATTTTATATTTTTGAGTGCACAATAAATTTTAACTAACTAAATAAACAACTAACAATTTATTTTAAAACAATAAAATAAATTTTATATTTTTGAGGGGTCAAAGTGCACAATTTTTGATTTAAAATTTATAAATTAAACAACTACATTCCTAAATTTAACTTAAAATTTAACTAACTAAATCAAAAAAAATAAACAACTAACAATTTATTTTAAAACAATAAAATAAATTTTATATTTTTCTAATTATCATAAAGGGTCAACTACATTCATAAATTAAACTAACTAATTAACAATTTTAACTAAATTTAAAAAAAAAAAAAAAAAAAAAAAAACCAACTAACAATTTATTTTAAAATAATACATTAAATTATATATTTTTGTAATTGTCATACTTTGAGGGGTCAAAATGTATTTTTTTTAATTAAACAACTAAATTCAAAAAATAAAGTCAAATTAAGTTAGAATTTATTTTAAACCAATATATTTTTATTTTAATTTTTATAATTTGTCAAATTTTGAGGGGTCAAAGTGCACAATTTTTAATTAAAATTTTATAATTAAACAACTAAATTCATAAATTAAACTAAATAATTCAATATTTTAACTAAATTAAAAAAAAAAACAAAAACAAATAATAATTTATTTTAAAACTTTTCTAAAACAATACATTAAATCATATATTTTTCTAATTATTATACTTTAAGGGGTCAAAGTGTATTTTTCTAACTAACTAACAATATTTTTAAATAATATATTAATCTATATTTTTCTACACATGTGAAAGGGGTCATAGTGTAATTTTTAATTTAACAACTAAATTAACAAATTAAACTAACTAACTAATTTACAAATTAATTTAACTAACGAACCAACAAATTAAACAAGTAAACTAACTAACAAAATAAACAAAATTAACTAACAAATTAGACAAGTAACAAATTAAAATTAAACTATCCTCTAATGTTTTTTTCATGTTTAAAAAAAATTAAATTAACAACTAAACTAACTAATTTATTAAATAGTGTATTATATAATGTGTAAAAAAACAAGTAATTAATGAAACTAACAAACAAGAAAATTAAACAAAAAAATTAAACTAACAATTAAACAAGTAAGTAAATTTAATAAGTAAAAAACATATAAATCTAAGTAACAAATAAATTAAAAAAATTAAAATAAATTTACCTTTTGTAGTAGGAGGAAGAAGTTGTGAAGTTGTGAAATTTGTCAAAGATTGATGAATAATTTTCGTTAAATTTTTACACAAAAAATGAAATGACCAAAATTTGTGAAATTGAAGAAGAAGATGGAGAAGGAAAAGGAGAATGCATGAAATGGAGAAGGAGAATGCATGAAATGGAGAATGGCCGTTGGGGTTTATATGGTCTCAGCCACTGGGGTTTTGGGGGGGGGGGGGGGGGGTCCAGGTTGCAAAACTGTGTTGCATAAAGCAGCCGGTCACGGACTGCTTCATGCAGCACAGCTGCATCAAGCAGCACTCAATTGCTTTATGCAGCTGCAGGACATAGAGCAGCCGGTCACGGACCGACCGGCTGCTCTTAGTTCCCGGGGTTGGTAACCCCGGGACGTTATGTCCCAAAAAAAAATAAAATAAAAATAAATAAAAGGAAGATCCCGGGGTTGGCAACCCCAGGATCTCAATTCCCGGGGTTACCAACCCCGAAATACGCGGGTTTAGTAAATAAGTTGGAATAGATCCGTTGTCAGATTTTTTTTTTTTTTTTTTTTATATTTATTACGTAAAGAACTCGAGATATATGTAATTTGCTTTTATGAGTGGACAATGGATATCAAACATTAAGGTAGATAAGATTTCAAAAAAAATAAAAAAAAAATAAATAACAAAACGTGGTCTTACTTTGCAAGCACTAAAGATTAAAAAAAAATAATAATAATAAAAATCATTTCATCCTAGTGGGTGGATTTTATAAGGTCTTATATATATTAAAAAAAAAAAAAAAGAAGAAGAAGAAAGAATTGGAAGGCTTATGTGTAAGATTAAGCCAACAAAATAAATAAATAAATAAATAAAATAAATTTGGAAAAGGAAAGCTAGAGGCGTCGGTTGATGTTTGTTCTCCACATATATATGTACACACATCCAACCCATGACCTCTCTATGAACAGCTATCTCTCTCTCTACACTTCCCACAAGGTAATCTCTCTCTACTCTTAAGTCCATTATCTTCTAATTTCCATTGATTAGCTATTTAGACAATTAGTGTATGTGTGTGAATATATTTTATATATATTAGATTTATAATTTTAAACAAAAATAATTAAATGGTGAAAGAAAATTTAATTTATAGTAGAGATTCTAAATTTTTATTAAAATGGTAAGTTTTAGTATTTCGTTGATTAATATTTTTTTTAATTAAACTATTAATTAAAAAAAAAATTTAATTGTTGTTATAATGATTTTGTACAAGATAATATTTCCTTATGAAATTAGCCGTTTAACAATTTTATATAATTAGAAATAAAAAATATTATTATAAAATTTTATTAGAATAATATTTTTTATATTTTTGAGTTAGTTTGTCATAAGAATTTAATGGGTTTAATTTTAATGTTAAAAATTACTAAAACTTATGTGGTTGAATTTTTATTTTATAATTATATAAGTTAGTGAATTTGATGGTTAATTTAAGTTGATTTATAATCACAAATGAAGAAATTATTTTTAAGTACTCATTTAAAATTAATTTGGAAAAAAGTTATGTTGAATTTTCAAGATTGATTAATTTAAGTTGATTTATAATCACAAATGAAGAAATTATTTTTAAGTACTTATTTAAAATTAATTTGGAAAAAGGTTATGTTGAATTTTCAAGATTTATATAAAATTTGGAAAAATTATGTTCAGGGTTAGATATAATGCATTTAATTAATTGGTATGCATTTCATATATTTTATTTCATATTTAGATAAATACTTAATTTAGGATTTATCGTAGTTAAGTTCTCAAGCATCGCCGACTACGACAGTGTTTTAGTGTTATAGTGGTGCAACTATCAAGGTGAGTGTATTGTCTTGTAGGTAAATTAGCAAATTATATTTTCTTACTAAATTGTGAAAAGAAAAGATTTATTTAAAATGGACTGTTTATAACCTTTAAATGGATCAAGTAAAAAGTTGATTGTGAAAAGTGGTTTTTACTAATATCCAACTAGCCATAGTCTGATCTCGACAGGAGGGCATGTCTTGAGGGATGTTGTTGGTCCTAACAGGAGGGCATATCCTGTAGGACGTTGTGTTGAGACCTGACAGAAGGGCATGTCCTGCAGGTGGTTTATATATATATATATATATATATATATATATATATATATATATATATATATATATATATATATATATTGTTGTTGTTGTTGTTGTTGACGATGATGATTATCATCATGATATAGTAATTTATACCACGTGTTGACTCTTACCATTGGAGATATTATGTAAAACCCAAGTTACAAGACGTACGTCATAAATAATCGCATTATAAAACGTTAGAGGATTTTAGGATAAAAATTTAATTGATAAAAACTCAAATCAAAAGTTGGGGGTCAAATCGGGAATTTAGGAAACGCAAAAATTTAAACTTAAGATTCAAATTGGCAATTAGAAATCAAAAATAAAAATGTTAGGGGCAAAATCATAATTTTGGAACTTTTAAAACTTTAACTTATCAAAATAGGAGTCCTAAAGAAGATGTGGGGGGAAAGTGTAATTTAAACTTTTTTTTTATATATTTGTGCCGACACCCACATGGCAACCGGACGACGATCCACCGGCCGAGGAGAGGAGATCGAGGGACGACGTGTCAAGCTTAGATTTCGTTTAGCCACTAATTTCATGCATTAAAACCCTCCTACACGCGAAGAAGGATGAAAAATCGGAGGAAGGAAATTCGAAAAATTTTAGAGAGAGAGAACCGGAGCGGAAGGAGGTCGTCGGTTTTTTTTTAAACGACGTTCCTCCGGAAGCGTGGCCGTGTGAGCATCATAAACAATTCCAGGAAGAGAGAGGGTTTGGTTCAGCCGGTGGCGTGGTCCGTCGACGAAGAGGTAGTCCACGTGTTAGCGTTGCCGGTGAGCGGAGTTACGGATCGCCGTTCGACCATCAACGATCATCGGGAAGGTGAGTATTTATATGTTTTTCCTCAGTAAATTGATAAACGTATGCATGCATGGGCATAACGAGCTGGGTCGGTAAGTTTCTGGCGGTATGTTCGGTTTTTGTTTTCCGGCCGCAGGTGGGTTTGCGTGTGTGTGCTCGGATTTCCTGGCTACTGGGGGCGAGTGTACGTGTGTATGAAATGTGTATTGTGTCGAAAAAAATCCAGCATAAATGGAGGGGGAAAAACCGAGACGGAGAGAGAGAGAGAGGACGACCGACGCGGTGGCGGTGGTGGGAGTTGGTTGCGGCTGCTGTGTGCCGCCGTGTGTACGGGTCTCCGCCGGCAGGGATCGTTGGTCCCGTGGCGTGCCGTCGGCGGTGCCATGCAAGCTTAGTTGCATGCATAGGAGGTTGTGTGTGTGTCGAGAGGGGCGACGGTGGGTGAACAGTGGTTTTGGGTGTGTGGTGGAGCTGCTGAGATGGCTGGAGAGGGTGTCGGTTGGAGATAGTTTTTGAGACAGTTGTTGGTAATAAAGGTTCCAGACGTTTGTGGTATCGTTACGGAATGGTTGTGGATGTATAATCGTTGCATTTTGAGTTGGTGAACATTTAAAAAAAATAAAATTTCCAAGTGTTATATATATATATATATATATATGTTGTTTAAGTCACGTTGCTATTGGTTGATTCTCTTAAGAAGAAACTTAGTGGCTGTTATGTGAAATCGGGTCGTTACACTCTCTGTGTCTCTCCCTCCCCCTTGTCGCTTGTGGTGACTTCATACTTGGGTCATGTTCCTCTCCAAACGGTCAAAGAATCTTCCAATAGATTCGTTGTTGTTGAGCACCCTCTCGCTATCTTTTGCCGCCAAAAAAACTCTAGACATTTAAATTAGAAATTATATTCATTTCAAATATTTACTCTCACATCGGAAGTTTTTTATCAGAATCCAAATCCCCGGTGTAAGAATTTGTGCAAGTACTGTTGCGGGAGCTAAGAATCAAGAATCAACTCACTCTTTTCCATGATCCCAAAATTAGGACATCATCAACTTCCATCCGTCGTATGAATCTTCAAAAGTAATATCAAGGTAATCTTCGATTTAGTGTTTCAATTCCATATATTTGTATTTTAATTTTATACGAACTTTAATTTTGTTCAATCGTTGCCTAGCTGTTTAACGACAACGTTGTCGGCTAGTTTTGTCTTGAAAGGACACCCGTTAATTATCTCTGTTATTGGTAGATAAACTTAATCAATTAAAAGAATTATTAATTTAATTTTTTTAATCAAAGTAACATCCATTTGCCAATCCATTTGGCTTATTATTTGACCAACCCACAGAAGGAAAAGTACAAGTCTTTGGATTGAGCACCAAACATTTGTTGAATTGGCCGCTTAGAAAAGTTGGTTCCTCATCGTCATCCTATACGTCCATGATGTTGACTTCCATCCCACAATTAATATGTTTTAGATTTTCATTATCTTCTTTATCAATTCGACATCCTTAATCTTTTTCTTTCTCTTGCGTTGTTGAAACTAACGGCATGGAAGGAGGAGATCATATTGGAAGCACTGTCTGTGTTACAGGGGCCTCAGGATTCGTCGGCTCATGGCTTGTAATGAGGCTTCTTCAACGAGGCTACTACGTTAGGGCCACAGTGCGTGATCCTGGTACAATTTATATAAGAAGAGAAAGTTAAAGGCTTAAAGTGTCATTTATGCAAAACAAAAAAGGGGCTTATATGTGATATATTGTTGGTTGATAAATTATTGAAATTTGCAGGTGATGAAAAGAAGGTGAAGCATTCGCTAGAATTGCCCCATGCCGACACACACCTGAGCTTGTGGAAGGCAGATCTTGTAGACGAGGGAAGTTTTGATGAAGCCGTCCGAGGGTGCGCCGGCGTCTTCCATGTTGCCACTCCCATGGAATTTCATTCGGCCAAAGATCCTGAGGTTTCATCAATTTTCAGTCAACTATCACATTTATTAGTCTCTCATTTTTGTGTTTGGGTAAGGGATTTATAGGGATGATTTCATTTGTTAATTTTTTTTTTAAAATCCTCTTTTGACAAATTTCTTATTTGGGTTTTAAAATTCTTTACACTTTAAAAAAAATGGCAAAAGAAGGGATTTTGAAATCCCTTTGAAACAGGCAGAATTTGGCAAATCCTTCTTACTCATCGATCATCTTCGTCGCTTCTTCGTTCATTGATTGTTGCAGCTTCGCCGTCTTCTTCTCGTCGATCGTCTTCTTCATAGCTGGTATTTTGTCGTCATTTCGTTTTTAATCTTGATTTTGATTTTGATTTCTTCGGTCTAATTTTGATCTTTCGTTGTCGTTTCAATATTTCGTCGTCGTTTCATTTTTTTATTTTGATTTCTTAGATCTGATTTTGTTTTTGATTTTGATTTCGTTTCCGATTCCTTATTTTGATTTCGTTTTAGGGTTCGTCGTTTCCTGATTTCGTTCGCCATTTCTTGATTTTGTCGCGTCTTTGAAAATCAGTGGCGATGGGTTTGGTTGAACGTTGTTGTTTGTTTGGCGATGGCGAGAAAGGGTTGTTTGATTGTGAGAAATCACAGGCGCGTGTTTGTTTGGCAATGGCGAAGGGTTTGGTTGAACGTTATTTCGTGTTTGTTTGGCGATGGCGAGAAATCATAGGCGAGTGTTTGTTTGGCGATGGCTATGGGTTTGGTTGAACGTCGTTTCTGTTTGGCGATGGTGAGAAATCACAGGCGAGAATCGATTTTAGAACTAGAACAGAGAGGGGTAACGCTTGGCTTTTGTTTTTTTGTTTTTGTTCTCGGTTTTATCCAAACAAGAGATTTGTAAAATGACGGGATTTTGAAACCTTGGATTTCAAAATCCCATTATTTTACAAATCTCTTAAATTTGTCAAATTCTTTTTCCAAACGCAACCTTAATTATGTTTCCTAGCATATCATATTATAATTGATGATGATGAGCAGAACGATATGATAAATCCGACGGTGAACGGGATTCTGAACGTCATGAAGGCATGCATCAAGGCAAAGACCGTAAAAAGATTTGTGCATACTTCCACCACCGGAACTATGACCGTCCAACGACAGCCGCCGGTGGAGTACAATGAGAGTTGCTGGACCGATGTGGAGTGGTGCAAGTCTAAAAAGATGACCGGATGGGTATCGATGGATAAATCATTTTCATACTTATAATTTGTGATTTTGGTCCATTTAATTTAATATTTCTATAAAACAGGCGTATTATGTGTCAAAAACGTTGGCTGAACAAGCTGCATGGAAATTTGCTGAAGAAAGTGGAATAGATTTTGTCACAATTCATCCACCCATGATTGTTGGTCCATTTCTAACCCCTACCAGGCCTCCCAGTGCTGATGCCTGCTTAGCCTTACTGACCAGTTGTCTCTCCACTCTCTATCTAGGCCTTAAGTTTATCAATAACCATTGCGTTCGTTTTTGTTCAAGGTTAAAATGTTTTTTAACCCCCCTTTTATTTTGATTTTGTTACATTTTAACCCCTTTACTTGAAAAACTTTCATATCACCCTCTTCTACTCTTGATAGATCACGAAACTCATTTTTTATTCAAAAAATTATAATATGAATTAATTCTCCTATATTTTTTAATTTAAATTTAAAATATAATAAAGAAGAAAAAAAATAACATTTTCTCTCTCTTACTATATTTCTCTATCTTCTTTTATTTTTCTTTTCTTTTTTTGCTAAAAGTTAAATAAAATAAAAAATTAAAATAAATGATAATTTTGTCCACTTCATGTAAATATTAGATGAAAATTTAAATTTCACCCATGTTTTAAGTATATTTGATTAATTAAACAAAAAAGAGAAAAAAGTTAGTCTTTTAATTTATTATAAGTAGAAGAGGGTAAAATATAAGTTGTTAAAATAAAGGAAACAATATCAAAAGTATAAAGACGTAAAAAATATTGGAAGACTTTTTGAAAGGTTCAAAGATTCTAAAAATAACTTTCTAAGCACCATCTTATATGTAAAAAAAAAAATCATTGTTACAGAACTTCATAAAGTGGTGTTTTTATGGAATGAGACTTTTGGGAGAATTTCTCAAAAATAATTAACCCTTATTAATTTATTCCATATGTTTAACTTTTTTCCTATATGTTTAAATAGAAAAGGAAGCTTGGTACCCAATATTATTTCAAGTACGAGTAGTGCATTTGGATGATTTATGTAGTGCTGAAATCTTCCTTTTTGAGCATCCTCAACCAAAGGGAAGATACATTTACTGTTCTCACGTCTTCACTATTCACGAAATTGCCAAATCACTTGCCTTAAAGTACCCAGACTGCGACATTCCAACCAAGTGAGTGAAACATGGTTAACAAGAGACTAAAATAAGTGTTTTTATTTGGACACATAATTATTACATTTATTTATGTTTTAATAAACAGGTTTGAAGGAGTGGATGAATCAGCGAAAGCCATACCTTGTTCCTCTAAGAAATTGATGGATCTTGGATTTGAGTTCAAGTACAAACCTGATAACTGTGACTCGGGCGATTTGTTTGCTGAAGCTATAGAAACATGCAAGGCCAAAGGGTTGATGCCTCTTTAGACCTTTATGTTGTATTAAATGTTTTTTTGGGTATTTTGTAACCCAATTATATGTGGTATCCAACAATAATTTCATATATATAAATATACTTAGTAAGGAAATGAATGTGATATATTTATTTGTGTAAAATCATTTAAGAGGTGGATTAAATTTTTTCATTAAAGTACCCACATGAAGATATTGATTGACGTGTTGTGTGGGTTATACTATATCGGTAACCTAAGAAAATGAAAAATCATTTATTGAGGCTCGGGATACCTCTTGTAGGTGAGTCCTTTAAGACGTTGAAATGATATAGACAGAAAGGAGGCTAGATGCTAGAAAATAAATAAAGTCACACGTGCACGTGTCGCTGTCGCCCGACCCATCCAGGCCGTTCGCGGTCCTGGGCCTTGGGGCTCTTGAGGAATGCTTGGTATCCGAAAAATTCCAAGCCAAACACAACCTAAAGTATAAATTGTAGGTTTTATAATTTGAGAGAAATTATAAACCTGAAGGTTGTCTGTTTAGGTGTAACTACTGAGAGTTATGAACCTGAAGACTCTTCAGGTGTGCAACTGTCTGAAAGTTATTGCTGTCCATTGAATACTTTAAAATTTCAGACTTTTTCAGGTTGGTTTTTGCTCCCTATAAAAGGGCATGCATTCTGAGCATTAGTCATCCCATAAGCTTGCATAGGATTCTAGTTTTTCAACAGAGAGGTTTTTTTTGTTTCATTGTTCTTATTTTTTTAGAATTCTTGAGAGAGTTCAATACTTCTCTAGTTCATCCGGCTTTTGGTTTCTAGTGCTGGTACCTGTAGTAGCTTGATCGTTATATACTGAGAGATATACACTCATTTAACCGTAAGCATCTAGCGGGAGAAAAAGCTGCTTAAGGACAAATCGTCAAACGATTGTCTCGATCCTTTCTTATGGTATTTCTATTTTTGTTTGTTTTTATTACACAATAAGTATTTTTGTTTCTGTTTATTTTATTATTATATATCAATCATTCTTCTTTCTGCTTTTTTCTATTATAGATTGTAATTTATTTTCTTGTAATGTCATTTGGAATGTTCTGTAATAAAGAACACATAATTGTTTCTTCTTCATTTTTATTTTCTAGTTAATAATTAATTATTTAATTAATTTTTCAGTCATATTTTACCAACATTTTAATCAATAACTCATACAATAAATAGTAATCTAGACAAAATACAAATTCCTGTTAATGTTTTTTTAATTGGTGTTTGGGATAATTAAATAAATATAGGTAGTGATTGTGAGAGATTGTCATGGGTCGGGTCGGGCTTAGACTAGTGTATTACAAAAAAACATTGGGCCCTAGCCCGACCCGGCCCGATAATCGGGCCTTAATTCTATGTCCAAGCCCGACCCTATAAGAAAATTTTAAGCCCAAAGCCCAGCCCACAGGCCCCCGGCTCTATTTTTTTTTTTTTTTTAAATTTCAAAAATAAATACAAAAAATTTAACACCAAACTAATAAGAAATATTAAAATTACAATTTCTAAAAGTAAACCAATATTCCAAACAAACTAACCCAACAATAAATATTAAAATTACAATTTCTAAAGGAAATCAATATTCCAAATATTAGGGTTGTATTGTAATATATATATTTTTTTATTTTTTATTTTTTAATTTTTTTTTAAATATCCTTCGGGCTGGGTCGGGCCGGTCCTAATTTTTTTGGGTCTTGCCCAAGTCTGACCCTAATTTTGATCGGGCCCTAATATCTAGGCCCAGGCCCGGCCCGTGAGCTTAAATCCTAAGCCCAAGCCTTTAAAAAATAAGGTCGGGCCGTTCGGGCTAGAGGGGCCTCCAAGCCCATGAGCATCCCTAGTGATTGTGAAATTATAATTAAGCTTAGATTTATTGATCTGAGCTCGGATCTATAGATCCTTGCGCTAAACTAGGTCCAAGCAATGATAGAATTAGCTCGGATCTAGATCATAGCAAGGATTGATAGATCTGAACACATGATATATATATCCAGAGCTTCAAAATTGTAGATCCAAAACTTGTATCTATTTATATGTGTGTGTGATAGAGAAATGAGATGAGAGGAGAGAGAGAGAGAGAAAGAGTTGATGTGGTGTTCACCGGATGGAACCAAGAACTGGGGGTGGGGATTGTCGTCACCATCGCCAGAATGGAAACAAGGGGTTTACTATATTTTGACCCTTCAACTTTGAATAATTTTTCAAATAGACCTCATTGAATTAGTTAGAAAAAAAGGGCAAAATTGCTCCTATTTTTTAAGTGAAATGACAAAAATATCCTCAGTTCTTTTAAATTTTTAACCATTGCACAAAGATTAAAGTACATGGGCACAAGATTTCAAAGTGTGATTCAGTCAAACTACAGGGGTGCAAAGTATAATTAACCCTTAAAACAATTGAGGTTATTTATTGAAGAAAAACACAATTTACTATTTTCAAAACTTATTTCATAGAGTGAAAATTGACCAAATATTTTTGTATTATTTTGAAATAATTACTATTCTGAACCTGAACCAAAAGAGTTAATTAGCTATTTAAATTTAATCTCTGATTTGGATGTGTATGGACTTCTCACCTATTTCTTTTACACCTTCAGTTCTTATCTACTTATGATAAGTTTGTTTGGTAATCGATTAAATTTTAAATGTAAAAAATTTTAAACGTTGAAATTATAAATATTGAAAATTTTAAACGTTGAAATTATAAATGTTGAATTTATTAAATGCTGAATAAATTGAAGCTCACTCTTATCATAAATCTCTAATGAAAAATCCCTAAGCGTGTTGGTTGTTGTGGTTGTATTTGTTGTAGTTGGTGTGGAGCTTGAGCTTGGAGCCATGGCTGTCATATTCCCTGATTTCTCTCCACTTCCACTGTTTGATATCGATCTACCGAAGCATGAACTTCGGCACCCTAGTATTCCACAGCAGGTTGCATTGCTGACATGAAACCCGAGATAGGCCTTCCCGGAACATTGAAGATCAATGTTGCAGTGGCCTGAATTGCCCAGTACTGAGGCTGGTAGGATGCCCCAGCAGCCTGTGGGATCATGAAAATTGCGCATCCGGGATGGCATTAGAGGGGAGGATGCCTGTCCCGGGACCGACCGTCCATATTGGAACGAGTCCATGTGGGGGGCGATGGGCGCGATGGGGGCGATATGAGACGTAACGGAATCGTTGATGTCATAGAAGCACCGCCCTCTTCCGTTTCTTCCCAGCAGTTTGAATGTTGCCGACGTTCGCTGGTATAGTTGGGATATTCAGAGTCCCTTTGACAGAGACAGCAATGGCTGGGATGGTATCAGTGCGTGTGTCTGCTGCTTCAATGATGGCGAGCTCGACTCGCTCCAGCAACCTCCGGATGGTCTCGCCGTTGACTTATGGTTATAGCCGAGTTTTCGAATTCTCCGGCACAAAGATAGTTATGTAAATTAAATAATTTTCAGTATTTAAATTTTGTACTTATAAAACAAAATAAATAAATAAATTAAGCACTTAAAATTTTAATTTTATCAAACAAGTTTTTAATATTTTCAATACTTAAAAATTAAGTGATTATCAAACATGCCCTAAGTCTTAAATTATCAAGTAAGTGGATAATCAACCCTCGAAAGGTAGAAATAAAATTTTGCTTAAGAAGAATTTCACGAATTGAAATCAATTTTGTTCATAGGTTTTTGTGTTTTTAAATTAAACAAGTTTGAGGGTGTTGATGAATCAATGAAAGCTACGCCTTCTTCATCGAAGAAACTGATGGATCTTGGATTCGTCTAATCTCAAATCCATTTTTCGATGGGGTGAAATGCATTTTGTTGAACTTAGTGGGGGTGTTGATGCAAATACGTCGTCAACAAACAATGGTCAATGTAAATTTTTGTCGAACCCAAGAGATGTTAGTCTGATTGGCAAGACTAGACAACACCTTACCGTAATCTAAAAAAAATTTTCGCGAGTTAAATCTTGAATTTGACTATACAACACTTTATCGTAAAAAGTAAATTTTTGTCTAAAGAAATATCAACAGTCACGTCATCTTATATGTGATGGTGATTTAACTTTCCATCCTGACAATTATTATATAGCGGTCCATTTTATACTACCCAGAAAGAAAAAAATGTATGTGATTGTTATTAAAGAGTAGGTTTTGTCTTTGAAAGGACATCATTTTATTCAATATCATCAATTTTTTTTATTTTTTATTTTATTTTATTCACAAATGGTTTCTTGACCGATTTTTAAACACTGAGGGTAGGAGAAAAAATCAAGATTATAATTTTTTCTCTTTATTTTATATAACAAATACCCATTTCATTTATGGATAGAAAAAAATAATTAAAATTATCATTTTTCTTTTTATTTTATATAACAAATACCCATTTTATTTATAATAAGAGTAAAATAGTAAATTAAACAAAATATATATATATATATATTTTTTAATATACACAAAATATTATTTCTCCTTTTTCTATATCCCTCCAACCAAACATACTAAAAAAAATAATTTCCTCTCGATAAAAAAAATTCTTTTTTATTTCCTTTTTCCTTTTTCGTTTCTAGGCTTCCAACCAAACATACCCTAAATCTTTCACTAAAAAATACACTAAATAAATATTTAAAATTTAAATTTCTATAATAAATAAGTTATACAATTTAATGTCAATGTTGTATTTGTTATATATCTCTTTCCCTATCCCACTCCTCCACCACAGCCATTCATTTCGTATTTCATAAATATATTAAGAAGTAGTTAAGATAAATAATTAAAATTTTAAGAACTAGTTTGACATTATATATTAGGGTTAATTATACTTTACTCCCTATAACTAGGCCGTTTTGCATTGTCCCCCTATAATATTTTTTTTACCATTTACCTCCCATGTACCTGTAGACTAAAGTGCAAATGTTAAATCTTCCGTTAAGTTTAACAGTCAATGGTAAAAGTCAACATGATTCTGTCAATTAATACGGATTGTCATTTATACCCTTAAATTTTTTTAATAGGAACTATTTTGATACTTTTCAATAACATAAGGGTTAATAGTGTAATTATTTTTTATGTTTTTTATATTTTCTTGACCGACCTCCCACCCCCAAGCGATCCACCCCCAACCTTGCTCCATCTCCTTCGAACCCACCCAACTAGAACCCTCCCACCCCCACCCCCACCCTCTGCTCCATCTCCTGCGAACCCACCCCAACCCCATCTTCGGTGACGTCGCCAATGTAGTGGATGGCTCCAGCTTGATGAATCGACGCGGTAAAAATCGCCGTCAATCACCCAATTATGAGACTAGAAATCTTGGAATTTCAGTAAAAAAATCATGTTATGTGCTTAGAAATATTGGAACAGGAACAAGAAAATAAAGAGAGGAAAATGACAAAATTGTCCTTATTTTTAAAGTGAAATGTCAAAAATACCTTTAGTTCTGTTAATTTTTAACCGTTGCACTTTAGTCCATGAGCATGAGAGATAAGTGGTGAAAAAAATACCACATAGAGTTAAGTGCAAAATAACTTAATCACAGGGTAACAAAGTATAATTAACCCTATATATTATAGTATACTTGGGCTCCATTTACAATGAACACTCCTGAAAAATTTCATTTTTAATATTGAATAATTGACCATAGATATAAGTAAAAACTGATCATAAAAGTATGGATTAAAACAAAAGATAAAATATGATTAACGAATTTATATTCAATTTAAAATTAAAATAAGATAAATTATATATGAGATGGTCTAATTGGTACTATTGATTAATTATCTCTTATTTTACACCCTTTTAAAAATATATTTCAAGACTTTTTTTTTTTAAAAAAAAAAAAATTTTTATAACATTTTGCATCAAACAATTTATGTAATTCACATTTACCATTTTGATATATATATTTGAATGAATTTTATTTATTAACTTTAATTACTTCAAATGATCTTTCAATTCCATATATTTGTATTTTAGTTTTATGACATTATTTTTGTTCATCAAATGATCTTTGCGTAGCTGTTTAAGGATAGCGTAATCCATTAATTTTGTCTTGAAATGACACCCCTTTTTAAGAAGTATTAATTTCATTTTTTAATCGAAGTTTGCCCATCAATTTGGGTTATTAAGGTCGCGATTGATTAGTGTTTCTGTTTTTACTTTCAACAAACTAGAATGGAATAGAATAAAAAAATTATTTTTATTTTGGAAGATTCTAAAAATAAAAATATGTTTAATAACAACCATTCTCTCCTTTTAATTTATGAGAATAAAAACAGGAAATACATTTAGTTGGAACATTTGTTCCTTTTTATTCCTTTAAGTGTATGATGGCCGACAGATGTGATGGCTTGCCGGGATGGTAGTGGGAATAGTTTTGTGAAAGTGAACATGAATTTTTTATTTTTTATTTTTAACTTCTCAGATACTTTAGGAATTCTATAAATAGACTTAAATTACTCCAAAATTTTTGGAAACAGAAATGTGTTTCTATACATTAATTCCAAAATTTTGGAAGCGAGAATAAGAATCATGGAGTAAAAACAGTAATTAAACTAGGAGGCCACCCGTCTCTGTTACCTCACTCACCACGCCCTTCAACACCGCGGACAAGAAGTTGCCAGAATCGCCTCCGTCAACGAGAACGTTCTCCAGTCTGTTATCGGAGTCGGTTTGGTCTCTGAGGTCTTCAGTGAATCCAAACTTGATCAACTCCCTGAAGACATGGCCATTGGCCATGTCCGCTACTCAACCGCCGGGTCCTCCATACTTAAAAACTTCCAGCCCTTCATCGCCGGCTACCGATTTGGCTCTGTCGTAGTTGCCCAAACCGGTAATCTGGTATGTTAGGAGGTTCCAACTTAAAACCGTATGGTTCTAAGGGAAGTAACTCTTTTGATTGATATAGTGATTTGAGAACTCTCAGATGAGCGATGTAGGATATGAATCTAAAATTCGCCCTTGAGTGTAACCCCTAGTTTGCACGAATGATTTGATTACGAGGGAATGATGAGAAATGTGCAACTCCCGGCTTGCACGGATGATTTGACTACGAGAGAATGAGAGACTCATAACCTTGACTTTGATATCATGCTAGGAGGTTTCAACTTAAAACCATATGGTTCTAAGCGAAGTAACTACTTTGATTTATATAGTGGTTTGGGAATTCTTAAATGAACGATGTGAGACAATAATCTAATATGGTAAATGGCGTTGGATCCTCCCCAACCTCGGAATAGATATTGGCCCTCATAATATTAAAAATTAAATTACACTATTAACCCTTAAGTTTTCGAAAAGTATCAAAATAGTCCCTACTAAAATTTTTAAGGTTATAAATGACATTTCACATTAATTGACATAATAATGCTGACTTTAGCCTTTGAGCGTTAAGCTTAAGGGAAAACTTAACTTTTGTACTTTATTTCAGAATCACAGGGACGTAAGTGGTGACGAAAATACCACAAGTGGACAAATGCAAAATGACCTAACCACATAGAGCAAAGTATAATTAATCCGTTGTTTAATTGGCTGTTTGAAAAAATTGGGTCCTCATCGTCATCCCATGCGTCCATGATGTTGACTTCCATCCCATGATTATTATGTAATGATAAATAAACAGATTTAGCTGCCTGCCTGTTAAAAAAAAAAAAGAATATTAAAAAAATAACTTATATTGACTATTATAATCTCAAACATATGAACCACTATATAAATCGGACACTGTACTTTCATTCTAAACCAAGATTAGGGGTTTATCTATTCCTACAATATTTGTGAAGCTAATTAAGGATTTTTTTCTTCATCAATTCGACATCCTTAATCTTTTTTCTTTTTCCTTTCTGTTGAAGCATGGAAGGAGGAGATCATATTGGGAGCACTGTCTGTGTTACAGGGGCCTCAGGATTCGTCGGCTCATGGCTTGTAATGAGACTTCTTCAACGAGGCTACTACGTTAGGGCCACAGTGCGTGATCCTGGTACAATTTATATAAATAAAAGAAAGTTGAAGGCTTGAAAGTGTAATTTATGTAAAAGAAAAAAGGTGGGTTATATGTGATATTATTGGTTGATAAGTTATTGCAATTTGCAGGTGATGAAAAGAAGGTGAAGCATCTACTGGAATTGCCCCATGCGGACACACACCTGAGCTTGTGGAAGGCAGATCTTGTGGATGAAGGCAGTTTCGATGAACCAGTTCGAGGGTGTACGGGAGTCTTCCATGTTGCCACTCCCATGGAATTTTTTACCGTCAAAGATCCTGAGGTTTCATTGATTTTCAGACAATTATCTTGTGTCAATTAATTCCATCTAATTATGTTTCATGTTTTTTGTTGATGATGAGCAGAATGATATGATAAAGCCGACGGTGAATGGGGTTCTGAACGTCATGAGGGCATGCTGCAAAGCGAAGACGGTGAAGAGATTCGTGCATACCTCCACCACTGGAACTGTGACCGTCCAAGAACATCGGCCGGCGGAGTACGATGAGAGTTGTTGGACCGACGTGGAGTGGTGCAAGTCTCAAAAGATGAATGGATGGGTAGTGTTTCTATCTATCTATAATTCATTTTCAAACTTATAAGTTTTTTTTTTTTACACTTGTCACCCTTGAAGTTTGACTATTATTTCACTTTGGACGTTGTGGTTAGGGATGCCTCAAAAATTGAACCGATAGGTAACCATGAGAAACTGAACCGAATGATTCGGTTTTAAAACCAACTAACTGGTTTGGTTGTGATTTTGGTTTTGAAATTAGCAAGCGAAACAGTTTTAGTTTTGGGATAGAAATCGCGAAACCGAACCACGAAACCAAACAACAAAATCGAACCGCTAAATCGATAATTTAGATATATTTTTATTACACATATACCTTTTTATATATATATATATATATATATATATATATATATATATATATATATATATATTTATAGTTTAACCCTAATATATGTATTTTTTATTTATTTATTCCATTTAAAAAAAAAACAATGGTTTTTGTTGCAATTTTTGTTTGATATATTTTTAATGGTTTTGGTTTTGATTTTATATGAAACCAGCTCAAAACCGAACCAGTGACATCTCTAGTTTTGGTTTTAATTTGAACACAATACCCCGATTTTTCCTAATCATTCGACTTTAGTCGAAATAATTATATTTATTATACTTTTGGATGGTAAACAGTTGTATACATCACACTTGACTAGTTTTAAGGGGCCTTAGGGGGATAGGGATAGGGATAGGGATAGGGATATGGAGGAGGGTGAAAGTGTCCATTAAACCCCTAAAATAGTTAGGTGCATGGATAAATCCATAAAAATTGTAAATGATGGAATTTCAAGATTCTGAATTTTAAAATCCTATCATTTATAAATTTCTTATTTTGACTAATTTTTTTAGATAAAAATTTGATTGTGTAATTTCATAATTCTCTTATTTGGATAGATAAATATTTGTATGCAGAATTAAATCTATTAAATTTTAATAATAAAAACGTGAAAATATATCTCCTAATATAATTTTTATTTAGTAATTTATTAATATAATTGTTATACCTATTTTAATGGTATAACTTTAATTAAACATAACTATTTTAATAATTTGATTTTTATACCTATTTTACAAATATGATTTAATTATATAATATAGCGAGAAGAGGAAATTTTGAAATTCATACAATAAAAAACAACACAGTGCACGAAAGTTCTCGCTATTGCATGGTTTGGGGAGAGACAGATATACGTAGCCTTACCCCTCTACATACAGAGAGGTCGTTTCCAAGGTTTGAACCCCGGACCTCTAAGTTACAATGAAACAACCCTACCATTCATACAATACAAAAAAATGGATGACGAATTGAAAAAACAACAAATTCTTTCTCGGAAGAATTTAGAAATAATGTGTTTTTTTTTTTTAAGGAATTTGCAAATATTTCTTATTCTCATATTTTACAAATGAATGTATTTTATAAATTCCTCTTCATAGTATCCAATTTTTTTTTTTTAAACAGAATTTGTAAAAAAATTCTCTTAAATTATCTTATCCACACACAACCTTAATCTTTTTACAATACAGGTGTACTTCGTTTCAAAAACATTGGCTGAAAAAGTCGCATGGAAATTTGCTGAAGAGAATGGAATTGATCTTGTTACAATTCAGCCACCCATAGTTTTTGGCCGATTTATAGTTCCTACCAGGCCTCCTATTACTGACCTCTGCTTAGCCCTACTCACCAGTTCTCTCTCTCTCTCTCTCTCTCTCTCTCTCTCTCTCTCTCTCTCTCTCTCTCTCTCTCTCTCTCTCTCTCTCTCTCTCTCTCTCTCTCTCTCTCTCTCTCTCTCTCTCTCTCTCTCTCTCTCTCTCAAGTTTATTAGCAAGTAACTTATGCATTGCTTTTTTTTTTTCCCTACATGTTTAAATAGAAAACGAAGCTTGGTATCCATTTTTATTTCGACTACATGCAGTGCATTTGGACGATTTATGTAGTGCTGAAATATTCCTTTTTGAGCACCCTCAACCAAAGGGAAGATACGTTTGCTGCTCTCACGTTTTCACTATTTACGAAGTTGTCAAATCACTTGCTCTAAAGTACCCAGACTGCGACATTCCAACCAAGTAAGTAAAACATCATTAACAAGAGACTAAAATAGGTGTCTTTATTTGGACATATGATTATCACATGGATTTATGTTTTAATGAACAGGTTTGAAGGAGTGGATGAATCAGTGAAAGTAACACCTTGTTCTTCTAAGAAACTGATGGATCTGGGATTCGAATTCAAGTATAAACCCGATAACTGTGACCCCGGTGATTTGTTCTCTGAAGCTATAGAAACATGCAAGGCCAAAGGGTTGATGCCTCTTTAAACCTTTAAACAATACAATAACTTATGCAATACCGAAGTACTAATTCGTGTTAATGTTGTTCTAGTTGTTGTTTGGATAATTGAATAAACACAAGTAGTGATCGTGAAACGATTTTTTAGCTATTTATTTTGGTGATTGTGTACTACAATTGTAAGCTAAACGTTCCACTCATAAAAGTTCAGAGTCTTCTTCTATAAGTCTACTTTTAGAGTGAAACAATTTTTTAAAATACCCAATAAATAAAACATTGTTTAAACGTACTATTTTGAAATGCCTTGAAAAAATTTAATGACCAAATTGCCCCTAACACACAAAACGCTTGACTTGTATAATCGATGTATTTTGAGTTGGTGAACATTTAAAAAAAATAAAAATTCTTAGTGTTATATATATATATATGTTGTTTAAGTTACGTTGCTATTGGTTGATTCTTTTAAGGAGAAATCTAGTGGCGACTCCGGGAAATCGAGTCGTTACACTCTCTCTATGTCTCTCTCTCCGCCTTGTCGCTTGTGGTGACTTCATACTTGGGTCATGTTCCTCTCCAAACGGCCAAAGAATCTTCCAATAGATTCGTTGTTGTTGAGCACCCTCTTGCTATCTTTTGCCGCCAAAAAAACTCTAGACATTTAAATTAGAAATTATATTCATCTCAAATATTTCCTTTCACGTCGGAAATTTTTCATCGGAATCCAAATCCCCGATGTAAGAATTTGTGCAAGTACTGTTGCGGGGAGCTAAGAATCAGGAATCACCTCACTCTTTACTGCAATCCCAAAATTAGGACATCATCAACTTCCATCCGTTGAATGAATCTTCAAAAGTAATATCAATGTAACCTTTGATTTAGTATTTCAATTCCATATATATTTGTATTTTAGTTTTATACGAACATTAATTTTGTTCATCAATTGATCTTTGCCTAGCTGTTTAACGACAACTTTGTCGGTTAGTTTTGTCTTGAAAGGACACCCTTTAATTCTCTCTGTTATGATTGCCATTTATTTGATCAATCGTCTTCCTTCTCCTTTGTTAGCCAACAAAACCCCTCTTGAGTTCTTAACCCACAAATCTCATTCTTACACTCACCTTAGAGCACTTGGTTGTCTATCCTATGCTTCTACCTTACTTAGCCAACGGTCTAAGTTCTCTCCTCGTGCTCGTCCTTGCGTCTTTATTGGTTATTTTTTTGGCTACAAAGGGTACAAACTTCTTGACCTCACCACCAATTATACTTTCATTTCTCACAATGTCATTTACCATTAGATGATTTTTCCCTCTTGATTTCTTTCATGACCGTGTGTTACCCCGATTCGTTCCTGGTCGTTCCGCATCTACTTCTTCTACTATTCATACCCTCTCCTCCCCTTATCCCATCACTCACATTCCTACTTCTTCTTCTCTTCTCATCCGGCCTCATAGAGTCACTAAGCCTCCCTCCTATCTCAAAGATTATCATTGCTCTTTAGCCATTCAGTCCTCTTCTCTTACTCCTACTTTCACCCCTACTCTTTATCCTATTTCTTCTGTCCTTAGCTATTATCATCTTTCACCTCCTTATCCTTCCTTAACCTTAGCCATTTCCTCTATACCTAGCCCCATATATTTCCCCAGGCCGTTGAGCTTCCAGAATGTCGTAAGGCCATGCATGATGAACTACGAGCTTTAGAGGGAAATAATACTTGGCAAATTGTCCATTTTTCTCAAGGGAAGCATCCCGTTGGTTGTAAATGGGCGTATAAAATTAAGTTTCATGTTGATGGGTTCATTGAGTGCTACAAAGCACGTCTGGTCACTAAAGGATACACTCAACAGGAGGTTATTGATTTTTTAGATACTTACTCCCCTGTTGCTAAGCTTGTTACAATGAAAGTTCTCTTGTCCTTAGCCGCTATCCATGGTAGGTCATTAACCCAACTTGATGTCAACAATGTTTGTTTACATGGTGAGCTCAATGAAGAAGTTTATATGACCATTTTGCCTGGATATTCGTGTTGTGAGGGAGAGTCTTTGCCACCAAATGTCCTTTGTAGATTGAAAAAAATCCATATATGAATTGAGACAAGCATCATGATAATGGTTTTCTAAGTTTACCAGTGTTCTCCTTAGTGAAGGTTTCGCTCAATCTTCTAGTGATCATTGACTTTTCACCAAATTCAGTGGACAATCTTTCATTGCTCTTTTGGTCTATGTCGATGATATTGTTATTGCTAGTAATGATTCAAGCTTTGTGGACAAGTTAAAGTTTTTCATCAATAGTCACTTCAAGTTGAAAGATTTGGGGCCTCTTAAATATTTTTTGGGTCTTGAAGTGGCTTGTTCTTGTTAAGGCATTTTTGTTTGCCGACACCATTATGCTCTTGAGTTGTTATCGGATACAGGGATTTGGACATTAAACCATCTTCCACACCTATGGATAATTATTTTAATTTGTCACAAGATGATGACCCTTTGCTTGAGGATCCCACTATGTATCGGCGGTTGATTAGGAAGCTTTTATATCTCACCATTACTCAGCCTTATTTGAGTTTTGTTGTGATTCGTCTTAGCCAGTTCTTGGCTACTCTTCGAACTCCACATCTTTATGTCGCCCACAAGATATTACAATATATCAAAAGGGCCCCAGGTCAAGGAATTTTCTTTCCTGCCAATTCCACTATCCAACTTAAAGCTTTTCCTGATGTCGATTGGGCAACATGTTCGGATACAAGATGATCTATTAGTGGATTTTGTGTTTTCTTGAGTTCTTCTCTGGTGTTCTGGAAATCTAAGAAGCAACACATTATTTCTCGTTCGTCGGTAGAAACAGAGTATTGCTCCATGGCAAATGCTACTTGTGAAATAGTTTGATTGCTTTCCTTACTTGCCGATTTGAGAGTGAATCACTCTGGAACTGCATTCCTTTTTTTTGTGACAATCAAGCCGCTCTGCATATTATGGCCAATCCCGTGTTTCATGAGCGCACTAAATACATCAAGATTGATTACCACCTTGTTAGAGAAAAGTTTCAAATTGGGTTGTTGAAAACCTATCGTGTTTCTAGTCAGAGATAATTAGCTGACATCTTCACCAAGGCTCTCTATCCATCACAATTTCATATTCTACTTAACAAGATGAGAATTCATAATTTTTATTTTTCATCTTGAAAGGGAGTATTAGATTCAATCAGAATTTTCTTTGGAACCTTCTATTAACATATTTGTTAGTTTGGTTTTAGTTTGTTATTTGGTTTCTAGTTTGTTATGGGTTGTTATTCTATGATTATAAATTGTATCTCTACTTCCATTCAACTCTTTTTCATTTCTTAACTTCGATTTAGTATTTCAATTCCATGTATCTGTATTTTAGTTTTATACAAACATTAATTTTGTTCATCAAATGATCTTTGCCTAGCTGTTTAACGACAACGTTGTTGTCGGCTAGTTTTGTCTTGAAAGGACACCCTTTAATTATCTCTGTTTTTGGTAGATAAACTTAATCAATTAAAAGAATTATTAATTTCATTTTTTCAGTCAAAGTAAGATCCATTTGCCAATCCATTTGGCTTATTATTTGACCAACCCACAGAAGGAAAAGTACAAGTCTTTGGATTGACCAATGACCACCAAACATTTGTTGAATTGGCTGCTTAGAAAAATTGGGTCCTCATCGTCATCCTATACGTCCCATGATGTTGACTTCCATCCCACAATTAATATGTTTTGGATTTTCAAACAGATTTAGCAGGCTATAAAGAAAAGATTATCTTCTTTATCAATTCGACATCCTTAATCCTTTTCTTTCTCTTGCGTTGTTGAAACTAACGGCATGGAAGGAGGCGATCGACTTGTTTACGTAATAAATATTTAAAATAAAATAAAATTATTGAATAAATATTAATTTCAACTTATTTACTGAAAGAATGCATTTCGGCATTCAGAAGGCCGGGATCGATTTTTTTATTTTTTTTTATTTTTTTGATCCTTGCCTTGTGAAGGCCAAGATAAAAAAAAATTATATTTTTTTTTTTTGATTTTTTTGATCTTGACCTTGTGAATGCTGGGATAAAAAAAATAATTTTTTTAAAAGTTTTTTTAGATCCCGGCCTTGTAAAGGCCAGGATCACACAATTTTTTGTTTGTTTGTTATGTTTTGTTTTGGCCGAATAAATTTTTACAATTTTTGACAACTTTGAGTTGATTAACGGTGGTCTATCGATATTTTAAATAAATCTGATTTTTTTTTTGTGTATGAATTACATTTAAAATACTCCATAATACTTTTTACAACACTAAAAACAGACAAGTGGATGAATTTTAAAAAATCGTCAAAGTTGACCAGACGAGTTGTTTCGATAATGGCGAATTTTTTTTTGATAATTTAGAATTAACAAAAGATTGCATATCCGTAATAGAAATGAACCAAATTTTTTGTATATAAACTATGTTGATAACACTATATTACAAAACTTATAACACTAAAAACGAACAAGTGGATAAATTTTAAATAACCGCCAAAGTTGACCAGACGAGTTTTTTTAAAAATTTTGAGTTAACAAAAAATAGTCGTCAATTCGTAACAGAAATGAACCTGATTTTTTTTGTATACAAACTACGTTCATAACGCTAAATAATAAAATCGAGAACATAAAAAACGAATAAGGGAATATATGGTGTTGAGAGAAGAAAAAACTTATATAAAATAATAAAAAAAGTTTGGATGGACATAATTTTGTGCTCGGTGGTCCATTTGGGGCGATTTTTTTTATTTTTTTTATTTTTTTTATTTCAGGTATTTTTTTGAGATCTAGGCGTGCAAACTATCGCAGACGGTTTGGTCCAGTATTTTTTCAAATAAAACCTATTTTCATATTCAATTTTGGATTCGAAGTGTTGTGTGACTAAATTTGTAATCTTTGTCACGAGCATGAGTCTTGTCCTATTGGTAAATTGAAATCTTCAAAAGCCAGAATGATGACTCAGATTAGACTCAACTTTTAAATTTTTTTTTTGCCTCTAACGGACCACCGAGCGCAAAGTTATGTCCATCTAAATATTGAAGAGCAATAAAATATTTTTGGAACGTTGAAAAGTAATAAAATGTTGTGACAATAACCATTATTTAAAAATTATTCACTAATCCGTTTTTAGTGTTTTTGATTTTATTATTTAGCGTTATGAACGTAGTTTGTATACAAAAAAATTCAGATTCATTTCTGTTATGGATAGACGATCATTTTTTGTTAATTTAAAATTTTCAAAAAAACTCGTCTGGTCAACTTTGGTGGTTATTTAAAATTCATCAACTTGTCCGTTTTTAGTGTTATAAGTTTTGTTATGTAGTGTTATCAACATAGTTTATATACAAAAAATTTGGTTTATTTCTATTACGGACATGCAATATTTTGTTAATTCTAAATTGCCAAAAAAAGTTTCACTGTTATCGAAATAACTTGTCTGGTCAATTTTGGCGATTTTTTAAAATTCATCCACTTGTCCATTTTTAGTGTTGTAAAAAGTATTATGGAGTATTATGAACGTAATTTATACACAAAAAAAATTAAATTTATTTAAAATATCGATAGACCACCGTTAATCAACTCAAAGTTGCCGAAAATTTTAAAAATTTATTCGGCCAAAATAAAAGATAACAAACAAAAAAAAAAAATTGTGTGATTCTGGCCTTCACAAGGCCAGGATAAAAAAAATAAAAAAAAACAAATTCGATCCTGGCCTTGTGAAAGGCGAAATGCATTACTTTGGTAAATAAATTGAAATCAATACTTATTCAGTAATTTTTTTTTTTTTTAAATATTTATTAGGTAAACAACTCGGAGGAGATCATGTTGGAAGCACTGTCTGTGTTACAGGGGCCTCAGGATTCGTCGGCTCATGGCTCGTAATGAGGCTTCTTCAACGAGGCTACTACGTTAGGGCCACAATGCGTGATCCTGGGGTTTCATCAATTTTCAGTCAACTATCACATTTATTAGTCTCTCATTTTTGTGTTTGGGTAAGGGATTTATAGGGATGATTTCATTTGTTAAGAGGATTTTAAAATCCTCTTTTGACAAATTTTTTATTTGGGTTTTAAAATCTGTTATACTTAAAAAAAATGGCAAAAGAAGGGATTTTGAAATCCCTTTGAAATATGCAGAATTTGACAAATCTTTCTTACTCATCGATCACCTTCGTCGCTTCTTCGTTCATTGATCGTGGCAGCTTCGCCGTCTTCTTCTCGTCGATCGTCTTCTCCATAGCTGGTATTTCATTGTCATTTCGTTTTTAATCTTGATTTTGATTTTGATTTCTTCGGTCTGATTTTGATCTTTCGTTGTCGTTTCAATATTTTGTCGTCGTTTCATTTTTTATTTTGATTTCTTAGATCTGATTTCTTTGATTTCGTTTCCGATTCCTGTTTTTGATTTCGTTTTAGGGTTCACCGTTTCCTGATTTCGTTCGCCATTTCTTGATTTTGTCGTGTCTTTGAAAATCAGTGGCGATGAGTTTGGTTGAACGTTGTTGTTTGTTTGGCGATGGCGAGAAAGGGTTGTTTGGTTGTGAGAAATCACAGGCTCGTGTTTGTTGGCGATGGGTTTGTTTGGCGATGACGAGAAATCACAGGGCGAGTATTTGTTTGGCGATGGCTATGCGTTTGGTTGTACGTCGTTTCTGTTTTGGCGATGGTGAGCAATCACAGGCGAGAATCGATTTTAGAACTAGAACAGAGAGGGGTAATGGTTGGTTTTTGTTTTTGTTCTCGGTTTTATCTAAACAAGAGATTTGTAAAATGACAGGATTTTGAAATCTTGGATTTCAAAATCCCATAATTTTACAAATCTCTTAGATTTATCAAATTCCTTACTCAAATGCAACCTTAATTATGTTTCCTAGCATATCATATTATAATTGATGATGATGAGCAAAACGATGTGATAAATCCGACGGTAAATGGGATTCTGAACGTCATGAAGGCATGCATCAAGGCAAAGACAGTAAAAAGATTTGTGCATACCTCCACCACCAGAACTATGACCGTCCAACGATAGCCGCCGGTGGAGTACAATTAGAGTTGCTGGACCGATGTGGAGTGGTGTAAGTCTAAAAAGATGATCGGATGGGTTTCGATGGATAAATCATTTTCATACTTATAATTTGTGATTTTGGTCCATTTAATTTAATATTTCTATAAAACAGGCGTATTATTTGTCAAAAACGTTGGCTAAATAAGTTGCATGGAAATTTGCAGAAGAAAGTGGAATAGATTTTGTCACAATTCATCCACCCATGATTGTTGGTCCACTTCTAACCGCTACCAGGCCTCCTAGTGCTGATGTCTGCTTAGCCCTACTGACCAGTTCTGTCTCTCCACTCTCTCTCTAGGCATTAAGTTTATCAATAACCATTGCGTTCATTTTTGTTCAAGGTTAAAATGTTTTTTAACCCCCCCTTTTATTTTAATTTTGTTACATTTTAGCCCATTTATTTTAAAAACTTCCATATCACCCTCTTCTACTCTTGATAGATCAAGAAACTCATTTTTTATTCAAAAAATTATAAAATGAATTAATTCTCCTATGTTTTTTAATTTAAATTTAAAATATAATAAAGAAGAAAAAAAATAACATTTTCTCTCTCTTACTATATTTTTCTATCTTCTTTTATTTTTCTTTTCTTTTTTTGTTAAAAGTAAAATAAAATAAAAAATTAAAATAAATGATAATTTTGTCCATTTCATGTAAATATTAGATGAAAATTTAAATTTCACCCATGTTTTAAGTATATTTGATTAATTAAACAAAAAAAAAAAAAAATTAGTCTTTTAATTTATTATAAGTAGAAGAGGGTAAAATATAAGTTGTTAAAATAAAGGAAACAATATCAAAAGTATAAAGAGGTAAAAAATATTGGAAGACTTTTTGAAAGGTTCAAAGATTTTAAAAATAACTTTCTAAGTACCATCTTATGTGTGAAAAAAAAAATCATTGTTACAGAATTTCATAAAGTAGTGTTTTTATGGGATGAGATTTTTGGGAGAATTTCTCAAAAATAATTAACTCTTATTAATTTATTCCATATGTTTAACTATTTTTCTATATGTTTAAATAGAAAAGGAAGCTTGGTACCCAATATTATTTCAAGTACGAGTAGTGCATTTGGATGATTTATGTAATGCTGAAATCTTTCTTTTTGAGCATCATCAACCAAAGGGAAGATACATTTGCTGCTCTCATGTCTTCACTATTCACGAAATTGCCAAATCACTTGCCTTAAAGTACCTAGACTATGACATTCCAACCAAGTGAGTGAAACATGGTCAACAAGAGACTAAAATAAGTGTTTTTATTTGGAGACATTATTATTACATTTATTTATGTTTTAATAAACAGGTTTGAAGGAGTGGATGAATCAACAAAAGCCATACCTTGTTTCTCTAAGAAATTGATGGATCTTGGATTTGAGTTCAAGTACAAACCTGATAACTGTGACTCGGGCGATTTGTTTGCTGAAGCTATAGAAACATGCAAGGCTAAAGGGTTGATGCCTCTTTAGACCTTTATGTTGTATTAAATGTTTTTTTGGTATTTTGTGACCCAATTATATGTGGCATCCAACAATAATTTCAAATATATAAATATACTTAATAAGGAAATGAATGTGATATATTTATTTGCATAAAATTATTTAAGAGGTGAATTAAAAATTTTCATTAAAGTACCCACATGAAGACATTGATTGACGTGTTGTGTGCGTTATCCTATATCGGTAACCTCAGAAAATGAAAAATCATTTATTGAGGCTCGGGATACCTCTTGCAGGTGAGTCCTCTAAAGCGTTGAAATGATATAGACAGAAAGGAGGCTAAATGCTAGAAAATAAATAAAGTCACAAGCGCGCGTGTCTCCGCCGCCCGACCCATCCAGGCCGGTCGCGGTCCTGGGCCTTGGGGCTCTTGAGGAATGCTTGGTATCCGAAAAATTTCAAGCCAAACACAACCTAAAGTATAAATTGTAGGTTTTATAATTTGAGAGAAATTATAAATCTGAAGGTTGTCTGTTTAGGTGTAACTGCTGAGAGTTATGAACCTGAAGACTCTTCAGGTGTGCAACTGTCTGAAAGTTATTGCTGTCCATTGAATACTTTAAAATTTCAGACTTTTTCAGGTTGATTTTTGCTCCCTATAAAAGGGCATGCATTCTGAGCATTAGTCATCCCTTAAACTTGCATAGGATTCTAGTTTTTCAACAGAGAGTTTTTTTTGGTTTCATTGTTCTTATTTTTTTAGAATTCTTGAGAGAGTACAATGCTTCTCTAGTTCATCCGGCTTCTGGTTTCTAGTGCTGGTACCTGTAGCAGCATGATCGTTGTATACTGAGAGATATACACTCATTTAACCGTAAGCATCTGGCGGGAGAAAAAACTGCTTAAGGACAAATCGTCAAACGATTGTCTCGATCATTTCTTATGGTATTTCTATTTTTGTTTGTTTTTATTACACAATAAGTATTTTTGTTTCTGTTTATTTTATTATTATATATCAATCATTCTTCTTTCTGTTTTTTTCTATTATAGATTGTAATTTATTTTCTTGTAATGTCTTTTGAAATGTTCTGTAACAAAGAACTAATAATTGTTTCTTCTTCATTTTTATTTTTTAGTTAATAATTAATTAATTTTTCAGTCATATTTTACCAACATTTTAATCAACAACTCATACAATAAATAGTAATATAGACAAAAAACAAATTCTTGTTAATGTTTTTTTAATTGGTGTTTGGGATAATTAAATAAATATAGGTAGTGATTGACTGATCGTGAAATTATAATTAAGCTTAGATTTATTGATCTGAGCTCGGATCTATAGATCCTTGCTCTGAACTAGGTCCAAGCAATGATAGAATTAGCTCGGATCTAGATCAGAGCAAGGATTGATAGATCTGAGCACAGGATATATATATCCAAAGCTTCAAATTTGTAGATCCGAAACTTGTATCTGTTGAAGTAGAAAATAAATAAAGAACGAATTTACCAAAATTTCTTGGGATGAGTCGCGGACCAGGTCGTTCTCTTTAAGACGTTTTGCGGCTCTGACCAAGAACGTGCAAGCAATGTAACAGCCCCGTCGTCCCCAGGATAAAACAGCCCAGAATCACCTCTTTCTAGAACCTTCTTTGCACAACAGAAGGCCTGAATATTAAACACCCACTCACTGTTTGAACAAACAAACAGACTGCTCGAAAATCGAAATTTAAAAGAAATAAAATTATTTCTGATGAAGAAGCTGTTTCTGATCAAGACGAAGATTGTTCTGTGTGTTTTTAAAACTGAGGAAGAAAGCACTATTTATAGGAGAAAAAAAAAAAAAAATGTTTGAATTTTTATTTTTTTTGAAACCGAAATTAAAAAAAAAAAAAAAACATTTTAAATAATTTAATTATTAAAACGTTAAAATTTAAACGTTTTTTTATTTAAAACGTTAGTAAATTAAAACGTTTTTTAATAAATTAAAACGTTTTTTTTAACGGTTCAAAACATTAATTTTTTATTATTCAAACGTTTTGATTTTCGTTTTTAATTAAACTATTTTTTTTAAAAAAATATTTTTAAATAAATTTTTTCTAAAAAATAAATAAGTGCCACCTCACGACACGACACGACACGGCCGGACGGACGGCGGCGGCGCGCGCGTGTGTGGTAAACCGGTAGGGATGTAACTTCTCTCCCCGCCACAAAATGTGGGTACCCCTTGGGGCACACCCCAAGTGTCTCACATACCCCTAGATATCCTCATTAATTTCACCTCTCCTAACCAATGTGGGATAAAAGGGTTAGAGGAAATTGCACATTTGGCACTTTCTATTCTAAAAATTTTAATTAAAATTCATTTGTTTCAACAATCCTCCACTTGAATTTTTAAAAACAATTTTTTTCATCGAGCAGTATAATTCAATATAAGATTGTGCATAAGAAAAGGTGTCTATCAACTTGAACCTTTACATAGTGAAGATGCTTTAGATTATATTAGAGTAACTCGTAATTTTGAACTCTATCTCTAACAACATCACACACACAACCCTATCAGGGTGTAGTCCAAAAGCCCGTGCTTTATGGCCATGCACGTGTATCCCAGTTTAGTGAATGCTCTAGAGAATTTTGCCCAAAATTCCATAGGAAGCGGCCCCACTTCCACATTCACATAGGTGAATCTATCAAGAGTACTCTTGTAGCTAGGTACTCCACTTCAAATAGAGTATAGATCTCATTAAGAGTTAATAAAAACTCAACCTTCTATCGCTTCAAGATATCATGCTTCAAACAGCACATTTATGAAATAGAACTCAAATTTATAGTATGATTTTTCTCATATCACTTCATGAGTTGTTATTACCCTTTGAACCTATTTCTTGGGATCTCCAGTCTATAGGTTGGGTTTCCCTCACAAGTGACTCGTCAATCTATGGGCTTGAGTCCCATTCCTTTCGAGGTTTTGTAAACCTTTTCTCGAGCTAATTCTTTCGTCAAAGGATCGGCTAAGTTATCATCAGGCCGTACATGATCCACTCTCACAGCCCCTGTAGAGATATACTCCCTAATAGTGCTGTGTTTGCGACGTATTTGTCGCTTTTTTCCATTATAATAACGGTTCTGAAGCTTTGCAATAGCCGCGGTACTATCACAATGGATCAAGACAGCTGGAATCGGTCTCTCCCATAAAGGGGTATCAGAAAGCAGGCTCCTTAACCACCCTGCTTCCTCGCTAGCCGAAGCTAGTGCAATCATCTCAGACTCCATAGTAGATTGAGCCAAAATGGTCTGTTTCTTAGATTTCCAAGAAACAGCTCCACCAGCTATACTAAATATATAACCGCTAGTTGCCTTGAAGTCATCTGAAAGGGTGTTCCAATCAGCATCGCTATATCCTTCCAGAACAGCGGGAAACTTCTGATAATATAATCCAAGGTTCATAGTTCTCTTTAGATATCTCATAATCCTATCAATAGTATGCCAATGCTCAATACTAGGTCTGCTTGTAAACCTGCATAGTAATCACACAGCATATGCTATGTCGGACCTAGTGCAATCAGTGGCATATCGAAGACTGCCTATGATACTCGCATACTCAGATTGTCTAACATCATCACCGGTGTTCTTCAACAACTTTACACTAGGGTCATAAGGAGTACATGCTGGTTTACAATCAAAATAATTGTATTTCTTTAGAATATTCTCTATATAATGAGATTGATCCAAAGAAATTCTATATTTAGACCTAGTTATTTTAATACCAAGGATTACACTTACTTCACCAAGATCTTTCATATCAAAATTAGCACATAGCATGGATTTTACATTATTCACAACATGAATATTGGAACCAAAGATTAGCAAGTCATCCACATAAATACATATAATAGTGCAAACATCATTTTCAGATTTATAGTAAATGCATTTGTCACTTTCATTTACTTTAAAATCATGTGAAATGACTAGATTATCAAATTTCTCATGCCATTGCTTAGGTGCTTGTTTCAAATCATAAAGAGATTTATCTAATTTGCATACTTTGTTTTCTTGACCAAGAATAACAAATCCTTCAGGTTGGTCCATATAAATATCTTCTTCTAATTCACCATTCAAAAAAGCAGTTTTAACATCCATTTGGTGCACAATAAGATCATGAATTGCAGCAAGAGATAAAAGTACACGAATAGATGTAATTCTAGAGGCAGGTGAGAAAGTATCAAAGAAATCTACATTCTCTCTTTGTCTAAACCCTTTGGCTACAAGACGAGCCTTATATTTATCAATGGTTCCATCGGGATTCAATTTCTTCTTAAGAATCCATTTACATCCTATTGTTTTACAACAAGGAGGTAAATCTACCAAATGCCAAGTTCTATTTGACTCGAGAGAGTCCAACTCATCATCTATAGCCTCTTGCCATAAATTGGCATCTATCGAGGATAATACCTCTTGGAAGGTAAGTTGATCCTCCTCTAAGGTATATGCATAGAAATCCGAACCAAAGTCTTTAGCTATACGAGGTCGTTCACTCCTTCTAGGTTCAATATCTAATTCCTTATCAGATTCATTAATTCTAATGATAGGTTCATTACTAGAAGTCGAGCCCCCACTATTCTTTAATTTGAAAGGAAATTTATATTCATAAAAATCAGCATCATTTGATTCAATGATAACTCTATCTTTCAAATCATAAAACCTATAAGTTTTGCTATTTACCGCATAACCAATAAAAACACATTCATAAGCTCTACTGACAAGTTTTCTTCTTTTTGGGTCAGGAATTCGAACATATGCCAAACAACCCCAAGTTTTAAAATAAGACAAATTTGGTTTCTTATTTTTGAAAACTTCATAAGGTGAAATTTTACTTTTCGATTTGGGAACTCTATTAAGTACATAGCAAACCGTTAATAAAATTTTACCCCACCAGTGAGAAGCTGCACCGGAGTTAAGTAAAATAGTAACTACTGATTTAGCAAAAGTTCTATTTTTTCTTTCAGCCTTACCATTCATTTTAAGAGAATACGGTGCAGTTTTTTCATGAATAATCCCATGAGAATTATAAAAATCAATAAAAATATCAGAATTATATTCTGTTCCTCTATCACTACGTAATATCTTAATTTTCTTATTGCATTGATTTTCAATCTCAGTTACAAAATTTTTAAATATATCAAAAGCTTCACTTTTATTTTTCATGAGATAAACATAAGTAAAATCGGAACAATCATCTATGAATATAATAAAATAGCGTTTACCATTCCTAGTCAAGACTCCATCAAATTCATAAATATCAGAATGTATCAAGTCAAGAGATTCAGATTCTCTAATTACTGATTTATGAGGGGTTTTAGTAATTTTAGCTCGACTACAAAATTCACATTTTTCAAAATCATTCAAAGACAATTTAGGAATTAGTTCTAAGTTGCTTAAATTTTTAATAATGCTTTTGTTAACATGACAAAGTCTAACATGCCAAATATTAAAAGAACACAACATGTAAGCAGAAGAAGAAATTTTATTAATTTCAACATTCAGTTTGAACATTCCATCAGTTGCATATCCCTTCCCAACAAAAATATTATTTTTGGTTAAGGTGTACAAATCAGCCCCAATAGTTTGAGTGAACCCCGTTTTGTTTAGAAGATAGCCCGAAACCAAATTCTTTCTCATCTCTGGAGTATGCAGAACATCTTTAAGGATGACTGTCTTTCCAGAGGTAAACTTTAATTCCATTTCACCAGAACCCGCAACAATAGTGGAGTGGGAATCACCCAGCAACACTTTCTTGTCTTCACTTTCAGAATAAGACTTGAACATGGTACGATCATAGCAGATATGACGAGAAGCACCAGTGTCTACCCACCACCCTTCGGATCCACCAACTATATTGATTTCAGAAATCATAGCTATAAGTTGGTCCTCGGTAAGATTCGCCTGTGAAACAGGATGACGTCTTTACCGGCAGTTCCGAGCCAAATGGCCCGCCTTCCCACAGTTATAACAAGTAAACTGTTCAAAATTATTTCTTGAAGGGAGTTTGTTTCTATTCTGATTTTGATGCACATTTTTGTTCTGGTTGTTGTGGTTGCGATTCTGATTTTGATTTTTCATATTTTTCCCTTTAGGTGTCAGAATAGCGTAAGATGATTTTTTGTAAGCGTTATTAGAAACAACAAGCACTTCATCTTTCTGATATTGTTTTTGGGCCTCCTCCTCAATCTAAAGACGAGTGATCAAACTTTCTAAAGAAAACTCTTTAGTTTTATGCCTTAGAGCATTCTTAAAATCTTTCCAAGAGGGGGGTAATTTGTCAATTAAAACATCAACTTGAAATTGTTCATCAAGGGACATACCTTCAGTAATTATTTCGTGAGCGATTTTCTGAAGTTCATGAGACTGAACTTCCACTGATTTGTCGTCGGTCATTTGGTATTTCAGATACCGACTAACAACATATTTTTTACTTCCAGCCTTCTCAGTGTTGTATTTCTTCGAAAGAGCATCCCAAACTTCCTTTGCAGTTTTGTTAAAGCAGTAATAATTATACAGATCATCAGACATACCATTAAGAATAAAATTCTTACAACGGAAATCATTTTCCTCCCAAGACTTAACTTCTTAAATTTGAGCATCTGTAGGAACTTGAGGTAATTGAGGTTTTTCGGTTGTACAGACATATACTACTTTTTCGATAGTAAGAAAAAATAACATTTTCTGTTTCCATCTTTTAAAATGAAACCCTTCGAAACGAAAGGGTTTGTTGAGATCAACAGTTACTTGTTTAAAATCGTGATCAGTAGACATCTTAGCAGATATTGGTCGTCTTAAAATTGTTGAAGCAGAAAATAAATAAAGAACGAGTTTACCAAAATTTCTTGGGATGAGTCGTGGACCAGGTCGCTCTCTTTAAGACGTTTCGCGGCTCTGCCCAAGAACGTGCAAGCAGTGTAACAACCCCGTCGTCCCCAGGATAAAACAGCCCAGAATCACCTCTGTCTAGAACCTTCTTTGCACAACAGAAGGTCTGAATACTAAACACCCACTCACTATTTGAACAAACAAACAGACTGCTCAGAAATCGAAGTTTAAAATAAATAAAACTATTTCTGATGAAGAAGCTGTTTCAGATCAAGACGAAAACTGTTCTGTGTGTTTGTAAAACTGAGGAAGAAAGCACTATTTATAGGAGAAAAAAAAAACCGTTTGAATTTTTATTTTATTTTATTTTTTTGAAACCGAAATTAAAAAAAAAAAACGTTTTAAATAATTTAATTATTAAAACGTTAAACTTTAAACGTTTTTTTATTTAAAACGTTAATAAATTAAAACGTTTTTTTTTTAACGGTTCAAAACATTAATTTTTTTATTATTCAAACATTTTGATTTTTTTTTTTTAATTAAATTGTTTTTTTAAAAAAATATTTTTAAATAATTTTTTTCTAAAAAATAAATAAGTGCCACCTCATCACACGCACGACATGGCTCTGCGGGGCCGGATGGACGGCAGTGGCGGCGCATGCGTGTGGTAAACCGGTAGGGATGTAACTCCTCTCCCCTCCACAAAATGTGGATACCCCTTGGGGCACACCCCAAGTGTCTTACATACCTCTAGATATCCTCATTAATTCCACCTCTCCCAACCAATGTGGGATAAAAGAGTTAGAGGAAATTACACATTTGGCACTTTCTATTCTAAAATTTTTAATTAAAATTCATTTGTTTCAACAGTATCTATTTATATTTGTGTGATAGAGAAATGAGACGAGAGGAGAGAGGGAGAGAGAGAGAAAGAGTTGATGTGGTGTTCACTGGATGGAACCAAGAACTGGGGGTGGGGATTGTCGTCACCATCGCCAGAATTGAAGCAAGGGGTTAACTATATTTTGACCCTTCAACTTTGAATAATTTTTCAAATAGACCTCAATGAATTAGTTAGAAAAAAAGGGCAAAATTGCTCCAATTTTTTTTAAGTGAAATGACAAAAATATCCTCAATTTTTTTTTAAATTTTTAACCATTGCACTTAAGATTAAAGTACATGGGCACAAGAGTTCAAAGTGTGATTCAGTCAAACTACAGGGGTGCAAAGTATAATTAACCCTTAAAACAATTGAGGTTATTTATTGAAGAAAAACACAATTTACTATTTTCAAAACTTATTTCATAGAGTGAAAATTGACCAAATATTTTTGTATTATTTTGAAATAATTACTATTCTTTACCTGAACCAAAAGAGTTAATTAGCTATTTAAATTTAATCTCTGATTTGGATGTGTATGGACTTCTCACCTATTTCTTTTAAACCTTCAGTTCTTATCTACTTATGATAAGTTTGTTTGGTAATCGATTAAATTTTAAATGTAAAAAATTTTAAACATTGAAATTATAAATATTAAAAATTTTAAACGTTAAAATTATAAATGTTGAATTTATTAAATGCTGAATAAATTGAAGCTCACTCTTATCATAAATCTCTAATGAAAAATCCCTAAGCGTCTTGGTTGTTGTGGTTGTATTTGTTGTAGTTGGTGTGGAGCTTGAGCTTGGAGCCATGGCTGTCATATTACCTGATTTCTCTCCATTTCCACTGTTTGATATCGATCTACCGAAGCATGAACTTCGGCACCCTAGTATTCACCAGAGCAGGTTGCATTGCAGACATGAAACCCGAGATAGGCCTTCCCGGAACATTGAAGATCAATGTTGCAGTGGCCTGAATTGCCCAGTACTGAGGCTGGTAGGATGCCCCAGCAGCCTGTGGGATCATGAAAATTGCGCATCCGGGATGGCATTAGAGGGGAGGATGCCTGTCCCGGGACCGACCGTCCATATTGGAACGAGTCCATGTGGGGGGCGATGGGCGCGATGGGGGCGATATGAGACGTAACGGAATCGTTGATGTCATAGAAGCACCGCCCTCTTCCGTTTCTTCCCAGCAGTTTTAATGTCGCCGACGTTCGCTGGTGTAGTTGGGATATTCAGAGTCCCTTTGACAGAGACAGCAATGGCTGGGATGGTATCAGTGCCTGTGGCTGCTGCTTCAATGATGGCGAGCTCGACTCGCTCCAGCAACCTCCGGATGGTTTCCCCGTTGACTTATGGTTATAGCCGAGTTTTCGAATTCTCCGGCACAAAAATAGTTATGTAAATTAAATAATTTTCAGTATTTAAATTTTGTACTTATAAAACAAAATAAATAAATAAATTAAGCACTTAAAATTTTAATTTTATCAAACAAGTTTTTAATATTTTTAATACTTAAAATTCAATACTTAAATTTTTAGTACTTAAAAATTAAGTGATTATCAAATATGCCCTAAGTCTTAAATTATTAAGTAAGTGGATAATCAACCCTCAAAAGGTAGAAATAAAATTTTGCTTAAGAAGAATTTCAGGAATTGAAATCAATTTTGTTCATAGGTTTTTGTGTTTTTAAATTAAACAGGTTTGAGGGTGTTGATGAATCAATGAAAGCTACGCCTTCTTCATCGAAGAAACTGATGGATCTCCGATTCGTCTAATCTCAAATCCATTTTTCTATGGGGTGAAATGCATTTTGTTGAACTTAGTGGGGGTGTTGATGCAAATACGTCGTGAACAAACAACGGTCAATGTAAATTTTTGTTGAACCCAAGAGATGTTAGTCCGATTGACAAGACCAGACAACACCTTACCGTAATTTAAAAAAAAATTTCGGGAGTTAAATCTTGAATTTGACTAGATAACACCTTATCGTAAAAAGTAAATTTTTGTCTAAAGAAATATCAGCAGTCATGTCATCTTATATGTGATGGTGATTTAACTTTCCATCCTGACAATTATTATATAGCGGTCCATTTTATACTACCCAAAAAGAAAGAAAAAAATGTATGTGGTTGTTATTAAAGAGTAGGTTTTGTCTTTGAAAGGACATCATTTTATTCAATATCATCAATTTTTTTTTTTATTTTATTCACAAATGGTTTCTAGACCGATTTTTAAACACTGAGGGTAGGAGAAAAAATCAAGATTATAATTTTTTCTCTTTATTTTATATAACAAATACCCATTTCATTTATGAATAAAAAAAAATAAATTAAAACTATCATTTTTCTTTTTATTTTATATAACAAATACCCATTTTATTTATAATAAGAGTAAAATAGTAAATTAAACAAAAAATATATTACCTTTTTTTTTTTAATATACACAAAATATTATTTCTCCTTTTTCTATATCCCTCCAACCAAACATACTAAGAAAAATAATTTTCTCTCGATAAAAAAAATTTCTTTTTCATTTCTTTTTTCCTTTTTCGTTTCTAGGCTTTCAACCAAACATACCCTAAATCTTTCACTAAAAAAATACACTAAATAAATATTTAAAATTTAAATTTCTATAATAAATAAGTTATACAATTTAATGTCAATGTTGTATTTGTTATATATCTCTTTCCCTATCCCACTCGTCCGCCACCGCCATTCATTTCATATTTCATAAATATATTAAGAAGTAGTTAAGATAAATAATTAAAATTTTAAGAACTAGTTCGACATTATATATTAGGGTTACTTATACTTTATTCCCTATAATTAGGCCGTTTTGCATTGTCCCCCTGTAATATTTTCTTTACCATTTACCTCCCATGTACTTGTAGACTAAGTGCAAATGTTAAATCTTCCGTTAAGTTTAACGGTCAATGGCAAAAGTCAACATGATTCTGTCAATTAATGCGGATTGTCATTTATACCCTTAAATTTTTTTAATAGGAACTATTTTGATACTTTTCAATAACATAAGGGTTAATAGTGTAATTATTTTTTATGTTTTTTATATTTTCTTGACCGACCTCCCACCCCCATCTCCAGCGATCCACCCCCAACCTTGCTCCATCTCCTTCGAACCCACCCAACTAGAACCCTCCCACCCCCACTCCCACGCCCACCCTCTGCTCCATCTTCCGCGAAGCCACCCCAACCCCATCTTCAGTGACGTCGCCAATGTAGTGGATGGCTCTATGAATCGACGTGGTAAAAATCGCTGTCAATCACCCAATTATGAGCCTAGAAATCTTGGAATTTCAGTAAAAAAATCATGTTATGCGCTTAGAAATCTTAGAACAGAAACAAGAAAATAAAGAGAGGAAAATGACAAAATTGCCCTTATTTTTAAAGTGAAATGTCAAAAATACCTTTAGTTCTGTTAATTTTTAACCGTTGCACTTTAGTCTATGAGCATGGGAGATAAGTGGTGAAAAAAATACCACAGAGAGATAAATGCAAAATTACTTAATTACAGGGGAACAAAGTATAATTAATCCTATATATTATAGTATACTTGGGCTCCATTTACAATGAACACTCCTGAAAAATTTCATTTTTAATATTGAATAATTGACCATAGATATAAGTAAAAACTGATCATAAAAGTATGGATTATAACAAAAGATAAAATATGATTAACGAATTTATATTCAATTTAAAATTAAAATAAGATAAATTATATATGAGATGGTCTAATTGGTACTATTGATTAATTATCTCTTATTTTAAACCCTTTTAAAAATATATTTCAAGCCTTTTTTTTTTTTTTAAAAATAATATTTTTTATAACATTTTGCATTAAACAATTTATGTTATTCACATTTACCATTTTGATATATATATTTGAATGAATTTTCTTTATTAACTTCAATTACTTCAAAAGATCTTTAATTTCATATATTTATATTTGTATTTTAGTTTTATGACATTATTTTTGTTCATCAAATGATCTTTGCGTAGCTGTTTAATGATAGCGTAATCCATTAATTTTGTCTTGAAATGACACCCCTTTTTAAGAAGTATTAATTTCATTTTTTAATCGAAGTTTGCCCATCAATTTGGGTTATTAAGGTTGCAATTGATTAGTGTTTCTGATTTTACTTTCAATAAACTAATGGAATAGGATGGAAAATTTATTTTTATTTTTATTTTGGAGGATTCCGAAAATAAAAATATGTTTAATAACGACCATTCTCTTAAAATTGTTTCTTAATTTATGAGAATAAAAACAACAAATATATTTGGTTGGAACATTTGTTCTTTTTTATTTGTTTAAGTGTATGATGGCCGACAGGTGTGATGGCTTGCCGGGATGGTAGTGAGAATAGTTTTGTGGAAGTGAACGTGAATTATTTTTTATTTTTTTTTAACTTCTCAGATACTTTAGGAATTCTATAAATAGACTTAAATTACTCCAAAATTCTTGAAAACAGAAACGTGTTTCTATACATTAATTCCAAAATTTTGGAAGCAAGAATAAGAATCATGGAGCAAAAACAGTAATTAAACTAGGAGGCCACCCCGTCTCTGTTACCTCACTCTCCACGCCCTTCAACACCACGGACAAGAAGTTGCCGGAATCGCCTCCGTCAACGACAACGTTCTCCAATCTGTTACCGTAGTCGGTTTGGTCTCTGAGGTCTTTAGTGAATCCAAACTTGATCAACTCCCTGAAGACATGGCCATTGGCCATGTCCGCTACTTAGCCGCTGGGTCTTCCATACTTAAAAACGTCCAGCCCTTCATCGCCGGTTACCGATTCGGCTCTGTCGTAGTTGCCCAAACCGGTAATTTGGTATGTTAGGAGGTTCCAACTTAAAACCGTATGGTTCTAAGGGAAGTAACTCCTTTGATTTATATAGTAACTTGAGAACTCTTAGATGAGCGATGTGGACATGAATCTAACACCTGCCCTTGAGTGTAACCCCTGATTTGCACAAATGATTTGATTACGAGGGAATAATGAGAAATGTGCAACTCCTGACTTGCACGGATGATTTGACTACGGGAGAATAAGAGACTCATAACCTTGACTCTGATATCATGCTAGGAGGTTCCAACTTAAAACCATATGGTTCTAAGCGGAGTAACTACTTTGATTTATATAGTGGTTTGAGAATTCTTAAATGAGCGATGTGAGACAATAATCTAACATGGTAAATGGCGTTGGATCCTCCCCAACCTCGGAATAGATATTGGCCCTCAAAATATTAAAAATTAAATTACACTATTAACCCTTAAGTTTTTGAAAAGTATCAAAATAGTCCCTATTAAAAATTTTAAGGTTATAAATGACATTTCACATTAATTGACAGAATAATGCTGACTTTAGCCTTTGAGCGTTAAGCTTAACGGAAAACTTAACTTTTGTACTTTATTTCACAATCACAGAGACGTAAGTGGTGACGAAAATACCACAAGTAGACAAGTGCAAAATGAGCTAACCACGTAATAGAGCAAAGTATAATTAACCCGTTGTTTAATTGGCTGTTTGAAAAAATTGGGTCCTCATCGTCATCCCATGCGTCCATGATGTTGACTTCCATCCCATGATTATTATGTAATGATAAATAAACAGATTTAGCTGCCTGCCTGTTAAAAAAAAAAAAAGAATATTAAAAAAATAACTTATATTGACTATTATAATCTCAAACATATGAACCACTATATAAATCGGACACTGTACTTTCATTCTAAACCAAGATTAGGGGTTTATCTATTCCTACAACATTTGTGAAGCTAATTAAGGATTTTCTTCTTCATCAATTCGACATCCTTAATCTTTTTTCTTTTTCCTTTCTGTTGAAGCATGGAAGGAGGAGATCATATTGGGAGCACTGTCTGTGTTACAGGGGCCTCAGGATTTGTCGGCTCATGGCTTGTAATGAGACTTCTTCAACGAGGCTACTACGTTAGGGCCACAGTGCGTGATCCTGGTACAATTTATATAATAAAAAGAAAGTTGAAGGCTTGAAAGTGTAATTTATGCAAAAGAAAATGGGAGGGTTATATGTGATATGATTGGTCGACAAGTTATTGCAATTTGCAGGTGATGAAAAGAAGGTGAAGCATCTACTGGAATTGCCCTGTGCCGACACACACCTGAGCTTGTGGAAGGCTGATCTTGTGGACGAGGGTAGTTTCGATGAAGCCATTCGAGGGTGCACCGGAGTCTTCCATGTTGCCGCTAACATGGATTTTTATTCAGTCAAAGATCCTGAGGTTTTATTGATTTTCAGACAATTATCTTGTGTCAACTAATCTCATCTAATTATGTTTCGTGTTTTTTGTTGATGATGAGCAGAATGATATGATAAAGCCGACGGTCAACGGGGTTCTCAACGTCATGAAGGCATGCTGCAAGGCGAAGACGGTGAAGAGATTCGTGCATACCTCTTCCGCCGTAACTGTGACCTTTCAAGAACATCCGCCGGCGGAGTACGATGAGAGTTGTTGGACTGATGTGGAGTGGTGCAAGTCTCAAAAGATGGCCGGATGGGTAGTCTCTCTGTCTCTCTCTAATTCATTTTCAAACTTGTTAGGGTTTGTTACACTTTGCACCCTTGAAGTTTGACTACTATCTCACTTTGGACGTTGTGGTTAGGGATGCCTCAAAAACCGAACCGATGGGTAACCGTGAGAAACCGAACCGAATGATTCGGTTTTAAAACGGACTAAATGGTTTGGTTTCGATTTTGATTTTGAAATTAGTAAGCGAAACGGTTTTAGTTTTGGGATAGAAATCGCGAAACTGAACCACGAAACCAAACAACAAAATCGAACCGCTAAATCAATAATTTAGATATATTTTTATTACACATATACCCTTTATATATATATATATTTACAGTTTAACCCTATATATATGTATTTTTTATTTATTTATTTCATTTTAAAAAAAAACGATGGTTTTTGTTGCAATTTTTGTTTGATATATTTTTAATGGTTTTGATTTTGATTTTATATGAAACCGGCTCGAAACCGAATCAGTGACATCTCTAGTTTTGGTTTTAATTTGAACACATAATGCCTTGATTATTCCTAATCATCCCCCTTTAGTCGAAATAATTATATTTATAATACTTTTGGATGGTAAACAGTTGACTAGTTTTAATTATACATCACACTTAGACTAGTTTTAAGGGGCCTTAGGGGATAGGGATAGGGATAGGGAGGAGGGTGAAAGTGCCCATTAAGCCCCTAAAATAGTTAGGTGCATGGATAAATCCATAAAATTTGTAAATTATGGAATTTCAAGATTCTGAATTTTAAAATCCTATCATTTACAAATTTCTTGTTTTGATTAACTAGTTTTAAGGGGCCTTAGGGGATAGGGATAGGGAGGAGGGTGAAAGTGCCCATTAAGCCCCTAAAATAGTTAGGTGCATGGATAAATCCATAAAATTTGTAAATTATAGAATTTCAAGATTCTGAATTTTAAAATCCTATCATTTACAAATTTCTTGTTTTGATTAACTTTTTTAGATGAAGAATTTGATTATGTAATTTCATAATTCTCTTATTTGGTTAGATAAATATTTGTATGCAGAATTAAATCTATTAAATTTTAATAATAAAAAATGTGAAAATATATCTCCTAATATAATTTTTATTTAGTAATTTATTAATATAATTTTTATACCTATTTTAATGATATAACTTAATCAAACATAATTATTTTAATAATTTGATTTTTATACCTATTTTACAAATATGATTTAATTATATAAAATAGCGAGAAGAGGGAATTTTGAAATTCATACGATAAAAGACAACATAGTGCACGAAAACTCTCGCCATTGTATGGTTTGGGGAGGGACAGATGTACGTAGCCTTACCCTTTTACATACAGAGAGGTTGTTTCTAAGATTTGAACTCGGGACCTCTACGTTACAATGAAACAACCCTACCATTCATACAATAAAAAAAAAATGGATGACAAATTGAAAAAATAACAAATTCTTTCTCGGAAGAATTTAGAAATAACGTGTTTTTTAAGGAATTTGCAAATATTTCTTATTCTCATATTTTACAAATGAATGGATTTCATAAATTCCTCTTCATAGTATCCAAATATTTTTTTTTAAACAGAATTTGTAAAAAAATTCTCTCTACCAAACACAACCTTAATCTTTTTACAATACAGGTGTACTTCGTTTCAAAAACATTGGCTGAAAAAGTCGCATGGAAATTTGCTGAAGAGAATGGAATTGATCTAGTTACAATTCAGCCACCCATCATTTTTGGCCGATTTATAGCTCCTACCAGGCCTCCTAGTGCTGACTTCTGCTTAGCCCTACTCACCAGTTCTCTCTCTTCTCTCTCTCTATTTGACCCTAAAGTTTATTAGCAAGTAACTTATGCATTACGTTTTTTCTACATGTCTAAATAGAAAGCGAAGCTTGGTATCCATTTTTATTTCGAGTACATGCAGTGCATTTGGACGATTTATGTAGTGCTGAAATATTCCTTTTTGAGCACCCTCAACCAAAGGGAAGATACGTTTGCTGCTCTCACATTTTCACTATTTACGAAGTTGTTAAATCACTTGCCCTAAAGTACCCAGACTATGACATTCCAACCAAGTAAGTAAAACATCATTAACAAGAGACTAATATAGGTGTCTTTATTTGGACATATGATTATTACATGGATTTATGTTTTAATGAACAGGTTTGAAGGGGTGGATGAATCAGTGAAAGTAATACCTTGTTCCTCTAAAAAATTGATGGATCTTGGATTCGAATTCAAGTATAAACCCGATAACTGTGACTCCGGTGATTTGTTCTCTGAAGCTATAGAAACATGCAAGGCCAAAGGGTTGATGCCTCTTTAAACCTTTAAACAATACAATAACTTATGCAATACCGAAGTACTAATTCGTGTTAATGTTGTTCTAGTTGTTGTTTGGATAATTGAATAAACACAAGTAATGATTGTGAAACGATTTTTTAGATATTTATTTTGGTGATTGTAGACTACAATTGTAAGCTAAACGTTCCACTCACAAAAGTTCAGAGTTTTCTTCTATAAGTCTATTTTTAGAGTGAAACAACTTTTTAAAATACCCAATAAATAAAACATTGTTTAAACGTACTATTTTGAAACGCCTTCAAAAAATTTAATGACCAAATTGCCCCTAACAAACAAAACGCTTGAGTTGTATAATCGATGTATTTTGAGTTGGTGAACATTTAAAAAAAATAAAAATTCTAAGTGTTATATGTATATTTTGTGTAAGTTACGTTGCTATTGGTTGATTCTTTTAAGGAGAAACCTAGTGGCGGCTCCGGGAAATCGGGTCGTTACACTCTCTCTATGTCTCTCTCTCTCCACCTTGTCGCTTGTGGTGACTTAATGTCACACCCTACCCAGGACACCCATCACCTAGAGGCTCAGTGGGACGTCAACATGACTTTACCCGAACGTCAAACCATCTAAAAAAAAACAAAGGCTATACATAAATATACAACCACAAAATGTCACCGATACATCCTCTTTAATTGGGGACACATCCATCCCTGAATTATAATAACATCACATAAAAATATAACAACCAAGAATCTCACACCAATTTGCCCCTGACAGCTCATCTTAGAAACTCCCGTACGATTCCATCATACGAGTCTATCTAGTGCCAGTAGGGGAACCGACTCCTAAATTTGCTTCACCTGCGAGTGTACTGCCTTCTTAGTAAAAACCATTTTTAACATAATAATAATACATTCTAAATAATACAATATTTAAATGGATCAAGCTTAACGCGTATAAACAACACATTTTGAACAGTATTATAAAAATTATATACCACGAGAAAACTCTTTCTTCCTACCATTCAGAAATCATCATCCATAAATATATATCAAATATATGAAAACCGTTCAAAACATCAGTATAAGATAATATGATAAATCACCAAAGACGATATAATAAAACACTACATCACCACATATAACAAAACATCAAATACGACAAAACATCACATACGACAAAACACCACATATAACACCACATCTCACCACACCACACCATATCACATTACACTACACCACATCACACCACCCCCACACCTCGGCTAGCCATGTGATCGTTTTAACCTTATGATCGGGAGTTGCAACGGTACCGTATCCCGTAGGATATGCCTTCCTAACAGGATATAACAACGTTCTGCTGGACTGTGCCAGATGGGTGAAACAACACTTTGCTGGACTAAGTCAAACGGGTGAAACAATGCTCCGCTGGATTAAGCCAGACGGGTGAAACACCGCTCCGTTGGACTGTGCGAGACGGGTGAAAATCCACCACCAATCTTCACCTCACCACCATAACAACAACTCATCTCCATCTCAACAACAACAACTCATCTCCATCTTAACAACAACAACTCAATAGAAAACATCAACGCTCTGCCGAAGCAGATAAAATCAATAGTATCGACACAACAATAACAACAGCATCAAACTGCAAATCAATAATATCAACATCTATCTCCAAAATCGATTTAATCCAAATATCATTTTTCCATCATCTTTTAAAACCAATTAGATTTAACAAATCATTTCTTTCCATTATCTTTAAAAACCAGCGAAAAACCACATTTCCAAATAACCCAAAACCGCTTGATCCATATAAGTTATAAATGCGTTCAGTTTTTAAGTAAATACATTTTTCATCATATATTTGAAAATATATTTGGCAAGAAGACAATACACTCACCTCAATATCCGTTTCTGCAAAACTGTCACTGACTACATTCTATCTGGACGCCGGTGCCTGCGCATTTAATAGCGACAGAGCCTAAATTAATATCTTATTTAAAATACTCTTATCATACAATGCAGACCCTAATTTCCGTAATTTTCCTATTCCCTGCATTCTATATTACTATTCAACAAATATTACTCCGTTACAGTTTACGATATCGAATTTATTCATGTGAACAGTCTCAATGTTTATTATCGTTATTTCAATATTTTTGACACTAGAATTTAATTTAATAAATTACACTAAACTTAACGAAAAACGTTATTAAAATTAACCGTTATAAAATTATTATGATTACAAGAATTGCAACGCTAAATAAAATTTAATTTAATGGGAATTAATAATCAGTTGAAATTTCACCTGTTTCCTGATCGTTTGGTGGCCACGAGATGGATTTTGGATTTCCTGGGGTGGTTTATGTAAATCCCCCCCCCCCCCCCCCCCTTTTTTTTTTTTTTTTTTTTCTTCATATCTCTGTTTCGGCTGCCCTTTTATGTTTCGGTTTAGTTGCCACCGGCCACCCCCTCTTTCTCTCTACTATTTTCGTCCACTGGAGGCCTCTCACGCCTCGTTGCTCTCATCGCCGATTCTACACTACCCACGATCACTGATCACCAACCACCACCGGGCCACCTCCACAACCGAAACACCTACCCACTTGTCCACCGGGCTCCCACCGCAACACATATCAACCCATGCACATGTACGCACACACCCACATCACCGGATGCGTAGAAACACACACACTCCCACGATCAGCTCACCACTGTCACCACCATCATCGCCGACAATCAACGACCCATACACCCATGACGACGAAACGGAGCAGAGCACACCCACACACATTCATGACATAACACACTTCAATTGGCGACGACACACCTACACCCACGCTGGAGAAACCACGACGAACTGAACCACCACCTCCGACGATCACCTAGCAGCTCCGACGACCATCAAACCGAGACCCATTTCTCCTCCGGTTTTCTCTCTCTAAAACTTGATAATGACAACCACAACAATGATGGCGGCGACGGAGAAAAAAAACCGATGCACACACACAATCACTGAATGACGGAGACGAACGACGACAATTACCAACAACAAACCACCACCAACCGAAACCCATTTCCCTTTCTCTCTCCTGATCTGTTTCGGTTTGTTTCTAATTTTTCCTTCCTTTGAGATCACGATTTCTATGAATCATTTATGGGCATGAAATTTAGTGCTTCTCTTCGATTACCTTCGGTTGCCACGTCGCTCCTCTCCCATTCTCTCCTGTCTCCGGCTGAGCTCATGGCACACGCACGCACAACACGCACATATGTATATGTATATATATAAAAATATCTTTTGTTTTAATTACACTTTTCTCCCCTAATTTCTTTAAGTCTCCTAATTTAATCCAAAATCAACATTTTAGATTTCATTAATTGTAATTTCACCCCTAATTAAATATTTGGTATTTATTTTAGTCCAAAAGTTTACAATTCACATTTTGAAAATCGCTAATTGATCCCAAAGATTTTTAAATCAAATAATTAATATCGTCAACCACCCTGCTATTTTTTATTATGCTCGAATGCTACTCAATTTGTACGTACAAGAAAGATCGGGGTCTTACAACTTTTCCCCCCTAAAAGAAATTTCGTCCCGAAATTTTCATTAAGCTACTAATACGACAAAGTCGTATCACCAGGTTATGTTCATCTCACGCGATTCTAGAACAACTATTTCCTATATAGGGTTCCATAATCACAAGTCATCCAAAATTTATAACCCACAGTTTTCGTTAAATCATATCCACCCATTGCAACATTTTTATTTGCAGTGGTCTATTTATATTCAACACCCAATAAACATGGTGCACTTGGTCAGTTACACTTAACCGGACAAAGAATTTCATGTTTCTAACTGCTCCCACTGCGTTACTCTAAAAAAAAAAAACCCGATCAATAACAATATATATACTTAAAATATCGCGGTAATCTCAGTTGATGGGCCTATATTATTTTCGACAATAATTTTTCATAACCAATACTTATCCATTCAACATTTAAACCCACAATATTCACCGCCAATCTCATAAGCACGGATAGCCTAAAAATCATCAATCTCAATATCGACATCCGATCTCCAATACTCTTATAAAAATTATATAAATATTACTATAATCCAACGTTAACTCAATAAAAAATTTCACAATACACCAAAACCACGTAGATACATATCAAATACAACAAACGGGTCATCTATAAGAATTCATTTCATGCCTCCACATTTAATCAAGTTCCTGGAAAGACCACGTACTTCAATTACGTTTAAACTCTACCTAAGGATAACTCAAATGGTCCTCTCCGAATGAAATTTTAATGAATCCTTCATGCTGACTCCGCATAATATTAGTAGTAAATCAAAACTTCTAGTTGAGTTCTTTTCATCAATTCCATGTCTCAAATAAAAATATAGCCACACCGGTTATCTTCAAAACTCGATAATTTTCTGTTCTCCTATCACGGTTTAGTCTATTTGACTGAAGTCATGCATAATTTTTCATAGAACGCTTTATACGATGCCACTTCGATAGCCAAAAAAAAAATATTTATTATTTTAAACAAATTTCATCAGCGCCACCTAGTCAGCTTCACTATCAGAAAATTCCAAAACGCAACTCTTCAACATATCTTCCAACATCTGATTCGCACTTCTCGACTGGCCATTAATCTACAAATAAAACCAGATACCAACTTCAACTTGGCACCCGGAACAGTGAGAAAACCCAACTAGAACGTCAAAATAAATATCATATCCATGTACTATAGTTTCTCCTATACAACTTTTTCGATAAAGAATTATTACCTGGAATTTACTACCTAACTTCCAATGTTTACACATGTCAATTTTTTGACGACGGTAATTATGATAGTATCACCAATAATCCAATACTGTATTTCGAGTTCCTCTGCGGATCGTTCATACAACAACGACTTAATTTGTTTTGATAAAAATTATCTTTCAATTACAATACGGTGGCAACACTTACAACCAACAATTCAGTTTTTAAAAAAAAATGGTCAAACAATTCATCCAAGAACAACTATCAATTAACGAACAAAAAAGTCAACAACCAATTTCCTCCTTTTTGATTTCAAACTAGTATCTTATCCTAACTTTATTCGATAATTTCATTGGACCGGTGCCTCATGCAATCGAACAATCCCGTCAATATACACTTGGCATATGAATCAAGACTTCCATTTCCATTCTGGGATAGATAAAGACTGTAATAACCCACTTGGATATTAATGCTCGACCTTAATTTTTGCTAATATACAAGATACCTAACAACCAATTCTACGATTTCTCGCTCTCCTCCAAACTACCAATAATGCTCACGCAATTTCGATACAGTTTGATATCATCGGGGTACATTATGTATATTGAATTATGTGCTTCTTTTAAGGTCTCTTCCGTCAAATGGGCATCATTAGGAATACACAGATTATTTCCAATCGTCAAGACTTCATCATCATTTGATATGATCGTCAGCTCTATGACCATTTCCCACTTTATCTCTAATCTTCCTCAACTGGACATCCGACTTCTACGCTTCTACCTCACAGTCGATCAATGTCGGTTCCAAAATCAAATTCTCAAACAGCGCTGCCATCTGACCAATCACCCACTAATTCCTAAGAGTTTCAACCTGTCACATAATTTAGTATGAACAACTTGAATGTGTGCAATCAAACTTGCTGATTCCTAACTTAAAGCATCGGCTACAATACTGACCCTACTTGAATAATAATGGATGGTACAACTGTAGTTTTTGATCAACTTTCTTCAACACCTCTACCTTAGATTTAGCTCCTTTTTGAATAAGCAATTATTTTAGACTCTAGTGGTCGGTGCATATCCCATAAGTCTCTTAATACATATAGGGTCTCTAAAACTTTAAGGCAAACACAATCACTGCCAACTCTAAAAGTTTCACATTTCGGTCACACTTTTCAGCCTTTCTCATTAAATCACTGCCTCGACTTATATTGGATTTACTTGAATATCATCTCCCAAGATCACATGTTTCAAAATTACCACTTGATCTAACCCAACTCACATTTATTGAATTTGACATGCAATGCTTCTCTAGCAATGTCAGCAACATAGTTTGGAGATGCTCTGCGTACTTTTCTCTACTCTTGACCGGAACGCCGTTTTCGCCACGTCACAATCCCTAACCTTCAATTGGTGATAGCCTAATTAAAAATCTATTTGGGAGAACACCCTGGTCTTTCGCAGTTGATTGAACAAATCGCCAATTTTACATGATGGGTATAATAATTTTACCCGAACCGCCTCCTTACTTCCATTGTCGATTACCCACACTCATCCTCAACGTACCTCTGTTTCCCTTTTTGAATAACACCGGATTTTTATAGAGAGAAACACCAGGTCTACTATAATCGTGGGTTAACAGATCTTCCAATTTTTTCAACTTAGTATGCGCCCTATGATAGAGTGGAATTTGTATAATAATAGTTCCTAGAAGTAACTCGGAAATGTTTACTGACAACCTTGACAATTCTTCTGGGAAATATATCGGAACAAACCCTAACTACTGACATATTTGCCATCCGAACGTTATTTTAACTGGTGCTCATAACCTATGCGAGGTATCCCTGATATCCCTTCTTCAACAACTTTCTAACCTCCTGGACCTACTATCAATTGACCGGGGTATTAATTACGCCTCCCCAACAAAACACACTTTGATTTATCTAAGATTTGACTCCACCAGCCACTCTTACGACACAACTATAATTTTACACACTTGCTATTTTCACAGACTCACAAATCACGACTATCTTCTACACATCATTCTCTATTGCATTTGTTGTATTTACTAGCTCCATAATCTTTTGCTCTGCCTGCCCGTCAACCTAAAATATTCTACCAATTTAAATCTTTTCTAATATCGCTACAGTTTTCTCACATCCTTAATTCCAACTAATACAAACTCTCCCTTTTGATTTCATCATAGGAATCCTTTAGTCTTGCCTAGAAAGCAGTTTTATACTTATTTTGAATGTCGTTTCATATTCCAACTTAAGTATGTTCTGTTGTCCTATCAATTATTTTAACAACTAGATATTAGGTGCTATTAATAGGGGATCCCAATGCCAAGTAATATGCATATTATTGTTTATCGGTTACAATCTAACTTTCCCAACTACGAGTACCCCACAATCGCGATCCATCCAAAACCACTACCAACAACACAACATCACTCGACTCCACCGACTAGCAATATCACCATTTCGTCGCACCCACTAAATACCAACAAGACAATCATTCATGCGAAGCCAATGTATTAACTAATGCAATGAAATAACTATAACTCACGTGCCGAACTTACTTATCGACACCCTATCTCATGTCCCCTACTGACTAGACAACTGACACGTCTTTTTATCTCATGGTCCTCTACTGACAAAACAATTAATAAGTCTACAGAACCTATAACCTATGCTCTGATACCAATATTGTCACACTCCATCCAGGACATCCATCACCTAGAGGCTCAGTGGGACGTCGACATGACTTCACCCGAACGTCAAACCATCTAAAAAAAAATAAAGGCCATACATAAATATACAACCACAAAATGTCACCAGATACATCCTCTCTAATTGGGGACACATCCATCCCTGAATTAAATAACATCACATAAAATAAATGAAAATGTAGTTTCTAGAACCTCAATTACTCAATAACTACAACGCTGTCGGGTAGTTTTGTCTTGACAGGACACCCTTTAATTATCTATGTTATTGGTAGATAAACTTAATCAATTAAAAGAATTATTAATTTCATTTTTTTAATCAAAGTAACATCCATTCGCCAATCCATTTGGCTTATTATTTGACCAACCCACGGAAGGAAAAGTACAAGTCTTTGGATTGAATTGGCTGCTTAGAAAAATTGGGTCCTCATCGTCATCCTATACGTCCCATGATGTTGACTTCCATCCCACAATTAATATATTTTGGATTTTCAAACAGATTTAGCCGGCTATAAAGAAAAGATTATCTTCTATATCAATTCGACATCCTTAATCTTTTTCTTTCTCTTGCGTTGTTGAAACTAACGGCATGGATGGAGGAGATCATGTTGGAAGCACTGTCTGTGTTACAGGGGCCTCAGGATTCGTCGGCTCATGGCTTGTAATGAGACTTCTTCAACGAGGCTACTACGTTAGGGCCACAGTGCGTGATCCTGGTACAATTTATATAATAAAAAGAAAGTTGAAGGCTTGAAAGTGTAATTTATGCAAAAGAAAAAAGGAGGGTTATATGTGATATTATTGGTTGATAAGTTATTGCAATTTGCAGGTGATGAAAAGAAGGTGAAACATCTACTGGAATTGCCCCATGCGGACACACACCTGAGCTTGTGGAAGGCAGATCTTGTGGATGAAGGCAGTTTCGATGAACCAGTTCGAGGGTGTACGGGAGTCTTCCATGTTGCCACTCCCATGGAATTTTTTACCGTCAAAGATCCTGAGGTTTCATTGATTTTCAGACAATTATCTTGGGTCAATTAATTTCATCTAATTATGTTTCATGTTTTTTGTTGATGATGAGCAGAATGATATGATAAAGCCGACGGTGAATGGGGTTCTGAACGTCATGAGGGCATGCTGCAAAGCGAAGACGGTGAAGAGATTCGTGCATACCTCCACCACTGGAACTGTGACCGTCCAAGAACATCGGCCGGCGGAGTACGATGAGAGTTGTTGGACCGATGTGGAGTGGTGCAAGTCTCAAAAGATGAATGGATGGGTAGCGTTTCTATCTATCTATAATTCATTTTCAAACTTATAAGGTTTTTTTTTTTTTTACACTTTTTACCCTTGAAGTTTGACTATTATTTCACTTTGGATGTTGTGATTAGGGATGCCTAAAAAATCGAACCGATAGGTAACCGTGAGAAACCGAACCAGATGATTCGGTTTTAAAGCCAACTAAATGATTTGATTGCGATTTTGGTTTTGAAATTAGCAAATGAAACGGTTTTAGTTTTGAGATAGAAATCGTGAAACCGAACCACGAAACCAAACAACAAAATCGAACCGCTAAATCGATAATTTAGATATATTTTTATTACACATATATCTTTTTATATATATATATATATTTACAGTTTAACCCTAATATATGTATTTTTTATTCATTTATTCCATTTAAAAAAAAAACAATGGTTTTTGTTGCGATTTTTGTTTGATATATTTCTAATGGTTTTGGTTTTAATTTTATATGAAACCGGCTCAAAATCGAACCAGTGACATCTCTAGTTTTGATTTTAATTTGAACACATAATACCCTGATTTTTCCTAATCATCCCACTTTAGTCGAAATAATTATATTTATTATACTTTTGGACGGTAAACAATTGCATACATCACACTTGACTAGTTTTAAGGGGCCTTAGGGCGATAGGGATAGGGAGGAGGGTGAAAGTGTCCATTAAACCCCAAAAATAGTTAGGTGGATAGATAAATCCATAAAAATTGTAAATGATGGAATTTCAAGATTCTGAATTTTAAAATTCTATTATTTATAAATTTCTTGTTTTGACTAATTTTTTTAGATGAAAAATTTGATTGTGTAATTTCATAATTCTCTTATTTGGATAGATAAATATATATATGCAGAATTAAATCTATTAAATTTTAATAATAAAAATGTGAAAATATATCTCCTAATATAATTTTTATTTTCTAATTTATTAATATAATTGTTATACCTATTTTAATGATATAACTTTAATTAAACATAACTATTTTAATAATTTGATTTTTATACCTATTTTACAAATATGATTTAATTATATAATATAGCGAGAAGAGGGAATTTTGAAATTCATACAATAAAAAATAACACAGTGCACGAAAGCTCTCGCCATTGCATGGTTTGGGGAGAGACAGATGTACGTAACCTTACCCCTCTACATACAGCGAAGTTGTTTCCAAGGTTTGAACCCGAGACCTCCAGATTACAATGAAGCAACCCTACCATTCATACAATAAAAAAAATGGATGACGAATTGAAAAAACTACAAATTCTTTCTCGGAAGAATTTAGAAATAATGTGTTTTTTTTTAAGGAATTTGCAAATATTTCTTATTCTCATATTTTACAAATGAATGGATTTTATAAGTTCCTCTTCATAGTATCCAAATATTTTTTTTTTAAACAGAATTTGTAAAAAAATTCTCTCTTAAATTATCTTATCCAAACACAACCTTAATCTTTTTACAATATAGGTGTACTTCGTTTCAAAAACATTGGCTGAAAAAGTCGCATGGAAATTTGCTGAAGAGAATGGAATTGATCTTGTTACAATTCAGCCACCCATCGTTTTTGGACGATTTATAGCTCCCACCAGGCCTCCTAGTGCTGACGTCTGCTTAGCCCTACTCACCAGTTCTCTCTCTTTCTCTCTCTCTCAAGTTTTTTTCTACATGTTTAAATAGAAAATCTCTCTCTCTCTCTCTCTCAAGTTTATTAGCAAGTAACTTATGCATTGCTTTTTTTTTTTTTTTTTTTTCTACATGTTTAAATAGAAAACGAAGCTTGGTATCCATTTTTATTTCGAGTACATGCAGTGCATTTGGACGATTTATGTAGTGCTGAAATATTCCTTTTTGAGCACCCTCAACCAAAGGGAAGATACGTTTGCTGCTCTCACGTTTTCACTATTTACGAAGTTGTCAAATCACTTGCTCTAAAGTACCCAGACTGCGACATTCCAACCAAGTAAGTAAAACATCATTAACAAGAGACTAAAATAGGTGTCTTTATTTGGACATATGATTATCACATGGATTTATGTTTTAATGAACAGGTTTGAAGGAGTGGATGAATCAGTGAAAGTAACACCTTGTTCTTCTAAGAAACTGATGGATCTGGGATTCGAATTCAAGTATAAACCCGATAACTGTGACCCCGGTGATTTGTTCTCTGAAGCTATAGAAACATGCAAGGCCAAAGGGTTGATGCCTCTTTAAACCTTTAAACAATACAATAACTTATGCAATACCGAAGTACTAATTCGTGTTAATGTTGTTCTAGTTGTTGTTTGGATAATTGAATAAACACAAGTAGTGATTGTGAAACGATTTTTTAGCTATTTATTTTGGTGATTGTGTACTACAATTGTAAGCTAAACGTTCCACTCATAAAAGTTCAGAGTCTTCTTCTATAAGTCTACTTTTAGAGTGAAACAATTTTTTAAAATACCCAATAAATAAAACATTGTTTAAACGTACTATTTTGAAATGCCTTGAAAAAATTTAATGATCAAATTGCCCCTAACACACAAAACACTTGACTTGTATAATCGATGTATTTTGAGTTGGTGAACATTTAAAAAAAATAAAAATTCTAAGTGTTATATATATATATATATATATATATATATATATATATATATATATATATGTTGTTTAAGTTACGTTGTTATTGGTTGATTCTTTTAAGGAGAAACCTAGTGGCGACTCCGGGAAATCGAGTCGTTACACTCTCTCTATGTCTCTCTCTCCGCCTTGTCGCTCGTGGTGACTTCATACTTGGGTCATGTTCCTCTCCAAACGGCCAAAGAATCTTCCAATAGATTCGTTGTTGTTGAGCACCCTCTCGCTATCTTTTGCCGCAAAAAAAACTCTAGACATTTAAATTAGAAATTATATTCATCTCAAATATTTGCTCTCACGTTGGAAATTTTTCATCGGAATCCAAATCCCCGATGTAAGAATTTGTGCAAGTATTGTTGCGGGGAGCTAAGAATCAGGAATCACCTTACTCTTTACTGCGATCCCAAAATTAGGACATCATCAACTTCCATCCGTCGAATGAATCTTCAAAAGTAATATCAATGTAACCTTTGATTTAGTATTTCAATTCCATATATATTTGTATTTTAGTTTTATACGAACATTAATTTTGTTCATCAATTGATCTTTGCCTAGCTGTTTAACGACAACTTTGTCGGTTAGTTTTGTCTTGAAAGGACACCCTTTAATTCTCTCTGTTATGATTGCCATTTATTTGATCAATCGTCTTCCTTCTCTTTTGTTAGCCAACAAAACCCTTCTTGAGTTCTTAACCCACAAATCTCATTCTTACACTCACCTTAGAGTACTTGGTTGTCTATCCTATGCTTCTACCTTACTTAGCCAACGGTCTAAGTTTTCTCCTCGCGCTCGTCCTTGCGTCTTTATTGGTTATTTTTTTGGCTACAAAGGGTACAAACTTCTTGACCTCACCACCAATTATACTTTCATTTCTCACAATGTCATTAACCATTAGATGATTTTTCCCTCTTGATTTCTTTCATGACCGTGTGTTACCCCGATTCGTTCCTGATTGTTCCGCATCTACTTCTTCTACTATTCATACCCTCTCCTCCCCTTATCCCATCACTCACATTCCTACTTCTTCTTCTCTTCTCATCCGGCCTCTCAGAGTCACTAAGACTCCCTCCTATCTCAAAGATTATCATTGCTCTTTATCCATTCAGTCCTCTTCTCTTACTCCTACTTTCACCCATACTCTTTATCCTATTTCTTCTGTCCTTAGCTATTATCATCTTTCACCTCCTTATCCTGCCTTAACCTTAGCCATTTCCTCTCATACCTAGCCCCATATATTTCCCCAGGCCGTTGAGCTTCCGGAATGTCGTAAGGCCATGCATGATGAACTACGAGCTTTAGAGGGAAATAATACTTGGCAAATTGTCCATTTTTCTCAAGGGAAGCATCCCGTTGGTTGTAAATGGGCGTATAAAATTAAGTTTCATGTTGATGGGTTCATTGAGTGCTACAAAGCACGTCTGGTCACTAAATGATACACTCAACAGGAGGTTATTGATTTTTTAGATACTTACTCCCCTGTTGCTAAGCTTGTTACAATGAAAGTTCTCTTGTCCTTAGCTGCTATCCATGGTAGGTCATTAACCCAACTTGATGTCAACAATGTTTTTTTACATGGTGAGCTCAATGAAGAAGTTTATATGACTATTTTGCTTGGATATTCGTGTTGTGAGGGGGAGTCTTTGCCACCAAATGTCCTTTGTAGATTGAAAAAAATCCATATATGAATTGAGACAAGTATCATGATAATGGTTTTCTAAGTTTACCAGTGTTCTCCTTGGTGAAGGTTTCGCTCAATCTTCTAGTGATCATTGACTTTTCACCAAGTTCAGTGGACAATCTTTCATTGCTCTTTGGTCTACGTCGATGATATTGTTATTGCTAGTAATGATTCAAGCTTTGTGGACAAGTTAAAGTTTTTCATCAATAGTCACTTCAAGTTGAAAGATTTGGGGCCTCTTAAATATTTTTTGGGTCTTGAAGTGGCTTGTTCTTGTTAAGGCATTTTTGTTTGCCAACACCATTATGCTCTTGAGTTGTTATCGGATACAGGGATTTGGACATTAAACCATCTTCCACACCTATGGATCCTAATTTGAAATTGTCACAAGATGATGACCCTTTGCTTGAGGATCCCACTGTGTATCGGCGGTTGATTAGGAAGCTTTTATATCTCACCATTACTTAGCCTTATTTGAGTTTTGTTGTGATTCGTCTTAGCCAGTTCTTGGCTACTCTTCGAACTCCACATCTCTATGTCGCCCACAAGATATTACAATATATCAAAGAGCCCCAGGTCAAGGAATTTTCTTTCCTGCCAATTCCACTATCCAACTTAAAGCTTTTCCTGATGTCGATTGGGCAGCATGTTCGGATACAAGATGATCTATTAGTGGATTTTGTGTTTTCTTGAGTTCTTCTCTGGTGTTCTGAAAATCTAAGAAGCAACACATTATTTCCCGTTCGCCGGTAGAAACAGAGTATTGCTCCATGGCAAATGCTACTTGTGAAATAGTTTGATTGCTTTCCTTACTTGCTGATTTGAGAGTGAATCACTCTGGAACTGCATTCCTTTTTTTTTTTTTTTTTTTGTGACAATCAAGCCGCTCTCCATATTATGGCCAATCCCGTGTTTCATGAGCGCACTAAATACATCAAGATTGATTACCACATTGTTAGAGAAAAGTTTCAAATTGGGTTGTTGAAAACCTATCGTGTTTCTAGTCAGAATTAATTAGCTAACATCTTCACCAAGGCTCTCTATCCATCACAATTTCATATTCTACTTAACAAGATGAGAATTCATAATTTGTATTTTTCATCTTGAAAGGGAGTATTAGATTCAATCAGAATTTTCTTTGGAACCTTCTATTAACATATTTGTTAGTTTGGTTTTAGTTTGTTATTTGGTTTCTAGTTTGTTATGGGTTGTTATTCTATGATTATAAATTGTATCTCTACTTCCATTCAACTCTTTTTCATTTCCTAACTTCGATTTAGTATTTCAATTCCATGTATCTGTATTTTAGTTTTATACGAACATTAATTTTGTTCATCAAATGATCTTTGCCTAGCTGTTTAACGACAACGTTGTTGTCGGCTAGTTTTGTCTTGAAAGGACACCCTTTAATTATCTCTGTTTTTGGTAGATAAACTTAATCAATTAAAAGAATTATTAATTTCATTTTTTCAGTCAAAGTAAGATCCATTTGCCAATCCATTTGGCTTATTATTTGACCAACCCACAGAAGGAAAAGTACAAGTCTTTGGATTGACCAATGACCACCAAACATTTGTTGAATTGGCTGCTTAGAAAAATTGGGTCCTCATCGTCATCCTATACGTCCCATGATGTTGACTTCCATCCCACAATTAATATGTTTTGGATTTTCAAACAGATTTAGCAGGCTATAAAGAAAAGATTATCTTCTTTATCAATTCGACATCCTTAATCCTTTTCTTTCTCTTGCGTTGTTGAAATTAACGGCATGGAAGGAGGCGATCGACTTGTTTACGTAATAAATATTTAAAATAAAATAAAATTATTGAATAAATATTAATTTCAACTTATTTACTGAAAGAATGCATTTCGGCATTCAGAAGGCCGGGATCGATTTTTTTTTTTTTTTTTTTTTTTTGATCCTTGCCTTGTGAAGGCCAAGAAAAAAAAAAATTATATTTTTTTTTTTGATTTTTTTGATCTTGGCCTTGTGAATGCTGGGATAAAAAAAATAATTTTTTTAAAAGTTTTTTTAGATCCCGGCCTTGTAAAGGCCAGGATCACACAATTTTTTGTTTGTTTGTTATGTTTTGTTTTGGCCGAATAAATTTTTACAATTTTTGACAACTTTGAGTTGATTAACGGTGGTCTATCGATATTTTAAATAAATCTGATTTTTTTTTTTGTGTATGAATTACATTTAAAATACTCCATAATACTTTTTACAACACTAAAAACAGACAAGTGGATGAATTTTAAAAAATCGTCAAAGTTGACCAGACGAGTTGTTTCGATAATGGCGAATTTTTTTTTGACAATTTAGAATTAACAAAAGATTGCATATCCTTAATAGAAATGAACCAAATTTTTTGTATATAAACTATGTTGATAACACTATATTACAAAACTTATAACACTAAAAACGAACAAGTGGATAAATTTTAAATAACCGCCAAAGTTGACCAGACGAGTTTTTTTAAAAATTTTGAGTTAACAAAAAATAGTCGTCAATTCGTAACAGAAATGAACCTGATTTTTTTTGTATACAAACTACGTTCATAACGCTAAATAATAAAATCGAGAACATAAAAAACGAATAAGGGAATATATGGTGTTGAGAGAAGAAAAAACTTATATAAAATAATAAAAAAAGTTTGGATGGACATAATTTTGTGCTCGGTGGTCCATTTGGGCCGATTTTTTTTATTTTTTTTATTTTTTTTATTTCAGGTATTTTTTTGAGATCTAGGCGTGCAAACTATCGCAGACGGTTTGGTCCAGTATTTTTTCAAATAAAACCTATTTTCATATTCAATTTTGGATTCGAAGTGTTGTGTGACTAAATTTGTAATCTTTGTCACGAGCATGAGTCTTGTCCTATTGGTAAATTGAAATCTTCAAAAGCCAGAATGATGACTCAGATTAGACTCAACTTTTAAATTTTTTTTTTGCCTCTAACGGACCACCGAGCGCAAAGTTATGTCCATCTAAATATTGAAGAGCAATAAAATATTTTTGGAACGTTGAAAAGTAATAAAATGTTGTGACAATAACCATTATTTAAAAATTATTCACTAATCCGTTTTTAGTGTTTTTGATTTTATTATTTAGCGTTATGAACGTAGATTGTATACAAAAAAAATCAGATTCATTTCTGTTATGGATAGACGATCATTTTTTGTTAATTTAAAATTTTCAAAAAAACTCGTCTGGTCAACTTTGGTGGTTATTTAAAATTCATCAACTTGTCCGTTTTTAGTGTTATAAGTTTTGTTATGTAGTGTTATCAACATAGTTTATATGCAAAAAATTTGGTTTATTTCTATTACGGACATGCAATATTTTGTTAATTCTAAATTGCCAAAAAAAGTTTCACTGTTATCGAAATAACTTGTCTGGTCAATTTTGGCGATTTTTTAAAATTCATCCACTTGTCCATTTTTAGTGTTGTAAAAAGTATTATGGAGTATTATGAACGTAATTTATACACAAAAAAAATTAAATTTATTTAAAATATCGATAGACCACCGTTAATCAACTCAAAGTTGCCGAAAATTTTAAAAATTTATTCGGCCAAAATAAAAGATAACAAACAAAAAAAAAAATTGTGTGATTCTGGCCTTCACAAGGCCGGGATAAAAAAAAAAAAAAAAAAACAAATTCGATCCTGGCCTTGTGAAAGGCGAAATGCATTACTTTGGTAAATAAATTGAAATCAATACTTATTCAGTAATTTTTTTTTTTTTAAATATTTATTAGGTAAACAACTCGGAGGAGATCATGTTGGAAGCACTGTCTGTGTTACAGGGGCCTCAGGATTCGTCGGCTCATGGCTCGTAATGAGGCTTCTTCAACGAGGCTACTACGTTAGGGCCACAGTGCGTGATCCTGGGGTTTCATCAATTTTCAGTCAACTATCACATTTATTAGTCTCTCATTTTTGTGTTTGGGTAAGGGATTTATAGGGATGATTTCATTTGTTAAGAGGATTTTAAAATCCTCTTTTGACAAATTTTTTATTTGGGTTTTAAAATCTGTTACACTTAAAAAAAATGGCAAAAGAAGGGATTTTGAAATCCCTTTGAAATATGCAGAATTTGACAAATCTTTCTTACTCATCGATCACCTTCGTCGCTTCTTCGTTCATTGATCGTGGCAGCTTCGCCGTCTTCTTCTCGTCGATCGTCTTCTCCATAGCTGGTATTTCATTGTCATTTCGTTTTTAATCTTGATTTTGATTTTGATTTCTTCGGTCTGATTTTGATCTTTCGTTGTCGTTTCAATATTTTGTCGTCGTTTCATTTTTTATTTTGATTTCTTAGATCTGATTTCGTTTGTGATTTTGATTTCGTTTCCGATTCCTGTTTTTGATTTCGTTTTAGGGTTCACCGTTTCCTGATTTCGTTCGCCATTTCTTGATTTTGTCGTGTCTTTGAAAATCAGTGGCGATGAGTTTGGTTGAACGTTGTTGTTTGTTTGGCGATGGCGAGAAAGGGTTGTTTGATTGTGAGAAATCACAGGCTCGTGTTTGTTGGCGATGGGTTTGTTTGGCGATGACGAGAAATCACACGGCGAGTATTTGTTTGGCGATGGCTATGCGTTTGGTTGTACGTCGTTTCTGTTTTGGCGATGGTGAGCAATCACAGGCGAGAATCGATTTTAGAACTAGAACAGAGAGGGGTAATGGTTGGTTTTTGTTTTTTTTTTTTTGTTTTTGTTCTCGGTTTTATCTAAACAAGAGATTTGTAAAATGACAAGATTTTGAAATCTTGGATTTCAAAATCCCATAATTTTACAAATCTCTTAGATTTATCAAATTCCTTACTCAAATGCAACCTTAATTATGTTTCCTAGCATATCATATTATAATTGATGCTGATGAGCAAAACGATGTGATAAATCCGACGGTAAATGGGATTCTGAACGTCATGAAGGCATGCATCAAGGCAAAGACAGTAAAAAGATTTGTGCATACCTCCACCACCAGAACTATGACCGTCCAACGATAGCCGCCGGTGGAGTACAATTAGAGTTGCTGGACCGATGTGGAGTGGTGTAAGTCTAAAAAGATGATCGGATGGGTTTCGATGGATAAATCATTTTCATACTTATAATTTGTGATTTTGGTCCATTTAATTTAATATTTCTATAAAACAGGCGTATTATTTGTCAAAAACGTTGGCTAAATAAGTTGCATGGAAATTTGCAGAAGAAAGTGGAATAGATTTTGTCACAATTCATCCACCCATGATTGTTGGTCCACTTCTAACCGCTACCAGGCCTCCTAGTGCTGATGTCTGCTTAGCCCTACTGACCAGTTCTGTCTCTCCACTCTCTCTCTAGGCATTAAGTTTATCAATAACCATTGCGTTCATTTTTGTTCAAGGTTAAAATGTTTTTTAACCCCCCCTTTTATTTTAATTTTGTTACATTTTAGCCCATTTATTTTAAAAACTTCCATATCACCCTCTTCTACTCTTGATAGATCAAGAAACTCATTTTTTATTCAAAAAATTATAAAATGAATTAATTCTCCTATGTTTTTTAATTTAAATTTAAAATATAATAAAGAAGAAAAAAAATAACATTTTCTCTCTCTTACTATATTTTTCTATCTTCTTTTATTTTTCTTTTCTTTTTTTGTTAAAAGTAAAATAAAATAAAAAATTAAAATAAATGATAATTTTGTCCATTTCATGTAAATATTAGATGAAAATTTAAATTTCACCCATGTTTTAAGTATATTTGATTAATTAAACAAAAAAAAAAAATTTAGTCTTTTAATTTATTATAAGTAGAAGAGGGTAAAATATAAGTTGTTAAAATAAAGGAAACAATATCAAAAGTATAAAGAGGTAAAAAATATTGGAAGACTTTTTGAAAGGTTCAAAGATTTTAAAAATAACTTTCTAAGTACCATCTTATGTGTGAAAAAAAAAATCATTGTTACAGAATTTCATAAAGTAGTGTTTTTATGGGATGAGATTTTTGGGAGAATTTCTCAAAAATAATTAACTCTTATTAATTTATTCCATATGTTTAACTATTTTTCTATATGTTTAAATAGAAAAGGAAGCTTGGTACCCAATATTATTTCAAGTACGAGTAGTGCATTTGGATGATTTATGTAATGCTGAAATCTTTCTTTTTGAGCATCATCAACCAAAGGGAAGATACATTTGCTGCTCTCATGTCTTCACTATTCACGAAATTGCCAAATCACTTGCCTTAAAGTACCTAGACTATGACATTCCAACCAAGTGAGTGAAACATGGTCAACAAGAGACTAAAATAAGTGTTTTTATTTGGAGACATTATTATTACATTTATTTATGTTTTAATAAGCAGGTTTGAAGGAGTGGATGAATCAACAAAAGTCATACCTTGTTTCTCTAAGAAATTGATGGATCTTGGATTTGAGTTCAAGTACAAACCTGATAACTGTGACTCGGGCGATTTGTTTGCTGAAGCTATAGAAACATGCAAGGCTAAAGGGTTGATGCCTCTTTAGACCTTTATGTTGTATTAAATGTTTTTTTGGTATTTTGTGACCCAATTATATGTGGCATCCAACAATAATTTCAAATATATAAATATACTTAATAAGGAAATGAATGTGATATATTTATTTGCATAAAATTATTTAAGAGGTGAATTAAAAATTTTCATTAAAGTACCCACATGAAGACATTGATTGACGTGTTGTGTGCGTTATCCTATATCGGTAACCTCAGAAAATGAAAAATCATTTATTGAGGCTCGGGATACCTCTTGCAGGTGAGTCCTCTAAGGCGTTGAAATGATATAGACAGAAAGGAGGCTAAATGCTAGAAAATAAATAAAATCACAAGCGCGCGTGTCTCCGCCGCCCGACCCATCCAGGCCGGTCGCGGTCCTGGGCCTTGGGGCTCTTGAGGAATGCTTGGTATCCGAAAAATTTCAAGCCAAACACAACCTAAAGTATAAATTGTAGGTTTTATAATTTGAGAGAAATTATAAATCTGAAGGTTGTCTGTTTAGGTGTAACTGCTGAGAGTTATGAACCTGAAGACTCTTCAGGTGTGCAACTGTCTGAAAGTTATTGCTGTCCATTGAATACTTTAAAATTTCAGACTTTTTCAGGTTGATTTTTGCTCCCTATAAAAGGGCATGCATTCTGAGCATTAGTCATCCCTTAAACTTGCATAGGATTCTAGTTTTTCAACAGAGAGTTTTTTTTGGTTTCATTGTTCTTATTTTTTTAGAATTCTTGAGAGAGTACAATGCTTCTCTAGTTCATCCGGCTTCTGGTTTCTAGTGCTGGTACCTGTAGCAGCATGATCGTTGTATACTGAGAGATATACACTCATTTAACCGTAAGCATCTGGCGGGAGAAAAAACTGCTTAAGGACAAATCGTCAAACGATTGTCTCGATCATTTCTTATGGTATTTCTATTTTTGTTTGTTTTTATTACACAATAAGTATTTTTGTTTCTGTTTATTTTATTATTATATATCAATCATTCTTCTTTCTGTTTTTTTCTATTATAGATTGTAATTTATTTTCTTGTAATGTCTTTTGAAATGTTCTGTAACAAAGAACTCATAATTGTTTCTTCTTCATTTTTATTTTTTAGTTAATAATTAATTAATTTTTCAGTCATATTTTACCAACATTTTAATCAACAACTCATACAATAAATAGTAATATAGACAAAAAACAAATTCTTGTTAATGTTTTTTTAATTGGTGTTTGGGATAATTAAATAAATATAGGTAGTGATTGACTGATCGTGAAATTATAATTAAGCTTAGATTTATTGATCTGAGCTCGGATCTATAGATCCTTGCTCTGAACTAGGTCCAAGCAATGATAGAATTAGCTCGGATCTAGATCAGAGCAAGGATTGATAGATCTGAGCACAGGATATATATATCCAAAGCTTCAAATTTGTAGATCCGAAACTTGTATCTGTTGAAGTAGAAAATAAATAAAGAACGAATTTACCAAAATTTCTTGGGATGAGTCGCGGACCAGGTCGCTCTCTTTAAGACGTTTTGCGGCTCTGACCAAGAACGTGCAAGCAATGTAACAGCCCCGTCGTCCCCAGGATAAAACAGCCCAGAATCACCTCTTTCTAGAACCTTCTTTGCACAACAGAAGGCCTGAATATTAAACACCCACTCACTGTTTGAACAAACAAACAGACTGCTCGAAAATCGAAGTTTAAAAGAAATAAAATTATTTCTGATGAAGAAGCTGTTTCTGATCAAGACGAAGATTGTTCTGTGTGTTTTTAAAACTGAGGAAGAAAGCACTATTTATAGGAGAAAAAAAAAATGTTTGAATTTTTATTTTTTTTATTTTTTTTGAAACCGAAATTAAAAAAAAAAAAACATTTTAAATAATTTAATTATTAAAACGTTAAAATTTAAACGTTTTTTTATTTAAAACGTTAGTAAATTAAAACGTTTTTTAATAAATTAAAACGTTTTTTTTTTTAACGGTTCAAAACATTAATTTTTTATTATTCAAACGTTTTGATTTTTGTTTTTAATTAAACTATTTTTTAAAAAAAAATATTTTTAAATAAATTTTTTCTAAAAAATAAATAAGTGCCACCTCATCACACGACACGACACGGCCGGACGGACGGCGGCGGCGGCGCGCGCGTGTGTGGTAAACCGGTAGGGATGTAACTTCTCTCCCCGCCATAAAATGTGGGTACCCCTTGGGGCACACCCCAAGTGTCTCACATACCCCTAGATATCCTCATTAATTTCACCTCTCCTAACCAATGTGGGATAAAAGGATTAGAGGAAATTGCACATTTGTCACTTTCTATTCTAAAAATTTTAATTAAAATTCATTTGTTTCAACAATCCTCCACTTGAATTTTTAAAAACAATTTTTTTCATCGAGCAGTATAATTCAATATAAGATTGTGCATAAGAAAAGGTGTCTATCAACTTGAACCTTTACATAGTGAAGATGCTTTAGATTATATTAGAGTAACTCGTAATTTTGAACTCTATCTCTAACAACATCACACACACAACCCTATCAGGGTGTAGTCCAAAAGCCCGTGCTTTATGGCCATGCACGTGTATCCCAGTTTAGTGAATGCTCTAGAGAATTTTGCCCAAAATTCCATAGGAAGCGGCCCCACTTCCACATTCACATAGGTGAATCTATCAAGAGTACTCTTGTAGCTAGGTACTCCACTTCAAATAGAGTATAGATCTCATTAAGAGTTAATAAAAACTCAACCTTCTATCGCTTCAAGATATCATGCTTCAAACAACACATTTATGAAATAGAACTCAAATTTATAGTATGATTTTTCTCATATCACTTCATGAGTTGTTATTACCCTTTGAACCTATTTCTTGGGATCTCCAGTCTATAGGTTGGGTTTCCCTCACAAGTGACTCGTCAATCTATGGGCTTGAGTCTCATTCCTTTCGAGGTTTTGTAAACCTTTTCTCGAGCTAATTCTTTCGTCAAAGGATCGGCTAAGTTATCATCAGGCCGTACATGATCCACTCTCACAGCCCCTGTAGAGATATACTCCCTAATAGTGCTGTGTTTGCGACGTATTTGTCGCTTTTTTCCATTATAATAACGGTTCTGAAGCTTTGCAATAGCCGCGGTACTATCACAATGGATCAAGACAGCTGGAATCGGTCTCTCCCATAAAGGGGTATCAGAAAGCAGGCTCCTTAACCACCCTGCTTCCTCGCTAGCCGAAGCTAGTGCAATCATCTCAGACTCCATAGTAGATTGAGCCAAAATGGTCTGTTTCTTAGATTTCCAAGAAACAGCTCCACCAGCTATACTAAATATATAACCGCTAGTTGCCTTGAAGTCATCTGAAAGGGTGTTCCAATCAGCATCGCTATATCCTTCCAGAACAGCGGGAAACTTCTGATAATATAATCCAAGGTTCATAGTTCTCTTTAGATATCTCATAATCCTATCAATAGTATGCCAATGCTCAATACTAGGTCTGCTTGTAAACCTGCATAGTAATCACACAGCATATGCTATGTCGGACCTAGTGCAATCAGTGGCATATCGAAGACTGCCTATGATACTCGCATACTCAGATTGTCTAACATCATCACCGGTGTTCTTCAACAACTTTACACTAGGGTCATAAGGAGTACATGCTGGTTTACAATCAAAATAATTGTATTTCTTTAGAATATTCTCTATATAATGAGATTGATCCAAAGAAATTCTATATTTAGACCTAGTTATTTTAATACCAAGGATTACACTTACTTCACCAAGATCTTTCATATCAAAATTAGCACATAGCATGGATTTTACATTATTCACAACATGAATATTGGAACCAAAGATTAGCAAGTCATCCACATAAATACATATAATAGTGCAAACATCATTTTCAGATTTATAGTAAATGCATTTGTCACTTTCATTTACTTTAAAATCATGTGAAATGACTAGATTATCAAATTTCTCATGCCATTGCTTAGGTGCTTGTTTCAAATCATAAAGAGATTTATCTAATTTGCATACTTTGTTTTCTTGACCAAGAATAACAAATCCTTCAGGTTGGTCCATATAAATATCTTCTTCTAATTCACCATTCAAAAAAGCAGTTTTAACATCCATTTGGTGCACAATAAGATCATGAATTGCAGCAAGAGATAAAAGTACACGAATAGATGTAATTCTAGAGGCAGGTGAGAAAGTATCAAAGAAATCTACATTCTCTCTTTGTCTAAACCCTTTGGCTACAAGACGAGCTTTATATTTATCAATGGTTCCATCGGGATTCAATTTCTTCTTAAGAATCCATTTACATCCTATTGTTTTACAACAAGGAGGTAAATCTACCAAATGCCAAGTTCTATTTGACTCGAGAGAGTCCAACTCATCATCTATAGCCTCTTGCCATAAATTGGCATCTATCGAGGATAATACCTCTTGGAAGGTAAGTTGATCCTCCTCTAAGGTATATGCATAGAAATCCGAACCAAAGTCTTTAGCTATACGAGGTCGTTTACTCCTTCTAAGTTCAATATCTAATTCCTTATCAGATTCATTAATTCTAATGATAGGTTCATTACTAGAAGTCGAGCCCCCACTATTCTTTAATTTGAAAGGAAATTTATATTCATAAAAATCAGCATCATTTGATTCAATGATAACTCTATCTTTCAAATCATAAAACCTATAAGTTTTGCTATTTACCGCATAACCAATAAAAACACATTCATAAGCTCTACTGACAAGTTTTCTTCTTTTTGGGTCAGGAATTCGAACATATGCCAAACAACCCCAAGTTTTAAAATAAGACAAATTTGGTTTCTTATTTTTGAAAACTTCATAAGGTGAAATTTTACTTTTCGATTTGGGAACTCTATTAAGTACATAGCAAACCGTTAATAAAATTTTACCCCACCAATGAGAAGCTGCACCGGAGTTAAGTAAAATAGTAACTACTGATTTAGCAAAAGTTCTATTTTTCCTTTCAGCCTTACCATTCATTTTAAGAGAATACGGTGCAGTTTTTTCATGAATAATCCCATGAGAATTATAAAAATCAATAAAAATATCAGAATTATATTCTGTTCCTCTATCACTACGTAATATCTTAATTTTCTTATTGCATTGATTTTCAATCTCAGTTACAAAATTTTTAAATATATCAAAAGCTTCACTTTTATTTTTCATGAGATAAACATAAGTAAAATCGGAACAATCATCTATGAATATAATAAAATAGTGTTTACCATTTCTAGTCAAGACTCCATCAAATTCATAAATATCAGAATGTATCAAGTCAAGAGATTCAGATTCTCTAATTACTGATTTATGAGGGGTTTTAGTAATTTTAGCTCGACTACAAAATTCACATTTTTCAAAATCATTCAAAGACAATTTAGGAATTAGTTCTAAGTTGCTTAAATTTTTAATAATGCTTTTGTTAACATGACAAAGTCTAACATGCCAAATATTAAAAGAACACAACATGTAAGCAGAAGAAGAAATTTTATTAATTTCAACATTCAGTTTGAACATTCCATCAGTTGCATATCCCTTCCCAACAAAAATATTATTTTTGGTTAAGGTGTACAAATCAGCCCCAATAGTTTGAGTGAACCCCGTTTTGTTTAGAAGATAGCCCGAAACCAAATTCTTTCTCATCTCTGGAGTATGCAGAACATCTTTAAGGATGACTGTCTTTCCAGAGGTAAACTTTAATTCCATTTCACCAGAACCCGCAACAATAGTGGAGTGGGAATCACCCAGCAACACTTTCTTGTCTTCACTTTCAGAATAAGACTTGAACATGGTACGATCATAGCAGATATGACGAGAAGCACCAGTGTCTACCCACCACCCTTCGGATCCACCAACTATATTGATTTCAGAAATCATAGCTATAAGTTGGTCCTCGATAAGATTCGCCTGTGAAACAGGATGACGTCTTTACCGGCAGTTCCGAGCCAAATGGCCCGCCTTCCCACAGTTATAACAAGTAAACTGTTCAAAATTATTTCTTGAAGGGAGTTTGTTTCTATTCTGATTTTGATGCACATTTTTGTTCTGGTTGTTGTGGTTGCGATTCTGATTTTGATTTTTCATATTTTTCCCTTTAGGTGTCAGAATAGCGTAAGATGATTTTTTGTAAGCGTTATTAGAAACAACAAGCACTTCATCTTTCTGATCTTGTTTTTGGGCCTCCTCCTCAATCTAAAGACGAGTGATCAAACTTTCTAAAGAAAACTCTTTAGTTTTATGCCTTAGAGCATTCTTAAAATCTTTCCAAGAGGGGGGTAATTTGTCAATTAAAACATCAACTTGAAATTGTTCATCAAGGGACATACCTTCAGTAATTATTTCGTGAGCGATTTTCTGAAGTTCATGAGACTGAACTTCCACTGATTTGTCGTCGGTCATTTGGTATTTCAGATACCGACTAACAACATATTTTTTACTTCCAGCCTTCTCAGTGTTGTATTTCTTCGAAAGAGCATCCCAAACTTCCTTTGCAGTTTTGTTAGAGCAGTAATAATTATACAGATCATCAGACATACCATTAAGAATAAAATTCTTACAACGGAAATCATTTTCCTCCCAAGACTTAACTTCTTAAATTTGAGCATCTGTAGGAACTTGAGGTAATTGAGGTTTTTCGGTTGTACAGACATATACTACTTTTTCGATAGTAAGAAAAAATAACATTTTCTGTTTCCATCTTTTAAAATGAAACCCTTCGAAACGAAAGGGTTTGTTGAGATCAACAGTTACTTGTTTAAAATCGTGATCAGTAGACATCTTAGCAGATATTGGTCGTCTTAAAATTGTTGAAGCAGAAAATAAATAAAGAACGAGTTTACCAAAATTTCTTGGGATGAGTCGTGGACCAGGTCGCTCTCTTTAAGACGTTTCGCGGCTCTGCCCAAGAACGTGCAAGCAGTGTAACAACCCCGTCGTCCCCAGGATAAAACAGCCCAGAATCACCTCTGTCTAGAACCTTCTTTGCACAACAGAAGGTCTGAATACTAAACACCCACTCACTGTTTGAACAAACAAACAGACTGCTCAGAAATCGAAGTTTAAAATAAATAAAACTATTTCTGATGAAGAAGCTGTTTCAGATCAAGACGAAAACTGTTCTGTGTGTTTGTAAAACTGAGGAAGAAAGCACTATTTATAGGAGAAAAAAAAAACCGTTTGAATTTTTATTTTATTTTATTTTTTTGAAACCGAAATTAAAAAAAAAAAACGTTTTAAATAATTTAATTATTAAAACGTTAAACTTTAAACGTTTTTTTATTTAAAACGTTAATAAATTAAAACGTTTTTTTTTTAACGGTTCAAAACATTAATTTTTTTATTATTCAAACATTTTGATTTTTTTTTTTAATTAAATTGTTTTTTTAAAAAAATATTTTTAAATAATTTTTTTCTAAAAAATAAATAAGTGCCACCTCATCACACGCACGACATGGCTCTGCGGGGCCGGATGGACGGCAGTGGCGGCGCATGCGTGTGGTAAACCGGTAGGGATGTAACTCCTCTCCCCTCCACAAAATGTGGATACCTCTTGGGGCACACCCCAAATGTCTTACATACCTCTAGATATCCTCATTAATTCCACCTCTCCCAACCAATGTGGGATAAAAGAGTTAGAGGAAATTACACATTTTTTTTAAGTGAAATGACAAAAATATCCTCAGTTTTTTTTTTAAATTTTTAACCATTGCACTTAAGATTAAAGTACATGGGCACAAGAGTTCAAAGTGTGATTCAGTCAAACTACAGGGGTGCAAAGTATAATTAACCCTTAAAACAATTGAGGTTATTTATTGAAGAAAAACACAATTTACTATTTTCAAAACTTATTTCATAGAGTGAAAATTGACCAAATATTTTTGTATTATTTTGAAATAATTACTATTCTTTACCTGAACCAAAAGAGTTAATTAGCTATTTAAATTTAATCTCTGATTTGGATGTGTATGGACTTCTCACCTATTTCTTTTAAACCTTCAGTTCTTATCTACTTATGATAAGTTTGTTTGGTAATCGATTAAATTTTAAATGTAAAAAATTTTAAACATTGAAATTATAAATATTAAAAATTTTAAACGTTAAAATTATAAATGTTGAATTTATTAAATGCTGAATAAATTGAAGCTCACTCTTATCATAAATCTCTAATGAAAAATCCCTAAGCGTCTTGGTTGTTGTGGTTGTATTTGTTGTAGTTGGTGTGGAGCTTGAGCTTGGAGCCATGGCTGTCATATTCCCTGATTTCTCTCCACTTCCACTGTTTGATATCGATCTACCGAAGCATGAACTTCGGCACCCTAGTATTCACCAGAGCAGGTTGCATTGCAGACATGAAACCCGAGATAGGCCTTCCCGGAACATTGAAGATCAATGTTGCAGTGGCCTGAATTGCCCAGTACTGAGGCTGGTAGGATGCCCCAGCAGCCTGTGGGATCATGAAAATTGCGCATCCGGGATGGCATTAGAGGGGAGGATGCCTGTCCCAGGACCGACCGTCCATATTGGAACGAGTCCATGTGGGGGGCGATGGGCGCGATGGGGGCGATATGAGACGTAACGGAATCGTTGATGTCATAGAAGCACCGCCCTCTTCCGTTTCTTCCCAGCAGTTTTAATGTCGCCGACGTTCGCTGGTGTAGTTGGGATATTCAGAGTCCCTTTGACAGAGACAGCAATGGCTGGGATGGTATCAGTGCCTGTGGCTGCTGCTTCAATGATGGCGAGCTCGACTCGCTCCAGCAACCTCCGGATGGTTTCCCCGTTGACTTATGGTTATAGCCGAGTTTTCGAATTCTCCGGCACAAAAATAGTTATGTAAATTAAATAATTTTCAGTATTTAAATTTTGTACTTATAAAACAAAATAAATAAATAAATTAAGCACTTAAAATTTTAATTTTATCAAACAAGTTTTTAATATTTTTAATACTTAAAATTCAATACTTAAATTTTTAGTACTTAAAAATTAAGTGATTATCAAACATGCCCTAAGTCTTAAATTATTAAGTAAGTGGATAATCAACCCTCAAAAAGTAGAAATAAAATTTTGCTTAAGAAGAATTTCAGGAATTGAAATCAATTTTGTTCATAGGTTTTTGTGTTTTTAAATTAAACAGGTTTGAGGGTGTTGATGAATCAATGAAAGCTACGCCTTCTTCATCGAAGAAACTGATGGATCTCCGATTCGTCTAATCTCAAATCCATTTTTCTATGGGGTGAAATGCATTTTGTTGAACTTAGTGGGGGTGTTGATGCAAATACGTCGTGAACAAACAACGGTCAATGTAAATTTTTGTTGAACCCAAGAGATGTTAGTCCGATTGACAAGACCAGACAACACCTTACCGTAATTTAAAAAAAAAATTCGGGAGTTAAATCTTGAATTTGACTAGATAACACCTTATCGTAAAAAGTAAATTTTTGTCTAAAGAAATATCAGCAGTCATGTCATCTTATATGTGATGGTGATTTAACTTTCCATCCTGACAATTATTATATAGCGGTCCATTTTATACTACCCAAAAAGAAAGAAAAAAATGTATGTGGTTGTTATTAAAGAGTAGGTTTTGTCTTTGAAAGGACATCATTTTATTCAATATCATCAATTTTTTTTTTATTTTTTATTTTATTTTATTCACAAATGGTTTCTAGACCGATTTTTAAACACTGAGGGTAGGAGAAAAAATCAAGATTATAATTTTTTCTCTTTATTTTATATAACAAATACCCATTTTATTTATGAATAAAAAAAATAAATTAAAACTATCATTTTTCTTTTTATTTTATATAACAAATACCCATTTTATTTATAATAAGAGTAAAATAGTAAATTAAACAAAAAATATATTACCTTTTTTTTTTTAATATACACAAAATATTATTTCTCCTTTTTCTATATCCCTCCAACCAAACATACTAAGAAAAATAATTTTCTCTCGATAAAAAAAATTTCTTTTTCATTTCTTTTTTCCTTTTTCGTTTCTAGGCTTTCAACCAAACATACCCTAAATCTTTCACTAAAAAAATACACTAAATAAATATTTAAAATTTAAATTTCTATAATAAATAAGTTATACAATTTAATGTCAATGTTGTATTTGTTATATATCTCTTTCCCTATCCCACTCGTCCGCCACCGCCATTCATTTCATATTTCATAAATATATTAAGAAGTAGTTAAGATAAATAATTAAAATTTTAAGAACTAGTTCGACATTATATATTAGGGTTAATTATACTTTATTCCCTATAATTAGGCCGTTTTGCATTGTCCCCCTGTAATATTTTCTTTACCATTTACCTCCCATGTACTTGTAGACTAAGTGCAAATGTTAAATCTTCCGTTAAGTTTAACGGTCAATGGCAAAAGTCAACATGATTCTGTCAATTAATGCGGATTGTCATTTATACCCTTAAATTTTTTTAATAGGAACTATTTTGATACTTTTCAATAACATAAGGGTTAATAGTGTAATTATTTTTTATGTTTTTTATATTTTCTTGACCGACCTCCCACCCCCATCTCCAGCGATCCACCCCCAACCTTGCTCCATCTCCTTCGAACCCACCCAACTAGAACCCTCCCACCCCCACTCCCACGCCCACCCTCTGCTCCATCTTCCGCGAACCCACCCCAACCCCATCTTCAGTGACGTCGCCAATGTAGTGGATGGCTCTATGAATCGACGTGGTAAAAATCGCTGTCAATCACCCAATTATGAGCCTAGAAATCTTGGAATTTCAGTAAAAAAATCATGTTATGCGCTTAGAAATCTTAGAACAGAAACAAGAAAATAAAGAGAGGAAAATGACAAAATTGCCCTTATTTTTAAAGTGAAATGTCAAAAATACCTTTAGTTCTGTTAATTTTTAACCGTTGCACTTTAGTCTATGAGCATGGGAGATAAGTGGTGAAAAAAATACCACAGAGAGATAAATGCAAAACTACTTAATTACAGGGGAACAAAGTATAATTAATCCTATATATTATAGTATACTTGGGCTCCATTTACAATGAACACTCCTGAAAAATTTCATTTTTAATATTGAATAATTGACCATAGATATAAGTAAAAACTGATCATAAAAGTATGGATTATAACAAAAGATAAAATATGATTAACGAATTTATATTCAATTTAAAATTAAAATAAGATAAATTATATATGAGATGGTCTAATTGGTACTATTGATTAATTATCTCTTATTTTAAACCCTTTTAAAAATATATTTCAAGCCTTTTTTTTTTTTTAAAATAATATTTTTTATAACATTTTGCATTAAACAATTTATGTTATTCACATTTACCATTTTGATATATATATTTGAATGAATTTTCTTTATTAACTTCAATTACTTCAAAAGATCTTTAATTTCATATATTTATATTTGTATTTTAGTTTTATGACATTATTTTTGTTCATCAAATGATCTTTGCGTAGCTGTTTAATGATAGCGTAATCCATTAATTTTGTCTTGAAATGACACCCCTTTTTAAGAAGTATTAATTTCATTTTTTAATCGAAGTTTGCCCATCAATTTGGGTTATTAAGGTTGCAATTGATTAGTGTTTCTGATTTTACTTTCAATAAACTAATGGAATAGGATGGAAAATTTATTTTTATTTTTATTTTGGAGGATTCCGAAAATAAAAATATGTTTAATAACGACCATTCTCTTAAAATTGTTTCTTAATTTATGAGAATAAAAACAAGAAATATATTTGGTTGGAACATTTGTTCTTTTTTATTTGTTTAAGTGTATGATGGCCGACAGGTGTGATGGCTTGCCGGGATGGTAGTGAGAATAGTTTTGTGGAAGTGAACGTGAATTATTTTTTATTTTTTTTTAACTTCTCAGATACTTTAGGAATTCTATAAATAGACTTAAATTACTCCAAAATTCTTGAAAACAGAAACGTGTTTCTATACATTAATTCCAAAATTTTGGAAGCAAGAATAAGAATCATGGAGCAAAAACAGTAATTAAACTAGGAGGCCACCCCGTCTCTGTTACCTCACTCTCCACGCCCTTCAACACCACGGACAAGAAGTTGCCGGAATCGCCTCCGTCAACGACAACGTTCTCCAATCTGTTACCGTAGTCGGTTTGGTCTCTGAGGTCTTTAGTGAATCCAAACTTGATCAACTCCCTGAAGACATGGCCATTGGCCATGTCCGCTACTTAGCCGCTGGGTCTTCCATACTTAAAAACGTCCAGCCCTTCATCGCCGGTTACCGATTCGGCTCTGTCGTAGTTGCCCAAACCGGTAATTTGGTATGTTAGGAGGTTCCAACTTAAAACCGTATGGTTCTAAGGGAAGTAACTCCTTTGATTTATATAGTAACTTGAGAACTCTTAGATGAGCGATGTGGACATGAATCTAACACCTGCCCTTGAGTGTAACCCCTGATTTGCACAAATGATTTGATTACGAGGGAATAATGAGAAATGTGCAACTCCTGACTTGCACGGATGATTTGACTACGGGAGAATAAGAGACTCATAACCTTGACTCTGATATCATGCTAGGAGGTTCCAACTTAAAACCATATGGTTCTAAGCGGAGTAACTACTTTGATTTATATAGTGGTTTGAGAATTCTTAAATGAGCGATGTGAGACAATAATCTAACATGGTAAATGGCGTTGGATCCTCCCCAACCTCGGAATAGATATTGGCCCTCAAAATATTAAAAATTAAATTACACTATTAACCCTTAAGTTTTTGAAAAGTATCAAAATAGTCCCTATTAAAAATTTTAAGGTTATAAATGACATTTCACATTAATTGACAGAATAATGCTGACTTTAGCCTTTGAGCGTTAAGCTTAACGGAAAACTTAACTTTTGTACTTTATTTCACAATCACAGAGACGTAAGTGGTGACGAAAATACCACAAGTAGACAAGTGCAAAATGAGCTAACCACGTAATAGAGCAAAGTATAATTAACCCGTTGTTTAATTGGCTGTTTGAAAAAATTGGGTCCTCATCGTCATCCCATGCGTCCATGATGTTGACTTCCATCCCATGATTATTATGTAATGATAAATAAACAGATTTAGCTGCCTGCCTGTTAAAAAAAAAAAAAGAATATTAAAAAAATAACTTATATTGACTATTATAATCTCAAACATATGAACCACTATATAAATCGGACACTGTACTTTCATTCTAAACCAAGATTAGGGGTTTATCTATTCCTACAACATTTGTGAAGCTAATTAAGGATTTTCTTCTTCATCAATTCGACATCCTTAATCTTTTTTCTTTTTCCTTTCTGTTGAAGCATGGAAGGAGGAGATCATATTGGGAGCACTGTCTGTGTTACAGGGGCCTCAGGATTTGTCGGCTCATGGCTTGTAATGAGACTTCTTCAACGAGGCTACTACGTTAGGGCCACAGTGCGTGATCCTGGTACAATTTATATAATAAAAAGAAAGTTGAAGGCTTGAAAGTGTAATTTATGCAAAAGAAAATGGGAGGGTTATATGTGATATGATTGGTCGACAAGTTATTGCAATTTGCAGGTGATGAAAAGAAGGTGAAGCATCTACTGGAATTGCCCTGTGCCGACACACACCTGAGCTTGTGGAAGGCTGATCTTGTGGACGAGGGTAGTTTCGATGAAGCCATTCGAGGGTGCACCGGAGTCTTCCATGTTGCCGCTAACATGGATTTTTATTCAGTCAAAGATCCTGAGGTTTTATTGATTTTCAGACAATTATCTTGTGTCAACTAATCTCATCTAATTATGTTTCGTGTTTTTTGTTGATGATGAGCAGAATGATATGATAAAGCCGACGGTCAACGGGGTTCTCAACGTCATGAAGGCATGCTGCAAGGCGAAGACGGTGAAGAGATTCGTGCATACCTCTTCCGCCGTAACTGTGACCTTTCAAGAACATCCGCCGGCGGAGTACGATGAGAGTTGTTGGACTGATGTGGAGTGGTGCAAGTCTCAAAAGATGGCCGGATGGGTAGTCTCTCTGTCTCTCTCTAATTCATTTTCAAACTTGTTAGGGTTTGTTACACTTTGCACCCTTGAAGTTTGACTACTATCTCACTTTGGACGTTGTGGTTAGGGATGCCTCAAAAACCGAACCGATGGGTAACCGTGAGAAACCGAACCGAATGATTCGGTTTTAAAACGGACTAAATGGTTTGGTTTCGATTTTGATTTTGAAATTAGTAAGCGAAACGGTTTTAGTTTTGGGATAGAAATCGCGAAACTGAACCACGAAACCAAACAACAAAATCGAACCGCTAAATCAATAATTTAGATATATTTTTATTACACATATACCCTTTATATATATATATATTTACAGTTTAACCCTATATATATGTATTTTTTATTTATTTATTTCATTTTAAAAAAAAACGATGGTTTTTGTTGCAATTTTTGTTTGATATATTTTTAATGGTTTTGATTTTGATTTTATATGAAACCGGCTCGAAACCGAATCAGTGACATCTCTAGTTTTGGTTTTAATTTGAACACATAATGCCTTGATTATTCCTAATCATCCCCCTTTAGTCGAAATAATTATATTTATAATACTTTTGGATGGTAAACAGTTGACTAGTTTTAATTATACATCACACTTAGACTAGTTTTAAGGGGCCTTAGGGGATAGGGATAGGGATAGGGAGGAGGGTGAAAGTGCCCATTAAGCCCCTAAAATAGTTAGGTGCATGGATAAATCCATAAAATTTGTAAATTATGGAATTTCAAGATTCTGAATTTTAAAATCCTATCATTTACAAATTTCTTGTTTTGATTAACTAGTTTTAAGGGGCCTTAGGGGATAGGGATAGGGAGGAGGGTGAAAGTGCCCATTAAGCCCCTAAAATAGTTAGGTGCATGGATAAATCCATAAAATTTGTAAATTATAGAATTTCAAGATTCTGAATTTTAAAATCCTATCATTTACAAATTTCTTGTTTTGATTAACTTTTTTAGATGAAGAATTTGATTATGTAATTTCATAATTCTCTTATTTGGTTAGATAAATATTTGTATGCAGAATTAAATCTATTAAATTTTAATAATAAAAAATGTGAAAATATATCTCCTAATATAATTTTTATTTAGTAATTTATTAATATAATTTTTATACCTATTTTAATGATATAACTTAATCAAACATAATTATTTTAATAATTTGATTTTTATACCTATTTTACAAATATGATTTAATTATATAAAATAGCGAGAAGAGGGAATTTTGAAATTCATACGATAAAAGACAACATAGTGCACGAAAACTCTCGCCATTGTATGGTTTGGGGAGGGACAGATGTACGTAGCCTTACCCTTTTACATACAGAGAGGTTGTTTCTAAGATTTGAACTCGGGACCTCTACGTTACAATGAAACAACCCTACCATTCATACAATAAAAAAAAAATGGATGACAAATTGAAAAAATAACAAATTCTTTCTCGGAAGAATTTAGAAATAACGTGTTTTTTAAGGAATTTGCAAATATTTCTTATTCTCATATTTTACAAATGAATGGATTTCATAAATTCCTCTTCATAGTATCCAAATATTTTTTTTTAAACAGAATTTGTAAAAAAATTCTCTCTACCAAACACAACCTTAATCTTTTTACAATACAGGTGTACTTCGTTTCAAAAACATTGGCTGAAAAAGTCGCATGGAAATTTGCTGAAGAGAATGGAATTGATCTAGTTACAATTCAGCCACCCATCATTTTTGGCCGATTTATAGCTCCTACCAGGCCTCCTAGTGCTGACTTCTGCTTAGCCCTACTCACCAGTTCTCTCTCTTCTCTCTCTCTATTTGACCCTAAAGTTTATTAGCAAGTAACTTATGCATTACGTTTTTTCTACATGTCTAAATAGAAAGCGAAGCTTGGTATCCATTTTTATTTCGAGTACATGCAGTGCATTTGGACGATTTATGTAGTGCTGAAATATTCCTTTTTGAGCACCCTCAACCAAAGGGAAGATACGTTTGCTGCTCTCACATTTTCACTATTTACGAAGTTGTTAAATCACTTGCCCTAAAGTACCCAGACTATGACATTCCAACCAAGTAAGTAAAACATCATTAACAAGAGACTAATATAGGTGTCTTTATTTGGACATATGATTATTACATGGATTTATGTTTTAATGAACAGGTTTGAAGGGGTGGATGAATCAGTGAAAGTAATACCTTGTTCCTCTAAAAAATTGATGGATCTTGGATTCGAATTCAAGTATAAACCCGATAACTGTGACTCCGGTGATTTGTTCTCTGAAGCTATAGAAACATGCAAGGCCAAAGGGTTGATGCCTCTTTAAACCTTTAAACAATACAATAACTTATGCAATACCGAAGTACTAATTCGTGTTAATGTTGTTCTAGTTGTTGTTTGGATAATTGAATAAACACAAGTAATGATTGTGAAACGATTTTTTAGATATTTATTTTGGTGATTGTAGACTACAATTGTAAGCTAAACGTTCCACTCACAAAAGTTCAGAGTTTTCTTCTATAAGTCTATTTTTAGAGTGAAACAACTTTTTAAAATACCCAATAAATAAAACATTGTTTAAACGTACTATTTTGAAACGCCTTCAAAAAATTTAATGACCAAATTGCCCCTAACAAACAAAACGCTTGAGTTGTATAATCGATGTATTTTGAGTTGGTGAACATTTAAAAAAAATAAAAATTCTAAGTGTTATATGTATATTTTGTGTAAGTTACGTTGCTATTGGTTGATTCTTTTAAGGAGAAACCTAGTGGCGGCTCCGGGAAATCGGGTCGTTACACTCTCTCTATGTCTCTCTCTCTCCACCTTGTCGCTTGTGGTGACTTAATGTCACACCCTACCCAGGACACCCATCACCTAGAGGCTCAGTGGGACGTCAACATGACTTTACCCGAACGTCAAACCATCTAAAAAAAAACAAAGGCTATACATAAATATACAACCACAAAATGTCACCGATACATCCTCTTTAATTGGGGACACATCCATCCCTGAATTATAATAACATCACATAAAAATATAACAACCAAGAATCTCACACCAATTTGCCCCTGACAGCTCATCTTAGAAACTCCCGTACGATTCCATCATACGAGTCTATCTAGTGCCAGTAGGGGAACCGACTCCTAAATTTGCTTCACCTGCGAGTGTACTGCCTTCTTAGTAAAAACCATTTTTAACATAATAATAATACATTCTAAATAATACAATATTTAAATGGATCAAGCTTAACGCGTATAAACAACACATTTTGAACAGTATTATAAAAATTATATACCACGAGAAAACTCTTTCTTCCTACCATTCAGAAATCATCATCCATAAATATATATCAAATATATGAAAACCGTTCAAAACATCAGTATAAGATAATATGATAAATCACCAAAGACGATATAATAAAACACTACATCACCACATATAACAAAACATCAAATACGACAAAACATCACATACGACAAAACACCACATATAACACCACATCTCACCACACCACACCATATCACATTACACTACACCACATCACACCACCCCCACACCTCGGCTAGCCATGTGATCGTTTTAACCTTATGATCGGGAGTTGCAACGGTACCGTATCCCGTAGGATATGCCTTCCTAACAGGATATAACAACGTTCTGCTGGACTGTGCCAGATGGGTGAAACAACACTTTGCTGGACTAAGTCAAACGGGTGAAACAATGCTCCGCTGGATTAAGCCAGACGGGTGAAACACCGCTCCGTTGGACTGTGCGAGACGGGTGAAAATCCACCACCAATCTTCACCTCACCACCATAACAACAACTCATCTCCATCTCAACAACAACAACTCATCTCCATCTTAACAACAACAACTCAATAGAAAACATCAACGCTCTGCCGAAGCAGATAAAATCAATAGTATCGACACAACAATAACAACAGCATCAAACTGCAAATCAATAATATCAACATCTATCTCCAAAATCGATTTAATCCAAATATCATTTTTCCATCATCTTTTAAAACCAATTAGATTTAACAAATCATTTCTTTCCATTATCTTTAAAAACCAGCGAAAAACCACATTTCCAAATAACCCAAAACCGCTTGATCCATATAAGTTATAAATGCGTTCAGTTTTTAAGTAAATACATTTTTCATCATATATTTGAAAATATATTTGGCAAGAAGACAATACACTCACCTCAATATCCGTTTCTGCAAAACTGTCACTGACTACATTCTATCTGGACGCCGGTGCCTGCGCATTTAATAGCGACAGAGCCTAAATTAATATCTTATTTAAAATACTCTTATCATACAATGCAGACCCTAATTTCCGTAATTTTCCTATTCCCTGCATTCTATATTACTATTCAACAAATATTACTCCGTTACAGTTTACGATATCGAATTTATTCATGTGAACAGTCTCAATGTTTATTATCGTTATTTCAATATTTTTGACACTAGAATTTAATTTAATAAATTACACTAAACTTAACGAAAAACGTTATTAAAATTAACCGTTATAAAATTATTATGATTACAAGAATTGCAACGCTAAATAAAATTTAATTTAATGGGAATTAATAATCAGTTGAAATTTCACCTGTTTCCTGATCGTTTGGTGGCCACGAGATGGATTTTGGATTTCCTGGGGTGGTTTATGTAAATCCCCCCCCCCCCCCCCCCTTTTTTTTTTTTTTTTTTTTTCTTCATATCTCTGTTTCGGCTGCCCTTTTATGTTTCGGTTTAGTTGCCACCGGCCACCCCCTCTTTCTCTCTACTATTTTCGTCCACTGGAGGCCTCTCACGCCTCGTTGCTCTCATCGCCGATTCTACACTACCCACGATCACTGATCACCAACCACCACCGGGCCACCTCCACAACCGAAACACCTACCCACTTGTCCACCGGGCTCCCACCGCAACACATATCAACCCATGCACATGTACGCACACACCCACATCACCGGATGCGTAGAAACACACACACTCCCACGATCAGCTCACCACTGTCACCACCATCATCGCCGACAATCAACGACCCATACACCCATGACGACGAAACGGAGCAGAGCACACCCACACACATTCATGACATAACACACTTCAATTGGCGACGACACACCTACACCCACGCTGGAGAAACCACGACGAACTGAACCACCACCTCCGACGATCACCTAGCAGCTCCGACGACCATCAAATCGAGACCCATTTCTCCTCCGGTTTTCTCTCTCTAAAACTTGATAATGACAACCACAACAATGATGGCGGCGACGGAGAAAAAAACCGATGCACACACACAATCACTGAATGACGGAGACGAACGACGACAATTACCAACAACAAACCACCACCAACCGAAACCCATTTCCCTTTCTCTCTCCTGATCTGTTTCGGTTTGTTTCTAATTTTTCCTTCCTTTGAGATCACGATTTCTATGAATCATTTATGGGCATGAAATTTAGTGCTTCTCTTCGATTACCTTCGGTTGCCACGTCGCTCCTCTCCCATTCTCTCCTGTCTCCGGCTGAGCTCATGGCACACGCACGCACAACACGCACATATGTATATGTATATATATAAAAATATCTTTTGTTTTAATTACACTTTTCTCCCCTAATTTCTTTAAGTCTCCTAATTTAATCCAAAATCAACATTTTAGATTTCATTAATTGTAATTTCACCCCTAATTAAATATTTGGTATTTATTTTAGTCCAAAAGTTTACAATTCACATTTTGAAAATCGCTAATTGATCCCAAAGATTTTTAAATCAAATAATTAATATCGTCAACCACCCTGCTATTTTTTATTATGCTCGAATGCTACTCAATTTGTACGTACAAGAAAGATCGGGGTCTTACAACTTTTCCCCCCTAAAAGAAATTTCGTCCCGAAATTTTCATTAAGCTACTAATACGACAAAGTCGTATCACCAGGTTATGTTCATCTCACGCGATTCTAGAACAACTATTTCCTATATAGGGTTCCATAATCACAAGTCATCCAAAATTTATAACCCACAGTTTTCGTTAAATCATATCCACCCATTGCAACATTTTTATTTGCAGTGGTCAATTTATATTCAACACCCAATAAACATGGTGCACTTGGTCAGTTACACTTAACCGGACAAAGAATTTCATGTTTCTAACTGCTCCCACTGCGTTACTCTAAAAAAAAAAAAACCCGATCAATAACAATATATATACTTAAAATATCGCGGTAATCTCAATTGATGGGCCTATATTATTTTCGACAATAATTTTTCATAACCAATACTTATCCATTCAACATTTAAACCCACAATATTCACCGCCAATCTCATAAGCACGGATAGCCTAAAAATCATCAATCTCAATATCGACATCCGATCTCCAATACTCTTATAAAAATTATATAAATATTACTATAATCCAACGTTAACTAAATAAAAAATTTCACAATACACCAAAACCACGTAGATACATATCAAATACAACAAACGGGTCATCTATAAGAATTCATTTCATGCCTCCACATTTAATCAAGTTCCTGGAAAGACCACGTACTTCAATTACGTTTAAACTCTACCTAAGGATAACTCAAATGGTCCTCTCCGAATGAAATTTTAATGAATCCTTCATGCTGACTCCGCATAATATTAGTAGTAAATCAAAACTTCTAGTTGAGTTCTTTTCATCAATTCCATGTCTCAAATAAAAATATAGCCACACCGGTTATCTTCAAAACTCGATAATTTTCTGTTCTCCTATCACGGTTTAGTCTATTTGACTGAAGTCATGCATAATTTTTCATAGAACGCTTTATACGATGCCACTTCGATAGCCAAAAAAAAAATATTTATTATTTTAAACAAATTTCATCAGCGCCACCTAGTCAGCTTCACTATCAGAAAATTCCAAAACGCAACTCTTCAACATATCTTCCAACATCTGATTCGCACTTCTCGACTGGCCATTAATCTACAAATAAAACCAGATACCAACTTCAACTTGGCACCCGGAACAGTGAGAAAACCCAACTAGAACGTCAAAATAAATATCATATCCATGTACTATAGTTTCTCCTATACAACTTTTTCGATAAAGAATTATTACCTGGAATTTACTACCTAACTTCCAATGTTTACACATGTCAATTTTTTGACGACGGTAATTATGATAGTATCACCAATAATCCAATACTGTATTTCGAGTTCCTCTGCGGATCGTTCATACAACAACGACTTAATTTGTTTTGATAAAAATTATCTTTCAATTACAATACGGTGGCAACACTTACAACCAACAATTCAGTTTTTAAAAAAAAATGGTCAAACAATTCATCCAAGAACAACTATCAATTAACGAACAAAAAAGTCAACAACCAATTTCCTCCTTTTTGATTTCAAACTAGTATCTTATCCTAACTTTATTCGATAATTTCATTGGACCGGTGCCTCATGCAATCGAACAATCCCGTCAATATACACTTGGCATATGAATCAAGACTTCCATTTCCATTCTGGGATAGATAAAGACTGTAATAACCCACTTGGATATTAATGCTCGACCTTAATTTTTGCTAATATACAAGATACCTAACAACCAATTCTACGATTTCTCGCTCTCCTCCAAACTACCAATAATGCTCACGCAATTTCGATACAGTTTGATATCATCGGGGTACATTATGTATATTGAATTATGTGCTTCTTTTAAGGTCTCTTCCGTCAAATGGGCATCATTAGGAATACACAGATTATTTCCAATCGTCAAGACTTCATCATCATTTGATATGATCGTCAGCTCTATGACCATTTCCCACTTTATCTCTAATCTTCCTCAACTGGACATCCGACTTCTACGCTTCTACCTCACAGTCGATCAATGTCGGTTCCAAAATCAAATTCTCAAACAGCGCTGCCATCTGACCAATCACCCACTAATTCCTAAGAGTTTCAACCTGTCACATAATTTAGTATGAACAACTTGAATGTGTGCAATCAAACTTGCTGATTCCTAACTTAAAGCATCGGCTACAATACTGACCCTACTTGAATAATAATGGATGGTACAACTGTAGTTTTTGATCAACTTTCTTCAACACCTCTACCTTAGATTTAGCTCCTTTTTGAATAAGCAATTATTTTAGACTCTAGTGGTCGGTGCATATCCCATAAGTCTCTTAATACATATAGGGTCTCTAAAACTTTAAGGCAAACACAATCACTGCCAACTCTAAAAGTTTCACATTTCGGTCACACTTTTCAGCCTTTCTCATTAAATCACTGCCTTGACTTATATTGGATTTACTTGAATATCATCTCCCAAGATCACATGTTTCAAAATTACCACTTGATCTAACCCAACTCACATTTATTGAATTTGACATGCAATGCTTCTCTAGCAATGTCAGCAACATAGTTTGGAGATGCTCTGCGTACTTTTCTCTACTCTTGACCGGAACGCCGTTTTCGCCACGTCACAATCCCTAACCTTCAATTGGTGATAGCCTAATTAAAAATCTATTTGGGAGAACACCCTGGTCTTTCGCAGTTGATTGAACAAATCGCCAATTTTACATGATGGGTATAATAATTTTACCCGAACCGCCTCCTTACTTCCATTGTCGATTACCCACACTCATCCTCAACGTACCTCTGTTTCCCTTTTCGAATAACACCGGATTTTTATAGAGAGAAACACCAGGTCTACTATAATCGTGGGTTAACAGATCTTCCAATTTTTTCAACTTAGTATGCGCCCTATGATAGAGTGGAATTTGTATAATAATAGTTCCTAGAAGTAACTCGGAAATGTTTACTGACAACCTTGACAATTCTTCTGGGAAATATATCGGAACAAACCCTAACTACTGACATATTTGCCATCCGAACGTTATTTTAACTGGTGCTCATAACCTATGCGAGGTATCCCTGATATCCCTTCTTCAACAACTTTCTAACCTCCTGGACCTACTATCAATTGACCGGGGTATTAATTACGCCTCCCCAACAAAACACACTTTGATTTATCTAAGATTTGACTCCACCAGCCACTCTTACGACACAACTATAATTTTACACACTTGCTATTTTCACAGACTCACAAATCACGACTATCTTCTACACATCATTCTCTATTGCATTTGTTGTATTTACTAGCTCCATAATCTTTTGCTCTGCCTGCCCGTCAACCTAAAATATTCTACCAATTTAAATCTTTTCTAATATCGCTACAGTTTTCTCACATCCTTAATTCCAACTAATACAAACTCTCCCTTTTGATTTCATCATAGGAATCCTTTAGTCTTGCCTAGAAAGCAGTTTTATACTTATCTTGAATGTCGTTTCATATTCCAACTTAAGTATGTTCTGTTGTCCTATCAATTATTTTAACAACTAGATATTAGGTGCTATTAATAGGGGATCCCAATGCCAAGTAATATGCATATTATTGTTTATCGGTTACAATCTAACTTTCCCAACTACGAGTACCCCACAATCGCGATCCATCCAAAACCACTACCAACAACACAACATCACTCGACTCCACCGACTAGCAATATCACCATTTCGTCGCACCCACTAAATACCAACAAGACAATCATTCATGCGAAGCCAATGTATTAACTAATGCAATGAAATAACTATAACTCACGTGCCGAACTTACTTATCGACACCCTATCTCATGTCCCCTACTGACTAGACAACTGACACGTCTTTTTATCTCATGGTCCTCTACTGACAAAACAATTAATAAGTCTACAGAACCTATAACCTATGCTCTGATACCAATATTGTCACACTCCATCCAGGACATCCATCACCTAGAGGCTCAGTGGGACGTCGACATGACTTCACCCGAACGTCAAACCATCTAAAAAAAACAAAGGCCATACATAAATATACAACCACAAAATGTCACCAGATACATCCTCTCTAATTGGGGACACATCCATCCCTGAATTAAATAACATCACATAAAATAAATGAAAATGTAGTTTCTAGAACCTCAATTACTCAATAACTACAACGCTGTCGGGTAGTTTTGTCTTGACAGGACACCCTTTAATTATCTCTGTTATTGGTAGATAAACTTAATCAATTAAAAGAATTATTAATTTCATTTTTTTAATCAAAGTAACATCCATTCGCCAATCCATTTGGCTTATTATTTGACCAACCCACGGAAGGAAAAGTACAAGTCTTTGGATTGAATTGGCTGCTTAGAAAAATTGGGTCCTCATCGTCATCCTATACGTCCCATGATGTTGGATTGAATTGGCTGCTTAGAAAAATTGGGTCCTCATCGTCATCCTATACGTCCCATGATGTTGACTTCCATCCCACAATTAATATATTTTGGATTTTCAAACAGATTTAGCCGGCTATAAAGAAAAGATTATCTTCTATATCAATTCGACATCCTTAATCTTTTTCTTTCTCTTGCGTTGTTGAAACTAACGGCATGGATGGAGGAGATCATGTTGGAAGCACTGTCTGTGTTACAGGGGCCTCAGGATTCGTCGGCTCATGGCTTGTAATGAGGCTTCTTCAACGAGGCTACTACGTTAGGGCCACAGTGCGTGATCCTGGTACAATTTATATAAGAAGAAAAAGTTAAAGGCTTAAAGTGTCATTTATGCAAAACAAAAAAGGGGCTGATATGTGATATATTGTCGGTTGATAAATTATTGAAATTTGCAGGAGATGAAAAGAAGGTGAAGCATTTGCTAGAATTGCCCCATGCCGACACACACCTGAGCTTGTGGAAGGCAGATCTTGTGGATGAAGGCAGTTTCGATGAACCAGTTCGAGGGTGTACGGGAGTCTTCCATGTTGCCACTCCCATGGAATTTTTTACCGTCAAAGATCCTGAGGTTTCATTGATTTTCAGACAATTATCTTGTGTCAATTAATTCCATCTAATTATGTTTCGTGTTTCTTTGTTGATGATGAGCAGAATGATATGATAAAGCCGACGGTGAATGGGGTTTTGAACGTCATGAAGGCATGCTGCAAAGCGAAGACGGTGAAGAGATTCGTGCATACCTCCACCACCGGAACTGTGGCCGTCCAAGAACATCGGCCGGCGGAGTACGATGAGAGTTGTTGGACCGATGTGGAGTGGTGCAAGTCTCAAAAGATGACCGGATGGGTAGTCTCTCTGTCTCTCTCTAATTCATTTTCAACCTTGTAAGGGTTTTTTACACTTTGTACCCTTGAAGTTTGACTACTGTCTTACTTTGGTGATTCTGGTTATAATTTGAACACATAATGCCCTGAATTTTCTTAATCATCCCACTTTAGTCCAAGTCATTATATGCATTATACTTTTGGATGGTAAATAGTTACGTACATCACACCTGACTATTTTTAAGGGGCCTTAGAGCCTTGGATGGTAAATAGTTACGTACCCTACTTATAATTTGTTATTTTGGCTGTTCAATTTAATGTTTTTACAATACAGGAGTATTTTGTTTCAAAAACATTGGCGGAAAAAGCTGCATGGAAATTTGCGGAAGAGAATGGAATCAATCTAGTCACAATTCATCCACCCATCATTCTTGGCTCATTTATAACCCCTACCAGGCCTGCTAGTGCTGACCTCTGCTTAGCCTTACTTACCAGTTCTCTCTCTCTCTCTCCTCTCACTCTCTCTCTAGCCCTAATGTTTATTATCAAGTAACTTACGTATTTTTTTTTTTTTTGTTATATGCTTAAATAGAAAACGAAGCCTGGTATCCATTATTTTTTCAAGCATCAGCAGTGCATTTGGACGATTTATGTAGTGCTAAAATATTCCTTTTTGAGCACCCCCAACCAAAGGGAAGATACATTTGTTCTTCTCACGTTTTCACTATTTACGAAGTTGCCAAATCACTTGCCTTAAAGTATCCAGATTGCAGCATTTCAACTGAGTAAGTAAAACATCATTAGCAAGAGACTAAAATAGGTGTCTTTATTTGGACAAATTATTATTACATGGATTTATGTTTTAATGAACAGGTTTGAAGGGGCGGATGAATCAGTGAAAGCAATACCTTATTCTTCTAAGAAATTGATGGATCTCGGATTCGAATTCAAGTATAAACCTGATAACTGTAGCTTGGGCGACTTGTTCTCTGAAGCTATAGAAACATGCAAGGCAAAAGGGTTGATGCCTCTTTAAACCTTTGAACAATAACTCATACAACCGAAGTACTAGTTCATGTTATTGTTGTTTTAATCGGTGTTTGTGTAATTGAATAAAGAGGTTTTTATTTAAGGGATAATGGGTGGGAGATCCTCCATTTAAACTTTAATTGGTCAAAAGTCCTACATGTAGTAAATTTTTTTGATTTAGTCCCATCTGTTTTAAAAAGGCGAAAGTCTTGCTCACATGATAGTCACGCTCTAGTTACATGTAACTATTTTATGTGTAATATTATTGTATTAGTTATAGGTAACTAATTTTTTTTTTTATTATTTTTTTTTTTTTCCAGTTACATGTTCTAAGAATATTTAACTTTTTTAGTTACATGTTCTGATATGTAACTAAAAAATTTGATATTTTTCAGTTACATGTTTAAATAATATGTAACTTTTTTGTTATATGTCTCTGATATATAACTAAAAAAATTGATATTTTTTCAGTTACGTTACAAAATATTATACATATATATGTAATTGTAATATGTAACTAATACTATATAAGTACATGTAACAAAAAATGACCAAATATGTGTGAAAAGTGACAATTATAAAATTGTAACTAACATTAGTTATATGTAACAGAATTCACTATAAAAACTGAATGTACTCACTAAAAGACTCCCTACAATCCCTGCAATATTCTTACAATTCCTGCAATGCGGGATTAAAATACAAGTTAAATTTAACTTAAATGACTAAATTAAAACTTAATAACACAAAAAAACTTTTCATCAATTAGACTTAAAAAAAAGAGATTTTTCACCGATTTTCCCTTTTATTTTATAGTCCTAATTTAAGAGTTGATCTATAAAAAAAATTCTTTTAAACAATTATGTTGCAGTATATTTAGTCTTTTTCCAGAATAATGTTACTGTTAGGGCATGTTTGATAAAAAAATTAAGTGCTTAAAACTGATTATATTAAGTATTTAATTAATTAAGTTTGTTTGATAAATGTAATTAATATCACTTAATTAATTAAGTTAACTTAAAAATTAAGTCAAAATGTGAGTAAAAAATTAAGTCAAAATCTCTTCACTTATTTCATTTTACTTAATGCACTCTATTATTTTCCATTTAAAAAAAATTATATTTGACCATTTTACTCTTGATCTCCTATGAACGTTTAATTAGAGTTAAGATTAATGAGAATTAGATTAATTTTGGATTATTTTATGATTTTAATTTTATTTTATATTTAAATTATTGTTATAATTTAATTTAAGCAATTAAACTACATAACAAAATACATAATATTTAAATATTTTTTGGTTAATTTTTCTATTTTTAATTTTATTATAATTTTTTTTTTTTTAAAAAAATGGCACCCTGATTTTATTGTTTTGTTCTCATTTTTTATTTTTTTATTTTCACATTATCTTGATTCAAAAGTTGTTATGTAAATTAAACAATTTTCAGCATACAAATTTTGTACTTATCAAACAAATAAAAAAAAATTCAATACTTAAATTTTCAGCATAATTTTATCAAACAATCTTCTTGAATTTTCAGCACTTAAAATTTCAACATTTAATTTTCGGCATTTAAATTTTCAGCACTTAAAAATTAAGTCGTTATCAAACAAACCCTTAGTAATTAGTCTTTGAGCATTGACCAATTTAATGAAAAGACTATTATACCCTTTATATAATATATAACAATTGAAAAAACCCTAATTCAAGCACAAGCCGTTCACTCTCTCTCTCTGTTGTTCAGTGCTCTCTTCTCTCTCTCTCTCTCTCTCTCCATTTCAGCCGTTCTCAATCTTCTCGTTCGAGTGCTTCGTCAATGCCATTTAGATCGCCGCCTTCAACCTAGCCGTCGTCTAGCTGTGCGTGTTCCCTCTCCGTCACCTGCCTCGCCAGGTCATCTTCATCAACGCCATCTACCATGAACCATTGCCGGAGCCATCCATCTTCGTCAGTCGGTGTTCAAATCTGGTTCAGATCGTCCATTTTCGTCGGCCGTTGTTCATCCACCGCAACCGTCAGTCTCCATTCGACAAGCTGGCGTCTAGCCGTGCTCCAGATCTGGTGGGTGGATGGCTGTTGCAGGGTGTGGAATTTGGGGGGTTGTAGTAATTTTTTTATATATATAAAAGGGTAAAAACATAATTTCAAAAGTTATTTTTTAATAAGGATAACAGTAATTTTAAAATAATTTAGAATTTTCTTTTAAAAAATATATAAATTTATCGAAAAGGGTCTACATATAAAGTTATCCTAACAACAATTATAGTTACATTAACCAAAGATAAATTTACATTAAATGAAAAAAAAGGAAAAAATAATCATTTGATCCCACGTAAAGGTACAAACTACTGTTTATTAATAAACAAAATAATCTCATTAAACTATTGTTTGAATGGATTAATTCCGTTTTTAAATATGACAGAAATTTAATGACAAAAATGCCCACTAATTTTGTGGGATTAACAGTTGATTGATTTAGAATAAAAAAATAAAAAAATAAAAAAAATTTCATAATTAATTATATTAAAAACTCTTACAAGTAAGCATGTGATAAATAAATTTTGTTTTATTCTTTATATGATTGAATTACACAATCAAGATCGCCCATTTTAAAATTTTAAAATGACATCGCAATCATATTTTTTGCATGAAAGAAATATAATCCATATTGAATTCATCAACAAATTAAGTTTTTTTATGAAATTTTAAATTAGTTATTTACGGTAGTATTTAATTCAATAATTTGTGTGGAATTTAACATGATCAGTGAACTAAGAAAGTTTGATTATTACGATTCGAAACTTGTGTTGAATTCAACATATAATTTTTTTTTAGGAAAAATTGGTAAAAAAAATCCTTTTTTTTAAGTGTAATTGGTGAAAAGTCCTTTTGTGTTATTAAATTTTGATTTAATCCTTTAAATTAGTTTTCACTTGTGTTTTAGTCCCGCATTACAGAAATTGTAGGGATATTGCAGGGATTGTAGAGAGTCTTTTAGTGAGTACATTCGATTTTTATAGTGAATTCTGTTACATGTAATTAATGTTAATTATAATTTCATAATTGTTACTTTTTACACATATTTGAGTATTTTTAGTTATTTTATATAATATTAGTTACATGTTATATATATATATATATATATATATATATATATATATATATAATATAATATTTTGTGACGTTACTGAAAAAAATATCAAACTTTTTAGTTACATATCAGATACATGTAACTAAAAAGTTACATATTATTAAAACATGTAATTGAAAAATATTAAACTTTTTAATTACATATCAGAGATATATAACTAAAAAGTTACATATATAAATGTATAATATTTTGTAACGTTACTGAAAAAATATCAAATTTTTTAGTTATATACCAGAGACATGTAAGTAAAAAGTTACATATTATTAAAACATATAACTGAAAAATATTAAACTTTTTAGTTACATATCAGAGAAATGTAACTAAAAAGTTACATAGTATTGGAATATGTAACTGAAAAAAAGAAGAAAAAAAAAAAATTAGTTACCGGTAACTAATACAGTGATATTACACAGAAAATAATTACTTGTAACTAACGTGTGATTATCACATGAGTAAGGCTTCCGCGTTTTTAAAAGAGATGGGACTAAATCAATTTTTTTTTACCACATATAGGACTTTTGACCAATTAAAGCTTAAATATAGGACCTTCTATCCATTGTCCTTTGTTTTTTAATAAGCAATGTTTGTATTGAAAAGAATGATACAACTGCTAGGCGAAGCTTACAAGAGCTACTTCACCTCCAAACAAGAACCGAAGTCGAAAGGCGCTTGCAACCTATTAGGGGTGGTCATGGGCCCAGGGCCCGCCTAGTCCGAACTGTCCGATCCTATTTTTTTAGTGCTTGGGCTTTGAGCCTATGGACAAGGCTTGGGCCTAGGTGTTAAGGCCCGATCAATATTTTAGGGCTAGTCCGGCCTGACCCGAAAAATAATTAAAAAAAAATTTATATATATATACAGACACATTGCGCACACACATTTAATCATAAGGTTTTGGGCTTAGATTTTTTCTAGGATTTTGGACTTAGGTTTTTTCAAAGCTTTAGACTTATTTTTTTAAAGATTTTGGGCTTATTTTTCTAAGGTTTAGGTTTTTTTTATAAAGCTGGGCTTGGACATGAAATTAAGACCCGACCATAGGGTTCGGGCCTAGCAATTTTTTGTAATACCCTAGTCTAAGCCCGGCCCCATGACCGCTCCGACAACCTATCAAGATCCTCTCAAAATCTCAACAAGGCCGTCAATGAACCTAGGATAGAGATTCCAAAAGTATCTTAACTAAGAAGGATGCAAGAGCAAAACTAAGCCGAACCAACGACACATGTCACAGAACACCTCCGACATCAAAATAGAACCGGAGTAACAACTAGAAGAAAAAAAGAAGAGGAAACTGTAGCAAAATAAAATACAACTTGCTGAAATTTCTGCAGCGAAGCCAGAAATGCAAAGAATCTATGACAATTTTGCAGGCGTACCGATCAATCTAAAAACCGAATTACACTTGCAGCTGAACGTTCTGCAGAAAAAGGTTGAAGGCCCAAAATTTCAGTACCTTTTGGCATCTTGATGACATCCCAATCTCAAGTTTGCTTTATTCACTTAATCAGAAAAGTTTGTCACCATTTAATAATGTAACATACACTAACGATAAATAAACAGATTTAGCTGCCTACCTTTAAAAAAAAAAAAAGAAAAAAAAGAAAAGAAAATAAATTATCTGCTTAATCAACTCTTCTATTTTTTTTTGGGTTTCCCAAGGTATTCCCGCATCACGGTAGGCAGAGATTAATCCCTCAAGATACTGTCAGGCGCCAGAAGCGGGGGCCTCTCCCAACAGAGCATTTTTCATAGACAACCCCCAATCTACTTAATCAATTCAACATCTTTAATCTTTCACAATATAAATATTAAAAAAATAACATATATTGATTATTATAATCTCAAACATATGAACCACTATATAAATCGGACACTGTACTTTCATTCTAAACCTAGATTAGGGGTTTATCTATTCCTACAATATTTGTGAAGCTAATTAAGGATTTTCTTCTTCATCAATTCGACATCCTTAACCCTTTTTCTTTTTCCTTTCTGTTGAAGCATGGAAGGAGGAGATCATATTGGGAGCACTGTCTGTGTTACAGGGGCCTCAGGATTCGTCGGCTCATGGCTTGTAATGAGACTTCTTCAACGAGGCTACTACGTTAGGGCCACAGTGCGTGATCCTGATACAATTTATATAAATAAAAGAAAGTTGAAGGCTTGAAAGTGTAATTTATGCAAAAGAAAAAAGGTGGGTTATATGTGATATTATTAGTTGATAAGTTATTGCAATTTGCAGGTGATGAAAAGAAGGTGAAGCATCTACTGGAATTGCCCCATGCGGACACACACCTGAGCTTGTGGAAGGTAGATCTTGTGGATGAAGGCAGTTTCGATGAACCAGTTCGAGGGTGTACCGGAGTCTTCCATGTTGCCACTCCCATGGAATTTTTTACCGTCAAAGATCCTGAGGTTTCATTGATTTTCAGACAATTATCTTGTGTCAATTAATTCCATCTAATTATGTTTCATGTTTTTTGTTGATGATGAGCAGAATGATATGATAAAGCCGACGGTGAATGGGGTTTTGAACGTCATGAGGGCATGCTGCAAAGCGAAGACGGTGAAGAGATTCGTGCATACCTCCACCATTGGAACTGTGACCGTCCAAGAACATCGGCCGGCGGAGTACGATGAGAGTTGTTGGACCGACGTGGAGTGGTGCAAGTCTCAAAAGATGAATGGATGGGTAGTGTTTCTATCTATCTATAATTCATTTTCAAACTTATAAGGTTTTTTTTTTACACTTGTCACCCTTGAAGTTTGACTATTATTTCACTTTGGACGTTGTGGTTAGGGATGCCTCAAAAACCGAACCGATAGGTAACCGTGAGAAACTGAACTGAATGATTCGGTTTTAAAACCAACTAAATGGTTTGGTTGCGATTTTGGTTTTGAAATTAGCAAGTGAAACGGTTTTAGTTTTGGGATAGAAATCGCGAAACCGAACCACGAAACCAAACAACAAAATCGAACCGCTAAATCGATAATTTAGATATATTTTTATTACACATATACCTTTTATATATATATATATATATATATATATATATATATATATATATATATATATATATTTATAGTTTAACCCTAATATATGTATTTTTTATTTATTTATTCCATTTAAAAAAAAACAATGGTTTTTGTTGCAATTTTTGTTCGATATATTTTTAATAGTTTTGGTTTTGATTTTATATGAAACCGGCTCAAAACCGAACCAGTGACATCTCTAGTTTTAGTTTTAATTTGAACACACAATACCCTGATTTTTCCTAATCATCCGACTTTAGTCAAAATAATTATATTTATTATACTTTTGGATGGTAAACAGTTGTATACATCACACTTGACTAGTTTTAAGGGGCCTTAGGGGGATAGGGATAGGGATAGGGATAGGGATAGGGATATGGAGGAGGGTGAAAGTGTCCATTAAACCCCTAAAATAGTTAGGTGCATGGATAAATCCATAAAAATTGTAAATGATTAAGGGGCCTTAGGGGGATAGGGATAGGGATATGGATATGGAGGAGGGTGAAAGTGTCCATTAAACCCCTAAAATAGTTAGGTGCATGGATAAATCCACAAAAATTGTAAATGATGGAATTTCAAGATTCTGAATTTTAAAATCCTATCATTTATAAATTTCTTATTTTGACTAATTTTTTTAGATAAAGAATTTGATTGTGTAATTTCATAATCTTTTATTTGGATAGATAAATATTTGTATGCAGAATTAAATCTATTAAATTTTAATAATAAGAATGTGAAAATATATCTCCTAATATAATTTTTATTTAGTAATTTATTAACATAATTGTTATACCTATTTTAATGGTATAACTTTAATTAAACATAACTATTTTAATAATTTGATTTTTATACCTATTTTACAAATATGATTTAATTATATAATATAGCGAGAAGAGGAAATTTTGAAATTCATACAATAAAAAACAACACAGTGCACGAAAGTTCTCGCTATTGCATGGTTTGGGGAGAGACAGATATACGTAGCCTTACCCCTCTACATACAGAGAGATTGTTTCCAAGGTTTGAACCCTGGACCTCTAAGTTACAATGAAACAACCCTACCATTCATACAATAAAAAAAAAAAAAATGGATGACGAATTGAAAAAACAACAAATTCTTTCTCGGAAGAATTTAGAAATAATGTGTTTTTTTTTTAAGGAATTTGCAAATATTTCTTATTCTCATATTTTACAAATGAATGTATTTTATAAATTCCTCTTCATAGTATTCAATTTTTTTTTTTTAAACATAATTTGTAAAAAAATTCTCTTAAATTCTCTTATCCAAACTCAACCTTAATCTTTTTGCAATACAGGTGTACTTCGTTTCAAAAACATTGGCTGAAAAAGTCGCATGGAAATTTGCTGAAGAGAATGGAATTGATCTTGTTACAATTCAGCCACCCATAGTTTTTGGCCGATTTATAGCTCCTACCAGGCCTCCTAGTGCTGACCTCTGCTTAGCCCTACTCACCAGTTCTCTCTCTCTCTCTCTCTCTCTCTCTCTCTCTCTCTCTCTCTCTCTCTCTCTCTCTCTCTCTCTCTCTCTCTCTCTCTCTCTCTCTCTCTCTCTCTCTCTCTCTCTCTCTCTCTCTCTCTCTCTCTCAAGTTTATTAGCAAGTAACTTAAGCATTGCTTTTTTTTTTTTTTTTTCCTACATGTTTAAATAGAAAACGAAGCTTGGTATCCATTTTTATTTTGAGTACATGCAATGCATTTGGACGATTTATGTAGTGTTGAAATATTCCTTTTTGAGCACTCTCAACCAAAGGGAAGATACGTTTGCTGCTCTCACGTTTTCACTATTTACGAAGTTGTCAAATCACTTGCTCTAAAGTACCCAGACTGCGACATTCCAACCAAGTAAGTAAAACATCATTAACAAGAGACTAAAATAGGTGTCTTTATTTGGACATATGATTATTACATGGATTTATATTTTAATAAACAGGTTTGAAGGGGTGGATGAATCAGTGAAAGTAACACCTTGTTCCTCTAAGAAACTGATGGATCTTGGATTCGAATTCAAGTATAAACCCGATAACTGTGACCCCGGTGATTTGTTCTCTGAAGCTATAGAAACATGCAAGGCCAAAGGGTTAATGCCTCTTTAAACCTTTAAACAATACAATAACTTATGCAATACCGAAGTACTAATTCGTGTTAATGTTGTTCTAGTTGTTGTTTGGATAATTGAATAAACACAAGTAGTGATTGTGAAACGATTTTTTAGCTATTTATTTTGGTGATTGTGGACTACAATTGTAAGCTAAACGTTCCACTCGTAAAAGTTCAGAGTTTTCTTCTATAAGTCTACTTTTAGAGTGAAACAATTTTTTAAATTACCCAATAAATAAAACATTGTTCAAACGTACTATTTTGAAACGCCTTGAAAAAATTTAATGACCAAATTGCCCCTAACACAAAAAACGCTTGAGTTGTATAATCGATGTATTTTGAGTTGGTGAACATTTAAAAAAAATAAAAATTCTAAGTGTTAATATATATATGTTGTTTAAGTTACGTTGCTATTGGTTGATTCTTTTAAGGAGAAATCTAGTGGTGGCTCCGAGAAATCGAGTCGTTACACTCTCTCTATGTCTCTCTCTCCGCCTTGTCGCTCGTGGTGACTTCATACTTGGGTCATGTTCCTCTCCAAACGACCAAATAATCTTCCAATAGATTCGTTGTTGTTGAGCACCCTCTTGCCATCTTTTGCCGCCAAAGACACTCTAGACATTTAAATTAGAAATTATATTCATCTCAAATATTTCCTCTCACGTCGGAAATTTTTCATCGGAATCCAAATCCCCGATGTAAGAATTTGTGCAAGTACTGTTGCGGGGAGCTAAGAATCAGGAATCACCTCACTCTTTACTGTAATCCCAAAATTAGGACATCATCAACTTCCATCCGTCGAATGAATCTTCAAAAATAATATCAATGTAACCTTCGATTTAGTATTTCAATTCCATATATATCTGTATTTTAGTTTTATACGAACATTAATTTTGTTCATCAATTGATCTTTGCCTAGCTGTTTAACGACAACTTTGTCGGCTAGTTTTGTCTTGAAAGGACACCCTTTAATTCTCTCTGTTATGATTGCCATTTATTTGATCAATCGTCTTCCTTCTCCTTTGTTAGCCAACAAAACCCCTCTTGAGTTCTTAACCCACAAATCTCATTCTTACACTCACCTTAGAGCATTTGGTTGTCTATCTTATGCTTCTACATTACCTAGCCAACGCTCTAAGTTCTCTCCTCGTGCTCGTCCCTGCGTCTTTCTTGGTTATTTTTTTGGCTACAAAGGGTACAAACTTCTTGACCTCACCACCAATTATACTTTCATTTCTCACAATGTCATTTACCATTAGATGATTTTTCCCTCTTGATTTCTTTCATGACCGTGTGTTACCCCGATTCATTCCTGATCATTCCACATCTACTTCTTCTACTATTCATACCCTCTCTTCCCCTTATCCCATCACTCACATTCCTACTTCTTTTCTTCTCATCCGGCCTCATAGAGTCACTAAGCCTCCCTCTTATCTCAAAGATTATCATTGCTCTTTAGCCATTCAATCCTCTTCTCTTACTCCTACTTTCACCCCTACTCTTTATCATATTTCTTCTGTCCTTAGCTATTATCATCTTTCAGCTCCTTATCCTGCCTTAACCTTAGCCATTTCCTCTCATACCTAGCCCCATATATTTCCCCAGGCCGTTGAGCTTCCGGAATGTCGTAAGGCCATGCATGATGAACTATGAGCTTTAGAGGGCAATAATATTTGGAAAATTTTCCCTTTTTCTCAAGGGAAGCATCCCGTTGGTTGTAAATGGGCGTATAAAATTAAGTTTCATGTTGATGGGTCCATTGAGAGCTACAAAGCACCTCTGGTCACTAAAGGATACACTCAACAGGAGGGTATTGATTTTTTAGATACTTACTCCCCTGTTGCTAAGCTTGTTACAATGAAAGTTCTCTTGTCCTTAGCCGCTATCCATGGTAGGTCATTAACCCAACTTGATGTCAACAATGTTTTTTTACATGGTGAGCTCAATGAAGAAGTTTATATGACTATTTTGCCTATATTCTTGTTGTGAAGGGGAGTCTTTGCCACCAAATGTCCTTTGTAGATTGAAAAAATCCATATATGAATTGAGACAAGCATCATGATTATGGTTTTCTAAGTTTACCAGTGTTCTCTTTGGTGAAGGTTTCGCTCAATCTTCTAGTGATCATTCACTTTTCACCAAGTTCAGCGGACAATCTTTCATTGCTCTTTTGGTCTATGTCGATGATATTGTTATTGCTAGTAATGATTCAAGCTCTGTGGACAAGTTAAAGTTTTTCATCAGTAGTCACTTCAAGTTGAAAGATTTGGGGCCTCTTAAATATTTTTTGGGTCTTGAAGTGGTTTGTTCTGGTTCAGGCATTTCTGTTTGCCAACACCATTATGCTCTTGAGTTGTTATCGGATACAGGGATTTGGTCGTTAAACCATCTTCCACACCTATGGATCCTAATTTGAAATTGTCACAAGATGATGACCTTTTGCTTGAGGATCCTACTGTGTATCGACAGTTGATTAGGAAGCTTTTATATCTCACCATTACTCAGCCTTATTTGAGTTTTGTTGTGATTCGTCTTAGCCAGTTCTTGGCTACTCTTCGAACTCCACATCTCCATATCGCCCACAAGATATTACAATATATCAAAAGGGCCCCAGGTCAAGGAATTTCTTTCCTGCTAATTCCACTATCCAACTTAAAGCTTTTCCTGATGTCGATTGGGCAGCATGTTCGGATACAAGATGATCTATTAGTGGATTTTGTGTTTTCTTGAGTTCTTCCCTGGTGTCCTAGAAATTTAAGAAGCAACACACTATTTTCCGTTCGTCGGTAGAAACAGAGTATTGCTCCATGGCAAATGCTACTTGTGAAATAGTTTAATTGCTTTCCTTGTCGATTTGGGAGTGAATCACTCTGGAACTGCATTCCTTTTTTTGTGACAATCAAGCCGCTCTCCATATTGTGGCCAATCCCGTGTTTCATGAGCGCACTAAATACATCAAGATTGATTGCCACCTTGTTAGAGAAAAGTTTCAATTTGGGTTGTTGAAAACCCATCATGTTTCTAGTCAGAATCAATTAGCTGACGTCTTCACCAAGGCTCTCCATCCATCACAATTTCATATTCTACTTAGTAAGATGAGAATTCATAATTTGTATTTTTCATCTTGAAAGGGAGTATTAGATTCAATCAAAATTTTCTTTGGAACCTTCTATTAACATATTTGTTAGTTTGGTTTTAGTTTGTTATTTGGTTTCTAATTTGTTATGGGTTGTTATTCTATGATTATAAATTGTATCTCTATTTCCATTCAACTCTTTTTCATTTCCTAACTTCGATTTAGTATTTCAATTCCATATATCTGTATTTTATATTTTAGTTTTATACGAACATTAATTTTGTTCATCAAATGATCTTTGCCTAGCTGTTTAACGACAACGTTGTTGTCGGCTAGTTTTGTCTTGAAAGGACACCCTTTAATTATCTCTGTTATTGGTAGATAAACTTAATCAATTAAAAGAATTATTAATTTCATTTGTTCAGTCAAAGTAACATCCATTTGCCAATCCATTTGGCTTATTATTTGCCAACCCACAGAAGGAAAAGTACAAGTCTTTGGATTGACCAATGACCACCAAACATTTGTTGAATTGGCCGCTTAGAAAAATTGGGTCCTCATCGTCATCCTATACGTCCCATGATGTTGACTTCCATCCCACAATTAATATGTTTTGGATTTTCAAACAGATTTAGCCGGCTATAAAGAAAAGATTATCTTCTTTATCAATTGGACATCCTTAATCCTTTTCTTTCTCTTGCGTTGTTGAAACTAACGGCATGGAAGGAGGAGATCATGTTGGAAGCACTGTCTGTGTTACAGGGGCCTCAGGATTCGTCGGCTCATGGCTTGTAATGAGGCTTCTTCAACGAGGCTACTACGTTAGGGCCACAGTGCGTGATCCTGGTACAATTTATATAAGAAGAGAAAGTTAAAGGCTTAAAGTGTCATTTATGCAAAACAAAAAAGGGGCTTATATGTGATATATTGTTGGTTGATAAATTATTGAAATTTGCAGGTGATGAAAAGAAGGTGAAGCATTTGCTAGAATTGCCCCATGTCGACACACACCTGAGCTTGTGGAAGGCAGATCTTGTAGATGAGGGAAGTTTTGATGAAGCCGTCCGAGGGTGCGCCGGCGTCTTCCATGTTGCCACTCCCATGGAATTTCATTCGGCCAAAGATCCTGAGGTTTCATCAATTTTCAGTCAACTATCACATTTATTAGTCTCTCATTTTTGTGTTTGGGTAAGGGATTTATAGGGATGATTTCATTTGTTTAGAGGATTTTAAAATCCTATTTTGACAAATTTTTTATTTGGGTTTTAAAATCTGTTACACTTAAAAAAAATGGCAAAAGAAGAGATTTTGAAATCCCTTTGAAACAAACAGAATTTGACAAATCCTTCTTACTCATCAATCACCTTCGTCGCTTCTTCGTTCATTGATCGTCGCAGCTTCGCCGTCTTCTTCTCGTCGATCGTCTTCTCCATAGCTGGTATTTCGTCGTCATTTCGTTTTTAATCTTGATTTTGATTTTGATTTCTTCGATTTGATTTTGATCTTTCGTTGTCGTTTCAATATTTTGTCGTCGTTTCATTTTTTATTTTGATTTCTTAGATCTGATTTCGTTTTTTATTTTGATTTCGTTTCCGATTCCTATTTTTGATTTCGTTTTAGGGTTCGCCGTTTCCTGGTTTCATTCGCCATTTCTTGATTTCGTTGTGTCTTTGAAAATCAGTGGGGATGGGTTTGGTTGAACGTTGTTGTTTGTTTGGCGATGGCGAGAAAGGGTTGTTTGATTGTGAGAAATCACAGGCTTATGTTTGTTGGTGATGGGTTTGTTTGGCGATGACGAGAAATCACAGGCCAGTATTTGTTTGGCGATGGCTATGGGTTTGGCTGAACGTCGTTTTTGTTTGGCGATGGTGAGAAATCACAGGCGAGAATCGATTTTAGAACTAGAACAGAGAGGGGTAATGCTTGGTTTTTGTTTTTTTGTTTTTGTTCTCGGTTTTATCCAAACAAGAGATTTGTAAAATGACGGGATTTTGAAACCTTGGATTTCAAAATCCCATAATTTTACAAATCTTTTAGATTTATCAAATTCCTTACCCAAAGGCAATCTTAATATTGTTTCCTAGCATATCATATTATAATTGATGATGATGATGAGCAGAATGATGTGATAAATCCGACGGTGAACGGGATTCTGAACGTCATGAAGGCATGCACCAAGGCAAAGACGGTAAAAAGATTTGTGCATACCTCCACCATCGCAACTATGACCGTCCAACGACAGCCGCCTGAGGAGTACAATGAGAGTTGCTGGACTGATGTGGAGTGGTGCAAGTCTAAAAAGATGAACGCATGGGTATCGATCGATAAATCATTTTCATACTTATAATTTGTGATTTTGGTTCGTTTAATTTAATATTTCTATAAAACAGGCGTATTATGTGTCAAAAACGTTGGCTGAACAAGCTGCGTGGAAATTTGCAGAAGAAAGTGGAATAGATTTTGTCACAATTCATCCACCCATGATTGTTGGTCCATTTCTAACCCCTACCAGGCCTCCTACTGCTGATGTCTGCTTAGCCCTACTGACTAGTTCTGTCTCTCCACTCTCTATCTAGGCCTTAAGTTTATCAATAACCATTGCGTTCATTTTTGTTCAACGTTAAAATGTTTTTTAACCCCCCTTTTATTTTGATTTTGTTACATTTTAACCCCTTTACTTTAAAAACTTCCATATCACTCTCTTCTACTCTTGATAGATCAAGAAACTCATTTTTTTATTCAAAAAATTATAATATGAATTAATTCTCCTATATTTTTTTAATTTAAATTTAAAATATAATAAAGAAGAAAAAAACATAACATTTTCTCTCTCTAATTATATTTCTCTATCTTCTTTTATTTTTCTTTTTTTTTTTGTTGAAAGTAAAATAAAATAAAAAATTAAAATAAATGATAATTTTGTCCATTTCATCTAAATATTAGATGAAAATTTAAATTTCACCTATGTTTTAAGTATATTTGATTAATTAAACAAAAAAGAAAAAAAAAAAAAAAAAGGTTAGTTTTTTAATTTATTATAAGTAGAAGGGGGTAAAATATAAGTTGTCAAAATAAAGGAAACAATATCAAAAGTATAAAGAGGTAAAAAATATTATGAGACTTTTTTAAAGGTTCAAGATTCTAAAAATAACTTTCTAAGAATCATCTCATGTGTAAAAAAAAAAAAATCACTGTTACAGGACTCCATAATTAACCCTTATTAATTTATTCCATATGTTTAACTTTTTTTCTATATGTTTAAATAGAAAAGGAAGCTTGGTACCCAATATTATTTCAAGTACGAGTAGTGCATTTGGATGATTTATGTAATGCTGAAATCTTTCTTTTTGAGCATCATCAACCAAAGGGAAGATACATTTGCTGCTCTCATGTCTTCACTATTCACGAAATTGCCAAATCACTTGCCTTAAAGTACCCAGACTATGACATTCCAACCAAGTGAGTGAAACATGGTTAACAAGAGACTAAAATAAGTGTCTTTATTTGGACACATAATTATACATTTATTTATGTTTTAATAAACAGGTTTGAAGGAGTCGATGAATCAACGAAAGCCATACCTTGTTTTTCTAAGAAATTGATGGATCTTGGATTTGAGTTCAAATACAAACCTGATAACAGTGACTCAGGCGATTTGTTTGCTGAAGCTATAGAAACATGCAAGGCCAAAGGGTTGATGCCTCTTTAGACCTTTATGTTGTATTAAATGTTTTTTTTTTGGGTAAAGGGTTGATGCCTCTTTAGACCTTTATGTTGTATTAAATGGTTTTTTTTTTTTTTGGTATTTCGTGACCCAATTATTTATGGGACTCAATAATAATTTCATATATATAAATATACTAATATATTTTTTTTTAGTTAGTAGTTGAATGTGATATATTTATTTGTGTAAAATCATTTAAGAGGTGAATTAAAATTGTTCATTAAAGTACTCACTTGAAGATATTGATTGACGTGTTGTGTGAGTCATCTCACATCGGTAACCTAAGAAGATGAAAAATTATTTATTAAGTCTCGAGATGCGTCTTGTAGGTTAGCCCTCTAAGGCGTTGAAATGATATAGACAGAAAGTAGGTTAAATGTTATAAAATAAATAAAGTCACACGCGCGCACGTCGCTGCCGCCCGACCTACTCAGGCCGGTCGTGGTCTTGGGCTTTGGGGCTCTTGGGGAATACTTGGTATCCGAAAAATTCTAAACCAAACACAACCTAAAGTATAAATTGCAGGTTTTATAACTTGAGAGAAGTTATAAAGCTGAAAATTATCTGCTCAAGTGTAATTACTGAGAGTTATGAATCTGAAGACTCTTCAGTAACTGTCTGAAAGTTATTGTTGTCCATTGAATACCTTAAAAATTTTGGACTTCTTCAGGTTGGTTTTGCTCCCTATAAAAGGGCATGCATTCTCAGCATTAGTCATCCCATAAGCTTGCATAGGATTCTAGTTTTTCAGCAGATAGTTATTCTTGTTTCATTGTTCTTATTTTTTAGAGTTTGATCGCACCGCATTTGTGTAATTTTTTTCTTGTTTCATTGTTCTTATTTTTTAGAGTTTGATCGCACCGCATTTGTGTAATTTTATATCCCTAAATTTAAGTTTGTTAATCGTTCGAATAGTGTAAATTATTATAAATATAGTTATTTTAGTTATTTTTGTATGTTTATGAAAATGGATCAAAACGACGTTAAGATGAGACAAATTGGATAAAAAACGAATAAACCACTGCAAGTCGAACGAAAACCGAACAAAAATAAAATATACCGGAATGAATCGTTTGATCCCTTAACAATATAAAAAATTGATTTATTTTATATGTTTTTGTAGGTTTTTGAAAAACGAACAAAATGGCATTGAGTTTGAGCGAATCAGATAAGAAACGAGCAAACCACGGCGATCCGAAAAAAACCCGTCAAAGCCGCGCGTGAATAGTAACCCCCTTGGTCAAGTTGGCCCCCCCTTGCTTTTTGTTTAATTCCTTTTGTACCCCTTTAAAAATTCTATAAATAGGATAGAGGGGTTTGAGTTCAAATCACCAATTCCTTTACTCAATTATAGAGAGAATACTAGCATTTTCTTGTATGCACCCATGAGCGGTTAATTTTTCTTACACCGGGTTAGGATGTAATGAGATATGTTAAATTTATGTAATATTGTATTTTCTATTTAATTGTTGGATATTGTATAAACTATGAAACTAGTTCTTTAAAAAATGATTTTATTGTAATTGAATTTATTATCAAAATATTCTTGTAGAAATTTTGATTTAAATTTAATTACTACTTAAACATTAGAACTTGTACCTATGGTCTAGTTTTAATGGTTATGCAATCATTTTCTTGTGGATTGATTATTAGTCTGGATGGTTTATGCCTAGATTTTAATTCTTTTTAAATTAGTGTAGAGTAGGAATTAAATACCGAAGATAAACCATGTCAGAGAATAATAATTCAATCTTTATGAGTTGTTCCAGCTTATAGTTTGGAACACTCGTTTTTACAAATCCAAATTAAAGAAGAAAATACGAAAACAACATAAATCTCAAAATACGAATTTATAATTCCTAACCCGGTGTCTTACTTGTATTTTATCAAAACTTTAGTTCTTTGTAATCAAAATTTTCAAATCATCACTTCAAAGAAAAGGAAAGAAAATAATAATTGAAAATTGATAATTATAAAACCGATCTCTGTGATTTGACACCCGTACTTAAGCACATTATACTACAATATTTTGTGCTTAATTAGGGTAAGTAATTTGAGCGATCAAATTTTGGCGCCGTTGCCGGGGATTGGTATCGCTAATTATTAATTTTTGTTATTATTTTTTTTCTTTCTCTGCTTGTATAAATTCATCTGTTTTCTTTCTTGAGTTTTATTTTTTTTGCAGGTTAACCAAGATCCAATCTTTCATTCCAAATCTTCAAGCAAGGATTCAATTTAATCTGTTTAATTAAAAAAAAAAAAAAAAAAATCAATTTCACTATTTTTTTTTTTCCGCTTATTATTATTGTAGAGGTCGGTTGGCTAAGACCACCATACTTATTTTTCTTTCCTGCTTATTATGATTGTAGAGGATGGCTGGCTAAGATCACCACACTCATTTTTCTTTCTTGCTTATTACTATTGTAGAGGTCGGCTGGTTAAGATCACCATACTCATTTTTCTTTCATGCTTATTATTATTGTAGAGGCTGACCGCCATCTCCGACAACCGTCGCCAGTCACCTCCAGCAGCGCCGGCCGCCCACCGGCCACCGCCGGCCAAAAAAAAAAAATGTTCCCAAAACATAAAAAAAAAATTGTTAATTTTAAGATAAAATCGTTACTAAACACGATTCTGTTCCCAAAACAAAAAAAAAAAAATTATCGTTACCAAACGCGATTCTACTCCCAAGAAAGAAACAAAATTATCATCCCATTGTAGGAATAAGAATAGAAATAGTTACCAAACGGGCCATAACTTCCCATCCCGACAATTATTATATAGCGGTCCATTTTATACCACCCAAAAAGAAAAAAAAAATGTATGCGGTGATTTTTAAAGAGTAGGTTTTGTCTTTGAAGGGACATCATTTTATTCAATATCATCAATTTTTTTATTTTATTTTTCTTTTATTTTATTTTATTCACAAATAATTTCATTTTTTAACACTAAATTTTTCACTAAAAAAAAAAAACTAAATAAATATTTAAAATTTAAATTACTATAATAAATAAGTTATATAATTTAATGTCAATGTTGTATTTGTTATATATCTCTTTCGATGTCCCTCTCCTCCACCTTATTCATTTCATATTTCATAAATATATTAAGAAGTAGTTAAGATAAATAATTAAAATTTCAACAACTAGTTTGACATTATATACTTTACTCCTTATAAATAATTATACTTTACTCCTTATAGTTAGACCGTTTTGCATTGTTCACCCGTGATATTTTCTTCACGACTTATCTCCCCTGTACTTATAGACTAAAGTGCAAAAGTTAAATTTTCCGTTAAGTTTAATGGTCAAAGACAAAAGTCAACATGATTCTGTCAATCAATGCGGATTGTCATTTATACCCTTAAATTAATGTTTTAATAGGAAATATTTTGATACTTTTCAATAACATAAGGGTTAATAGTGTAATTATTTTTTTTGTTTTTCATATTTTCTTCACCGACCTCCCACCCCCATCTCCAGCGATCCACCCCCAATCTTGCTCCATCTCTGGCGACCCAACCATGCTCCATCTCCTTTGAACCCCCCCAACCCCACCCCAACCCTATCTCCGGTGATGTCACCAATGTAGTCAATGGCTCTAGCTTGATGAATTCCGAGAAATCCACGGTGGCAGCCGACGCGGTAAAAATTGTCGTCGATCACCCAGTTATGAGTCTAGAAATCTTGGAATTTCAATAAAAATTTCATGTTATTCGCCAAGAAATCTTGGAACAGAAAAAAGAAAATAGAGAGAGAAATATGATAAAATATTCCTTATTTTTAAAGTGAAATGTCAAAAATACCCTTAGTTCTGTTAATTTTTAACCGTTGCAGTTTAGTTCACGAAGATGTGGGATAAGTGGTGAAAAAAATACCACTGGAAGATAAGTGTAAAATAGCCTAACCATAGGGGAACAAAGTATAATTAACCCTATATATTATAGTATACTTTGCCTCCATTGACAATGAACACTCCTGAAAATTTTCATTTTTAATATTGAAAATTGACCAGAGATATAAGTAAAAACTGACCATAAAAGTATGGATTAAAACAAAAAATAAAATATAATGAACGGATGTATATTCAATTTAAAATTAAAATAAAATAAATTATATATGAGACCGTCTAATTGGTACTATTGACTAATTATCTCTTATTTTAAACTCTTTTAAAAATATATTTCACCCCTGTTTTTTTTTTTTTTTTAAATTCTTTTTTATAACAAATTGCATTCAACAATTTATGTTATCCACATTTACCATTTTGATATATATATATATTTGAATGAATTTTCTTTATTAACTTAAATTACTTCAAATTATCTTTTCCCATTTAATGTTTCAATTCCATATATTTGTATTTTAGTTTTATAACATTATTTTTGTTCATCAAATGATCTTTGCGTAGCTGTTTAACGACAGCGTAATCCATTAATTTTGTCTTGAAATGACACCCCTTTTTAAGAAGTATTAATTTCATTTTTTAATCGAAGTTTCCCCATCAATTTGGGTTATTAAGGTCGCGATTGATTAGTGTTTCTGTTTTTACTTTCAACAAACTAGAATGGAATAGAATGAAAAAATTATTTTTATTTTGGAAGATTCTAAAAATAAAAATATGTTTAATAACAACCATTCTCTCCTTTTAATTTATGAGAATAAAAACAGGAAATACATTTGGTTAGAATACTTGTTCTTTTTTATTTCTTTAAATGTATAGTGGCCGACATGTATGGTGGTGAGAAAAATTTTGTGGGGAGTGAACATGAATTATTATTATTATTATTATTTTTTTAACTTCTGAGATACTTTAGAAATTTTGTAAATACTCTTAAATTATTCCAAAAATTTTGAAAACAGAAACATGTTTACTAAACGTGTTTCTATACATTAATTCCAAAATTTTGGAAGCGAGAATAAGAATCATGGAGCAAAAACAGTAATTAAACTCGAAGGCCACCTGTCTCTGTTACCTCGCTCTCCACGCCCTTCAACATCGCGGACAAGAAGTTGCCGGAATCGCCTCCGTCAACGATAACGTTCTCCAGTCCGTTACCGGAGTCGATTTGGTCTCCGAGGTCTTCAGTGAATCCAAACTCGATCAACTCCCTGAAGACATCCATTGGCCATGTCTGCTACTCAACCGCTGGGTCCTCCATACTTAAAAATGTCCAGCCCTTCATTGCCGGCTACTGATTCGGCTCCGTCGTAGTTGCCCAAACTGGTAATCTGGTATGTTAGGTAAAAACGTCCAGCCCTTCATCACCGGCTACTGATTCGGCTCTGTCGTAATTGCCCAAACTGGTAATCTGGTATGTTAGGAGGTTCCAACTTAAAACCATATGGTTCTAAGTGTAGTAATTTCTTTAATTTATATAGTGGTTTGAGAATTCTCAGATGAGCGATGTGGGACAGGAATCTAACACCCGCCCTTGAGTGCAACCTCTAGTTTGCACGAATGATTTAACTACAAGGGAATAAGAGACTCATAACCTTGACTCTGATACAATGTTAGAAGGTTTCAACTTAAAACCATATGGTTCTAAGCGGAGTAACTCCTTTGATTTATATAATAGCTTGGGAACTCTTAGATAAGCGATATGAGACATGAATATAACATGGTAAATGGCGTTGGATCCTCCTCAACCTCGGAATAGATATTGGCCCTCAAAATATGAAAAATTAAATTACACTATTAACCCTTAAATTTTTTGAAAAGTATCAAAATAGTCCCTATTAAAAATTTTAAGGTTATAAATGACATTTCACATTAATTGACAGAATAATGCTGACTTTTGAGGAAAACTTAACTGTTGTACTTTATTTCACATTCATAAGGTGTAAGTGGTGACGAAAATATCATAGGTAGACAAGTGCAAAATGACCTAACCACAAAAGGGGCAAAACATAATTAACCCGTTGTTTAATTGACTGTTCGAAAAAATTGGGTCCTCATCGTCATCCCATGCGTCCATGATGTTAACTTCCATTCCATGATTATTATGTAACGATAAATAAACAGATTTAGCTGCCTGCCTTAAAAAAAAAATAAATAAATAAATGAAAAAGAAAGAAAGAAAGAAAGAAAGAAAAAGAAAATAAAATTATCTGCTTAATCAACTCTTCTCTTTTTTTTTGGGTTTCCCAGGATATTCCCGCATCACGGTCAGTAGAGACTAATCCCTCAAGGTACTGTTAAGCGCCAAAAGCGGGGGCTTTTCCCAACAGAGCACTTTTCATACACAACTCCCAATCTGCTTAATCAATTCAATATCCTTAATCTTTCACAATATAAATATTAAAAAAATAACATATATTGATTATTATAATCTCAAACATTTGAACCACTATATAAATCGGACACTGTACTTTCATTCTAAACCAAGATTAGGGGTTTATCTATTCCTACAATATTTGTGAAGCTAATTAAGGATTTTCTTCTTCATCAATTCCACACCCTTAATCTTTTTTCTTTTTCCTTTCTGTTGAAGCATGGAAGGAGGAGATCATATCCTGGTACAATTTATATAAGAAGAGAAAGTTAAAGGCTTAAAGTGTCATTTATGCAAAACCAAAAAGGGGCTTATATGTGATATATTGTTGGTTGATAAATTTTTTGCAGGTCCTCAGAATGTGATTACTAGACTCTCTAGCTTCATTACATCTTTGCATATTGCCGAAACATCATTAGACCACTTACCTCTAAGTTCATTAGTCTTCAATCTCCCGTGATAAATCAACCACATGAAGAATTTTATACTTTGAGGACTTTTTAATTTCCAAATCCAACTCCATTTAGCTTTCAAATTTGAGGTCATCTCAACGTTAGCAAGATCGTAGGTTGATTTTAGGGAGAATAATCCAGAGGCTTCAGACCTCTAAATTGCTATATCCTCTTGAAAGAATAGAGGAGGATACGTGGGCTCCATTAACAATGAACACTCCTGGCAAATTCTATTTGTAGTATTGAATAATTGACTAGAGATATAAGAAAACACAGGGTAAAATATAATCAACGGATTTATATATATTTTTTTATTTTAGTTTTATAACATTATTTTTTGTTCATCAAATGATCTTTGCGCAGCTGTTTAATAACAGCGTAATCGACTAGGTTTGTCTTGAAAAGATACCCTTTCTTAAGAAGTATTAATTTCATTTTTTTAATCAAAGTTTGCCCACCAATTTGGGTTATTAACTTACCAACTCCAAACATTTGTTTAATTGGATGTTTTATGACATTATTTTTTGATCATCAAATGATCTTTGCGCAGCTGTTTAATAACAGCGTAATCGACTAGGTTTGTCTTGAAAAGATACCCTTTCTTAAGAAGTATTAATTTCATTTTTTTAATCAAAGTTTGCCCACCAATTTGGGTTATTAACTTACCAACTCCAAACATTTGTTTAATTGGATGTTTTATAACATTATTTTTTGATCATCAAATGATCTTTGCGCAGCTGTTTAATAACAGCGTAATCGACTAGGTTTGTCTTGAAAAGATACGCTTTCTTAAGAAGTATTAATTTCATTTTTTTAATCAAAATTTGCCCACCAATTTGGGTTATTAACTTACCAACTCCAAACATTTGTTTAATTGGATGTTTGAAAAAATTGGGTCCTCATTGTCATCCCATGCGTCCATGATGTTAACTTCCATCCCATGATTAATATGTGTTGATATACAAGCAGATTTAGTCGCCTATAAAAAAATGATTTTCTTCATCAATTCCACATCCTTAATCTTTTTTCTTTTTCCTTTCTGTTGAAGCATGGAAGGAGGAGAACATGTTGGGAGCACTGTGTGTGTTACAGGGGCCTCAGGATTCGTCGGCTCATGGCTTGTAATGAGACTTCTTCAACGAGGCTACTACGTTAGGGCCACAGTGCGTGATCCTGGTACAATTTATATAATAAAAAGAAAGTTGAAGGCTTGAAAGTGTAATTTATGCAAAAGAAAAAGGGAGGGTTATATGTGATATGATTGGTCGATAAGTTATTGCAATTTGCAGGTGATGAAAAGAAGGTGAAGCATCTACTGGAATTGCCCCGTGCCGACACACACCTGAGCTTGTGGAAGGCTGATCTTGTGGACGAGGGTAGTTTCGATGAAGCCATTCGAGGGTGCACCGGAGTCTTCCATGTTGCCGCTAACATGGATTTTTTTTCAGTCAAAGATCCTGAGGTTTCATTGATTTTCAGACAATTATCTTGTGTCAACTAATCTCATCTAATTATGTTTCGTGTTTTTTGTTGATGATGAGCAGAATGATATGATAAAGCCGACGGTCAACGGGGTTCTCAACGTCATGAAGGCATGCTGCAAGGCGAAGACGGTGAAGAGATTCGTGCATACCTCTTCCACCGTAACTGTGACCTTCCAAGAACATCCGCCGGCGGAGTACGATGAGAGTTGTTGGACCGATGTGGAGTGGTGCAAGTCTCAAAAGATGACCGGATGGGTAGTCTCTCTGTCTCTCTCTAATTCATTTTCAAACTTGTTAGGGTTTGTTATACTTTGCACCCTTGAAGTTTGACTACTATCTCACTTTGGTGATTGTGGTTATAATTTGAACACATAATGCCCTGAATTTTCTTAATCATCCCACTTTAGTCCATGTCATTATATGCATTATACTTTTGGATGGTAAATAGTTACGTACATGACACTTGACTATTTTTAAGGGGCCTTAGAGCCTTGGATGGTAAATAGTTACGTACCCTACTTATAATTTGTTATTTTGGCCGTTCAATTTAATGTTTTTACAATACAGGTGTATTTTGTTTCAAAAACATTGGCCGAAAAAGCTGCATGGAAATTTGCGGAAGAGAATGGAATCAATCTAGTCGCAATTCAGCCACCCATCATTCTTGGCCCATTTATAACCCCTACCAGGCCTGCTATTGCTGATCTCTGCTTAGCCTTACTTACCAGTTCTCTCTCTCTCTCTCCTCTCACTCTCTCTCTAGCCCTAATGTTTATTAGCAAGTAACTTATGTATTTTTTTTTTTTTTTTTTTGTTATATGCTTAAATAGAAAACGAAGCCTGGTATCCATTATTATTTCAAGCACCAGCAATGCATTTGGACGATTTATGTAGTGCTGAAATATTCCTTTTTGAGCACCCCCAACCAAAGGGAAGATACGTTTGTTGTTCTCACGTTTTCACTATTTACGAAGTTGCCAAATCACTTGCCTTAAAGTACCCAGATTGCAACATTCCAACTGAGTAAGTAAAACATCATTAGCAAGAGACTAAAATAGGTGTCTTTATTTGGACATATGATTATTACATGGATTTATGTTTTAATGAACAGGTTTGAAGGGGCGGATGAATCAGTGAAAGTAATACCTTATTCTTCTAAGAAATTGATGGATCTCGGATTCGAATTCAAGTATAAACCTGATAACTGTAGCTTGGGCGATTTGTTCTCTGAAGCTATAGAAACATGCAAGGCGAAAGGGTTGATGCCTCTTTAAACCTTTGAACAATAACTCATACAACCGAAGTACTAATTCATGTTATTGTTGTTTTAATCAGTGTTTGTGTAATTGAATAAAGAGGTTTTTATTTAAGGGATAATGGGTGAGAGATCCTCCATTTAAAATTTAATTGGTCAAAAGTCCTACATATGGTAAAAACTTTTGATTTAGTCCAATTTGTTTTAAAAAGGAGAAAGTCTTGCTCACATGATAACCACGCGTTAGTTACATGTAACTATTTTGTGTGTAATATTACTGTATTAGTTACAGGTAACTAATTTTTTTTTTCTTCAATACATGTTCTAATAATATTTAATTTTTTTAGTTACATGTTTTGATATATAATTAAAAAGTTTGATATTTTTTAGTTACATATTTAAATAATATGTAACTTTTTTGTTAAATTTGCTGCACAGAGGCTGTTTGAGAGCCCCTCTTTTGCCATGGACTAAGCTTGCCCTTCCCCCCTACCTACTATCCACGCGCGAACTAAAAAGATTGATATTTTAAGATTGATATTTTTTCAATTATGTTATAAAATATTATACACTAGGGCATAACCCGTGCCTGAAGGCACGGGCGAAAAAAAAATTTGAACCTAAAAGAAACCAATATGAACTCCTCTATTTATACAACATTCTACACATATTTTATTAAAAATCAACAATAATTAACATTTAAATATCACTATCTAATAATCTAGATATTTATCTATTAAAATAATACCACAATTTATTAATTTTTTATCTGTTACTTTAATTTATTTTTTTAAAATTAATAGCATTACCCTATTAATATATATTCCAAATACTTTGGAAATGAAATTGCAAACCAAACAACCCTTAGGACTAATATCATGTTGATTTTAAAAAATTATATAAAGAAAAAATATTTTCTACTTTTGATGTTCACCTTTTTAATAGATGATCAACTTGATTTTGTAACATTTTGAAAATTATTAAATTATCCGTCTCTCAAACAGGTTATAGTTCCTGAAGTGACACACACCACGTTTTGATCCAAAATCGAACAACGAACCAGATAGATCTTTATTCGAAATAATACCACTTCCAATTTCAGTCATATTCAGCATAGTTGAACCTCCAAGATTTGAATTTTTAGTATTACTATCAATGTTAACATTATTGTTGACATTTGATGCACTTGTATATTATTCATATTGCTTAGTTCGGACAATGAATCAGCCATGGTCCATATCGAATAAACACTTCTAGTTTGGGCAATGAATCAACCATGCTCCCTATCGAATAAGCACCATTAAAAAATTAAAAATATTGACATAATTTATTTTGTTTATACGACACACTCCAATATTTGAAAGTTATTCAAATATTGAAGACGATTAATAATTAATGTAAAAAAAAAAAAAAAAAAATTGGACATAACTCCCTTTATTTATATGACATTCGAAATTATTAACTCCTGTTTTATAACACAACACTGACAAACAACCAATATCAATCAAGTACGAAAACAACAAATACAATCATATCATACAACAATAAGACCATAATCTACAATATGAAATTTAACAATACGACGAATAATAACTATGTATATACATTATAAATTTAGTAATATAAGTCCACCACCCAGGACACTGGAGCCCACCACCCAGGGCTACTGGAACTTACCTTAATTATACTGTGTCAAGCCATAGATTTCTCTATTTGTCTTCAATATTTGAAGTGGCAAATATTTGTATATCGTCTAGTGAAAATCAAACATAATAATTATCAACTGGACAAATAAATTATAATCATATTTAAGACAAACAAATAAATAAGTCAACTCATGGTTAGGAAAAATTACCTTAAACATGAACTCTCAAACCAAAAATTAAAGACGACATTAGAGCATACTAAACAATTGGAATTTACACTAAATATTATAAATATAACTCCACTTTTAATAATCTTGTAAAAAAATTATCACTGCGCAGAAAGAAAAAAATGACAAATAATTAGATTTAATTTAAATGCATAAGTAAAAAAAATGATAATATTTTTAAAAACACAGGAAGCAGGTAAGAAGCAACTGTTCAACATGTACCAGAACAAAAACTAAAAAAAATATGTTATGAAAAAATTGGATATAATCCCCTTTATTTATAGTACATTACAAATTTTAAACACATTAACAAACATGATCAATGACAATGAAGCACGACAATAACTAACACAATCATGTCATAAACAATAATCCTTTTCTTGACTATGCAAGTTACAATCGAGAAAACATATATACTATTGCAATATATTATATATGTGTCTATTACATACCCATTAATAAGGTACTACTGGTCAGTTTATAAGTTTTTTTTTTGGTATTTCTACGCGACATTCTGAACATTCTATAAACATGTTTACCTTGGGATGCTAATAGTTTCCTTGAATGCTAATCTCCAAGTGGCTACAATATTGTCATCGGCAATGTACACTATACTGAGTCTTTTCTCAGGCTTCCACATGCCAAGATCAGTAAACTTTTCATCTGATCTTCAAATAATAATATTTGCTATCGATCATAACAAACAAAAACAGGTGAAAAAAATAGATAAATACAATCTAACTTGATTTTTATAACCATATGAAAAAAATAATCCTGAAGTGGTGGATTCGGTGGTATTAGATTTACCCTACATCATGGTCCATATATGGCTTGCTGTCTTCACAGTATGAAGACTTGGATCCAAAAATATTGATATTTGGAGAGTCCAAATCAGTCAATTCATTCCTAAGACCATACTTTGGCTTCCGACATTACCATACTTTCCAAATTGTTTTTGCCTCTCTTTTTGCGTGTTTTATGGGAAAACCATTGATTCTCTTCAAATATTTTTGAAATATTTGAAGTGACAAACATATGTATCTCGGCCAATGAAAAAGAAACACAATAATTGTCAACTGGACGAACAAATAAATTTTGAAGACAAATAAATAAAAAAATAAATCCACGATTAAGGACTACTGGAAATTACCTTAAACATACTTTAAAACCATAAATTTTGTTACTCAAAATTTGAAATGATTGAAGTGACACATGTATATATCTTGACAAATAAGAAATACAAATAAATAAGAGACTAAATTAATAGTATAGTGACAACAATAAGTTGAATTAAATTAAACAATAAAAATAACGCAATTACCTCATGATGGTACCCCAACTATTTAGAGTAATCTAATTTACCATATTTAAGCAATCATAGAATTCAATCTAATGCTATAAAAATCAAATAAAATATGAAAAAAATTGTTAATGTTATTGGACCTCAAAAGTGAAATAAATTATCCATTATTTGAAGGCATTATTTTATCTTTAATGAGAGTATAGTTGTGTGCTTCAACACAATATTTATAAGTGGTAAAAACTAAATCATAAGTTTACTATAAGAAATTATTACAAAATTTTGATATTTGTAATGAAATTGATTGATAAATCACGTATTTTCATTGAACTACTTTAAAATTGTGATAATATATGTGATATTGCTATTTTAACCAAAAATTTGAAAGAGTTACATATTTAACTATAATTTGTCTCATTTATTGACCGAAATTGTTTATGCAAATCAAATAGGAAAAATTTCCCTTCAAATATCAAAAGGAGCATTAAATTTCACATTCGAGTTAATAGGTAAGAAAATCACTGTTAACATCAAGGAAATGTGATTGGAAACAAAAGAAAGAGCGTGCATTATCATCTTACATGTTATTAAAATCAGAGATAACTTGAACAAACTGAAATTGAAACCAAATGGAAAGACAATCATGTAGAAGACGTACCAATTGTATGAACAGAAATCAGTGAATACCGAAATCAATTAAAAAAGTAAATTAGAAAAATTGCAAAAAATTCTCATTCAATAGTTAATGTAACTCAAATAGGGAGCATTTCTTCTTTTTGTTTTTTGGTCACTATTTAGTTATAACTAAATAGTGATAGAATACTATCATAAAAGAAATTTTCATTTAATTTTAAAATCGAAATAATAGTTCACATATCTACCGAAAGGGTTGTTAAATATTAAAGTAAATATTACTTTAAATAACTTTTGCTAGTAAGCCAATACTAACAACATTGAATAAAATTCCATATAATAAATAGCAAGGTTATCACAATTTAACTATAATAACACAATAAAGCACCAATATAAAATACAGTTTAAAATTTGCATAAAGAAAAAATATTATAATTTGTAATTTCTCCACTTTTTGTGAAATAAACTCAACCATTTCAAACAATACACAATTACTTTTACGAAATAAACTTTATTTATTCAACATTACCTAGGATTTCACTTACTTTTTGAAATTAAGACAACCAATTCTAAAAATAATAAATGATTGTTTTGAAATCTATCTTAGAACTGTAAGGACGAATTACAAAATTTAAAAAGAATTTGATATAGTCAACTTTATTTATCAAATGGAAACAACAATAACAGACATGACAAATAACCAACGTAATGTTTGTAACAATATTTCATTAACCAAAGAATTGATGTTTGAAAAAAGAAAAACAAAATTAGTTGAACTTACCTGAATTGAAGTTCAAGAACTTACCTGAATTGTTCTGAGTACAACTAATTTCTTAATAGTCTGGCATGAAAGCATCGTGGCCACCTAAATGACAAAATAATAACAAATTATTACATCTATCTATAATCCACCATTTCTAAAAAACTTCGATAATAATTTTAAAAAACATCAATTTCAATTTTATAGAAGCACTTAACTATAAATTCTCTCCATCACATTTTTGAAAGTTTGGAGAGAGATGCGAATGTAGCTTGGCCAATTAGGAACCACCACAATAATCTACAATTTACAAATATACAAATTAGTTAAAAAAAAAAAAATCAAGGCAATAAATTAAATTATTTTAGTTTGAAACAATAAATATAATTGAATACCTCTTGTTTAAATCCCCATTTTAATAAATTCCTCTTATTTACTCGTCCAAGCTCTCGAGCCATTTCCTCCCAATCTTGTAAAATCAAATTCGAATTATTGTTTTGTTCATTTAAACAAAAATTAATATAATTGTATGCTTAATTGTGGTACCTTTTTTTTTAAGACAAACTATAACAGAACTTCAGGATATACAATATTCGTAGTTGATAAAGATCCCGGATCAGGAAGTAGGATACTTAATCGATCGAAAGATGTACATCTTGATAAAGCGACATAAAGTTGGCCATGACTGAAAACCGGTGTGGTCAAGTCGACTCCGACAAATTTGACTGACTGTCCTTGGGATTTATTTATCGTCATGGCATACGCCAGACGAACTGGAAATTGACGTCTTGTCATTTGAAATGGAAATTCAGTACTTGACGGTGTCAATGAAATTCTGGGAATGAATGTCATATTTCCAGCTTTTTCACCAGTTAAAATTCGAGCCTCTATTACACGCAAGGCACATCTTACAACCATCAATCTTGTGCCATTACAAAGCCCCTCATTCGGTGCGATATTTCGCAGCAGCATAATTGGAGAACCTACTTTCAGATCTAACTTGAACGGTGGCAACCCAGGAGGGTCTAATGAATTCAAATATTCATTAGGATACCGATTTGTAATTTGAGGATTAGATCCATCATCTTCAGACATTTTATCCGCAGCCAAATACGTAATTGTATCTCCAGGAAATCTGTCTAATGCAGTTGAATTTACAACACTTACATCATTGTTTCGCGCAGAAAGAATTGTACGTTCTGTTAGAAACGTAGGAGTAACAATACCCAGTGTATTAAGATCTGGATAAACAGTTGATATTAATTCATCCATATTACGGCAACTTTGTATGGTTGATGGCAATTGTATAGTTTCTTGTGGATTGTTTCCAATCTGAAATATTAAAACAATAACGCCCAATTTAGTTACTATCTATAAGTAAATATGTATTCACAAAAATAATATTTAAAATTTACCTGTAGCAGAAATTCTGAAAACTCAGTATTTCTATTATTTGTGCTGCTTAAGCGCATGTTTAATTCCAAAGTCAAGACATTAACATCTTTCCAAAGGTTAGAACGTCTCAATGTCGCAGCAACAATTTGTTGGCGGACTCCTTTGGGTATAACAGGCAAGATCTGCCTGAAATCTCCCCCAAGAACTACGGTTATACCCCCAAATGGTTTTTTGTTATCGCGAATATCTTGCAACGTACGATTGACAGCTTCAACGCAGTACCTATGTTGCATAGGAACTTCATCCCAAATGATAAGTTTGGTTTCTCTGAACAACTCGGAATACAACGACTGTTTACTAAATCCACACACTGAATTATCAAGGATATCCAACGGAATACGGAATGTAGAATGTGCTGTTCGACCTCCTTCTAACAATAGCGATGCTATACCAGACGATGCGACTGCAACAACAATATGACCAAGACTACGACATTTTGTTGCAACTGTATTATAGAGAAATATTTTTCCAGTACCCGCACCACCATTAAGGAAGAACATAGTTCCTCGATTAGCAAATACAGAGGAAATTATAGCTTCATAAGAAACTCGTTGTTCAACATTAAGGCGTTCGATGTTGGTGTCAACATTCAATTGTTGCGCATTATGTTGTAATTGTCTGTGTTCCAATATTAGCCTATTTCCAACATCCATATTCCAATTTTCTACCGGTAGTGGCATTGATGGAAAATCGATTAAACTTTTGCTTGATTCTTGCAGTAGCTGATTCAAAAGATACAAACCATAATCTTTAATTTGCTCTTCAGTTGGATCAGAAATTGCAAATGAGGTGCGAAGTTTATGTGGAATATCGTCACAAATATACATTGAAAATCGATCCCATAATTCATGTGGATTTACTGGAGAACACTGAGTAAGAAGTATACAAAATAATCTCCTTAACTGATGACCAGTTCTCATTATGGACGCTTCTTGAAGACATTGTATCCATTCACTATCATCTTCTAAGAGTCCCATTGCCACACATGCAGCCTTAAATGTTGCATGTTCAAAGTTGTCCACTGTACGTAAACACTTAAACGATTTTGGTCCTTTGACAACTGTTAATAGCAGACGCAAATAAAATCGTTCACCCGAATTAGGAGGTACAAAGTACATTCTACCAATAGCAAATCCCCTCTGTCTTGGTTTCCATACTTTTTCATTTTTATTCCAAACAAAGTGTTGAGGAAACTCCTGATAAGTATACGCACGCGCATCTTCATGTGCTGCACAATAGGCAAAATAACCCGTTAGTGTTGATACTTGTAATTGAGCCCTAGAAACAATAGCTTCCATAGTTTCATTAGGATTGAAAAGAACGTGATGCATTCCAGGCAGATGGAGTTCCAATCGAACAACAGTTGGAATCTCTTCATGTAAAGGAAAACTAAAAAGTCGCCAAGCCGCTTCTGATGGTCCAATGTATCTTGCATCAAGATATTGTTTGATTTCATCTATTTCTCCCAAAGTCAATGTACCTCGATCGCCACCTTTGTAGATATACTTGTGAATATATTTCACGCATCTAATTCCCTCGCAAACCTCAACATTAATATGACAATCAAACATTTTTGAAAGGTATGGATTGTAAGGAACAATATCCCTATTATCAACTTCTTGTCCCCTAACAGTATAAACTTTACCATCATTACGACGACGGTAAATTGGATAACCATCTTGATCCATGGTTGTTTCATCTGCCCAAACCCGTGGATACCTTTTTGTGCATCTACCATATTCCATGCAAGGAGCTTGTGGATTTCGAGCACCGCATGGCCCATGCACCATACATTTCTTGACAGTTTCAAAAAGTTCTGGTTCTTCTTCTGAGTTAGGAAATTCTGCACAAACTATTCGATCCACTTGAGCACACGTTCGAATTTTGTGTGGACCATCAAGAAAAATAAGCAAGTGCATATGTGGAAGACCTCTTTTTTGGTATTCAATTGTGAAAACATGGGTAACCTTTTTCCCAAAAACTTGAGTGTTTTCAACCTCTTTCATCAAAGCAATCCTCTTTTGTTGAAAAACACGGGCAATCAAATCTGGGCGATCACTTGGCGTTTGATGCGGTAATAAGGCTGAAGTTACTTCATTCCAATCAGGATTTGCAGTCATAGTTAGAAAAACGTCCGGATGATGGTTGTGCCGCGTTATAGCCATTGAATCTTGAAATATTTCAAACATATGCCTTGGACCACCAATAAATGAAGATGGCAAAACTATTCGCTTACCTATTTGATCAGGTCTCAACCCATCAAATGGTAAATCGGTAAGATTTTGATATAGTTCACCACGTAGATTTGATTGATTAAGTCGAAAGTAATTCAACCGATTTTGCTCTGTTGCAGCCCAAGCATCTACCAAAAATTCTTGGAATAACTTTCCACCCCTTAGAATCGTTGAATACTCGGTCGGTCTTTCAAATAATCGATAACTATAAAATTGCATCTGAGTTAATCGATCATCTGTATGTTGGCCATTTAACGCATCCCATTGTCTAAATTCGGGTTCCCATCCAAGCTCACCAAAAGGAAACAACAAAACATAGTGCAACGGTAAATAAGCCGGATGACATTCATTAATTCGCATTAATTCATTACCGTCCCTTAAATGTAGAACAATATCTCTCATACCACAAAACTGAGTTCCATCCCCCGGTAATATTACAGCTATCTCATCTGTTGCAGGCAAATTATACCATCGACGATCTGTAGATGCATTGTACTGGAGAATAGCAGGCAAAGTTTGCATATTCAAATCCATCTGATTTAGAATTGCGTGAGCCTGACGAAACTTATCCGTGAAGGCATTGTGTTGCAACAAACTATCTTGAATAATTTGCAAAACATCATTTCTCAAATGAGGATTTCTCCGACATCTAACGCTATGAGCATATGCAGGATCATAAATATACAATTGAGAGTAAATTGGATTTTGTCCGTGTTCAGGAATCAATGATCCCGTTTGATGGCGTAATTCACCATGTATAGTAAATGATGTTGGACCTCTTCCGCTAAATACCCTTTGATCTAATTTAGCACCGAGACTTGTAAAAGCATTTGTTGCGTTGTACTCTCGAATGTAACGACGAAATGATTTTGACTTAGCATCTCCACCATCAAATAACGCTTTAATGTGTGGAGGTGGTATTGTTAGCAAAGGTAATTTAACTTTACCTTGTAAACAACATGTTCCAAATAAAGGACGCGTTTTGACAATCTTTCATCCATCCAATGCAAAGCTGAACAGTAAGTACAAACAACATCCATTTGGCCGAGACTATGACGATTAGAAATTATATCATTCAAAGGATTGATTGATAAATTTTCTAAGTCATCATTGTTTTGACTTACATCAAGATATTCATCCGCAGACGTTGGCCTGCATCAAAGAAAAATTAGATTCATTCATTTGATCATAACAACCTAAATGATTAAGGGATATTTTTTTTACCATATACGTTCAAATAAAATAGGTGGTTCAACTTCCACTCTGGATTCTTCACCGCGATTGCGAGTAGAATTTAAGTTTGATTCAGCATAGAAAGTTTCATCAATATTTCGTGGACCCTCTATAGCCGGAATAGTTTGATTGTTAACAACATCCACAACCGCGGGTGCTAGTTGATTTGCAGTCATAGATGGACCATTAGCAAGACACGTGATCTGACGATTTGATCTCTCACGTTCTCTTCTTGCTCGTTGTGCAATAGCAGTTTTTGATATCTTCTATACATAATTGTAATACAATTATCAATTAAACTAAAATAACTGTAACAAACTATAGTTAGAGATTAGTGATTGTTTTTAGTAGTTACATATTTTCTTTTTGAAATTTAAGTAATGTTTTGATTAATTTTCTTAAAACACAATGAGAAAATCACACCTGTTCATCTTGCACTATAGATTCTTCATCAATATTGGCCTCAGAAGGTAAATTTATATCAGTAGCACCTCTCATTTCGGCATCCACCATTGGTGTAGTAGTTTGATTCTGGAAGACGTCGACAACCATGGGCGCTTGTGGATTTGCAGTCATAGATGGACCATTTGCAGGACACATCGTCCGACGATTTAATCTCTCACGTTCCCTTCTCGCTCGTTGTGCAATAGTAGCTCTTGATATGTTCTATATGTAATTGTCATATAATTATCAATTGAAATAAAACAACTATAGGAAACAATAGTTAAAGAGTAGTGAATGTTTTAGTAGTGTAACAAAAATTCTTTTTGGAATTGAAGTGATTTATTGATTCATTTTCTTGGAAACAAAATGAATGAGAAAAGCACACATGTTCATCTTGCACAATAGATTCTTCATCGATAGCACCTCTTGTTTCATTATCCACCATTGGTGTAGTAATTTGATTCTGGAAGACATCGACAACCATGGGTGCTTGTGGATTTGCAGTCATAGATGGACCATTTGTAGGACACATCGTCCGACGATTTAATCTCTCACGTTCCCTTCTCGCTCGTTGTGCAATAGTAGCTCTTGATATGTTCTATATGTAATTGTCATACAATTATCAATTGAAATAAAACAACTATAGGAAACGATAGTTAAAGAGTAGTGAATGTTTTAGTAGTGTAACAAAAATTCTTTCTGGAATTAAAGTGATTTATTGATCCATTTTCTTGGAAACACAATGAATGAGAAAAGCACACCTGTTCATCTTGCACAATAGATTCTCCATCAATAGCACCTCTTGTTTCAACATCCACCATTGGTGTAGTAGTTTGATTTTGAAAGACGTCCTGATTTATTGGTGCTTGTGGATTTGCAGTCATAGATGGACCATTTCCAAGACACGTCATTCGACGATTTAATCTCTCACGTTCCCTTCTCGCTCGTTGTGCAATAGCAGCTTTTGATATTTTCTATATATAATTGTAATACAATTATTGATTGAACTAAAATAACTATAGGAAACTATAGTTAGATATTAGTGATTGTTTTTAGTAGTTTAACACAATTTTTTTTGGAATTTAAGTGATTTATTGATTCATTTTATTCGAAACACAGAGAGAAAAACATACCTGTTCATCTTGCACTATAGATTCTTCATGAATAGCACCTCTCGTTTCGGAATCCACCATTAATGTAGTAGTTTGATTTTGGAAGATGTCCACAACCATGAGTGCTTGTGGATTTGCAATCATAGATGATTGACCAATTGCAGGACACATCGTTAGACGATTTAATCTCTCACGTTCCCTTCTAGCTCGTTGTGCAATAGTAGCTTTTGATATGTTCTATATATAATCGTAACACAATTATCAAACTCAAATAACTATAGCAAACTATAGTTAGAGATTAGTGACTTTTTATAGTATTTTAACACATTTTATTTTGGAAATTTAAGTGATGATTTGATTCATTTTCTTGATGGAGATAGTGACGGCGACGACGGATCGCGAACAATTATCAACACACATAGATCAACGGATCTAAGATTATAAATCAAGATCGATCGTAAACTGGATATGGATCTGGATCTGAATCTGGGATCAATATCAAAGGTACCAGATCGAGGCAACAATCGATCGATCATAAAACGGCTTCGAGTTGTACGCACAATGATTATGGTGTGTAGGTAGATAGATATGTGGGATTCGGAGAGATTTGGAAAAAATTGGCCACGATTGTTAGGGATATAGAATGAGATAGGAGCGAAAAGTATAATTTTGCTATCAAGATTCACTGTATGTAATTAATTATGAAATCCCTTCATTCAATTAGGATTAAAAAATTTTTTTTTTTTTTTTTTCAGTATAGTTTAAGTATTTATTTATTTAGAAAACAGATAAAAAAAATTGCAAAAATTATATAATTACATAATCAGTGTGTATGGAAATAAAATTAACCATTTCAATAATAAAAAAACAATCAATCATCTATCTAACATAATTACGAAATAATACTATTACTATTCATAAAGAAAGTTTAGTAAATAAAGCATACATACCACATTAAATGGGACATTCTCTTTTTCCTTTCCTTTTCCTTTGTAGTTTGCTTCATTATTTTGCATGGTCAAATGTTTATCCTTAAAATAATGAAATGCATAATCACAAATAGTTAAAAGAAGTTCTAAAGCAATCAAAATGTATGACTTGTTAAAGTGGTAAAACTACATTCCCAACTTATATCACACAAATTTGAAGGGCAAATGCCCTTGTAACACCTTCTACTTTATCTTAATATCAACTAACCACATCTCCTAGAATTCACGTGCTTAACAACTCATTCAATTTTAGAAAATTGATAGAAAAGATGTTATGTTGAGTTTGCGCTTAAACATATGCATTTATCACCTTGGGCGTAAAATGTATGTTTTAAAATTAGATTGGGGTTAAGTAATAGTATGGTAAAAGTGAGCGGGGGTCAAGATTCTCTCTATATAATTAATTATGAATAATTTTTTGTACTAATAATCAACTTAATAAAATTATGATCTTATTAAAATTAATTTTAATTAGGATTAAATATGAGAAATTATTTTTTAATGTAATTCAAGTCTTTTGTTGTAGATAACAAATAAAAAAATTACAACGTATAATAATGACATAAACATGGTGTGTGGAAATAGAATGAACCATGTTCGAACATTAAAAAATAATCAATCATATATCTAATAAAATTACGAAATAATACTATGACCATTCATAAAGAAATTTTAATAAATAACGCATACATACCACATCAGAAGGGACATTCTCTTTTCCCTTTCCTTTTCCTTTGTAGTTTGTTTCCTTATAAGAATGAAATATATAACCACAAATAGTTAAAAGAAGATTCAAACCAATCAAAATTTATAACCTATTAAAGAAGTAGAACTACATTACCAACTTATATCACGCAAATTTCAAGTAAAATTCCTTTAAACTCTTCTATTTTATCTTAATATGAACTAACCACATTCCCTAAATTTCACATGCTTAACAACTCATTCAATTTTATAAAATTGAAAAAAGGAGATGTTATATTGAGTTTGAACTTAAACATATAAATTTCTCACCCCAATATGAGGGTGTGAAATTAGATTAGGGTTAAGTGATGGTGAGATAAAAGTAATAGGGGTTACAGGTGATTTGCCCAAAATAAAATAAGAATGAATTATGAATAATTTTTTTTGTACCAATAATCAACTTTATAAAATTAGGATTTTATTAAAATTAATTTTAATTAGGATTAAATATGAGATTTTTTTTTGGTTGTAGATAACGGATAAAATAATTGCAAAGTATAATAATGAGATAAACATGTTGTGTGGAAATAGAATGAACCATGTTCGATCATTAAAAAATAGTCAATCGTCTATTTAATAAATAACGCATACATACCACATTAGAAGAGACATTCTCTTTTCCCTTTCCTTTTCCTTTGTAGTTTGCATCTTTCTTTTGCATTGCCAAATGTTTATCCTTATAAGAATGAAATGCATTACCACAAACAGTTAAAAGAAGATCCAAGCCAATCAAAATTTACAACCTATTAAAGAAGTAGAACTACATTAACAACTTATATCACACAACTTATAGTCAACCCTTCTACTTTATCTTAATATGAACTAATCACATACTTAACAACTCATTCAATTTTATAAAATTGAAAAAGAAGATGTTATGTTGAGCTTGGACTTAAAACATATTAAAATTAGATTGGGGTTAGGTGGTAGTAAGGTAATAGTAATAGGGCTTAAAGGGGATTTGCCCAAAATCAAATAAGAATGAACAATCATTAATGGTACAAATATACCACATCAATAGAAAGATTTGAAATAATAAAAAAAAAATTACTCAACAAAATTATAGTATCCTTACTCTTGAAATACACATTGCGTTGTATTCTTGTTCGGTGTGAACTTCAACTTGGACATTTCTTTGTTGAAGAAATTCAACCTGTCAAAATTTATGTATATAAATATAAAATAATAAATTAAATGGTTAAATGGAGTATTTTCAATAAAGAATGATTTGACCAAACCGTTTCATTCAATTCAGTAGTTTCCTGCAAGATAATACAAAAATGATTATCAATATTCATTGTTAAAGAAAAAATTTAAAACTTGAGATATAATGAAATTTACATTTCCGTAAAGAGTTATTTTATCCATTGGCAGTAGTTAATAACCTGCAAAAATAAAACCAAAATAATGATATTTGATCAAATTAGTGAATAAAGATTTGCGTAATTTACAAAAAAAAAAACTAATGCAGACTCAAATGGCAGCATGACAGAAACTGTTCATCTTATTCAAAAGAATTGTTCATCTTATTCAAAAGAGTAAGAAATAGAAAGTGGTAGGCCATCCCTAAACGAAACCCAAATTAAAGATCAAAATGAAAATAACTTGAAAACATAAATGAACTGCAGGATGCAAAAAATAAAATAAAATCACATTACAGTATGAGGGGAGTATATAAACTTCTTCACCATTCAACCTTTTCTCATATCACTCTTACAAACGAAAACGAAACATGCAGAAAATCAAAATGAAACCAATCGCAAATCAAAATGAAAGTAATTAGGAAAAATATTGAATGAAAAAATAAATGAAACATACCTAAAGGATGAAAATTGAGATTTGAGGCCAAACATGGATATCAAAACAGAACCCAAATTGAAGATTAAAATGGTACCAAAACTACCAAGCGGTTCTATTGTTTTTCCAATGAACACTATGAACCCAAATTGAACTTTCTATTTGCCCTCATAATTAACTGTCGTTACATTCCATATTGACTATTCAAAATTGTCCCAAAATATATATTCCGAAAAATTAAGGAGTGGTTACCATATTTAATTGAAGTAAAAACTATTGTAAATAATCAAACAATTAATCAAGTTTGTTTCGTTATTTTGTTGATTAAATTACATAATTATGATCACCTATTTTACAACTTCAAAATGACATCTAAATCTTATTTTTTTTCACATCAAAATAATATAGCTCATGTTGAATTCAGCACGCTAAAATTATTATCAAAATTGAAGAGTCGTCATTCATGATTTTGTTGAATTCAACATGAATGGATATGTCATTTTGAAGTTATTATTTAGATGAATGTGTCTGTGTAATCAAATTAAGAAAAAGGGTAATTAAAGTGCAGTTATTTATGATTATATTAGGAGGTCATTAATGAAATTAAAATTGGTAAATGTCTCTTCTTTGCGAAAATATTTTTGGTACATATTTCATCAGTATTAAGAGCATGTCACATTATTAAATGATGAAAGACTTTTCTAATTAAGTGACTATGTAAGACCTGACTTTTGCATGTGCATAAGTTTTAATTGCATTTTAGAATACTTAGAAAAATAACGGGGTAAATTGTGTCATTTAATATTTATTTTAAAATTTTAGGGGTCAATTAGTAATTTTAAAATATTAATTTTAGATAATAATATTAATTTTAATAGAGGGAGATTAATGTAATTTAAAATAATAATAATAATAATAAAAATAAATATATATATATATATATATATATATATATATATATATCTTATCCACAAGCATGGATAAGATTGAACCAAAAAAAAAAAAAAATTGTGGATGTGTTTTAGCGGTAAAAAAAAAAAAACGTGGGCGTGAATTCGGCGAGTTCTTTACCTAATAAAATCACATTACAGTATGAGGGGAGTATATAAACTTCTTCACCATTCAACCTTTTCTCATATCACTCTTACAAACGAAAACGAAACATGCAGAAAATCAAAATGAAACCAATCGCAAATCAAAATGAAAGTAATTAGGAAAAATATTGAATGAAAAAATAAATGAAACATACCTAAAGGATGAAAATTGAGATTTGAGGCCAAACATACCTAAAGGATATCAAAACAGAACCCAAATTGAAGATTAAAAAAGCCCCATTATTCAAATTTGTGTATCACATCCTCCCAAATCTAGATTTCATCCTAATATTACAATTTTAAACTGGAATACCTCAGTGCTGCTTGAGCGGTCGTGTATAGAACCAAAGGTAAGAGTTCTTTACCCATTTATGACAATGATCTTCATATCTAAGCTACACTGAATCAGGTCAGCACTGAGGTATGGAATCACAAAGAATAATCAAACAATCAAAGTTATACTCAAACCACGTATTATCTCCCTTCAAAGTAATAATACTTAAACAGACAATAGAACAAAAAAACAATAAAAAGTATAACTGAACTAAACACCACCAATAACTAAGAAATTTCAAAAAACAAAATTGAGAACCTGCATTATTCAGGTCAGTAAGAGATAGAAATTTTGAAAAACAAAATTGAAATTGAATATTAACTTCACATTTTTTTCTCTCTCTAAGATACCAAATTCAGATTTAGATCTAGGGTGATTTAGTTCAATATGGAATCTATGGACACCAATTCAAAAGACACTCAAAATTAGCTCGAGAAACATCAGGTCTGATCGATTCCTCTGCCACGAAATCTCTCACAATCGAATATGCATTGGCAATAGTTAATAACATCAGGTCTGATCGAGAAACATCAGGTCTGAATAATGCAGGTTCTCACAATCGAATATTCAGTGATTCAGTGATTGATTTTCTTGAGATGAAGAATCAGGTGATTGATAAATTTCTACAAAAATCAGGTGATTGATATATACAAAAACTATATATACAAAAATCAGGTGATTGATGAAGAATCAGGTGAGAAAACCATAACACACAAACCAAAACATCAGGTCAGAGGCACGATAGCGACGGCGGTACCTGATGAAGGGGGAGAATCAGTGAATCGGTCGTTGATTTCTTGAGATGAAGAATCTCCGATGGCGATTGAATCTCCGATGGCGATGGAACGGGATGGCGAACTGAGAAAATCTGGATCGATTCCTCTGCCACGAAATGAAATAAGAAAATCGGAGGTCAATCTTGATTCTGGATCTGAGATGAACTGAGAAAATACTACCTGAAGGCAGCGTTTGTTCTAGGAGACGACGAAGGCGACGGAAATTGCAGGTGCGATGGAGATGTCGAGGCGACGACGACGGCGACGGCGACGGCAGTAGCGGATGGGCTGGAGATGAAATGAAAGAAAAAAATCGTTGGTCAATTCTTGATTACAGATTTGAGATTAATCGGAGAAAATCGGAGAAAACCGTACCTGAAGGCAGCATTCGTTCGAGGAGACGATGACAGCGACGGAGGCGACGGAGATGGCGAGGCGACGACGGCAACGGCAGTAGCGGATGAGCTGGAGTTGGCGAGACCGACGGCGACAATGGATTGGGGATGATCTGAAGAGGTAAGGTGGAGCTCACGCTTTGGGAATGGAGATGGCTATATGAAAGGTTGAGAGAGCAAACTATAGGGTTGTATAGTGTTGTGACTTGAGAATTGAGAGGGCTGTTGCGATTTTGGCGGGATTGTGAGAGATTTGGGGGATTTATTTGTAGATAGAGAAATTATAGTGTTGTAACTTGAGAGATTTTTAAAAAAAATAGTCAACCACAACCGTTGGATCGAAACGATCTCACGGTCAAAAATGATCAAAAAATATCAACCCTTGATCTAATCTGATCGGATGGCAAAAAATGTCTACTGGTATCATTTAATTTTGTTCGTTGGATATTCGATCCAAGGGTCCAAAATGTCTCAAATATAAAATGTGTCCAGTTACAATCTCAGCCGTCAGATATTCGATCCGACGGTTAAAAATGTCTCAAAATGTAAATATGTTGTGATTTATAAATAGATATATATGTAATTATAACATGTAATTAATACTATATAAGTACATGTAACAAAAAATGACCAAATATGTGTGAAAAATAACAATTATAAAATTGTAACTAATATTAGTTACATGTAACAGAATTCACTATAAAAACTGAATGTATTCACTAAAAGACTCCTTACAATCCCTGCAATATTCTTACAATTCCTGCAATGCGAGATTAAAATACAAGTTAAATTTAACTTAAAAGACTAAATTAAAACTTAATAACACAAAAGGACTTTTAATCAATTAGACTTAAAAAAAAAGAGATTTTTTACCAATTTCTCCTTTATTTAATAGTCCTAATTTAAGAGTTGATCTATAAAAAAAAAATTCTTTTTAAACAATTATGTTGTAGTATATTTAGTCCTTTTCCAGAATAATGTTTCTGTTAGTAATTAGTTTTGACCATTGACCAATTTAATGAAAAGACTATTATACCCTTTGTATAATATATAACAATTGAAAAAACCCTAATGCAAGCACAAGCCGTTCACTCTCTCTCTCTCTGTCGTTCAGTGCTCTCTCCTCTCTCTCTCTCCATTTCAGCCGTTCTCAATCTTCTCGTTCGAGTGCTTCGTCAATGCCATTTAGATCGCCGCCTTCAACCTAGCCGTCGTCTAGCTGTGCGTGTTCCCTCTCCGTCACCTGCCTCGCCAGGTCGTCTTCATCAACGCTATCTACCATGAACCATTGCCGGAGCCATCCATCTTCGTCGGTCGGTGTTCAAATCTGGTTCAGATCGTCCATTTTCGTCGGCCGTTGTTCATCCACCGCAACCGTCAGTCTCCATTCGACAAGCTGGCGTCTAGCCGTGCTCCAGATCTGGTGGGTGGATGGCGGTTGCAGGGTGTGGAATTTGGGGGGTTGTAGTAATTTTTTTTATATATAAAAGGGTAAAAACATAATTTCAAAAGTTATTTTTTAATAAGGATAACAGTAATTTTAAAATAATTTAGAATTTTCTTTTAAAAAAATATAAATTTATCGAAAAGGGTCTACATATAAAGTTATCCTAATAACAGTTATAGTTACATTAACCAAAGATAAATTTACATTAAATGAAAAATAGGAAAAAATAATCATTTGATCCCACGTAAAGGTACAAACTACTGTTTATTAATAAACAAAATAATCTCATTAAACTATTTTTTGAACGGATTAATTCCGTTTTTAAATATGACAGAAATTTAATGACAAAAATGCCCACTAATTTTGTGGGGTTAACAATTGATTGATTTAGAATTAAAAAAAAAATATGTTCAAAAATGACAAATGTAGATATTCCCGAAATATCTATTTCGAAAAAAAAAAAATTATCATAATTAATTATATTAAAAACTCTTGCAAGTAATCATGTGATAAATAAATTTTGTTTTATTCTTTATATGATTGAATTATACAACCAAGATCGCCCGTTTTAAAATTTCAAAATGACATCGCAATCATATTTTTTTCATGAAAGAAATATAATCCATATTGAATTCATCAACAAATTAAGTTTTTTTTTATGAAATTTTAAATTAGTTATTCACGGTAGTATTTAATTCAATAATTTGTGTGGAATTTAACATGATCAGTGAACTAAGAAAGTTTGATTATTACGATTCAAAACTTGTGTTGAATTCAACATATAATTTTTTTTAATAAACAATGTTTGTATTGAAAAGAAGGATACAACTGCTAAGTGAAGCTTACAAGAGCTACTTCACCTACAAACAAGAACTAAAGTCGAAAGGCCCTTACAACCTATTAGGGGTGGTCATGGGCCCGGGGCCCTCTTAGTCCGAACGGCCCGGCCCTATTTTTTTAGTGCTTGGGCTTTGAGCCCATGGGTAGGGCTTGGGCTTAGGTGTTAGGACCTGATCAATATTTTAGGGCCAGCTCGGCCTGACTCGAAGAATAATTAAAATATATATATATACAGACACATTGCACACACACATTCAACCATAAGGCTTTAGGCTTAGATTTTTTCTAAGACTTTGGATTTACGATTTTTTAAGGCTTTGGGTTTATTTTTCTAGGGTTTTGGGTTTTGGGTTTTGGGTTTTGGGCTTATTTTTTTAGAGATTTGGGCTTATTTTTCTAATGTTTAGGTTTTTTTTTATAGGATTGGGCTTAGGCATCAAAATAATACCAGAGTACCAACTATAAAAAAAAGAAGAGGAAACTGTAGCAAAATAAAATACAATTTGCTGAATTTAACACAACCATGAATTATGACTCTTCGATTTGGCAGTAATTGTTACATGAATTATGTTATTTTGATGCAAAAAATACAATTGAAGTGTCATTTTAAAGCTCTAAAACATACGATCATGGTTATTTAATTTAATCACTAAAATAACAAAATAATCTTGATTAATGGTTTGATTATTTACAAAAGTTTTTACTTTAATGAAATGTGGTAATTGCACTTTAATATTTGGAATAGATATTTTGGAGAAATTTTGAAAGATTGGATTGTAACGGTAGTTTAATGAGGGTAAATTTGTTTGTATCTTTCAAAAGGTTCATAATGTTCATTGAAAAAATATTGAGATCATTTGATACTTTTGACATCATTTTAGGATCTATCGGTAAGTGCACGATATAAAAAAAAAATCAGCAATCAAGTTACACAAATTATGAAAACTCACAAAACAATTAGAGAATATATACACATAAATATTACAAATTTATATATATTTTTTATAACAATGCTAAAACTCTTGTTAATGTCATAGTTATTTTAAAATGGGATTCGGTTAACAATTCACTGTTTAAAAAAGATTGCCCACTCAACCTGCCCCCAAATCAAGTAAATTTATCAAAAATTCAATAATTAAAAAATCGATGCACTTGAGGTGGCCTTTGGAAACCACTCCTATCCCAAAAAATTTCATCTTATTCTCAGATTTTGGGATTTATTTTTGGACATAGCGTTTGGTAAATTATGTTTCTGTTCCCATTCCATTCCAAAATTAGAATTGTGCCCACTTTTTTTTTATAGGTTTGAGAAACAAAAAATAATTGCTTCCAGGATTTCCCATCCCATTCCCATGGTCTAAAAGGACACGCTCGTCATTTTGTGATTTGTTAGTGAGATTCACACTTCAACCGTGTTTGTCGCCTGCGTCGTCTTCGTTTGTCCATCCGCCATCGTCCGTCGTCATCTTCGTCCGGTGCTTATAGGGTTTCGATTTCGAAATCGAAATCGAAACCCCGTCAATTGAATGGTTTCGATTTCCGTCGTCGTTGTCCAACCTCCTCAGCAATCGAACCCTTTCGATTTCGATTTCATTTGCGAAATCAAAATCGAAATCGAACAACATGTTTGATTTCTATTTCGAAATCAGATTTTGATTTCCATTTCGAAATCAGAATCAATTTCAGATTTCAATTTCAATTTTCATTTCGAAACCTAAATCGGATTTCGATTGTCGAAATGGTTTTGATTTTAATTTCGATTTCAATTGGATTTTAGGATTTCGATTTCGATTAGGGTTTAGGATTTCGATTTCGATTAGATTTTAGGATTTCGATTTCGATTGGGGTTTAGGGTTTGATTGCATGATGATTTCTTGATTGTGGTTTAGGGTTTATTCTTGATTTCTTAGATAAAATTGTTATCAAACGCTATTTTGTTCCCAGATCCAAAAAAAATTGCCGTTACCAAACACGATTCTGTTCCCAAGAAGGAAACAAAATTCTCATCCAATTCCCATCTCACTACATGGGATGGGCAAGAAACGGTTACCGGCCCTGAATTTTTTTTTATTTTTCACAATAACCATTCATTCTACTCTTTTTTAATTTCCATTGTTAAGATAATTGAGAAGTAGGGAACATGGATAATGTATTGATATTATGAAAAAGATACAAAGAATACAATGATATACACAACTATTTATAAGAGAAGTCGGAGACTCTAGGGTTAGGATTTTGAAATGAGATAGAGACAGGAAATTAGGTGTTGGCGGGAATCCGAATTCTTCAAAAATTTCTTTCAATCTTGATCATTCAAAATCGATCCAACGACTTAGACTGTTTATAAAAAATATCTTTTAACAACTGAGATAGGTTTCTCTAATTTGAATAACCTGCATGTGTTCAAAGATATATATGATGACATATTTATTGAATGTGAACCTCTAGACTGATGGCCCGGTATCATAGGATTTGTTTTAGGGAGGGTGGACAATGCATGTGTTTAATTGGGTTTATTATTTTGTCCATGCCTTTGTGGCAGTAAGTTCCTCTACTAGAGCAAATCATCTCTTCATAATTTGTTGCCTAGAAAGCAGCGGACTTCCATTATTCCTATTGGAAGGATCTCAGAAGTGATGGAGGTAAGTGAGCCTAGGGGGGATTGAAGCCCTGCTTCAACTTTCAAAATATTTTAGTTATACCCATAGTGTCTCCCTCCGTTTACCTTAACCCACCTTGCCCCTTACCCATCAAAATTTATTTTTATATAGTAGTTCATAAAATTATATTTAACTACACAAGCCCCACCTGAACTGAATTTTTCTGAATCCTTGGCTGGATCAAGAGGTTCCAACCAAAAACGGCAGGGGTAATAGATGAAGTGGCTCCTTTAACTTGCATTCTAGTTTGGGAAACCTCACTGATCCAATCTTAATGCAACACCACTCACATGTGCAACCTCGCTTACATCTCTAGCAATTGACAAAAAATAGAAGCTAACAAAGCGAAAATATTGGTAGACGCGTGGTTCAAGGATAATTGTGGAGGTCTTCAAGAACCTAGCCCTTATACAGTCTCAGGAGCTTTGCTAATTTGGGAAGGTTTGCTGAACTGATGTGTGATTCAGCAAGATCGTCCATTAGTGGTTTATACTCCATTTGTCAACATTGTTGGGTAGTGAATTTTGTCATTGTTATTTATAGGCTACTCTTATTCTAGGCCTTTTTATTAGGGTGAATGGTGGACATCATTGGAGGAATATATTATTCATTGCCTAGCTCTTCGTATTGTGATTATTAGAGCAGGGCATGGGTTGACTTGTTGGTTCAACAGAGGAGGTGTACGAAGGAGCGTGATGAATCTATCTGCTCAATCAGTACCCCAGTGATAGCATAGCAGTTGATTGGGTGTAACGCATATACCTTGCATGTTGGTCCGAGTTGGAACATTGTGTTAAACGAACATAAATCAACTTCCAGCCCATGCCTAATCGCATGGGCGAACATAAAAAATCAACTTCCAGCCCATGTCTAACCTGTTACCATGTTGGCCTGAGTTGGAATGTTATGTGAAATGAAATAATGAACTTCCAGTCCATGCCTAATTAGTTTCAATGTGATAGCATAAAAAGCACAGGGGTCAATGTTGTTTGAGTTCAAAGATGATTCTAGTGTTTTCACGATAAAATCTTCATTCGAATGAGTCCCACTTTATACACTCGTATCTTCTCTCCAACACGATCTCTACAGCCATCCCTTTTTTTCCCCTTATTGTTCACATGGAATTTACATCTTTCTCGAGCGCTAATAATGTTCACTATAGCTAGCCTCCCTTGTATGAAGCTACTGATTAGGGGACATCGCCTTGGAGCTGGAATAACCGATTTGTGTAGTTGAGTAAAGACAGTACACTTGTAAGAAACATTAAGTTTATTGGTCGGACAACAGGATTTTTGCTTGTGAAAGCGTGTTGCTAAGACTGGTGGAATTAAACAAATATGAAAGAGTTGATTCATATGAGCATTTCATCGAACACATAACATTCAAAGGAATTTTAATTGCAAATCCGGGAAAAAAAAAAACATAATATGAAAGAGTATATTCATACGGACATTTCATCAAACACGCAACATTCACAAATGATTTAGTTGCATTCACATGATATGGAAGCCAAATGTCTCAATTCCATAGATCAGAGAGAGTAGGAAAGAAATACAAACATATAGAAATCAATTTTACGAACACTAAATGCACGATTAGAAATCTAAATGCAAGCGAATTAAAATAGAACATAAATAAAAAATCAAATACAAATTCGAAAACTTAAGCATATAATGTGAGAGGAAGGAAAACACACCGATCGTTGGTTGGCGTGGTTGGTACACAGCGTCGGCGGTGCAGATTGAGAGAGCACAGGGTTCCAATCGAAGAAATTAAGAGAGAAGAGGTGCCAATTGAAGAGATTGAGGAAGATGATTAAAGAAACGAACTACGGTTATTTGTGCTCCAACTATCAGTAGATTGAGGATAGTCGAGGAACACGATCGGGAGGGAGGCTGTTAGTGATTTCATTCGTGAAGAAGAAGATCGCGAGAAACAAGTACACGATCGCGAGTTCATCGTTTTCACGATTTCTTCCTCTGTTTTCGCGAGTTCACCGATCTTCCTCAGTTTTTTTTTTTTTTTTCTTTTATAAGTAGTGTTTGTATTTGCTTGTTTAATTGAATATATTTTTTTTCTTTGTTTTTGTAATTAGTGTTTGACGCCAAGTTCAATACAAGAATCTTCTTAATTGAGTATGTATTTTTTTTTTTTAATTTTTTTTTTAATTAAGATATTGATATGCGTCAAAATTTAGAACTAAAATAATAACATTTAGCGACATTGGAAATAAATTAGCGGCAATTAAATAAATAGCCACTAAAAACATATAATTAACGGCTATTTTTTAATTGCCGTTAAAATAATTGCCGCTATAGCCTGTTTTTGTTGTAGCACGTACAAGGGTGTACCGAAGTCATCCATGTTGCCACTTCCATGGAATTAAAGATCCCGAGGTTTCATTAATTTGCAGCAAATTATCTTATATCGATTTTCCATCTAATTATGTTTCCTAACATTATTGGTGATTTTTTTGTTGATGATGATAATGAGTAGAATGATATGATAAAGCCGACGGTGAATGGAATTCTGAACGTCATGAAAGCATGCTTGAAGGCAAAGATCGCGAGAACTGTGACCGTCCAAGAACGTCCGCCGGCGGAGTACGACGAAAGTTGTTGGACTGATGTTGAGTGGTGCAAGTCTCAAAAGATGACCGGATGGGTATGTATAGACAAATAATACAAACACAAATATAAAATAATTCCTTTGACCTTAATTGAAACCAAAATTTGAGGTTTTGGACTATGATAAATTTAATAATGTTGTTATAACACAGGTATTTTTTGTGTAAAAAACATTGGCTGAAAAAGTCGCATGAAAATTTGCGGAAGAGAATGGAATTGATCTGGTCACAATTCACCCACCCAATGTTATTGGCCGATCTCTAACCCCTACCAGACCTGATAGCGCTAATGTCTACTTTGCTTTAGCCACCAGTTCTTTCTCTCTCTAACCCTAAAATTTAAATAGTATTATTTTATTGATTGTTCGACATGTCAACACTTTTTTTTTTTGAAATTTGAATAAAAAAGAAACGAAGCTTGGTACCCAATGTTATATCTAGTACGAGTTGTGCATTTAGATGATTTATACAGTGCTGAAATATTCATTTTTGAACACCGTCAAGCCAAGGGAAGATACATTTGCTCTTCCCATGCCTTTACCATCTATGAAGTCGCAAAATTACTTGCCCAAAAATATCCAGAATACAATATTCCCACCAAGTAAGTTTAGCATTGCCTTAAAACTAAATATAGTCGAAGGGTAACAACCCATATATATACTGGATTTCGACACTTTGAACCTCTGAATTTTGACTAAAATTTCACTTTGAACGTCATAGTTTCAATTCGAACACATAACATAACATGTTATTGTCTTAATCATCCCTCTACAGTCTAAGTCATTATCCCCATTATATATATATATACAACTACAACAACAACAACTAAGTGAGAGAAAAAGGTTGGAAATGCCCACAAAGTTCTCTGAAAAATAGTTGTAATTGGGTGTATGACAGTTGACTGTTTATCGTCCAAAATTGTAATGCAGTTATTGATCTGGATTGAAATAAGATGATTATGGAACTTCAAGGTATTATGTGTTCAAATTACAACTCTAGGGATCAAAGTGACATAATGATTAAACTTCATGGGTGCAAAGTGCCAAAACCCTTATATATATGTTCCATTAATTATTTTATCTGTGTGAATGTTTATTTTGATGAACAGGTTTGAGGGAGTGGATGAATCACTGAAAGTTATACCTTGTAACATCAGTCAAAATACATAGTTTATCCAAACCCACAAACTCGGAGAAGAGACTAACTATCCCACTCAGGGAAAATTACCCAGTGCCAACATCCTAGCATCAAGAATCCCGAGGCCCTGGACTTAAAACTCAAAAGAAACAAAATACACATCCAATATACTAAACACTACATCTATCTATTCCGGCACACTCCCATATTTTTGCTAGTATTCCAGGCCTTAGGGATCTCTTCCTCTGGCTTCGATAATTCGGGAAATTCTCATGATGTTCCATTCGCCTGTTGTGTTTTTCTTTTGTCTCTTGAATAGGCATGGATTGCATCCTTCTTCCTTACCTGGTATCAACTTCTCTTCTCTTTTATGTAATCTTTCAACAATTTATTTATATGTTAACGTGTTGGACCCAACAAATTTGGGCTTCTTGTCCCCTGTTTGGTCTTAACCAAATTGAGACCATATTGACAATGGACCATGTAAATTAAATCTGGACAAAAAAAAAAAAAAAAAAAAAGAGGGTTAATTTCATCTCCAATAATGGTTGGGCCCTCTACATGATGTCAACTTCCACCCGATGAATATTGTTTAAATCAACGTTGTAATCAATTTATATTTTGACACTGATTATATATTTTTTTTTTTGGAGAAGTTGCGATCACCACAAGACTAAAGGCGAATAGGATTTTTGTGCATCACTTAATTTTATTTTTTATTTTTGGGTCAATTTATACACCTTGATTAATCTCACATCTCTAGCTAGACGATCTTAAGGACACTTTAGTGCATTCAGAATTAAATTCAAGATTTAATTCTTGGAGTGTTCTCCAAGAAAGATGAACCCTGATTGACAAAAAAAAAAAATATCACCTCTTTCCTAATCGGACTAAAACATCTCGGTATATTTGTGCACGGATTACATCGTTATCTCCATTTTCAGTTTTTGTTTTTTTAGAAAAAAGAATTAATTACTACCCTATCTAATTAATGAGATACAGACGAGAAAAGGGTAATATTGCTGGCGGTCCTCGAAGTTTGGTAGTCTGTCAAATTCATCCTTAAAGTTTTAATTTATTAATCAAGGTTTGTCTTTTATTCCAATTACCGGACATTACCATTCTGAGAATCGTTTGGAACAATGATCAATTATTTCAATTTTGCTGGTGAAAGTAATAATTTCAAGGACTAGTTTGACAATATCAAAAAATTTTAAGGACCAATACTAAAACCTAATATACACACACAATATATATAGAGGGAGAGCCATGTTCAGCCAAGACTGTGTTCCCATTTCTATAGTAGTGAGAGTTAACTGTAAAGCCATTGGTATAGTTCTTGCCTATCAAAAATATTAAAGAAAAAAAGGTAAAATGGAAGGAGAGGGAAATGGAACCACGGTATGTGTTACGGGGGCTTCGGGATTCATAGGATCATGGCTTGTCATGAAGCTTCTCCAACGAGGATACTTTGTTAGAGCAACCGTTCGTGATCTTGGTGATATATCCTTCTCCAACCCTTTCAGTTTTGCATCAATATGACGCAACACAGAACTTTTTGAGGTCCAAATTGAAAATAATAATAATCAACGGGGTTTAAAGTGTAATTAATCGTTGGTTGCAGGTGATGAAAAGAAGGTGAAGCATCTGCAAGAGTTGCCCAATGCCAACACCCACTTGAGCCTGTGGCAAGCGGATCTTGTGGACGAGGGTAGTTTCGATGAAGCCGTACGAGGGTGCAGCGGAGTCTTCCATGTTGCCACCCCCATGATGTTCACATCTGTCGTGGATCCCGAGGTTTAAAATTTGATTTTGCTTAGTGATTATAACATCCATTATTAATTAATGATTTTGTGTATTTTGTTTTTAATCAGAATCAAATGATAAAGCCAACGGTGAACGGAATTCTGAACCTAATGAGAGCATGTTTGAAGGCCAAGACGGTGAAGCGGTTTGTCCAAACCTCATCCACTGGAACTGTTACCGTCGGACCACAACTGCCTGCAGTTGAGTACGATGAGAGTTGTTGGACTGATGTTGAGTGGTGCAAATCTGAAAAGATGATTGGATGGGTATGTATTTTTTCTTCTCATTATTTCTTTTAATATAAATTTAATTGATGTCTTTACAACAATTCAGGTTTATTTCATTTCAAAAACATTAGCTGAAAAGGCAGCATGGAAATTTGCTGAAGAAAATGGAATGGATTTCGTCACAATTCACCCATCTTTGGTTGTCGGTCCATTCGTAACTCCTACGAGACCTGCAACTGCAGACGGCTGCTTTGCTCTCATCACCAGTTTGCTTTTTCTCTCCATATGTCTCTCAATAATTAATCATTCCATAATTTGAACTCATCATTACTACTTTATTTGATTAGGAAATGAAAGTTGGTACCCTGTGTTACACAAAATATCAGCTGTCCACATAGATGATTTATGCAATGCTGAAATATTCCTGTTTGAACATCCTCAACCGAAAGGAAGATACATTTGTTCATCTCACTCTTTTACCATCTACGAACTAGCCAAAACGCTCGCCCAGAAGTATCCAGAGTACAACATTCCTACCAAGTAAGTATGAAATTATTTAATATTTAACCCCGAAAGATTTTGAAATTTAGTACCCCAAAATATGAAAAGTAGAAATCGAATTTTGCTTAAGAAGAATTTTCACCAATTGAAATCGAGTCGTTCATAAGTTTTTGTGTTTTTAAATGAAATAGGTTTGAGGGTGTTGACGAATCAGTGAAAGCTAAGCCTGCTTCGTCAAAGAAACTGATGGATCTCGGATTCGAATTCAAGTACAAACCTGACAATTGTGGCCCCGGAGAATTGTTTGGTGAAGCTATTGAAGCATGCAAGGCAAAGGGGTTGATGCCTATTTAGAGCTTTAACATATAAAACCTGCAATAAAATAATTAAACAAGAATAAGCAACTTATTTCAATTGTAGTTTAACTATCATTATTATGAATCATGTATTCCAAAGTAAATGAACTGAGTTTGAAAAATATAATGAATTGCAGATCATTAGGTCAATACATGTTTTCTCTTCGTCGTCTTCGTTTGGTTCTTCTTCTCCCTATTATATCACCATGACATATAAGATGGCGTGACTGCCTCTGTTTTTTTCAACGATTAAATAGTGCAAAATTGGGATTAAACAGTTTAAAAAGTCAAGTCAATGAGATTAATTAGTTGGTTTAACCGCAAATCATTGATATTAATTGGTAATTTGGTTCTTAATATTGGTCTACCTAGTAATTTTTCTTTCATAAATTCCTCTTCAGAGTATCCAAATAAGGAATTTTCTAAATAGAATTTGTGAAATCTCTTGCGCAAATAAAATGCTCACTTAAATTACCTTACTCAAACACAACCTCAAGGATTGTATAATCTGGAGGGTGCCCATTCTATTGATTAGAAAGGTGAGTGTAAAACTACAAAAAAAAAAAAAAAAAGTAGTTTGAGATAGGAGAATTCTGATGGTTTCTACTATGTGCTTGTGTTTTCTCTCAGCGGTATCATTTTGTTCTGGCCTATGAGGTCTTCGATGAGTGATTCCACCTTCAATAAAACTAGTTTTAGATCTTTAAAAAGTAAATTAAATTTATATTAATAGATATTTAACTTTTGACAATTATATATGAAATATTTAGTATTGTTTTTTTTAATTTAATGTTGAATAATATTTTTTTTTAAAAATAAAAAATTAATACATTTAAAAAAATGTCATTTTCGATTACTCTAATTTATTTCTACACTTTAAAATAATAAGTAAAAGAGAAACATAAATTTAAGTATTAAATTCTAAGAGGAGAAATATAATTTTTAATGTGTGTTTGAATAGAAACTTTATTTATTTATAATTCTTTTAATTTTGTTTTTGAGGCTAACTTTTAATAGTGTGTTGTTTAGTAGTTATTATTATTAGAAATTTTAATAGTGATTATCAATAAAAAAATCACAAAGAGAAAAAAAAATATAATTATTTTGTCCATTTTAATATGTCATATATATATATATATATATATATATATATATATATATATATAAAAAAAGACATTTATTTTGAATTGAAAGATTATTTGGATAATTAATTAGAATGAAAAGAATTAATTTAAGTATGAATGATTCAATTAATTTACATTAAAATGTTATTAAAATAAAATTATTTTTAAAAATAAAAAATATGAAAAGTCATAATATTATTGTGGGGAGTTAATACCACATATTGTCACATCCCCACCTTGGGCCCCTACTGCCCAAGGCCGGGCGTGACGTCCCCTCGACCCAATCTTGTCCCCTGTTTGGTCTTAATCAAAACTTAGTCCATATTGACTTTTGATCATGTAAATTGAATTTGGAAAAAAAAAAAAAAAGAAAAAAAGAAAAAATAAAAAAAATAAAAATAAATATATATATATATTTCAATTCTTACCACGTAAAAGACCGCTATTTAAACTTCAATTTAAGTGGTTGGGTCCTCTAGATGATGTTTAACTTCCACATGCATATTGTGTACATCAACGTTGTAATCCATTTATGTTTTGACTTTTACGGGAAAAAAATGGAGTTGTTCCGACAAACCACATGATTAAAGGCAGCTAGACTCCGATTGGTGGTTCGTTTACTTGTGACAATCGACTCTCCCGAAAAACACTCTGAAAATTAAATCTTGAATTTAATCTGTACCAAGTCGATATGAAGAGTCTACCTTTAAGATCACCCAATAGAGTGATTAGTCTAAATACGCATAAACTAGTCCGATAAACCAAAAAAAAAAAAAAAAAAATTTGTGTGGACAGGAATTTTAATTCAATGGATACAAAAGAGAAAAGGGTAATATTGCTAGTGGTCCTTGAAGTTTGATAGTCTGTCAAATTCATCCTTAAAAGTTTTAATCTATTAGTCCCGGTGCGTCTATTTTCTAGTTACAGTGTCTTCAGACATTTTCATTTTGAGTATTGTTTGGAACAAAGATTTAATTATTTTAATTTAACTGGTGAAAGTAATAATTTAAAGGACTAGTTTGACAATTGTAAAACTTTTTAAGGACTAATAGTAAAACATAACCTTGTATTGAATATAGAAAAAATTACCTAATAAGCCTAAAATCAATTCCCTATTATCAATAAATACCAATTAGTTTATAATAAAATAAAAACTCCCATCCTAATTATCTCACGAACTGATTAATCTCAAATTTAAAAAATTCTAAATATTAGATTACTGATTTGCCCCCGATTCATTTTAACCCTAATTTCCAGCCGTACTCCCACTCTCTCTTCCATTCTCTTACTCTCTACCTCGCCGTTTAACCGACTCTCTCTCTTGCCGAACTCCTTTGTCTTTGTCCATTGCCGTTCAACCGTTGTTCTCTCCGTCGTCTTCGTCCGTCGCCTTCATCGTCGTCTGTTGCCTTTATCGCCGTTGTCATCTTCAAGCAACGCCGTCACAATTGGATTTTGCTCACAAGAGCTGGAATTGAAAGAGGAATCGAAACAATAATCGTCATCGTAGATCGTTGATAGCCGATGTGATTTATCCTCCTTCATCGCAACACTGGTATTTTGTTTCGCAAATGACATAGCTATTCCAATTTTAGGGAGCCACAAAGAAACAAAACCTAGGTGCACATTTTTCAAGCTTGTGTGACAGCTGGTTTGCACTTAAAAATATCTTGACAAAATTACACTTTGCATCCTACAATTTGTGATTTCATGCATATCATGTGACAACCACAAAAAAAGCCATTGTCCAAATTATACTTTGTACCCTACAGTTTGCAGTGTTAGCTTCTTTGATCTCCTCTATTTAGTTCAAATCTATTTTTTTTTTAAAATCGAAGAATCGTTGCTTAGATCTAATTTTGGTCGATTTTCAACGGTTTTCTTGAATGTTTGCTTAAATATGATCTTGAATAGTGCAGATATAGCTTAGATCTGATCGTTTTTTGTCGATTTCAACAATTTTCAGTGGATCATTGTTACTTACATCTAACAATTTTCTGAAAATCGAAGAATCATTTGCTTAGATATAATTTTGGTTGATTTCAACGATTTTCTTAAATGTTTGCTCAGATCTGATCTTGAATGTTACATTCAACACACACAAATTTGCAATAGCTGCGATTATTAGACAATGTTATATTCAACATATATGGGTGTTTGATTATCGGCAGTTATATGATGTTACATTCAACACACACGATTTTAACAACGGCTGCGATTTATTAGATAATGTTACATTCAACACGCATGTTTAAAAATATTCCGAAACAACTGAATTCAATCAGATTTACATTCAACAAGCATTCTAAAAGTTGTTTTTTAAAATATTAGACAATATTACATTCAACACGCATATTATTTTTGAATCTTGGCAAGATTAGATAATGTTACATTCAACACACACATTGAAATTTAAATTTGGCAATATTAGACAGTGTTACATTCAACACACACATTGAAAGAGGCAGCAAAAGGGATAATCAGATGTATCGCAATATTAGATAAAAAAGTATAACTAGTTGTTCATTTGGATGTTACATTTAACATTACCTTTGGATGTTACATATAGCATCCACGCATAATACGACTCATACGTCCAAAAAATATGATTAGTATATCGTAAAAAAAAATGACATTTTACTGATTAATTTAGTGTAAAAATATTAATTTTATAACATCAGGAACTACGAAAAAAAAAATCGTGTGTTTTGATATTAGCATTGAAAGTTATATTCTCATTGAATGAGGGGTATTTTGGTCAGAAAAACACAAAATGAGCTGCTGGTGTAAAAAAAATAAAAATAAAAAAAACCAACCAATTGGACTTAATTGGTGCATTGTAAAGCAAAATGAGTCCTCCTGGTGTATGCTCCTTTAATATATAGAGGGAGAAAGAGAGAAGGGTTCAATCAAGATTGTTTTCCTATTCCAAGATTCTTGCCTATCATCCTAACAAAAAATATTATAAAGAAAAAGAAAGGGGACTCAGGCATGCAGACATGGTCATGCAATTCTAGAGAGAGAGAGTTGTGGGTCATGCACTTCTAGAGAGAGAAACCAGGTCATGCAATTCTAGAGAGAAGTGGGACTCGGGCATGCAGACGTGGTAATGCAATTCTAGAGAGAGAGAGTCCTGGGTCATGCAAATCTAGAGAGAGAAACGACGTGGGTCGCCATGCATGTGTCACGTTTTATCAGGAGGCAGGTGGTGAACAGAAGGTGAGGCATTTGCAAGAGTTGCCCAATGCCGACACCCACTTGAGCTTGTGGAAGGCAGATCTTATGGACGGGGGTAGTTTTAATGTCATTGTTGTATCCGTTATATATCTCTTTCCCTTTCCCTCTCCACCACCGTCATTCATTTCATATTTCATAAATATATTAAGTAGTAGTTAAGATAAATAATTAAAATTTTAAGAACTAGTTTGACATTTTAAAAATATTTAAGGACAAATAGTGAAATTTTTCTTTTTATATAATGATTCTAAACCAACATTGGCAGTTTTCTCTTGTTAGAATTGTGAGAGTTTGCTTTAAAGCCTACTAATAATTAATGGAAGAAGAGCATGTTCCGAACACTGTATGTGTTACCGGGGCTTCAGGATTCATCGGATCATGGCTTGTCATGAAACTTCTACAACGAGGTTATTTTGTTAGAGCAACCGTTCGTGATCCTGGTATGTTTATTTATTTGCACGAATACGACGGAAATTAGAACTTTTGAGGTTCGAATTGAAAAGAAAAGAATCAACCGAGGCTTAAAATGTAATTTATGCCGCATTTTTATAGGGTTTGTGAGTTGCAGGTGATGAAAAGAAGGTGAAGCATCTGGTGGATTTGCCGAATGCCGACACACACCTGAGCTTTTGGAAGGCGGATCTTGTGGATGAGGGCAGTTTTGATGAAGTGATCCGAGGTTGTACCGGAGTCTTCCACGTTGCCACTCCTCGGAAAATCTCTCATTCCGGGGATCCTGAGGTTTTTAATTTGATTATTTGTTTATTTTCAAGATCCTCATGTGTTGCTAATCCTTCTACTTGAGTTATGCATTTCTTAATGAATCAGAATCAAGTGATAAAACCGGAGGTGAACGGAATGCTAAACGTGATGAGAGCATGCTGCAGGGCAAAGACGGTGAAGAGATTGGTCCATACGTCGACCATCGGAACTGTTAATGTCCAGCAACACCACCCACCTGTGTACGATGAGAGTTGTTGGACTGATATCGAGTGGTGCAAATCTCAAAAAATGGGTGGATGGGTACGTATTAATTAGATATCATGTCCTGTTACTTATTGTTTTTATTTTTTGAATATTTCTCTCTTATTAAAACAAATGGATTGGAAACAAAAATAAGACAATAATTCTTTTCTGTTTTGAAAAGATTATTTAAAGAATAAAAGAGTAGAACAAGAATTTTTGTTCTAGTATTCTCGAAATAAAATTGAAAAGATCAATACCCAAAAAAAAAAAAAAAAAGGAAAGGAAAAACAAAAAAACAGGCTTTATCCTTGAATAAAAAATTTCCCAAAATATTTCAATTTTCATTACAACGGCAACATTTATCTCGACATTAATAGCATCTCTATTGTTGGAGATGTTATGCCATCCTCCATTTTTGAACTTCTAAAGCAAAAAATGACTCCAACAAATGTTGGATAACTTGTGCCAAATAGCTTAGATAGACTGCACCCTCAACCAAAAAATAGATCTCTCTCTCTCTTCCCGGTATTACTTTTTTTATAATAGTGAACATGAGACTTAATTTGAGTTTGTTTAATTAGGGTTTGGTTGGATTTAAATTAAGCTCTGTTTAATTAAATTTAGTTGGATTTAATTAGGTTTAGTTGGGTTGGATTTAATTAGGTTTGGTGGGATTTAGTTTATTAATTGAATTTTATTTATTTGGGTTGGGTTAGACTAATAATTAGTTGGTTAATTTTTAATTAAAGTACTCACAAATGTATTCATTAGATTCAGATTACATGAAAAAAAACACATAATATTAATTGAAATTCAAACTAAATAAAAAATAATATTATTAAAAATTTAAAAACAAAATAGATTTAAAAAAAATAACATTATTTTTACCACAAATGTTGGAGTATCCATTCAAATCAAAATGTGCTATACTACTATTGTTGTGTTATATTAGATAAATGACACACCCAATTTAATCGAACTATTGGAGATACTCTAATTTCAGTATCTATCTAGCAAACAACTTACTTATGTTATGGTTTAAGTCATATTACGTAGCAAAATCAATGGCGGAGAAAATTGCATGGAAATTTGCGGAAGAGAACGGACTTGATTTGGTAACGATTCATCCATCTATTGTTCAAGGACCGTTTTTAACTCCTTCCAGGCCAACCAGTGCCGACATGTCAATTGCCTTAATCATAAGTTCTCTCTCATTTTCCTTCAATTTTTTTTTTTTTTTTATTTTTTTTGAATTGAATACTAATATTGGAGCTATTTATTTATTTATTTTGGGTTTATGGAATGGCAAAATTAATAGGAAATGAAGCTTTGTACCCTTGGTTGGCCCAAATGTGTGCCGTGCACGTGGATGATGTGTGCAATGCTCTTATATTCCTATTTGAACATCCTCAATCCAAGGGAAGATATTTGTGTTCTTCTCACTTTTTTAACATCTATGAACTTGCCAATTCACTCGTGCAAAAATATCCCCACTACAATATTCCAACCAAGTAAGATGATTATTCTCCTAATTACTTTTTTCTTCTCAAAATGTTGTTTTATTTGCTTTTAGGAAAAAAATAAATAAATAATAGTGTCTAAATGTATTAGAATTAAGGGGAAGAGTCTCTCTTGTTACACGGCAAGAGACTCACCGTGTAACCTGCAAGATCTCCCAAAAGAGTCATTACAAATTATCAACAATGGCTACACACCTTATATGGATTTGGCCAACGCCACCAGACTACAAAAAATTTATTGAGTAGTTGATATATAATAGGTCATTTCTAAGGAAAATAATAAAGTATATTTATTTAAATATCGAAAAGAAAAATTTTAACTAATACACAATCATTTTTGTGCTTACTAATTGGTTTTTATTTTATTTTTTAAATATTATGAACAGGTTTGAGGGGATTGATGAATCAGTGAAAGTCATACCATGTTCATGTAAAAAATTAATGGATCTTGGGTTTGAATTCAAGTACAAACCTGATAATTGTAGTCCGGGTGATTTATTTGGTGAAGGAATTGAAACTAGCAAGGCAAAAGGCTTGTTGCCTCTTTCTCTTTAATTAGAGAGAAGTATATATATATATATGTATGATGAAGCTTGGTGTTGGGAAATAAAGGCAACACTATAAATTTTGTATGTTGAGTTTTTTTTTTTTTTTTTGTGTACTTAAATATTTTGCTTACATATTTTAAGGTAAAAAAAAAAAAAAAAAAAAAAAAAACACATGTTATTTCACATGCATCTTTTTTTTTTCCCTGTCTCATTTCTCCATTTTCAAAAGTTTCATTTCTCTCTCTTTAGCTTTGAAAATCTTCTCTATTCAAACCATGTTCCCTTTCTCTTTCAACCACTAACCAGTCGTCCTTCTCTTTATCTCGACGACAATCCGACCATGCACCTCTATTAACACCACCACAATCATATCATTAAACAATTATTTTTTGAAATAAATTTATTATATTTTATGCAATAATACCTTACTATTGTTTTTTTTCCTTGAATGTTTGTATCAAGATTATTGAGAATCAATTGATGAAATTTGGATAATGTGAAAAAACAAACAAACGTATTTTTAGATTATTTTTTCTTTTATATCTGTGCCTGCAGGCACTAGATAGCTAGTACTTCTATAAATCGAATCGAATCGAATAGGGTTGATAATAAGTCAACGATGGCTTCTATTTTATTTGTTTTGAGACATGATAGCTATGTGGCTTATCCGATCATTAGTTAGAGTTTTTCAATTCTAAGTAAATTAAATCGAAATCATTTTTGAATTGCTCAGAAAATAATTTAAAATTAAATATTTTATTAAATTATTATTAATATACATTTATAACAGTTATAATTATGTGTCCCGATTGCATGTTTATTAGATATTCTTATTGTAATTAAGTTATAAAATTTATTAAAATGAATTTATAAATTCTATTACAAATATATATTTTAATATGATTATTATAATATTTATATGTACAATTAGTAATTTTATTAATTATAAAATTATGAGTATTTAATATTTAACTAAGAGTTGTAAATCCATACTCTATATATAGGTGCGTGAGGATGAAATAATATATGGAAAAATATAGAGAAAATAAAGAAAAGAGTATAATACTATATGATGATATTATATAAAATAGTGGAGATAGTTCTATTGAGATCTAAAAAAAGAGAGAGAGATATTTTGCTATTTGATACATATATAATTTAATTGATGATTTTATATGGGCAATTGGATTCACAATCTGTTCAACATAGAGATGTTTTGGTTGTATCTTAACTTTCTGAATCGTTGTATTTTGGAAAGGGTTCGCCATTCAACCCTATATATAAAGGAGACGTATCTCTTCTTAGGACTATGATTGCACCTCTCGATCCACCAAATATATATTTTCTCGTTATTATATACTTTATTTTATTTATTTAATTATCGATGTTTTTAATTACGTAAAAAGATGGAAATTGCATGTGATATTTATTTATTATTTAATTTATATTTATATAATTATGTGAAATTTTCCCAACTAGCGACACTATTAAAAATACATATACAGAAAAAATAGCTGAAGGGTAAAAACATATAATTAAGATTAATTCGGTTTTTTTTTTAATCCCAATGGTCCTTGAATATTGATTGAAAAATATAAAGGTGACAAGAGATGATTAGACTTAATGGTGTTTCTTAGGGTTTGTGATTTTAAGAAATCTAAACTCTCGTCATGGTGATTGTTACTCTCCATCTGACAAATCTCTTACAGCCGTCCGTTTGGTTTTGATTTTTTTTACACTCGAGCATGCGTAGTAGTTAGTTAGTTAACCATCATTCATTTCATTTTTCATGAATATAGTAAGAAGTAGTTTGCATTATTAATCATCAACACTGAAATTTTCTCTCCTTATATAATGCATGCATGTATATTCATTCTGAAGCAAGATTAGGACATTAATTAGCTTTAAAGTACGTAATGGAAGGAGAGCATGTTCCGACCACTGTATGTGTTACAGGAGCCTCAGGATTCATCGGATCATGGCTTGTCATGAAACTTCTCGAGCGAGGATACTTTGTCAGAGGAACTGTTCGTGATTTTGGTATATTTAATTCAAACCTTTACATTTTTCACCCAATATGACAAAAACTAGAACTTTGAGGTTCAAAGTGTAAAAAAAATAATCAACTGAGGTTTAAAGTGTAGTTTATGCTAAATTTTAGAAGGGTTTGTGCTGCTAATTTAGGGTTTGATGGTTGCAGGAGATGACAAGGTGAAACATCTGGTGGATTTGCCCCATGCCGACACACACCTGAGCTTGTGGAAGGCAGATCTTGTGGATGAGGGCAGTTTCGATGAAGCCGTACAAGGGTGTACCGGAGTTTTCCATGTTGCCACTCCTAGGCAAACCCGGGTTCTCGTGGATCCTGAGGTCTTTAATTTGATTATTTGTTTATTTAGGATATCTCATGTTACTAATCACTCTACTTGAGTTAGGTTTTTCCTTAATTAATCAGAATGAAATGATCAACCCGACGGTGAATGGAATGCTAAACGTGATGAGAGCGTGCTGTAAGGCAAAGACGGTGAAGCGGCTTGTGCATACTTCGACCACTGGAACTATTACCGTCCGGCAACACCATCCACTTGTGTACGATGAGAGTTATTGGACCGATATCGAGTGGTGCAAATCTCAAAAAATGGGTGGATGGGTATTGTATTAATCTTCCCACTTTTTATCATGGAGAGCGTAGTTCTTTACTTATTAATTAAAAAAATATTTTTTTACTCATATATATATATATATATATATACCCAAATCCACATAAAAACCGAGAGTAATACTCCTGGTTAATCCCCCCCCCAAAAAAAAATTGAACGGAGGATGTTACCACCGGTTATCCGACAATATTTTTTCTAAAGCCGGAGGTACAACCTTGGATTTGAATCGAGATTTGTAACATAGTGGGAGCTTTGTTTTCTAATGCGATGAATCGCGATTTTTGGATTTGCTTACGGAGAAAGCAAAGACAACCAAAAAATAAATAATAATAATTGAGGGGGTACATGCCCTCCTGCCAATACTCTCCTTGCACCCCCTGCTTGTAATTAATTGGGAAGACTATAGATGAGTTGACGTCTTTAACCTAATCATTCAACTTGCAAATTTTGAGGATTAATTTTTCAAAATTAAAACTTAAGGGTGTAAGTGAACAATATTTAGAATAGTAGGGGTACAATATATAATTTACTCAATAGATAAATTGGAGGAAAAAATTAATTAAAAAAACAAAAATAATTGGAAAAAATGAAGGAAAAAAAATAATACATGATGTATGAGTTACAAATGTTAATTGTGTAATAGGCGTGTTCCGTTGGCAAAACGATGGCGGAGAAAGTTGGATGGAAATTCGCAGAAGAGAATGGTATCGATTTGGTGACCATTCATCCATCTGTTGTTCAGGGATCATTTCTAACTCCTTCCAGACGTCCCAGCGCTGAATTCTCAATTGCCTTAATCATAAGTTCTCTTTCTCTTTCTCTTTCTCGTATTTTTTTTCCAGTGTTGAATTCTCAGCTGCCTTAGATTTTGTTTTGCCTTTGTGACTTTTAAAAAAGAGTCATTAAAAATGAGCTATTGAAAAAGAGCTCTTAATTGTTTGATAAATTTGTTAAAAGTAATTGTTGAAAATAAGAAACACACAATGAGTGTTTGATAAACAATTATGTAAAGGGAACTTCTTAATGTACACTCTTTTTTACTACTTATACACCCCTTTAAGAAAATAAATAAAAATTAGTTAATTAGCACATGCATCCCATAGACTTTTTTAGTTTTATACATTTCTCCTCTTCTTCGGCGAACTACCAATGCTGGCACCGACGATCTCCTCTCTCGCTCACCCACCCACCTACTCTCATTTATCCTCCCACTCACCCACCCCGCTAGTATCCCCCCCCCCCCCCCCCCCCCCCCCCCCCCCCCCCCCACACACACACAACTGCTACCTCCTCTCATCTTCTTCTTTCTCTCTCGAGATAATCAGATATATACAAAAAAGAATTACTTAGATCTGCAAATCCTCTCTCTCTCTCTATATATATATACACACATAAAAAAATCTGCTAGAATCTGTAAATCCAAAGGTTGGGTAGATTTTTATTTTTTTTGCTTTTTTGTTTTTGTGTGTGTGTGTGTGTGTTTATAGAGGGGGGGGGGGGCAGTTTTTTGGGGGGAGGGGCGTTACCGACGTAGGGGGGTTTGGGGTCGAGTAATTGGTGAAATTTAAAACAAATGAGTTTAAAAAATGAACTTATTTTAAAGGGTTAAAATGTAGTTTTAAAATAATTTTGATTTTTTTTTTGTTTAAAAAGGTATACATTTAGCAAAAAGGGGTGTACACATAGAAGCTTCCTTGTGCAAAAATATTAAAAGACTATTAAATTATTAAAATAAAATATATATTATATTATATTTATTTATTCCTAATATTAACCAAATATAAAAAACAAGATACATATAAAAGAAAATGAAAGATCATTTTGTAATAATAAAATAAAAATAACTGTAATCTTATCATACAAAATGTCATTCATTAAAAATATTTTTTCTCCTGATTTGCAGGCCAAAAAATAAGATTAAATAATGATATTTTTCAAGATTGAATAGTGATATTGTAGCTTACTATTATATATGAAAAATGTAACTTTTTTTTTTTTTGGCATGTGATGGTAAAATATATAGGGAATGAAGCATTCTACCCTTGGTTGGCCCAAATCCGTGCCGTGCACGTTGACGATGTGTGCAACGCTCATATATTCTTATTTGAACATCCTGAAGCCAAAGGAAGATATCTGTGTTCTTCTCACTTCTTCACCATCTATGAATTGGCCAATTCGCTCGCTAAAAAATATCAAGAGTACGACATTCCAACCAAGTAAGTACTATCATTCAAAAACTTTGTCTTCTTTAATTTTGAATAAATGTTTGATAGTGTTTACATATTTTAATCAATAAACAGGTTTGAGGATATTGATGAATCATCAGGGAAAGTCATAGCATGTTTATGTAAGAAACTGATGGATCTTGGATTTGAATTCAAGTACAGACCTGATAATTGTAGTCCAAGTGATTTATTTGGCCAAGGAATTGAAACATGCAAGGCCAAAGGCTTGTTGCCTCTTTAATCAGTGTGTTGTGTGGGGAAATAAAGCAACAATTACTAGAAATATTTGTACTATAAATATTTATTTTTTCATTAAAAAATTGTTCTTTTTATTAGTAAAAATTGCTTTGATATTCTCAATCCAATGTTAAGATCTAGATTGAATCCTTATTTTTGTCTCACATCAATTATTATTATTATTTTATAATCAAAGATTATATATAAGATAAGAGGAAGGGTTTCCCTTACTACATGATACCGAGTTGTCGTGTAGCCCGTGAGACTCCACGCTGATAAAATACACTGTTTATCAAAAGCCAAACACTCGGGTTCAAGATAAGCTATCCTTAACAAACAAGCCCATTTAGTGCCTACAACCTAGCACCGCAACATTCTTTAGACTCAAACTAAACAAACTACACACCATACACAATAGGTACATGCCATATCTAATACTACAATATATAAATACAAAAGAACCAACGAACATATTCCAACGACACTCGTCATCCCCTTTAACCGCTTTATTCTCGGAATCACTATTGCCCCTAGTCCCCAAGCCAATCCAATAAATAAAGGGCTAAAATGATGCAAAACAATAACCTCAGTCCCAAATTGCAACCTCAGACTACAATAAAACCAAGCAGTGCAATCACAATAAAAGTATGTGAAGGTTTAACTACACTAACCAAATCTAACCTTATCGACAACTACAAATTAAATCCAGCATAAACCTTGTCCAAAACAAAAAAGATTGTAATACAGACTTAGAAAACTTCCACTACAAAAACAAAGACAAAGGAGTCTAGGCACCCAAACGGGCTACTAATACACCAAAACGACAAACAATTTTTCTTCCCACCTTTTTTTTGGGGATGGAGATAAGTTCTGAAGATTATTCCAACCATTTAATCAGAGAAAAAATATCGTCGATTTCGTCTGAGACATTTAACTTGGGTGCATTATATCATGATGATTGCTTCCACTATGCTCGCTTTTCCTTCAAAGTAACTATTTTCTCACCCCCCATATATCATGATATTATCCGATTTGGGCACAATTGCTTTACCACACATCTCAATTCCATATATTGAGCTACCACATTAGCTAAACTAAAATAGGGCGCCCCTTCGCTCCAACCAAAGTTGCAGGAAGAAAGTGTTGTGCGGAAGCGTGTCGGGTAGACCCAACACAGAACAAATATTATGGGAGATGAAAAGAAAACACGCACACTCACAAACAAGAACACAAGTTTTAACGAGGTTCGGCAATTTCGCCTACTCCTCGGGAGCAACTATGGAACTTCTTTATTTGACAATAAAATACAAATAAAGAATACAAAACAAGGTCTTAAAACAACTTAAGACACTTGTGCAAAAATTCACTCAATTGTGGCTATTGAGGAATTGAACTCTCTCTCTTAATGTACTTCTTCAATTGAGAGATATTGTTTTCATCAATTGTGAGATGATTTTTCTTCAAAGCTCATGGTCTCAATTTATAGGGAATGCTTGAGGCTCATAATCTAGTGTGAATAAGATCCTTAGTGTGAATAAGATCCTTAGAACCTTCAACAATTGAGGTAGCCACAATGTTGGAATCAATTGTTTGCCTACTCCTCGGGAGCAACTATGGAACTTCTTTATTTGACAATAAAATACAAATAAAGAATACAAAACAAGGTCTTAAAACAACTTAAGACACTTGTGCAAAAATTCACTCAATTGTGGCTATTGAGGAATTGAACTCTCTCTCTTAATGTACTTCTTCAATTGAGAGATATTGTTTTCATCAATTGTGAGATGATTTTTCTTCAAAGCTCATGGTCTCAATTTATAGGGAATGCTTGAGGCTCATAATCTAGTGTGAATAAGATCCTTAGTGTGAATAAGATCTTTAGAACCTTCAACAATTGAGGTAGCCACAATGTTGGAATCAATTGTTGGAACCAATTTTGAATAACTCCATCTACCATTTTTTACCCATTTTTCTTCTTCCCTTTCATACCAAACAAATGTGTGAAAAATCTATTCACACCATGAAAAATGTTAGCCCAATTTTGTTGACAATCAAGCCAACAACCAACAGAAAGATCATTGGTAGGCCTCTCCACCATATTACAGCTCTAAAATCGTCCATTTCAAACTTGTTTGGGCTTATCTAGCCAACTAGACACTTCACACTCCATACAATTAGCCATCAAATGAGCTAGACTGAAATAAGCTTTGTCATTCTTGAATATGAACAACTATCGTCCCCACCGAACTCTACAATCTTGCTAACATGATTCTCTAAATTTCTAGCTAGATGTGCTCTATCACTTAATAGATTTTTTGGACTAGACTTTAATAGCACTGCGTTCATAACTATAACCCCATTCAATACTGCCACGGCTCTCTTTGCTTCTTCCATAGAGTTAAACCTCACAAACCCATATTTGGACTTGTTACCAGCCCTATTTTTCTCTGAAATATAAGAATTTTTGACATGACCATGCAAATTGAATATTTTCCTCGGGCCCGGGAAGATTATCCACAAATATACTGACAGGATGGTCTCTAAAAAAAGGTTTCTCACTACTCATATTACTTCCCCACTTCATACCAGAACGGGACAAAAGAATAGAATCAAAACACTGAAAATGGTTAAAGAGTTGAAGAAAAAACCTGGTTTGGCTTTAAACGGACAACTGAAATCTTACAAACGACCAATCTGGAACTAAGATTAACTCGATGGACAAAGCAAACGGGAGGACAGAGGTCGACGCCGGGAATCAAATAAGAAGAATGGAGAATAATGTTTCTCGCTTGAAATCAGATCTGAAGCTTGACAAAGATAAAGATGAAAAACAGGGCACGTCTTTAAGCCATTTCTACTCTCTCTTTGAAGAAGATGGGTTTGAAAAACAGGGCACAAATTCTAAACTACAGATTCTTTCTCGAGAAAACAACTACCTCAAATTTTAAACACCATGATAGAAGTTATGAACAAACAGAGATTTGAACTGAGCTGCGAAAAGAGTGGCTGCGAGATCCGAACGGCGGCGGCAAGATTTGCGAAGGACAGTGACGAGATCTAACCGGAGATGTGACGGCAACGAGATCTGAATCTGAATGATAAGATTTCAACGAATTTGCATTCGACAGCGACGAGAACTGGACGACGATCGATGGATAGCTAGATCTGAGCAAACCACGGTGACGTGCTGCCTAACGAACCACACTGACAGCCGATTATTTAACGGTGCCCAAACTACTTTACATTATATGGTTTTAAAATGAGGAGAATAATGAGCAACTCTAGGAACACTTCGCCGGTGATCAGTAGCTTCTTGATCGCGACGCTGGATTGCGACATTGGGGGAGCTATGGCGATGACGAAGGTAAGAGAGGAAGGAGGAGAGAGAGAGAGAATGGACCTAAGGAAGGAGGAAAGAAATAAAAGGAAAAAAAAAATTAAAAAATTAAAAAGACATCATACTCTAAAAAAAAAAAAACATGTGCAGTTCACCTAATATGTTTTCTGTTAGTTTAAATAGAAAAAGTAACAGAATCACAAATTAAAATTGGTTATATGCTTAGAAAGTTTAAATTAGAATTAAATAAATTTATTAAATTGTATAAAAACCTGTTAACAGTTGAAGGTTTAAAATGCGATTTGCTCTAAAAAAATTTTTATTAAGAATTATTTTAACAATAATTCAAAATATAAGGATCATAGTGTATTTTCCATTTTTTTTCCCCTTTTCATCTCTCTATTCATCCATCACTTCAACTTCTTTAACTTGTCCTTTCCCAACCACTGAACCACCCCCACGCCAACGATGAATAAAACTGGCTTCATTCGATTTCTTCAGATTTTTGTGTCATAAAATATAGTCAAGTGAAGTGAGTGTAATCATCATCGAAGGTGAGGGTTTTGACTTTCTATTTACTTGATTCATAAAGTTTAATGTTCTTTTGCGAATTATGTTGTGCAAATCCATTGCGATAAATATGGATTTTGATGTCATTGATGTAATTTTAGCTTGTCTATGGTGGTTGGAAATTGGGAGAGATGAACCAATGGAAGAGAGGGGGGAAGATCAAAACACCGTCAATTATGTTAAATTTATTTTTAACTGTTACACTTAAATCTTAAACAAAGGGGATGTCAGTAATGACGAAAATAATACAGAGGTTCAAACTATAATTTGGTCTGACCATAGAGGAGCAAAGTAATATTAACCCGTTTCTTAAACACGGGGGGTAATTGTTGCGCACACGTCATCGCACACGTCCCATGAAGCCAAGGAAGTGATTGACCAAGGAAGAACTTGGCCGCTTTACAATCTCGTGTGTGATTGTCTGCTTATAAAACTAGCCTCGTCAGTCGTCATACCATACGTCCATAACCTTAACTTCCATCCTACGTTTTTTTTTTGGTTCTCGATTAGATTTAACCATCTTCAAGGAAGAAGGACTATAAGTTTAATTAATTAATTAATGCCACACTTTGAAGATTAAAATACATATTTAAAAATTATAATACCTAATGCATGAACCACTATATAAATCAGGCATTTTGCATTTCTTGTAAACCAAGATTTGATTATTATTTTTTTAAAAAACCTCTCTTTACATTGTAGATTCTAAGGATAGTATTACAATTGATATTAAAATCTAGAATTAATTTAACGGCATGGAAGGAAGAGATCACGTTGGGAGCACCGTGTGTGTTACAGGGGCATTAGGATTCATCGGTTCATGGCTTGTAATGAGGCTTCTCCGACGAGGCTACTATGTTAGAGCCGCCGTGCGTGATCCTGGTACGCCTTCATAGTACAATTTATGTACCAAAAGAAAGTTATGGCTTAAAATGTAATTTATGTCAAATATAAAGGGATTTATATGTAATATAGTATTGGTTAATAAATTATTAAAATTTGCAGGTGATGAAAAGAAGGTGAAGCATTTGCTAGAATTGCCCCATGCCAACACACACTTGAGCTTGTGGAAGGCAGATCTTGTGGATGAAGGCACTTTTGATGAACCGAATTTGATTGTATTGTGATTTTTTGACTTATCCATATCCTGTTGGTATTTGATCCAGAGGAGATTTCGAGACCAAGAAAGTAAGTGAGAGTCCAAGATTCTTCATCTCAAATTGAGTGTTGCGATAGTATTTAAGGTTAGAGAAGTCATCAAGATTGTCATCGATGATTATCATATTATAACCATACACATAAGAAGTATGATACCCTTAGTCGTCCAACGAATTAAAATAGTAGAATCATTAGAGGTGGAGGAAAATAAAAGAAGATGATGGAGAAAGATATAAATTCTTTTCTATATCAAAATTTTAATGTGTGTGTGTGTGTATAGAGCGATGATGCAGACCACTCCCGGAATTTTAATAGAACATGAATGATAGATGCATGTGCATGCCTTGCATTTGCTTGTATTTTATTTTGGTAATGCTCGTACTTGTGGTGTATAGTACCCTGGTTGTTTGTAACAGTACACGGTTTGGTGCTTGTTCCAAGGCCTTGGGGCTGCCCAAGTGTTCGATTGGGCAAGCTCTTCTTTTGTTACGAGGAGCATCTGGTTTTTATTTTTGTACGATTGTAATAATTAGTTCCGGGAGTAGAGTGGTCTTGTGGGTTACATGGTAAGTCACTTTCCGTGTAATAAGGGAAACTCTATCCCCTTATTCTAATGTAAAAATTTACGATAAAAATTGAAAATAATTTCACACCCCATGCTTATTCAATTAATACCCGATTCATTAAATTCGCATAGAAAATCACAAACACCAATTAAAACGACATGAAGACAAACACAAGTCTTATTTTTTTACATAATATGGTCTCTGTTATTATATTTTTGTAAACTTAAATCTGTATTTATGCTCTAGAAAGGCATCAAACCCCTGGACTTGCAGTATTCCATAGCCTCAGCACATAAATCTCCCAGGCTACAATTATCTGGTTTGTACTTGAATTCGAATCCAAGATCTATCAATTTCTTAGAGTTACAGGGTATGGCTTTAATTGATTCGTCCACTCCTTCAAACCTGTTCATATAAACATGCATCCACATATAAATAATATAAAGGGTTAATAGAATTTTACCCTCCTATGGTTTAGCGGATTTGTACTTAACCCCTTATGGTTTTTGACTTGGCACTTATCCCCTATGATTTTGGAATTAAGTGCAAATCATAGAGGGTAAGTGCCAACAAAAAGGGATAAGTGCACTTAAATCAAGACCACGTGGGGTAAATGCCAATACAGGGATAAGTGCAAATCAGCTAAAACAAATGCTATTAACCCTAATATAAATAATTGGTATGAACCTAGATATTCAAATTTGTCTGGTGTTAATTACACTTTACCTTTCAATTATTGCTATTATTTTAAGGTAATTACAATTTAATCCCTTATACTAAAATTCATTTTCACTTTACACCTTATAAAAGGCACTTTATCTTCTTATATTTTAACTGAAGTATTTTCTTTCTTTTTTTTTTTTGTTAAATCTAACAGCATTGACAAAATAACTTAAATAGATATCCCTGACACATATCAAATCTTTAACTTTGTAATATAAATTAACTAATTGCACTTTGCATTTCTATACTATTTTTGTCGCCACTTATACTTCTTGTGTTTTTGACTTAGATGCAATGATTAAAAATTTAATAAAATTGAAAACATTTTCTTCATTTCATTTAAAAAATAAAGTTAATTTTGTCATTTTTTCTTAACTAATTAAATGGAGTCTATTTAAAAATGATTCAAAACTTAATTAATTAAAGGGTCAAAAAAGGCTTTTGACTAGTCTCTTGCAAACCCCCTCCCCATTTCCCCTGGTTCGTGCCCTGCCCAACCCCACCCTTGTTTCACTCCCCCGCCCCTGCCCCCTCCGGGCGACGGTGAATCCACACAGCGTTTCTCTCTCTATGCTCTCGCACTCTTCTCTCATCTCCTGTCTCTATCTCATATATATATATATATATATATATATATATATATATATATATATATATATATATATATATATATATGTATATAATAGATCCAAGCATCGGATCTATATATTTGAAGCTTGGATCGATCTAAGCAAGGATCATATACATTCATATATATGATAGAGAGATAGTAGTGAGTCTGGATATAGAGAGAGAGAAGAGATGGGAGAAGAGAGAGCGGAAGAAGGAAGAAGGTGCACGGTGGTAGTTTGCGAAGGAATAGTGGTGCCGGTTGGTTAGTTCGGTGGTGAAAGAGTTGAGGGTTTAGACATGAATTTGGGATCATTTGCAGGGACGAAGAAGATGGTGATGATGAAGAAGATTGTTTAAATTACAGTTTTCACCCTTAAACTTTTTAATGAGTGTCTAAATCATCCCTAAAATTAAGTGAATGTGATTTATTTAATTTGAAGTATATAGACGTCATTTAATACTAATTCGCATATTTTTGTTTACCTTTTCCTTAGACGGTTAAAATCAACACAATACTTAAATCAAAAGCAGAAGTAGTGTAAGTGGTGATAAAAATAAGACAGAGGTGCAAAGTACAATACGACATAATCACATGACTACAAAATGTAATTAATCCTTAAAAAATAGTATTTTAGAGTCTTTATAAAAAAAAATAGTTTTGATAATAACCTTTTTATATATTGGATTCAGCTTTTGAAACATAGAAAAGCATATACAAATTAAGCTAATTCTGAACAAATCACTTAGCATTATATATGAATAAAAAGGAGTAAAGTATCTATTTTTAAAATATAAAAAGACATATAAATGCATTAGGTATGAATAAAGACACATAGTTTAAATCCTTAATAATAACATATAAATCCTTAATAATAAAATTATGCTTACTTGGTTGGAACGTTGAAGTTGGGATACTTCTCAGCAAGTGATTTGGCAAATTCATAAATGGTAAAAGAGTAAGATGAGCAAATGTATCTCCCCTTAGGTTGTGGATGTTCAAATAAGAATATTTCAGCGCTGCATAAATCATCCAGATGGACAGCTGATATTTGATATAACACTTGATACCAATCTGTGTTTCCTATTTAAGAATATTAAAAATGAAAGCATAAAAAAAATTGTTACACATTTAGAACAAACAACAAGTGAAATGATTATAAGTAAACCCGAGAGAGAGAAAGAACCAGTGATAAGTCCAAAGCACACGTCGACACTAGTAGGCCTGGTAGGAGTAATAAATGGGCCAATAACCATGGGTGGATGAATTGTGACAAAATCTATTCCATTTTCTTCTGCAAATTTCCATGCTGTTTGTTCAGCCAATGTTTTTGACACATAATACACCTGTTTTGTAACCTTAAGTAGATTAGGACGAACCTCAAATTATCGTAAGAATTACGGTAAGAAGTTTTTAGTTAAAAATTTTAAAGGTTAGTGAAGCAATAATAAAATTTAAAATTTGGTATTTTACACCTATACACATGAATGCTCCATGCCCCTACAATCCATAAATATTAATCCCAGTATTTGACGTGTAGGATAAAATTACATGCACGATGTTTAAAATTACACGGAATATTTCATGTCATAAATATATAATATTCAAATAAATAAATAAATAAATAATAGGGAAAAACATTTATATATTCAATGAAATTACCTTTTCCTAAAAAATATCGTTTTTTTTATTTAATATTTTAATGAATTGAAAAGATTTTTCCAATAAATGGTCTTATTGACTTTTTCCATAAAAACAAAGGAGACAATAATATCTTTAATAGAATAACACAAGTTATTAGATTAACAATTCAAATTTAATTTCATATTGTGTTAATATCAACACATATTAACAGACATAAAAACATTATGAATGATCATGTTTACATATATTCACATTGGAATGATATCAACGTAATATGAACATGCAAATTTCGTTGTTGATTTTACCAAGAGATAAAATTGAAAAATAAAAACACTAAAATTTATAACTATATTAAATTGTGAGTATAAATATGAAATTTCGTTGTTGATTTTACCAGCAAGAGATAAAGTTGAAAAATAAAAACACTAAAATTTATAACTATATTAAATTGTGAGTATAAATATGTTTTTCTTTATGAAAGATTAGACTGTAAGACCATAAATTAAAAATTGTAGAAATTCTATTCCTTAACAATAATAGAATAAATAAATCAACTATTATTAATTATATGATATGAACAATTAATGTAGAGTATTATACCCATCCGGGCATCTTTTGAGACTTGCACCACTCAATATCGGTCCAACAACTCTCATCATACTCTGCTGGCGGATGTTCTCGGACGCACACCGTTCCAGTGGTGGAGGTATGCACGAATCTCTTCACCGTCTTTGCCTTACAGCATGCCTTCATTACGTTCAGAATCCCATTCACCGTCGGTTTTATCATATCGTTCTAGTCATAGTCATCAACATAAAAAAAATAAAAAATAAAAAAATAATTAATAATTAATAATGCTAAGAAACATAATTATAAGGCGTTAAGATAATTGTCTGCAAATTAATGAAACCTCAGGATCTTTAACGGATAAAAATTCCATGGGAGTGGCAACATGGAAGACTCCGCTGCACCCACGAATCGGTTCATCAAAACTGCCTTCATCCACAAGATCTGCCTTCCACAAGGTCAAGTGTGTGTTGGCATGGGGCAATTCCTGCAGATGCTTCACCTTCTTTTCATCAGCTGCAAATTGTAATAATTTATCAACTAATAATATTACATATAACCACCCTTTATCTTTGACATAAATTACACTTTAAGCCATAACTTTCTTTTGTTACACAAAGTGTATTGTTCTATGAAGACGTACCAAGATCACGCACTGTGGCTCTAACGTAGTATCCTCGTTGGAGAAGCCTCATTACAAGCCATGAGCCGACGAATCCTGAGGCACCTGTAACACAGACGGTGATCCCAACATGATCTCCTCCTTGCATGCCTTAAATTAATACTAGGTTATTATCAATTATAATACTATCCTTAGAATCTACAATGTAAAGGAGGTAAAAAAAACAGCTGATCTTGGTTTACAAGAAATGCAAAATGATTGATTTATATAGTGGTTCGTGTATTAGGTATTATAAGTATTAAATATGTTTAAATTGCAAAAGGTCAAAGATGTGGCATTAATTAATTAAGCTGATAGTCCTTTTTTCTAAAGATGACTAAATCTATTTAAGAACAAATGAATAAAAAATCAAAGGATGGTAGTTAAGGTTATGTAATATGTACGTATGGGATGACGAGACAAATTTTTTAAGCAGCCCAACACACGAGACTATGTGGTGTCATAATATGACTTGGTCAATCAAAAGACCATATTATTATGGAAAAAAAAATTTGCAGTCCTAAATTGTCAAAAAATAACTTTTCAAGGACCATGGACTTTTTATTCATCCCAAAACCTCCATAAAAATTGAATTACCGATTTTACCCCCCCCTCTCTCTGGCGCTGTGAACTGGGCGGCGGGCCCCGCCGCCCCTCTCTCTGCAGACAGTGGGCAAGCGGGCCCCACGCTTGCCCCTCTCTCTACAAGCAGTGGGCAGGCGTGGGGCCCGCCTGCCCTCTCTCTCGACAGACATGGGCAGGCGGGCCCCACGCCTGCTCTCTCTCTCTCTCTCTCTCATGATTTTGGACCCAAAAAAAAAGGACCCACTCTATTTTCTCTCATTTTTATTTTACTCCTTTTATTTAGTATTATTTCAATTTCAAAATCCTATTTCTTTATTTTTCAATTTCACACATTTTTCTTTATTACACACACACACACACACACACACATATATATATATATATATATATATTGTATTTTTGGAACAAATGATAGTCCTTAAAAAGTTGTCTATTGAAGAATAATGTAAATGGTATTTTGTGATATTTTTTAGTTCATTGGATATCTACTTAATTTCACCTACAAGTCTTGTAGAAACATATTGAATTCTGTAATGTTTAGTAGATATCTCCTTAATTTATTTTCAGTAGATATCTACTTAATTTATTTTCAGTAGATATCTCCTTAATTTATTTTAAGTAGATATCTCCTTAATTTATTTTCAGTAGATATCTACTTAATTTATTTTTAGTAGATATCTACTTAATTTGGAATAAATGAAATGTTTCAAAAATAAAAAGAAAAAAAGAAAAAAGAAAAATAGAATAAAGAAAAATGTGTGAAATTGAAAAATAAAAAAATTGGGGTTTGAAATTGAAATAATACTAAATAAAGGGAGTAAAATAAAAATGGGAGTAAAAAACGAAAAACCCTTACTTGTAATGAACTAGGGGTAAAAAAGGAAACGAGAAATATTTGCCAACTCAACATAGGACTTTTCAAATAAAAAATGTTAAAATAGGAGTTTTGATCATCTTGGGAAAAGGGTAGGACTTAAAAGGTTGTCCACTTTAAAAATAGGACTTTTGGAGGAAAATCCCTATTATATAAGGGGCGTGTACCGGTAGTTTCTATTTTGTAATTCCACGTAATCTAACCCATTTTTTTTTTTTTTTTTTACCAAGAACTCCTTTCGCGAAATCCCTGACCAAAATACCTTTCAACTTCATTTTATCCCTCAATTTTGCCGCAACGAACAGATCTCCACCGCAAACAACTCCACCGTTTCCGATCAACTCCACTATCACTGTTTGTGTTTGCCGTCGCCGTCGCCGTTGCCGTCTCTGTTCACATTTGACATCACAGTTTGCGATTCAAAAGCCTCGTCGTCGCCGTTCATTGATTCAAGACTCAAGATTCACGGTTCGCCGCCACCGCCGCCATCCGATAGACTCCACTGTCACTATTCGTGTTTGTCGTCATCATCGCCGTCTGTCTTGGCCGTCAATGTCGCCATCTCTGTTCATGGTTTGCCGCCCATTCGTCGTCGTTGAACTATCGCCGGCCGCCACCCATTCATCCTTGTTTCATCGTGCAGAATTAGGGCTTCAATTAAAAGCGTTAATTATATTTTCACCACCAATATTTAATTTTAGTTTCAATTTTTTTACACTTTCATTCCCGAAAAACTTGGGTTTCAAATAAAAGATATTAATTACATTTTTGCCCCTTCATTTAACTAATTTTAATTTCTATCTTTTTTTTTGTTTTTTGCACTTTCATCCCTGAAAACCTTCACAAATGTTTACAATATCCTGCACGATGAATGTAACATTTTCATCATTATCAAATTTGATAAAAATCAAACCGAAATCAATTTGTAAAATTCAACAAATTGGCCCCTCTTTAGTGTGTGTTGAATGTAACACTTCTTAATTTGCCAAAATTCAAAATTCAAAGTACGTGTTGAATGTAACACTGTCTAGTGTGTTGAATGTAACACTTGTCTGATCTTGACAAAATTCAAAAATCCCATATGTGTTGAATGTAACACTCTCCGATTTTGTTAAACGATTCAAAAACAATATTCTTGTTGAATGTAACATTTCCTAATATTGTCAAAAGTCAAAATTCAAAATTTCAAAGTGTGTATTGAATGTAACATTATCTACGTGTTAAATGTAACACTGTCAACGTGTTGAATGTAACACTGTCTAATATTCACGAAAATCATTTTTTTAGAAAATTCAAACAATTGAAATCCATTGTTTCTCAAAAAATAATTTTTTTAGAGAATTCAATAACATTAATTATATTTCTCACTTCTTATTTTATTTTTAGATCAAACCACGTACCGATGTTTTAGGGTTTATAAAACACTTGGTTAATCTTGACAAAATTCAAAAACTCATGTGTGTTGAATGTAACACTCTCTTATCTTGTCAAACGATTCAAAAACAATATTCTTGTTAAATGTAACATTGTCTGACTAAACACGCGTTGTGCGTGTTGAATCTAACACTCAATTCGAACATGGGGGGAAAAAAATAAAAACTGAAATGATATCTTCATGAAAAAATTCTATAGCTTCGGCAACAAAATTATTGAAGACAATACAAAAATTTATGCGTGTTGAATGTAACATTGTATACATGTTAAATGTAACATTGTTTACGTGTTGAATATAACACTATCAAAATCCAAACCATATAAAAAATCAACAATCGACAACGACGAAACGAGAATAAAAAATCGAAAACGAGAGACGATCGAATTGAATCGAAGTTAACAATTTTCCAGTGGTCGTTGATAGGCGCAACCCTAAAAGTTAATTTCTGCATATGAAAATCAAACAAAATTGATTCCGCAAAATGGAGTTAAAATCGTCGATTTCAATCGATCCTGTGAATGGAATAGTCAACACCAAAAATCGTCGTTCATTGGGGAGATCTACCTGAAATAATTTCATCAATTATTTCATCCCTAACCCCTAAAAACCAATTTCTGCAGATGAAATCAAAATCGAAATCAACAAAGTTGAAAGTTGAAAGTCGAAAGTTGAAATCGATAGAGAGAGATACATAGAAAGCTTACAGAGATGGTTGATGGAGAGACCAAAAATCATCGTTGATGGAGGAATCTGGTTGAAAATAATTTCATCAATTATTTCGTCCCCCGAAACCCTAAATCGATTTCTGCAAAATAAAATTAAAATCAAAATCAACAAATCAAAAATTGAACAGCATCGTTGATGTAGAAATCTGGTTGAAACAATTGAATCTAGAACAATAATAAGCAATGAATATAAATATGCAAACAGATATCAACGAACTCATGAAATCAACGAAATACATCAAACCTCAATCTGCAAATATGATTCGGCGACCTGCGAAAAGACGATATCAAGCGGCAACGAAAGACGATTAATTAGGGTTTTGATTAATCAACGATGAACGGAGGTTACACGGATAGCAGTGGAAAAATGAACAAATCGAAATCAACAAATTGAAAAATCGAAAAATGAAATCGACCGAGATAGAGAGAGATGGAGTTTACACGGATAGCAATGGAGACGACGACAACGACGATGGCAGTGTAGACGATGGCAGTGATTGCTAATGTCGACGGTGGCGAGTAGTATACGACGATGATGGAGATGAAAACAATTACATCACTGGAGAGTCGAGACGGCGAATGGGGGAGAGTATTCGATGGCGAATGGAGAAGAACAACTGAGAAGACGACAATGGAAAAGAGCAACGGCAATGGAAGGTCGAGACGGCGATGGAGCTTGGCAACTGAGAGGTGTGAAGACGCATGAATGAAAGAGAAAGAGAAGGGTTAATGAGCAAGGGCAAAATAGTAATCTCGACATTTGAAATTTTTTTAAAATGGGACAAATTAGTTCAAATAATTATTAGGATGAGAGTTTTTGGTTCAGTTTTACTTGGAAAGTTAAAACAGTACTTGGTGGTAATTGTTCCATTATATAATGGGAATTGAAACCTTAAATGGAAATGGATGGCTGGGTACATTTATTATTTATTTATTTATTTTTATTTAAGGGTAAGGTGTTTCCTAACCAAATTATGCGCACTTGAATTAATCACTTTCAGAAGATAATTTTAAGAACACACTCTTCTATATTAGGTTGATTCGTTCAAAATTAAATAAGATTTAATTTATAAAGTACTACTCAAAAGAGTCGAACTTTAGTTGAACAAAAGAGGATATACCTATCTTTACCAACCGGACTAACATTTCATAAGTGAAGATTGGGTTCATAATATTTTCTTTCCTTAGCTTCGTATATAAGAATTTGAAAAATTCGAGAGATGTTAATCCGGTTGATAAGGAAAAGTGTCTTTTTACTTGTCAATCAAAATTCTGACTCTTTTGGAGAGCATTTTATAAATTAAATATTAAATTTAATTTTGAATATGCTAAGCCGATGTAGACAAATACATTCATAAGATTATCTGATAAAGTGATTAATCGAAGTGCAAGTAAACGAAATCAGACACCACGAAATCCGACACACCTTACTGAAAATAAAAACAAATAAATTAATGTCACTTTCTTGGCTTGATGGGACGTGTGCGCAGCAACTATACCATATTTAAATATTTTTTATTCCTAAACCCCATATTTAAAAAATTTAGACCTAAAATATTTTTATTAAAAAATAAAATTAACTATCCCAAGAATTGACTTGTAGTATAGTATATATATATATATATATGTATAATATATGTATCTAGTTTTTCATGGAAGGTTTAAAGTTTAACCTCATCTCTTAATTTATATACTAAAGCAATAATAATAATTTATGTTTTTCTCTCAAACTTTGCCACCAACCAAAGTTCCAAATCCATCCCTCTCCCTCTCCCTCTCTCTCACCATCCTTATGGACTCACGCCCAAAAGGCCGGTAAATACATCATTTATTTAAAAAATAAAGTAAATCGATCTAATTTAAAAAAAGTCATGTCTAAGATATAAGTTTTGATTTAGTCCCTTAAGTTGAATTTCGCTTGAATTTTAATCCCGCATTGTAGGGATTGTAGGGAGAACTTGGTAAGTAAATTTGGTTTATAGTGAATATTAGTTACATGCAACGAATATTAGTTACAATTTAATGATTGTTATATTTTTTTCATATATCTATGTATTTTTTGTTACATGTACTTATATAATATTAGTTACATGTTACAATTACATATGTCAGTGTAATATTTGTGATATTTAATAAATATTTTACACAGAAATTAGTTTAATTTTAGTTACATGTATTTGTGTATATTTAGTTACATGTAACTAATTACATGTATTTTGTGTGAGTTTTATTATATTTGATAAAATTTTAGACATAAATTAGTTACATGCTACAAAATAAAGTAATATTTATAACATGTAATAAAAAAATTTGTGTCCTTAATGTCTTTTTTGGAGTTTGTTGTATTTTTGTTTGCCGTTGCTTTTATCTTTTATTTTAAGTTTTTAATTTTTTGATAAACAATTTAATTTATATCTTAATAAAAGAGAAATGATATCTCTTGCTATATAGAATCACAATGTCCGGTCTGATGCCAAGGTAACGAATAAATTCTACATCAATTCCTATGGATATATGTTGATCAAAACAATTCCTTCACATATTTCGTCCAATTAAAGGCATCCCTTCAATACGAAAAAAAAAAACAAACTATTGCTTAAGGCTACATGATTTGGTACTTGTTCTTGGCCTCAGGGTTGCCCATGTATTTGCTCATGGGCTTTGGGTGAGCTCTCCTTTTGTTAGGAGCACTTGGTTTTTATTTTCTCACAATTGTAATGCTTGGTTCCGAGCTGGCCTTGTGGGCTACAAGAAAAATCACTTACCGTGTAGCGAGAAAGACCCGTCCCCTTGTTTTATGGTAAATATTTATCTAAAATAATTAAAAATAATATTTAAAAATAATTTCACATCCCATACTTATTCAATTACTCGATTCATAAAATATGTAAAGAAAATCACAAACACCAATTAAAATGACATCAAGACGTACATGAGTCTTATTTTTTACATAATCTATATTTTTGTATAACTAAAATATATATATTTATGCTCTAGAAAGGCATCAAACCCTTGGCCTTGCAATATTCCATTATATTTATGCTCTAGAAAGGCATCAAACCCTTGGCCTTGCAATATTCCGTAGCCTCAACACACAAATCTCCCAGGCTATAATATCTGGTTTGTACTTGAATTCGAATCCAAGATCTATCAATTTATTAGAGTTACAGGGTATGACTTTAATTGATTCGTCCACTCCTTCAAACCTGTTCGTATAAATATACATCCACATATAAATAATATAAATAATGGGTATGAACCTACATATTCAAATTGATCTCATCTTTTATTTATTTAGTACACAAATCACCTATCACTTTCAGATTAAGTCAATTCTGAACAAGTGACTTCGCATTTCGCATCATGTACAAATAAAAAGAAGCAAAGTGTCTATTTTTAAAATAGCAAAAGACGTATAATGCATTAGGTATGAATAAACACGTAGTTTAGATCCTTAATAATAACATTATGCTTACTTGGTCGGAACGTTGTAGTTGGGGTACTTCTCAGCAAGTGATTTGGCAAATTCATAAATAGTAAAAGAGTAAGATGAGCAAATGTATCTCCCCTTAGGTTGAGGATGTTCAAATAAGAATATTTCAGCTCTGAATAGATCATCTAGATGGACAGCTGATGTTTGATATAACACTTGATACCAATCTGTGTTTCCTATTTAAGAATATTAAAAATAAAAACAAATATATATATATATATATATATATATATATATATATATATATATATTACACATTTAGAACAAACAATAAGTGAAATGATTATAAGTAAATCCGAGAGAGAGAGAACCAGTGACAAATCCAAAGCACACGTCAACACTGATAGGCCTGGTAGGAGTAATAAATGGACCAATAACCATGGGTGGAACAATTGTGACAAAATCTAATCCATTTTCTTCTGCAAATTTCCATGCTGCTTTTTCAGCTAATATTTTTTACACACAATACACCTGTTTTTGACACACAAAAATTTAAAGGTCAGTGAACTAATAATAAAATTTAAAATTTAGTATTTTACACACATACACACGAATGCTACATGCCCCTACAATCCATAAATACTAATCCGAATATTTGATGCATAGGATAAAATTACACTAAATATTTCATGTTGCAATTGCATAATATTTAAATAAATAAATAAAATAGAAAAAAATTTAAATAATCTTTTTTTTTTTTTTTAAATATCTATCATTTTTGTTCGTTTAATAATTTAATGAATTGATAAGATTTTTCCTCATAAATGATATTTTTGACTCTTTTTTTTTTTTTTTTTTTTTTTTCATAAAATCAAAGGAGACAAAATTATCTTTAATAGAATAACAGAAGATATTAAATTAATACTCAAAATTAATTTCATATTGTCTTAACATCAACACATATTAAGAAACATAAAAAAACTACGAATGATCACTTTCACATATATTGACATTGTATTAATATCAACGTAATATTAAGATGTTAATTTCGTTGTTGATATTAACAACGAGGTATAAAATCGAAAAATAAAAACACTAAGACTTAAAAAACATTTGTATATTTTATTAAAAAAATATTAGACTATGGCATCTATCACAAAAGGGAAGAGAGAAAATTTGAGTTGATTTTAGAAAATATTTATTCTTATCATTAACAAAGATTCCATTTTTAACAAATTTTTTTTTTTTTAAATTATCTTCCCAAATAAACAGATGTTAAGAAAGGTTAGACTGTAAGATCATCAATTAAAAAACCCTAAAAAAGATTTGACAATCATAGAATAAATAAATCAACCATTATTAAATATCTGATATGAAAACGTGTAGTATTATACCCATCCGGGCATCTTTTGAGACTTGCACCACTCCACATCAGTCCAACAACTTTCATCATACTCTGCCGGCCGATGTTCTTGCCTGGACAAAGTTCCGACAGAGGAGGTATGCACGAACCTCTTCACTGTCTTTGCTTTACAGCATGTCTTCATTATGTTTAGAATCCCATTCACCGTCGGCTTTATCATATCGTTCTACTCATAGTCATCAACATCAAAAATAAATAAATAAATAAATTACTACTTAATAATGCTAAGAAACATAATTATAAGGCGTTAAGATAATTATCTGCAAATTAATGAAACCTCGGGATCTTTAACGGTTAAAACTTCCATGCCAACATGGAAGACTCTGGTGCACCCACGAATCGGTTCATCAAAACTGCCTTCATCCACAAGATCTGCTTTCCACAAGCTCAAGTGTGTATTGGCATGAGGCAATTCCAGCAGATGCTTCACCTTCTTTTCATCACCTGCAAATTGTAATAATTTACCAACCAATAATATACTACATATCTTTGACATAAATTACACTTTAAGCCATAACTTTTTTTATTTACAAAAAAATTTATTGTACTATGAAGGCGTACCAAGATCACGCACTGTGGCTCTAACGTAGTAGCCTCGTTGGAGAAGCCTCATTACAAGCCATGAGCCGATGAATCCTGATGCCCCAGTAACACACACGGTGCTCCAAACGTGATCTCCTCCTTCCATGCCGTTAAATTAATACTAGGTTTTATTATCAATTATAATACTATACTTAGAATCTGCAATCTAAAGAGAGGTTAAAAAAAAAAAAAAAAAGAAAAAAAGAAAAAAAAAAGCTAATCTTGGTTTACAAGAAATGCAAAATGCCTGATTCATAAAGTGGTTGGTGCATTAGCTATTATAATTTTTAAATATTTTTTTTAATCTTCAAATTGCAAAAGATCAAAGATGTGGCATTAATTAATTAAGCTTGTAGTCCTCCTTCCTGAAGATGATTAAATCTATTCGAGAACGTAAAAAAAAATAAAAAAAATCATTGGATGGAAGTTAAGGTTATGGTCGACGTATGGGATGACGAGGCAAGCTTTATAAGCAGCCAATTTAAGGTTATGGAAGGCTGGGTTTTCTTCCTTGGCCTCGTATGTAAGAAGTCCAAAAATAAATTTTTTCCTTGGCGTCATGGGACGTGTGCGATGACGTGTGTGCAAAACTACCCCCCATGTTTAAGAAAACGGTTAATTTCACTTTGCACCCTTAGACCGAATTATACTTTGTACCCCTATATTATTTTCGTCACCACTTACATCCCTATTTTTAAGATTTAAACTGAAGTGAGTGTGCTTTCATTATTTCATTTATAAAATAAGGATAACTTTGTCATTTTGTTCTAATTAATTCAATAGAATCTATTTGAATTTTTTCTTTTTTTATTTTTTTCCCTAACAAAATAACATTAGGAAAAATAATTTTTCTAGCTTATTCTTTCTTTCTTTCTTTTTCCTTTTTTTTTTTTTTTCATTCAACCAAACTACCCCTAATTTCTAGTGGAATGCTGAAAGACAATCAAGCCACACTTTTTTTTTTTTTGAAAAACGGCCATTAGGGCATATTATTGAAAAAAATAAGGATTACATTCTAAGACGAGAAAGTCCCTGACGATCCTCCCGTAAGAACGAACTAACGGAAGGGAAAAGACACCTTTTATTAATCGGACTAGCACTTTGTCTAAAGGCTGAGTTCATAACTCAGGAACATAGCCACCGTCCAACCCCTCGCTTTTCTCTCTCTCTGTGTATGGACTCACGCCCGAAGAGGCCTGTAAATACTTCCATGAGAAAGAATTAATTGTGAATCACTGCCATAACCACCACCACCACCACACCATCCCTCCATCATCGGCCACCTAATGCAGTTGGTGCAACCACCACCGCCATCATCCCCAAAACCGAAACCCGTGTTCTCCCCAACATCCTAGCAAAACCTCAACACTCCAACACCACCTTACACAATGTCCCAGCTTAAACACAAGGGACTTACACAAGATAAATTCTAGGGTTAATTACTCTTTGCTCCCCGTGATTAGTTATTGTTGAACTTTGTCTCATTGTATTATTTTCATCAGCACTTCGCCCCTGTGGTGGTGGACTAAAGTGCAAAACTAACACTTTTCATCGAAGTTAACAATTTTTGTGGCTGATTCTGAGATTGGGGCTCCATTTCGCCTGATTTTAGGCACACTTATTTTTTATTTTTTATCAAACACAATTAATAAATAAATATTTAATGCATTTTATTTTAAACCTTGATTTTTTTTATCAAATAGGTACACAAGTTCTACTTGAGATTCATTCATCAAGCCATATCAAATAAATTGGATTTAATTTCCAATTCTTAAAATTTATAATGTTAGAAAATTTCATTTTAAAACCATGTAATGTAAAGTGAAATATATCATAAACTTATACAACAGTTTGGACACATATAAGGATTCAGTCAACTGAACTAGATCCTGTCCTTCGATTGACAATGTCAATGAATTTTTACTAATAATTAAAAAAAATAAAATTTTACAATAAAAATCAAAAATAATTTCACATCCCATGCTTATTCAATTACATCATTCATAAAATAGGTAAAGAAAATCACAAACACCAATTAAAATGACACCAAGACCTACACTAGTCTTATTTTTTTTACATAATCTATATTTTTGTATAACTTAAATATATATTTATGCTCTAAAAAGGCATCAAACCCTTGGCCTTGCAATATTCCATAGCCTCAGCACATAAATCTCCCGGACTATAATTATCTGGTTTGTACTTGAATTCGAATCCAAGATCCATCAGCTTTTTGGAGTTACAGGGTATGGCTTTAATTGATTCATCCACTTCTTCAAACCTGTTCATATAAACATACATCCACGTATAAATAATGGGTATGAACCTACATATTCAAATTGACCTCATCTTTTATCTATTTAGTACTCAAATCACCTGTCACTTTCAGATTAAGTCAATTCTGAACAAGTGACTTCGCATCATGTACGAATAAAAAGAAGCAAAGTGTCTATTTTTAAAATAACAAAAGGCATATAATGCATTAGGTATGAATAAACACGTAGTTTAAATCCTTAATAATAACATTATGCTTACTTGGTTGGAACGTTGAAGTTGGGGTACTTCTCAGCAAGTGATTTGGCAAATTCATAAATAGTAAAAGAGTAAAATGAGCAAATGTATCTCCCCTTAGGTTGTGGATGTTCAAATAAGAATATTTCAGCTCCGCATAGATCATCTAGATGGACAGCTGGTACTTGATATAACAATGGATACCAATCTTTGTTTCCTATTTAAGAATATTAAAAAAAAAAATAACAAAAAACAAAAAATTATTACACATTTAGAACAAACAATAAGTGAAATGATTATAAGTAAATCCGAGAGAGAGAGAGAGAACCAGTGATAAATCCAAAGCACACGTCGCCACTGATAGGCCTGGTAGGAGTAATAAATGGACCAATTACCATGGGTGGAAGAATTGTGGCAGAATCTATTCCATTTTCTTCTGCAAATTTTCGTGCTTCTTTTTCAGAGAATGTTTTTGACACACAATACTCCTGTTTTTGACAAACAAAAATTTAAAGGTTAGTAAAGTACTAATAAAATTTAAAATTTAGTATTTTTCAAACATTCACACGAATGCAACTTGCCCCTACAATCCATAAATATTTATCCCAATATTTGATGCGCAGGATAAAATTACACGCACAATGTTTAAAATTACACTGAATATTTCGTGTTGTAATTACATAATATTCTAGTAAATGAATTAATAATAGGAAAAAATAATCACATATTCATTGAAATGTTCTTTTCCTAAAAAAATAATCTATCATTTTCGTTCATTTTATATTTTAATGAATTGAAAAGATTTTTCCTAATAAATGATCACCTTTTAATTGGTGTTTGTCATTTTCTTTACCTATTTTATGAATCATGTAATTGAATAAGCATGTCATGTGATCATTTATTTGATGTCAACAAAATAAATCTGGTTTATTTGGGATACCAAGGCCCCATGTGTTTTCGCTCCTTAATTTTTGTTCTTGTTTCCAAAATTTTGAGAGTAATGTATAGAAACGTGTTTTTTTAATATATTTTTGTTCTCAAATATTTTAAAATTTTTGGAAGTACCTCCTAAATTTCTTAAAATTTTGAAAAACAAAAAAAAAATGTTGATTCATTCACTCCCACAAAAACTATTCACAAATTATTTTCACCCACGTCAATCCACAATCGTTACCGCACATCTTTATATTCTTCTCTCATCTCCTCTCTGTATATCTCACACATCCACACACACATATATATATAACAATCAAATCTTAGTTGCAACCAAACGTAATTTTTTTTTTTAATTCTGAGATATTATAAAATTATTTTAAAAATAATTATCATTATCAAACGCGATTTTATTCTCAGACAATATAATCTCATGAAAACGCAATATATAATAATGCCCAAATGGACATTTTTTGTTTTTATAATTTCTTAAACATCCTAACTACAGGTACACTTTTTGTTTGGGTTTGGACTGGGGGGATAAATGTATTTTCTCAAACATCTGGGATAGTCCATTTTTGCCCTTACCCTATATTTCATATAGATATAAGAAGAACGTCAGTTTCAGTAGGAAGAAGAACATCAGTTTTAGTAGGGAAATTATATTTACAAGAGAAATCATTTCAGAAATAGCTGCCAGCTATGAGAACAATTTTCGTGCCAGATTTTTTAAGTTGAAAATCACATTTTTGCCTTTCATATGTATATAATTGGAGGTTTTGAGTATCACAACTATATATGAGCTCTCTAACAAAGCACAATGTCAGATTTGTAATCAAAATTTTCGCGGTAAAATGCAAGGTGATTTTCGAGTTTGGATTGCCCTACGAATTCTTCGACTTCGGATTGCCACTACGAATTTGGGGGGTTGATTTGGAGGGTTGATTTCTTTGATTGGCTGAGTAATTTTTGACTTCGGATTGCCCTACGACTTCGGATTCTACTGGTGAGTGTTCGGATTCTACTCGTTTCGTTTCTGTTATTCGTTTCTACCTGTTTCGAGTGTTCGGATTTCATATTTCTTTGTTTCTGTTATTCATTTCTACCTATTCCGAGTGTTCGGATTCCACATTTCTTTGTTTCTGTTATTCGTTTCTACCTGTTCTGAGTGTTCAGATTCCACATTTCTTTGTTTTTGTTATTCGTTTCTATTTTTCGTGCCACATTTCATTTGCAGTTTATGCATGGGGTTCTGTTCAGTTTATGCATAGGGTTTTGTTCTGTTCACAGTGGATAAACTAAGTTTCATGTTTCATGTTTGTCAACTGAAATCAAAAATAAATAATCCGCCACTGTTTCATGTTTGTCAACTAAGGTTTTGTTCAGAAGATATCCACTAAGGATGTGTATTTCTCAGTAAATATCTACTTAAATTTTAAATTATGCTGTTTGTATACAAATACATTTTTTGAATAGATGTTTTTACTGCATGTAATATTATGTTTTTATTTTATGAATTTGCAGTTTTGTTTTTTACCATAGGAGGATTAATCATGGTGTGTACGTACGGTGAGGAAACGTGTTTGATAAAAATTGATGATGAAAGATATACATATGATGTGTTAGTTGATAAGTTGATTGAGTAATGGAATGTGTTGCAACGTAACTCATTGCGCATATCATATTCAATCGTGGGACAGTCAAACTGTATTTTGAATGTTCAAAAAGACTTTTCAGCTTTATTAGATTTAGTGAAGTTGTTAAATTTGGGATACTTGAACTTTGTTGTGAAAGAGATTGTCGATGAAAGTTGTAGAGACAGGGGAGAAGATGATGAGAGACGTCACACCCCCCCCCCCCCCCCCATGATGAAGTGATAGATTTTCTTAGGTCTTATTGTGTCAACCATGCAACAAATTACCGTTCTAAGTTGTGGTCTACCCTGATTCAAGCTGTACGTACTGTCTTCCCGAACTCGCCTCATGCATTTTGTTTACATCATTTGAAGTGTAACCTAAGAGATAAACTAAGTGGGAGGGATAATGTACTTAAAAAAAATCTGCTTCATAGACTTGATCAGTGTGCGTTTACACCAACTGTTGAGGGGTTTGCCATTCATAGAAATAGACTTATTGTTGAAGGCGGGCCAAGGGTAATTTCATTCTTGAATGAGTTACCTCCTGAGAATTGAGCTAATACCTTTTTTGTTGGACAACGATACGGCGAGATGTATTCAAATCTTGCCGAATCGTTTAACGCTTGGATTGTTAAAGCCTGACACCTCCCCATAATGGAATGCATTGATACGATTAGAGTACAGCTCATGGACCACATATCGAGTAGAAGACTTCTTTCGAATAAGATGTCTAGTGTTATTTGCCCACTTTGGGATAAGAAATTATTAGAATATGTTGAGAGTGGTAGGACGTGGTTGGTGGGTTTATGCTCTGAAAGGAAATTTGAAGTGCATTGCCACCCATCAGTCTCAGTGGATATTATTAATCGTACTTGTTCATGTTTCTAATGGCAATTGAAAGGTTTCCCCTGTGCACATACTTGCGTCGCCATTCAAAAATCGAGGGAGAATTTGTATGACTATGTTGAAGATTTCTTCCGTGTTGATTTGTATCGTAGTACATATTTGGAGGGTATTTTGTCTGTCCCTACTCTTGGAAGACCAATTTATGACAGCGCAACAGCTATTGTGTTACCGCCGCAAACACACCGACCAGTTGGGAGTCTAAAGAAGAAGCGGATTACATCAAAAGGGGAAAAAGTAAAGAAAATTTGGTGTAGTCGGTGCAAGCAATATGTGAACCACAATCGGAAGACGTGCAAGGCTGCAATTTGAAGAACAGGTTGCACACTGTATATTTTTTTAGATTTTTGCAATGTATATTTTTGTGTGGCTGTATATTTTTGCAAGGCTGTATATTTTTTGTCTAGATATCCAACAACGATATGTATTTTTTTAGTAGATGTGTACTGGAATTTTAATATATTTTGTTGTATACATGCTATATATGGTGAAGATGTATTTTTTCAATAAATGTCTACTGAAATTTTAATATATGTTGTTTTTCATGATATATTTGGTCAAGAAATTTTGAAATATGTTGTTTTATGTACCAAATCATTCTGTTCAGAAGATATCTATTGAAATGTTTCCAACAGGCTGTTAGGCACTAAATATGTTGTATATGTATCCAAATAGAAATGTATTCTGGTAAATGCTTTCTTTTCTCCAATTGAGTCTCAAATGCTTTGATTTGATCCCAATACATGAGGATCTTCCCAAGTACTATATTCAATAGATATCACTCAGTTTCAGTAGATATCCACTGAATATGTATCAGCTTCAGTAGATATCTATTGAACTGTGTTAAACAGGCTGTTTAGGTACCAAATATGTTGTTTATGTGTATCCACATAGAGAATGTATTATGCTAAATGCTTTATTTTCTCCAATTGAGTCTCAAATGCTTTGATTTGATCCCAATACATGAGGATCTTCTCAAGTACTATATTCAATAGATATCCACTAAATATGCGTTAGCTTCAGTAGATATCTACTGAACTATTTCAAACAGGCTGTTTAGACACCAAATATGTTGTTTATGTGTATCCACATAGAGAATGTATTATGTTAAATGCTTTCTTTTCTCTAATTGAGTCTCAAATGCTTTGATTTAATCCCAATACATTAGGATCTTCCCAAGTACTATATGCAAGAAATATCACTCAGTTTTAGTATATATCCACTGAATATGTGTCAACTTCAGTAGATATCTACTGAACTGTTTCAAACAGACTGTCTAGGCACCAAATATGTTATTTATGTGTATCCACATAGAGAATGTATTATGCTAAATACTTTCTTTTCTCCAATTGAGTCTCAAATGCTTTAATTTGATCCCAATACATGAGGATCTTCCCAAGTACTATATTCCACAGATATCACTCAGTTTCAGTAGATATCCACTGAATATGTGTCAACTTCAGTAGATATCTACTGAACTGTTTCAAACATACTGTTTTGGCACTAAATATTCTGTTTATGTGTATCCACATAGAGAATGTATTCTGCTAAATGCTTTCTTTTCCTCAATTGAGTCTCAAATGCTTTGATTTGAACCCAATACATGAGGATCTTCCCAAGTACTATATTCAGTAGATATCACTCAGTTTCAGTAGATATCCACTGAATATGTGTCAGTTTCAGTAGATATCTACTGAACTATTTCAAACATGCTGTTTTGGCACCAAATATGTTGTTTATGTGTATCCACATAGAGAATGTATTCTGCTAAATGCTTTTTTTTCTCCAATTGAGTCTCAAATACTTTGATTTGAACCCAATACATGAGGATCTTCCCAAGTACTATATTCAGTAGATATCACTCAGTTTTAGTAGATATCCACTGAATATGTGTCAGCTTCAGTAGATATCTACTGAACTGTTTCAAACAGACTGTTTTGGCACCATTTATGCTGAAATGCTTTTCTTTTCTCTAATTAAGTCTCAAATATTTTGATTTGATCCCAATACATAAGGATCTTCCCAAGTAATATACATAATTTTCAGTCTTTTTCAGTAGATATCATTCAGTTTCAGTAGATATCCACTGAATGTGTGTCTTCTTCAGTAGATATCTACTGAATTGTTTCAAACAGGCTGTTTAGGCACCAAATATGTTGTTTATGTATCCACATAGAAATGTATTCTGCTAAATGCTTTCTTTTCTCCAATTGATTCTCAAATGCTTTGATTTGATCCCAAGGCATGAGGATCTTCCCAAGTAATATACGTCATTTTCAGTCTTTTTCAGTAGATATCATTCAGTTTCAGTAGATATCCATTTAATGTGTGTCTTCTTCAGTAGATATCTACTGAAGTGTTTCAAACAGGCTGTTTAGGCACCAAATATGCTGTTTATGTATCCACATAGAAATGTATTCTGGTAAATGCTTTGATTTGATCCCAATACTAGTATTTTTCAGTAGATGTCCACTGAATATGTGTCAGTTTCAGTAGATATCAACTCAAATTCTTCAAACAGGGTGTTCAGGTATGTACTGAAATGTTTAACAGGATGTGTAAATATGAGTAGATATCTACTAAAATGTTTGACATACGCTGTTTATGCACATACAAACACTGCCAATGTGAACAATTAATAAGAGCAGTATATATACAAACACACTGATTAACAACCAATCTAAATAAGAGTAGTATATATACAAACACATTGTTTCTGCACATACAAACACTGCCAATGTGAAATGTTTGACATACAATGATATCTACTGAATATGTGTCAAGTACATTATATACAAACACACTGATTAACAGCCAATCTTAATAACAGTTTCCACATCAAGATGGTGTAAGGTCAGCATTGTGTCTTCCTCTTTTACTTTTTTTTGTTGACTCAAACTTTTGAGGCATCCATGATTTGGCCTTATCATTCAAAAATACATTCACAATTTTTGCTCGATATTTGATCATTGCTTATTTTACCGCTTTCTCATTTTCGAATGGCACAATTGGCACGCCCTGGGCTGTTTGGTCCATTATAAACAAAACAATTGTCCCACAATCCAACCTAACATTCAAAGTTCATACATTTGAGTCTATATATAGATTTTACATTTCATGAAAAAATGTGTAATGACGTTAATACTTACGATCCGAGTATTTGTTATGGGTTGTCTTGTACGCTTGTTAGATAAGTTTCAATCTGCGTTATTGCCAACTCTTCACCATCTACGCGGAGATCTTTGATCATATCAAGTACATATTTTCTCTACAAAATAAACAAAAATTTAAATTAAAGTTTTATTATGTAACATTTAAGTTAGGAATGGAAACAAAGCATGAGTTTTATTACCATCAACATTGCGTCTTTCAAGTATGGATCTCCGGTGCCGATTCTTGGTTGGAGTGAGTTATAGTGTCTCCATTCTACCTCACTTGTGTCAAACACAAGTAGCATCCAATGATTTGGCCCGTTATCCGTTGTGTTTATGGGAAAGTGAATGTGTCCATAGCCGCCCTGCAATGCTTCAATGATTTGGGTATTCAATTTTTTTTTAATTGACAGTGTCAACCTACCCTTTACCCAATTCTGTAAAAGATAGGGACAATTTATAATTCAGTTAATAGTCATAAAATAATTTAATTTATTCAGTAGATATCCACAGAATAAATTGTAGAATTCAGTTGATATCCACATACTGTTTTCAGTTAATGTAGAATTGTAGAATTAAACCTGTATAGTTTATTCAGTACAAATCCACTGAATAAATTGTAGAATTCAGTTCATTTATTCAGTAGATGGACGTATTGTTTTTTAATACATCAAACAAACGTATAAAACAGACGTATAAATGTACCCAAACATACCCAACAATAGCTTGTGATGAAGTATGAGCGGTCACCGACAACAATTCCCTCATTTTTTAAAAAAAAATCTAATTTCACATTGTTGTCCCTTAAGAACTCTGTGTAGTTATCTACGACCTGAAATCAATTTTCATTATTAGTTTGCGTTTTTTTTTTTTTTTTTTTTTTATGTTCATATGTGTGATGTTTCTTAATATATTCACTTACAAAGTTGCTTAGTTCTCCACCGTTCAGAAGTGAAATGACATCTAGAAGAGATACAACACCATATTCCCCATTGTATACAATTGCGCTGTGTATTAATAAGAGATGGTTAAAATTTCTTTCGTGCATTTTTATACAACCAGAATATGGAAAAATATCTTTAAGATATATATTTTGTGTTACCTCGGCCCTTCGGTTTTGAATATGATTGTTATCTTTTGTCAATCCTCATCGGATAGTGAAGTTGTTACTTCACTTTGATGCCTCTTCGATAGTTTGGCAACCTGTTTTTTTTTTTTTTGTGTGTGTGTGTTGGGGCCTGATATGTGTCTAGATCGACCGTTTCTTCATGCATTCCTTTATCCTTTCTGCATTTTTTGATGTCTAAATATTCAAAATTGTCTTCCTTCTTTTTCTGTGCTCAGTCTCTCTGTTTCAGCCTTTTAACCATTGAGATTTGGCCTAGTTTTTCTCTCAATTTTCTCTTCTTTTTTTTCATTTCTTCAGCTTCTTTGGGCCCCGTCTCTGCGTGAATTTCTTCGGCACGCTTTTCAGCTTCTTCTCCAGCAACAGGGTCTGGAGGAGAACTATTTTTGGCCTGTTTGAGGTCATTCTCCCTTTGATCTAAAAGTAGTGTCAAATTCTTGAACTAGTTGTCCATGTCCTCCTTTTGTCGAGCCATTTGTTCTACCAGTTCTTTTATTTTTTCATCGCCTTCTTCTTTCGGCTCATGTTTTGTCCTTTTCAACTCAGCCAATTCCAGCTTGAGCTTCGCAATTTTCTCTCATTTTGCCTTATTTTTTCCTCTCAGTTTGATATTTATTTTCTTTAGTTTTGCATTCTCTCTCTCCAAGCTCTCAATTTTGGCTTGGAGTTGCTCAGTTTCTTTTCCTATTTCACATTCTTCAGCTCTGTTTTTCGATGCCGTCTGATTTTGTGGGGTGAAATAAGGTGTAGTCATCTGTGTTGGACTGTCTGGAATGCCGTGACTAAAAGGAGTACCGTAGGGGGTCTCCATAGTCTTTGGTTCTCCTTCGTCGCCGTCCTCGTCTTGTCCACCTTCCTCAATCCATGACCCTTCTTTATCGTCCTTCTTTCGATCAAATTTCTCTCATTTTCCAGCATGCTTATTTTTAAAATCATTAGCATGTGTGATCATTTTTGTCTCCGTCCTTGTCATTTTCGGGGTTTTTGGATTAACCTGTCAATATGGCGTTTGTTCAGCAGATATATGTGTGTGTGTGTGTGTGTGTGTGTGTGTATGTATGCATGTATGCAGTACATGTGTATTTTCAAGTTGATATCCAGTAAAGATGCAGCATATATCAGTAAACATGTATATTTTCACATGGAGTTCCATTACACGTGTATTTTCAGTAGATATCTACTAAACAGCATGCATGCAGCACATCTGTGTATTTTCAAGTGGATATACATTAAAGATGCAGTACATATCATTAAAGATGTGTATTTTTCAGTAGATATCCATGTTGTTCAGTAGATATCTACTGAACAGCATGTCTACTGAACAGCATATATGCAGTACATATTGGTATTTTCAAGTAGATATACATGTTGTTCAGTAGATATCTACTAAACAGCATGCATGCAGCACATCTGTGTATTTTCAAGTGGATATCCAGTAAAGATGCAGTACATATCATTAAAGATGTGTATTTTTCAGTAGATATTCATGTTGTTCAGTAGATATCTACTGAACAACATGTATGCAGCACATAAATGTTGTTCAGTAGATATCTATTGAAAATCATGTATTCAGCACATATATGTATTTTGAAGTGGATATCCAGTAAAGATACAGTACATATCGTTAAAGATGTGTATTTTTCAGTAGATATCAATGTTGTTCAGTAGATATCTCCTGAATAGCATGTATGTAGTACATATTGGTATTTTTAAGAAGATATACATGTTGTTTAGTAGATATCTACTGAACAGCATATATTCAGCACATATGTGTATGTTGAAGTGGATATCCAGTAAAAATGCAGTACATTTCATTACACGTATATTTTCAGTAGATATCTAATATAATAAACAACATGCATGCAGTTCAGATGTGTAATTTCTACAAACAGCATGTAAACATTGGAACAAAGAATTAATACAGAAAAATATATAAAGCAGTACATAGATATCCACTAACCCTGACATCTGGGCCATTATGCAGTGTCAATTTCAGTGTGTCCTTTGTCAATTTGGAAAGATCCCACTTCACAAACCTTGGGGATGCTTTCTCCTTATCTTCCTTGAGCACATTTACATGCTCGCAAAACCAATACTAGACAATTTAAAAGTTTATTAGTAATTATTCAATTTAATTTGGGTTTTGAGATTAAATGGATGTGTCAAAATGGAAATGAGTTATATTTTGACGTACCAGAAATGTAATAACACACTCTTTCACCTTCTTAGGTTGTAGGGTGTTTTACCGAATTGATGTCATCAACAAGCTATGAATTGTATGATGCCAACCATAGGTGTGCATTTGTTCAATATTTTCAACATACTTGTAAAGGCCAAATGCAACAAATTGTCCACTGTTGGGCAGCAAACACGTGCCAAGCAGATACAAGCACAGCAAACTCACAACATGCCGAACGTCTTCATCGTTGTCACTGTGCACCAACTCCATGATTGCAGTTTTGATGTCAGTTGTTGACAATCGCTTTCGGTCTTTGCAAATACTGGCCAAATATTCACTTTCCAGCTTACCATATGAGAAATTGATGGCCTTCTCGCCACATTTCAGTCCAAAAATCAGTCTAACATCTGATACAGCAAACTTCAAATCAACACCTCTAATTTTGAAAAACTCTATTTCTTTGTTCCAAGTCTTCAGTATTTGGACGATGTTGTCGTCTAATTTCTTGATTATCTCCAATGTCACTCTCTTCTTCAAAATTGAATAAAAAATTGGCCAGAATGGCGTAAGTTACAGCAATTCAGTGTGTTTTCTTGTCAGAACAATCGTGTCAAGCAACTCGTAGACAAGCTTTAACGATGATCTGTATTGTAGGTAAAATTTACCTATTCTCCGGCTTGTTTCTGTTGTAGTCTTCCTTTCATTTTTTGTTGGCTTTCGGGTTCTTTTAACGGGGGCATCATCGAAGTCACTGTCAGACACATATACTGAAAATACACATGTTGATAGGTTAACATTCAGACGACACATATACTGAAAATACACATCTTCATATGTTAACTGACCAACTACCAAAACAGTAGATACAAACACACTGAACAGCAAATCTGAACAACAAAACAGAGCAGTACATTTCCAAACATTAATCAAATAGTATCTTGTGATTGCAAACACATTGTTTGAACAAATATTTTGGAAGAAATCTTGTATATACAAATACAGCCAATGTAAACAATTAATAAGAATAGTACATTGTTTAATGTTTGTCAACTGGGATTTTGTTCAGTAGATATCCACTGAAGATGTGTCTTTCTCAGTAGATATCTACTTACATTTTGAATTATGTCATTTGTTTACACAATTCCGAATTTACCAATTAAATATATTTTTCATGATATATATGGTCAAGAAATACTCTGCACCAAGTACCAAATTCACTTCAGATAGTACATGATATCAACTTAAATTTGCACGACACTGATGTCAACAAATGAACGGATATCGCCTGAAATTTGTTCTAAATGTAATCAACAGCATATGTACATGATATCCACTTAAATATTTTGATTATAACGACTAGTATATGTACTTCTTACCTTCTTCCTCAAGCTTTTCTTTGTAGTGTTTCTCAGGTTCCTTCTCTTTCCCTCTCTCTGCCGATTGTTGTGGTTCCATTGCCCTCTTCGATGGTTTGGACTGTTTGGAACCTGACGTTTCACCATCCTTCTCTCTCTTCTTTGAAGACCTCGTGTTCACAATTTCTTCTTCTTTTGGTCCTCGGTGATTTCTCAGTTTTTACGGTTATGTTGTTCGTTCTGTTTCTAGGCACCGTTCACTCGCAATTTTCGGCAAATTGGAGTTCTTGGGTTTATGCTCGTGCGATTCTTGCGTGAAAATGGTGGAACAAATGGAAATGAATAAACTCCAGAAAAGACATAGGGGCTATAATGACGATAGGTTTCGGCAAAAACGCAGTACGTGCAGTCATGCAGTCGCGCAGTCGTGTCATGGCAGCTGTGCATTGGGCTGATAGGTGGCATGGATTTGTAAATTACAAATATAATGAGGGGCAAAATTGACAATCCCATTTTCGTGGTTTAATTATCTACTGCCATTTAATTGGTTCTTTTATTGGTTTTGTTCAGATGATATCAACTGAATTCGTGTCTTGTTAAGTAGATATCTACTTAAAGGTATAAAATATGATGTGTCTGTACATTCAATTGCTTTTTTTTTTTTTCTGTTCAGATGATATCGACTGAAAGTGTCTTATTAAGTAGATATCTACTTACCGGTATAAATTTGTGATGTGTCTGTACATTTAATTGGGTCTTGAATGATATACATGGTCAACAACTAACAAGTTCTGACAATTACCTTAATGATATATTGAGTCAATAAATGGATGGCACAAAGTTCCAAATTTTGTAGAAACGGACACTGAAGGGTTCTGTTCACTGGGTTCTATTAAGATGATATCAACTGAATAGGTGTCCATTTTAAGTAGATATCTACTTAAATGTATCAAATATGATGTGTCTGTACATTTTCGTAGTGTCAATGAACGATGGACATTTAATTGGGTTTTTAATGATATACATGGTCAATAACACACAGAAACTTTAATTTTGTATATACAAACATATTATTTCAACAATTTTTTGGAGGCTTACACATCAAATAATATCCACAGCACGCAAATTTAATGGATGAACATATGGGTAGAACAACTACGACTAGAGGCATTGAAGTTATATTACAGAGTTCTTCTAGCAATGTGCACTGCAGAAGCACAGATTTTGCATGCCAACAATCTAACTTCGCTGCTAACGAACCAATGAGAGGTTCCATAGATGCATGCTTGCTTGTTCAGTAGAATTGGTTCTTACCACACATAAGACAGTAGATATGTTGTTCCCAACAGTGATCTCAGTAAGGTAATAGAAAGTTTCATTAGACATGAGGAAAGTCTTCCCAGAGAATTAAGGAGAATTAAGGGAAAAATGGCTCGTCAATGTATAATTCTTTGACAATTGTGAGGCCGGCCTTCTCTACAGAAATAATTCATCTTGGATTTGTGGCTCATCCAATGCCAGCTTTGGATGCAATTGCAATGCATATCAACATGCCTTGTGGTAAGAACTAGCTCTGGATGCAATTGCAATGCATATCAACATGCCTTGTGGAGGCTTACACATGAAATAATATCCACAGCAGTAGATATGTTCAAAACAGTATATACAAACACATTGAACTGAACAGGCAATGCAAGGTACAAACAGCACAGTACATTTCATGAAACAGTTTATACATATTCACCTAAGGATTTATATTTCTAATTAGATATCTACTGAAATATTAAACAAATTACACATCAAATAATATCCACAGCACTCAAATATATATATAAAACCGTATATACAAAGCAGTTTTTACATCTTCATATTTAGGGCCAACAGTGTCCCCCCCCTTTACCACTGTTTTTCATTCACTCAAACTTTTGGTCTCCTGCGGTCCTTTATCATTTCTGCCTTTTTTGATGTCCAAATATTCGTAATCATCTTCCTTTTTATTTTTCTGTGCTCTGTCTCTCTGCTTTATCCTTTTAACGATTGAGCTTTCGTCTGCTTTTTCTATCAATTTTCTCTTCTTTTTTTGGCTTCTTTACCTTCTTTGGGCCCAGTCTCTCCATGCATATGTTGGGGACGCTGTTCAGTTTCTTCTGCAGAAACAGGGTCTGGAGGAGGACTGTTTTTGGGCTATTTAACCTCATTATCCCTCTGAGATAAAAGTAAGGTCAAATTCTTGAAGTTGTTGTCCATGTGTTCCTTTTGCCGAGCCATTTGTTCGGCCAATTCTTTTATTTTCTCCTTACCTTCCTCTTTTTTCATCTCATCACTTGTCATTTTCAGCTCAGCTAATTCCATTTTCAGTTTTGCAATTTTCTCTCATCTTTTCTTACTTTTTCTTCTCAGTTTCATATTTTTCTTTTTCAACTTTGCATTCTCGTGCTCCAAGCACTCAATTTTTGCTTGAAGTTCTTCATTTTCTTCTCTTATTTCACATTCTTCACCCCCCCCATTTTTAGATGCAGTTCTAGTTTGTGGTGTGAAATACGGCATATTCATCCAGTCCGGACTGTCCGGAACGCCATCAGTGAAATGAGTGCCATGGGGGGTCGCCATACTCTCCGGTTCGCCTTCGTCACCGGCCTTCTCATACTCTTCACCTTCCTCACTCCACGATTCTTCTTGATCGTCCTTCTTTTGTTTAAATTTCTCTCATTTCCCAGCACGCTTGTTTTTTAAATCATCAGCATGTGTGATCATTTTCGTCTCAGTCCTCATCATTTTCATCATATTTGGATTCACCTGTCAACATGCCGTTTGTTCAGAGGATATCACTAAACAGATTTGTAATTTCAAGTTTTCATATGTGCATTTTCATTAGATATGTACTAAACAGAATTGTATTTTCGAGTACGTTTCCATTACACTTGTATTTCCACAAAAGATGCAGTACATTTCACTAAAGATGTGTATTTTGAAGTAGGTTTCCATTACACATGTTTATTTTCAGTTGATATGTACTAAAACAGCATGTATGTAGTACACATGCATATTTTTAAGTAGATATCTACTGAACATTTAAGTGGATATCTACTGAATATTTTCAGTAAATATCCATTGAACATTTAAGTTGTATGCAGTACATCTTTAAGTTGATATCTACTGAAAATGTATACAACAAGTATGCAGTAGATATTTAGTATCTTTAAGTAGATATCTACTGAATAACATGTATGCAACACATATGTGTATTTTGAAGTGGATATCCAGTAAAGATGCAGTACATATCATTAAAGATATGTATTTTTCAGTAGATATCAATGTTGTTCAGTAGATATCTACTGAACCGCATGTATGCAGTACATCTTTAAGTTGATATCTACTGAAAATGTATACAACATGTATGCAATAGATCTTTAGTATTTTGAACTAGATATCCACTATTAACTAAACATATTTGTAATTTCAAGTAGATATACATTACATATGTGTATTTTTCAGATGATATCTAGTAAACAGATTTGCAATTTCATGTAGATATCTACTAGATTTGTAATGTATGCATTAGATACATTGTTTGAGAGGAACAAAAAATGAACAGAAAAACTTATAAAACAGTATATATCCACCAACCCTGATATCTGGGGCATTATGTTCCTCGTTCAGTGCATTTTTTAGTGTGTCCGTTGTTAATTTTGAGAGATCCCACTTGACAAACCGTGGGGATGCTGCCTCATTATCTTCCTTGATGACATTGATATGCTCGCAAAACCAATACTACACAAAATGAACAGTTTATTAGTAATTATTCAATTATTAATAGCTTCAAATAAGTTTGGACGGGTCGTACCAGTAATGCAAGAACACACCCTTTCACCTTCCCAGGTTGACGGGAGTTTTGCTGAATTGATGTGATCAATAGGCTATGAATTGCGTGATGCCAAGCATAGGTGTGCATTTGCTCAATATTTTCGACATACTTGTATAGCCCAAATGCCACAAACACTCCACTGTTGGGCAGCAAACACGTGCCAAGCAGATACAAGCACAGCAAACTCACAACATGCCGAACGTCTTCATCGTTGTCACTGTGCACCAACTCCATGATTGCAGTTTTGATGTCAGCTGTCGATAATCGCTTCCGGTCTTTGCAAATATTAGCTAAATATTCACTTTCCAGTTTGCCATAAAGAAATTGATGGCCTTCTCGCCACATTTCAGTCTAAAAATCAGTCTAACATCCGAAACAGAAAACTTCAAATCAACACTGCTAATTTTGAAAGCGTGTTTTTCTTCGTTCCAAGTCTTGAGTATTTGGACGATGTTATCGTCCAATTTCTTTATCATCTCCAAAGTCACTCTCTTGGTCAAAATAGAATAAAAAATTGGCCAGAATGGCGTAAGTTGCAGCAAGCGTCTATGCGTTCCAGTCAGCACAATGGTGTTCAGCAGCTCGTACAAAAGCTTCAACGAAGATCTATATTGTAGGTAAAACTTACCAATTCTTCGGCTTGGTTCAGTTTTAGCATTCCTTTCATTTTGTTTTTTGATTCCGGTTCTTCTCAACAGGGCATCATGAAAGTCGCTATCAGAACCAACTGTTCACTTGCAAAAAAACAGATTTAAAACAACATGTATGTACTAAAACTTTTAAATTGCAGTACACGTGCATATTTTTAAGTAGATATCTACTGAACATTTAAGTTGATATCTACTGAAAATGTATACAACATGTATGCAATACATCTTTAGTATTTTCAAGCACATATCCACTAGTGTTTAGTATATATCACTAATATACTAAAACAGCATGTACTGAACATTTAAGTTGATATCTACTGAACATTTGAGTTGATATCTACTGAAAACGCATACAATATGTATGCAGTACTTCTTTAGTATTTTCAAGTAGATATTCACTAGTGTTTAGTAGATATCACTAAAGATGTATATTTTCAAATAGGTTTCCATTACACATGTTTATTTTCAGTTCATATGTACTAAACAGCATGTATGCAGTACACATGCATATTTTTAAGTAGATATCTACTAAACATTTAAGTTGATATCTACTGAACATGTATACAACATGTATGCAGTACATCTTTAGTATTTTCAAGCACATATCCACTAGTGTTTAGTATATATCACTAAAGATGTATATTTTCAAGTAGGTTTCCATTACATATGTGTATTATCAGTTGATATGTACTAAAACAACATGTACTGAACATTTAAGTTGATATCTACTGAACATTTGAGTTGATATCTACTGAAAACGTATACAACATGTATTCAGTACTTCTTTAGTATTTTCAAGTAGATATCCATTGGTGTTTAGTAGATATCACTAAAGATGTATATTTTCAAGTAGGTTTCCATTACACATGTTTATTTTCAGTTCATATGTACTAAAACAGCATGTATGCAGTACACATACATATTTTTAAGTAGATATCTACTGAACATTTAAGTTGATATTTACTGAACATTTTCAGTAGATATCTACTGAACATTTCAGTTGTATGCAGTACATCTTTAAGTTGATATCTACTGAAAATGTATACAACATGAATGCAGTTCATCTTTACTATTTTCAAGACAGGCTGATGAAACATATACTGAAAAAACACATGTTGATAGGTTAACATTCAGATAATATCAACTGAATATACAGTTTTTTCCAGAGGATATCTACTTAATATTGCACGACACAGACAAATCAACGGAAATTGACTAAAACTTTTTTCTAAACTAATTCAACAGTTCATGAGTTTTGATATCCCACACATTCTCCCTATGAGACGTAATCATTGGGATAATAGTAGATAATATCCAATCCAGAGTATATTTAGATGATATCCACTTACATTTGCACGATATCAACAGTATATTGAGATGATATTCACTTAAAATTTTTGAATATAACGACTAGTATATGTTATGCTCACCTTCTTGCTCAACCTCTTCTTTGTAGTCTTTGTCTTGTTCCTTCTCCTTCACTCTCTCCGCTGAATGTTGTGGTTCCATTGCCCTCTTTGATGATGGTTTGGACTGTTTGGAACCTGGCATTTCAATATGGTTTTTTTTCTTCTCTGAAGACCGCGTGACCACCATTCTTCTTCTTATGGTTTTCGGCGTGACCACGTTTCAATGTCTAAGGGTTTTGTAGTTCGTTCTGTTTTTAGGCACCAATCACTTCCAATTTTATGGTGGAAATCGACGACAATCAACGAAAATCGTCCATTGGATATCTAGGGTTTACAGGAGTTCTGTTGCGTGAAAATAGCGGAAATTGGGATTGATCATGACGATAGTGTTGTAGGGATTGATGATGATGAGGGCGGGAAGGTTGTGCAGGCGTGCGCAGGGGTCGCGTCGTGCTGCAGCAGTCGCGTCTGGTGACGTTGTGCGGCAGGTTTAGGGAGTGGCATTCTTTTGTAAATTACAAATCTTCTGAGGGACAAAATCGGTAATCTTATTTTCATGGGGGTTTTGGGCTGATCAAAAAGTCCATGGTACTTGAAAATGGAATATTTGGGAATTTAGGAGTGCAGAAAAAAATTTCCCTTTTTTTTTTCAATTTCTGTTCTTAGTTTTTTTTCTGTTCCCGGTTTTTTTTAGTAATAGAAATAGAATTCCAAGAATAAAAACTCTGAACAATGGCAGTAGACATTTTTTTGAAGTGTTCACTTGATGGGTAGACAACTCCCTCACACTAAGTCGTTAGCTCTACAGTTCATTGTGTGGCTGTATTTGATTGAGGAAAATACCCTTCAATGCAGTCATAAATGACTTCAATCTGCTGGTCACTTATCCATTGAGCTGTAATGAGATGTAAGTGGCCAATAGTCAATGAGTAGGTGGAGTATAGGCCCCATGAATGTTACCCCTCGAGGTGTTATGCTGTTTCGTTAAGTTGCACTACCATAGAAGAGGAGCCTTCCACTTCAAAATATCACTTTCCACTTTGATTTCACTACCTATTTTCTACCGAAAGAATAGTATAATTGGAATGTACCTAAAATATTAAGAATAAAAATAGCAATTTAGTGCACGAAAACTTCACCATTGCGAAGAATCATATGTATGTAATTTTATTTCTATTTTTTATTATACAAAATTATCAAATGCCTAGTTTTCGTATGTTAATATTAATTGTACAGAAATTATTAAAACAACGACTATAAAATTCTTCCCGTTAGTAATGTAATTAGCAAAAAACAGGTTAATCGACTGTTAAAATTTTTATTAGTCAACGGAATACTAAAAATAATCGTTTTAGTAAAATTTACAATTTTTATTTTAAATTTTATTCTTCGAAAATTAGATTTGTCTATACTTACTATATGTCTCGAATTCACGGATATATTTTTGACATATAATTATACATATATACATGTCCGCATAGATAGTCACATAAATTAAATGTGATATATATACACGCACACACACCAAACCTGAGGAAGAAGGGGAGACTAACGCAAGAGAGAGCCAAAGGATTAAAGAATGAAAATAAACAAATCTATATGATATGTATAGAAGCGGAAGACATGCTCTCATATTTAAATATTGTTCATCTCTCAATTTCTATTCATTTAGATGAATAAATGGTCAAAATTTATTTAACTATCATAATATTAACTCCCCACAATAATATTAAGACTTTTTATAATTTTTTATTTTTAATGATAGTGTAATTTTAATAACATTTTAATATAAATTAATTGAATCCTTCATACTTAAATTAATTATTTTCATTCTAATTAATTATCCAAATAGTTAAATAATTTTCTTTCAATTCAAAATAAATGTCTGTGTTTTTTTTTTAATATAAATATGACATATTAAATTGGCCAAAATAATTATATTTTCTCTTTTGTTGTGATTTTTTATTGATAATCACTATTAAAAATTTTAATAATAATAACTATTAAACAACACAAAGCGAGAGCCATTATTTTGTTTAAAAGTTAACCTCAAAAACAAAATTAAAAGAATTATAAATAAATAAATAAAATTTCTTTTCAAACACACATTAACAATTTTAAAAATTATATATCTCCTCTTTGAATTTAATACTTAAATTTATATTACTCTTTTACTTATTATTTTGAAGTATAGAAATAAATTAGAGTGATCGAAAATGATATTTTTTTAAATGTATTAATTTTTTATTTTGAAAAAAATATTATTCAACACTAAATTAAAAAATAATATATAATAGTCAAATATTAAATATTTATTAATATAAATTTAATTTAATTTTTTAAACCCCACGTTACGAGTGTAAAACTAGTAATATATATAAAATGTGAATCCTAGCCACTTTCACAGCCATAATAGTCAATCCTTATTTCTTTTTTTTTATTATTATTATTAATAATGGAATGACATATGCTTCACAAAAAGCCACGTTTACTTTTCTTTTTCTTTTCCCCAAAATCTTAACAATGGATAGGTACGAGAAGATATGTCTTATTAATTATATTTATAACCCAAAATAATTAATTATACATATATTCTCAAAATAATATCATAAATATTTATTCATCCTCAAATTTTTACAAGTTGTAATTAAATTACATATTAATCCCTAAAATTATTTAAAAATGACATTTAAAATAACACACTACACCCCGAATATTCTCTAAGTGTTATGAAATGCAAATTAAAATATGTACATGCAAAATTGAGGGTTTACACAAGGCCCCGAGCTCACTCGTAGTGGTACCTCTGGTCTATTTACGGTAGGAGGCACTTGAAATTTCAATATTATTTTTAAAATTATTTTTTAGTTTGGTAATATTAGTTTATATTTATTCCAAAAAAAATATAAATTTTAAGAATATACTTGCCAAAACACAGATTATACAACCTCTAATTGACTACAATCATAGCTCAAACCCGTCCTGAAAGTAGGCACATTAGTAGACATTCATTCAAAATGACGAACATTTTTTAGTGAGATATTCTATGTTTTATCACATTCCATTCCAAAAGATTGGCTTGTCTCTTTTTTCATTGTCTCTCTCCAAAATATCAAATTCTCTCTCATTAAAAAAAAAAAAGTAAAAAAAAAAAAAACTACACTTTTATCACTAAAAATGGTATGTGCAAGTAACATGAGTAAAATCCTTCAAAGTTAACCCTTACTTTTAACAAAAGGGTCACATAAAAAACCAAGTGCAAATATGAGGGCCACAATGAAAAAAATAAACTTGGAGGGCCACAATGAAAACATGCTATAAATATGTGGATCAAATTTATAATTTGCCCAAAACAAAATGAAAAGGTCAAAAATGACTGCTACAAATATGTGGATCGCAAGTACCATCATTTATGTATCCATTCTAAACAAAGATCGGGTATTTATCTCCTTCGCAGTAGTGAAACTTAGCTCTAAATCCATTAATAGCAAAAATATATAGAGAGTAGGAAATGGAAGGAGAGCATGTTCCGACCACTGTCTGTGTTACGGGGGCTGCGGGATTCATAGGATCGTGGCTTGTCATGAAGCTTCTTCAACGAGGTTACTTCGTCAGGGCAACTGTTCGTGATCCTGGTAATACCTCCCTCTCTCCCTCTCTCTCTCTAAACCTTCTAAAATTTGGAACTTTGAGGTTCAAAGTGTAAAAAACATCAATCAAAGGAGGCATAAAAGTGTAATTTTCAAGGGGCTTAGTTTGTTGAGATTTGCAGGTAATGAAAAGCAGGTGAAGCATCTGTTGGAATTGCCCCATGCCGACACACACCTGAGCTTGTGGAAGGCAGATCTTGTGGATGAAGGCAGTTTTGATGAACCGATTCGAGGGTGCACCGGAGTCTTCCATGTGGCCACTCCCATGGAAATCCCAACTCTCGTGGATTCTGAGGTACCTGTGTTTAACACTTTGTTCACTTAAAGTTTGACTATTATCTCACTTAGGTGCCTGTGTTTTCAATTTAACTATCGATTTTCAAATTTGTAAATGTAAAAAAGTAATAAATAGTAATAAAATTAATTAATAAAGTATATATCGAGAAAATTTCACATAATTATATAAATACAAATTAAAAATTAAATATATTTCACATGTAATTTAAATCTCTTGAAATAATTAAGAACATCAATAATTAAATAAATAAAATAAAATATAGAATAAAGAAAAAATACATATATGGTGGATCAAGACGTATAAACACTGTCTTAAGAAAAAATATGCCCTCTCTATGCACAAGCTTGAATGGCGAGTTCTTCCCAGATATAACAATCCAGGGAATCAAGATGCAAGTAAGACATCCCTATATTAAATCAATCATGAATCTTATTGCTCATAGATCATCAAGTATATAATATACGTGAAATATGACAAAATAACAGTTCTCTCTATTTATATATCTTAATATAAACATACTCACTATTTTACATAATATCATACTTTTTTTTCTATTTTTCTCTATATTTTCTTCCATCCTCGTACACATATATAGTTTATGGATTATATAACTCTTACTATAATATTAAATACTCATAATATTGTAATTATTAAATCACAAATTATACACATAAATATTATAATAACTACATTATACCATATATATTTATAATAAATTTCATAATCTCTTTTTAATAATTTTCATAATAATAATTCTCATAAACAAGCAATTAGGACACATATTATAAATATATATCAATAATAATTTTATTAAGTAAAATAATATACTTTATACACAATAAAATAAAATATTTAATTTTTAAATTATTTTTCTCACAATATAGGTAGAAAACTTGAAGAATACAAAGTATAGTTAAGTCATTAAATGTGTTGAGTGGTATAGAGAAAAATGAAGTTACGGTAGGTTGCACAAGTTCTCAATCATTTATCTTTAAAACTTAAATCTGGACCGTTAAAATGTCTTTTTGTCCAAATTTATTAATAGATATGTATATAAATTTTATTTATTTATTTTTATTTTTTTGGGGGGGGGAGCTTGAAATTTCACACATAATCCCTCCAAAAATAGTAAGTTGTACAACACGTGACCATTGTCTTCTAAAATTGTAACGATCGGTGATTTAGACTAAAATACAATGGTTATGAAATTTCTGAGTATCATGTGTTTAAATTAAAATCGTAAGGACCAAACTGAGATAATGGCTAAAGTTTAGGGTGTAAAATGTAAAAACACCCAATATTTAATTTGATTTGCTCAGGATTAAAAGGATGTTTAATGATCTATAATTAATAATTAATGATTATGTATTTTTGTTTCCTTAAATATTAGAATGAAATGATAAAGTCGACGATGAACGGGATGCTGAATGTGATGAGAGCGTGCTACAAGGCCAAGACGGTGAAGCGGGTTGTGCATACATCGACCATCTTAACTCTTACCGGCCAACAATACCAACCACCTGTGCACGATGAGAGTTGTTGGACAGATATCGAGTGGTGCAAATCTCAAAAAATGAATGGATGGGTATGTATTAGCATTAATTTTCCTACTTAATAATGGTTTGGTTGTACTCAATACGTGGCTTTCTAATTAACATATTTTTGTTATTTTATTACTCTAAATGTAATATATTTTTTTAAATTTTTTTCTAACAACGGTTCTCATTTTTCAGACAAACCGATGTTAAAAAAAAGTCAAGGAAAATCTTTGATGTCTTTTTTAATGATAAAACGACAAAAATATATGATTAGAAAGTTAGAGTACAACTCATTTTCGGTACAAAATCAGTAACAATCTTTTCTATTTTGAGGATGTTTTTTTTTTTTTTTTTTTAGTAAGGTATGTCCAGGTTAGGTTACGCGCGCCTCAACTAATTATATCATTAAGCAATTTTAAGAGTACACTCCCCCACATCAACTTTGTGCATTTAGAATTAAATTCAAAATGTAATTCTTAGAGTGTTTTTCAAAAGAGTTGAATTCTGATTAATAAGAAAATGAACACCGCCCTTCAAATTAAATTCAAGAGCTACCTAATGTATTGCTATGGTGTAATAAATAATAGGCGTATATGTTGGCGAAAACAATGGCGGAGAAAATTGGATGGAAATTCGCGGAAGAAAATGGAGTGGATTTTGTGACGATTCATCCAACACTTGTTCAAGGACCTTTTCTAACTCCTTACATGAATTCCAGTGCTAATGTCTCGATTGCCTTAATCATAAGTTCTCTTTCATTTTCCTTTCTATCTCTTATTTTTATTTTTATTCTCAATAGTTATATTAGAAATTTTTACTATTTATCTCTCCCGTACATAACTAAAAACCTCTCATTTCATTTGTAAAACTAGTTTTAGACCAGCATAATATGTAGGTCTAAAAAAAAAAAAATTAACATATATTTTTTATTTGAATATTACACATACGACAATTGATCAGTTAATTTTATATAGAAAAAAATTAATACTTGAAAAATAAAAATAAAATTGATTTATCTAATATGTCTCCAATTACGTTTTTTTTTTTTTTATTACTTTTAAGATCAAATGATGATTTTTTTTTTTTTTAGTAATTACTACTGAATTTTTGAAAATTTAAAATTACTCTAAAAATTAAATATTTTTTATTTATGAAATTTAATTACGCTTCATATATAATCATATATAAGTTGTTTACTTTAATTTTTTTTTTTTAATTGTTTGGTGAAATCTTTATATGAGATTTTATAATGTAATTGTTTGACTGGATTAAAATATATGTGGTTTGTGGATTTTTCAATTATAATTATAATTATTTTTTGAAATCAAAATAATTGTGATTTGTTTTATTGTTATTATTATTTTGTGAAGTTTCACTAAAAGGTTTGAAAGAGGCTTATTAAAAAAAAAAAAAGTATAAGAACTTAGTAAGAGCAGGGAATTGTGGATTTTATTTATTTATTTTTTTTTGTAGAGTTTCACAAAAAGGCTTGAAAGATGCTTCAAAGATGAAAAGAAAGAAAAAATATATAAAAACTTAGGAAGAGCAAATAATAATTAATTAAGAATAGAAAAACAAAATAAAAAATAAGAATTCACCAAAATGCTTAAAAGATAAATTCTAAAATTTTATTAAAAAAAATTATCTCCTTCCACTTTTAAGTATTAGTATTAAATTAGATATAGATATAGATATATATCACTCTTGTTTTTAAAAAATAAATAAATTGTACTTTGTACTTTAATTTGAATTTGAATTTTTCTCTCTTTTTTTTTTTTTTTTTTTTTTCTTTTTTTTTTATTTATGGTAAATAATAAATAAAAAATGAAAATTTATAAATTTTAGTAAGTAATGATAATTTATAAATATTGTAAATAAAGATATTATTAAAAATTATATAAAAAATCATCGTAAAATAATATTTCTGCAAATAATTTTTTACTAATATACTATAAAATAATAAACAAATAAACGTAAATTAAGATTAATTTTATCAATTTTTGTAAGTCAAGAAAATCTAATTTTATACATAAAGAACTCACCAAAAAAACTTGAAAAATGCATTCTTTAACTTCATTAAAACCTTCACTCTCTTTCCACGTTATTGTATTAGATTATTAGATATAGATATAGATATAGATATCATTTAATATATTATAAAATAATAAACAAATAATCATAAATTAATATTAATTTTATCAATTTTTGCAAGTCAATAAATTATAATTTTATATATAAAAAATAAAAATTAGAATCCAACAAAAAATTTTAAAAATGTATTTTTCAATCTCATTAAAATTTTATATTTTCTTCCATTTTTAAATATTAGATATAGATATCAGTCGACTCTGAATTGAATATTTCAAGCTTAAAAATACAAATACATTTACCCTTATTTTTAAAAAAATAATAATAATATTTTTTATCTTTTTATTTAAAAAAAAAAATCATTAATACCCCTAGTTAAAAAATTGTTTTTCAACACTTTACTTTTCAGAATTAATTTTTACTCCTTAGCCACCACCACCACCACCCCCTCTTCTTTCTTTTCACGCAGGCATCCTACCCCTAGATCTGTCAGAACAAATCTCTCGCAGATCTAGGGATTGGAGATTCAAAACCGAAAATTATTATTAAGAATAAAATTATTATTATTATTTTAATTCTGTAATTTTGTGCCTAAAGTGAAACTAAATAGTATTTTATCAAAATCACAACGGATTGACTAGTATTTTGCAAATGAAATTAAAATTTCGTGTTTATGTACCGAATAACAAGAAAGATAAGTGACAAAAATCACTCTATTTTATGTGCAAATTGTAACCTTGTTATTTTTTATGTGATGGTAAAATATATAGGAAATGAAGCTTATTACCCTATGTTGACACATTTGTGGTACGTGCACGTGGATGATTTGTGTAACGCTCATATATTCCTCTTTGAACATCCTGAAGCCAAGGGACGATATGTGTGTTCTTCTCACTTAGCCACCATCTTCGAAGTTGCCAATTCACTCGCTCAAAAATATCCAGAATACAATATTCCAACCAAGTAAGATAATATTATTATTATTCTCCTAATTATTATTATTTTTTCCTCAAATTTTTTTTTTTTTTTAATTTTGAATATTTTAATGTATGAACAGATTTGAGGGGATTGATGAATCACCAATGAAAGTCAAACCATGTTCATCTAAGAAATTGATGGATCTTGGGTTTGAATTCAAGTACAGATCTGATAATTGTAGTGTGGGTGATTTATTTGCTGAAGGAATTGAAGCATGCAAGGCAAAAGGTTTGTTGCCTCTAGTATAAGATGAGAAGAAATTAACACGAGAAATAACATGAAATGAGGCATCTGAATCAATCACCCAACTGTTTTCCGAACATGCAAGGTTGACACAACTATTTTTATAAAGAATAACAATATTGCCACCAGCAATACAGCAACAACCACATTAGTCTCCTTATCCTATTTGTCCTCATCATTTTTTCTTTAGATTGTTTCAATATTCTGTTATCTCATGTCATGTGTCCTTCCATGTTATAGTTGAATCAATTGAAGTCTTTTTTACCTTTTGATTTGTCTCTCGATTCGTCAGACCTGCTAGTATTACAAAAAAATTTGCTTTTACTTTTCCTTCGCCTTTTGTGATTTTCAGTAATCGATGTATGTAATTTAGAGGATAAACCCTGTTATTTTCTCCTTGCCTCTTTATTAATGAGGATGTCTTTGACCATGTTCATTGTCAATTTTTCATTTGGGGCCGAATTACGGAGTGATACTATGAGCGTTTCCTAGTTGTCAAGTAACGTGTTGAGAAGTGGTAATTCTTGCATTTCATATTTCAAAATAAAATTCACAATAATCAACTAATTAATAAGGCTATGAAAATTATTCATTTGGTCAACTATACTTTGTTATTTGGTCAGCTTCTCTCTCTCTCTTTCTCCGTTTCTACTCCTAACTAATAATCATTTTTATTTTCTTTTTTCTTTTTTGGTTAATAGTAAATATGAAATACAATTTGGTACTCAGAGTTACTTCAAGTACAAGATGTGCATTTGGGTGATTTATTGAAATATTTCTATTCAAGCGTCCTCAATTCAATGGAAGATACATGTGCTCCTCACTCTTTTACCATCTACGAACTTGCCAAAACGCTCATCCAAAAATACCCAGAATACAACATTCCGACCAAGTAGGTGTGCATGATTCGTAAACACACACACACACACACAAAAATAACATAGTTATTGATGCTTCTCGTGTGGATGTATATATGTTTGAATGAAAAATAGGTTTGAAAGAGTGGATGAATCAATGGCAACCATACTCTGTACCCTGTTCTTTAAAGAAATTAATGGATCTCGGATTTGAATTCAAGTATAGACCTGATAATTGTAGCCTGAGAGATTTGTTCGCTGAAATTATTGAAGATTGCATGGCTAAAGGGATATTAGAAATTGAGAGAAGTTCTTCCATAGAAGCTTCTATAGCTTCTAGATGAAAAGTTTGTTAAGTTGTAGTTACTAAGGTGGCATTTGGTTAGTGTTCCCACTTTTCTGAACCCAATTGGAATGGATTAGGTTGAGTTGGATTGGGTAGGATTGAAAATTTTGGGAACAAAATTGCATTTGGTAACGACAATTTTTATTTTGTGCTGAAAACAGAATTGTATTTGTTAATGATTTTATTTTAAAATTAAAAAAAAAATTGAGATTTTTTTTTTTATGTTTGGCGGCGGCAATGGTGGTGCCCGGATGGCGGCGATGGTGTCAGACGGTGGCCGGACGGCCGGACGACGGCAATGGCAGTGGTGGCCGGCGGCGACGGATGGACGGTGACGCACAGTGTCTCGCGACGGTCGCCGGAAGTGGTCGGCGACGCTCGCCAGACGGCGGTGGCAGATGGCGGCGGCGGTGGACGGTGACCAGCGGCGGGTGGTCGTCGGACGGTGGCCGGAGTTGAGAACTTGGGGTTGAGTTTTTTGGACACAAAAAAAAAAAAAAAAAAGTTTTTTTTGTTTCTCATTTCCTTAACATTTTAAGAATCAATTCCTATTTTTTGAGTTGGGCTGAGTTGGATTGAGTTTTGTATTTGCCAAACACGTTCTCAAAAATCAAACTCAAATTTTTTGAGTTGGGTTGAATTGAGTTTGATTGAGAACACTAATCAAACGGGGCTTAATCTTTTGGGTGGATTTTGATTTTAAATTGGTTTTAATGTTACATGTTGAAGAAGTTTTATAGGAAGATGAAGAATAAGAAATAATATTGTGAAGGTGGATTATCATTCATTTCATTGTCACTTTCAATATATACATTATATGCCAACTACATCAAAAGCTAGCCATCCTACTACCTACCAACCACCTTTAATAAATGAAAGAGTAACTGATCGTGAGGTTAAAACGATCACTAGGACTGGCTAGTGTGTGTGTGTTTGAGATTGGTGCTTAAAATGTAGTGTTTCACATATATTGGTTAATTTGATATTATTTATTATGATGATTGGTAGGATTTTATACTAGATAGAACTTATCTATATCTCTTTATTGTCATTGCTTATATATTTGTGCTTGATCCATACTAGATTGTGAAAATATTTAGAAAGTATTAATATTTTCGAAATGTTTTACTAAGAAGGCAGTACACTCGCAGATACAACGGCTAGGAGTCGGTCCCCTACTGGCACTAGGTAGAGTTATGTGATGGAGTCTTGTGGATGATTAAGAAAAGCTGTCAGAGGCGAATCTAAGAAGGTTAAGGGATAAATACTTTTAGTTAGAAAAACTTCGGGTCGGGTGCGCCCCCATAATAGTTGTATGTATTATACAGTGGGTGTATATTGTCATATTTATTAGGTTGTTTGGTTTTTTTGGTGATGTCATGCTGTAGTCACGCCAGCCTCGGGATGATGGGAGTCCGGGACGGGTTGTGACAATTTTGGTATCAGAGCCTAGGTTATAGGTTCTGTAGACTTGTCAGGAGATGTGTCAGTAAAAGGTTATGAGGTAGGAAGACGTGCCAGTCGTCTAGTCAGTAGGGGACATGAGATAGGGCGTAAATAGGTGAGCTTGGTATGAGCATGTTAGGTTTTTATTTTATAAAGTTATGCATTAGCATGGTGCGTGAAAGGTCGTCTTTTGGCAGGCAACGATATGACCGCGTGGTGATATTACTAGGAGAGATGTCTTCCATGGGATAAGAAGGCTAAGTTAGACAAACAACAAATTACGTCGTTATCAATATGCTAGATGATATGGTAGAACACACGTAAGTCGAAATAAGAAATAATATTCAAATGGAGTAAAATCGCTTTCTAGACAATCTGAAAGGAAATTGTAATATTACTGGACAAGAATTTAATTTGGTAGCACTTTTTAGATTGGTTAATAGACGAAATAACGGTTGTGGCATGTAGCAAGGTAATAGGAAATGATATATAACAAGTAGCCGATGATTGTGGATCTAAGAGGATAATAGGTGCGTGTAGATATAATTCATTTGGATAAGTAATATAGAGTTGCGGGTGGAGTCAAATTTGGGATAAATAAAAATATGTAATGTTGGAAAGGCATATCTAGTACCTCAGTTAGTCTAACAATGGGTTTAAGATGTTAGCAAAGGGTTAAAGAAAGGATATCACAAGTCAGTACGTAGATGTTGTTCATACAAATTCCGGCAGCGGATATTGTACTAGCTAGGGATTTTTCCTATGTAGTTTCGAAAATGGACGGGGGGCTTGTAATTTTATTGGTAACTGTGGTTACTATTAAATAAAGTTCCATAAGGATAAGGAGGTGAACGTTTGGCACATAAGTTGGTTAAGTATACTGGTGTTAATGAATGTGGGAAAATAAGTGGATTAATTTAACTCGATGATGGATTGCATTTAGTTGAATTTAAACAACTTTAGGGTGAAAAAATAAAAAAAATAAAAAATAAAAATAAAAATAATAATAATAATAATAATAATAAATAAATAAATTAATTAATTAATCGTGGGATGTTGGGGGATGGTAGTAAGTTTGTTTGCAGTTTAGGAAATTTTAATAGAAGAAGAAGTCGTTACAATAAATTAGAATATCAACTAATGATTTAGATGGACCTTGTGTGTGTTTCCATAAGGATCTGGTGTTCGTAACGTAAACACTAGAATGTGTTACTAAGGTAGTGACTAACGCAGTAAATATGATTAGTACTCTTAAGGCATAGCATTCAAGTGAATCCAAAAGAAGCCGAAGGGGTGGATTGACGGAATATGGAGAAGGCCGAGAACATGTGACTGGAATTCGAAACTTTTTTTTGGAACTAGTAGAGATTGTATTCGTTCTAACGTTTATTGACATCTCCTGCATGAAGGGGTTTGTGCTTTAAATCGAGAAAAAAAAAAAAAAAATCGGAGTTGCGCATATTTGGATTATTCATACTAATGTGGGTGTCAAATTGAGATCTTTGTAAGTCTATTAGGTAATCGGTCGGGTGACCACTCAAATGGAGCTGGTAGATATGAAGTTGACATTTAGTGATTGTATGGTAGAAGCGCAGGAGTAGATGTCCAATTGAAAACGATAAGAGTAGAAGAGGATGATGATGGTCACAGTGCTGACTATAGCAAATATTTCGGGTCAAAAATTGGTGAGTTGATTGTTTATATTAACTTATGGGTTAAGTTAAGGCCCTTGCAAGTTTAGTGGGCGGCCGGTCAGATGTTAATGTTGTTTGGTGTTAATTTTTACCGTGGGTGTAGACATGTAAAGGTCGGATGTCCAGCTAAGAAGGTTTAGCGAGGCAGTGGAAATTGACTGTAGAACTGATCGGCGTGTCTGAAGGAATGATGAAGTTGGGAAATTTGAATTAAAATGCATAGGGTTGATAATACCAATTTATAGATAAGATCTTGGGAAAAAAAAAAAAAAAAAGTACATGGAATAAGATATGCAATACCCCAGTAATATTAACTATACTGTAATAGCATGGGCATGATTAGTAGATTAGGAATGGAAATAGGGAATCACGGCATTTGTTATCCGGTGATTTGTTTGTCAAGTTAAGGTCAAGAAGTAACGAAATCTCTAGGCGGGCTATTGTAGCCTTGACCTATACCAAAAAAGAAAGGGAGAGGAGTTCAAGGAGTGTTATCCTGATACGTATGTCCAATATATATATATATATATATATATATTGAGAGGATTGTTTGATGGTGTGATGCACCAATTTAATGCAAATATTAAAAATTAAGTTGGGACAAGATATTTTAAAAACAAATAAAAAAAATCAATCAAAATCAAAAGGGACAAGGATTAGTAATTCTAGGAATTTTATTAATTGGTTATTCGAAATCTTGGAACTGAAATTTTGAAATCATAGATGTTATCGTTGTATGGTGACTTGAATAATAATTGTTATCAAAATAAAATAAGTCGTCAGTATATGAACAACCCGCGAGGGGAAACTGTAGTGTCAGGAGCTGATGATTATTTGAACATGCGGGTTAAAATTTTCCATACTCCTTTAGTTGCCCAAGTGGAAGTTGATACCTTGTAAATACAATTCAGATGTTGGAAGATGTGTTGAGCGATTGTGTTGTGGCAGTTTTTGGTTAGGGAGATGATGGTGCAATGTTAATAAAATCTGTTTATGCTAACAATTATCTTGTCGTTAATTATGGTAGCATCGCATAAAGTGTTATATGAAAAGAATATAGGATTCCGATCTGATAAACTGAACTGAGACAGGGAAACGAAACTTATGCAGAATTTAGAATAGCCGATGTGACTACTTTCTTTTACTGAAAATTAGAAATTATTGAGATGTTACGGGACAAGGAGAATTTAAAATATCCTTGAGCTGATATGTATACATGATATAATATTTTACAATAGTAGCTAATAATTATCAGAAGGTATCGATTTCATTGTGACTGGGATGCACCTATGTACTTCGAGTTGTATACATACGTGGATATATGTTTGAAGCATGTTAGGCTGGTGGAAACGAACCTGAAGCGCGTGACCATGTCAGGGACTTGGTAAAATGTGGGAGCATAAAGGGATTCCTTATAGGTTGTTTGTTTGATATATTGGAGTTGCAGTTATGAGAGTTAGTTATATTTAGGTATTAGGAAAGATATCGATATAAGTATTAAAGGGTTGAGATAAGTATCAAGGTTGATGATAGTTGAGTTATCTGTGCCTATGAGACTGGTGGCAATTATTGTTAGGTTAAATGTGGAATGAAAAATATTGTTGCAACAGGTGACTAGGAAATGTCGAATGAAATGGATAAGTGCCGGTTACGACGGGTTGAAATAGACTCATCGTATCGGAATATTTTCTGCATATGTTGTTACTGATTTTGATTTTATCAGAGTAGCGCAGTGGAAGAAGTTAGGAACATGAGATCTTTTGACGGAGAGTTATCCGTGTTAAGGGTAACCGACTAAGTGCACTTTGTTTGTTGGATGGTTATGATTTGACGAAAAGTTGTTGGTTATAAATTTTGGGCGATTTGGGGTAATGAGACCATATATGGAAAACAATTGTTCTAGAAGCACATGAGACGAGTATAACTTTGTGATGCAACTTTGACATATTAGTAGCCTGACGAAAATTAATGACGTTTAGGAAGAAAGGGAAGTTAAGTCTAAGGTACATCGGACCATATGAAATTTTAGATCGAGTGGGCACGACAGCGGATGGACTTGCGTTACCGCCAGAATTATCTCGACTACATGACGATCTCGATGAATCGATGCTCTGGAAATACGTGTCAGACCCTTCTCATATGTTGATTTCGCAACTGATCGAGTTGGAAATAGATTTGACCTACGAGGAAGAGTCAGTTCAAATCATAAACTGTAAGACCCTGATTTTTTTTTTATATACGGATAATTGGAGTCACATTTGAGTACACTTGAAAATAACGTGGTAGATGGTGTTATTTATCATTTAATTTAAATATCTTGGGGGTCAATTAATAATTTTAAGTATATTAAAATATTGAATTGGACTTAAATGATTTCAAATTATTAATTAGGAGGAGATTTATGTAATTATAACTAAATTAATATATATATATATATATATATAATAGTTAAAGATGAAAGAGAAAACGCAGGAGAGAGGGGTAAGGCCGTATGGGCTTGGTCTCTTTTCACATTTATATATATATATATATATATATATAGATATAGATATAGATGGGTACATACGCAAGCGAGAAGAAAAAAAAAAGAATCCGGAAGCAAGAGAGAAAAAGACAAATGGGAAAGAAAGAAGAGAACCGAAGAGAGAGAGAAAGGTTCGCCAGCAATGGGTGTCGTCCGGTGGGTGTATGTTGTGTGTGTGTCGTCGTTCAGTGGTCGTCGGTAAGTGTGTGTAGGTGTATTTCTCGGTTTGGTTGGGTGGGTGTCGCCGGAGTTCGCCAGCGGTAAGTTAGAGAGAGAAGAGGGTCCGTTCGGTGAGTGAGTGCATGCCGTTTGCCGTTGTCAAGTCTGTGTGGGTTGTCCAGGCGTCTGCAAGTGTGTGCATGTGTTTCATTGTGTGTGTGTTCAGCAGTAGGTATGCGTGTATGTGTGAGTGTGTTCGGAGGGGGTGTGTGGGTGGTTGTTGGCTGCTGAAAGGAAACGGAACAGGAAGAGTTAGAGAGATTGGATTTTTGGTTGATCGGTGGTGTGGGTTTTTGTTGGTAGTGTGTGGGTATGTGATCATCGCCGGTGGTGGAAGTTGGAGAGAGAGAGAGAGCAGTGGGGGTGTGTGCGTTTGCGTCTGCTGTGAGGATGAGTGTGTGTTGTTTCGGCTGAGTCCAAAACGCCAGCTGAAGAGAGAGGGAACGAAAGAAGGTCGGAGGTCAGTGGCGAGATCGGTGGTGTCGTCGGCTGAACGCAAACGGGAAACAGAAACAAGGAAAGAAAACACAAAATAGAAAAAAGAGGAAGAAAGGAAAAAGGAAAAGAAAAAGGAGAAATGCAACAAACCACCCCACTAAAAATATAAATTCAATCTTGAGGCCGGCGGAAAAATTCGGAAAAGGTATAACTCCTATCACTTTTAAAATATGCATTTAATTCTATTTAACTGTTTCGTGGGTAATTATGAAACTAATTACTAGTATCGAAAATATCGAAATAGCAATAATAAATATTGAGACCGTTTATATGAATAAATTCGATAAAATAAACTTTAAACGGAGCAGCATTAGCGGAATAGTAATATTCATAAATAAAATATAGGGAATAGGAAATTACGGGATTTAGGGTTGCATGTCATGATTAGGTTATTTTTACATAAAATATTAATTTAGGCCCAGTCACTATTAGGTTCGCAGACATCGGAATACCGGGAGAGGATAGTGGGTAAAAGTCTTCGGACCGGATAACCAGGTGAGTGTACTGTCTTCTTGCAAAAATCTATTTTCATGTATATATATATGATGAAAAAATGTGTTTACTTGAAAATGGTTGAATTTTCTAACTTACATGGATCAAGCATTATTTTGGGTATTTCTGATATTGTGGATTTCATTGTTTGTTGTTGAGGTGTCAGTTGATGGTGAGATGAGTTGTTGTTGTTGAGGTGAGGTGAGGTGGAGATTGGTGGTGGATATTCACCCGCTTGGCATAGTCCAGCGGAGCGTTGTTTCATCCATCTGGCTTAGTCCGGCGGAGCGTTGTTATATCCTGCTAGGAAGGCATATCCTACGGGATACGGTACCGTTGCAACTCCCGATCGTGAGGTTAAAACGATCACACGGCTAGCCGAGGTGTCGGGGTGGTGTGATGTGGTGTGGTGTGGTGAGATGTGGTGTTATATGTGATATTTTGTCGTATGTAATGTTTTGTCGTATTTGATGTTTTATTATACGTGGTGATGTAGTGTTTTTATTATATCGTCGTTGGTGATTTATCATATTATCTTATGCTGATGGTTTGGACGGTTTTCATATATTTGATATATATTTATGAATGGTAATTTCTGAATGGTAAAAAGAAGGAATTTTCTTATGATATATAATTTGTATACCTGTTAAAAATGTGTTGTTTATACGCGTTAAGCTCGATCAATTTAAACGTTGTATTATTTAGAATTGTATTATTACTATGTTAAAAATGGTTTTTTTTTTCTACTAAGAAGGCAGTACACTCGCAGGTGAAGCAGTTAGGAGTCGGTCCCCTACTGGCGCTAGGTAGAGTCCTACGATGGAGTCGTGTAGAGGGTTGAGATGAGCTGTCTAGGGCAAACCTATGAGAGATTCATGGTATTATATTTTATTGTTATTATATTTGAGGGACGGGTGAGTCCCCCATAATAAATAATATGTATAGTTTATATAGAAAATGGTTTATTGATGTATGCATATTGTCGTTTTAATAGATGGTTGGTTGTTTAGGTGATATTGTGATGTCGTTATGCCAGCCCGAGATGTCAAGTGTCCGGGCCGGGTCGTGACATAAGCTATAAAGGTCAGGGGTGCGAATGAAAATGATTATGTTAGTCGAGGTGTTATGGTGCAATCATGCAGCGGAAGATACGACATAATAGCGAGAAGACGAGATGAGGAACAAATACCCACATTCTTTCGACTAAGGTAATAAAAAATTTCGGGACGAAATTTCTTTTAGGATGGAAGAGTTGTAAGACCTCAATTGTAGTATGTGCGTCATTTCAGTGGTATTTTAGAGTAAATTGTGAAAATTCGGGGTGGAATTGGGACAATTAAAAATTCAAATAAAAAGTCTAGGGGTCAAATTGAAAATATGAAAACAGTAAATCCCAATTTAGAAAGGTAAATTGACATTTAACTTAAAATTAAAACTTTTAGGGGTGCAACTGCAATTTAAGAAAAAAATCTTAAAAGTGGACCTAAACTAAAATGAAGATTTTAAGAAGTTAAGGGGAGAAAAGGGTAATTTTACAAAAAATATATATTTAGGTGATCAGGAGCCACCGGCCGGAGCAGTGCATGGACGAGGACGTGGTAGGAGGAGGTGACCGCTTAATCCACTAGCTACATGCATATTAATACTGACCTATGCATGTAATGATCACGAAGAAACAATTCTCGAAACAGGAACCGCAAACCAGAGGAGGGGAAGAGAGGAAATCTAGAGAGAGAGAGAAGATCGGAGGGTTCTCCGGCGAAGGCAGGGTGTTCCGGTTACAGGGTTGTGGGTGTGTGTGGGTATTTGTTGGTCGACGGGGAGCTTCGTGGTGTGCCGTTGTCAAATTTCAGGAGGGACAGAGAGGGTGGTTTGGCATAGGTGGTGGGTGATCGTCGCCGGTCGTCCGATAAGTGTTCGGTAATATGTTCGGCTGTGCGTGTGTGCTTTGCTTTGAGTTATTGTTTGTGTGTGTGAGTGTTTTAAACGTGTTTGTGTGTATGTGGGTGTATATATTTAGTGGGGTGGCCGGAGTTGGTGAGAGAGAGGGATCGGCGGATGGGCGTTCGTCGGTTCGGTTGGTTGGTGGATGTACGTGTGAACGGCCGTCGGCCGTCGTCTGTCTGTGACGATGTGCGTCGGTAGGTACCACCTTGTCGACGGATGGTGCGTGGCCGGCCGGTGGACACCCCAAAACAGCAAACAGTGAACAGAGCTGGGAAGCAGAAACAGGAAACGGGGAAGAAGAAGAGAAAAAAAAAAAAAAAAAAGAAAAAAAAAAAAGGGAAAATTGCAGAAACCACCCTAGGAGAATCCAAAACTCATCTCGTGGTCGCCAAACGTTTCGAAAACAGGTGAAACTCCAATCGATTATTAATTCTCGTTAAATTAAATTTTAGTTAGTATTACAAATCCTAAAATTATAATAATTTCGTGATGATTAATTAATTTTAAGTATGTAGTACATAAAATTAGTAACGATTCGGAATATAGGGTCCGCATTGCATGATTAAGATGTTTTCGATAAGATATTAATTTAGAATCTGTCACTATTAGGTTCGCAAGCATTGGCGTCTAGATAAAGTGCGGTCAGTGTCAGTTTTGCAAACGGATATTGAGGTGAGTGTACTGTCTTCTTGCCAGACTATTTTTCTATAAATATATATGATGAAATATGTGATTATTTAAACTGTATAAATTTATAAATAATATGGATCAAGCAGGATTTGAATAATTTGGTAAATTGGATTTCGATGGTTTCCAAAAAGGAAGGTGAAAATGAATTTTTGTTAGATTTTGGTGAAATCAGACGGTGTTTTTAAAAGAGAATAGAAAACATCGGGTTCCTAGAAATGCCTGGTTTTCTAAAAATAAAGGGTGGAAAAGTGGTTTTAATAAAATCAGACGTTTTCCTTAAAAGAGAGTGTGATATATGATTTCTGGATTTAAAAGTTGGTTTTAAGAGAAAAGAGATAGACGTGGTAATTAGATGATATTTATTGGGCTATGATTCCATGATGCTGTATTTGACTTTGACGATGTCATAGTTGTTTCTCCCCGTAAGGGGTGTGGATTATATTTCTCCCCAAAAAGGGGTTGGATATTTCGTAGGAAGGCATTTCTATGGATGTTACAGTACCGTTGCAACTCCCGATCGTGACGTTAAAACGATCACTAGGACTGACCAGTATGTGTATGTTTGAGATTGGTGCTTAAAATGTGGTGTTTCACATATATTGGTTAATTTGATATTATTTATTATGATGATTGGTAGGATTTTATACTAGATGGAACTTATCTATATCGCTTTATTGTCATTGCTTATATACTTGTGCTTGATCCATATTAGATTGTGGAAATATTTAGAAAGTAGTAATATTTTCGAAATGTTTTACTAAGAAGGCAGTGCACTCGCAGGTACAACGGCTAGGAGTCGGTCCCTTACTGGCACTCGGTAGAGTTATGTGATGGAGTCTTGTGGATGATTAAGAGAAGCTGTCATAGGTGAATCTAAGAAGGTTCAGGGATAAATACTTTTATTTAGAAAAACTTCGGGCCGGGTGCGCCCCCATAATAGGTGTATGTATTATACAGTGGATGTATATTGTCATATTTATTAGGTTGTTTGGTTTTTTTGGGTGATGTCATGCTGTGGTCACGCCAGCCTCGGGATGATAGGAGCCCGTGATGGGTTGTGACAAGAATACTCTAACCAGGCCTTGACGGAATGGCCGACCTGGCTATCCGAGCAACCCCTAGTCGGTTTTTGCCAATAGGAGGGCCTTTGAAAGTCCATCCAACTAGAGCTCCCGTACTGACCCTGATCGGTCCTCACCTAATAACGACCTTCAGTCTTGGTCCGAGCTGGATTCCGGCCTCAAGGCTCCTAGCTCAATCGCCGAGATACCTCTAGTCTATTTACGGTAGGAGGCACTTGAAATTTCAATATTATTTTAAACTTATTTTCTAGTTTATAGTAATATTAGTTTATATTTATTCCAAAGAAAAAATATAATTTTAAGAATGTACTTGCCAAAAAATAGGTTATACAACCTATAATTGACTACAATCATAGCTCAAACTCATCCTGAAAGTAGGCACATTAATAGACATTCATTCAAAATGACGAACATTTTATCCCATTCCATTCCAAAATACTGCTTGTCTCTTTTTTCATTCTCTCTCTCTCTCAAATATCAAATTCTCTCTTATTAAAAAAAAATAAACAAAAAAAAAAAAAAAAAAAAGTAAAAATAAATAAATTATTCTTTTACCACTAAAAGATGACATGTGCAAGTAACACGAGTAAATTCCGTCAAAGTTAACCCTTATTTTTGATAGAAGAGTCACATAAAATGTAACGACTTGGTTTCCTAGGGCCGCCACTCGATTTCTTACATTGAAGAATTTATACCAAAATTTGATTGACTAAATTATCATTCTATAAAACCTGATAAATTTATAATGCTGCAGCGTCTAATAATTAATAATTTGTCTTATGAAAATATTTTAATTTACAATGCGACAACGAAACTTATAATTATTGAATTCACCGATTTTACGAATAACGGCAATAATTTTAGTTGTCGATTTTACAACGGTAACTAATAAATATAATAATTACAATTTCAATCCAACCGAATAACCAATAATTCATTCCAAATTAATCCGAGAAATTTTACAACCAACGGCTACAATCACAAATATTGAATTGATTGATTCAATTTTTACACCGGTAAATAGTAAATTCAACTATTACCAATTAATTATAAATTCAGCTGAAATTCCTGTCGCCGCATTATTTTTAAATACTCAAATAAATTTCTGGCACCGGTCAATTTAAACGTTAAAATAGAATTTTACAATATACTTCAGTTTGATTATTAATAACCAGTTAATAAAATAGATTAATTAATAACAATCTATTTTATTATATTTAATCAATATATACTAATAATAATTTTGTTTTATTATTTAATCTCGACAATAATCAATTTTGTCCCAACCGGTTTCAAATACAATAATAATTTTGTAATTTAATATACAATTACGGCGATAATTATAATTATCGATTTAAATTTTACAATACGACGACAATAATTATATTCAATTTATGGAGTCGGTTTTTACAACAGTAAATATTAACTACAATTATTACAAACATAATTTCTAATATATTTTCCGGTTGTCGTTTCGCTCTCACCGGCCCTACAATCAAAACTGTGGAGTTGTGAGTTAACACTCAGTAGAACTCTAACTCCTCTAATACGTGCATTTAATTATCACGACAAATCAAACACCTTGACATGATTTTCACATAATCATAATTATTTCATGCGAACTAGTAACGATAAATTCACCGACAATAATAACATACATGTCACAATAAAAAAATTAATTATATATATCAAAAAAAATTAGAAATTCTATGTGAAATCCGAAGGCAGAATCCAAACTGAAATTGGAAAATACTAAAAAGAAATGTTCAAAACCGATAATGATTATTTGAAATGAAAACTGATGGTTTTCAATTATAACTTTGTGGCTCCAATACATGTTGATCTTTTATCCTTATTAATATAATATATATCCACATATATCTTTTTCAAACTACAAACCTGTGACCATATATATATTGAATTATTATTATTATTATTATTATTATAATAATATATAATATATATATGTTTCGGCTCTTATGGTTTTCTTCTTCAATAAGGAAACTATTTGAGCTGTATATTTATTTATTTATTTACACAATCTCCTCTCTTAAAAAAAAAATATTAATTATATCTCAAAATTCTTAAAAGTATATTTTAAATAATACATTAATCCTAAAATTTGTAAAATCAATTTAAAATAAACATTTAATTTTAAAAAATTATCAAATATTATTTTTACCATAAATTTGCAAAACAGTTCCAAAAATATTAAATTTTTATATAGAGTAATATTTTCAAGAATATAATGTTTTTGGGATATTACATAAAAGACAGTGTGCAAATATGAGGGTCACAATGAAAAAAAAAAAACTTAGAGGGCCACAATGAAAACACGCAATAAATATGAGGATCAAATTTATCATTTTCCAAAAAACAAATGAAACGATAAAAAATGAATGGTGTAAAGGTCAATTGCCATGATAGAGGAACTCAAGGATCGCAAGTACCATGATATATGTATTCATTCTAAACAAATATGTGGATCAAATTTATAATTTGCCAAAAACAAAATGAAAAGGTCAAAAATGACTGCTATAAATATGTGGATCGCAAGTACCATCATTTATGTATCCATTCTAAACAAAGATCGGGTATTTATCTCCTTTGCAGTAGTGAAACTTAGCTCTAAATCCATTAATAGCAAAAATATTTAGAGAGTAGGAAATGGAAGGAGAGCATGTTCCGACCACTGTCTGTGTTACGGGGGCTTCGGGATACATAGGATCTTGGCTTGTTATGAAGCTTCTTCAACGAGGTTACTTCGTCAGGGCAACTGTTCGTGATCCTGGTAATACATCTCTCTCTCTCTCAAAACTTTTCAAAATTTGGAACTTTGAGGTTCAAAGTGTAAAAAACATCAATCAGACAAGGCAAAAAAATGTAATTTTCAAGGGGTTTAGTTTGTTGAGATTTGCAGGTAATGAAAAGAAGGTGAAGCATCTGTTGGAATTGCCCCATGCCGACACACGCCTGAGTTTGTGGAAGGCAGATCTTGTGGATGAAGGCAGTTTTGATGAACCGATTCGAGGGTGCACCGGAGTCTTCCATGTGGCCACTCCCATGGAAATCCTAACTCTCGTGGATCCTGAGGTCTTTTCAAACATTTAGTAGGGTTTAACACTTTGTAAACTTAAAAATTTGACTATTATCTCACTTAGGTACTTGTGTTTTCAATTTTACTATCGATTTTTAAATTTACAAGTGTAAAAAAATAATAAATAATAATAAAATTATTTAATAAAGTATATGTTGAGAAAATTTCACATAATTATATAAATACAAATTAAAAATTAAATATATTTCATATGTAATTGCAATCTCTTGAAATTACTAAAAATATCAATGATTAAATAAATAAAATAAAGTATAGAATAAAGAAAAAATACATATCTGGTGGATTGAGAAGTGTAAACACTGTATTAAGAAAAAATACGCCATCTCTTTGCACATGATTGAATGGGGAGCTCTTCCCAAAATACAATAATTCAGAGAATCAAGGTGCAAGAAAGACTTCTCTATATTGAATCAATCGCGAATCCTATTGCCCGTAAATCATCAAGTATATAATATACAAGAAACATGACAAAATAACACTTCTCTCTATTTATATATCTCAATATAAACATACTCACTATTTTACACAGTATCATACTTTTTTTTTTTTTTTCTATTTTTCTCTATATTTCTCTATATTTTCTTTCATCCTCATACACACATATATAGTTTATTATTAAATACTCATAATACTATAATTAATAAATCACAAATTATACACATAAATATTATAATAACTACATTATACCCTATATATTTATAATAAATTTCATAATTTTATTTTAATAATTTCACAATAATAATTCTCATAAACAAGTAATTAGGACACATATTATAAATATATATCAATAATAATTTTATTAAGTAAAATAATATAATTTATATATAATAAAATAAAATATTTATTTTTTAAATTATTTTTCTAACAATATAGGTAGAAAACTTGAAGAATACAAAGTATAGTTAATTCATTAAGTGTGTTGAGTGGTATATAGAAAATTGAAGTTACGGGGTTAAAGGTTGCCCAAGTTCTCAACCATTCATTTTTAAAACTTAAATTTGGACCGTTAAAATATCTTTTTGTCCAAATTTATTAATAGATATGGGATATAATTTTTTTTTTTTTTTTGGGGGGGGAGCTTGAAATTGCACACATAATCCCTCCAAACATAGTAAGTTGCACAACACGTGACTATTGTCTTCTAAAATTGTAACGAGTTCGGTGATTTAGACTGAAGTACAAAGGTTATGAAATGTCAGAGTATCATGTGTTTAAATTAAAATCATAAGGACCAAACTAAGATACTGGTTAAACTTTAGGGTGTAAAATGTAAAAACACCCAATATTTAATTTGATTTGCTCAGGATTAATAGGATGTTTAATGATCTATAATTAATGATTAATGATTATGTATTTTTGTTTCCTTAAATATTAGAATGAAATCATAAAGCCGACAATGAACGGGATGCTGAATGTGATGAGAGCGTGCTACAAGGCCAAGACGGTGAAGCGGCTTGTGCATACATCGACCATCGGGACGATTTTCGGCCAACAACACCCGCCACCTGTGTACGATGAGAGTTGTTGGACGGATATCGAGTGGTGCAAATCTCAAAAAATGGATATATGGGTATGTATTAGCATTAATTTTCCTATTTAATAATGGATTAGTTGTGCTCAATACGTGGCTTTCTAATTAACATATTTTTGTTATTTTATTACTCTAAATGTAATATATTTTTTTAAAACTTTTTCTAACAACGGTTCTAATTTTTCAGACAAACCGATGTTAAAGAAAAGTCAAGGAAAATATTTTATGTCTTCTTGAATGATAAAATGACAAAAATATCTCATTAGAAGGTTGGAGCACAACTCATTTTCACTACAAAATCAGTTTTTTTTTTTCAGTAAGGTTTGTCTCGATCAGATTACGCGCATCTCAATTAATTATCTCATTAGGCAATTTTAAGAGCACACTCTCCCATGTCAACCTTGTACATTTGGAATTAAATTCAAAATATAATTTTTAAAATATTTTTTAAAAGAGTTGAACTTTAATTAACAAGAAAATAGATACCGCCCTTTAAATTAAATTCAAGAGCTACCTAATGTAATGCTATGGTGTAATAAATAATAGGCGTATATGGTGGGGAAAACAATGGCGGAGAAAATTGGATGGAAATTTGCGGAAGAAAATGGAGTGGATTTTGTGACGATTCATCCATCACTTGTTCAAGGACCTTTTCTAACTCCTTCCATGAATTTCAGCGCTGATGCCTCGATTGCCTTAATCATAAGTTCTCTCTCATTTTCCTTTCTATCTCTTATTTTTATTTTTTTCTCAATAGTTATATTGAAATTTTTTACCATTGATCTCTCTCTGGTGGTCTAAAAAATAATAATATAAGGGTCTAGAAAAAATAATATTAACATATATTTTTTATTTGAATATTACACATACGACAATTGATCATTTAATTTTATATTTTATATGGAAAAAAAATTAATACTAAAAAATAAAAATAAAATTGATTTATTTAATACATTTCCAATTACATTTTTTTTTATTACTTTTAGGATCAAATGATGATTTCTATTTTTTTATTTATTTTTGAGTAATTACTACTGAATTTTTGAAAATTTAAAATTACTTTAAAAATTAAATATTTTTTATTTATGAAATTTAGTTACGCTTCATATATAAGTTGTTTACTTTAGTTATATTTTTTTTTGAATTGTTTGGTGAAGTTTTCATATGAGATTTTATAATATAATTGTTTGACTCGATTAAAATATATGTGGTTTGTGGATTTTCTAATTGTAATTATAATTATAATTATAACTATAATTGTTTTTTGAAATTAAAATAATTGTGATTTTATTATTATTATTATTATTTTGTGAAGTTTCACCAAAAGGCTTGAAAAAGACTTATTAGTGAAAAAAAAAAAAAAAAGTATAATAACTCAATAAGAGCAGGGAATTGTGGATTTTATTTATTTATTTATTGTAGAGTTTCACCAAAATGCTTGAAAGATGCTTCAAAGATAAAAAGAAAAAAAAAATATACAAACTTAGGAAGATGAGGTAATAATTAATTAAGAATAGAAAAAACAAAACAAAAAATAAGAATTCACCAAAATGCTTGAAAGATGAATTCTAAAATTTCATTAAAAAAACTTCTCTCATTCCACTTTCCACTTTTAAGTATTAGTATTAGATTAGATATAGATATCACTCTTGTTTTTTTTTTTTTTTTTGTTTTTTTTTTTTTTTTTTTTTAAATTGTACTTTGTACTTTAATTTAATTTGATTTTTTTTTTATTTGTGGTAAATAATAAATCAAAAATAAAAATCTATAAATTTTAGTAAGTAATGACATTTTATAAATATCGTAAATAAAAATATTATTAAAAATTATATAAATAATCATCGTAAAATAATATTTTCTGCAAATAATTTTTTACTAATATACTATAAAATAATAAACAAATAACCATAAATTATGATTAATTTTATTAATTTTTGCAAGTCAAAAAAAATTAATTTTATACGTAAAGAAATAAAAGAAATTAGAACCCCACCAAAAAACTTGAAAATGCATTTTTTAACTTCATTAAAATATTCTCTCTTTTTCCAGTTTTATGTATTAGATTATTATATTAGATATAGATATAGATATCACTTAATATATTATAAAATAATAAACAAATAACCATAAATTAATATTAATCTTATCAATTTTTGCAAGTCAACAAATTCTAATTTTATATATAAAAATAAATAAAAATTAGAACCCACAAAAAAACTTTAAAAATGCATTCTTCAACCTCATTAAAATTTTATATTTCCTTCTACTTTTAAATATTAGATATAGATATCAGTCGACTCCCTGAATTGAATATTTCGAGCTTAAAAACACAAATACATTTACCCTTATTTTTTTAAAAATAATCATAATATTTTTTATCCTTTTATTTAAAAAAAAAAATCATTAATACCCCTAGTTAAAATTCAAAACCGAAAATTATTATTAGAAAAATAATTGTATATTTAAGTTTTTAATTATTTAATTATTTTTAATAATTAAGAATAAAATTATTATTATTATTATTTTAATTTTGTGCCTAAAGTGAAACTAAATAGTATTTTATTAAAATCACAATGGATTGGCTAGTATTTTGCGAGTGAAATGAAAATTTTGTGTTTATGTACCAAATGACAAGAAAGATAAGCAACAAAAATCACTCTATTTTATGTGCAAATTGTAACCTTGTTATTTTTTATGTGATGGTAAAATATATAGGAAATGAAGCTTATTACTCTTTGTTGACACGAATGTGGGCCGTGCACGTGGATGATTTGTGCAACGCTCATATATTCCTCTTTGAACATCCTAAAGCCAAGGGACGATATGTGTGTTCTTCTCACTTCTTCACCATCTTCCAAGTTGCCAATTCACTCGCTCAAAAATATCCAGAATACAATATTCCAACCAAGTAAGATTATTATTCTCCTAATTATTATTATTATTTTTTCCTCAAAATATTTTCTTTAATTTTGAATATTTTAATGTATGAACAGGTTTGAGGGGATTGATGAATCATCAATAAAAGTCATACCATTCTCATCTAAGAAATTGATGGATCTTGGGTTTGAATTCAAGTACAAACCTGATAATTGTAGTCCGGGTGATTTATTTGCCGAAGGAATTGAAGCATGCAAGGTAAAAGGCTTATTGCCTCTAGTGTAAGATGAGAAGAAATTACCTCGAAAAATAACATGAAATGAGGCACCCGAATCAATCACCCAACTGTTTTCCTGACATGTACGGTTGACACAACTATTTTTATAAAGAATAACAATATTGCCACCAGCAATACAACAACAACCACATTAGTCTCCTTATCCTATTTGTCTTTGTCATTTTTTTCTCTAGATTGTTTCAATATTCTGTAATCTCATATCACGTGTCCTTCCATATTATAGTTGAATCAATTGAAGTCTTTTTTACCTTTTAATATGTCCCTCGATTTGTCAGACCTGCTATTATTACAAAAAAAAAAAAAAAAAAAAAATTGCTTTTACTTCTCCCTGGCTTTTTGTGATATTCAGTAATCGATGTATGTCATTTAGAGGATAAACCCTGTTATTTTCTCCTTGCCTCTTTATTAATGAGACTGTCTTTGACCATGTTCATCGTCAATTTTTCATTTGGGGCCAAATTACGGAGTGATACTATGAGCATTTCCTAGTTGTCAAGTAACGTGTTGAGAAGTAGTAATTGTTGCATTTCATCTTTCAAAATAAAATTCACAATAATCAACTAATTAATAAGGCTATGAAAATTATTCATTTGGTCAACTATACTTTGTCATTTGGTCAGCTTCTCTCTCTCTCCGTCTCTAGTCCTAACTAATAATCATTTTTATTTTTTATTTTTTGGTTAATGGTAAATATGAAATACAATTTGGTACTCGGAGTTACTTCAAGTACAAGATGTGCATTTGGATGATTTATTGAAATATTTCTATTCAAGCATCCTCAATTCAAAGGAAGATACATGTGTTCTTCTCACTCTTTTACCATCTACGAACTTGCCAAAACGCTCATCCAAAAATACCCAGAATACAACATTCCGACCAAGTAAGTGTGCATGATTCGTAAACATACACACAAAAATAACATAGTTATTGCTGCTTCTCATGTGGATGTATAAATGTTTGAATGAAAAATAGGTTTGAAGGAGTGGATGAATCAGTGACATCCATACTTTCTACTCTGTTCTTTAAAGAAATTGACGGATCTCGAATTCGAATTCAAGTACAGACTTGATAATTGTAGCTCGAGAGATTTGTTCACTGAAATTATCAAAGATTGCATGGCTAAAGGGACATTAGAAATTGAGAGAAGTTCTTCCATAGAAACTTCTATAGCTTCTAGATGAAAAGTTTGTTAAGTTGTTAGATTGTTGAAGTTTGTAAATTTTTTGTTTAAATTTCCTTCCTATAAATAGATGTTTTTTGTACTTGAGAAAATTAATGAGAATGAACATATTCCATTCCATTATTCTTTTCTGATATGGTATCAGAGGTATTTTTTTCATTTTATTTCATTTATCTGCTAATCAACAACAGCTTTGCTGAAGAACCACCTCCATTCATGGCTCGTGGAGGTGGTAATCCACAACCCACCACCACTAACAACCGATTTCAGCCTCTTACCCCTCCCTCTTCTTCTACCACTACCCAAACTCAACCAGATTTTCTCTTAATTGACAATACTCACAGTCCATTCTTCATACACAGTGGTGACCCTCCAGGTTTAACACTAGTTTCTCATGTTCTCACTGGTACTAACTATAATGCCTAGAACCGAGCCATGCGTATCGCTCTCAATGCCAAGAACAAGCTTGGTTTTGTTCATGACACTATTCGACAGACCCCTCTGGATGATCCTTCTTTCGGTGCTTGGTCCCACTGCAATTGTCACACCCCACCCCGGACACCCGTCACTCTAGGGCCGGCGTGACGTCGACCTGACTCCATCGCATGACTCTACCTAGTGTCAGTAAGGAACCGACTCCTAGCTATTGTACTTGCGAGTATACTGCATTCTTAATAAAAAAATATTTTAGACGGATCAAGCATAAAATATATAAAGATCACATAGCAAATAAAAAATCTCATAATATATATAAATGTCTCATATCACAAGGAAAACATCTTTTTCCTGTCACCACTGAATCAACGTCCATACCCATATATATATAGCACCCCAACTAAATAGGAAAAATCAACCAGAATAATTCAACTAACCAAATAGTATAATGAAATCAGTACATAACAATCCAGTATAAAAGAATATATATAAATGTATTTATCCCAATCATCATATAAAATAAAACACCATAAACGACAAAACACCATATACGACAAATCACCACATACGATGCCACATCACACCATACCACACCACATCACACCACACCTTAACTAGCCATGTGATTGTTTTAACCTCACGATCGGGAGTTACAATAGTACCGTACCACCCATAGGATATGCCATCCTTGCGGGACATAACAACGTTCTGCTGGACTATGCCAAGCAGATGAACAACGCTCCGCTGGACTATGCCAAGCAGGTGAACAACGCTTCACTGGACTATGCCAAGCGGGTGAAACACCACTCTGCTGAACTATGCCAAGCAGGTGAATATCTAACACCAATCTCCACCACACCTCAATAACAACAACTCATTTCCACCTTAACAACATCACAACTCTGCCCACAGTTAACTTCCACCCCTTTAGAAAAACAATGAAATCTACAATTTCAGAAACACCCAAAATATGCTTGATCCACGTAAGTTAGAAAATTCATCCAATTTTAGGTAAACACATTTTCCATCATATGTATATATATGAAAATAGATTTACAAGAAGACAGTACACTCACTTGGTTATCCGCTCTGAAAACTTTTACCAACTATTCTTTACCGGTACTCCGGTGCTTGCGAACCTAATAGTGACATGACCTAAATTAATATTTTATATAAAAATAACCTTACCAAGCAATACAGGCCCTAATTTCCATCATTTCCTATTCTCCGCATTCTATATTATTATTCAACTAGTATTTCTCCATTAACGTTTTACTATATAAAATTTATTCATGTAAACGGTCTCAATATTTATTATCATCATTTCGACATTTTCGATGCTAGTAATTAAAGTTAACATTTAAAGAATATAACGAGAAATATTACCAGTTCCGAAACGGTTGTCGATCTCCTTAAAATTTCTTAATTTATGCTCCTGCTCCCATCGCCTCGGCGTACACACTCCTTCTCTGCTCTAGTTTGCTTACTGACGTTCTACCGTCTAGGCCAAAAAACCACCGCTAAGGCGAACCGTCTGCAGATTCAATTCCTACCTCCCTGATCTTTCACCGCCGTGGCGATGGCCATCCCCATTTTCTGCTTTGTTTTGATCTCAACCGTTACTCTCTCTCTCCTCACCTCACCAACTCCGACGATCACCCCTACCTCCATGACGGTGAACCAACATCCACACATGAAACACTCACCCCACACAAACAATACTCATACCCACACAAACCAACCACCGTCGAACCGATCTGAACGATGACACATACACACACAGAACACACCCATGCACGAACACACAACACACACACACACAGAACACACCTATGCACGAACACACAACACACACACACACACACGACGAATTCATGGCACTACCGCCACCGATGATAGAGCAACGACAAGCTCTCTCTCTCTCTAACTTTCACTCACCGATTGCTCTGTCTTTTTTTCTCTGTTCTGTTTCCTTTCAGCCAGCCAACGAAAACACACACACACACATCCTCCGAACAAAACACACACCCACTGTCTCGCCGGAACGACCGCAACGATCACCTCTATTGCCCACGCCGTCGATCACCTACTAACCAAACTCACTACACACACATACATAGCAACACACACACACGCGACAGCGCACACAACCCACGAAACACACCCATAAAACACACCGCCACACCCATGACGGATGGACGATCACACTCTCACATACCCACAACGATTAACAGAAAACAGATCACCCTTACCGAACGACGGCGATAATTACGCACCACTGGACGAACTGCCTTCTCTCTCTCTTCGGTTTTCTCACTGTCGAACGGCAACCCACCGCCAGCCACCTTCTTTCTCTCTCTCTTTTCTCTTTCGTTTTCTGTTGTGTCTCCCGTATGTATATACGTATATGTGTGTGTGTATATATATATATATATATATATATATATATATATATATATATATACTGAAAAAGGGCCCAATCCCCTTATCGTTCTCGATTCTTCTTCAGTTGATTGCTTCTCGATCATTCTCCCGTCTCTCTGTATATATATGTGTGTGTGTCAAACAGGGGCCGACCAAGTGGCCTTCCTTCCTCCCTTCGTTCTTTCGCTTATCTCTCTCTCTCTCTCTCTCTCTATATATATATATATATATATATATATATATATAATATTAAATTGCACAATCCTCTCCCTTATTTTAGTTAAGATATTAATTGAACCAATTTCTGATTTTAATGTTTATATAAATTATAATTTGACCCCTAATTTTTTTTTGATTAAACAATAAATAACACCATCAACCCTGTTATTTTCGAATGTGCTCCAATGCGACTCAAATTGAAAAAATTAGGGTCTTACAACTCTTTTCCCCTAAAAAAAATTTCGTCTTGAAATTTTTGGTCAAAGCAATAATGTATCATATTCGCACCGCATGGTCATATTAATCACACTAAAATAGTAATTGTCAATTCACTTTCACATATCGCAACATTTTTATTCGTAGTAGCTCGCATTATATCCAACAATTGACAAATATGGTGTATCTAGCACAACCAATCAACTGTCAAGAAAATTTCATGTTTCTAAGTGTTTCCGCTGTACTACTATGATAAAATTATAATAAGTAACAATATAATTTGAACACATCACGGTGGTCTCAATAGATTAGGTTTATCTTCTTTCGACAACAATTTTTCCCCTAACCAACATGTATCTATTTCATCCAGTCAACCGATTCGCAACAATATATCCGTCCAACATTTCCAACCAACAAGTTCGCAACCATTATCATACGCAACAGACAACCTAAACTCCACGTGAACTGGCTCGTGAAGCCAAAAATCATCAATCTCAATATCTATGTCAGAATTTCATAATCTTATAAATGTTTTATAACTATTACCACAATCCAATGTATAACTCATATAAATATCCCTGAAAGCACATAGATATCTCCAAACCACATCAATATGTATCAAAATACGTTGAACGGGTCATATATAAGAATTCCTTTCATGCTTCCACATTTAATCAAGTCCCTGGCAAGGTCACGCTCGTCAATTACGTTTCTATCTACCTAACCATACTTCAAACATCTAACCACATATATATATATATAGATCGGAGTACATAGATACATCCCAACTACAAAAATTCGATATATCGCAAAAATCAGTAATCACTTAATGTAAAATATTGTAGGTAGCATCTTATCAATAATAGATAAGATGTAAAATATATATATAGATCGGAGTACATAGATACATCCCAACTACAAAAATTCAATATATCGCAAAAATCAGTAATCACTTAATGTAAAATATTGTAGGTAGCATCTTATCAATAATACTCATTCACTTAAGGATAATTTAAACTATTTTTTTCCCATGAAATCTCACTGACCTCCCCATGTCGACTCCGTCTGATGGTAGTAGTGGATCAATACATCTGGTTGAGTTCTTTTTATCAAAATCCATTTCCCTAATAAAAATAAAAATAAAATGTAGCCATACCGGCTTGCATCCAAAACTCGAAACTTTCCGTTTTCCTATCTCAGTTCAATCTTATTTGACTAGAGTTGTCACACCCCACCCCGGACACCCATCATCCTGGGGCCGGCATGACGTTAACATGATATCACCTGAACGCCAAACCAGTCTAGAATACGAGAATAAATATGTCACACCTCACCCCGGACTTCCGTCACCATGGGGTTGGCATGACAACGACATGACATCACCTAACTAACTAGACAACCACAATATGTCAATATATAATCAAATTATATATACAACATATACATAATTTCAACTGATAGGGACACATTGTCCCAAATATAAGAACAACCAACCATATCCCATGAATCTCACTTAGACTCATCTCTGACACCTTGCCTTGTAATTTCTCTCAAATGACTCCATCGCATGACCCGCATAACTCTATTTAGCGCCCGTAGGGGACCGACCAACTCCTAGCTATTTCACCTGCGAGTGTACTGCCTTCTTAGTAAAAATATTTTGTAATAATAAATCATTCTACGACATTTAAATGGATCAAGCGTAAGTATAGAAACAACACATACTAGTAAAATTCTTCATAATATAAGCAGTGAAAATAAAGTTATAAATGTAAATTCCATTCCAATCCATCTAGTAAAATAATACCAATCACCATAATAAATAATAAATAACCCAATATAAGTAAAACATCACATCTCAAACACATATCTCAAACCACCACTCCACCATAACACACACTGGCTAGCTGTAGTGATCGTTTTAACCTCACGATCGAGAGTTGCAACGGTACCGTAACATCCGTAGGAATGCCTTCCTATAAAATATCAACACCCCTTTTGGGGAGAAATATAATCCACACCCCTTACGAGGAGAAACATCCATATCTCATGGGAAGAATCCATACCCCTTACGGGGAGAACAATCATGGCATCGTCAAAATCAAATACAGCATCATCGAATCATAACTCAATAAATATCGTCTACTCAACATTGTCAAATCACCACGTCTATCTCTTTTCCTCAAAACCAAATTTTAAATCCAAATATCATATTTCGCATTTCCTTTTAAAGAAAACGTCCGATTCTATCAAAACCACTTTTCCACCCCTTATTTTTAGAAAACCAGGCATTTTAGAAAAACAGATGTTTTCTATTCTATTTTAAAAACACCGTCTAATTTCACCAAATCCAACAAAAAATCATTTTTAACTTCTTTTTGAAAACTATCGAAATCTTCCGAAAAATTCAGTTTACCAACTCACTCAAATCCTACTTGATCCATATCATTTATAAATTCATACAGTTTAAATAATCACATATCTCATCATATATATTCATAAAAAAAAAATAGTTTGGCAAGAAGACAGTACACTCACCTCGATTCTCGCGCTGAAAAACTATTACCGTTCAAATCCTACTGAGACACTGGCGCCTGTGAACTTAATAGCGATAGGATCTAAATTAATATTTTATTTTAAATAACCCAACATGCAATGTAGACCCTAAATTTCATAATTCCCTACTTTCCAGATTTTATTATGAAAAATTATCATTTTATCCGTTCCGTTACGTTGATATTCACCGCACCAATTTATTTAGATTGACGATTAACAAAATATCAATATGGTTTTGAAATTTCTTTCATAATTACGAAATTTTTAATACTAACAATTTAATTTAACAAAAATAATACCCGATTAAAATTTTACCTGATTCTGAATCTCCCGCCAGCCACGAATTGGGTTTTTAGATTCCACTGGGTTGGTTCATGTATTTTTTTTTCCTTTTCTTCCTCTTTTCCTTCTTTTCTCTATTTCTTTTTTTTTCTGCTTGCATTTACCGTTTCTGTTTCCCAGTTTTGATGCTGCCAGACACCCCTCTCTCTCTCTACTATTACTATCCACTGGAGGCTTCTCACGCCTCGCCGCTCTCACCGCCGGCCCTACTCCATCCCCCACTACCGATCACCAACCACCACTGGTCACCCTATCACCAATCGCACCTACCCACAAAAATTACCGCCACCACCGTTGACGGCCAAACTCACGCTGCCCTCCACACACCCACACGGTCACACACGACGTTCGGAACACACACATACAACGAACATAATACTCACTATCACACACACCCTCATCGAACGACCCCCACTGTCTGCAAACCCACACACGCACAACAGACATACACGCACACACAACTTTCTCTCTCTAACTCACCGCCGGCGAACTCCGGCGACAGCGGCGACCACACCGACACCCTCATCTGACCAAACGGAACACTTCCACAACCTGATCTCATACCCACATGCAACCCATATGCACAACCATACACACAAACACAATCGGTACAAAAAAACAGAGCATCCACCCATGCAACGACAGGATGGAATAGAGCACACACACACCTCCGGCTGAATAATGGTCTGAACGACGGATAAACCAGACACATGCACAAATCCAACCGAATGGAGTGCCACCACCCACGCCGGACTGCACCCCATCGCCGGCGAACCCACCATCCCGAACCTTCTCTTCTCCCTCTCGGTTTTTCCGATTTCTTCTTTTAAGGTGCTCTCCTACTGAATTTCATGCATGTACATATATATATATATGCATGATAATAATGGATAGGTTTTGTTTTCTTCACGCCACGTCGCCACTTCCCGCTTCCCTTGTCTCCGGCTGAATTTCACGGCACAACACTGATAGCACCTCATTTTGTGCAATCTAATACCACTAAATTAAGTTTTGTTAATCTTTTAAATAAATTAAAATATTATAAATTAAGTTGTTTTATTTGTTTTTGTAGGATTTTGGAAATGGTACAAAACCATGTTAATTTGGAGCAAAATTCAGAGAAAATGATCAAACGGATAAAAGTCGCGATTTTCGGCACTAGAATCAAGACCACTGTCCATTGTTTTGGACATAACTAATTATACAGTTTGAATTCTGAGATGACACAAGTTTCATATGAAAGTAGACTCTTTAAGCTTTCCAACGACTGGTTATAGAGCCAAATCGGAGTTCGTATGAAAAAGATACAACCGTTTGAAGATGGTCCTTCTGTGCAGCCACATAGTGCTGCGGGTCAAACCATTTTGACCCGAACCCGGCCCGATCCGGCCCGACCCGCGCCCACTCCGGTGGACAAATTGCTCAACAACCCCATTGCTCTCCATATTTGACTTTTTGCACCCCTAGCCTCCTCTTTTGACTCAAATTCACCCCAAAACTCACCTTTTTGATTCTATAAATAGATGGGAGGTTTGAGAGCAAAGAAATCAATATTCCTACTTCATTCTTAGAATAGTTGTAGTATTTTCTTATTTATTTTTCTTTTATTTTCATTTTTATTTTTGGAAGGGAGAATAGTTTGGGGTACAAAGTGTAAATGGTGTTTGTGAGGATATTATCCGAGAAAATACCACTCAATGCAACAATGAGAAGCTAACTTCCTTCAACCAGGTTAGGGTTGTGGTATTGTACTTTTGAATTTATGTAATATTGTATTTTTCTTATTTAAATTTGGATTTCGTATAAACAATTGTGTGAAAGGAATTCCGTTCGTAAAAATGAATTTAATTATAATTGAATTTATTGTCAAAATGTTCTTGTAGAGATTTTGATTTGAATTCAATTATTGCTAGAACATTAAATCTTGCACCTGTGGTCTTGATTTAATGGCCACACAATCGTTTTCTTGGGGATTGATTATTGGTCTGGATGGTTTATGCCTAGATTTTAATTCACCTTAGATTAGTTTAATGTAGGAATTAAATACCAAAGATAGATTATGCCGGAGAATAACAATCCATATATTTCTGAGTAGTTCCGGCTTGTAGTTAGGAACACTCGTTTATACAAATCCGATTTAAATAGAAAATACGAGAAAAACATAATTCTCAAAATACTAACCCCACAATTCCTATCCTGGTTCTTTATTTTATTTTTATTTTAGATTTAATATTTTCTTTTCTTATTTTAAAAAAAATCAAAATTGTTTTCACTAAAGAAAGAAAAGTAATTAGAAATTGATAATTACAAGACCAATCCCTGTGGTTCGACACCTTACTTGAACACCGTACTACATCAGTATCGCGGTACCGATTTAAGGGTATTATTTTTGAGCGATCAAACACCCATGGTTTGTTATGTATATATATATATATAAATATTTTGTCTAATTGCTATTTTCTCCCCTCATTTTCTTATAATCTTCATTTTAATCAATTTAGCTTTTACAAGTTTCAAAAATTATAATTTCACCCTAAATATGTTAATTTAAATTTACTTATTATTATTATTATTATTATTATTATTATTATTATTATTATTATTATTATTATTATTATTATTATTATTATTATTATTATTATTATTATTATTATATTTTTTATCAATTTGAATCTCAAGTTTAAATTTTAATGTTTCTAAATTTTCAATTTTTGCCCTTAAACTTTTGATTTGAATTTTTAATTAACAAAAATTTACCCCAAATTTTCTCAATGCTCTAGAATGTAATTAAAATGACGTGCGTGCTAAATCGGGGTCTTACAAAATACATTTTAAATACGCAACCACTAAAGCCGACATGTATATACATACACACTCTTATTTGGGGACACACTCATCCCTATAAACTTATGATAACAATAAAGATAAAACAACTAAGAACCTCTCATAGGTTCGCTTCCAACAGCTACTCCAAACAACTCCCTCACTACAGCATCACCGGACTCTACCTATTGCTAATAGGGGAGCGACTCCTAACTGTTTCACCTGGGAGTGTACTGCCTTTTTAATAAAAATATTTTAAAATAATAATACATTTATAAACAATACAACATTTAAATGGATCAAGTTTAACGCGAATAAACAAATACATTTTGAACAGTAGTATAAAAAATCATATACCAAGAGAAAACTCATTATTCCTACCATTCAGAATCATCATCTATATATACATATATATATATATATATATATATATATATATATATATATATATATCAAATATATAAAATCTATCCAAACCATCAGCATAAAATAATATGATAAAACACCAAAGACGATATAATAAAATACCACATCACCATACCACTCTTTGGCTAGCCATAGTGATTATTTAACTTCACGATCGGGAGTTACAACGGTACCATACCATCCGTTAGGATATGCCTTCCTAGCGGAACAAAATGCGCAGTGTAATCCACACCCCATTATGGGGAGAAATATCCACATCCCTTATGGGAAGAAATCCACACCCCTTACGGGGAGAAATATAATCCACACCCCTTGCGAGGAGAATATACACATCCCTTTCGGGAAGAAAACTATGGCATCATCCAAATCAACAATATCGTCAAAAATTCACACCCCTTACAGGGAGAATATAATCCACAACAATATCGTCAAAACTCCACACCCCATTATGGGGAGAATATAATCCACCCTCCTTTCGGGAAGAATATCCAAAATCATATTTTTCACTTTCTTTTAAAAATACCCACTAATTTCAGCAAAAATCATTTTTCCACCTATGATTTAGAAAACCAGACATTTTTCCACTCTTATTTAAAACCACCAAATCCAACAAATCATTTTTAATCTTTCTTTTTAAAACCAGCATAATTCAATGAAAATCCATTTTACCAACTTATCCAAAACCTGCTTGATTCATATAATTTACAAAATCGTATAGTTTTAAGTAAACATATTTTTCATCATATATATAAAAATAGATTTGCAAAAAAATAGTACACTCACCTGGTTATTCTCTCCGAATATCTTTTTTTTCGGCTATCCTCTTCCGGTATTCCGGTGCTTGTGAACCTAATAGTGACATGGCCTAAATTAATATTTTATGTAAAAAAAATAACCTAACCATGCAATACAGGCCCAAATTTTCATAATTTTCTATTCCCCCCATTCTATATTACTATTCAACGAGTATTACTCCGTTACCGTTTACGATATCGAATTTATTCATGTGAACGGTCTCAATATTTATTATTGTCATTTCGACATTTTCGATGCTAGTAATTAGTTTCATAATCACACACGAGACAGTTAAATAGAATTAAATGCATGTATTAAAAGTGACATGAATTCTACCTTTCCTAGATTTTTCGCCGGTCCCCGAGATGAGTTTTAGGTTTTATTGGGGTGGTTTGTGTATTTTTCCTCCTTTTTTCCTTTCTTCTTCCTTTTTCTTTTTTTGTTTTGTGTTTTCTTTCCTTGTTTTCGTTTCTTGTTTGCGTTCAGCCTCCAACGACCCAACAGCATCCCCTACGCCGGACTACCGAAGCTACTCTCTCTCTCTCTTTTGTTTAATAGCACCACCGGCGACGACCAACGACTTGCCCACACCCACTCACATCACCGGAGGAGCACACACACTCACACTGCCGGAGGAGCACACACACCCACACACAGCAGTGGAAATCACACATACACCCCAACGGCTTTTCTCTCTCTCTTCCTTTTCTGTTTGCTGCTGGGTTTTGCTGCCGTCACAACACACACACACACACCAGCGATGAAACAGGGACAGCCACATACACACACACACACACGCACTATTATTTCTCTCTCTAACTTTCACTCACCGCCAGCCAATTAATTGATGGCGGCACCCCCACAATCAATTACAACTGAACGACGACACACAAACACACCTACACCACGACGGTAGAACACCATACGCCGTCGAACAAACAACTGAAAATACACACATACACGCTTCCGATTATAGACCAAAACACACACAACATACCCTGATGATCAACACACCCATACCGCACCCGTTGAACACACACACACGGCAGACGCAACGGAAACGAAAGCAGAGCATACACACACGCACCAAACGAATTGCCTTCTTTCTCTCTCTTCAGTTTTCTTATTGCAGAATGGCAACCCACCGCCAACCACCCTCTTTCTCTCTCTCGCTTCTCGATCCTTCTCCCCGTCTTTTCATTTGTATGTATAATATATATATATATATATATATATATATATATATATATATATATATATATATATATATATATAATATAATTTGCGCTAACCTCCTCCCTATTTTAGTTTAAGTTATAAATTAAACCAAATTCTAATTTTAATGTTTAAAAATTACAAATTAACCCCATTAAGTTTTAAATTAAATAATAAATTGCACCATTCACCTCGTTATTTTTTGAAATATTTTAAAACGCGACTTAAATTATATGTATAACGAAGATCGGGGTCTTACAAGAGTTCTACATCCTTTTCATACGGTATTTTATACGGTGCCACCTTGATCATTGAAAAGGTATATGTTATTATGAGCAAATTTCATTAGCGCCACATAATCATCCTACCCACCAGAACATTCCAAAACATTACTTCTCAACATATCCTCCAACGTTTAATTCGCACTTCTTGATTTACTGTCACATCTCACCCCGGACACCCGTCATCATAGAGCTGGTGTGACAACAACATGTCGTCACCTGACTAACTAAATGACCATAGAAACGATAAGATACAAAACAATTCCTCCATACAACATATACATAACTTCATACTGCAGAGATACACCCGTCCCAATTACATAAGAACAATAGAAGAAATTTCATAAACCTCTTTCTAAGTTTATCTCTGCCCCTTTGTTTCAAAATTTACCCTCATAAGACTCCATTGCATGACCTGCATAACTATATCTAGCACCAGTAAAGGACCAACCGACTCCTAACTATTTCACCTGCGAGTGTATTGCCTTTTTAGTAAAAATCTTTTATAATAATAATAATTCATTCTAGAATATCTAAATGGATCAAGCGCAATTATATAAACATCACACAGCTAGTAAAAATCTCCATAATATAAGCAGTGAAAATAAAGTAATAAGTATAAGTTCACCCATCTATTATAAAATAATACGAATCACCATAATAAATAATAAATCACTCAATATAAGTAAAACACCACTCCACTACAACACACACTGGCTAGCCATAGTGATCGTTTTAACCTCACGATCGGGAGTTGCAACAGTACCGTAACATTCATAGGAATGTTTTCCTACGAAATATCCATACCCCTTTTGGGGAGAAATATAATCTACCCCTTACGGGGAGAAATATTCATATCCCATGGGAAGAATCCACACCTTTTTCGGGGAAAAAACTATGACATCGTCAAATCAATAACATCATCATCAAATCACAACTCAATAGTATCATCTAATCAACATCGTCAAATCACCATATCTACCTCTCTTTCCCAAAATCGAATTTTAATCGAAATTCATATTTCTCATTTTCTTTTAAAAGAAAGCGTCTGATTTTACCAAAACCACTTTTTCATTCTTTATTTTTAGAAAACCAAATATTTTTCACTCTCTTTTAAAACCACCAAATCCAACAAAAATCATTCTCAACTTTCTTTCGAAAACTGTCGAAATTTCATGAAAATCCATTTTTTTACTCACTCATCCCAAAACCTGCTTGATCCATATCATTTATAAAATCATTTAGTCTCAGTAAGGCTATTTTACAAGTATATATATATATATATATATATATATATATATATATAATTTAGTAAGAAGACAGTACAGTCACCTGAATATCCGTTTTCGAAAGTTCCACTGACTCTCTGCTATTGATCCTTTGAAAATCGGGAACCTATTCGTGACAAAGGCTAAATTAATATTTTATGTAAAAATAACCTAACCGTTAAATACAGGCCCTAATTTTTGTAATTTCCTATTTCTAGCATTCTATATTACTATTTAACGAGTATTGTTCCGTTACAGTTTACGATATCGAATTCATTCATGCAAATGGTCTCAATATTTATTATCGTTATTTCAACATTTCAGTGCTAGAAATTAATTTCACAATCACCCACGAGACAATTTAAACACAATTAAATGCATATATTAAAAGTGATAGGAATTTTACCTCTTTCGACTTTTTTGTCGGTTGCAAAATTGGATTTTTTATTTTTGTTGGGGTGGTTTGTGGATTTTTCCCATTTTTTTTTCTTTCTCTTTTTCTTATTTTCTTCCTGCTTCTTCTTCGTTTTCTGGTCTGCATCCGATTCACCGACCCTCTTTCTCTCTTTTGCCGGACTGCACCACCGGCGATGACCACTCTTTTCTCTTCATTTTTTCCTCTATTTCTAGATGCTTCTTTTGTTGGGTTGGGTGTGTGTGTGGATGCATATGCGTATATACGTGTATATATATAAATTTGTGTATATGTATAGGTGTATGTGTGTGTGTATATATATATATATATTGAACAAGGAGAGCCCAAGTGGCCGGCTCCCCTCCTTTCATTTTTTTTAATAGCTTCTTGGAGAAGTTTGGGCTCAAATTACATTTACACCCCTTCATTTTACTTAAGTCATAATTTAATCCCAATTCCAATTTTAAATGCTTTGAAAAAGATAATTTGACTCCTAAAAATTTAAAATCAACCAATACAAATCACCAACTGCCCCGTTCTTTTGAAAAACTAGAAAAAATACAACTAATATTATTTGTATAGTAAAAATCGGGGTGTCACATTTACCATTAGTCTACAATTAAAAAAGAAAAAGGTAGCGAATTTTAACGTAGCACCCCAGGCAGTTGGAATTCGACCAGAACTTCGAAATAAATCTCAGATATCTATCTGACATTATATAAACCGGTGCATCATGCAACCTAATAATCTTGTCAATATACAATTGGGCATACGTATCAAGAGAATACGTCAGGGATACTTTGCGTACGTGATTGACACCAGTCAGAGAGAAGTTTTGATAGCAGATATTCCAGTGGTCAGAGATTTTCCCGGCGTGCTTCCAGACGAATTGCCAGGGTTTCCAGTAGATAGGGAGATGGAATTCACGATCGAGTTACTTCCTGGAACTGCTCCTATATCGATTCCACCCTATCATATAGCGCTTACTGAGCTGAACCTAAAAGAAGTAAACGACCTCGTATCGTTAAGGATTATAGTTTTGATTTCTACTTATATACCTCAGAGGAGGATCCACACACACTCCAAGAGGCGCTATCTTCCATAGATGTTAATTTGTGGCAAGAGGCTATAGATGATGAAATAGATTCTCTCGAGTAAAATAGGACTTGATATTTAGTAGATTTACCTCCTAGTTGTAAAACAATAAGATGTAAATGGATTCTTAAGAAGAAATTAAAACCCGATAGAACTATTGATAAATATAAGGCTCGCCTTGTAGCCAAAATGTTTAAACAAAGAGAAAATATAGATTTTTTTTACACTTTTTCACATGTCTCTAGAATTACATTTATTCATGTGCTTTTACCTCTTGTTGCTATTCATGATCTTGTTGTGCACCAAATGGATGTTAAAACTGTTTTTTTAAATGGTGAATTAGAAGAAGAAATTTATATGGACCGACCTGAAGGATTTGTAATTCCTAGTCAAAAAAACAAAGTGTGCAAATTACATAAATCTCTTTATGGTTTAAAATAAACACCTAAGTAATGACAAGAGAAATTTGATAATCTTGTTATCTCAAACATGGTTACAAAACGAATGAAAGTGACAAATGCATCTATTACAAATCTGAAAATGATATTTGCACTATTATATGCCTTTATGTGGATGACTTGTTGATTTTTTGTTCTAATATTTATGTCGTGAATAATGTGAAATCTATGCTATGTGCTAATTTTGACATGAAAGATATTGGTGAAGCAAATGTAATCATTGGTATTAAAATAACTAGGTCTGAAAATAGAATTTCTTTGGATCAATCTCATTACATAGAAAAGATTCTAAAGAAATACAATTACATTGACTGTAAACTAGTATGTACTCCTTATGACCCTAGTGTAGAGTTGTTCAAGAACACCGGTGATGGTGTTAGACAATTTGAGTATGCGAGCATCATAGGCAGTCTTCGATATGCCACTGATTGCACTAGACTCGACATAGCTTATGTTGTGGGATTATTATGCAGGTTTACAAGCAGACCTAGTATTGAGCATTGGTATGCTATTGAAAGGATCATGAGATACCTAAAAAGAACTATGAACATCGGATTACATTATCAGAAGTTTCCTATTGTTCTAGAAGGATATAGCAATGCTGATTGGAACACCCTTTCAGATGACTCTAAGGCAACTAGCGGCTATATATTTAGCATAGCTGGTGGAGCTGTTTCTTGGAAATCTAAGAAACAAACTATTTTGGCTCAGTCTACTATGGAGTCTGAGATGATTGCACTAGCTTCGGCTAGTGAGGAAACAAGTTGGTTAAGAAGTCTGCTTTTCGATACCTCTTTATGGGAGAAATCGATTTCAACCGTCTTGATTCATTGCGATAGTACCGCAGCTATTGCAAAAATTCAGAACCGTTATTATAACGTAAAAATACGACAAATACGTCGCAAATACAAAACTATTAGAGAGTATATCTCGACTCGAGATGTAAGAATTGATCATGTACGATTTGATGATAACTTGACTGATCATTTGACGAAAGGGCTAGCTCGAGAAAAGGTTTACAAAAGCTCGAAAGAAATGAGACTCAAGCTCAAGATCTCAAGAAATAGGTTCAAAGAGTAATAACAACTTATGAAATGATATGAGTAGAATCATGCTATAATAATAATTTTGAGTTCTATTCCATATATGTGTTGATTGAAGCATGATATTCTGAAGCGATAGATGGTTGAGTTTTTATTAACTCTTAATGAGATTTATACTCTATTTGGAGTGGAGTATCTAACTATAGGTGTACTCTTGATAGACTCACTTATGTGAATATGGAAGTGTGGCCGTTTCCTATTAAATTTTGGGCAAATTCTCTAAAGCATTCGCTACACTGGGATATACGTGCATGGCTGTAAAACACGGGTTTTTGGACTACACCTTGATAGAGTTATGTGTGTGATGTTGTTAGAGATAGAGTTCAAAATTATGAGTAACTCTAGTATAATCTAAATCATTTTCACTATGTAAAGGTTTTAAGTCGATAGACACTTTTGCTTATGCACAATCTTATATTGTATTATACTGCTCGATGAAAAAAATTGTTTTAAAAATTCAAGTGGGGGATTATTGGAGAATAATGAATTTTTACTTATTTAATTAAGATATAAAAATAATAATAAGTGTAAAAAAATTTCCTCTTTTCCTTTATCCCACATTGCTTGGGAGAAGGGGTTTAGAGGAGTATAATAGTGAATAAGTGGGATACTTGGGGTGTGCCCTAAGAGGTACCCACATTTTATGGAGGGGAGAGGCATTACATCCCTATTGGTTTACCACATGCGTGCGCCGCCACTGTCCGTCTGACTTAGCCAAGCGTGAAGTGAGCTGGCACTTATATATATTTTATATTGGACAAAATTTATTTAAATAAAATATTATTTTTATTTTTATTTTAGAATGAACCGTTTCCAAATGCAACGTTTAAGTTTTTTGAACGTTATGAATGTTTAATTAAATAAATTTTTGAACGTGTTACGTTTTCTGGAGTTAAGAATTTCAAATGTTCTGATTCGGTTTCAAATGTTCTAATTTGGTTTCAGGTTCTTCTTGCCTATAAATACATATTTTTTTATCTGTTTTGAAGCACACAGAATTAGAATCTGCACAGTTTTTTTTTTTTAAAAAAAGATACAACCTCTTCCCTGATCATTTTTACTTTCAAACGATAAATCTGTTCCGATTCAGCCTGTTTGATTTTTTTATTTTTTATTTTTATTTCCGAGCACTCTATTCCTCCCGAACAATGTGTGGGGGTGTTAAGGTTTCAGGCCTTCTGTCGTGCAAAGAAGGTTCTAGATAAAGGTGATTCTGGATTATTTTATCCTGGGAACGACAGGACTGTTACACTCCTTGCACGTTTTTGGGTAGAGCTACGAAACGTCTTAAAGAGAGCGACCTAATCCGCGGCTCAACCTTAGCAATTTTGGTAAATTTGTTCCTTTCTAATTTCTGCAGCAACATGTAGTACAACTAAAATAAATATATAATAATTCATACTCAAGATACAACTGTTATTTCAACAAATATTAATGATATTTTGTCATTTTTATAATATATAAGACATCATTTACCATGTATTGTTGAAAAAATACCATTGTAACTAGGGATGGTCATGGGCTTGGGGGCCCGCCCAGTCCGAACGGCCCGGCTCTATTTTTTTAGGGCTTGGACTTAGGATTTGAGCCCATGGGCTAGATTGGGCCTAGGTATTAGGGCCCGATCAAAATTAGGGCCGGACTTGGGCAAGACCCAAAAATTTTAGGCCCGGCCCGGCCCGGCCCGAAGGATATTTAAATATATATATATATATATACACACATTACAATACAACCCTAATATTTGGAATAATAGTTTCCTTTAAAAATTGTAATTTTAATATTTCTTATTGGTTTGATTTATTTGAAATATTTATTTACCTTTAGAAATTGTAATTTTAATATTTCTTGTTGGTTTGGTGTTGAATTTTTTGTATTTATTTTTTAAATTTAAAAAAAAAGGGGGGGGCGTGGGCCGGGTTTTGAGATTAAATTTTTCTTATAGGGCCGGGCTTGGGCATAGAATTAAGGCCCGATTACTAGGCCGGGCCGGGCTAGGGCCCAACGTTTTTTTGTAATACACTAGTCTAAGTCCGGCCCGAACCCAGCCCAGCCCATGACTATCCCTAATTGTAATGTTGTTTTCTATTTTTAATTTTTGTTTTTGTTTTCTATTTTCTATTCTCTTTTTTCCTATTTATATTTTAATTGTTTTATTTTCATTGTTGTTTTTATTTTTTTATATAGTGTTTATAGAAAATTAAAAAAACATCAAAATTGAAAAGCTAGGAAAAAAACAGAAAAGAAAAACAGAAAGAAAACTTAAAACAAAAATTAAAATTAAAATATATATATATATATTGTTTTATTTTTCTGTTTCGCTTTTAAAATTCATTAATTTTTTTTTTTCTAGTTCCTTTTTTTCATTTTCTTTTTTTTGTTTCCCCCTATAAACACCCTTACAAAATGAAAATTAAACAAAACAAATGAAATTAAATTACAAAAAAAAAATAAAAAAAATAAAAGAGAGAATAGAAACCAAAAAGAGAGTAGGAAAAAAAAAGTGTTATATTGTAAGAGATTCCTCGAATTAAAACCCTATATTAGTTATATCCTAAAAAAAATTTATGCATTTGCTTTACAATTTGCTCAAGGCGACACATATTGTACCCAAAAAAAAAAAACCATTACATGAGCAAGTGTATGAGATAGGGCTCAGTGTTACAGTAGACCTCTTAACAAATCATATTCATATTCAATTTTTCATGTTAGGACCATGTCCTCTGTTGGATCAGATTCTCTCCTGAGGAAATTTTGACAGCATCTCTGAGTAAAGCTCAACCATGGTTTTTTCAGCTCTCAGCATAATTGAGATTCAAAAAAGGCAAGAATATATCGGCGATGGGTTTTTGTAATGTACTAATACGAAGAACAAAGAGGCGATATCACAAAGCATTACTTAATTAATTGAATGTATTATGATTCCGTAGTTTTTCTCTTCCGATCAGGGGTAGCGGATGCATTTGTTTGGGCTTGACCGAATTCTGATCTGCAGTCAGGAGTTGCGGTGGTCAAGAATTAGAAGGTTTTATATACTGAAGAGATTAGTTAACACAGAATGAGACCGGGTACTATATAGTGATCATTCTAACCCGCAAGTCGAACATTTCTTGTGATGCTTGCAGAAAATGGACAAACAGACGGACCATATGTAGCCCATGTCGATCGCGTTTTTGTGGCAAAAACATCTGCAAATCTCAGAATTCAATGAGATTCGTTCAAAATAGGGACTTGTACTTCAAAACTTGAAGAAGAAAAAAAAGGAGGTGGGGGAAAAGTAGCATACGCGAACACAATATTACAATTTCTATAAAACAATTTTTTTTTTTTAATATATGTAATATAAGTGATTTTGAAGATGAATTTGATTAAGAGGTTTTTGCACTTTTCACCCCTAAAATTTCATAAAAATCCCACTTCAATCCTTATACTTTCAATTTGAACACTTTAAACCCTGAAGTATCTAAATCGTGTCAATTGAGTCCAAATCGTTAACCCCATCATTTTTTAACAGAAATCTCCCACGTGGATGATTTCCGTCAGAAATAATGACAGTGTTAACAATTTGAACTCACTTGACACGATTTGAATACTTCAAGTTTAATTTGTTCGCATTGAAATGACAAGGACTAAAGTGAAATTTATTTAAAACTTCAGGGGTGCAAAGTGAAAAAAGAACCTCTTTGATTTACAAATAAAGCACAACGGAAAGAGTAGCATTCATGATGAACTTTCGAGATCATGATTAAAATTAGATTGTGTTCATGTTGTCCCTACTTGGTTAATTTCTTGTGTTTATTACACAAGACCAAATAAATAAATAAACACCATATGGTTGCGAGTGAACTTACGACGCACGAAAATCAACCCCTATAGGCTTAGGAAGTTGTAAAAAGCTCCGAGACTGCAAATCAGTAGCAAACACCGTCTGCATGTCTCAGTAAACAAGTCTCATGTCAGTATCCACACAGTGAGATATAGACGGAATATAAAAACAAGAGCATTCTCAAAAAGATCAGGGCGGTTCCCTCCAGAAATCGATTGCCAAGTGTTAATGGTGAGTGAAAAACCTACCGTCAAATATTGAAAAAGCCCATCTAGTTGTTGGGGCTTCAGATATACACCGCCGGTTATATATGAAGCCTGCTCTCAAATACGTATCCCAATCAATCAGATAGATCGACAACGGGTCGTCCGAATAAAAACAATTTTAGCAATCAAAGAGTAGCCAACATATTAGAACAATCTGCTACCTATTGCAAGAAGGCAGAGTGTTGGGATACTATAACACAAGAATCAATTGGCACCTGCAGCAAGAATGACAGAACCAAGGAAATGAATATTTTGAGGTTTTCAAAGGTAATTAAAAGATGTTCCATGAAGACAAATTTGGTTGAGAATGTAAAGAACGTGATTCGTAAATCTACAGCTACGCGACCAAACATGGCCATCATACGATTATGAACTTAAAAAATATAGGTAATTTGTGTAATTTCTTTTTTTTTTTTTTTTTTTTTTTTTTTCTTCTCCTCTTCTTCTTTCTTTTTTCCTTTTCTGTTTTGTTTTGTTTGTTGGGTTTCCTGCCGCCGACTGTCGAAGGGCTCCCGCCGTCGATCAAGTTTCGCTGCCCCACCAGCTTTCTCTCTTTCCGACAACCTACCGTCTGCGATCAATACACACACACCCACAGCAGCAGACACAACACACACATCCACACCCACAGCTCACCGGATCAACGGAGGAACACACCGTTGAAACACACACACAGTCTGCATAACACACACCCATACACGCTGCACACACGCATGCTCATATACAGCACACACACACCCAAATTGATTAGAATAGGGCACACATTCACCAGCGAAACACATGCACCATACCTGATCAGGGTCGACGATCAGATTACATGCAAAACGCACACTCCCACACCTACACACCAACCAATCTGCCACACACACTATAGAAACAAAGCACACACACACACACCCCACTGAATGAACAGAAAATTCACACACACACACTCACACTCACCAACAGTTACCGTCGACAACCCAATTTCGCCGGCCGACCTTGATTTGCCCTGATTCAGCTGGCACGGCAACCCCCACACGCTGAAAAACACTCCACTGTCACCGTCTGCAACCACCGCCGATGATCAACAGGAAACGATCCACAATTTCTCTCTCTAGATTCCACTACCTGATCTCTCTCTCAAAACGGATCGACGAGCCTCTATGTCGACGATCACACCCCCATGCACCTCCGACACCCTCGTCGGCAATCGCTTCTCAAACCCGAACTCCGGCCTGCTCTCTCTTTCTCTCTTCTCTCTCTCTCTCTAGATTTTCTGAGTGATTTCTCGATTTTTCCGCTGGCGATTGATGATCCCTACTGCACGGATATATATATATATATATATATATGCATGTTTATAGTGGGTTTGGATTTGATCCTTCGATTGCCACGTCGCCTCTCTCTCTCTGTTCTGTCTCCGGCTTCTCACTGCACGCACACGATTATATGCATATATATATGTGTGTTTAAAAAATTTCTTTTGTTAAATTGCTCTTTTCTCCCCCTAATTCTTTAATTCTCCTTTTTAGTTCAATTTACCACTTATAATTTTTCTTAAATTGCAATTTGATCCCTAAAATTTGTATTTTTTGAATTTAAATGACAAATTTGGATCCCAAAGTTTAGATTAAATGTTTATAAATTTCAATTTGACCTACTAACTTTTAATTTGTTTTTTTTTTGTTTTTTTAATTAACACCATTTTACCTCGTATTTCCTGAATGCTCTAAAATACAACTATTAATGACGTACGTGCTAAATCAGGATTTTACAGTGCTCGTCTTACTGATACTAGGACTGTTGATACTCCTCTAGAGGTGAATGTTCGCTACTCACCTTCTGATGGTGCCCCTTTGTCAGATCCTACCTTATATCGTACTGTTGTTGGCAGTTTGGTCTATCTAACTATCACTCGCCCAGACATTGTTCATGTTGTTCGTATTGTTAGTCAATTTGTCACTTCTTCTACTACAGTTCATTAGGCTGCTATTCTTCGTATCATTCGGTATCTTCGGGGTACCCTTTTTCAGAGTCTTTTACTTCCATCAACCTTGTCTTTGGAGCTATATGCCTATTCTGATGCTGACTAGGCTAGTGATCCCACAGATCGCAAGTCTGTTACAGGTTTTTGTGTATTTTTGGGTGATTCTCTTATTTCATGGAAGAGCAAGAAACAAATCGTTGTTTCTAAATCTTTCACGGAAACTGAGTATCGTGCGATGGCATCCACTACTACTGAAATAGTTTGGTTGCGTTGGTTACTTGCAGATATGAGTGTGTCTCTTTCTTATCTCACTCCCATGTATTGTGATAACAAGAGTGTTATTCAGATTTCTTACAATTCAGTCTTTCATGAACGGACCAAGCATATCGAGATCGATTGTCATCTCACTCGTCATCATTTTCAACATGGGACCATTACTTTGCCTTTCGTGTCATCCTCCATGCAAGTTGTCGACTTGTTCACCAAGTCGCATTCTATTTCGCGCTTTTGTTTTTTGGTTGACAAACTCTCGATGCTACTTGCAGCAACATCGTGAGTTTGAGAGGGGATATTAGAGTTTATTATTATTAGCATTTAGTAAGGATAGAATTGTCTTTTACTTACTTTCTAAGTTTTCCATTGTACTCTTATATAAGTCTCTCTTTTCATTTGTATTATCGTATTCTTGATTTCAGAGATAATAAAATCCTAACCATCATTTTTTTTCTCTCTAAACTTTTGATGTTATTCATTCATCTTAACAGTCATCCCATACGTCGATAATTAATCTTAACTTCTATCCAATGATCAATATGTTTTTTCTTTTGGTTTTTCAAATAAAATATATAAAAAATTATGACATCAAATGTACGAAACACTATACAAATCAGATATTCAATATTTATTCTAATCCAGGATTAGTTGTTTATAATTAATAAAACCTATTAATTTGCGGCATGGAAGAAGGAGATCATGTTGGGAGGACTGTGTGCGTTACAGGAGCCTCCATATTCGTCGTCTCATGGCTTGTAATGAGACTTCTTCAATGAGGCTACTATGTTAGAGCCACAGTGCGTGATCCTGGTACATGTTAATGTATTAATGTATTATATGGGCTTGGCCCACGTAGCTCATTAGGGCAAAACCTTAGCTCCCACTTCTCCTATAAATATGTGTATATCGTTGTATTATATCAGTATCATTTTTCATAATATCAATTTATAATTCTTCTCCTACTTCTCAATTATCTTAACATGGTATCAAAAACAAGTCTTTCCTGGACTTGTTCTCAATAAAAAAAAATTGCAACCCTAACGTTTTCGTCGCTGCTGCCACCGCTCATATTCTCCCGAGATTTTTGTTGCTCCTGCAGGCTTCATCCCCACTCTGGTATAAACAACCATCACACCATCGACTTCGTCTTGAAAATACAAACAAAACGCTACCAAAATCACTGCCATCGAATGATTCACACACCACTAACAGCCTGCGGTAATTACTAACCGCACCGTCTCGGATTTTTGGACCTACCGCCTTAACCAGGGCTCCAAATTCAGTCCACAATATACCAACAGAACTGTCTTGATGAGACGCTTCCAAAGGCGCAAATCTCATCACCGTACAAATCTGCACGTTTCCCCATGCGTAGCCTGAAAACTCTACCCAAAACCCTCGTCAGATCCACGCGCGGCTGTTCCATCGTGCACTGCCACGTTAGCCCTAGCTGCCACATCAGCACCCATGTCAGCACCAGCTCAGTGCCACGTCAGTGCCAACTCAGCGCCACGTCACTAGTTCACTAAAGGAACTTCTCTTTGACCGATTCAAGCATTTTTAAACTAGTTTTTTGCAAAGTTAGACCAATTCCTGGGGTTTTTTGACGTTCTAAATCTGTTTCTGGACTCTTTTTTGTGATTTGAGGCTTACAGTATATACTTTCTTTTATATTTTTGTGGTTTCTACACTGGTTCACCTCCTTCTTCGCATCTATGGCTGAATCGGACTTACCCCGAGTTATCATTACTGTTCTGGATTAATCCAATTATGTTGTGTGGACTCAAGAAATGTCTGGTTTTTTTCGTGGACGAAAATTGTGGCGTTACGTAACCGGAGATATTATTGAACCCAAGAAGAAAGATGACGAAAATGCTGATAAATACATTGACCGTCTAGAGGACTAGGATAGCAAAAATCACCAGATTCTTACATGGTTCTGTGTCACCATTATCCCGGAGATCAAACTTCAATTTGGTACTCTCATACTACAAAAAAAACTTGGGATCTTCTCCAACAGCGCTACACCAGGACAGATCTTTCAAATCGGTATCGCCTTCTTTCTACTCTTCATAACATGTGCCAAGAACCTGGGCAATCTGTTAACAGTTTCCTATCTCAGACGACTGTCATATGAAATTAGTTGGCTCTCACTGAGCTAACCTGGGAATGCACAAAAGACGCTGATGTTCATGGAAAGTACCGTACTAAGACACGCATTATGTAATTTCTGATGGGCTTGAGAGAGGAATTTGAGCCTGTACGAGCTTTATTCCTATATCGGGGCGCGATACCTTCCCAAAACAACATCCTTTCTGATCTACTCAGTAAGGAAACTCGTTTTGCCACGTTACAAAGATCTTATACAGATATTGCCCTTGCAACACCAGTCACTCCTGCATCACCAGTTGCTCTTGCCATACCAGTTTCCAAGGCTAACCCATCCCAGAAGCCCTTATACTGCAGGTATTGTCATTTACAAGAGCATGAATTGCTCAAATGTCCTTCTCGCCTGTGTAAAGTTTGTAGAGCACCGAGCCACTAATTTGAAGACTGTCCTAAACTTCCATCTGGGAATTAATCAAATGGGAATCCATATTGCTCTCGAGGCTCTCGCAATCGGTTCTATTCCAAGCCAAGGAATGCTGCTGCTGTAGCACTGATGCTACATCAACTCCATCCAGCTCTTCACCTAATTGGAGTGGTATCTGTACTGCAATTACTGAGGCCCTTAATAAAAATGGTAACAATATAGCCATGTCAGCTACACCAGGTACATCTCGATGGTATTTTGATTCTGCCTGTTGCAATCACATGTCTTCTAATGCCTCTATCTTTTCCTCTAAAATCCGTGATGAGCATGCACCTACTATTCACACTGCCAATGGATCAAATATGTTGGTTAGCCATACTGGACATGTTGATAGTTCTCATTTGTCTCTCCCTGACACATATTTGGTTCCGAATCTTACGCTTAATCTTATATCTGTTGGACAACTATATGATCTTGAACTTGACTTATATTTTTCTTCTACTAGTTGTCGTGTGCATGATCCTCAGACAGGAAAACTCCTTGGAACCAGCAGTAAAGTTAGACGCCTCTTTGAGCTCACTCACCTCCAAGTCCCATCTTTACCATCACCAAACCAATCAGCTGCATCCATCTCAACACTCTCACCTGTGAAATTGTGGCACTCTCGATTATGCCACACTTCATCTAGCCGTTTACGTTCTCTTATTTCTAGTGGTCAGTTAGGTTCATTTCAACATGAGTCTTTTCATTGTATTCATTGTCAACTTGCAAAACAATCAGCTTTACCTTTTAATGAAAGTCAGTCTGTTTCTCTTGCACCTTTTGATTTAGTACATTCTGATGTTTAGGAGCCTTCTCCTCATGCATCCATGGGTGGTGCTCGTTATTTTGTTATATTTGTGAATGACTACTCTTGTTATACCTGATTGTTTTTTATGAAAAACATATCTGAACTCTTTTAAATATATTCTGACTTTTCCTCTATGGTTCAAACTCAATTCTTTCGGAATATCAAATTTTTTCATTCAGATAATGCAATGGAATACAAAGACCGTGCCTTTCTAAGCCTACTTCACAAAAATGGCCCTCTTCCCCACCGTTCATACCTTGGAACCTCCCAACAAAATAGTCAAGCTGAACGAAAACATAGACATATTCTCGATACCGTTCATGCTCTACTCATTTTTTCATCATGTCCTGAACGTTTCTGGGGTGATTCTGTCTTAACCGCTGTATATACAATCAACTGTGTCCCTTCTTCCACAATCTAGAATCAGTCCCCATTCGAACGCCTTTTCGGTAAACCTCCTGAATACTCTAAACTCAGAGTCTTTGGTTGCACTTGTTTTGTTCTTCTCAAACGACATGAACACAACAAACTACAACCAAGGCTCACTTGTGTTGTTTCATTGGATATGGTATTGAACATAAGGGGTATCGGTGCTGGGATCCTATTTCTAAGACCCTTCGTATATCTCGTCATGTCATCTTTTGGGAACACCAAATGTTCTCTTCCTTATGATCATTTGATACGTCAACCCTCACTAACTCTAGATTCTTTACTGATCCATCTATTAAGTTATTTCCTGATAATTCAGTTTCAGGTACAGTTGAGTCCATCTCAGATTCACCAGCTGACCTTATTTTTCCAGACCCAGCTCCAGCTCCAGAACTATCACTTGACCGTACCCCTCCAACTCTATCGGTCGTGCTCGAGGATATTCCTATGTCTGATGAGTCTGCACCGACTCCCTCTGAGAGCCATCCTCCAAATCACTCCCGCAGATCTACCAGGGTAACTCATCATTCTTCTTATCTTGCTGATTATTATTGTTTTTCTACTATACTCCATCTGCATGAGCCTCAATCCTATAAGGAGGCTAGTACTAATCCTCTTTGGCAAAAAGCAATGGATGAAGAACTTCAGGTTCTAGCCAAAACTCATACCTGGGATATTGTTGATCTGCCTCCTGGAAAAACTTCTATTGAGTGCAAATAGGTGTTTAAGATCAAGATGATTTCTAATAGTTTTGTTGAACTATATAAAGCTCGACTTGTTGCCAAGGAATTTGCTCAAGAATATGGTATTGACTATGAAGAGACATTTGCTCTAGTGGCGAGGTTAGCATTTGTCCGTACACTTCTTGTCATCACCACCATTCGAAAATGGACTCTTTTTCAAATGGATGTCAAAAATGCATTTCTCAATGGTGATCTTCTTAAGGAAGTCTATATGTATACCCCTCCCAGCCTGGATGCTCCTTGAAATAAAGTTTGTTGTCTTCGTCGTGCCCTGTATAGTTTAAAATAAGCTCCACGTGCCTAGTTTGCCAAATTCAGTACTATTATTCATCAGTTTGGGTTCGCACCTAGTGCTCATTATTCGACACTGTTTATTTTTCATACTACCAACGGTATTATCCTTCTTTTACTGTACGTGGACGATATGGTTATTACTAGCAATTATCAACGTGGCATTTCTTAACTCAAAAAGTTTCTAAGTGGACAATTCGATATGAAGACCTTGGCGTGCTCACCTATTTTCTTGGCCTTGAAGTCTCATCGGGTTCTGATGGATATTTTCTCTCTAAGGCCAAATATGCTTCGGATCTCCTTTCCAAGGCTGGGATCACTAACTCAACCATTGTCACTACTCCTCTTAAGCCAAATGTCAAACTTACCCCACTTGATGGTTCACCTCTTCAGGATGCCACTCTATATCGTCAACTGATTGGAAGTCTTATATACCTCACTGTCACTCGCCCTGACATTACCTATGTCGTTCATTAGGTCAGTCAGTTCTTGTCCACTCCTTAGACTATCCATTATTCGGCTGTTCTTCGCATTCTTCGGTATGTCAAAGGTACTTTATTTCATGGGCTTCACTTTTCAGCTTAGTCTGCTCCCATTTTACAAGCTTATTCTGATGCCGATCGGGCCAGAGACCCCATTGACAGACGTTCAACCACTGGTTACTGTTTATTTTTGGGTCATTCTCTCATTTCTTGACGTAGTAAGAAACAAAGTGTAGTTACTCTCTCCAGTACTGAAGCTGAATATTGTGCCATGGCTGACGCAACTCAAGAATTTCTCTGGCTTCGATGGCTCCTCGCTGACATGGGCATCTCTTCTCCTACTGCCACTACCCTACACTGTGACAAAAGGAGTGCTATTTAGATCACTCACAATGATGTATTTCATGAGTGTACAAAACATATCGAGACTGATTGCCACTTCATCCATCATCATATTCTTCAGAATACGATTCGCCTACAATTTGTCAGTTCAGCCGATCAGACAGCAGACATTTTTACTAAGGCTCATCCATCTGGACGCTTTCACTCTTTGGTTTCTAAACTCAAGTTCACATCTCACTTACCGCCTTGAGCTTGAGGGAGAAATGTTAATATATTAATGTATTATATGGGCTTGACCCACGTGGCCCATTAGGGCAAAATCCTAGCTCTCATTTTCCCTTTAAATATGTGTATATCGTTGTATTATATCAGTATCACTTTTCATAATATCAATTCATGATTCTTCTCCCACTTCTCAATTATCTTAACAGTACATATTATACAATAAAAGAAAGTTAGAGGGTTGAAAATGTAATTTAGGCCAAAGAGGAAAGGGGGTTATACGTGATATTATTGGTTGATAAATTATTGCAATTTGCAGGTGATGAAAAGAAGGTGAAGCATCTATTGGAATTGCCCCATGCCGACACACACTTGAGTTTGCAAAGGCTGATCTTGTGAATGAAGGCGATTTTGATGAACCGATACGAAGGTGCACCAAAGTCTTCCATGTTGCCACTCCCATGGAATTTTTATCTGTCAACGATCCTGAGGTTTCATTAATTAATTTGCAGACAATTATCTTAACATAATATGTTTCTCAGCAATATTAGTAATCTTTTTTTTTTTCTACGATGATGTTGATGAGTAGAACGATGTGATAAAGCCTACAGTGAATGGGATTATGAACTTGATGAAGGCATGCTGCAAAGCGGAGACAGTGAAGAGATTGGTACATACCTCCACAACTGGAGCAGTGGCCGTCCAAGAACATCCGCCAGCGGCGTACGATGAGAGTTGTTGGACCAATGTGGAGTGGTGCAAGTCTCAAAAGATGAATGGATGGGTATCAATACAACTATGTGCATATACTTCAATATTTTTTTATATTATTTATAATCAATTTTCTAACTTATTATTAAGTATTTTTGTAGTTTCTTTACCCTCCAACATGGACGTTTTGACCTAATCAACAATGCAGGTTTATTTTGTTTCAAAAACATTGGCTGAAAAAGCTGCATGGAAATTTGCTAAAGAAACTGGAATCGATTTGCTCGTAATTCATCCATTCATAGTCATTAGCTCATTTATAATCTCTACCAGGCTAAGAAGCTGACGTCTGTTTTGCCTTACTCAATGGTTCTCCCTCTCATCTCTCTCCATATATATACTCCTAACTGTTAGATTTCTATCTTATATCGACTATTTGAGAGTTCTCAAATCACTATATAAATCAAAGGAGTTACTCCACTTAGTGGCATATGGTTTTAAATTGGAACCTCCTAAAATGGTATTAGAGCCAAAGTTATGGGTCTCTCTTTCTTTCGTAGTCAAATCATCCATGTAAATCGGGGTTGCACATTTCTCATCATTCTTTCGTAGTCAAATCATTCGTGTAAACTGATATTACACTTAAGGGTGGGTGTTACATTCCTGCCCCATATCGACTATTTGAGAATTCTCAAATCACTATATAAATTAAAGAAGCTACTCCGCTTAGAACCATATGGTTTTAAGTTGGAACCTCCTAACACTAACTAATAATCATTTCACTTATTTTTATTTTTTGGTTAATGGTAAATAGGAAACATAGTTTGGTACTCAGAGTTACTTCAAGTACGAGCCGTGCATTTGGATTATTTATGCAGTGCTAAAATATTCCTTTTTGAGCACCCTCAGTCCAAGGGAAGATACATTTGTTCTTCTCACTCTTTTACCATCTATGAAATCGCCAAGTTCCTCGCCCAAAAATACCCAGAATTCAATATTCTGACCAAATAAGTGCGCATGATTCGTAAACGCGCGCACACACCCGATAATTGTAGCCCGGGGGATTTGTTTGCTGAAATGATCTAAGATTGCAAGGCCAAGGGGTTGATGTCTTCCTAGAGCTTTGAGCTATATATAAACCCTAATAAAATAATTAAATAAGAATAAATAATTTTAATGTTGTTTAATTCTTTTTTTTTCTTTTTTTCATGTGTTTTTATGTATTTTAAAGTAAATGAACTTGAAGGATCAACATAATCTTGTACAAATCTTGAAGCAATTTTCGGATTTGGGGAGGTGGTAAATGCATATTCTTCAACTTTATGGGAGCGTTGTTGCACATACGATGAAATTGGAAACTCTAGTTGCATGAAAACGATGGCAGTGATGTCATCGTTTACGTCATGGTGATGTTGCCTCCACTGTCGTATGTGTAGTAGGTTAGGAATTGAGAAGATAACCATTTTACTCAATATCACTCTTTCGTTATCTTTTTTGGAAAAATAACATTTTTGGTCCCCTAAAACTTGTTAAATTGCATATTGGATGGTTCATGTTTCACATTTATTTTAATCCCACATAATTAAAAATAATATTAATAATTTTAAATGAAAATAAATTTCGAATTGAAATATTTTTTTCATTTTATCATTCTACTAAACTTAAAATGTTTTTCCTAACAATGATTTCGTCTTAAAAATAAAAGAAAGAAATCTAAATCGTTGTTAAGAAAAGATTAGAGGAGAACGTCTTACATTTAGTAGAATAATAAAATAAAAATAATATCTCTATTAAACGTCACGTGTTGAGCAAACCTCATTTTTCTTCTTCTTCTATCTTTTAATGAGAGAGAAGTTGATATTTTAGAGAGAGAGACAAGTGGGTCATTTGAAATTGAATGTGATGGATTTAGAAGTAGCATTACCAATAAACTATTAGGTTGCATTTGGGTGAGGAAAGAATTTTCATTTCGGGTAGGGATTTGTAATAATTTTTTCTTAACAAATTTCCTTAAGAAATTTTTTATAAATCCCTTCCCGAAATAAAATTTCTTCCTCAAATATCCAACCAAACGCACCTTAGTGACAGTGTCAAATAATAATAATAATAATAATAATAATAATAATAAAATTCAGAAATACGTATGCCCAGACTAAACGTGCATTCATAAAACACAGAATATTGCGGATGCAACGTGTACAGTATACCAGATTTAATGCTAGTTGATGAAGTTTGATAAGACTTCTTGGAACCACTACATAGAAAAAAGATATTTAACTATGTATTTTTTGACGACAACATTGTAATAAATACTGTAAGGCATTTTTGTAACTTCGACGCTTAGAAGAATTTTAATATATATGTATTTAACCAATTCAATAAATAATATGTAAACATATATCTCACATAATAATCATAAATATTTCATAAAAAATAACAATTATAATTAAACAATTACTATGACATGAACCATACAATAAATAAAGAGGTTAAATACAAATATTAAATGAATCAAAAATTATACCTGAAATTAGAATTTGTAATCGAATTCAGATAAAACTATTTTTCTTCTTCATTCCTTCTCTTTTTTTTTCTCTGCCATAATCTCTCTTCTATCTAAATTCTTTGTTTCATCCTCCTCCGAACATACATATCTATATATATTAGGGGTAGTCATAGGCCAAGAGGCCCGCCTAGCCCGACCTTATTTTTCTAGAGCTTGGGTTTTAGTTTTAAGCTCATGAGCAAGGCTTGGACTTTGATTTTTAGGCCTGATTAAATTTAGGACCAAACTTGGGTAAAGCCAAATTTTTTTAAGACCGAGCTAGGCTGAGGACAATTAATTATATATATACATCAAACAAAACCTACACACTAATATTTTTATGTTTATGTATTTAATATTTAATATTTATATTTAAGTATTTATGTTATAGTGTTTATGTTTATATTTTAATATTTATTTTTTAAATTAAAAAAATAAATTATAGAATCAGACTTGGGGGCTTAGACATAAAAATAGGTCCGATTATAGAGTCAGGTCAAATTAAGGCATAGTATTTTTTTATAATACCTTAGTAGAGTCCAATCTAGTCCAGCCTGGCCAGGACCACTCCTAAGATATATACAAGACACTTGAGACACCTGTAACCTTTATCTTCTCTTTTTTGTTTTATTTTTTGTTTTATCATATATTGTCTTTTCCTCTCTCTTCATTCATGTACACATGACACACATCTCTCCCCCCATTCAAACTTCCCCTCCACACACACGCGTCAATCACGCATGCTAATCATTTATAAAAAAATATATTTTATCCTCGTAGAAATTTATTAATAATCACTGATACTTTAGAATTTTCGTAATATATAAAATAACTTCCAAAACTATTAATTTATTTTTAATAAAATATTATTTTTAAAAATATAAATTTTTGAAGTATTACATTTTAACCTTTTTTGTATTTGAAATTTTCATATTGTTTTCAACTTATTTTTTTAGTAATATTAGTTTATATTTATTCCAAAAAAATATATAAATAATTTTAATAATATATTTGTTAGAAAACAGATTATACAGCCCGACGAGGGCAAATTTGGTCATCCCCAAGAAACCCGCCTAATTTGGTCATCCTCAGGAAACCCACCAAAGGCCTTGCATGTGGAAGAATACTCTAACTAGGCCTTGACGGAATGGCCAACCTGGCTATCCGAGCAAACCCTAGTCAGTTTTTGCCAATAGGAGGGCCTTTGAAGGTCCATCCGACCAGAGCTCCCGTGCTGACCCTGATCGGTCCTCACCTGATAACGACCTTCAGTCTTGATCTGAGTTGGATTCTAGCCTCAAGGCTCTGAGCTCAATCGCCGAGGTACCTCTAGTCTATTTACGGTAGGAGGCACATGAAATTTCAATATTATTTTAAACTTATTTTCTAGTTTATAGTAATATTAGTTTATATTTATTCCAAAAAAATATATATAAATTTTAAGAATATACTTGCCAAAAAACAGATTATACAACCTATAACTCAAACTCGTCCTGAAAGTAGGCACATTAGTAGACATTCATTCAAAATGACAAACATTTTTTAGGTGAGATATTCTATGTTTTATCACATTCCGTTCCAAAATACCTGCTTGTCTTTCATTGTCTCTCTCTAAAATATCAAATTCTCTCTTATTAAAAAAAATAAACAAAAAAAAAAGTAAAAAAAAAAAATTCTTTTACCACTAAAAGATGACATGTGCAAGTAACACGAGTACATTCCGTCAAAGTTAACCCTTATTTTTCACAGAAGGGTCACATAAAATGTAACGACCCGATTTCCTAGGGCCGCCACTCGGTTTCTTACATTGGAGAATTTATACCAAAATCTTATTGACCAGATTATCATTCTATAAAACCTGGTAAATTTATAATGCTAAAGTGTCTAGTAATTAATAATTCGTCTTATGAAAATATTTTAATTTACAATGCGACAACGAAACTTATAATTATTGAATTCACCGATTTTACAAACAACGGCAATAATTTTAGTTGTTGATTTTATAACGGTAACTAATAAATATAATAATTACGATTTAAATCCAACCAAATAACCAATAATTTATTCTAAATTAATCTGAGAAATTTTGACAACCAACGGCTACAATTATAAATATCGAATTGATTGATTCAATTTTTACACCGGTAAATAGTAAATTTAACTATTACCAATTAATTAGAAATTCAGCTGAAATTTCTGTCACCGTATTATTTTTAAATACCCAAATAAATTCCTGGCACCGGTCAATTTAAACATTAAAATAGAATTTTACAATATACTTCAGTTTGATTATTAATAACCAGTTAATAAAATAGATTAATTAATAACAATCTATTTTATTATATTTAATCAATATATATTATACTAATAATAATTCTGTTTTATTATTTCATCTCGACAATAATCAATTTTGTCCCAACCGGTTTCAAATACAATAATAATTTTGTAATTTAATATACAATTACGGCGACAATGATAATTATCGATTTAAATTTTACAATATGATGACAATAATTATATTCAATTTATCGAGTCGGTTTTTACAACAGTAAATATTAATTACAATTATTACAAACATAATTTCTAATATAATTTCCGGTTGCCGTTTCGCTCTCACCGGCCCACAATTAAAACTGTGGGGTTGTGAGCTAACGCTCAGTAGAACTCTAACTCCTCTAATATGTGCATTTAATTATCACGACAAATCAAACATCTTGGCATGATTTTCACATAATTTTCACATAATCATAATTATTTCATGCGAACTAACAACGATAAATTCATCGACAGTAATAACATACATCTCACAATAAAGAAATTAAATACATATATTAAAAGATATATCCACATATATCTTTTCCAAACTTCAAACGTGTAACCATATATATAGAGAATTATTATTATTATTATTATTATTATTATAATAATATATATATGTTTTGGCTCTTATGGTTTTCTTCTTTAATAAGGAAACTATTTGAGCCATATATTTATTTATTTATTTACACAATCTCCTCTCTTAAAATAAAAAAAAAAAATATTAATTATATCTCAAAACTCTTAAAAGTATATTTTAAATAATACATTAATTCCAAAATTTGTAAAATCAATTTAAAATAAACATTTAACTCCCAAAAATTATCAAATATTATTTTTACCATAAATTCACAAAATAGTCCCAAAAATATTAAATTTTTATATAAAATAATATTTTCAAGAATATCATTTTTTTGGGATATTACATAAAAAATCGTGTGCAAATATGAGGGCCACAATGAAAATACGCTATAAATATGAGGATCAAATTTATAATTTTCCAAGAAACAAATGAAACGATAAAAAATGAATGATGTAAGTAAAGGTCAATTGCCATGATATTGATAGGGGAACTCAAGGATCGCAAGTACCCTAATATATGTATTCATTCTAAACAAAGATTGGGTATTTATCTCCTTTGCAGTAGTGAAACTTAGCTCTAAATCCATTAATAGCAAAAATATTTAGAGTAGGAAATGGAAGGAGAGCATGTTCCGACCACTGTCTGTGTTACGGGGGCTTCAGGATACATAGGATCTTGGCTTGTCATGAAGCTTCTTCAACGAGGTTACTTCGTCAGGGCAACTGTTCGCGATCCTGGTAATAAATCTCTCTCTCTCTCTCAAAACCTTTCAAAATTTGGAACTTTGAGGTTCAAAGTGTAAAAAACATCAATCAGACAAGGCATAAAAGTGTAATTTATGCCGGATTTTCAAGGGGTTTAGTTTGTTGAGATTTGCAGGTAATGAAAAGAAGGTGAAGCATCTGTTGGAATTGCCCCATGCCGACACACGCCTGAGCTTGTGGAAGGCAGATCTTGTGGATGAAGGCAGTTTTTATGAACCGATTCGAGGGTGCACCGGAGTCTTCCATGTGGCCACTCCCATGGAAATCCTAACTCTCGTGGATCCGGAGGTCTTTTTAAACATTTAGTAGGGTTTAACAAAATTATTTCATATCTGGTAGATCGAGACGTGTAAACACTTAATTAAGAAAAAATACGCCATCTCTTTGCACATGATTGAATGGAGAGTTCTTCCCAAGATACAATAATTCAGAGAATCAAAGTGTAAGCAAAACATCTCTATATTGAACCAATCGCTAATCCTATTGCCCGTAAATTATCAAGTATATAATATACATGAAACATGACAAATAACACTTCTCTCTATTTATATATCTCAATATAAACATACTCACTAATTTACATAGTATCATACTTTTTTCTCTATTTTTTTCTATATTTCTCTATATTTTCTTTTATCCTCATGCACACATATATAGTTTATGGATTATATAACTCTTACTATAATATTAAATACTCATAATACTAGAATTAATAAATCATAAATTATACACATAAATATTATAATAACTACATTATACCATATATATTTATAATAGATTTCATAATTTCATTTTAATAATTTTCACAATAATAATTCTCATAAACAAATAATTAGGACACATATTATAAATATATATCAATAATAATTTTATTAAGTAAAATAATATAATTTATATATAATAAAATAAAATATTTATTTTTTAAATTATTTTTCTAACAATATAGGTAGAAAACTTGAAGAATACGAAGTATAGTTAATTCATTAAGTGTGTTAAGTGGTATAGAGAAATTTGAAGTTACGGGGTTAAAGGTTGCCCAAGTTCTCAACCATTCATTTTTAAAACTTAAATCTGGACCGTTAAAATGTCTTTCTGTCCAAATTTATTAATAGATATGGGATATAATTTTATTTTTTTATTTTTTTGGGGGAGCTTGAAATTGCACACATAACCCCTCCAAAAATAGTAAGTTGTACAACACGTGACTATTGTCTTCTGAAATTGTAACGAGTTCGGTGATTTAGACTGAAGTACAAAGGTTATGAAATTTCAGAGTATCATGCTTAAATTAAAATCATAAGGACCAAACTGAGATACTGGTTAAACTTTAGGGTGTAAAATGTAAAAACACCCAATATTTAATTTGATTTGCTCAGGAGTAATAGGATGTTTAAGGATCTATAATTAATGATTAATGATTATGTATTTTTGTTTCCTTAAATATTAGAATGAAATGATAAAGCCGACGATAAACGGGATGTTGAATGTGATGAGAGCGTGCTACAAGGCCAAGACGGTGAAGCGGCTTGTGCATACATCGACCATTGGAACTATTTTCGGCCAGCAACACCCGCCACCTGTGTACGATGAGAGTTGTTGGACGGATATCGAGTGGTGCAAATCTCAAAAAATGGATGGATGGGTATGTATTAGCATTAATTTTCCTATTTAATAATGGTTTGGTTGTGCTCAATACGTGGCTTTCTAATTAACATATTTTTGTTATTTTATTACTCTAAATGTAATATATTTTTTTAAAACTTTTTCTAACAACGGTTCTAATTTTTCAGACAAACCGATGTTAAAGAAAAGGTGAGGAAAATATTTTGTCTTCTTGAATGATAAAATGACAAAAATATCTCATTCAAAGGTTGGAGTACAACTCATTTTCGATACAAAATCAGTAACAACCTTTTCTATTTTGAGTTTTTTTTTTCTTTTTTTTCAGTAAGGTTTGTCCAGATTAGGTTACGCGCACCTCAACTAATTATCTCATTAGGCAATTTTAAGAGTACACTCTTCCACGTCAACCTTGTACATTTGGAATTAAATTCAAAATATAATTTTTAAAGTATTTTTTAAAAGAGTCAAACTCTGATTAACAAGAAAATAGACACCGCAAATTAAATTCAAGAACTACCTAATGTATTGCTATTGCGTAATAAATAATAGGCGTATATGGTGGCGAAAACAGTGGCGGAGAAAATTGGATCGAAATTCGCGGAAGAAAATGGAGTGGATTTTGTGACGATTCATCCATCACTTGTTCAAGGACCTTTTCTAACTCCTTACATGAATTTCAGCGCTGATGCCTCGATTGCCTTAATCATAAGTTCTCTCTCATTTTCCTTTCTATCTCTTATTTTTATTTTTTTTCTCAATAGTTATATTGAAAAATTTTACCATTGATCTCTCGTACATATGTAGATCTAAAAAAAAATAATATTAACATATATTTTTTATTTAAATATAACACGTACGACAATTGATCATTTAATTTTATATTTTATATGAAAAAAAATTAATACTAAAAAATAAAAATAAAATTGATATATTTAATACATTTCCAATTACATTTTTTTTTATTACTTTTAGGATCAAATGATGATATATTTTTTTATTTTTTTTAGTAATTACCACTAAATTTTTTAAAATTTAAAATTACTTTAAAAATTAAATATTTTTTATTTATGAAATTTAGTTACGCTTTATATATAAGTTGTTTACTTTAGTTATATTTTTTTTTTTTTGAATTGTTTGGTGAAGTCTTCATATGAGATTTTATAATATAATTGTTTGACTCGATTAAAATATATGTGGTTTGTGGATTTTCTAAATGTAATTATAATTATAATTATAATTGTTTTTTGAAATTAAAATAATTGTGATTTTATTATTATTATTATTATTATTATTATTATTATTATTATTATTATTATTTTGTGAAGTTTCACCAAAAGGCTTGAAAGAGATTTATTAGTGAAAAAAGGGGGAAAAAAGTATAAGAACTCAATAAGAGCAGGGAATTGTGGATTTTTTTTTTATTTTTTTTTTTTTGTAGAGTTTCACCAAAATGCTTGAAAGATGCTTCAAAGATGAAAAGAAAAAAAATATATATATAGATATAAGAACTTAGGAAGAGGAGGTAATAATTAATTAAGAATAGAAAAAACCAAACAAAAAATAAGAATTCACCAAAATGCTTGAAAGATGAATTCTAAAATTTCATTAAAAAAAATTCTCTCATTCCACTTTTAAGTATTAGTATTAGATTAGATATAGATATCACACTTTTTATTATTATTAAATTGTACTTTGTACTTTAATTTGAATTTTTTTTTTATTTGTGGTAAATAATAAATCAAAAATAAAAATCTATAAATTTTAGTAAGTAATGACATTTTATAAATATCGTAAATAAAGATATTATTAAAAATTATACAAATAATCATCGTAAAATAATATTTCTGCAAATAATTTTTTACTAATATACTATAAAATAATAAACAAATAACCATAAATTAAGATTAATTTTATTAATTTTTGCAAGTCAAAAAATTTAATTTTATACATAAAGAAATAAAAGAAATTAGAACCCCACCAAAAAACTTGAAAATGCATTTTTTAACTTCATTAAAATATTCTCTCTCTTTCCACTTTTATGTATTAGATTATTATATTAGATATATATATATATATATATATATATATATATATATATAGATATAGATATCACTTAATATATTATAAAATAATAAACAAATAACCATAAATTAATATTAATTTTATCAATTTTTGCAAGTCAACAAATTCTAATTTTATATATAAAAATAAATAAAAATAAGAACCCACAAAAAAACTTTAAAAATGCATTCTTCAACCTCATTAAAATTTTATATTTCTTTCTACTTTTAAATATTAGATATAGATATCAGTCGACTCCCTGAATTGAATATTTCGAGCTTAAAAACACAAATACATTTAACCTTATTTTTTAAAAAATAATCATAATATTTTTTATCCTTTTATTTAAAAAAAAAAATCATTAATACCCTTAGTTAAAATTCAAAACCTAAAATTATTATTAGAAAAATATTTGTATATTTTAGTTTTTAATTATTTAATTATTTTTAATAATTAAGAATAAAATTATTATTATTATTATTTTAATTTTGTGCCTAAAGTGAAACTAAATAGTATTTTATTAAAATCACAATGGATTGGCTAGTATTTTGCGAGTGAAATGAAAATTTTGTGTTTATGTACCAAATGAAAAGAAAGATAAGCGACAAAAATCACTCTATTTTATGTGCAAATTGTAACCTTGTTATTTTTTATGTGATGGTAAAATATATAGGAAATGAAGCTTATTACTCTAGTTTGACACGAATGTGGGCCGTGCACGTGGATGATTTGTGCAACGCTCATATATTCCTCTTTGAACATCCTGAAGCCAAGGGACGATATGTGTGTTCTTCTCACTTCTTCACCATCTTCCAAGTTGCCAATTCACTCGCTCAAAAATATCCAGAATACGATATTCCAACTAAGTAAGATTATTATTCTCCTAATTATTATTATTATTTTTTCCTCAAAATATTTTCTTTAATTTTGAATATTTTAATGTATGAACAGATTTGAGGGGATTGATGAATCATCAATGAAAGTCATACCATTCTCATCTAAGAAATTGATGGATCTTGGGTTTGAATTCAAGTACAGACCTGATAATTGTAGTCTGGGTGATTTATTTGCTGAAGGAATTGAAGCATGCAAGGCAAAAGGCTTGTTGCCTCTAGTGTAAGATGAGAAGAAATTACCTCAAGAAATAACATGAAATGAGGCACCCGAATCAATCACCCAACTATTTTCCTGACATGCAAGGTTGACACAACTATTTTCATAAATAATAGCAATATTGCCACCAGCAATACAGCAACAACCACATTAGTCTCCTTATCCTATTTGTCCTTGTCATTTTTTTCTCAAGATTGTTTCAATATTTTGTAATCTCATATCATGTGTCCTTCCATATTATAGTCGAATCACTTGAAGTCTTTTTTACCTTTTAATATGTCCCTCGATTTGTCAGACCTGCTATTATTACAAAAAAAAAATTGCTTTTACTTCTCCCTGACTTTTTGTGATATTCAGTAATCGATATATGTAATTTAGAGGATAAACGCTGTTATTTTCTCCTTGCCTCTTTATTAATGAGGCTGTCTTTGACCATGTTCATCGTCAATTTTTCATTTGGGGCCAAATTACGGAGTGATACTATGAGCATTTCCTAGTTGTCAAGTAACGTATTGAGAAGTAGTAATTGTTGCATTTCATCTTTCAAAATAAAATTCACAATAATCAACTAATTAATAAGGCTATGAAAATTATTCATTTGGTCAACTATACTTTGTCATTTGGTCAGCTTCTCTCTCTCTCCGTCTCTAGTCCTAACTAATAATCATTTTTATTTTTTATTTTTTGGTTAATGGTAAATATGAAATACAATTTGGTACTCGGAGTTACTTCAAGTACAAGATGTGCATTTGGATGTTTTATTGAAATATTTCTATTCAAGCATCCTCAGTTCAAAGGAAGATACATGTGTTCTTCTCACTCTTTTACCATTGCCAAAACGCTCATCCAAAAATACCCAGAATACAACATTCCGACCAAGTAAGTGTGCATGATATGTAAACATACACACAAAAATAACATAGTTATTGCTGCTTCTCATGTGGATGTATAAATGTTTGAATGAAAAATAGGTTTGAATGAGTGGATGAATCAGTGACAACCAAACTCTGTACCCTGTTCTTTAAAGAAATTGATGGATCTCGAATTCAAATTCAAGTACAGACCTGATAATTATGGCTCGAGAGATTTGTTTGCTGAAATTATCAAAGATTGCATGGCTAAAGGGATATTAGAAATTGAGAGAAGTTCTTCCATAGAAGCTCCTATAGCTTCTAGATGAAAAGTTTGTTAAGTTGTTAGATTGTTGAAGTTTGTAAATTTTTTGTTTAAATTTCCTTTCTATAAATAGATGTTCTTTGTACTTGAGAAAATTAATGAGAATGAACATATTCCATTCCATTATTCTTTTCTAATATGGTATCAGAGGTATTTTTTCATTTTATTTCATTCTTCTGCTAATCAACAGCAGCTCTGCTGAAGACCCACCTTCATTAATGTTTATATAAATTACAATTTGACCCCTAAACTTTTTTGATTAAACAATGAATAACACCATCAACCCTGTTATTTTCGAATGTGCTCCAATGCGACTCAAATTGAAAAAATCAAGGTCTTATAACTCTTCCCCCCTAAAAGAAATTTCGTCTCGAAATTTTCGGTCGAAGCAATAATGTTTTATATTCGCACCGCATGGTCATATTAGTTACACTAAAATAGTAATTGTCAATTCACTTTCACACATCGCAACATTTTCATTCGTAGTAGCTCGCATTATATCCAACAACTGACAAATATGGTGTACCTAGCACAGCTAATCAAATGTCAAGAAAATTTCATGTTTCTAAGTGTTTCCGCTGCGCTACTCTGATAAAATTATAGTAAGTAACAATATAATTTGAACACATCACGGTAGTCTTAGTGGATTGGGTCTATCTTCTTTCGACAATAATTTTTCCCTCACCAACATGTATTTATTTCATCCAGTCAACCGATTCGCAACAATATATCCGTCCAACATTTCCAACCAACAAGTTCGCAACCATTATCATATGCAACAGACAACCCAAACTCCACGTGAACTGGCTCGTGAAGCTAAAAATCATCAATCTCAATATCTATGTCAGAATTTCATAATCTTATAAATGTTCTATAACTATTACCACAATCCAATGTATAACTCATATAAATATCCCTGAAAACACATAGATATCTCCAAACCACATCAATACGTATCAAAATACGTCGAACGGGTCATCTATAAGAATTTCTTTCATGCCTCCACATTTAATCAAGTCCCTAGCAAGGCCACGCTCGTCAATTACGTTTCTATCTACCTAACCATACTTTTTAAACATCTAACCACATATATATATAGATCGGAGTACATAGATACATCCCAACTACAAAAATTCGATACATCGCAAAAATCAGTAATCACTTAATGTAAAATATTGTAGGTAGCATCTTATCAATAATACTCATTCACTTAAAGATAATTTAAACTATTCTTTCCGCATGAAATCTCACTGACCTCCCCATGTCGACTTCGCCTGATGGTAGTAGTGGATCAATACATCTGGTTGAGTTCTTTTTATCAAAATCCATTTCCCTAATAAAAAAATAAAAAAATATAGCCACACTGGCTTGCATCCAAAACTCAAAACTTTCCATTTTCCTATCTCAGTTCAGTCTTATTTGACTAGAGTTGTTACACCCCACCCCGGACACCCATCATCCTGGGGCCGACTTGACGTTGACATGATATCACCTGAACGCCAAACCAGTCTAGAATACGAGAATAAATACATTTTAAATACGCAACCACTAAAGCCGATATGTATATACATACACACTCTCATTTGGGGACACACTCATCCCTATAAACTTATGATAACAATAAAGATAAAACAACTAAGAACCTCTCATAGGTTCGCTTCCAACAGCTTCTCCAAACAACTCCCTCACTACAGCATTACCGGACTCTACCTAGTACTAGTAGGAGACTGACTCTTAGCTGTTTCACCTGCGAGTGTACTGCCTTCCTAATAAAAATATTTTAAAATAATAATACATTCTAAACAATACAACATCTAAATGGATCAAACTTAACGCGTATAAACAAACACATTTTGAACAGAAGTATAAAAAATCATATACTACGAGAAAACTCCTTCTTCATACCATTCAGAATCATCATCTATATATATATATATATAATCCATCTAAACCATCAACATAAAATAATATGATAAAACTCCAAAGACGATATAATAAAACACCACATCACCACACCACTCTCTAGCTAGCCATAGTGATCGTTTAACCTCACGATCGGAAGTTACAACGGTACCGTACCATCCATTAGGATATGCCTTCCTAGCGGAACAAAATGCGTAGTATAATCCATACCCCATTATGGGAAGAAATATCCACATCCCTTATGGGAAGAAATCCACACCCCTTACGGGGAGAAATATAATCCACACCCTTTGTGAGGAGAATATACACATCCCTTTCGGGAAGAAAACTATGGCATCGTCCAAATCAACAATATCGTCAAAAATCCACACCCCTTACGGGGAGAATATAATACACAACAATATCGTCAAAAATTCACACCCCATTATGTGGAGAATATAATCTACCCCCCTTTCGGGGAAAATATCAAAAATCATATTTTTTACTTTCTTTTAAAAATAACCACTGATTTCAGCAAAAACCGTTTTCCACATTTGTTTTAGAAAACCAGACATTTTTCCACTCTCCTTTAAAACCACCAAATCCAACAAATCATTTTTAATCTTTCTTTTTAAAACCAACATAATTCAATGAAAATCTATTTTACCAACTTACCCAAAACCTATTTGATTCATATAATTTACAAAATCGTACAGTTTTAAGTAAACACATTTTTCATCATATATATAAAAATAGATTTGCAAAAAAACAGTACACTCACCTAGTTATTCTCTCCGAATACTTTTTTTCCTACTATCCTCTTCCGGCACTTCGGTGCTTGCGAACCTAATAGTGACAGGGCCTAAATTAATATTTTATGTAAAAAAAATTAACCTAACCATGCAATGCAGGCCCAAATTTTCGTCATTTTCTATTCCCCGCATTCTATATTACTATTCAACGAGTATTGCTCCGTTACCGTTTACGATATCGAATTTATTTATGTGAACGGTCTCAATATTTATTATTGCCATTTCAACATTTTCTGTAAAACCTAAATTGTAGAATGTACGTCATAAATAGTTGTATTATAGAGCATTAGAAAATTTTAGGGTAAAAATTTTATTGATTAAAATTCAAATCAAAAGTTGGGGGTTAAATTGAAAATTTAGAAACATAAAAATTTAAACTTGAGGTTTGAATTGGTAATTAAAAATCAAAAAGTAAAAATGTTAAGGGTAAAATTATAATTTTTGAAACTATTAAAAATATAAATTTACTGAAATTAAGATCTTAAAGAAATTAGAGGGAGGAAAGTGCAATTTAACTATTTTTTTAAATATACATATATATATAACCGTTATGTGTGTGTGACGGACGATCAAACCGGCCAGAGGAAGGAGCGATTGGGGGGCGACGTGGCGTGCTTAGGATCAGATTAACCACTAAATTCATGCAATAAATACCCCCTCATGCAAAGAAGTGATCAAATATGGGGAAAAAATTAGAGAAATTCTAGAGAGAAAGAGGACCGGAGTGGTGGTCGTCGATTTTTCTTGAATCGGCCTTCCTCCGGCAGCGTGGTCGTGGCTGTTAGGGGTGTGTGTAGTCATGTGGACATCGTCGATAGTTCCAGGAGAGAGAAATGGTGGTCCGGCCGGTGGCGTGGTTCGTCAACAGCGTGGCAGTGTGTGTTCTTAGCATCACCGGTGAGCGGGAGTCGCTGATCGTCGTCCAATCATCGACAATCGTCGGGCTGGTAAGTATTATGTGTAATTCCTCTAATTATTTTGGTGTGTGTGTGCATGCATGGGTGTTGCGAGTTGGGTCGATAAATTTCCGACGGTGTGGGTTGTACTCTGTTTTCTTCTTCCGATAGCGTGTGGGTTTGTATGTGTGTGTTTTGATTGTCCAGTTTGTGTGTGTGTGTGTGTGTGTATGTGTGTGTGTGCGTATGTGTGTTGTGTCGACGAGAACCCAGCAAAGAAAAAAAAACAGAGACGGAGAGAGAGAGAGAGAGAGGCCGATCAACGACGGTGGCGGTGATGTAAGTTGGGTGCAGCTACGGTGTGCCGCTGTATATGTATGTCACCGTCGGCAGGGGTCGTTGGTCCTGTGGCGTGTCGTTGGCATTGGGCATGCATGTGTAGTTGTGTGCATGGGTATGTGTGTGTCACAGCGTGTGTGGGTGTGTGAGCAGTGATCTGGTGGGTATGCGGGTTAGCTTGTGAGGTGGCTGGTGGTGGTGTTTGATTGACGTTGTGGGTGGTGCAGGGTCGACGGTAAGAATCGGCATGGAGTGAGAGGCCACCGGCAGTCGGCAACAGTAGAGAGAGAGAGGGAGTCGGTCGTCGGGTCTGGAGAAGAACCAAGAACCAGAGAAAAAAAAAAAAAGGAAAATTGCACAACTAACCCCAACAAAAATTCAAATCCATCTCGCGGCCCGTGAACAATTCGGAATGGATATCGTTTTCCGTTAAATTTATTTTAGTTTTGTTAAATTCAATCTTAGCATAAAAATCTTTGTAACCAGAATAATAAATTTGGGATCGTTCATATTACAAGATTTTTATGCAATAATTAAGGCCCCGTTTGGTAACCCATCCCATCCTAGAAATTCCCATTCTATTCCCAGATTTTTGGGAATTCTGTTTGGGAATAGCGTTTGGTAATTTTTGTTTCTGTTTCCATTTTATTCCCATTTGAGAATTGTGCCCACTTTTTTCTTAAGAAATGAGAAACAAAAAAAAGTTGTTTCTCATTATTCCCATTCCATTCCCAAAATACATGGTTACTATTTACCTACCGGCCGACCATCGCCCGCCGCCGCCGCTGGCCACCGTCGCCGTCCGGCCAGAAATTTCCCGGCCACTTCCGGCCGGCGTCGCCGGCGCCACCGCCGTCCGGTCATCGCCAGCGGGGGGCCACCGCCGTCTCTACCATCCGGTCACCGCCGGCGACCGTTGCCCGAAGCACCGTCGGCGTCGGAGTACTGCCGTCGCCGGCGACGGCGCCACCGCCGTCAAGCCAAAACAGAAAAAAAAAAAAAAAAAAAAAGATTTTAGGATAAAATGGTTACCAAACACATTTCCCTTCCCAAAACAAAAAAAAAATATCGTTACCAAACGCGATTCTACTCCCAAAAAGAAAACAAAATTCCCATCCCATCCCATCCCATTCCCATCCCACTGCTGGAATGGAAACAGAAACGGTTACCAAACGCCACCTAACGGAACGAAACTATTAGGATAATAACAATTCTCATAGAAACAATATGGGGAATGGAAAAATGCGGAACTTAGGGCTTGCATTACATGACTAGGTGATTTTGCATAAAATATTAATTTATGCCCTATCATTACTAGGTTCGCAGACGCCAACACCTCGGTAGGCTTTAGACGGTGCGGTTTTTGTAGTACAAGAAACGAGGTGAGTGTATTGTCTTCTTGCCAAATTATTTGTATACATATCTATGATTAGGGGTGTGCAGCGGGGCGGGTCAACCCGCGAAACCAACCCAACCCGCCCAAAAACCGCCCGAAATGAGACCAGGCCGAACAAACCCGCCAAGCCAACAGTGTGAATAGTGCCAACCCGCCCAAACTCGGTGCGACTCGCGGGTTCAGGTAATGAGTTGGCGGGTTGACCCGCCCGACCGAAATACACGCCTAAACGACGTCGTTTAGGCCTGCCTTCACTTCAACCTTCAGTTCATCTTCAATCGTCGACGGCTAGGGTTAAACGAGCGCATGTTGCAGACATCAACGACGAAGAAGAATGGCCTTGGATGCAAGCAGTGGCGATGAATTTGCAGTGGGTTGTATACTCTCCGTCAAGACCGCATTGGGAGACGAATTCCAAGGCCAAGTCATCACATCCAGGGAAGAGTCAGCTATTAGGTAAGCTGCTACGTCCCATTGGTTGATTTTAGCTGCAATTTTGAGATTCTACATGATTTCCTCTTCTTCCTCTTCTTTTTTGAAGTCCGAAAATGCCCTAGATCTATATATTCACTATAGTTTGCCGAAACCGAAACCATTGGAACATAATCTGAAGGTGCGATTTCATAACCCCCAAATCGAGTTCACCACCACTCGCCGTCGGCTGGTTCGCAGTCTCCATAGCCACTGTTCCCAATCCACGGGTGGATCGATGCTGGAATGTCTCAAGTTCAAGGGCAGGGCCGGCAAGCATCACAAACAGGTACTAATCTTAGAGTTCGCAATTCATCAAATGCTTGTGTGTTTTTTCGAATTTTGAGTTGTGTTTCTGGTTTGAGTAACAGACTAAACTGTGCTATTGGTGTTTGTTTTCTTGTTTGTTTTCTTCAATCCTCTTCTTGTTACAATTCAAAAAATGCATAAATTAGATTTGTAACTCAATAGTGTTTCGTTCCACTGTTAGATCTGAATTTTAGTGTTAGATCTCAATCATCTTCTTGTTCCTGATATTTTATTTTTCATATTTGACAATACTAAATGAGATAATATGATAAAAGCCTACTGTCATGAACCATAAACCGCATACTTTGATCTTGTTCTTGTTATGAAGTGTGATCTTCATTATGCTGTTTTTTTGGTTCAGTTTTTTGGTCAAAATGTGATCTTCATTATGTGTTCTATCTAAGAAAAAAACTGAACCAAACCTATGTTGATGTGTTCTATCTATTCCGAATGTTTATCAGCCAAATGTGCTCAAAATGTGATCTTCATTGTGTTGTTTTTTTGGTCCAGTTTTTTTTTTCCTGTTTCATTTTTAAGTTGCAGTTTTTTTTAAGTTTTTTTTTTGTTGTTGCAGGCTTGCAGTGAATAAAGGCTGTAGTTTTTTTTTTTTTTTTTTTCTTTTCTTTTTTATTATTGGTTTGTGGTTTAAATTTGTTTTGATTGAGGTAGTAGAAATTTGCTTGTGTTTGAATCAGATGAAATTGTCCAACCCGACACAATCCGACCGGTTGCCCAGCCCTAATTAGTCTAAACCGTAATTTTTCTCAAACCACACACTATTGGGCGGTTTACGGTTTGAAGTAGCCAACCCGCCCACTTCAACCCGCCCCAACCCGCACATTAGTAGGCGGTTGACGGTTTAAAGTAATCCAAACCGCATAATAATGGTTTGGTCTGCGGTTTTAGCCCAAATCGCCCCAACCCGACCGCCGCACACCCCTATCTATGATGGAAAATAGTTGTATTTAAATTAGATACTTTTAAAAAATTATGTGGTGATTTGACGATATTAATTAGACGATATTATAGAGTGATGTGATCCGCTTCGGCGGAGTGATGTTTATACGCTTCGGCGGAGTGATGTTTATCTGCTTCGGCAGAGTGATGTTAGACGTTTATACTGCGCAGTGATTATCCGCTTCGACGGAGTGATGGGTGTTCATGGGAAGGCATATCCTACAGATGGTACGGTACCGTTGCAACTCCCGATCGTGAGATTAAAACGATCACTATGGCTAGCCAGTGTATGTTGTGGTGGAGTGGTGGTTTGAGATGTGATGTTATATTTATACTGGGTGATTTATTATTTATTATGATAATTGGTATGATATTTATACTGGATGGTTTAAAAATGGAACTTATATATATTATTTTATTTTCACTGCATATATTATGAAGACTTTTACAAGCTATGTGATATCTATATACTGATGCTTGATCCATGTTTAAATGTTGTATTATTTAGAAGGTATTATTATTAAATTTAAAAATAAAAATATTTTTATTAAGAAGGCAGTACACTCGCAGGTGAAATAGCTAGGAGTAGGTCCCCTACTGGCATTGGGTAGAGTCCGTCAATGGTATAGCGAGGGAGTATTTCGGGAGGTGTTGCCTGAGGCAAACCTAGGAGAGGTTCGTTGTTGTTTTTATCTTTCGTTGTTATTAAAATTCAGGGACGGGTGTGTCCCTAGTTAGAGAAGATGTTTATAGCCTGATTTTGTGATTGTATAATTATGAATGCATATTGTCGCTTTTTAGTTTGGTTTGTCGTTCAGGTGATGTCGTGTCGTTGTCACGCCGGCCCCATAGGTGACGGGTGTCCGGGGGTGGGGTATGACAATTTTGGTATCAGAGCCTAGGTTATAGGTTCTGTAGACTTGTTAGTTGTCGTGCCCGTAGAGGACTATGAGATAGGAGACGTGCTAGCTGTCCAGTTAGTAGGGGACTTTAAGATAAGGTTTCAGTGGGTGCTTTTGATATTCGTGTAATAGTTAATTAACGTATATTAATTACTGTCATTTTTCTGGTCGACCTAGTTAGTCGTTAAATTGAATTTTATGGCTGATAACAGGTATGGAGGGGAGAGGTGAAACCTCTGGAAGCGTGGGACCCCAGAGGCAGGCGGAATCCCCGAGGTAAGTGGAGCCTCAGGAACAGAGAGATAGGGAACAGGAAAGTTTGCATATTGTGGAATCCCACACGCAGGGTGATATGTTGTAAGGGAGCTTAGACGCAGTCGAAAGAATTTTGCAGGCCGCTGCCTAGCTGACGGAGCAGTAAACAATGATTATGGAAAGTCAAAGGGCCCAAAGTGATACTGCCACATCTCAGGCGGTATTGTCACAACCCGTCCCGGACACCCATCATCCCAAGGCTGGCGTGACTACAACATGACATCACCAAAACCCAAATAACCAAATGAGTGACAATATACACCCACTGTATAATACAAACATCTATTATGGGGGACACACCCGTCCCAAATTTGTTTTCTAACTAAAAGTATTTATCCATGAACTTTTTATAGATTTGCCTTTGACAGCTTCTCTCAATCACCTATATGACTCCATCACGTAGCTCTACTTAGTGTCAGTAGGAGACAGACTCCTAGCTGTTGTACCTGTGAGTGTACTGTCTTCTTAGTAAAAATATTTTATAATAAGAATTTATATCTATAACATCTAAATGGATCAAACGTAAATATATAAATACCACATAACTTGTAAAATCTCAAGTATATAAGCAGTGAAAATAAGGTGATACAGATAAATTTCATCCAAATCCATCTAGTATAAAATCATACCAATCACCATAATAAAAATAAATAAATAAATAAACCACCCAATGTAAGTAAAACACCACATCTCAAACACCACTCTACCACAACACACACTGGCTAGCCATAGTGATCGTTTTAACCTCACGATCGGGAGTTTGCAACGGTACCATACCATCTGTAGGATATGTCTTCTTAGGAACACCCATCACTCCGCCGAAACGGATAATCACTGCGTAGTATAAATGTCTAACATCACTCTGCCGAAGCAGATAAACATCACTCCGCCCAAGCGGATAACATCACTTCGCCCAAGCGGATAATATCATTCCACCGAAGCGGATAACCTCACTCTACCGAAACAGACAAATACTATGACATCGTCAAATCAAATACAACATCATCAAATCACAACTCAATAAATATCGTCAAATCACCACGTCTATCTCTTTTTATCAAAACCACTTTTCCACCCTTTATTTATAGAAAACCAGGCATTTCTTTTAGAAAAATAGATATTTCCAATTCTCTTTTAAAAATACCGTCTGATTTCACCGAATCCAACAAAAATTTATTTTCAACTTCTTTTCGAAAACCACCGAAATCTTCCGGAAATCCAATTTACTAACTCACGCACCTTCTGCTCGATCCATATAATTTATAAAATCGTACGGTTTAAGTAAACCAACATTTTATCATATATATCTACAAAAATAATTTAGCAAGAAAACAGTACACTCACCTCGAAATCCATTTTGCAAAACTGACACTGACCACACTCTATCTGGACGCTAGTGCCTGCGAACCTAATAGTGGCAGAGTTTAAATTAATATCTTATCTAAAATATTCTAATCATGCAATGCAGACTCTATATTCTGAATCGTTACTAATTTTATGTACCATGTACTTAAAATTAATTAATCGTCACGAAATTATTATGATTTTAGGATTTGTAACACTAACTAAAATTTAATTTAATGAGAATTAATAATCGATTGAAGTTTCACCTGTTTCCAAAACGTTTGGCGACCACGAGATGGGTTTTGGATTTTTCTGGGGTTGTTTCTGCAATTTTCCCTTATTTTTTTCCCTTCTTTTTCTTTCTTCTTTTCGTCTTGTTTACGCCTACTGTTTTTGTTTCTGTTTCAGTTAAACTCCCAGCCGGCCACCTCCTCTCTCTCTACCATTACCGTCCACTGAAGGCCTCCCACGCCTCGTCGCCCTCACCACCGGCCCTATACCATCCCCCACCGGAATACTCATATCCACTCCGTCATGGATGAACGGCGACACAAATACCCACTGTCGGTAAATAGATCTCACATACCCACCTACACACATGACAACAAAATACACCCTCATACTCCCCTACGCCAACCGCATGACGGAGACAATCCCACTCATACCCATACGACGAACTCGATGGCTCACACACACGCATCGAAACCCACACACTTCAATGTCCCTACCCATGTACATTGTCGAATCGAACAACTCACCTCCCCACGATTGTCAGTAAATCGTAACACCTCCACCGACGAATTCTCCCGCCGATCACTACTCCGCTCACGCCCACACACCCACGACGGAACTCTCACGGCTGGACGACTCCTATACTTTCAATGACGAGGAACGGAAAACAGAACACCCACATGTCATATACCGATCGGCCGACCCAATTACTCCCACTCACCGGTCGAACAACGGTGCACACCGGAGATGACAACACGCACATGCAATTCGTCGGACGAACACTCCCATACTGTCGGCGATCACAAGACAGCCTCCGCTCCTTCGATTCTCTCTCTCTCTCTCTAGATTTCTGCAATCATGGGTTGTTCTTCCGTGGTGCGATTGACGTGGTGTGCATGTGTATATATATGCATGAAAATGGTGGTGTAAACTTGATCAATCATCCACCACGTTGAACTCCACTCTTCTCGATCTCCCTGTCGGTCGGCTGAGTTCCTCCAACGCACACACATGTATATATTTTTATATAAAAAAAAATCTTTGTTTAAATTACACTTTTTTCCCCCTATCTTCCATTATGTTTTTATTTTAATCTCATTCATCTTTTAAGTTTTTCCTAAATTGCATTTCGATCCTTAAAATTTTTATTCTAGAATTTGACTACAATTTGTGCATCTCAAATTTAGAATAAGTTCCCAAATTTGCAATTTGACCCAATTATCATTTTATTTTATTTTTATTTATTTATTTATTTATTTATTTATTATTATTATTATTATTATTATTATTATTATTATTATTATTATTTTTCTCAATTTTTTCCCAAAATTTTCTATATGCTCTCAATTGAAATTAAAATGACGTACGTGCTAAATCAAGGTCTTACAGGTACGATTGAAGAGGTTCAAGGAGTTAGACCCTCCGGCTTTCACCGGGACGGCGGGTCCAGCTGATGCGGAGAATTGGATCAGAGGCGTGGGGCACGTATTCGAGGCGATGGGGATTATCGACGATAGTCGAGTCCCCCTTCTCACTTTTTAGGTGAGGGAAGAAGCCGAGCATTGGTGGGAAGAAATGAAAAGGCTGATTACCAATTCGGGTGAAGAGATTACGTGGGACCGTTTCGTCGCCGCGTTTAATGAGAAGTACTTTCCTGAGTCTTATCGATTCCAGATGGATGAGGAATTTATAGTTCTGAAGCAGAAAAATATGATTGTTCAGCAGTACGAAGTCAAATTTGATGCTTTATCCCGTTTTGCCCCTGATCTGGTAAAAACGGAGGAGGTGAAATGCAGACATTTCCAGAAGGGACTCCAGTTCCAGGCTGACAAGCAAGCAGATTAAGAATTATGCAGAGTTGGTAAATACGGAAAAACTAGTAGAGAGGGATGTGCAGGAAGCCGCCAAGAGTCGAGAGCACTACAAAATGAGCAGATTTTAGTCGACTAGCAGATTTTCGGGTGGCACTTCACAGGGGATGGTATCTCGACCGCCAATTGCTCGGGCCTCATCATTTGGCCAATCCGCCAGAAGCCGTGGTCCCCGGCAATCATACCCTAGGCAATAACAAAGTACATTGGAAGCTAGTGTTGGTCCGCAGAGGTAGGGGAGGAATCAACTGTCGAGTCGGGCTGGGGGAGATAAATGTTATCACTGTGGAGTTACGGGTCACTTTGCCAGAGACTATCCTGTGGGAGTCCCGATATATTTTCATTGTCATGTGTCAGGTCATAAATCTACAAATTGTCTGAAACTTGCTTCTACATTTGTACCTCCGGCGAGCAGTATGGGGAGTACGGATCCTAGCACTGCCTAGGGGCTTGGTAGAGGATTGGTTGGTAGACCTCCAACGCAAGGCTGTTTTTTTGCTACTACTCGACAGGATGCTCAGGCTACTCCCGATGTGGTCACATGTATCATATCTTTATATGCTAGAGATGCTCGTGTACTTATAGATCCTGGTTCTACACATTCATTTGTTACGGCAACCTTTATGATTCAAGTAGGTAGATTTCCCATTTTTTTATCATATCGTATTGTTATTTCTACTCCCGTGGGTGAGTCGGTATGGATCGATAGTGTGTATAAAGACAATCCACTTCGGTTTGGTGATAGAGAGTTATTGGTAGATCTATTACCCCTGAGTATTCATGATTTTGATGTAATACTGGGTATGGATTTGCTATCCGGATATCATGCCACAGTGGACTGTTTTAAGAAAGAAGTGACATTTCGAATCTCAGGCAAGCCAGAGTTTGTATTTGCTGAAGACATAATTATCACTCCTGTTAGTTTAATTTCAGTCCTAGAAGCCAGGAAATTATTAAAGAAAGGATGTCAAGGATACCTTGCACACGTGATTGACACCAGTCAGAGAAAAACTCCGGTGGCAGATATTCCAGTAGTCTGAGATTTTTTTGACATATTTCCAGAAGAATTGCTAGGGTTTCCAGTAGATAAATAAATAGAATTCACGATCGAGTTACTTCCAGGCACTACCCCTATATCGATTACACCTTATCATATAGCACCTACTGAGCTGAAAGAGTTGAAAGTGCAGTTGCAAGATTTATTAGACCATGGGTTCATCAGGCCCAATGTCTCCCCATGGGGTACTCCAATGCTGTTCGTAAAAAAGAAGGATGACACGTTGAGAATGTGTATTGACTATCGGCAGCTAAATAGGGTGACGGTTCCCAATAAATATCCGTTGCCTAGGATTGATGACTTGTTTGACCAGCTCCAAAAAGCTAAAGTATTTTTCAAGATAGATCTTCGATCGGGATATCAACAATTAAAAGTCAGAGATAGTGACGTGGCAAAAACGGCGTTTCATACGAGATATTGACACTATGAATTTCTAGTTATGCCTTTTGGATTGACAAATGCCCCTGCTGCTTTCATGGATTTGATAAACCGTATCTTTCAACCTTATCTAGATCAATTTATTATAGTGTTCATTGATGACATTTTGGTTTATTCCCAAAGTAGAGAGGAGCATGCAAAACATCTCCAGATTATATTGCAAACGTTGCGGGAAAAGCGGTTATATGCAAAATTTAGTAAATGTGAATTTTGGTTAGATCATGTGGTATTCTTGGGGCATGTTATTTCAGGAGATGGTATTTAGGTAGACCCGAAGAAAGTTGAAGTTTTTGTTCAGTGGGAAGACCAAAAAATGTAACTGAAGTTCGAAGCTTTTTAGGATTGACGGGTTACTATCGATGGTTTGTGCAAGGATTTTCCATTATAGCTACCCCGTTGACTCGATTGACCTGCAAGGAATCCAAATTTGAGTGGACCGATAAATGTGAGCAGAGTTTCCAGGAGTTCAAGAGTAGATTGATATCGACACCAATATTGTCCCTCCCGTCAGAAAGAGGTGGTTTCGTGATTTTTAGTGACACATCACACCAAGGACTGGCATGTGTTCTGATGCAGCATGGTCGCGTAATCGCATATGCATCTTGGCAATTAAAGAATCATGAGCGTAATTACCCGACGCACGATTTGGAGTTGGCTGCAATTGTGTTCGCCCTGAAGATTTGGAGGCACTACCTGTATGGAGAGACATGTGAAATATACATCGACTATCAGAGTTTGAAATACTTGTTTACTCAGAAGGATTTAAATTTGAGGTAGAGGCGTTGGATGGAGTTGATCAAGGACTAAGATTGCACCATCCATTATCATCCAGGAAAGGCTAATGTTGTAGCGGATACTTTGAGTCAGAAATCAGCAGGCTCGGTTGTACACCTTTGAGTCACCCATGCTAACCTGTATGCAAAATTGAGATCATTGCCATTTCAGTTAGCGATTGGTCATACAGCAGCATTGCTTGCAACCTTGACTTTGAGACCGATGTTGATTGACCGCATTATTGAAGCTCAAAAGTCAGACATTCAATTGGAGAGGATCCGGGATGAAGTAAAAAATGGTCACAGAACTGATCATCATATCAGGGATAGTGACAAAGCTTTGATGTGTGGAAATAGGCTGTATGTGTCTAATGACGTCAATTTGAAAAAGGATATCTTGGAAGATGCGCATAGCTCAGCGTACCCCTATCTATTCCAGAGTGGAAGTGGGAGCATATCACGATGGATTTTGTTTCGGGATTACCCCGTACTCAAAAGGGGTATAATTCCATCTGGGTGATCGTTGATAAGCTTACCAAGTCTGCTCATTTTCTAGCCGTAAAGATAATATTTTCTCTTGAAAAGTATGCCCAATTGTATATTAATGAGATTGTTAGGTTGCATGATGCACCGATTTCTATAGTGTCGGATAGAGATCCGAGATTTACTTCGAGGTTTTGGCCGAGTCTCCAGACTGCTTTAGGTACCAAGCTGAAATTTAGCACCGCTTTCCATCCTCAGACAGACGGTCAATCAGAGCGTACGATTCAGACGTTGAAAGATATGTTGAGGGGATGTGTTCTAGAATTTCCTGGAAGTTGGGATGATCATTTGCTGTTGATGGAATTCACCTACAATAACAGCTACCATTCGGCAATTGAAATGGCTCCGTATGAGGCGTTGTATGGTAGAAGATGCAGGACCCCAATTTATTGGACTGAGGTGGGTGAACGTAAATTGTTGATGTCGGATATAATTCAGCTGACAGCAGACAAAGTAGACGTGATTCGAGAAAAGTTGAAAATTGCTCAGAGTCGATAGAAGAGTTATGCAGACAAGCGCCGACGGGAGTTGGAGTTTGAGGTGGGAGATCATGTGTTCTTGCATATTTCTCCGTGGAAGGGCATAATGAGGTTCGGAAAGAAAGGGAAGTTGAGCCCAAAATACATCGGACCATATGAAATTCTAGAGCGGGTTGGCATGACAGCGTATAGACTCGCGTTACCGCCAGAGTTATCTCGACTGCACGACGTTTTCCATGTATTCAATGCTTCGAAAATATGTGCCGAACCCTTCTCATATGTTAACTTTGCAGCCGATCGAATTGGAAGCAGATTTGTCCTACGTTGAGGAGCCAGTCCAAATCCTAAGCCGTAAAAATCAAGTATTGCGAATGAAGGCGATCCCCTTAGTCAAAGTGCTGTGGCGCAATCATGTGGTGGAAGAGGCGACATGGGAGCGAGATGAAGAAATGAGGAACAAATACCCGCATTTGTTCGACTAAGGTAAAAACATAAAAAAATAAAAAATAATATATATATATATATATATATATATATATATATATATATATTTTAATAAATAAAATTTCGGGACGAAATTTCTTTTAAGAGGAAAGAGTTGTAAAACCTAAATTGTAGAACGTATGTCATAAATAGTTGCATTATAGAGCATTAGAAAATTTTAGGGTAAAAATTTTATTGATTAAAATTCAAATCAAAAGTTGGGGGTCAAATTGAAAATTTAGAAACATAAAAATTTAAACTTGAGATTTGAATTGGCAATTAAAAATCCAAAAGTAAAAATGTTAAGGGTAAAATTATAATTTTTGAAACTATTAAAAATATAAATTTACTGAAATTAAGATCTTAAAGAAATTGGAGGGAGGAAAGTGCAATTTAACTATTTTTTTAAATATACATATATATATATATAACCGCTATGTGTGTGTGACGGACGATCAAACCGGCCAGAGGAATGAGCGATTGGGGGGCAACGTGGCTTGCTTAGGATCAGATTAACCACTAAATTTATGCAATAAATATCCCATCATGCAAAGAAGTGATCAAATCTGGGAAACAAAATTAGAGAAATTCTAGAGAAAGAGGGGACCGGAGTTGGGGTCGTCGATTTTTCTTGAATCGGCGTTTCTCTGGAAGCGTGGTCGTGGCTGTCAAGGGTGTGCGTGGTCGTGTGGACATCATCGACAGTTCCAGGAGAGAGAGATGGTGGTCCGGTCGGTGGCGTGGTTCGTCAACGGCGTGGCAGTGTGTGTTCTTAGTATCGCCAGTGAGCGGGAGTTGTTGATCGTCGTCCAATCATCGACGATCGTAGGGCTGGTAAGTATTATGTGTAATTCCTCTAATTATTTTGGTGGGTGTATGCATGCATGAGTGTTGCGAGTTGGGTCGGTAAATTTTCGGCGGTGTGGGTTGTACTTTGTTTTCTTCTTCCGACAGCGTGTGGGTTTGTGTGTGTGTGTTCTGATTGTCCAGTTAGTGTGTGTGTGTGTGTGCGCGCGCGTATTTGTGTTGTGTCGACGAGAACCCAGCAAAGAAAAAAAAAACAGAGACGGAGAGAGAGAGAGAGAGGCCGATCAACGGCGGTGGCGGTGGTGTAAGTTGGGTGCAGCTACGGTGTGCCGCTGTATGTGTATGTCGCCATCGGCAGGGGTCGTTGGTCCCGTGGCGTGTCGTTGGCATTGGGCATGCACGTGTAGTTGTGTGCATGGGTGTGTGTGTGTGTCGCAGCCTGCGTGGGTATGTAAGTAGTGATCTAGTGGGTGTGCGGGTTAGCTTGTGAGGTGGCCGGTGGTGGTGTTTGATTGACGTTGTGGGTGGTGCAGGGTCGACGATGAGAATTGGCAAGGAAGGCCACCGGCGGTCGGCAACAATAGAAAGAGAGAGGGGGCCGGCCATCGGGTCTAGAGAAGAACCAAGAACCAGAAAAAAAAAAAAAAAAAAAAAAGAAATTACACAACTAACCCCAACAAAAATTCAAATCCATCTCACGGCCCGTGAACAATTCGGAATGGATATCGTTTTCCGTTAAATTTATTTTAGTTTTGTTAAATTCGATCTTAGCATAAAAATCTTTGTAACCGGAATAATAAATTTGGAATCGTTTATATTACAAGATTTTTATGCAATAATTAACGGAACGAAACTATTAAGATAATAACAATTCTCAAAGACAAAATATGGGGAATGGAAAAATGTGGAACTTAGAGCCTACATTACATGACTAGGTGATTTTACATAAAATATTAATTTAGGCCCTATCATTACTAGGTTCGCAGATGCCAACACCTCGGTAGGCTTTGGACGGTGCGGTTTTTGTAACACAAGAAACGAGGTGAGTGTACTGTCTTCTTGCCAAATTATTTATATACATATTTATGATGGAAAATGGTTGTATTTAAATTAGATACTTTTAAAAAATTATGTGGTGATTTGACGATGTTAATTAGACGATATTATAGAGTGATGTGATCCGCTTCGGCGGAGTGATGTTATTCGCTTCGGCGGAGTGATGTTTATCCGCTTCGACAGAGTGATGTTAGACATTTTTACTACGCAGTGATTATCCGCTTCGGCGGAGTGATGGGTATTTGTGGGAAGGCATATCCTACGGATGGTACGGTACCGTTGCAACTCCCGATCGTGAGCTTAAAACGATCATTATGACTAGTCAGTGTGTGTTGTAGTGGAGAGGTGGTTTGAGATGTGATATTATATTTATACTGGGTGATTTATTATTTATTATGGTAATTGGTATGATATTTATACTGGATGGTTTAAAAATGGAACTTATATATATATTACTTTATTTTCACATCATATATTATGAAGATTTTTACAAGTTATGTGATATCTATATACTTATGTTTGATCCATGTTTAAATGTTATATTATTTAGAAGATATTATTATTAAATTTAAAAATAAAAATATTTTTATTAAGAAGGCAGTACACTCGCAAGTGAAATAGTTAGGAGTCGGTCCCCTACTAGCACTAGGTAGAATTCGTCGATGGTATAGCGGGGGAGTATTTCGGGAGGTGTTGTCTGAGGCGAACCTAGGAGAGGTTCATTGTTGTTTTTATCTTTCGTTATTATTAAAATTTAGAGACGAGTGTGTCCCTAGTTAGAGAAAATGTTTATGGCCTGATTTTGTGATTGTATAATTATGAATGCATACTGTCGCTTTCTAGTTTAGTTTGTCGCTCAGGTAATGTCGTGTCGTTGTCACGCCGACCCCATAGGTGACGGGTGTCCAGGGGTGGGGTGTGACATTTTTTATGCTAGTAATTAGTTTTATAATCACACACGAGACAATTAAATAAAATTAAATGCATATATTAAAAGTGACAGGAATTCTACCTTTACCAGATTTTTCGTCGGTCCGCGAGATGAGTTTTAGGTTTTATATATATATATATATATATATATATAACTTGCGCTAACCTCCTCTCTATTTTAGTTAAGTTATAAATTAAACCAAATTCTAATTTTAATGTTTAAAAATTACAAATTAACCCCATTAAGTTTTAAATTAAATAATAAATTGCACCATTCACCTCGTTATTTTTCGAAATATTTTAAAACGTGACTTAAATTATATGTATAACGAAGATCGGGGTCTTACAAGAGTTCTACATCTTTTTCATACGGCATTTTATACGGTGCCACCTTGATCGTTGAAAAGGTATCCATTATTATGAGCAAATTCTATTAGCGTCACATAATCATCCTAGCCATCAGAACATTCCAAAACATTACTCCTCAACATATCCTCCAACGTCTAATTCGCACTTCCCAATTTACTGTCACATCTCACCCCGGACACCCGTCATCACAGGGCTGGTGTGACGACAACATGACGTCACCTGACTAACTAAATGACTATAGAAACGATAAGATACAAAACAATTCCTCCATACAACATATACATGACTTCATACTGCAAAGTTACACCCGTCCCAATTACATAAGAACAATAGAAGAAATTTCATAAACCTTTTTCTAAGTTCACCTCTTCCCCCCTTGTTTCAAAATTTACCCTCATAGGACTCCATTGCATGACCTGCATAACTATATCTAGCGTCAGTATGGGACCAGCCGACTCCTAACTATTTCACCTGCGAGTATACTGCCTTCTTAGTAAAAATCTTTTATAATAATAATAATTCATTCTACAATATCTAAATAGATCAAGCGCAAGTATATAAACATCACACAGCTAGTAAAAATCTCCATAATATAAGCAGTGAAAATAAAGCAATAAGTAGAAGTTTACCCATCTAGTATAAAATAATACCAATCACCATAATAAATAATAAATCACCCAATATAAGTAAAACACCACATCTCAAAACACCACTTCACCACAACACACACTAACTAGCCATCGTGATCGTTTTAACCTCACGATCGGGAGTTGCAACGGTACCGTAACATTAATAGGAATGCCTTCCTACGAAATATTTACACCCCTTTTGGGGAGAAATATCTACATCCCATGGGAAGAATTCACACCCCTTTCAGGGAGAAAACTATGGCATCGTCAAATCAATAACATCATCATCAAATCACAACTCAATAGTATCGTCTAATCAACATCGTCAAATTATCATATCCATCTCTCTTTCCCAAAATCGATTTTTAATCCGAAATTCATATTTCTCATTTTCTTTTAAAAGAAAGCATCTGATTTTACCAAAACCACTTTTTCATTCTTTATTTTTAGAAAACCAGATATTTTTCACTCTCTTTTAAAACCACCAAAACCAACAAAAATCATTCTCAACTTTCTTTTGAAAACTGTCGAAATTTCATGAAAATCCATTTTTTTACTCACTCACCCCAAAACCTGTTTGATCCATATCGTCTATAAAATCATCTAGTCTCAGTAAGGCTATTTTACACGCACATATATGAAAATAATTTGGCAAGAAGACAGTACACTCACTTGAATATCCATTTTCGAAAGTTCCACCGACTCTCTACTACTGATCCTCTGAAAATCGGGAACCTATTCGTGACAAGGGCTAAATTAATATTTTATGTAAAAATAACCTAACCATTAAAAACAGGCCCTAATTTTTATAATTTCCAATTCCCTGCATTCTATATTACTATTTAATAAGTATTGTTCCGTTATAGTTTACGATATCGAATTCATTCATGCGAATGGTCTCAATATTTATTATCGTCATTCCGACATTTCGGTGCTAGAAATTAATTTCACAATCACCCATGAGACAATTTAAACACAATTAAATGCATATATTAAAAGTGATAGGAATTTTACCACTTTTGACTTTTCCGTCGGTCGCAAAATTGGATTTTTTATTTTTGTTGGGGTGGTTTGTGGAATTTTCCTATTTTTTTTCTTTCTTTTTCTTCTTTTCTTCCCGCTTCTTCTTCGTTTTCTAGTCTGCGTCCGATTCACCGACCTTCTCTCTCTCTTCCGCCGATCTGTACCGCTGGTGACGACCACTCTTTTCTCTTCCTTTTTCCTTTTTCTTCTTCTATTTTCCGTTTGTGTTCCTGGTTCAGCCGCCGACACCACCGCCGGCCCTCACTATCGGCGACCCACCTCTCTCTCTTTTCTCTGTTTGTGCTTCTACTTCATCTCAGCCGAGCAGTGCCGACACGACACATACACACAATCGCCTACTTAAACCAAACAGAACACACACCCACAACCCATCAATGATAATGGCGAACGGCAACTACCCAAACTATAGCGATCGACCACTCCTCTGACAAATCTCTCTCTCTCTGCACTCCATTCCGGTGACGACGGAAACCACACCCACAACTGAAACACACACACACAAAACCAAACCCACCTACTCTCTCTATCTATCTCACCGTCGGTGATCAAAACCCACACCACCGAATCACCAAACAACACATACAAAACCATCGATGAACCACAACACACACAACCCACCGACGACAAAACCGACGAACGACATACACGCACACAAACACATTCAGAACACACACACACAGAGAGCAAAACGGGGACCCCAAGTATCAAACACACATACCGACTCACTAAATGGATGGCGGCAAATGGCTGAACCCACACACAAACCCACACCGAAACAAACGGAGGAATCACACACCCACTTACCGAAGACGGGGACGATCACCCAAACACCCTCCAACGGACGAATGGCAAATGATCACATACATACACGCCGGAACCGTGACGAACCACCACTGACGAACAATGACGACAAACCCACACCGCCGCCGACACACCACCGATCCTCTCTCTCCCCCAGTTCTCTTCTCTCTCTCTCTATTTTTGGATGCTTCTTCTATTGGGTTGGGTGTGTGTGTGGATGCATATGCGTATATATGTGTATATATATAAATGTGTGTATATGTATAGGTGTATGTGTGTATATTATATATATATATTGAACAAGGGAAGACCAAGTGGCCGGCTCCTCTCTTTTTTTTTTAATAGCTTCTTGGAGAAGTTTGGGCTCAAATTACACTTACACCCCTTCATTTTACTTAAGTCATAATTTAATCCCAATTCCAATTTTACATGCTTTGAAAAAGATAATTTGACTCCTAAAAATTTAAAATCAATCAATAAAAATAGCCAACTGCCCCATTATTTTGAAATACTAGAAAAAATACAACTAAAATTATTCATATAGTAAAAATCGAGGTGTCACATTTACCATTAGTCTACAATTAAAAAAAAAAAAAAAGGGTATCGAATTTCAACGTAGCACCCCAGGCAGTTGGAATTCGACCAGAACTTCGAAATAAATCTCAAATCTGTATCTGACACTATATAAACCGGTGCATCATGTAACCTAACAATCTTGTCAATATACAATTGGGCATACGTATCAAGAGAATACGTCATCTCATGACCAGGAAATAAGTAGACTTAGTAAGTCTATCTACAATTATTCCAATGGAATTATATCCTTTTCGAATGTGAGGTAATTCCGAAACATAATTCATCGTGCTACGCTCCCATTTCCATTCTGGACTAGGTAAAGGCTATAATAATCCACCTAATATTGGTGCTCGACCCTAACTTGCTAACAAACAAGACTCTAACAACAAATTTTGCAATTCCCCATTCCATTCCAATCTACTAATAATACTTACTCAATCTCGATACATTATGATACTACCGGGTGATTGCGTATATTATCTTTCGTCAAATAGGCATCGTTAGGTACACACAATCTATTGTTAATCGTCAAGACTTCATCATTATTTCTGACACGATAGTCAACTCTTGCGATCATTTTTCACTTCATCCCTAATCTTTCCCAACTGAAAATTCGACTTCTGCATTTCTACAACACGGTCGATCAATATCAGTTTCAAAATCAAATTCTCAAACAGTATTACCATCTGATCAATCGCCCACCATACTCACAAGGGTCTCAACTCAGCACATAAATTAGTATGAAGAACAACAAATTTTTTTCCAATTCTGGTGTTGGTGCATATCCCACAAATCTCGTTATATAGGTAATGTCTCTAAAATTTCAAAGCAACTACAATCACTGCCAACTCCAAAAGTTTTGAATTTCGGTCACACTTTTCAGCCTTTCCCATTCAATCGCGGCTTCGACTTCCTTTGGATTTGCTTAAATACCATTTTCCGAGATCACATGTCTCAAATTACCACTCAATCCAACCCAAACTTATATTTACTAAATTTGGCATACAATTGGTTTTCTCACAATGTCAGCAACACAATCTGAAGATGCTCTGCATGCTCTTTTTTATTCTTAACCGGATTGCCGTTTTTTGCCATATCACTATTTCTAACCTCCAACTGGTGATATCCTAATCAAAAATCTATTTGGAAAAAACACCCTAGTCTTTCGCAGTTGTTCGAACAAATAGTCAATTCTACACGATGGGTATAATAATTTATATATATATGGACATTATCAACACTCATCCTCAACGTACCTTTCTCATCCTTTTTTAATAACACCGGATTTTCATAGAGGGTATGCGTCCTATGATAGGGTGAAATTTATATAAGAACTATTCCTAGAAGTAACTCAACAGTATTTACTGACAATCTTGAACATTCTTCTTGAAATTACATTAGGACAAACCCTAACTACTGAAGTAACCACCACCTGAACGTTGTTTTGATCGATGCTCATCAGCTACGCAAGGTACCCTTGATATCCTTTTTGTAACAACTTTTCTGACCTCCTGGACCAAAAATCAAATTGACTGGGGTAATGATTACATCTCCCACAAATACTAACTTTAATTTGTCTAAAATTTGGAAGGTAACTTCTTTTTGAAACAATCCACCGACAACTCTATAATACTCATAAAACAGACTATATTTATGCGCACTTACTATCAACACAAACTCACAATTCTCGGCTACCTTCTACACATCATTCTCTATTGCGTTTGTTGTATTTACTAATTCCACATACTCATTTTTGCATACCCGTTAACCTAGAACGTGTTACCAAATTAAATCATTTCTAACATCTCCACAGTTTTCTCACATCCCTAATTCCAACTAATACAAACTCTCCCTTCAATATCATTACAAGATTTCTTAGTTTAGATATCGTTTAAGAATTCAACTTAAGGTGTGTTCTGCTACACTATCTATTATTTTATCAACTAATTATTAGGTGCTACTAATAGGGGATCCCAACGTTAAATAATACCCATATAATTGTTTATCGGTTATAGTCTAACCTTCCCAACTACTAGTACCCCCACCATCGCAATTCACCCATTACCACTTCCAACAACACAACACCACTTGAATCCACCAACTGACCATATCACAAATTCATCATACCCACTAATTGCTAATAAGACAACCAACCATACATGATACCAATGCACTAACTCATGTAAGGACATAACTATCACTCATGTGCCGAACTTACCTATCGACACCCTATCTCATGTCCCCTACTGATTAGACGACTGACACGTCTTTCTATTTCATGGTCCTCTACTGACACAAGAACTGGCAAGTCTACAGAACCTATAACCTAGGCTCTTATACCAAAATTGTCACACCCCACCCCAGACATCCGTTCCTCTGGGGCTGGCGTGACGTCGACACGACATTTCCTGGATATCCAACCAACTGGAAAACAGACATATGCATACATACATATTCAAACTCTTAAACATTCCATATATATCCTCTTTTATGGGGGACTCACCCATCCCCAACTAATAATAACAATATTAGAAAAACGATGAATCTCTCACAAGTTTACCTCAAACAGCTCAACTCAAAAACTTCAAAATTGACTCCATCGCATGATTCTACCTAGTACCAGTAGGGAACCGACTCCTAACTGTTGTACCTGCGAGTGTACTGCCTTCTTAATAAAAATATTTTAGATGGATCAAGCATAAAACAAATAAAGATCACATAGCAAATAAAAAATCTCATAATATATATAAATGTCTCATATCATAAGGAAAACATCTTTTTTCTCTCACCACAAAATCAACATCCATACCCACATATATATAGCACCCTAACTAAACAGGAAAAAACAACCAGAATAATTCAACTAACCAAATAGTATAATGAAATCAGAACATACCAATCCAGTATAAAAGAATATATATAAATGTACTCATCCCAATCACCATATACAATAAAACACCATATACGACAAATCACCACATACGATGCCACATCACACCACACCATATCACACCACATCACGCCACATCACACCCCAGCTAGCCATGTGATCGTTTTAACCTCACCATCGGGAGTTGCAAAGGTATCGTACCACCCATAGGATATGTCTTCCTTGCGGGACATAACAACGCTCTGCTGGACTACGCCAAGCAGGTGAACAACGCTCCGCTGGACTATGCCAAGCGGGTGAACAACGCTCCGCTAGACAATGCCAAGTGGGTGAACAACGCTCCATTGGACTATGTCAAGCGGGCAAAACACCGTTCTACTAGATTATACCAAGCAGGTGAATATCCAACACTAATCTCCACCACACCTCGACAACAACAACTCATTTTCACCTTAACAACACAACAACTCTGCCCACAATCAACTTCCACCCCTTTAGAAAAACAATGAAATCTACAATTTCAGAAACACCCAAAATATGCTTGATCCACGTAAGTTAGAAAATTCATCAAAGTTTAGGTAAACACATTTTTCCATCATATATATATATATGAAAATAGATTTACAAGAAGACAATGTACTCACCTGATTATCCGCTCTGAAGATTTTTACCAACTATTCTCTACCAGTACTCCGGTGCCTACGAACCTAATAGTGACTTGGCCTAAATTAATATTTTATTTAAAAATAACCTTACCAATCAATGCAGGCCCTAATTTCTGTCATTTCCTATTCTTCGCATTCTATATTATTATTCAACTAGTATTTCTCCATTAACATTTTACTATATAGAATTCATTCATGTGAACGGTCTCAATATTTATTATCATCATTTCGATATTTTCGATGCTAGTAATTAAAGTTAATATTTAAAAAATATAACGAGAAATGTTACCCATCCCGAAACGGTTGTCGATCTCCTTAAAATTTCTTAATTTATGCTCCTGCTCCCACCGCTTCGACGCAAAACCCACCGCCTCGACGTACACGCTCTTTCTATGCTCTAGTTTGCTTACTGACGTTCTACTGCCTAGGTTGAAAAACCATCTCCTAGGCGAACCGTCTGCAAATTTAATTCCTACCTCCCTAATCTTTCACCGCCGCGGCGATGGCCATCCCTCTTTTCTACTCTGTTTTGATCTTAACCGCTACTCTCTCTCTCCTCACCTCACCAACTCCTACGATCACCCCTACCTCCATGACGGCGAACCAACACCCACACATGAAACACTCACCCCACACAAACCACACTCATACCCACACAAACCAACCACCGTCGAACCGATCTGAACGACGACACACACACACACACACATACACACACACACACAGAGAACACACCCATGCACGAACACACAGTACACACACACACAACGAATTCATGGCACCACCGCCACCGATGACAAAACAGCGATAAGCTTTTTCTTTCTAACTTTCACTCACCGCCGGCCAAACTAACCGACGGCGACACCCACTGCTCTCTCTCTCTCTTTCTCTGTTCTATTTTCTTTCAGCCAGCTAACGAAGACACATACACACACATCCTCTGAACAAAATACACACCCACTACTTCGCCAGAACGACCGCAACGATCACCTCCATCGCCAACATCGTCGATCACCCACTGACCAAACTCACCACACACACATACACAGCAACACACATACACACGAAAGCGTACACAACCCACGAAACACACCCATGAAACACACATCCACGCCCATGACGGAAGGACGATCACACCCTCACACACCCACAACGATGAATAGAAAATAGAGCACTCATACGGTCAATCAAATACACCCCTACCGAACAATGGCGATGATTATGCACCACCGAACGAACTGCCCTCTCTCTCTCTTCGGTTTTCTCACTGTCGAACGGCAACCCACCACCAGCCACCTTCTTTCTCTCTCTCTTTTCTCTTTCTTTTTCTGCTATGTCTCCTATATGTGTATGTATATATATGTGTGTGTGTGTGTGTGTGTGTGTGTGTGTGTGTGTGTGTGTGTGTGTCAAAAAGGGGTCGGCCAAGTGGTCTTCCTTCTTCCCTTCCTCCGCTTCTCTCTCTCTCTCTCTCTCTCTCTATATATATATATATATATATAATATTAAATTGCACAATCCTCTCCCTTATTTTAGTTAAGATATTAATTGAACCAATTTCTGATTTTAATGTTTATATAAATTACAATTTAACCCCTAAACTTTTTTTATTAAATAATGAATAACATCGTCAACCCTGTTATTTTCGAATATACTCCAATGAGACTCAAATTGAAAAAATCAGGGTCTTACAGCAATAGCATAGTCACCTCTTGGATTCTCAATTCCGTTGACAAAGACATCGGCTATAGCCTTCTCTACATGGCCATTGTTGAAGATGTTTAGATCGATCTTCATGCTCATTTTCGCCAAAGTAGCGTTCCCCGCATTTTTCAGCTCAAGCAACAATTGGCTACACTTTGTCAAGCATAACTTGATGTTAATATCTATTTCACCAAATTAAAAACACTTAGGGATGAACTCAAGGATTACCAGCCCATACCTCTATGTAATTGTGGAGCGATGAAATTCTGAACTGATTTTTAGCAGCATGAACACCTCATCAATTTCTTATGGGCCTCAACGACTCCTTCGTTGTTGTGCGTGCTCAAATCTTGATGAACGATCCCATTCTCACCGTGAGCAAGGCTTTCAACCTTGTTATACAAGAAGAACGCCAATGAACCATCGGATCTACCCTTCTAACCAATGATTCTATGGTGTTTCAAGGTTTCATCCCCTCTTTTCGTCGCCGTCGCCGCTTCCATTCCTCTTCAAAATCGATTGGTGTGTTCTCATTGTGGACAGGTAGGGCACACAACAATGGTGTGTTACAAATTACATGGATACCTACCCACAAACTCGACACCCATCTATTTTTTACCAAACCAACCGGACACCTCACTTTTTAAACCTCAACCCACCTAAAACCCATCTATTTTTCCTAATCCAATTAGATCGGCCCATTCCCCATATGTTCATTCTAGCCTAGCTATTTTTCCTCATGCCTATATGATTTCGACCCAACAGTAGAATAACCAGATGGTGATTTCTCCAGTACCTGATTTATCTTCATCTGTTCTCTCTAATGATCAATGCCAGTAGCTAATCTCATTTCTCAGCACTTAGTTTTATTAAGGGTCACTCGGTACTCTGTTACACTTCTTTATCTGACTCCACACCCTTGGCTTCAAACTTTGTTGGTACTCTATCTCCCTCTATTTTTTCTATCCGTGCTTATACAAATTCTGTTTAGTGGGTTCTTGACACCGATGCCACACATCATGTTTGTTGTGATCTATTTTTATTTTGTACCTCTCTTTCCTCACATAACACTCACCTCAACCTTCCTAACAGTCACCATGTCACAACCCATCCCGGAACCCGTCATCCCGAGGCTGGCATGACTACAACATGACATCACCAATGCCCAAACAACCAAATGAAAGACAATATGTTCCCACCATATAATACAAACATTTAAATGGGGGACACACCCATCCCAACTTTATCCTAACAAACAGTATTCATCCATGAACCTTTTACAGGTTCGTCTTGGACAGCTTCTCTCAAACACCTATATGACTCCATTACGCAGCTCTACCTAGTGCCAGTAGGGGACCGGCTCCTAACCGTTGTACCTGCGAGTGTACTGCCTTCTTAGTAAAGCATTTCGAAAATATTATTACTTTCTAAATATTTCCACAATCTAGTATGGATCAAGCACAAGTATATAAGCAATGACAATAAAGCAATATAGATAAGTTCCATCTAGCATAAAGTCCTACCGATCATCATAATAAATAATATCAAACCAACCAATATACGTAAAACACTACATTTTAAGCACCAATCTCAAACACACACCTCCAACACACCCACACTGGCCAGCCCTAGTGATCGTTTTAACCTCACGATCGGGAGTTGCAACGGTACCATAATATTCATAGGAATGCCTTCCTATGAAATATCCACACCCTTTTTTGGGGAGAAATATAATCCACACCCCTTACAGGGAGAAATGTAATCCACACCCCCTACGGGGAGAAATATAATCCACACCCCTTACGGAGAGAACAACCATGGCATCGTCAAAAATAAATACAGCCTCATCGAAACACAACTCAATAAATATCATCTACTCAACATTGTCAAATCACCAGACCTACCACATTTCTACAAAACCCGCTTTTAAATTCAACAATCATATTTCGCATTTCCTTTTAAAGAAACGTCCGATTTTATCAAAACTATTTTTTCATCCTTTATTTTTAGAAAACCAGGCATTTTGAGGAAAATAGATATTTCTTATTCTCTTTTTAAAACCACCGTCTAATTTCACCAAATCTAGCGGAATTCATTTCCAGCTTCTTTTTCGAAATCTATTGAAGTCCAGTTACCAATTCACTTAAATCCTGCTTGATCCATATCATTTATAAATTCATACAGTTTAGGTAATCACAATTTTCATCTCATATATATATATAAAACAGTTTGGTAAGAAGGCAATACACTCATCTTGATCCCTGTTTTGCACAACTGACACTGCCCGCACTCTATCTGGACGCTAGTACCTGCGAACCTAATAGTGGCAGAGTCTAAATTAATATCTTATCTAAAATATTCTAATCATGCAATGCAAACCCTATATTCCGAATCGTTACTAATTTTATGTACCATGTACTTAAAATTAATTAATCGTCACGAAATTATTATGATTTTAGGATTTATAACACTAATTAAAATTTAATTTAACGAGAATTAAATAATCGATCGAAGCTTCACCTGTTTCCGAAACGTTCGGCGACCACGAGATGGGTTTTGGATTTCCCCGGGGTGGTTTCTGCAATTTCCCCCCCCCCTCCTTTTTTTTTTTTTTTTTTTCCTGTTTTGCGTTACTGTTTTTTGGTTCCCTAACAAGCTGCCGCCGACGAGGTCTTGCCGTCGATCATGCCTCACCGTCCCACCAACCAAACACCCGCACCACCGGACAACCGAATCCACACCATCACGTCCACCCCCCAAGCACACCCACTCACCGAACGTTAGCGACGGACGGCGACGATCCCGCACCTCCGTAGCGAACTATCGATAACCCACAACCGACAATGAACCGAACTCACATACACACACACACACGCTGAACGGCCAACCGAAACGCTCATCGCCGACGAACCATCCTCGGACCGCCGAACCAACCTTTCTCTCTCCTCTGTTTCTTCTTTTTTTTTTCTGTTTTTTTTATTCCTAGTTCAGCCGACCGCCGGCGACTTCTCTCTCTCTCTCTATTTCTCTCCGCCAACCTTCATCATGGATATCAACACACACAAACTCAGTTGACAACGTGCTGAACACATTACCGAACATTTACCGGACGACCGGCGACCATCACCACCACCTATGCCGAACCACCCTTTCCGTCGACCACCGCATGCCCATGCACGCCCACAACCCGGTAACCGAACACCCTGCCTCGTCGGCGATTACCTTTCAAACCCCAAACTCCGGCTGGCTTTCTCTCTCTCTCTAGATTTCGGATTTTTAGATTTTTGGATTTTTTTGATCATGGGATTTTGTTTTTTGATCATCACCGGTGCATGAAATTAGTGGATTCGAGTTTTCTAAGCGTGCCACGTCGTTCTTCTTATTTGATTCCTTGTCGGCCATGTGTTCCATCCAATCGTCGGCGTGTAGGTGTGTATAAATGATAAAAAAAATATTTTCCATTAATTGCTCTTTCCTCCCCCCAATTTCCTTTAAACCTTGATTTTAATCCTTTTCAACTTTTAAAAGTTCCTAAGATTTTCAATTTCACCCCCTGAAAGTTTCATTTAATTGTTAAATGTCAATTTACCTCCCTAAATTGGGATTTACTGTTTCTATATTTTCAATTTGACCCCTAGACTTTTTATTTGAATTTTTAATTGTCCTAATTTCACCCCGAATTTTCACCATTACTTTAAAATACCACTGAAATGACGTACCTGCTACAATTGAGGTCTTACAACTCTTCCCTCCTAAAAGAAATTTCGTCCCAAAATTTTATTACCTTAGTCGATTAAATACGGGTATCTGTTCCTCATCTCATCTTCTCATTCTTATGTCGCGTCTTCTACTGCATGATTGTGCCATAACACCTTGACTAACATAATCGTGTTCATTCGCACACCTGATCAATTCATTAGAAGAGTATGGCACATATTTCCAGAATATCGATTCATTGAGGTTGTCGTGTAGTCAAGATAATTCTGGCGGTAACATAAGTTCATACGCTGTCGTGCCCACCTGATCTAAAATTCCATATGGTCCGATGTACCTTGGACCTAACTTCCCTTCCTTCCTGCACTTCGTTAATTTTCGCCAAGATACTAATACGTCAAAGTCGCATCACAAAGTTATACTTGTCTCATGTGATTCTAGAACAATTGTTTCCTATAAATAGTCTTAATATCACAAATAGTCCAAAATTTATAACCACCAACTTTTTCGTCAAATCATAATCATCCAACCAACAAGTTGTACTTGGTCGGTTATACTTAACACAAATCACCCACTGTCGAAGAATCTCATGTTCCTAACTGCTTCCACTGCGCTACTCTGATAATATCAAGATCAGTAACAATACTATCTGCTGAAAATATTTCTACTTCATTCCGTCATAATTAGCACTTATCTATTTCATCCGATATTTTCTAGTCGTCCGTTGCAATTATATTTTCCATTCCGCACCTAACCTAACTATAATCGTCACCAATCTCATAAACACAGATAACTCAACTGTCAGTAATCCCGATACCTACCTCAATTCTCTAATGCTCATATTGATATCTTTCATAATACCTAAATATCACCAACCCACATAACTACAACACAAATATTTCAAACAACTAATCTACAAGAATTCCTTTCATGCCTCCACATTTTATCAAGTCCCTGACCTGGTCACGTGCTTCAAGTTTGTTTCCACCTGCCTAACATGCTTTAAACATATATTCACGTATATATATGCGATTCAAAGGACATAGGTACGCCCCGGTCACAACGAAATCGATACATTCTAATAATTACTAGCTACTAACTGTAAAATATTATATCATGTGCACATATCATCTCAAGAATATTTTAAATTCTCCTTGTCCCGTAACATCTCAATAACTTCTAGTTTTCAGTAAAAGAAAGCAGTCACATCGGCTATTCTAAATCCCGCAGAAGTTTCGTTTCCCTATCTCAATTCAATTTATCAAATCGGAATCCTGTATCTTTTTCATACAACACTTTATGCGATGCCACCATGATTAATGACAAGATAATTATTAGCATAACAGATTTTATTAACATTGCACAATCATCCCCCTTACCAGAAACTGCCACGACACAATCGCTCAACATATCTTCTAACACCTGAATCGTATTTACAAGGTATCAACTTTCACTTGGGTAATTAATTTTTTTTTATTTTTTTTTTAATCCTCATGTCCAAATAACTATCAACTCCTGACACTACAGTTTCCCCTCATGGGTTGTTCATATACTGATGACTTATTTCACTTTGATAACAATTATTATTCAGATCACCATGCGGCGATGACACCTATGATTTCAGAATTTTAGTTTCAAGATTTCGAATAACCAGTTAATAAAATTCCTAGAATTACTAATCCTTATCCCTTTTAATTTTATTTTATTTTTTTAAAAGAATATCTTGTCTCAACTTAATTTTTAATATTTGCATTAAATTGGTACATCACGCAATCGAATAATCCTATCAATATATATATTGAACATACGTATCAGGAAACACTCCTCGAACTCCTCTCCATTTTCCTTCTGGTATAGGTCAAGGTTAAAATGGCCCACCTAGAGATTTCGTTACTTCCTGACCTTAACTTGACTAACAAATCACTGGATAACAAATACCATGATTTCCCATTTCCATTCCCAACCTACTAATCATGCGCAAGCCATTACAGTATAGTGAATATTACTGGGGTATTGCATATCTTATTCCATGCATTCTCTTTTTTTTTTTTTTTTTTTAAGATCTCATCTATAAATTGGCATTATCAATCTTACACATTTGAATTCAAATTCCCAAACTTCATCGTCTCTTCAGACACGCCGATCAGCTCTATAATCAATTTCCACTGCCTCACTAAACCTTCTTAGCTGGACATCTGACCTTTACATGTCTACACTACGATAAAAATCAATACCGAACAACATTACTATCTGACCAACCGCCCACTAAACTTAAAAGGGCCTTAACTTACCCATAAGTTAATATAAACAATCAACTCACCAATTTTTGACCCGAAATATTTGTTATAGTCAGCACTGTGACCATCATCATTCTCTTCTACTCTTATCGTTTCCAATTAGACATCTACTTCTGCACTTCTACCCTACAGTCGCTAAATGTCAACTTCATACCTACCAGCTCCATTTGAGTAGTCACCCGACCGATTACCTAATAGACTTACAAAGATCTCTATTCAACATTAATATGTGCAACCCCGCCTTTTTTTTTTTCGACTTAAAGCACAAATCCCGTCATACAGGAGATGTTACTAAACGTTAGAGCGAATACAATCTCTACTAGTTCCATAAAATTTCGAATTCCGGTCACATGTTCTCGGCCTTCTCCATATTCCGTCAATTCACCACCTTGGCTTCCTTTGGATTCACTTGAATGCTATACCTTAAGAGTACTAGTCATATTTACTGCACTAGTCACCGTCTTAGTAACCCATTCTAGTTTTTACGTTACGAACACCAGATCCTTATGGAAACACATACCAGATTCACCTAAATCATTAGTTGATATTCTAATTTATTGTGACGACTTCTTCTTCCATTAAAATTTCCTAAACTGCAAACAAACTTACTCCAATCCCCCAATATCCAACGATTATTTTATTTTATATTTTTTTTTCCACCCAAGATTATTTAATTTCAACAAAATATAATCCATCATTGAGTTAAATTAATTCGCTCATTTTTCCTATCACATAACAATCATCTTTAAAGTCCCAAAACTATAATTTCAAATCTTAATTTCCCACATTCATTAACACTAGTATACTTAACCAACGTATGTGCCGAACGTTCCCCTCCTTATCATTATGAAACTTATTTAATAGTAATCACAGTTACCAATCACGCTTACAAGCACCCTGTCCATTCTCGAAACTACATAGGGAAGATCCCTAGCTATTACAATATCCACTGCCAAAGCTTGTTTAAACAACATCTACGTACTGACTTATGATATTCTTTCTGTATCACTTTTCCAACCTCCGAAACCTACTATCAGACTAACTGAGGTACTGGATATACCTTCCCAATAATACATACTTTTATTCAACACAAATCAATTCCACCCGCAACTCTATATTACTCATTCGAATGGATTATATTTACACGCACCTACTATTTTCCTAGATCCACCATCCTCGGCTACTTCTTATATATAATTTCCTATTACCTTGCTACATGCCACAACTGTTATTTCGTCTATTAATCAATCTAAAAAGTACTACCAATTAAAACTTTCGTCCAGTAATATTACAATTTCCTTTCAGATTGTCTAGAACGCGATTTACTCCATTGGAATATTATTTCCTATTTCGACTTAGGTGTGTTCTGCCATATCATCTAGTATATTGATAACGACGTAATTTGTAGTTTGTCTAACTTAACCTTCTTATCCCGTAAAAGACATCTCTCCTAGTAATATCACCATGTGATCGTATCGTTGCTTGCCAAAAAGACGACCCCTCACGCACCATGCTAATGCATAACTTTATGAAATAAAACCCTAACACCCTTATACCAAGCTCACCTATTAACACCCTATCTCATGTCCCCTACTGACTAGACGACTGGCACGTCCTCCTACCTCATAACCTTCTACTGACACATCTCTTGACAAGTCTACAGAACCTATAACCTAGGCTCTGATACCAAAATTGTCACAACCCGTCCCAGAACCCGTCATCCCGAGGCTGACGTGACTACAACATGACATCACTAATGCCCAAACAACCAAATGAAAGACAATATGTTCCCACCATATAATACAAACATTTAAATGGGGGACACACCCATCCCAACTTTATCCTAACAAACAGTATTCATCCATGAACCTTTTACAGGTTCGTCTTGGACAGCTTCTCTCAAACACCCATATAACTCCATCACGCAGCTCTACCAAGTACCAGTAGGGGACCGACTCCTAGCCGTTGTACCTGCGAGTGTACTGCCTTCTTAGTAAAGCATTTCGAAAATATTATTACTTTCTAAATATTTCCACAATCTAGTATGGATCAAGCACAAGTATATAAGCAATGACAATAAAGCAATATAGATAAGTTCCATCTAGCATAAAGTCTTACCGATCATCATAATAAATAATATCAAACCAACCAATATACATAAAACACCACATTTTAAGCACCAATCTCAAACACACACCTCCAACACACCTACACTGGTCAGCCCTAGTGATCGTTTTAACCTCACGATCGGGAGTTGCAACAGTACCGTAACATTCATAGGAATGCCTTCCTATGAAATATCCACACCCCTTTTTGGGGAGAAATATAATCCACACCCCCTACGGGGAGAAATATAATCCACACCCCCTACGGGGAAAACAACCATGGCATCGTCAAAAACAAATACAGCCTCATCGAAACACAACTCAATAAATATCATCTACTCAACATTGTCAAATCACCACACCTACCACATTTCTACAAAACCCGCTTTTAAATTCAACAATCATATTTCGCACTTCCTTTTAAAGAAACGTTCGATTTTATCAAAACCATTTTTCCATCCTTTATTTTTAGAAAACCAGGCATTTTGAGGAAAATAGATATTTCTTATTCTCTTTTTAAAACCACCGTCTAATTTCACCAAATCTAGCGGAATTCATTTTCGGCTTCTTTTTCGAAATCTATTGAAGTCCAGTTACCAATTCACTTAAATCCTGCTTGATCCATATCATTTATAAATTCATACAGTTTAGGTAATCACAATTTTCATCTCATATATATATAGAAAACAGTTTGGTAAAAAGGCAGTACACTCACCTTGATCCCCGTTTTGCACAACTGACACTGCCGGCATTCTATCTGGACGCCAATGCCTGCGAACGTAATAGTGGCAGAGTCTAAATTAATATCTTATCTAAAATATCATAATCATGCAATGCAGACCCTATATTCCGAATCGTTACTAATTTTATGTACCACGTACTTAAAATTAATTAATCGTCACGAAATTATTATGATTTTAGGATTTATAACACTAATTAAAATTTAATTTAACGAGAATTAAATAATCGATCGAAACTTCACCTATTTTCGAAACGTTCGGCAACCACGAGATGGGTTTTGGATTTCCCCGGGGTGATTTCTGCAATTTCCCCCTTTTCCTTTTTTTTTTTTTCCTTTTTTTTTTTTTTTTTTTTTTTTTTTTTTTTTCCTGTTTTGCATTACCGTTTTCTGGTTCCCTAACAAGCTGCCGCCGACGAGGTCTTGCCGTCGATCATGCCTCACCGTCCCACCAACCGAACACCCGCACCACCGAACAACCGAATCCACACCACCACATCCACCCCCCAAGCACACCCACTCACCGAACGTTAGCGACAAACGGCAACGATCCCGCACCTCCGTAGCGAACTACCGATAACCCACAACCGACAATGAACCGAACTCACATACACACACACACACGTTGAACGGCCGACCGAAACGCTCACCGCCGACGAACCATCCTCAGACCACTGGACCAACCTTTCTCTCTCCTCTGTTTCTTTTTTTTTTTTTTTCTGTTTTTTTATTCCTAGTTCAGCCGACCGCCGGCAACTTCTCTCTCTCTCTATTTCTCTCCGCCAACCTTCATCATGGATATCAACACTCACAAACTCAGTTGACGACATGCCGAACATATTACCGAACGTTTACCGGACGACCGGCGACGATCACCACCACCTATGCCGAACCACCCTTTCCGTCGACCACCGCATGCCCATGCACGCCCACAACCCGGTAACCGAACACCCTGCCTCGTCAGCGATTACCTTTCAAACCCCAAACTCCGGCCGGCTCTCTCTCTCTCTCTAGATTTCGGATTTTTAGATTTTCGAATTTTTTTTATTATGGGATTTTGTTTTTTGATCATCACCGGTGCATGAAATTAGTGGATTCGAGTTTTCTAAGCGTGCCACGTCATTCCTCTTATTTGATTCCTTGCCGGCCATGTGTTCCATCCGACCGTCGGCGTGTGGGTGTGTATAAATGATAAAAAAAAATATTTTCCATTAATTTCTCTTTTCTCCCCCCAATTTCCTTTAAACCTTGATTTTAATCCTTTTCAACTTTTAAAAGTTCCTAAGATTTTCAATTTCACCCCCCTGAAAGTTTCATTTAAATGTTAAATGTCAATTTACCTCCCTAAATTGGAATTTACTGTTTCTATATTTTCAATTTGACCCCTAGACTTTTTATTTGAATTTTTAATTGTCCTAGTTTCACCCCGAATTTTCACCATTAGTTTAAAATACCATTGAAATGACGTACCTGCTACGATTGAGGTCTTACACACCATGTTTAAATCTTTTGTATTGGGTATGTGCAATTGTTTGAGTATATTCTACTTTCCAATGTCTTATTTGTGCATGATTTTAAATTCAATTTGTTGAGCATAAGTGCCCTCACTCAATCTCTCCATTGTTTTGTACAATTTATCTCTGATTCTTGGACCATACAGGACCTTATTCAGGGCTCGACGATTAGGAAAGGTAGGGGTGTAGGAGATCTTTACTTCTTAGGGTTAGGAATTTTTTATTGTAATACTCCAAGTTTACCGCATTGTTCTATTTTGCAAACCGAAACTATAATGTCAAAACATGTTATTTGGCACTATAGATTAGGTCATCCCTCATTTGTAAAACTTCAAGTATTACATAATCAATTGTGAATTCCTAATTCCTTTTTTAATTCCTCTCCTCCTTGTTCCATTTGTCCATTGGCCAAACAATGTCATTTACCATTTATTTCCCATAACAATCTCTCGCCTAATGCCTTTGATGCAATACATATTGATATATGGGGTGTTTTTCATGTTCCGACTCGGTGCATCGTTATTTTCTCACCATCGTTGACGATTGCACTAGGGCTATTTGAGTATATTTGTTGCATGCCAAATCTGAGGTCAAAACCATTTTTTCAGTTTTTTATCAAATGAGTTTGACGCAATATAATATCCTAATCAAATATATTCGCTCAGACAATGCACACGAACTTGTTTTCACCGATTTCTTGTGATCCAACGACATTATCCACCATTTTTCTTGTATTGAAACTCCTGAACAAGATTATGTTGTTGAACATAAACATTAACACATTCTCAATGTTTCTCGTGCCTTATTAATCTAGTCCCAAGTTCCTAATTGTTATTGGAGGGATTGCATTCTCACGGCCGTTTACTTAATCAACCGAACACCCTCACCTTTACTCTGCAACAAAACTCTGTTTGAGTTATTGAATCATTCACCTCCTTCCTATGTCATCTCCGCAGTTTTGGATGCCTTTTTTATGGTACCACACTCATTCAACATCGTTCCAAGTTCTCACCCCGTGCTCGAGCTTGCGTTTTTCTTGGATATCCGTTTGGTTACAAGGGTTATAAGTTGCTTGACTTAGCTTCTAACACAATATTTATCTCTCGTAATGTTGTGTTTCATGAGCTCATCTTTCCCTTTTCCAAATCCAAATCCATTCTATCTTCCTTAGATATTTTCCATAACAGAGTTCTCCCTCGCAGTTTTCCTCCGACTCCCTCTCCTGACGAGACTCATCGCCCCATGCTTGTGACCACTTCTACCCATCCATCTTCTCCTAATCATGATATTATGCCTGTCTCTTCCTTTTCACCTTTCTCTCCTTTCCCAAAATCCTCACTCATACCGAACCTCAAACCATTTCCCAGGTAATTAAGTTTTCGGAATGGTTAGGCGACCATGGATGTTGAGTTGGATGCTTTTGATCGGAATGGAACTTGGTCTATTGTCTCTCTTCCCCCTGGAAAACATCATGTTGGCTATAAATGGGTGAATGAGCCAAAGTTTCATGTTGATGGCAGCATTAAATGCCACAAAGCTCGTCTCATGGCAAAAGGGTATACCTAACAGGAAGGTATCGATTTTTTTAATATTTTTTCTCATGTTGCCAAACTTGTTATCTTTAAAGTTTTGTTCTCTTTGGCTGCTGTTTTTTGTTGGTCTTTGACTTAGTTAGATGTCAATAACGTTTTTTTACATGGAGAGCTTACTGGGGAAGTCTATATGACAATTCCACTTGGATATGTTTGTCGCGAGGGGGATACTTTGCCATCCAATGCTGTTTACCGATTGCATAAATCCTTATATGGCCTTAAACAATCTTCTCGACAATGGTTCTCCAAGTTTTCTTGAGTGTTACTACAGGTAGGGTTCTCTCAATCAGCCAGCAATCATTATTTGTTCATCAAAAACACTGGCCATGTCTTTATGGCACTCTTGGTTTATGGCGATGATATAATTCTTGGTAGCAATTATTAAAAGACAGTCGCAGACTTGAAAGCTTTTCTTCTTGGTCGGTTCAAACTTAAAGATTTGCGGGATCAATCTTAAGTATTTCTTAGGTCTTGAAGTAGCTCGATCCCAATCTGGGATCTCTGTTTGTCAACGAAAATATACTTTGGAACTGTTTTTCGAAACTGGTTACATAGGTTCCAAACTTAAAATTGTCTCAAGATGATAGGGAGTTGCTTGAAGATCCCACTAGCTATAGACGATTAATTGGGAAACTTTTGTATCTGACCATCACTCGTCCTGATATTTGCTACGCCATTAATCGCCTTAGCCAGTTCAAGCAATCACCGTGAGAACCCCATTTGAAGGTCGTTGTTCATATTCTTTAATATATAAAAGGTACCCAGGGCAAGGTTTTTTCTTCTCCAGTAGCTCCACCATTCAACTTAAAGCTTTTGCTGACTCAGATTGGGCTATATGTCCAGACTCCCGACATTCCATTAGTGGATTTTGTGTTTTTCTTAGAACTTCTCTTGTGTCCTGGAAGTTCAAGAAACAACACACTATCTCTCGTTTTTCTGCCCAAGCCGAATACCATTCCATGGCGAATACTACTTGTGAAATTGCGTGTTTACTTGTCTTGCTCAAAGATTTCAGGGTTACTCACCATGGACCAGCCTTATTATTTTGTGATAATCAAGTTGCTCTTCATATTACAGCAAATCCAGTTTATCATAAGCGCACCAAACATATCGAGATAGATTGTTATATCATCCGTGAGAAGATTCAATGTGGCTTGCTGAAAACTTTGCATATTACCACTCAAAACTAACTTGCTCACACATTAATCAAGGCTCTTCATCCGCATTAGTTTCGATTTTTTCTAGGCAGTTCATAATATCTGCTCTCCATATTGAGGATGAGTATTAGAAATCGACAGAAGTTCTCCCATATAAGCTTCTATAGCTTTTAGATGAAAAGTTTGTTAAGTTGTTAGATTGTTGAAGTTCATTAATTTTTTGTACTTGAAAAAATTAATGAGAATGAGCATATTTCATTCCATTCCTCCTCTTTTCTAACGGGGGTTGATGTCTTCTTAGAGCTTTGAGCTATACATGTAAACCCCACGATAAAATAATTAAATAAGAATAAATAATTTTAATGTTGTTTAACTTTTATTTTTATTTTTCATGTGTTTTTATGTATTTTAAAGTAAATGAAGTGAAGTTGCATGATCAATATGTCTAATCTCAATCTGGTACCACTGAAGCATTTTTCTGTGTTTTTTTGGAATTTTTTTTTTTTTTTTTGGGGTGGGGTAAATGCATATTCTTCAACTTTAGGGGGCGTCGTTGCACATACACGTCATCGTAAACGCCCGCCGATGAAATTGAAAACTCTCATCGAGTGAAAACTACGGCAGTGACGTCATTGTTTACGTCATGGTGATATTGCCCTCCACCATCGTACGTGTGGTAAGTAGGGTAGGAATTGAAAAGACAACCATTTCAATATTGCACATTAAAAAATTGCATATTGGATCGTTCAATAAAATTACAAATAATATTAATGATTTTGAATAAAATATAAATTTTAAATTTAAATTTTATATTATTTTATTATTTTACTAAATATAAAATATTATTTTCTAATTTTTTTCATAATATTAATTTAGTCCAAAAAATAAAAGAGAAGTCTAAATCGTTATTAAAGAAAGACTCTAAAGGACAATTTAAATTTATTGAACTAATAAACTAACAAAAATAGCAAAATTCTTTTTTCATCCAAAATCATTGACGTTGTTTTTAATTTTATGAGATTGAAACAAATGTGGAATTTGAGGGATTAAATATGCTATTCGATAATTTAAAAATAACAATAAAACAAAAATGAATTGAGATTTTTTCTCACATTTATAACTTGATCACTAGTTCCTTCCACATCCGATATAGGATAAATTCAACAATTTCTCCCTCATATATTGAGCCTTTGGATCGATTAACCATCAACCAGAACTTGAGTTCTAATACAAATGTAGGGTTGTTTTAGGTCTCTCTCAACCTCAAAAGCTAACTCACGTAGTGAGATTTTTTCTTACATTTATAACTTGACCACCAACCCCTTCCACATTCGTGTGGGATAAACCGGTCAATCTCTCACGCTCATCTCTCTCTCTCTCTCTCCCTCTCTCTCCTTTTGTTTCTCTATCTATATATATGTGTATATACACACACATATTAAGGATTCTCCGTGCCTAAAGTTAGTGTATCAATTTTTAAATTTATAGGTGCAAAAAATATAATAAAAAATGAGTTAATAAAGTAGATATATAAAACTTAAAGAAATGATATAAAATATAATTTAACTTAATCACTTTGAAGCGGGAAGGTGAAAGACTTGGGCATGAATTTATCTCAAAAAAAAAAATTATAATCCAATCTCATCCATCTATTTTTCTTAAATTAACAAAGTCCGAAAGGGGAACTAATGCGGTTTGAAGGGAGTGTTGGTGAATTTTTTAAAATAAAGAGGGTGAAAGTAAATTTTTCCAAAGAGGTGTATTGGTGATTTTTCTTTTCTTTTTTTTTAAAAAAAAAAAAAAGGGATAAAAAGTCGTACGGGTAAAGGTTGATTGCTATGATAGGGGAAATTTATTGTCATTTACCAAATTATAAGGATAAGGATCGCAAGTAGCCAAGTACCATCATATATGTATTCATTCTAAACAAAGATTGGGTGTTTCTCTCCCTTGCAGTAGTGAAACTTAGCTCTAAATCCATTAATAGCAATAATATATTAAGAGTAGGAAATGGAAGGAGAGCATGTTCCGACCACTGTCTGTGTGACGGGGGCTTCGGGATACATAGGATCATGGCTTGTCATGAAGCTTCTTCAACGAGGTTACTTCGTTAGGGCAACTGTTCGTAATCCTGGTAATCCATCTCTCTCTCTCTCTGCCCTATAAAACCTTTTAAAATTTGGAACTTTAAGGTTCAAAGTGTAAAAAAAAATAATCAGACAAGGCATAGAGTGTAATTTATGCATAATTTTCAAAGGGTTTAGTTGTTGAAATTTGCAGGTGATGAAAAGAAGGTGAAGCATCTACTGGAATTGCCCCATGCCGACACACACCTGAGCTTGTGGAAGGCAAATCTTGTGGATGAGGGCAGTTTCGATGAAGCCGTACGAGGTTGCACCGGCGTCTTCCATGTTGCCAATCCCATGGAAATCCATCTCGCGGATCCTGAGGTCTTTTCAAACATTTAGTAGGGTTTAACACTTTGTACTCCCAAAGTTTGATTATTATCTCACTTAGGTACATGTAGTTTCAGCCTTTCTGGGGTAGAGAAATAGACTGAAAAATGCACATAGAGTCTCTCTAAAAATAGTAAGGTGTAGAACACGTGACTATTGCCTTCTAAAATTGTAACGAGTTCAATGATTTGGACTGAAATACAATGGTTATGAAATTTTAGCGTGTCATGTGTTTAAATTAAAATCATAAGGACCAAACTGAGATAATGGTTAAACTTTAGGGTATAAAGTGTAAATAATCCAATATTTAATTTTATTTTGCTCGGGGTTAATAGGATGTTTAATGATCTATAACTAACAGTTAATGATTATGTATGCTTTTTTATTCCTTAAATATTAGAATGAAATGATAAAGCCGACGGTGAACGGGCTGCTGAATGTGATGAGAGCATGTTGCAAGGCCAAGACGGTGAAGCGGCTTGTGCATACATCAACCACCGGAGCTGTTACCAACCGGGAACACCACCCACCTGTGTATGATGAGAGTTGTTGGACGGATATCGAGTGGTGCAAATCTCAAAAGATGTATGGATGGGTATGTATGATTATTTAGGCCCCGTTTGGTAACCATTTCTATTTTAGAAATTCTCATTCCATTCCCAGATTTTTGGGAATTCTGTTTGGGAATAGCGTTTGGTAATTTTTGTTTCCGTTTCCATTTCATTCTCATTTGAGAATTGTGTCCATTTTTTTCTTAATAAATGAGAAACAAAAAAAAGTTGTTTCTCATTATTCCCATTTCATTCCCTAAACACATGGTCACTATTCACCTACCGGCCGACTACCGCCCGCCGCCGCCGCCGGTCATCTCCGGCGACCGTCGCCGGTCACCGTCGGTCCAGAAATTTCGGCCGGCGTTGCCGGCGCCACCGCCGTCCGGTCATCGCCGGCACCACCGCCGTCCAGACATCGCCGGCGGGGGGCCACCGCCGTCTCCGAAGCCGGCGACGGCGCCACCGCCGTCAGGCCAAAACAGAGAAAAAAAAAAATTAGGATAAAATCGTTACCAAATACAATTCCCTTCCCAAAACAAAAAAAAATTATCGTTACCAAACGCGATTCTACTCCTAAAAAGAAAACAAAATTTCTATCCCATCCCATTCCCATCCCACTGCTGAAATGAAAATAGAAACGGTTACCAAGTGACCTTAGTTTCCAAGTATTATTTTATCATTCTTTTCAAATTTCATTAAAAGATCACGAGGAGAATTTACTTTCCATCCAAAATCTTTAATAATCTAATGTATTGTTATGGTGTAATAATAAATAGGCCTATATGGTGGGAAAAACAATGGCGGAGAAAATTGGACGGAAATTCGCAGAAGAAAATGGAGTGGATTTGGTGACGATTATTCCACCAATTGTTCAAGGCCCCTTTCTAACTCCCTCCATGAATCCCAGCGCTGAGATCTCAATTGCCTTAATCATAAGTTCTCTCTCATTTTTCTTTCTCACTTTTTTTTTTTTTTTTCTCAATATATAGTTATATGTAAAGTTTTTACTATTTATCTCTCCGTGATACACAAACCTCTCATTTCATTCGTAAACTATCAGTCCACTCCCTGAATTAAATATATCAATTACCCTTATTTTTTTTAAAAAAAAATATCCTTTTATCTTTTTTTTTTTTTAAAAAAAAAACATTAATACCCCTATTTTCAAAAAAAAAAATGTTTTCCACCTCTTTACTTTTCTCCCCCCCCCCCCCCCCCCCCCCCCCCCCCTTCCTTCTTCCTTCTTCCTTTTCATGGAGACACCCTACCCCCTGATTTGCTGCGGAACTGTTGGTTGGGGCCCTGGGGGTGAGGGGGAGAAGACAGAAAAAAGGAAGCAAGAGAGAGGAGAGGAGAGGAGAGGAATTTTACTGTAGAAATATTTGTATATTTTAATTTTTGATTATTTAATTCTTTTTCAGTTAAGAATAAAATTATTATTCTAGTTTTAATTTCTCTAATTTCTATCTAAATAAAAACTAAAGGAAAAATTATATTTTAAACCCTCCAAGTATTAACACTTTTTTAATTGGTCCCTCTCCGTTTAAGCGTTTCATTTTAAATCCTCTGAGTATCAAACTATTTTTATTTGGTCTTTTTGTCAAACATAATAGAACAGAATGATAAATCTATCTTTTTACATATCCTTAATTTTTAAATGATTTTTTTTTTCTTTTTTTTTTTTTATCTCCTGCTCATTTCTCCTTCTTCCTCCCCCTCACCCCCACCCCGAATCAGGGGGTAGTGCACCCTCGTAACAGGGGGTTCCACCCCTTGTTTCCACCCTCATAACAGGGGGTGGTGGCTCACCCCCTGTTACGGGGTGGTTCTGATCGGTGGGGAGAGGAAGAGAGAGAGAATGTTGAGCATGTGAGAGAGAGAGGGGTCAAAGAAAAAGAAAAAAAAATATTAAAAAAATAAAATAATATAAAATAACGATTTTACCCTCATAATTCTGTTAGTTTGGACGATATTTTTGATAGAATGATCAAATAAAAACGTGTTGATACATAGAGGATTTAAAATGAAACGTTCAAATGGAGAGGGATCAATTAGAAAAGTGTCAATACCTGAAAGGTTTAAAATGTAATTTTCCCAAAACTAAATAATGTTCGATCGAAATCATAAATCATAAAGAGATGTAAATTGTAAATTTTTTTATGTGATCGTAAAATAAATAGGAAACAAGGCTTTGTACCCTTGGTTGACACAAATGCTTGCCGTGCACGTGGATGATTTGTGCAATGCTCATATATTCCTCCTTGAACATCCTGAAGCCAAGGGAAGATATCTCTGTGTCTCTCACTTTTTCACCATCTTCCAACTCACCAATTCACTCGCTCAAAAATATCCAGAGTACAATATTCCAACCAAGTAAGATTATTTTTTTTTGGTATAAACATTTGGTATCCGATAATCACGTTGGATTTCAACTAATCCAGATCGATCATTATTCTCCTAATTATTATTATTTTTTCCTCAAAATATTGCCTTCTCTAATTTTTAGTATTTTAATGTATGAACAGGTTTGAAGGGATTGATGAATCATCGGTGAAAGCCAGACCATGTTCATCTAAGAAACTAACAGATCTTGGGTTTGAGTTCAAGTACAGACCTGATAATTATAGTCCGGGTGATTTATTTGCTGAAGGAATTGAAACATGCAAGGCAAAAGGGTTGTTGCCTCTTTCTCTTTAAGTAAAATGGTGTGTTGAAAAATAAAGCAACAATTACTATGTTGTTTTGAGATTGTAAATTTAAAGATAGACTCCGTTCTTGTGGCTACATATTTGATATAAAGTATAAAAAACATCGGACTGTCTAAGCTTTCTGTTTTTTTGTGAAGTTCACTAACCTCAAAACTGTATTGAGTTCTATCATTGATTACACGCCCTTCGACATGAAGAAATCAACAACAACAATAAACAAAAAAAAAAAAAACATCAAAACAACTTGCTTAAGTGATGTAGAAGTAGTTCTATAACAAAAATCGAAAGTGCTTTCTGATGAAATCTCAAATTGAAATGAGTTCAGTAACTAAAAAAAAACAATGTAGTCTAAAAAATGTCAAAACAGAACAATTAGTAAAAACAAAATATTACAAAAAAATAAAAATAAAGAACAACAACAAAATCAAATTGTCTTGTAAGCAAATCTCACGGCGGAACAGAAATCAGTTAAAAAAAATCAACAACCAAAAACAATAATAATAATAATAATAATAAAAAAAAAAAGCAGCGAAACTTCGTCGATCTTCACAAATCTGAAATCAGAGTCAAATCAGTTTGATTTCAATATGATTTTAACACATACATGGCCAACTCTATGGAGTTCAAGAGAAAAAAAACCATAGATTTGGGCCAAAAATTGTAGATTTGAAGAAGAAAAATTAGGGCTTTCAGATTTGGAGAGGTAGAGAAGAGAAAAGAGACAGAGATAGAAAGAGGCTTTACCTGAGATTCAGATCGGCAATGGTTGTTGCTTCGAGCAGAGCAATTTCGGTGATAGAGATAACCAGATCAACTTTCGGCGATGGAGAGAAATGTGACGTTGCCAAAAACTGTCACAACCCATCCCAAAATGCCGATATCCCGGGCCGGCGTAACGACATCATGACATCACCAAAAACATCCAACCAACCATCTCTTACATGACAATATGCATTTATATAAATAAACCATCATCTATATGAAACTATACATATTTCTGTTATGGAAGCACACCCGTTCCTCAACTATACCAACATCAAAATATAATACCATGAACTCCTCACAGTTTGCCTCATAAAGCTCATCTCAACCCTCCACACGACTCCATCGTAGGACTTTACCTAGCGCCAGTAGGGGACCGACTCCTAACTGCTTTACCTGCGGGTGTACTGTCTTCTTAGTAAAAATATTTTCAATAATAAAAACACATTCTACAATATCTAAATGGATCAAGCGTAAGTTTATAAATACCACATAGCTCGTAAAACCCCCAGTATATGAGTAAGGAAAATAAAACGACATAATTAAGTTTCATTCAAATCCAACTAATATAAAAATCATATTAATCATCATGATAATAAATATCAGATCAACCAATATACGTAAAACATCACATCTCAGGCACACATCTCAAACACACACCTCAAACACACACACTGGTCAGTCCTAATGATCATTTTAATCTCACGATCGGGAGTTTGCAACGGTACCATACCATCCGTAGGATATGCCTTCCTACGAACAACCATCACTCCGCCGAAGTGGATAATCACTGCGCAGTATAAATGTCTAACATCACTCTGCCGAAGCAGATAAACATCACTCCGCCGTAGCGGATAACATCACTCCGCCAAAGCGGATAACATCACTCCGCCGAAGCGGATAATCTCACTCTACCGAAACAGATAAATACTAGGGCATCGTCAAATCAAATACAACATCATCGAATCACAACTCAATAAATATCGTCTACTCAATATCGTCAAATCACCACGTCTATCTCTTTTCCTCAAAACCAACTTTTAAGTCCAAAATCATATTTCACACTTTCTTTTAGAGAAAACGTCTGATTCTTTCAAAACTACTTTTCCACCCTTTATTTTTCTTTTGAAAACCAGACATTTTTAGGAAAACAGATGTTTTCTATTTTCTTTTAAAAACATTGTCTGATTTTACCAAATTCAACAAAAATTCATTTTCAGGTTCATTTTGGAAACCATCGAAATCTTCCAAAAACCCAATTTACCAATTCACCTAAATCCTACTTGATCCATATCATTTATAAATTCATACAATTTAAGTAAATACATATTTCATCATATATATACATAGAAAAATAGTTTGGTAAGAAGACAGTACACTCACCTGGTGATCCGCTCCCAAAAGCCTTTATCGACTATACACTACCGAGACTCCGATGCCTGCGAACCTAATAGTAATATGGCCTAAATTAATAATCTATTTAAAATAACCTAATCAGGCAATGTAGGCCCTAAGTTTCACAATTTCTCCGTCCCCACATTTTTTTATCATGAAAAATTATTATTCGGTAAATTCCGTTTCGTTAATAATTATTGTACGCATCTGTTAATATGGACGGTGTCCACATTTATTAGGATTAACAATTTTCCAAAATTATAATCTTGTTTACTAATAATTTAATTTAACAAAAATAGTAATCGATTTAAATTTTACCTGTTCTGAATCGTTCACGTGTCACGAGATGGATTTTGAATTTTGTTGGAGTTATTTGTGTAATTTTTTTTTTTTTTACTCTTCTTCCTTCTTTTCCCTTTCCTGTTCTGGTTTGCTTGTTGGGTTTCCTGCCGCCAATCAAATCTCGCCGCCGCCGCCAGCTCTCTCTCCCTTTTAGGTTGTCAGCGATCAATACACACACACACACACAGCAGCAGACACAACACACCCACACATCCACACACATAGCTCGCCGGATCAATGGTGGAACACATCGCCGAAACACACACTCACACAGTCGAACGGTAACCCACCGCCGGCGATCAATGTTGCCCCCACCCATTCAACAACCCACACACCTACAAACAGCAACCATCAGAGGAACACACGCCAGAACAGGGTCGACCACACAGTAACACACACACACCGTCATAATCAAAACAGAGCTTACCCATATACCCCGGTGAACAAAACGCCGCCGCCATAATCCGGCAACTCACACAAGCACACGCATACACTGAAGACGTCCTACCGCCGGCAACCATATAACCGACCATCAACGACAACAAGACGTGCACACACCCACACTTTCCCACGGTCGCCGGCCGATCGGAACGCCACACCCGAACTCCGATCCTCTCTCTCTCTAAATTTTTTTTTTTTTTTTTGAAATTTCTTCTACTTAAGCCTCTCGATCCTTCTTGTATGAGTGAGTCCTATATATATACATGCAAGTAGTGGATGAGGCTTTGATCCACAATTGCCACGTCGTCCACTTCACCGATCCTCTGCCTGTCAGTTGAATCTCACGGCAACAACCCACTTTCTGATATTTTATATATTATATAATAATCTTTTGATTTAATTACTCTTTTATCCCCCTAATTTCTATAACTCTCCTTTTTAGTTCAATTCACCATTTATGGGTTCCTAAAAATGGTAATTTCACCTTTAAAAGTTTTAATTAAAAATTAAATGTCAATTTATCTCCCAAAGTTTGGATTTAATGTTTCTCAATTTACGAATTGACCCCTAAATTTTTAATTTGAATTTTTAATTGCCCCAATTTCACTCTAAATTTTCCCAATTACTCTAAAATGCAACTAAAATGACGTACGTGCTATGATTAGGGTCTTACAAAAACTCTCCAACACGTGTAACAGCTCCGCACGTGCTAGAAATCTCTCCACCTTTTTCCTGTAACCTGCAAAACTATGAGTTCTAAAAGGAGAAATCGGTGTGATGTCGGCCAAAGAACCTCTGGCGTGAAAATAAGTTAATTCGGTATACGAAAAAAGTAATACATTGATTGAATCGTAAAAATTACCAGTGATATCCTCCCATTTTATAGGCTTAGAGATATGTTGTCGTTACTTTGGAGATGTCGCCAATCCCATGATACGCTCCAAACGGCTTGGAAAATAACCAATATCTCCATGATTTCAGAATATATCTCTGTAACGATCCCCATTAAATATGGACCATTATAGTTAATCCGACGACTCTCTTCAAGTGTAGGGGAGTCGTTCATGTTGAGCTGATCTATTCGTTCCTTGGCCTTGGACACCGTATGTTTAAGTATACCCAAATATGCCCAAAGATAGGCCTCCCTATGGGTCCATGAGTCTTGCTCAGAGAAACCGCCAAAGTTAACACCCAAGTGAGCCTATCATGCTTCGGCCTAGATAACTCATTAAGTTTGTCTGTTCCAGATCAAGTTTTATATCTGATCTAACATGTTTAAGGCTAAATGCCTATGTCAGTTATGAGTGAGAGTTTTCCCATATCAAAATGAGAGAGAGCAAAGGTTGCTTCGATAGTATCAGGATGGACATGGGGTGAACGAAGAAGAGATAAGACGATCTGATGAAAGAAGAAGAGAGACCAAACAGTAGGAAGATGATCTTGTTGAACGAGGAAGAGATAATGATTTCAGGGATGAGAATGGATTAGAGGACCTCATTAAGATTTAAGAAAATTCCAAGCGTGTCCTAAGATTGGAAAGGGATGGAATGAGAATAAAAAGAATCAACAATTTTTTTATTTTCACCCTCTTAAGAAATCAATCACAAAATTTTGGGATGAAATAAGAAGGAGAACGTGTTTACCAAACACGCTCCTACATATCAACCCAAAATTCTATAAATGGGAACAAGAATCAGGGAATGGAAACGCTAGTTAAACGGGGTCCAAATCAACTGAAGCAAGAATTTCCTACCCCTCCTACCATTGATATAAAGTCTTAATTTCACACTTATTTTAAGAAAGTTCTTCTTGAACACTCACTGTTTGACATTGTAAAACGTGAATTGGGTTAGTTAAATACATTCGCAACATCAAAACATGAAATATGTTATTCGCATTAACTTAATATGGGGGTAAGGAAATACGCTTGGTATTTCAGTTCCCCAAAAACTTGGAATAAAAATAAAAATTTGGATACAATTTGATTATGCTCACAGAAATTTGTAAATCGATTGAGAACAGAACGAATACATTTTATTTTATTTTTTGTTATTAAGCAAGCACCACCATAGATATTACAAGACAAAAAACATCATTTTTTTATCTACAAATTTTGAAAGTAGAAGAGAAACCTACTATATTTTGTTCCTAGATTTCTAATTATATTCCAAATTGTTGAAACAAATGAATTTTAATTTAAATTTTTAGAATAGAAAGTACCAAATGTACAATCTCCTTTAGCCCTTTTATTACACATTGGTTGGAAGAGGTGAAATTAATGAGGATATCTAGGGGTATGTGAGACACTTGAGGTGTGCCCCAAGGGGTACTCACATTTTGTGAAGGGGAGAGGAGTTACATCCCTATCGGTTTACCACACACGCGCGCGCCGCCGCCGCTGTCCGTCCGGCCGGGCCGGGCCGGGCCGCGCGTGTGATGAGGTGGCACTTATTTATTTTTTAGAAAAATATTTTTTTTACAACAGTTTATTTTAAAAAAAAAAAAAAAAAAGACAACCATTTGAATAATAAATTAAAATAAAAAAAATGTTTTGATTTTTTTTTAAAAAAAAAAACGTCTGAACAGTTAGAATAAAAAAAAAATGTTTTCATTTATTTTAAAAAACGTTTTAAAAAAAATGTTAACGTTTTTTTTTAAATTAAACGTTTTCATTAATTTCGGTTTTAATTTTTTTTAAACGGTTTATTTTTTTTCTCCTATAAATACAAGTTTTTTCCTCTGTTTTGAAAAACGAAAAAACAGTGTGTTTTGCTCCTGTTTCTGAACTGTTTCTGTTTCTGCTTCTGAACTGTTTCTGTTTCTGCTTCTGATCTGTTTCTGTTTCTGTTCCGAACTGTTCTGAAACAGTTTCGGTTTCCACTGTTTTGTTCTTCCGGAATTGTTCCGATCTGTTCCGGTACTGTTTCTTTAGTTCGATTTTGGTTTCCGAGCAGTTTGTTCGTTTTGCGAACAGTATGTGGGGGTGTTTGGTTTTCAGGACTTCTACAGTGCAAAGAACGTCCTAGACAGAGAAAAATTCTGGGTTGTTTTATCCTGGGGACGACGGGGCTGATACACTGCTTGCACGTTCTTGAGGGCTGATACACTACTTGCACGTTCTTGGGCAGAGCCGCGAAACGTCTTAAAAAAAGTTACCTAGTCCGCGACTCATCCCAAGAAATTTTGGTAAACTCGTTCTTTATTTATTTTCTGCTACAACAATTTTAAAACGCACAATATCTGCTAAGATGTCTACTGATCACGATTTTAAACAAGTAACTGTTGATCTCAACAAACCCTTTCGTTTCGAAGGGTTTCATTTTAAAAGATGGAGACAGAAAATGTCATATTTTCTTACTGTCGAAAAAGTAGTATATGTCTGTACAACCGAAAAACCTCAATTACCTCAAGTTCCTACAGACGCTCAGATTCAAGAAGTTAAGTCTTGGGAGGAAAATGATTTCCGTTGTAAGAATTTTATTCTTAATGGTATGTCTGATGATCTGTATGATTATTACTGCTCTAACAAAACTACAAAGGAAGTTTGGGATGCTCTTTCGAAGAAATACGACACTGAGGAGGCTGGAAGTAAAAAATATGCTGTTAGTCGGTATCTGAAATACCAAATGACCGACGACAAATCAGTGGAGGTTCAGTCTCATGAACTTCAGAAAATCGCTCACGAAATAATTGCTGAAGGTATGTCCCTTGATGAACAATTTCAAGTTGTTGTTTTAATTGACAAATTACCCCCCTCTTGGAAAGATTTTAAGAATACTCTAAGGCATAAAACTAAAGAGTTTTCTTTAGAAAGTTTGATCACTCGTCTTCGGATTGAGGAGGAGGCCCGAAAACAAGATCAGAAAGATGAAGTGCTTGTTGTTTCTAACAACGCTCGCAAAAAATCATCTTACGCTATTCTGAAACCTAAAGGGAAAAATATGAAAAATCAAAATCAGAATCGCAACCACAACAACCAGAACAGAAATGTGCATCAAAATCAGAATAGAAACAAACTCCCTTCAAGAAATAATTCTGAACAGTTTACTTGTTATAATTGTGGGAAGGCGGGCCATTTGGCTCAAAACTGCCGGCAAAGACGTCGTCATGTTCCACAGGCGAATCTTACCGAGGACCAACTTATAGCTATGATTTCTGAAATCAATATAGTTGGTGGATCCGAAGGGTGGTGGGTAGACACTGGTGCTTCACGCCATATCTGCTATGATCGTTCCATATTCAAGTCTTATTTTGAAAGTGAAGACAAGAAAGTGTTGCTGGGTGATTCCCACTCCACTATTGTTGTCGGTTCTGGTGAAGTGGAATTAAAGTTTACCTCTAAAAAGACAGTCATCCTTAAAGATGTTCTGCATACTCCAAAGATGGAAAGAATTTGGTTTCGGGCTATCTTATAAACAAGGCGGGGTTCACTCAAACTATTGGGGCTGATTTGTACACCTTAACCAAAAATAATATTTTTGTTGGGAAAGGATATGCAACTGATGGAATGTTCAAACTGAATGTTAAAATTAATAAAATTTCTTCTTCTGCTTACATGTTGTGTTCTTTTAATATTTGGCATGCTAGACTTTGTCATGTTAACAAACGCATTATTAAAAACTTAAGCAACTTAGAACTAATTTCTAAATTGTCTTTGAATGATTTTGAAAAATGTGAATTTTATAGTCAAGCTAAAATTACTAAAACCCCTCATAAATCAGTAATTAGAGAATCTGAATCTCTTGACTTAATACATTCTGATATTTGTAAATTTGATGGAGTCTTGACTAGGAATGGTAAACGCTATTTTATTACATTCATAAATGATAGTTCTGATTTTACTTATGTTTATCTCATGAAAAATAAAAGTGAAGCTTTTGATATGTTTAAGAATTTTGTAACTGAGATTGAAAATCAATGCAATAAGAAAATTAAGAGATTACGTAGTGATAGAGGAACAGAATATGATTCCGATATTTTTATTGATTTTTATAATTCTCTTGGGATTATTCATGAAAAAACTGCACCGTATTCTCCTGAAATGAATGGTAAGGCTGAAAGAAAAAATAGAACTTTTGTTGAATCAGTAGTTGCTATTTTACTTAACTCCGGTGCAGCTTCTCATTGGTGGGGTGAAATTTTATTAACGGTTTGCTATGTACTTAATAGAGTTCCCAAATTGAAAAGTAAAATTTCACCTTATGAAGTTTTCAAAAATAAAAAACCAAATTTGTCTTATTTTAAAACTTGGAGTTGTTTGGCATATGTTCGAATTCCTGACCCCAAAAGAAGAAAACTTGCCAGTAGAGCTTATGAATGTATTTTTATTGGTTATGCGGTAAATAGTAAAACTTATAGATTTTATGATTTGAAAGATAGAGTTATCATTGAATCAAATGATGCTGATTTTTATGAATATAAATTTATTTTCAAATTGAAGAATAGTGGGGGCTCGACTTCTAGTAATGAACCTATCATTAGGATTAATGAATCTAATAAGGCATTAGATATTGAACCTAAAAGGAGTAAACGACCTCGTATAGCTAAAGACTTTAGTTCGAATTTCTATGCATATACCTTAGAGAAGGATCCACTTACTCTCCAAGAGGCATTGTCCTCTATAGATGCCAATTTATGGCAAGAGGCTATAGATGATGAGTTAAACTCTCTCGAGTCAAATAGAACTTGGCATTTGGTAGATTTACCTCCTGGTTGTAAAACAATAGGATGTAAATGGATTCTTAAGAAGAAATTGAATCCCGATGGAACCATTGATAAATATAAGGCTCGTCTTATAGCCAAAGGGTTTAGACAAAAAGAGAACTATGAACCTTGGATTATATTATCAGAAGTTTCCCGCTGTTCTGGAAGGATATAGCGATGTTGATTGGAACACCCTTTCAGATGACTCCAAGGCAACTAGCGGTTATATATTTAGTATAGCTGGTGGAGCTGTTTCTTAGAAATCTAAGAAACAGACTATTTTGGTTCAATCTACTATGGAGTCTGAGATGATTGCACTAACTTCGGCTAGCGAGGAAGCAGGGTGGTTAAGGAGCCTGTTTTCTGATACCCCTTTATGGGGAGACCGATTCCAGCTGTCTTGATCCATTGTGATAGTACCGCGGCTATTGCAAAGATTCAGAACCGTTATTATAACAGAAAAAAATGACAAATACGTCGCAAACACAGCACTATTAGGGAGTATATCTCTACAGGGGCTGTGAGAGTGGATCATGTACGGTCTGATAATAACTTCGCCGATCCTTTGACGAAAGGATTAGCTCGAGAAAAGGTTTACAAAACCTCAAAAGGAATGGGACTCAAGCCCATAGATTGACAAGTCACTTGTGAGGAAAATCCAACCTATAGACTGAAGATCCCAAGAAATAGGTTCAAAGGGTAATAACAACTCATGAAGTGATATGAGAAAAATCATGCTATAAATTTGAGTTCTATTTCATAAATGTGTTGTTTGAAGCATAATATCTTGAAGCGATAGAAGGTTGAGTTTTTATTAAATCTTAATGAGATCTATACTCTATTTTGGAGTAGAGTACCTAGCTACAAGAGTACTCTTGATAGATTCACCTATGTGAATGTGAAAGTATGGCCGCTTCCTATGGAATTTTGGGCAAAATTCTCTAGAGCATTCACTATACTGGGATACACGTGCATGGCCGTAAAGTACGGGCTTTTGGACTACACCCTGATAGGGTTGTGTGTGTGATGTTGTTAGAGATAGAGTTCAAAACCACGAGTTACTCGAGTATAATCTAAAACATCTTCACTATGTAAAGGTTCAAGTCGATAGACACATTTTCTTATGCACAATCTTATATTGAATTATACTGCTCGATGAAAAAAATTATTTTTAAAAATTCAAGTGGGGGATTGTTGAAACAAATGAATTTTAATTTAAATTTCTAGAATAGAAAGTGCCAAATGTACAATCTCCTTTAGCCCTTTTATCCCACATTGGTTGGGAGATGTGAAATTAATGAGGATATCTAAGGGTATGTGAGACACTTGAGGTGTGCCCCAAGGGGTACCCACATTTTGTGGAGGGGAAAGGAGTTACATCCCTATCGGTTTACCACGCGCGCGCGCGCGCGCGCTGCCGCCGCCGTCCGTCCGGCTGTGCCGAGCCGAGCCGAGTCGCGCGTGTGATGAGGTGTCACTTATTTATTTTTTAGAAAAATATTTTTTTTTTAAAACAGTTTATTTAAAAAAAAAAAAAAAAAAAAAGACAACCGTTTGAATAATAAATTAAAATAAAAAAAACGTTTTGATTTTTTTTTAAAAAAAAAACGTCTGAACAGTTAGAATAAAAAAAAAAACGTTTTCATTTATTTTAAAAAACGTTTTAAAAAAAATGTTAACGTTTTTTTTAAATTAAACGTTTTCATTAATTTCGGTTTTAATTTTTTTTAAACGGTTTATTTTTTTTCTCCTATAAATACAAGTTTTTTCCTCAGTTTTGAAAAACGAAAAAACAGTGTGTTCTGCTCCTGTTTCTGAACTGTTTCTGTTTCTGCTTCTGAACTGTTTCTGTTTCTGCTTCTGATCTGTTTCTGTTTCTGTTCCGAATTATTCTGAAACAGTTTCGGTTTCTACTGTTTTGTTCTTCCGGAATTGTTCCGGTACTGTTTCTTCAGTTCGATTTTGGTTTCCGAGCAGTTTGTTCGTTTTGCGAATAGTGTGTGGGGAGTGTTTGGTTTTCGGGACTTCTACAGTGCAAAGAACGTCCTAGACAGAGAAGAATTCTGGGCTGTTTTATCCTGGGGACGACGGGATTGATACACTGCTTGCACGTTCTTGGATAGAGCCGCAAAACGTCTTAAAGAGAGCGACCTAGTCCGCGACTCATCCCAAGAAATTTTGGTAAACTCGTTCTTTATTTGTTTTCTGCTACAACACAAGTAATATGAGAAAAGAAACAAAAAACAAACCAAAACAAAACTTTAGCAATTTTTAGGGTTTATTTTCCCAAAGAACTTATAAAAACACATAAATGTGGAAAAAAATCTACTTTCTTCCCCAAAATGTGTTCTAAAATTCTTGGAATAGAGCAAGAGACAATTTTTTATTGGGAAAATTACCGTATGGACCCATATTAACCACTAATATACCAATAAAATTCACAACTTAACTAGTGAACAACACAATCCTCTTTCACAGTTTTCATGCACAGCGCAGTCCCAAAACCGTCGTCTGTACATTTTTTGTTGACAGATTTGTCCTCGCATTATATATGGCAATGAATATTCTATAATAGGGATTGCGAGTTTCTATATTCAACAAATTATTTTACTAAAATAAAAATAACAAAATAACTATTGTTGTATACATTTTTTTACAATCTAATTATATATTTAGATTCGTCTAAATAAGATCTTTAAAACAATATCAAATTCGCTATTTTTTTTCATTAGTTTCAGTTTTCACATTCATATTACATGTAACATGATATTTTCAGAATTTTTAGTTTCTACGAACGATAAGATGTTACATGTAATATTTACGTGAATTACGATTCAACACAGGTAATGTTATATTTCACACGCAAAAAATGAAGAGTTATTATCCGATTCGATGCGGACATTATAGTGTCATTTCAGCTGGATTGAATGTCACATTGAACATCCAAATATAAATGAAAAATATAGTAATGTAACGTAACATTGATGTTACATGAATATTATATATAACATAATGTAGTTACTAACCTTTTGATTTTGGTTTGATTTTAATATTACATGTAATATTGATTTTGCATGAATATTACATGTAACATGATATAGTTACTAACATTTTGGGTGATTTTGGTTTTAGATTGGTTTTAATGTTACATGTAATATCAATGATACATGTAATATGATGTAATATTAAATATTATATGTAACATTCATACTCATTACGATAAACAACTCCAAAAAATGTGATTGATATCTCATTTTAAAGAGAATTAATCGAATATAATTCTTGTGCAAAAATTTTATTGTTTCACGTTCGGATTGAGACCAAAATAAGTATTTTGTTCCACTTAGAGCTGGTCTTTTATTACCTAATTTAGTTCCACATAAGAGAAACTAAGGGATGCTCGGTTCAAAGAAAAAATAGTGAATTTGTTTGGTAGTTTCGATCACTTTTTAGGATTTCTGAGTAAGCGGCCTTTTTTTTTTTTTTTTAATTTTCGGTTCCCGTATTTATGTTTTTGCGTAAACCTTGGAAGAGAAACACGAAATAAATAGAAACAAACGTCACTTAAGAGATTATCCAAAACAAGTTTAAGGGTTACATCCTCATCATACCAATAGAATCTAAGTAATTGCACTTGGAGATAGAAATCAAAATAGAAATTTACAAAAAAAAACAATACTATCAGCCGAAAGGGCTACCCAAAAGGGGAATAAATTGGTTAGTTTTAAAAATTTAATTAAATAGTTTATACCTAGTGTAGACACCGAATTTTGTTCTGCCCATACATGGCATTTTTAAAAATGAAAAATGAAAAAAGTTTTGCCGAGTCAATTATTCTTGAATTTCCAAAATATCCAAGTGAAAATTGAGGATCCCGATTTGAAGGTTTCAAAAATTAGTTCGAGCTGAAATTTTTGCAATTAGAAATCTTATTAGGGTTTTTTCGAAGTTTGAAATAATAAATTAAATCTCTAAGATTTAAATTAATGTTTCAAAAGCCCAATTAAGTCAAAAGATTATCCAATTTGGGGTTTGAATTAAAATTGTGTTTTTTTGGAAATTTTGGGACTAAATTGAAAATTCGAAAGATTGAAATTTGGACCTGGAGTTGAAAATTTAATCTTTCTAAACACTATCGTCTTAGGGGGGAACTGTTTACTTTGAATGTGTACTATGGGTGCCTTTTAAAGATGCTGTAGTAATTGATTGTGTGGGGGTAAGATTAATTACTTTGACAACTGTGATCCTGATAAAATGTTCCATCTAGCAATTAAATAAATGGGTAAGATTTTGGGTTATGATGATTCTGCTCAATATTTTGGTGTTCTTCCTTTCGGTTTATTCTAATTAGTTTATGATTCTGAGTAGGGGTGTTCATCGGATTGGGTCTTGCTATTTAAGCCAAACCCGAGACCTGGCCAAAACATGTCGGGTCATTAATGTTCGAACCCATTTTCAACCATTGAAAAGAAAAACACGTTGTTTTTAGATGCTATAGGATCCGGTTGGGTTTGTTCGGTGGAGTGAAAAATCAAATATGTAAACACTAATTCACTAAACATTGCTGGGAATAGAGAAAACTTGTGGAACTTCTCCAAAGTAGAAAATTAAATATATAAACATACACAAATATGATAGAAAGAAAACACAGTCATTTGCGAAAGTAGATAATCAAATCCATATATATTGCAGTTCATAGATTGAATAAAACAGAAACAAAAACACACCAACATTTTCCTCGACGTTGGCTCGAGTTGTTATCATTGCAGCATCGTCACTCACCTTCCACAGAGACCTAATCTAGATGATTCGAATAATTAGGGTTCTCATGACACTAAAACTAGATGGGAATCGAAGAAATCAAGGACGTATGGAGAAGAAGAAGACGAATTGAAGAAGAAAAGGAATCTAAGAATAAGAACTGAAGAAGAATCGTAGAAGAAGAAGAACAATCAAAGATGAAGAAGACTGAAGAGTGAAGAGAGGCAATAAAGAGGAGGATGCAGGTTGGAAGCCCGAATGAAACGATTTACGCTGAAGTAATGAACAAATAACCCTAAAAATGTATTTAATAAATAAATCAGGTGAGTTGGGTCGGGTCTACACGTGTAGGCATTGAAAATACCCATTAACCGACCCAAAACATAAAAATTACACTTACATCAACCTCATTTCAACCCGCTTTTAAAAAAAACCTGCAAATTCAAATACAGATCAGACGGTTTCATTCAGGTGGATCAGGTCTGGAGGATTAATGAACACCCCTAATTTTGAGATATTAGATATGGTTAAATGGGTCTCTGAAAATAAATGTATTAACTTTTGGGTAGTGTCTAAGAATGGAGAGTATGAACCAACTGAAATTTGTGAAAGTGAAAACAATTCCGAAAATGATTCTGATAAGTAATGTGATGATTTTTATGATACTGATTTTGAAATGAATGAAGATGATACCGGTAGGCTGATGGGGCTCCAAATCAAGGGATGGGCCTTCACAGTTTGTGCAAAAAATTTGTCAGAAAAGGCAAAGAAAAAGTTGTGAAGGATTAGAGTGAGTCTCATGAGGGCGAATTGGGTAAGGGTGAGTCTAATGTTGCAGTTTCATATGATTTGGACAATATTGTAGGATCGGATGATGAGATAGGCTATAAGTTCCCTTTTACAATCCCAAAATCACTACAACAAAAACCTCCTATAAGGATATTTTTTTTGGAATACTTCATGTAACGTGTCCTATAAGTTGTTTTTCGTGGCACAAACTGGAGGTGTCGCATAAACATTAACCGAATATTTTTAATAATCCTATTCTTATTAATTTAATAAAAATTAATATATAATCACATGTTTACATGACAAAAAGCAGTGCCTCAATATCCCAATAAAATTAAATTAGTAATAATATAAAATAATACATAAATATAATATATGAGGACTAAAATTAGAGTCCTAAAAATAAAAACTATATTAGGACACAATGTTGTGTCTTGTTATTAGGGGTGTGCACAGGTCCTAACCCGCCACCCGACCCGGCCTTGTCGGGTGAAAAAAACTGTGACCTGCCGGCCAATCGTTGGACAGCAAAATCCGATCATTCTTGGGTTTGACGGGTGTCGAGCGATTACGGGCAGGTTGAAAGTCGAGTTTGGGCTAATCAATTTTCTAATCAATACAGAAATCAAATGAAAACCCTAATTAAAGTAGAAATCAAAATCGAAGATCAAAAACTTTACTACTAAACATCAACCTCAAAGAACAAATCGAACTCACCATTGGTCCATAACTGTCGCCGCCGTTTCCGTCTCTCATCGTCACAGACAAAACAGAAACAAAAGCACCATCATCGATTGTCGACACCGTTTTTGTTTTCGTCTCTTACCATCGGTCCAACCTTTTTCGGAAAGCAAAACGAAATGAAGAAGAGAGGAAATTGAGATAAAGAGACGAAAAAATGAACGGCCAAATCAAGATGAAACGAAGAAGGAAATGATCGTCCATTGGATTTGAAGAGCCACTCCTATGAAAACAAGATAGAGGCTGAGGCGACGTGCAAATGAAACCCTAAAAACGCTATAGCACTTATAAATATGAAGAAGTGCGGTCGGGTCAGGTTAGTTCGGGTGGGGGAACCCAAATCCGACACCTGACCCTATTATAATTTTTCCTCTCCTGGTCTTCACATTTGCGATTATACCCCTGAACAAATGAGCCCTAGTCAATTTTTCAATCCTCATCTTCCACCACTATTCATCCATCGAAACCTAGCCAACACTTCAAAACCTCCTCTTTTTTTCGAACAACGGCCTTCCACCGTTCTTTCCACCCTTCTTTAGCCATCGATAGATTACAACCCCTCTACTGAACAAACCCCTCTACCGTTCTTCAGTGATCAAACCAAATAATCGAGCAAACTGAACTTCTAGCACCATCACGACCATCACCATCGCTTTTCTAACTTTCAACGTTGTCACAAAATTTGGGAAATCAGTTAGATCCATCTCCATTGCAGCCATCGCAATCATTGTCCATCGCAAACAGGTACAACTTTGATTTTTTGTTCTCCAATTTTTTGGGTTTTGTGGGCTAATCTTTACTTGGATGGCTCAATTCCAAAGTTCACATATCTTCTATAAATTTTATTCTATTAATAGCTAAAACATTTTGCTTGACGGATTACATTTGAGTCAAAACCTATTAGCTCAAAGGAGACACCGGTGCGATATCGACCAAAAAACTTCCGGAGTGAGAATAAGTTAGTATCTTTTTTAGTGAGAGATCAAGTACTTGAGATTGTGTATATATGTTGATATCTTCCCTTGTATATAGACTTCTTAATTCGTGTCGTTTATTGGTGAAGTCGCCCCTCCCCAATCCTATCCTATTTGTATGGGATTTACCGATGATCTCGCCATAATCAGTGAGTTTGTTGTGATTTTCCTCATACATGGGATTGTGGGGTTTTGGGCTCATCTTCTAATGGCCATCCACTGCGCGCTTTTTTTATTCCCGATTGGGCCTCTTTATAGGGTCTTATTCTATTCATGTTTTGAGCCGAATTTTATGATCTGACCTCATTCCCGTTGGGCTGATGTGTTCAGCCCGAAGTGACGTTGGTTGATGTGTTCAGCTCGGAGTGACTACCGGGTTACTTCTTCTAGGTCGAATTATTTACCCGATTTGACCCATTAAGGCCTTTTAAGCCTCTATTAATTGTCGACAAGAATTTCTCTTTTATCATTTGCCCTCCAGACTTTCATGATGATTCGAAGAACTGAGATAAAAGATCACCTCACCGTTCGCATAAGTTCTTGATTTCAACCAATTTCCTGATCATGTAGTTGTTTGAACTCAATTTTTCATTTTCGTTATTCTGTTTTGAATTATGACGTTGATTCTATCAAACGATCCGATGGAGGTCGTCGTTGACTCCTCTTTCGGAGAAGACGACGTCTCCCAAAGCCCGTCCGTCCACCGATTCCATAGTAAACTAGGGAAATCAAGATGCTAGTACCTTTAAGGGATTGGCTTAAAATGACTAAATTCTATTGAGTAAAAAGACAAAATTATTCTTATTTTTTGACATGAAATGACTAAAATAACTATAGTTTAACGTTGACCGTTAGATTGACCTAACAGAATTAATCGGGCCAATTGGAAAAAAAAAAGAAATATCAAAGATGAAGTTGTTTATTTTTAAATATTGAGAGCATTGAACACCGACTACATATTTGCGAAGGAAAAAAAAAAGTCATTAACCCAGGCAAAAGATAGGATTCAGTTTGATTCTTGAATTCGATTCTGAACAGGTGAGAATTATTGCCGTCGTTCTTCTTCATCTCGCCATCGTTGATTCTTGCCTCCACGTCCACCACCTCCTCTCTGTCTCCCGCCTCAGCGTCCGTCAATAACATTCTATTCAGGACAGATGTCACTGTTGTCGTTTCACTGAAGAAGCCGAAACTCTAGGCTGCTAGTTCTCTCGATTTTCTCTCCTATCGGCGACGAGCTTCACTCTCCAAGTAATTTCTCTCCCCCCACCCCCCCATTCTGAGCTCTGCCCTCCTTCTCTATTTTGCATCATTTTAAATTTACGCAAATATTTGTAGTGTAATATTCATTTCAGAGATCTGTTTGTTGTTTATTTCTAAATTATTTTTTCTTAATTTGTGCGCTCTGGATCAGATACGGGTTTACCGGGATCCGATTCAAATCCTGTCCGAGTTCCTCTCTTATTCTGTCACAGACGAGACGACCCTAGCTCGGCGAGGCGGGACAGTTGAGTTCGCCGGAGGCAACTATGGCTCCAGCTCCGTCAAAGTTGTACGCAGGTCCTTTTTTCTCCCTCTCTATCTATTACTAGTCTCTCGGTCTTCTTTACATCTTCTTTGATCATGTAATCACAGATGATGTGAGCCTGTTAATGGTGTTAATCGACACAAACCCTATCTTCTTGAGCTCAATCTCGACCACATTCATGTTTTCAAAGTTCCTCTCACATGTAAGACCCTCCCGAAAATCATTTTTCCTTCTCTAAACCCTCGTTTCCGCGCGGAATTTCGCACATTCACGTTTTCAAAGTTACTGTTTATCAATGTCTTTATATATTGTGTTGGGGAGGTCTTGGGCTTTTTTCAACCCCAAAAGTTAGCTCATGAGATGATGTTTTTCCTCACACTTATAATTTGACGATCAGTTCTTTCCACTTCTGATATTGGGATAAACCCAACAATCTTCCCCTCACACATCAGACTTTTGGAATGCAAACTCTCAACCAAAATCACCTTTTGTGGCTGTTGCATTAGAGTTGTTGTAACCCAGGCTCTTATACCAGTGTTCAGGTGATCTTGGGCCTCTCTCAACTCCAAAAGGTAGCTCATGAGGTGAGGCATTCCCTCACATTTATAATCTGACCACCAGTTCCTTCCACATCCGATGTAGGATAAACCCAACATATTGTTATCGTTAGTGGTCTTTTAATAGGTTGAATGAATGTATTGATTTCTTATGAGGTCTTTACAAATTGTTGCAGATTCTGTGTTTGCATGGATCACCTGATGGACCTGGGCAGTATGTTTTTATGATTGTTTACAACTATTCTTAATTTATTGTATATAAACTTTAAGCCTGAAAGTTTTTCGTATTTGCAGATATGTTACAATCATGAATTCCATTTTCTCAGCTCAGCATTCAATGGTATTGTAAATGATAAGAGTATAATAATCTTTCTGATTTTTTGTTGCTCATGCTATACATATTTTGGATTGAATTACCTATATTTTTTAAGTTCATAATCGTATGATGGCCATGTTTGGTCGCGTAGCCGTAGATTTACGAATCACGTTCTTTACATTCTCAACCAAATTTGTCTTCATGGAACATCTTTTAATTACCTTTGAAAACCTCAAAATATTCATTTCCTTGGTTCTGTCATTCTTGCTGCAGGTGCCAATTGATTCTTGTGTTATAGGATCCCAACACTCTGCCTTCTTGCAGCAGGTGGCAGATTGTTCTAATATGTTGGCTACTCTTTGATTGCTAAAATTGTTTTTATTCGGACGACCAGTTGTCGATTTATCTGATTGATTGGGATACGTATTTGAGAGCAGGCTTCATATATAACCGGTGGTGTATATCTGAAGCCCCAACAACTAGATGGGCTTTTTCAATATTTAACGGTAGGTTTTTCACTGGCAAACCATCTCAAGTCTATTAACCCATTTGAGTTTTATTGTTGAACATTAGTCGTTGCCGCTTGACTACCAAATACTCATTGTAATCATGGATTGATTGTTAGATTAGTATATTCTCTTCACTCACCATTAACACTTGGCAATCAATTTCTGGAGGGAACTGCTCTGATCTTTTTGAGAATGCTCTTGTTTTTATATTCCGTCTATATCTCACTGTGTGGATACTGACATGAGACTTGTTTACTGAGACATGCAGACGGTGTTTGCTACTGATTTGCAGTCTCGGAGCTTTTCACAACTTCCTAAGCCTGTAGGGGTTGATTTTCGCGCGTCGTAAGTTCACTCACAACCATATGGTGTTTATTTATTTATTTGGTCTTGTGTAATAAACACAAGAAATTAACCAAGTAGGGACAACATGAACACAATCTAATTTTAATCATGATCTCGAAAGTTCGTCAGGAATGCTACTCTTTTCGTTGTGCTTTATTTGTTAATCAAAGAGGTTCTTTTTTCACTTTGCACCCCTGAAATTTGCAGATGTTTTTGCCACAAAAACGCGATCGACATGGGCTACATATGCTCCGTCTGTTTGTCCATTTTCTGCAAGCATCACAAGAAATGTTCGACTTGCGGGTTAGAATGATCACTATATGGTACCAGTCTCATTCTTTGTTAACTTATCTCTTCTGTATATAAAACCTTCTAATTCTTGACCACCGCAACTCCTGAATGCAGATCCGAATTCGGTCAAGCCCAAACAAATGCATCCGCTACCCCTGATCGGCAGAGAAAAACTACGGAATCATAATACATTCAATTAATTAAGTAATGCTTTGTGATATCGCCTCTTTGTTCTTCGTGTTAGTACATTACAAAAACCCATCGCCGATATATTCTTCTTGCCTTTTTTGAATCTCAATTATGCTGAGAGCTGAAAAAACCATGGTTGAGCTTTACTCAGAGATGCTGTCAAAATTTCCTGAGGAGAGAATCTGATCCAACAGAGGAAATGGTCCTAACATGAAAAATTGAATATGAATATGATCTTTAAAGATGTCTACTGTAACACTGAGCCCAATCTCATATACTTGCTCATGTAACTATTATAGGGTTTTAATTCGAGGAATCTCTTACAGTATGGCACTTTATTTTTCCGACTCTCTTATGAAAAAAAAAGGAACTAGAAAAAATAAAATAATGAATTTTAAAAGCAAAACAGAAAAATAAAACAATATATATATATTTTAATTTTAATTTTTGTGTTAAGTTTTCTTTCTGTTTTTCTTTTCTGTGTTTTTCCTAGCTTTTCAATTTTGATGTTTTTTTAATTTTCTATAAACACTATATAAAAAAAATAAAAACAACAATGAAAATAAAACAATTAAAATATAAATAGGAAAAAAGAGAATAGAAAATAGAAAACAAAAACAAAAATTAAAAATAGAAAACAGCGTTACAATGGTATTTTTTCAACAATACATGGTAAATGATGTCTTATGTATTATAAAAATGACAAAATATCATTAATATTTGTTGAAATAACAGTTGTATCTTGAGTATAGATTATTATATATTTATTTTAGTTGTACTACATGTTGCTGCAGAAATTAGAAAGGAACAAATTTACCAAAATTGCTAAGGTTGAGCCGCGGATTAGGTCGCTCTCTTTAAGATATTTCACAGCTCTGCCAAAAAACGTGCAAGCAGTGTAACAGTCCTGTCGTTCTTAGGATAAAACAATCCAAAATCACCTTTATTTAGAACCTTCTTTGCACGACAGAAGGCCTGAAACCTTAACACCCCCACACATTGTTTGGGAGGAACAGAGTGCTTGAAAATAAAAAAATCAAAGAGGCTGAATCGGAACAGATTGATCGTTTGAAAGCAAAAATTATCAGGGAAGAGGTGGTTTTTTTTTAAAAAAAAAAAAAAAAAAAAAAAAACTGTGCAGATTCTAATTTTGTGTGTTTCAAAACAGATGAAAAAATCTGTATTTATAGGCAAGAAGAACCTGAAACCAAATCAGAACGTTTGAAACCAAATCAGAACATTTGAAATTCTTAACTCCAGAAAACGTAATAAGTTCAAAAATTTATTTAATTAAACATTCATAACGTTCAAAAAACTTAAACGTTGCGTTTGGAAACGGTTCATTCTAAAATAAAAATAAAAATAATATTTTATTTAAATAAATTTTGTCCAAAATAAAATATATATGAGTGCCATCTCACTTCACGCTTGGCTCGGTCAGATAGACGGAAGCGGCGCACGTGTGTGGTAAACCAATAGGGATGTAACGCCTCTCTCCTCTACAAAATATGGGTGCCCCTTGGGGCACACCCCAAGTATCCCACCTATCAACTATTATACTCCTCTAAACCCCTTCTCTCAAGCAATGTGGGATAAAGGAAAAGAGAAAATTTTTTACACTTATTATTATTTTTATATCTTAATTACATAAGTAAAAATTCATTATTCTTCAACAATCCCCCACTTGAATTTTTAAAATAATTTTTTTCATCTAGCAGTATAATACAATATAAGATTGTGCATAAGTAAGAGTGTCTATCGAGTTAAACCTTTACATAGTAAAGATGGTTTAGATTATACTAGAGTAACTCGTAGTTTTGAATTCTATCTCTAACAACATCACACACACAACCCTATCAAGGTGTAGTCCAAAAGCCCATGCTTTATGGCCATGCACGTATATCCCAGTGTAGCAAATGCTCTAGAGAATTTGCTCAAAATTTCATAGGAAGCGACCACACTTCCACATTCACATAGGTGAGTCTATCAAGAGGACTCTTGTAGCTAGGTACTTTAGTCCAAATAGAGTATAGATCTCATTAAGAGTTAATAAAAACTCAACATTTTATCGCTTCAGAATATCATACTTCAATCAACACATATATAGAATAGAACTCAAAATTATTATTATAGCATGATTCTACTCATATCACTTCATAAGTTGTTATTACCATTTGAACCTATTTCTTGAGATCTTAAGTCTATAGGTTGGGTTTCCCTCACAAGTAATTCGTCAATCTATGAGCTTGAGTCTCATTTCTTTTGAGGTTTTGTAAATCTTTTCACGAGCTAGTCCTTTCTTCAAAAGATCAATCAGGTTATCATCAGATCGTACATGATCTATTCTTATAGCTCGAGTCGAGATATAATCTCTAATAGTGTTGTGTTTGCGACGTATTTGTTGTTTTTTTCCGTTATAATAACGGTTCTGAATTTTTGCAATAGCCGTTGTACTATCGCAATGAATCAAGACGGTTGCAATCGATTTCTCCATAAAGGGGTATCGGAAAGCAGATTTTTTAACCAACCTGTTTCCTCACTAGCCGAAGTTAGTGTAATCATATCAGACTCCATAGTAAACTGAGCAAAAATAGTTTGTTTTTTAGATTTTCAAGAAATAACTCCACCAACTATGCTAAATATATAGCCCCTAGTTGCCTTGGAGTCATCTGAAAGGGTATTCCAATTAGCATTGCTATATCCTTTTAGAACAGTGAGAAACTTCTGATAATGTAATCCAATGTTCATAGTTCTCTTTAGGTATCTCATGATCCTTTCAATAGCATGTCAATACTCAATATTAGGTATGATTGTAAACCTGCATAGTAATCTCACAACATAAGCTATGTCGGGCCTAGTGCAATCAATGGCATATCTAAGACTGCCTATAATGCTCGCATACTCAAATTGTCTAACACCGTCACTGGTGTTCTTGAAAAACTCTACATTAGGGTCATAAGGAGTACATGCTGGTTTACAGTCAATGTAATTATATTTCTTTAGAATCTTTTTTATGTAATGAGATTGATCTAAAGAAATTCCATTTTCAAACCTAGTTATTATAATACCAAAGATCATATTTGCTTCACCAATATCTTTCATGTCAAAATTAGCACATAACATAGATTTCACACTGTTCACGACATAAATATTAGAACAAAAAATCAACAAGTCATCCACATAAAGGCATATAATAGTGCAAACATCGTTTTCAGATTTGTAATAGATGCATTTGTCGCTTTCATTCGTTTTGTAACCATGTAAGATAACAAGATTATCAAATTTCTCATTCCATTACTTAAGTGCTTATTTTAAACCATAAAGAGATTTATCTAATTTGCACACTTTGTTTTCTTGACTAGGAATTACAAATCCTTAAGGTTGGTTCATATAAATCTCTTCTTCTAATTCACCATTTAAAAAAGCAGTTTTGACATTTATTTGGTGCACAATAAGATCATGAATAGCAACAAGAGATAAAAGCACATAAATAGATATAATTCTAGAGACATGTGAAAAAGTGTAAAAAAAATCTATATTTTCTCTTTGTCTAAACCCTTTGGCTATAAGATGAGCCTTATATTTATCAATAGTTTCATTGGATTTCAATTTCTTCTTAAGAATCCATTTATATCTTATTGTTTTACAACTAGGAGGCAAATCTACTAAATGCCAAGTCCTATTTAACTCGAGAGAATCTATTTTATCATTTATAGCCTCTTGCCACAAATTGACATCTATGAAAGACAGCCTCTTAGAGTGTGTGTGGATCATTCTCAAAGGTATATAAGTAGAAATCAGAACTATAATCTTTAGCGATACAGACCGTTTACTTCTTCTAGATTCAATTTCTAATTCCATCGTCACCCGCCGTCGGACCTTAGGTCTCCAGTCAACTGAGTCTGGCCACCAATTTTTTTTTGGTTACATATAATTATTTATTCAGTATTTTTTTTTTTAATTATAAGTAATTATTTTTAATATATTTTTTCGTTACATTGTTTGAATTTATTTTCAGTTATATTTTAGTATACTTAAAAGTTACATTTCTATTGTATTTTTCGTGTAATTTTTCGGCGACCGACAATCGAAAAATTAGTTGAATGTAACTAAAAAGCATATTAAAAATATATTACTAAAAATAAATTGAATGTAACTAAAAAAAATCTGCAACCGGTGGCCAGAGTTCCAAGAACCAGCGACTGACGGGGGTCAGAATCCAGCATCCAAAGTCTGGTGGCCAGTGGTGGTGGGGCGTCGATTGGCGACACAACCCTAATTAAAAGATTAGTGTTTCCACGAATTCTAATTAATAGATTGAACTAAACTAAAGTAGTTATTTAGTTGGGAGTTTTTATTAATTTGGTGTCATTATTAATTTTTAATTTATTTACTTAGGAAATAATCTGAATGTAAATAAAACTCATGATTTTATTTCAATATCCTCTTCTTTTTTTTTTGGTTAGTGTTCCCATTTTTCTGAACCCAATTGGAATGGATTGGGTTGAGTTGAATTGGGTTGGGTTGATAATTTTGGGAACAAAATTGCATTTGGTAACGACAATTTTTGTTTTGTACTGAGAACAGAATGTGTTTGGTAACGATTTTATCCTAAAACTAATTTTTTTTTGTGTTTGGCGGCGGTTGGCAGCGGCCGGACGCCGGCGACGGCAGTGGTGGACAGACGTCGGCGACAGTGGTGGTGGCCGGACGGCCAGACGCCGGCAATGGCGGTGGTCGCCGGACGATGGCTGGCGGCGGCGGACGGACGACGACGCACGGTGTCCGGTGACGGTCGCCGGACGGCGGCAGTGGATGGTGACCAACAGCGAGTGGTCGTCGGACGATGGTCGGAGTTGAGAACTTTGGGTTGAGTTTTTTGGGCACAAAAAAAAAAAAAAAGTTTTTTTTTTGTTTCTCATTTCCTTAATAGTTAATATTTTGAGAATCAATTCCTATTTTTTGGGTTGGGTTGGGTTGAGTTTTGTATTTGCCAAACGCGTTCCCAAAAATCAAACTCGGAATTTTTAGGTTGGGTTGGGTTGGGTTTGGTTTGCTTGGGAACACTAACCAAACGGGGCCTAAATATTCGTTAAAACAAAGGAAACATTACCGGACAGAATTATAAGGTCCAAAGCACCGATCAATACTAACTGTTTTAGATTAAATTATCTAATCTCGTTGACTTGACTTTTTGAATTATTTAGTCTCAAATTAAAAAATGCCAAAATTTTCATGATTAAAATAACCTTGCAAGATTTACTGGATTAAAAAACTCGCTTATTAAATTATTTTACCAAAAAAATAAATAGTTTTTAGATATAACAACATGTGAGTTTTTCCATTTTCAATTTCATTCCAAAAAAAAAAAGATTCCACAAATAACAACAGAGAAGATTTTCATTTTCACTTTCAGTTTTTTCATATTCGATTAATGTCATATTCAACACTGGCAAAAAGTGAGAGGATTTGATCATGTGAGGCGTGGAACATGTACACCGTCATAGATAACGAATGTTATATTCAACACACATACAAATATGTGGGATATGGTTTGGTGTTTCGTAGAAGAAATATACCACATTTTTAACAAACAATCAATATTATATGTAACACCAACACACAAACGTAACATTATATTTTCTCGTCTTTATAACTCATACATATAATACCGGCATAAAATATGAAGGTTCTAATCGTATGGGTAGGTAGCGGAACATGTGCACTGTCATAGATGAAGAATATTATATTCAACACACACACAAATATAAGGGATATACTTTTGTGCTTTGCCGAAGATATATACCCCAATTAACAATTAGTCATGTTATATCACTACAACAAAAACATGCATTAGCAGCAATTCCATTAGCCGCTAAAAAGTCATTTTTCAGCCGCTAAAAGTATTTGCGGCAATTCATACAACTGCCGCTAACACTGCAGTCGCTATAGGTTATTGCGGCTGATTTATAATTGCCATTAAGATTTAGCCGCTAAATATAAAAGATTTAACGGCTATTTAGATTTCGTATAGTGGCAAATTTAAAAACCATTAAAAATAATATATATATATATATATATATATATATATATATATTATTTATTTTTATATTTAGTGGCAAATAATAATTTAGCCGGTAAATATTTTACATTTACCTGCTAATTTATTTTTTATTTTTTATTTTTTTTACATTTAGTAGAAAATAATAATATAGTTGGTAAACGCTTTAAGATAATAATGAAATAAGATGAACTTTATTAATCACCAACAAAAATATGAATGTGAACGCAAATAATTGAAAACGTAAACCTGGTATCCCAGAAAAATACTAAAAAAATTACATCAATGAAATAATATTAAATTGAACTCCCAATTTAACATTAATTGATAAAATCTAAACTAATAATTTACCAAATTCTCTTGGAAGAGTGAAACAAACATCAAACACCCAATTAGCCGAAGAAAACCACACCTGCATGTTTACGAAAACAGAAACAAAAACATTATAAAAAAAAATATTAAAGGCGTAATTACACTTTCATATTTGCAACGTCATGTTGAATATAACATGGATTTCAATCCAATACTCTAAAAAAATGATTGACATCTCATTTTAAAGGGCATGAAACAAATATCATCCATATATAAACAAATGATGAATCAATATAGACGAGAAGGAAAAATCTGCATTTTTTTACATGTTTTCATCGCAAATTGATGTGTGACTGCTCTGCAAATTTAGGGAGTATATATACAGATAACAATTAGCCTAGAATGGAAGGTAACAACACATTATTAGGGAAAAATGATATCACAATTTATGAATAAGATGTCTCGGTTCATAGAAATATACTTTTGAATCTTCTTAATCTTCGCATTCATGTTAAATTCAACATGATACTTCAAAAAGATCTATTGCGTTACTATTGTAAAAAAAAATATTAAATCTAATTTTAAATTAAAAAATACAAAAACAAAATAGTTTAAAATTGACGCATGTTGAATTCAACACGAAATCTATCATCGTGTTGAATTTAATAAATATTAAATTATACAACAAAAGATATACAAATGAATATTGTTTTAAGCTATATTTATAACGGATCTAAATATATGTTTGAATCATCAAAACAATCATCGTATTATAGTCTATTGTTATTTTTATTGCGTTACAATTTTGCATTTAAATTTCCTAAAAATATAGACTCATAAATTGACTAATATTCCAACTTATATTTTCATTTATATTCAAATTAATCATTTATTTTTGGATTCAAATATGGAAACAATCATAGTTCATAATTTTACTTTAACTCATTTTTTTTTTATAATTAGATTGATCAATTAATTGATTAATATTCCAACTTATCTTTTCATTTATATTCAAATCAATCATTTAGGTTCCGACGCCAAAATATGGAAACAATCATAATTCATAATCCTACTTTAGTTTTATTTTTTCCATAATTAGATTGACCAACGACATACATTGTTCAATTTAACATTGAAAACATTGTGTTGAATTCAACATTGAATTCAATTTTGTGTCGTATTCAAAAAATAAATAAATTTCGCAACGTAATTATATACACATAGATATCGTTTTAATTTATTTTGTATACAAATAAAGATTGAATATAAACACAACGTTGTTGTAAACACCATCCGTTGATCATTCAAATGTAACTGACAATTTTCAATGTAATACAATATTAGAATGTTGAATTCAACATGCATTGAACTGTTTTTGCGTAGTTGGATGTGAATGAAACCATGTTAATATAGTAAATCCGTGTAGTTTTGAAATTTGAATTTGAAACAATAAATTGAGAATGAATTGAATGGCAACGCTAATATGTTCAAAAAATGATTAGAGTGAGCTGATTTGAATTCAACTTGATATGGAAAGAAATATTACCAAATATACGATTCCGGATTTATAGAGGACATTATCATCAGTGTATTGAATCGATTTAAAAGTGGGATAGATTGGTATTCCTACTAGGTCCATTAATCAATTGCCCTTATTTATATGTGAATCTATGTTCATTTGAACAGGTTTGATGGGATTGATGAAAGAGTTAAATTCATACCTTGTAACTCTAAGAACCTGATGGATCTCGAATTCGAATTTAAGTACAAACCTGATAATTGTAGCGTGGAAGATTTGTTCATTAAGACTGTCGAATGTTGCAAGGCCAAGGGTTTGATGCCCTTTTAGATCATAAACATACATTTTGTACTCAATAAGACATGCGATCGTGTTGATCACGTTTTAATTGGTGTTTGTCATTTTCTTTACCTATTTTATGAATCATGTAATTGAATAAGCATGTCATGTGATCGTCTATTTGATGTTAACAAAATGAATCTAGTTTATTTGGGATACCAAGGTCCTATGTGTTTTCGCTCCTTAATTTTTGTTCTTACTTCCAAAATTTTGGAAACGTGTTTTTTTAATATATTTTTGTTCTCAAATATTTTAAAATTTTTGGAAGTAACTCCTGAATTCCTTAAAATTTTGAAAAAAAAAAAAATGTTGATTCATTCACTCCCACAAAAACTATTCCCAAATTATTTTCACCTACGTCAATCCATAATCATTACCGCACATCTTTATATTCTTCTCTCCTCTCCTCTCTGTATATCTCACACATCCACACACACATATATATAACAATTAAATCTTAGTTGTAACCAAATGTAATTTTTTTTTATTATGAGATATTATAAAATTATTTTAAGAATAATTATCATTATCAAACGCGATTTTGTTATCAGACAATATAATCTCATCTCATGAAAACTCAATATATAGTAATGCCCAAATGGACACTTTCTGTTTTTATAATTTCTCAAACATCCTAACTACAAGTACACTTTTTGTTTGGGGTTGGGGTGGGGGGATAAATGTATTTTCTCAAACATTTGGCGTAGTTGTTGCACATATTCGTCATTGCAAACGTCTGGTGATGTAAAACACCAAGACTTTCAATGAACACTAAACAATAGTTTAAAAGATTGCTTTTGTTTGGGGTTGGGGTGGGGGGATAAATGTATTTTCTCAAACATTTGGCGTAGTTGTTGCACATATTCGTCATTGCAAACGTCTGGTGATGTAAAACACCAAGACTTTCAATGAACACTAAACAATAGTTTAATAGATTGCTTAAGAAACCTGGTTCGTCATTATTAGAGTTTATTATTATTAGTATTTAGTAAGGGTAGAATTACCTTTTACTTGCTTTCTAGGTTTTCCATTATACTCTTATATAAGTCTCTTTTTTCATTTGTATTATCGTATTCTTGATTTCAGAGATAATAAAACCCTAGCCATCATTCTTTTTCTTTTTAAATTTTTTATGTTATTCATTAATCTTAACATGATATCAGAGCCAAGTTTGGGAAGTCCCGTTTATTTGTCCCTGATTGTTTGTATCACGTGCAAGCGGGGTTGCACGTGAGGGTAAGTGTTAGAATCCCACATCGATTGTTAGTCCCCGATTGTTTGTATTATGTGCAAGCGGAGTTGCACGTGAGGGTGGGTGTTAGAATCCCACATCGGATATGTCAGGCTTCCCAAAGTGCTATAAATGTGAATGGAGTTACTCCACTTGGCACCATATGGTTTTAAGTTGGAACCTCCTAACATGGTATCAAGAGCCTAATCTTATGGAAAGAAGTTTGATTTCATCCACAAGGACCGGTGTTAATACAGATCCAACATTCGTACAACTATGATTGTTGATGTTTGTACAGATTTGACTTCCGCACAATTCTGATTTGGTTTTCTTTGCAGCGAATCATCGATTTATTCTTGGTATTTGATTTTATTTCTCCGTTGCATTAGATTTGTGATTTCGTTTGTTGGTACTTGTAATGGTGTCTGAAAGTGATGATTCGCTTCAGTCTATTGCTGTGAGATTGAATGAGAATTTTTTTTCATATCAGAGTTATGTGATGAAAAATTTTCTTAAAGGTAAAAAGAAGTGGGGCTACGTTAGTGGTACGTTAGTTAAACCAAAAGATGGAAGTACTGAGAATTATATAACTTTGTTAGATACTTGGGAGGTAAATAATTCAAAAATCATTACCTGGATTAACAACTCTGTTGAACATTTAAGTGGTATGTAATTGGCAAAGTATGAGTACACCAAAGAGGTTTGGGATCATTTATCAAGGCTGTACACATAGTCTAATTTTGCAAAACAATATTAATTGGAATCTGATATTCGAGCACTAAAGTAGAATGATATGAGTATCCAAGAATTCTACTCCGCTATGACAGATCTTTGGGATCAATTAGCTCTCACGGAATCTGCATAATTACGAGCATGTATTCCGTACATTGCTCGCAGAGAAGAACAACGTTTGGTTCAATTTTTGATGGGGTTACGTGATGATTTTGAGGGATTTCGTGGGATAATTTTGCATCGTAATCCACTTCCTTCAGTTAACTCAGTAGTTAGTGAATTATTGGCTGAGGAGATACGCTTCAAGTCTCAGTCAGACATAAGGGTTCTCAAATCAGCCAATCCATATGTTCTGGCAGTTCCTTCCAATCATCAAAACGAGCCTTATTCGAGGCATACCTTTGATGAATGTAGCTTCTGTAAGCAGAAAAGTCATTGGAAGGCTCAATGCCCTAAACTGAGTAGAACACAGCAACAGTAGCAACAGCCGCCTCCCTCGTGGAAATCTGACAATCGTTTTAAAAAACGTCCTTACAGGCCTTCACAGCCTAATACTGTAGCAACTGTACCATCATCATCAAATTCATTTAGTTTTGGAGACCCAACATCCTCTAATCCCATAACGGAGGCCCTTATTGAACAATTTTAGAAGTTCCTTACCGCACAACCACATGCCATGTCCGTTGCATCTTCAGTAGGTTTGTTACCCTCTAACTTTTCAGGTATAGCTTCTTCCATATGGGTTCTAGATTCTGGAGCCTCTTATCATATGTCACCTGATTTGTCATCATTTGCTTCTTTAAAGCCTACCTCATTTGTATCTGTTATGACTGCTGATGGTACTCTGATGCCATTTGTAGACATTGGTTCTGTTGTTAAATCTCGGTTATCTCTTTCAAGTGTTTATCATATTTCCAACCTTACATTGAATCTTGTTTCTGTTGGCTAATTATGTGATTCTGGTTACTCAGTTTCTTTCTTTTCTACCTCTTGTCAGGTACAGGATCCGCAATCCCAAAAGCTGATTGAGACAGGCCGTAGGCAGAGGGGACTATATATACTGGATGAGCTACGAGTACCAGATGTTGCAGCTTCCGGTGTTGACTTGTCGTCTTTTCATTTGACTTATTCATCTTCTAGTTTTTATTTATGGCATTCTCGTCTTGGTCATGTTTTAGCATCCCATTTAAAATACTTAGTATCTAAAGGATCCTTAGGGAATTTGTCGGTTTGTGATATTTCTGATTGTAGTGGTTGTAAACTTGCAAAATTCTCTGTTTTATCTTTTAATCGAAGCATTTCCTCTTCCCTTGCACCATTTGATTTCATTCACTCTGATGTATGGGGACCTTCCCCGATTGCTACAAAAGGAGGGTCTAGATATTATGTTTCCTTCATTGATGATTACACTCGATATTGTTGGGTTTATCTTATGAAACGTCATTCAGAATTCTTTGATATTTTTAAAAAGTTTCGAGCTCTTGTTAAGACCCAACATTCTGTTGTTATCAAGTGTTTTAGATGTGATTTGGGTGGGGAGTACACTTATAATCCTTTTACTAACTTGCTTGCTCTAGATGGAATAATTCACCAAATCTCATGTACTGATACTCCCCAGTAAAATGGTGTCGCTGAAAGGAAACATAGGCACATTGTTGAAACTGCTCGTTCTCTCTTATTGTCTGCCTCTGTTCCTAGTGTATTTTGGGGAGAATCAGTACTTACTACAGTGAACCTAATTAATAAGATCCCATTTTCTCATTCTTCAGGTTTGTCTCTATTTGAAAAATTGTATGGTCATGCTTCCAACTATTCCTCCTTAAGAGTATTTGGGTGCACTTGTTTTGTTCTTCGACCGAGAGTAGAGCGTAGTAAGTTATCTTCTTGTTCTGCTATTTGTGTCTTCCTAGGTTATGGTGAGGGACAAAAGGGATATCGTTGTTTTGATCCAGTTGCACAAAAATTATATGTGTCCCATCATGTTGCGTTTCTTGAGCATATACCTTTTTTCTCTATTCCTTCTAGTACACACAACTTGACAAAATCTGTTTTCATTTCCATTGATCATTTCTCTAATGACACAAATAGTTTATCTTCTCACAACCCATGCATTACAGATATTGACCCATCTCATGTGTCTCAACCTCATGTTGACACTGGTAGCTCTGCAGGTATTGATACTTCTAGTGTTCCCTCCCCTCCGACGGCCTACCAAGAATCTTATCTGATTGTGGATCATTCTCCTCGCTATCCTCAGCGCATTCGTAAGTCCACACATATACCAGATTTTGTTTACTCTTGCTATTCACATTCTTTTGCTTCATTTTTAGCCACTATTCATTATCTCTTTGAGCCTTTATCCTATAAAGAGGCAACACTTGATCCTCTTTGGCAACAGGCTATGGCTGAGGAACTCTCTGCTTTATACAAGATGGATACATGAGATTTGGTACCTTTACCTCCGGGTAAAAGTCTAATTGGTTCTCGGTGGGTCTACAAAATTAAAACCAAGTCTGACGGTTCAGTGGAGCGGTATAAAGTTCATTTGGTTGCCAAGGGATTTTCTCAGCAATATGGTATGGATTATGAGAAAACTTTTGCTCCACTTGCAAAAATGACGACTGTTCGCACTCTTATTGCTGTTGCATCTGTTCGTTAGTGGCATATTTCTTAGATTGATGTTAAAAATGTCTTCTTGAATAGCAACCTTCAAGAAGAAGTTTACATGATTCCTCCTTTGGGTATTGCTCATAAGTTTGGAGAAGTTTGCAAACTCAAGAAAGCTCTATACGACCTTAAACAGGCTCATCGAGCCTGGTTTGAGAAGTTCTCTACGGTAATTACTTCGCTTGGTTTTCACCCAAGTAATCATGATTCCGCTCTGTTTATAAAGTGTACCACTGACTGCCGTATTCTACTATCTTTATATGTGGATGATATGATTATTATTGGTGATGATGTTGATGGGATTGCAATTTTGAAATCAGAATTATCTCAACAATTTGAAATGAAGGACTTCGGGGTTTTACACTATTTTTTGGATATTGAAATAGCATTTTCTCCGAAAGGCTATCTTCTCTCTCAGTCAAAATATGCAGCTGACATTCTTGAGCGTGCTCGTCTTACTGATACTAGGACTGTTGATACTCCTCTAGAGGTAAAAGTTCGCTACTCACCTTCCGATGATGCGCCCTTGTTAGATCATACCTTATATCATACTATTGTTGGCAGTTTAGTCTATCTAACTATCACTCGCCCGAACATTGCTCATGTTGTTCATATCATCAGTCAATTTGTCACTTCTCCTACTACAGTTCATTAGGCTACTGTTCTTCGTATCATTCGGTATCTTCGAGATACTCTCTTTTAGAGTCTCTTACTTCCATCGACCTCGTCTTTGGAGCTACATGCTTATTCTGATACTGACTGGGCTAGTGATCCCACAGATCGCAAGTCTCTTACAGGTTTTTGTGTATTTTTGGGTGATTCTCTTATTTCATGGAAGAGCAAGAAGCAAGTGGTTGTTTCTAAATCTTCCATGGAAGTTGAGTATCGTGCGATGGCATCCACTACCACTGAAATAGTTTGGTTGCGTTGGTTACTTGCAGCTATGGGTGTTTCTCTTTCTCATTCCACTCCTATGTATTATGATAACAAGAGTGCTATTCAGATTGCTTACAATTCAGTCTTTCATGAACAGACCAAGCACATCGAGATCGATTGTCATCTAACTCGTTATCATCTTCAACATGGGACCATTACTTTGCCTTTTGTGTCATCCTCCATGCAAGTTGCTGACTTGTTCACCAAGTCGCATTCTATTTCGCGCTTTCGTTTTTTGGTTGACAAACTCTCGATACTACTTTCAGCAACATCGTGAGTTTGAGAGGGGATATTAGAGTTTATTATTATTAGTATTTAGTAAGGGTAGAATTATCTTTTACTTGCTTTATAGGTTTTCCATTGTACTCTTATATAAGTCTCTCTTTTCATTTGTATTACTGTATTCTTGATTTCAGAGATAATAAAACCCTAGTGGTTATTCTTTTTCTCTCTAAACTTTTGATATTATTCATTAATCTTAACAGTCATCCCATACGTCGATAATTAATCTTAACTTCCATCCGAAGATTAGTATACTTTTTCTTTTGGTTTTTCAAATAAAATATATAAAAAATTATGACATCAAATGTACGAAACACTATACAAATCAAATATTCAGTATTTATTCTAATCTAGGATTAGTTGTTTATAATTAATAAAACCTAGTATTAAGTTGTGGCATGGAAGGAGGAGATCACGTTGGGAGGACTGTGTGCATTACAAGAGCCTCCGGATTCGTCGGATTATGGCTTGCAATGAGACTTCTCCAACGAGGCTTGTAAGACCTCAATCGTAGCACGTACGTCATTTTAGTTGCATTTTAGAGTAATTAGAAAAATTCGGGGGAATTTGAGTCAATTAAAAATTCAAATTAAAAATTTTAGGGGTCAAATTAAAAATTTAGGAAAAATATTCTATACAAAATTAGCATTTAACTTTTTAAATTGAAACTTAAAAGGGGTGAAATTTTAAATTTAGAACTTTTAAAGAAGTTGATATTGGATTAAAAAGAGGATTTTAAGAATTAAGGGTGCAGAAAGAGTAACTAAACAAATTTTTTTATTTTAATATATATATATAAACCCATTTTGTGCGTGTGTGCTGTGTGCCATGGAGATCTGCCGGAGGTAGAGAAGAATCGGGAAGTGGGAGACGTGACATTTTTAGATCAACTCTTCAAACCACTTGATTCATGCATTATATACTTGCATGCAGACTCAATTTGAAGGGAGAAAAGGAGAAGCACAAAAAGAGATAAACAGAGAGAGAAAGAGAGAGCGGGGTCAGACAGTTGGTGTTCGTCACCGGCGGTGGGTTAGAGATAGAGAGTTCACCGGCGACGAAAATTCAAAATAGAAAATTGAAATGCAGCGTGGGTAGGTATTCATGTTCTTCGTGTTGGTATGTGTCGTCATTCGGTGGGTTGCTGTGTTGTGTTCATCGTGAACGGTGGGTTGCGTTGATCGGTTCGGCGGGTGTGTGTAGGGGTGTCGACGTGTGTGTGCGTGTTGTCGTCGATTTCAGGTGAGGGAGTAATAGGCCATCGTCGTCGATCTACTATGAGTATGTGTTCTGTCCACCGGCAGTGTGTGCATGATCGTCACCGTTCGTCGGCGTGTGCGTTCGGTTCGTCGTCAAGTGTGTGGGTTGTTGGCGGTGGGTGTGTTCTGGTTGTTTGGCAACTGTGTTGGGGTGTGTGGTAGCGCCGTTTGGTCTGGATGTGTGATCATCGACGGTGTGGGGGTGTTCCTTTGGTGTGAGGGTGGGTGCTGCCGGTTGGAGTGTTAGAGAGAGAGAGAAGGTGGGTATCGGTTTTGGGTAAGTGTTCCGTTCGGCGTCATGGGTGTTCCGTCTTCGTGGATGTGTGGCGTGATCGGAGCAAGGTCGGTCGGCGGCGAGTCCCAGTGCAGAAACATAAAATGAAGTGAGAAAGAGGGAGTCGTCGGTGATGTCGTCGTCCGGTGGGGAGTTCGTTTAGTCGACGGTGACTGTGGGAGGGAAGGTGCGTGTGTTCGGCGTTTGGGGTGTGTGTAATCTGTGATGGTGTGCTTGTGATTAGAGTAGGTCGGTCGGCGGCTGGTTCAAACAGAAACTGAAGCAGAAGCCGAAACAGAAAAGAGAAAAGAAAGAAGAAAAAGGAAGAAGAAAAGGGGAAAAAAAAAAAAGAAGAAAAAAAAATAGAGGAAAAATGACACAAACCACCCCACCAAAAATTCAAAACCCATCTCGTGGCCGCCGAACGATTCGGAAACAGGTGAAATTTCAAATCGATTATTAATTCTCGTTAAATTAAATTTTATTTAGCGATACAATTCCTGTAATTGTAACAATTTCGCAATGGTTAATTTTAATAACTTTTTTCGTTAAGTATTAGTGTAGTTTATTAAATTAAATTCTAGCATCAATATTTTGTAACCAGGATAATAAATTTGGAACCGTTCACAAAGATTAGTAACGGAGTGAAATTAACCGAATAAAAAGTTTTACAAATAAAAGGTGGAGAATAAAAAATTACGAAAATTTGGGTCTGCATTGCGTGGTTAGATTATTTCTACATAAAATATTAATTTAGGCCCTGTCACTATTAAGTTCGCAGGCATCGGAGTATTGGTATTGAATAGGCGATCAAAGTCTTCAAAAACGGATAATCAGGTGAGTGTACTGTCTTCTTGCCAAACTATTTTCTATATATATATGATGACATATGTGTTTACTTATACTGTATGATTTCATAAATGATATGGATCAAGTAGGTTTTTGGGGTGAGTTGGTAAAATGTATTCCCGGAGAATTGTGTTGGTTTCTAAAAAGAAGGATTAAAAAAATAATTTTCGTTGGATATGGGTGGTTTATATTCTCCCTATAAGGGGTGTGAATTTTTGACGATGTGGTGTGAAAATGTATTTCTTCCCGTAAGGGATGTGGATTTTTAACAATACTGATGATTTTGACGATGCTATAGTTGTTTTCCCCGAAAGGGGTGTGGATTATATTTCTCCCCGTAAGGGGTATGGATTCTTCCCATGGGATGTAGATGTTTCTCCCCATAAGGGGTGTGGATTATATTTCTCCCCAAAAAGGGGTGTGGATATTTCATAAGAAGGCATTCCTACGGATGTTACGGTACCGTTGCAATTCCCGATCGTGAGGTTAAAATGATCACTATGGCTAGTCAGTGTGTGTTGTGGTGGAGTGGTGTGTTTGAGATGTGTATTTGAGGTGTATGTTTGAGATGTGGTGTTTTACTTATATTGGGTGATTTATTATTTATTATGGTAATTGGTATGATCTTATACTAGATGGATTTGGATGGAATTTATCTATATCGCTTTATTTTCACTGTTTATATACTGGAGATTTTACGAGCTATGTGATGTTTATATACTTATACTTGATCCATATTTAATTGTAGTAATATTTGGAATGTATTATTATTTTAAAAATATTTTACTAAGAAGGCAGTACACTCGCAGGTACAACAGCTAGGAGTCGGTCCCCCTACTGACACTAGGAAGAGTCCGGTGATGGTGTAGTATGGAAATATTTTGGGAGGAGTTGTACGAGGCGAACCTGTGAGAGTTTAATTGTTGTTATTATAACTCAGGGACGGGTGTGTCCCCAGTTAAAGATGTTGTATAAGGTCAGAATTTGTGGTTGTATATTTTTGTATGCACTTTGTCGTTTACTAGTGGATTCGACGTTAAGATAAGGTCGTGTCGACGTTATACCGACCCTACGGTAACGAGTGTCTAGGGTGGGGTGTGACAATTTTGGTATCAAAGCCTAGGTTATAGGTTCTGTAGACTTGTCAGTAGCTGTGTCGGTAGAGGATCATGAGATAGGAAGACGTGTCTGTCGTCTAGTTAGTAAAAGACTTTGAGATAGGGTGTCGATAGGTGGTGTCGAGCCAGTGGTGGACTATGAGATAGGGTGTCCATAGGTGGGTTCAGCATGTGAGTGATAGTTATTGCATTGTATTAGATTGTACGTTGGCATTGTGCATGGTTATTTGTCTTGTTGGCAATTAGGGGTAGCGACGAAGTTGTGATACCGCCAATTGGTGGTTTCGGGTAGTGTGGTTGGTAGTAGTAATGGGTGGATCGCGATTGTGGGGGTGCTAGTGGCTGGAAATATTAAAAATTATAATTGATAAGTAATTCTATTTATAGTATTTGACATTGGGATTTCCTGTCCGAAGTACGTAATAGTTTTATTGTTAAACCAACAGTATGGCAGAGCACATGTAATTCGTCCAATGTTAAGTTATGCATTAAATTAAGTTGGTAGACAACATTTTGTTTATTACACGACACACTGCGCTACCATTTGAGATACGCGGATTATATCATAAATGTGTGGGTGTGCTCATGATTTTACTAGAGAGGAAGGTTCATATGGTTAAAGCAAAAAGAGACGACCATTCGGTGGTATGAAATTAAATCTGATTTGATAAAAATGGAAGAGATAAGATGTAGACTAATCTAGAAAGGATTTACTTTGGAAATACGTTTTAGGTTGTCGGCAGACAAATTTAAAAGTTATACGAAATGGGCAAACGCAGCGAGAATTATTAGCAAATGATGTGTAGGAAGTAGCCGAGAACTATGAGTCCGTGTTAATAGTTGGTGCGTATATATAGTTCACTTCGTATTGGTGGTAGGAAGTTGTCGGTAGATCTATTACCCTTGAATATTTACGATCTTGATGTAATACTGGGCATAGATTTGTTGTTCGGCTATCATGCACGGTAGATTGTTTTAAGAAGAAAGTGATATTTCGAATCTTAGGCGAGCCAAAATTTGTATTCTTGGGAAACAGAATTATATGCCACGGTAGATTATTTTAAGAAGAAAGTGATATTTCGAATCTTAGGCGAGCCGGAATTTGTATTATCGGGAAACAGAATTATCCCTCCTGTCAGTTTGATCTCAGCCTTAGATGTCAGGAGATGATTGAAGAAAGGATGTCAGGGATACCTCACGCACGTAATTAATACCAGTCAGGAAAAAAAATTCAAATCACGGATATTTCAGTGGTCAGAGATTTTCCCCAACGTATTTTTAGAAGAATTATTAGGGTTGCCAGTAGATAGGGAGATGAAAGTCATTATTGAGTTACTTCTAGGAACTGCTCTTATATCAATCCCCCTTTATCGTATAGCGCCTACCAAGATGAAAGAATTGAAAGTGTAGTTGCAAGATTTAGTTGCAAGATTTATTAGATCGTGGGTTCATCATACCCAGTGTTTCCCCATGAGGAGCCCCAGTGCTGTTCGTGAAGAAGAAGGATGGCACATTGAGATTGTGTATTGACTATCGACAACTGAATAGGGTGACCGTTTGTAATAAATATTCGTTGCCCAGGATTGATGATATGTTTGATCAGCTTCAGAAAGCTAAAGTGTTTTCCAAGATAGATTTTCGATCGGGGTATCACTAGTTGAAAGTCCGAGACATTGATGTGGCAAAAACGGCGTTCCGTACGAGATTTGGACACTATGAATTTTTGGTTATGCCCTTCAGATTGATAAATGCCCCTGTTGCCTTCATGGATTTGATGAATCGGATCTTCCAATCTTATCGGGATCAATTTATTATCGTATTTATTGACGATATATTGATATATTCCCAAAGTAGAGACGAGCATGCAGAACATCTTCCGATTGTGTTGTAGACATTGTGAGAGAAGTGGTTGTATGCAAAATTCAGTAAATGTGAATTTTGGCTAGATCATATGGTATTTTTGGAGTATGTTATCTCAGGAGATGGTATTCAGGTGGACCCAAAGAAAGTTGAAGTTGTTATTCAGTGGGAAAGGCCGAGAAATGTGACTAAAGTTCAAAGCTTTTTAGGATTGGCGGGTTACTATCGACGATTTGTGCAGGGATTCTCTATTATAGCGGTCCCATTAACTCGTTTGACCCGCAAACAAATTGAGTGGACTAACAAATGTGAGCAGAGTTTTCAGGAGTTGAAGAGTAGACTAATATCAGCACTAATACTTTTCCTTCCGATTGAAGGTGGTAGTTTTGTGACCTACAGTAATGCGTCACACTAAGGGCTGAGATGTGTTTTGATACAGCATGGTCACATAATTGCATATGCATCTCGAAAATTGAAGAACCATGAGCGTAATTATCCGATGCATGACTTAGAGTTGGCAGCAATTGTGTTTGCCCTAAAGATATGGAGACACTACCTGTATGGCGAAACGTGTGAAATATACATCGACCACCAAAATTTGAAGTAATTGTTTACTCAAAAAGAACTAAATCTGAGGCAAAGACGTTTGTTAAAGTTGATTAAAGATTATGATTGCACTATCCACTATCATCCGGGAAAGGCTAATGTTGTAGCGGATGCGTTGAGCCAAAAATCGACGGGTTCGATCATGCACATTAGAGTCGTTCATACTAATCTGTATGCTGAATTGAGATATTTGTGAGTTCAGTTGGTGGTTGGTCAAACGGCAGCGTTACTTGTGACTTTGACTTTGAGGCAAACGTTGATTGATCATATTTTTGGAAGCGTAGAAGTCAGACGTTCAATTGGAGAGAATTCGGGATGAAATTAAAAATAAAATAAAATGATATATTGGAGGAACTGCATGGTTCAGCGTACGCGATGCATCCAGACAGTGCCAAATTGTACTGAGATTTATGTGAACATTATTGGTGAATCGGAATAAAATAGGAAATCGCAGAATTCATTGCCAAACGTCTTATTTGTCAGTAAGTTAAGATTAAGCATCAACGTCCAAGTGGGTTGTTGCAATCTCTACCTATTCCAATGGAAATGAGAGCATATCACGACGGATTTCGTTTCAGGATTGCCCCGTACTCAAAAGGGGCATAATTCCATCTGAGTGATTGTTGATAGGTTTACTAAATCTGCTCATTTTTTGGCCGTAAAGGCGATATACTCTTTGAATAAGTATGCCCAATTATATATTGACGAAATTATTAGACTACATAGTGCGCTGGTTTCCATAGTGTCGGATAGAGATCCGAGATTTACTTCAAAGTTCTGGCTGTGTCTCCAAACTACTCTAGGTACCGCTTTTCATCCTCAGACTGACAGTTAATCAGAGCGTACGATTTAGACGTTGGAGAATATGTTGAGGGGTTGTGTTTTGGAATTTCCTGGTAGCTGGGATGATTATTTGACATTGATGAAATTTACTTACAATAATAGCTACCATTCGGCAATCGAGATGACCCCATATGAAGCGTTGTAAGGTAGGAGATGCAGAACCCCAGTCTGTTGGACTGAAGTAGGTGAACGTAAATTATTGATGTCGGATATAACTCAGGTGACAACAGACAAAGTAAAGGTAATCCGGGAAAGATTGAAAAATTGCTTAGAGTCGACAAAAGAGTTATGCAGACAAGCGCCGGTGGGAGTTGGAGTTTGAAGTAGGGGATCATGTGTTCTTGCGTATTTCTCCGTGGGAAGGCGTAATGAGGTATGGGAAGAAAGAGAAATTGAGTCCAAGATACATCGGACCATATGAAATTTTAGATCGAGTTGACACTACGGCGTATAGGCTTGCGTTACCACCAGAATTATCTCGACTACACGACGTTTTCTATGTATTAATGCTCTGATTTGTGCCAGACCCTTCTCATGTGTTGTTTTCACAGCCGATCGAATTGGAAGCAGATTTGACCTACGTTGAGGAGCTAGTCTAAATCCTAAATTGTGAGGACCAGGTATTGCGGACGAAAATGATCCCATTAGTCAAAGTGTTATGACGCAGTCATACAGTGGAAGAGGCGACATGTGAGCGAGAGGACGAGATGAAGAACGAATACCCACTTTTGTTCAATTCAGTAATAAAATTTCAGGACGAAATTTCTTTTAGGAGGGAAGAGTTGTAAGACCTCAATCGTAGCACGTACATTATTTTAGTTGCATTTTAGAATAATTGAAAAAATTTGGGGGAATTTGAGTCAATTAAAAATTCAAATTAAAAAGTTTAGGGGTCAAATTGAAAATTTAGGAAAAACATTCTATCCAAAATTAGCGTTTAACTTTTTAAATTGAAACTTAAAAGGGGTGAAATTTTAATTTTAGAACTTTTGAAGAAGTTGATATTGGACTAAAAAGAGGATTTTAAGAATTATGGGGGAGAAAGAGTAACTAAATAAAAAGTTTTATTTTAATATATATATATATAAACCCATTTTGTGCGTGTGTGCTATAGAGATCCATCGGAGGTAGAGAAGAATCGGGAAGTGGAAGACGTGGCATTTTTAGATCAATTCTTCAGACTACTTGATTCATGCATTATATACTTGCATGCAGACTCAATTTGAAGGGAGAAAAGGAGAAGCACGAAAAGAGATAAACAGAGAGAGAAAGAGAGAGCAGGGTCGGACAGTTAGTGTTCGTCGTCGGCGGTGGGTTAGAGAGAGAGAGCTCGCCGGCAACGAAAATTCAAAACAGAAAATAGAAATGCAGCATGGGTAGGTGTTCGTGTTCTTCGTGTGGGTGTGTGTCGTCGTTCGTTGGGTTGCCGTGTTGTGTTTGTCGCGGACGGTGGGTTGCATTAATCGGTTCGGCGGGTGTGTGTAGGGGTGTTAACGTGTGTGTGCGTGTTGTCATCGATTTCAGGTGAGGGAGTAATAGGCCATCGTCGTCGATCTACTGTGAGTGTGTGGGTGTATGTTCTGTCCACCAACAGTGTGTGCATGATCGTCGCTGTTCGCCGGTGTGTGCGTTCGGTTCGTCGTCGAGTGTGTGGGTTGCCGACGGTGGGTGTGTTCTGGTTGTTGGGCGACTGTGTGGGGGTGTATGGTGGCGTCGTTTGGTCTGGATGTATGATCATCGACGGCGTGGGGGTGTTCCTCCGGTGTGAGGGTGGGTACTGCCGGCTGGAGTGTTAGAGAGAGAGAGGGAAGGTGGGTATCAGTTTTGGGTAAGTGTTCCGTTCGGCGTCATGGGTGTTTTGTCTTCGTGGATGTGTGGCGTGATCAGAGCAAGGTCGGTCGGCGGCGAGTCCCAGAGTAGAAACAGAAAACAAAGTGAGAGAGAGGGAGTCATCGGTGATGTCATCGTCCGGTGGGGAGTTCGTTCAGTCGACGGTGACTGTGGGGGGGAGGGTGCGTGTGTTCGGTGTTTGGGGTGTGTGTAATCTGTGACGGTGTGCTCGTGATTGGAGTAGGTCGATCGGCGGCTGGTTCAAATAGAAACTGAAGCAAAATTCGAAACAGAGAAGAGAAAAGAAAGAAGAAAAAGGAAGAAGAAAATGGGGGAAAAAAAGAAAAAAAAAATAAGAAGAGGGAAAATGACACAAACCACCCCACCAAAAATTCAAAACCCATCTCGTGGCCGCCGAACGATTCGGAAACAGGTGAAATTTCAAATCAATTATTAATTCTCGTTAAATTAAATTTTATTTAGCGATACAATTCTTGTAATCGTAATAATTTCTCAACGGTTAATTTTAATAACGTTTTTCATTAAGTATTAGTGTAGTTTATTAAATTAAATTCCAGCATCAACATTTTATAACCAAGATAATAAATTTGGGACCGTTCACAATGATTAGTAACGGAGTGAAATTAACCGAATAAAATTTTTTACAAATAAAAGTTGGGGAATAGGAAATTACGAAAATTTAGGTCTGCATTGCGTGGTTAGGTTATTTCTACATAAAATATTAATTTAGGCCCTATCACTATTAGGTTCGCCGGCATCGGAGTACCAGTAGGGAATAGGCGATCAAAGTCTTCGAAAACGGATAATCAAGTGAGTGTACTGTCTTCTTGCCAAACTATTTTATATATATATATATGATGACATATGTGTTTACTTACACTGTACGATTTTATAAATAATATGGATCAAGTAGGTTTTTGGGGTGAGTTGGTAAAATGTATTCCCGGATAATTGTATTGGTTTCTAAAAAGAAGGATTAAAAAAATAATTTTCGTTGGATATGGATGGTTTATATTCTCCCCATAAGGGGTGTGGATTTTTGACGATGTGGTGTGAAAATGTATTTCTTCCCGTAAGGGATGTGGATTTTTAACAAGACTGATGATTTTGACAATGTCATAGTTGTTCTCTCCGAAAGGGGTGTGGATTATATTTCTCCCCGTAAGGAGTACGGATTCTTCCCATGGGGTGTGGATGTTTCTCCCCAAAAAGGGGTGTGGATATTTCGTAGGAAGGCATTCCTACGGATGTTACGGTACTGTTGCAACTCCCAATCGTGAGGTTAAAACGATCACTATGGCTAGCCAATGTGTGTTGTGGTGGAGTGGTGTGTTTGAGATGTGTATTTGAGGTGTATGTTTGAGATGTGGTGTTTTACTTATATTGGGTGATTTATTATTTATTATGCTGATTGGTATGATCTTATACTAGATGGATTTGGATGGAATTTATCTATATCGCTTTATTTTCACTACTTATATACTGGAGATTTTACGAGCTATGTGGTGTTTATATACTTATACTTGATCCATATTTAATTGTGGTAATATTTAGAATGTATTATTATTTTAAAATATTTTACTAAGAAGGCAGTACACTCGCAGGTACAGCAGTTAGGAGTCGGTCCCCTACTGGCACTAGGTAGAGTCCGACGATGGTGTAGTATGGAAATATTTTGGGTGAAGTTGTATGAGGCAAACCTTTGAGAGCTTCATTGTTGTTATTATAACTCAGGAATGGGTGTGTCCCCAGTTAGAGATGTTGTATAAGGTCAGAATTTGTGGTTGTATATTTTTGTATGCACTTTGTCGTTTACTAGTGGGTTTGACGTTAAGATAAGGTCGTGTCGACATCACGCTGGCCCTACGGTGATGGATGTCTAGGGTAGGGTGTGACAAAGCTACTATATTAGAGCTAGAGTGCGTGATCCTGGTACATGTTAATGTATTAATGTATTATATGGGCTTGGCCCACGTGGCCCATTAGGGCAAAACCCTAGCTCCCACTTCCCCTATAAATATGTGTATATCGTTATATTATATCAGTATCATTTGTCATAATATCAATTCATGATTCTTCTCCTACTTCTCAATTATCTTAACATGGTATCAAGAGTAAGTCTTTTCTGAACCTGTTCTCAATAAAAAAAAATTGCAACCCTAAAGTTTCCGCCGCTGCTGTCTCTACTCATATTCTTCCAAGATTTTCGTCGTTCCTGCAGGCTTCATCCCCACTCCAGTATAAACAACCATCACACCATCGACTTTGTCTTGAAAATACGAACACAACGCCATCAAAATCACCGCCATCGGATGATTCATGCGCTCACACGCGCCACCAACAACCTGCGGTAACCACTAATCGCGCCGTCTCGGATTTTTGGACTTACCGCCTTAACTAGGGCTCCAAATTCAGTCCATAATATACCAACGAAACCGTCTTCACAAGACGCTTCCAAAGACGCAAATCTCATCACCGTACAAATCTGCAAGTGCCACCAGGCACGGCCTGAAGACTCTACCCAAAACCCACGTTAGATCCACGTGCGGCTGTTCTGCTATGCACTACCATGTTAGCGCCAGCTCAGCTCCACATCATCGCTACGTCAACACTGATCTGCCTCGTCAGCGCCACGTCACTGGTTCACTAAATGAACTTCTCTTTGACTGGTTCAGACATTTTTAGACTGATTTTTTGTAAAGTTGGACCGGTTCCTAGGGTTTTTGGATGTTCGGAATCTGTTTTAGGACTTTTTTTGTGATTTGAGGCTCATAGTATATACTTCCTTTTATATTTTTGTGGTTTCTATATCGGTTCACCTCCCTCTTCGCATATATGGCTAAATCGGACTTACCCCGAGTAATCACTACTGTTCTGGATGAATCCAATTATGTTGTGTGGGCTTAAGAAATGTCTGGTTTTCTCCATGGACGAAAATTGTGGCATTGTGTAACCAGAGATATTATTGAACCCAAGAAGAAAGATGACAAAAATGCTGATAAATACATTGACCGTCTAGAGGACTGGGATAACAAAAATCACCAGATTCTCATATGGTTCCATGTCACCATTATCCCGGAGATCAAACTTCAATTTGGTACTCTCCATACGGCCAAAAAAAACTTGGGATCTTCTCCAACAGCACTACACCAGGGCAGATCTTTCAAATCGGTATTGTCTTCTTTCTACTCTTCATAACATGCACCAAGAACCTGGGTAATCTATCAACAGTTTCCTATCTCAGATGACTATCGTATGGAATCAGTTGGCTCTCGCTGAGCCAACCTAGGAATGCACAAAAGACGCTGATGTTCATGGAAAATACCATATTAAGACACGCATTATGCAATTTTTGATGGGCTTGAGAGAGGAATTTGAGCCTATACGAGCTTCAATCCTATACCGGGGCGCGATACCTTCCCTAAACAACGCCATTTCTGATCTACTCAGTGAGGAAACTCGTCTTGCCACATTACAAGGATCTCATACAGATATTGTCCTTACAGTACCAGTCGCTCCTGCATCACCAGTTGCTCTTGCCATACCAACTGCTAAGGCCAACCCATCCTAGATCCCTTATACTATAGATATTGTCATTCACAAGGGCATAAATTACTCAAATGTCTTTCCCGCCTGTGTAAAGTCTGTAGAGGACCGGGCCACTACCTTGAAGACTGTCATAAACTTTCATCTGGGAATCAATCAAATGGGAATCCATATCGCTCTTGTGGTTCTCGCAATCGGTTCTATTCCATGCCAAGAAATGTTGCTGCTGTAGCCACTGATACTATACCAACTCCATCCAGCTCTTCACCTGATTAGAGTGGTATCTGTACCGCGATTACTAAGGCCCTTAATAAAATTGGTAACAATATAGCCATGTCAGCTACACCAAGTCCCATCTTCACCATCACCAAACCAATCAGCTACATATATCCTAGCACTCTCACCTGTGGAATTGTGGCACTCTCAATTAGGTCATACTTCATCCAGCCGTTTACATTCTCTTATTTCTAGTGGTCAGTTAGGGTCATTTCAACATGAGTCTTTTTATTGTATTCATTATCAACTTGCAAAACAATCAGCTTTACCTTTTAATGAAAGTCAACATGTTTCTCTTGCACCTTTTGATTTAGTACATTCTAATATTTGGGGGCCTTCTCCTCATGCATCTATGGGTGGTGCTCGCTATTTTGTTATATTTGTGGATGACTACTCTCGTTATATCTGGTTGTTTCTTATGAAAAACAGATATGAACTTTTTCACATATATTTTGACTTTTCCTCTATGGTTCAAACTCAATTCTCTCAGAATATCAAAGTTTTTCATTCAGATAATGCAATGGAATACAAAGACCGTGTCTTTCTAAGCCTACTTCACAAAAATGGTACTCTTCCCCACCGTTTATGCCCTGGAACCTCCCAAAAAAATGGTCAAACCGAACGAAAACATAGACATATTCTTGATATTGTTCGTGCTCTATTCATTTCGTCATCATGTCCTGAACGCTTCTAGGGTGATGTTGCCTTAACCGTTGTATATACAATCAACTGTATCTCTTCTGCCACAATCCATAATCAGTCTCCATTTAAACGCCTTTTCGGTAAATCTCATGATTACTCTGAACTCAGAGTTTTTGGTTGCACTTGTTTTGTTCTACTCAGACCACATGAACACAACAAACTGCAACCAAGGGCTCACTTGTGTTGTTTCATTGGATATGATATTGAACATAAGGGGTATCGGTACTGGGATCCTATTTTTATGACCCTCATATCTCTCGTCATGTCATCTTTTGGGAACATCAAATGTTTTCTTCCTTACGATCATTCGATACGTTAACCCTCGCTAACTCCAGATTTTTTACTGATCCATCTATTGAGTTATTTTTTGAGAATCCAGTTTCAGGTACAATTGAGTCCATCTCAGATTCACTAGCTGACCTTATTTCTCTAGACCTAGCTCGAGCTCCAAAACCATCACCTAGCCGCACCCCTCCAACTCCATCGGTCGTGCTCGAGGATATTTCTATATCTGATGAGTCTGCACCGACTCCCTCTGAGAGCCATCATCTAGATCACTCCCACAGATATACCAGCGTAACTTATCATCCTTCTTATCTTGCTGATTATTATTGTTTTTCCACTATACTCCATCTGCATGAGCCTTAATCCTATAAGGAGGCTCGTACTAATCCTCTTTGGCAGAAAGCAATGGACGAAGAACTTCAGGCCCTAGCCAAAACTCATACCTAGGATATTGTTGATCTGTCTCCTAAAAAAACTCTTATTGGATGCAAATGGGTGTTTAAGATCCAAACGTTTTCTGATAGTTCTGTTGAATGATATAAAGCCCGACTTGTTGTTAAAAGATTTGCTCAAGAATATGGTATTGTCTATGAAGAGACATTTGCTCTAGTAGCGAGGCTAACATCTGTCCGTACACTTCTTGTCGTCGCCGCCATTCGAAAATTGACTTTTTTTCAAATGGATGTCAAAAATTCAATTCTCAATGGTGATCTTCTTGAGGAAGTCTATATGCATACCCCTCTCGGCCTAGATGCTCCTCGAAATAAAGTTTGTCGTCTTCGCCGTGCCCTGTATGGTTTGAAACAAGCTCCACGTGCCTGGTTTGCCAAATTCAGTACTATTATTCATCAGTTTGGGTTCGCACCTAGTGCTCATGATTCGGCACTGTTTATTCTCCATACTGCCAATGATATTATCCTTTTTTTACTGTACGTGGACGATATAGTTATTACTGGAAATTATCAACGCGGCATTTCTGAACTCAAAAAGTTTCTAAGTGACCAATTCGAGATGAAAGACCTTGGCGTGCTCACATATTTTCTTGGCCTTGAAGTCTCTTCGGGTTCTGATGGATATTTTCTCTCTCAGGCCAAATATGCTTTGGATCTCCTTTCCAAGGCTGGGATTACTGACTCAACCATTGTCACTACTCTTCTCGAGCTGAATGTCAAACTTACCCCACTTGATGATTCTCCTCTTCAGGATACCACTCTATATCGCCAACTGGTTGAAAATCTTGTATACCTCACTATCACTCGTCCTGATATTGCCTATGTCGTTCATCAAGTTAGTCAATTCTTGTCCGTTCCTCGGACTACCCATTACTTGGTTGTTCTTTGCATTCTTCGGTATGTCAAGGGTATTTTATTTCATGGGTTTCACTTTTCAACTCAGTTTGCTCCCGTTTTACAAACTTATTCTGATGCCAATTGAGCCAAAGACCCCATTGACAGATGTTTAACCATTGGTTACTGTTTCATTTTGGGTCATTCTCTCATTTCCTGGCATAGTAAGAAACAAAGTGTAGTTGCTCGCTCCAATACTAAAGCTGAATATTGTGCTATGGCTGACGAAACTCAAGAACTTCTCTAGCTTTGATGATTCCTCGCTGACATGGGCGTTTCTTCTCCTACTACCACTACCCTACACTGTGACAATAGGAGTGCTATTCAGATCACTCACAATGATGTATTTCATGAGCGTACAAAACACATTGAGATTAATTGTCACTTCATCCATCATCACATTCTTCAGAATACGGTTCGCCTACAATCTGTCAGTTCAGCCTATCAGACAGCAGACATTTTTACTAAAGCTCATCCACCTGGACGCTTTTACTCTCTGGTTTCCAAACTCAAGTTCACATCTTACTTACCGCCTTGAGCTTGAGAGGGGCTGTTAATGTATTAATGTATTATATGGACTTGGCCCACGTGGCCCATTAGGGTAATACCCTAACTCACACTTCTTCTATAAATATGTGTATATCGTTGTATTATATCAGTATCACTTTTCATAATATCAATTCATGATTCTTCTTCCACTTCTCAATTATCTTAACAATACATATTATACAATAAAAGAAAGTTAGAGGGTTGAAAATGTAATTTAGGCCAAAGAGGAAAGGGGGTTATATGTGATATTATTGGTTGATAAATTATTGCAATTTGTAGTTGATGACAAGAAGGTGGAGCATCTATTGGACTTGCCCCATGCCAACACACACTTGAGCTTGCAAAGGCTGATCTTGTGAATGAAGGCGATTTTGATGAACCAATACGAGGGTGCACCAGAGTCTTCCATGTTGCCACTACCATGGAATTTTTTATGTTAACGATCCTGAGGTTTCATAAATTAATTTGCATACAATTATCTAAACATAATATGTTTCTCAGCAATATTAGTGATCAATTTTTTTTCATTTCTATGATGATGTTGATGAGTAGAACGATATGATAAAGCCTACGGGGAATGGGGTTCTGAACGTGATGAAGGCATGCTGCAAGGCGAAGACAGTGAAGAGATTGGTATATACCTCCACAACTGGAGTAGTGGCCGTCCAAGAACATTCTCCAGCAGCGTACGATGAGAGTTGTTGGACCGATGTGGAGTAGTGCAAGTCTCAAAAGATAAATGGATGGGTATCAATACAATTATGTGCATATACTTCAGTATTTTTTTTTTATTAGTTATAATCAATTATATAACTTATTATTAAGTATTTTTGTAGTTTCTTTACCTTACAACACCGACGTTTTGACCTAATCAACAATGCAGGTTTATTTCGTTTCAAAAATATTGGCTGGAAAAGCTGCATGGAAATTTGCTAAGAAACTAGAATCGATTTGATCATAATTCATCCATCCATAGTCATTGGCCCGTTTATAACCCCTACCAGGCCTCTTAGTGCTGACGTCTGTTTTGCCTTCCTCAATGGTTCTCTCTCTCATCTCTCTCTCTATATATACTCCTAACTGTTAGATTTCTATCCCACATCGACTATTTGAGAGTTCTCAAATCACTCTATAAATCAACGGAGTTATTCCACTTAGTGGCATAAGGTTTTAAGTTGGAACCTCCTAACATGGTATTAGAGCCAAAGATATGGGTCTCTCTTTCTCTCGTAGTCAAATCATCCATGAAAATTGGGGTTGCACATTTCTCATCATTCTTTCGTAGTCAAATCATTTGTGTAAACCGGGATTACACTTAAGGGTGGGTGTTACATTCCTGCCCCACATCGACTATTTGAGAGTTCTCAAATCACTCTATAAATCAACGGAGTTATTCCACTTAGTGGCATAAGGTTTTAAGTTGGAACCTCCTAACATGGTATTAGAGCCAAGGATATGGGTCTCTCTTTCTCTCGTAGTCAAATCATCCATGAAAATTGGGGTTGCACATTTCTCATCATTCTTTCGTAGTCAAATCATTTGTGTAAACCGGGATTACACTTAAGGGTGGGTGTTACATTCCTGCCCCACATCGACTATTTGAGAATTCTCAAACCACTATATAAATCAAAGAAATTACTCTGCTTAGAACCATATGGTTTTAAGTTGGAACCTCCTAATACTGACTAATAATCATTTCACTTATTTTTATTTTTTGGTTAATGGTAAATAGGAAACACAGTTTGGTACTCAGAGTTACTTCAAGTACGAGCTGTGCATTTGGATGATTTATGCAGTGCTGAAATATTCCTTTTTGAGCACCCTCAGTCCAAGGGAAGATACATTTGTTCTTCTCACTCTTTTACCATCTATGAAATCGCCAAGTTCCTCGCCCAAAAATACCCAGAATTCAATATTCTAACCAAATAAGTGTGCATGATTCGTAAACGCGCACGCACACACACAATATATATATATATATATATATATATATATATATATATATATATATATATAGTTATTGTTGCTTCTCATGTGGATGTATATATTCATGTTTGAATGAAGTACAGGTTTGAAGGAGTGGATGAATCAATGACAGTCATACCCTGTTCTTCAAAGAAACTGATGAATCTCGGATTCGAATTTAAGCACAAACCCGATAATTGTAGCCCGGGGGATTTGTTCCCTGAAATGATCGAAGATTGCAAGGCCAAGGGGTTGATGTCTTCTTAGAGCTTTGAGCTATATATAAACCCTAAGATAAAATAATTAAATAAGAATAAATAATTTTAATGTTGTTTAATTCTTTCTTTTTTTTTTTCTTTTTCTTTTTTTCATGTGTTTTTATGTATTTTAAAGTAAATGAACTTGAAGGATCAACATAATCTAGTACAAATCTTGAAGCAATTTTGGGGAGGTGGTAAATGCATATTCTTCAACTTTATGGGAGCGTTGTTGCACATACGATGAAATTGGAAACTCTAGTTGCATGAAAACGATGGCAGTGATGTCATCGTTTACGTCATGGTGATGTTGCCTCCACTGTCGTAGGTGTAGTAGGTTAGGAATTGAGAAGATAACCATGTTACTCAATACTATTCTTTCGTTATCTTTTTTGGAAAAATAACATTTTTGGTCCCCTAAAACTTGTTAAATTGCATATTGGATGGTTCATGTTTCACATTTATTTTAATCCCACATAATTAAAAATAATATTAATAATTTTAAATAAAAATAAATTTCGAATTGAAATATTTTTTCATTTTATCACTCTTCTAAACTTAAAATATTTTTCCTAACAATGATTTCGTCTTAAGAATGAAAGAAATCTAAATCGTTGTTAAGAAAAGATTAGAGGAGAACGCCTTATATTTAGTAGAATAATAAAATAAAAATAATATCTCTATTAAACGTCACGTGTTGAGCAAACCTCATTTTTTTTTCTTCTTCTATCTTTTAATGAGAGAGAAGTTGATATTTTAGAGAGAGAGACAAGTGGGTCATTTGAAATTGAATGTGATGGATTTAGAAGTAGCATTACCAATAAACTATTAGGTTGCATTTGGGTGAGGAAAGAATTTTCATTTCGGGTAGGGATTTGTAATAATTTTTTCTTAACAAATTTCCTTAAGAAAATTTTTATAAATCCCTTCCCGAAATAAAATTTCTTTCTCAAATATCCAACCAAACGCACCTTAGTGACAGTGTCAAATAATAATAATAATAATAAAAAAAAAAAAAAAAAAAAAAAAAATACGTAAGCCCAGACTAAACGTGCATTCATAAAACACAGAATATCGCGGATGCATCGTGTACAATATACCAGATTTAATGCTAGTTGATGAAGTTTGATAAGACTTCTTGGAACCACTACAAAGAAAAAAGATATTTTAATATTTATTTTTTAAATTAAAAAAATAAATTATAGGATCATATTTGGGGGCTTAGACATAAAAATAGGCCTGATTATAAAGTCAAGTCAAGTTAAGGCCTAGTATTTTTCTATAATATCTTTGGTAAAGTTCAATCTAGTCCAGCCTGGCCAGGCCACTCCTAAGATATATACAAGACACTTGAGACACCTGTAAACTTTATCTTCTCTTTTTTGTTTTATTTTTTGTTTTATCATATATTGTCTTTTCCTCTCCCTTCATTCATGTACACACATCTCTCCCCCCATTCAAACTTCCCCTCCACACACACGCGCGTCAATCACGCATGCTAATCATTTATTAAAAAATATATTTTATCCTTGTAGAAATTTATTAATGTTCACTGATACTTCAGAATTTTCAAAATATACAAAATAACTTCCAAAACTATTAATTTATTTTTATTAAAATATTATTTTTAAAAATATAAATTTTTGAACTATAACATTTTAACTTTTTTTGTATTTGAAATTTTCATATTGTTTTTAAACTTATATTTTTCAGTAATATTAGTTTATGTTTATTCCAAAAAAAAATATAAATAATTTTAATAATATATTTGTTAGAAAACAAATTATACAACCCGACGAGGGCAAATTTGGTCATCCCCAAGAAACCCGCCTAATTTGGTCATCCTCGGGAAACCCACCAAAGGTCTTGCATGTGGAAGAATACTCTAACTAGGCCTTGACAGAATGGCCAACCTGGCTATTCATGAATACTCTAACTAGGCCTTGACGGAATGGCCAACCTGGCTATCCGAGCAACCCCTAGTCGGTTTTTGCCAATAGGAGGGCCTTTGAAGGTCCATCCGACCAGAGCTCCCGTGCTAACCCTGATCGGTCCTCACCTGATAACGACCTTCAGTCTTGGTCCGAGCTGGATTCCGGCCTCAAGGCTCCGAGCTCAATCGCCGAGGTACCTCTAGTCTATTTACGGTAAGAGGCACCGGAAATTTCAATATTATTTTAAACTTATTTTCTAGTTTATAGTAATATTAGTTTATATTTATTCCAAAAAAAAAAAATATAAATTTTAAGAATATACTTGCCAAAAAACAGATTATACAACCTATAATTGACTACAATCATAGTTCAAACTCGTCCTGAAAGTAGGCACATTAGTAGACATTCATTCAAAATGACAAACATTTTTTAGGTGAGATATTCTATGTTTTATCACATTCCATTCCAAAATACCTGCTTGTCTTTCATTGTCTCTCTCTAAAATATCAAATTCTCTCTTATTAAAAAAAATAAACAAAAAAAAGAGTTAAAAAAAAAATTCTTTTACCACTAAAAGATGACATGTGCAAGTAACACGAGTAAATTCCGTCAAAGTTAACCCTTATTTTTCACAGAAGGGTCACATAAAATGTAACGACCCGGTTTCCTAGGACCGCCACTCGGTTTCTTACATTGGAGAATTTATACCAAAATCTGATTGACCAAATTATCATTCTATAAAACCTGGTCAATTTATAATGCTACAGCGTCTAGTAATTAATAATTCGTCTTATAAAAATATTTTAATTTACAATACGACGACGAAACTTATAATTATTGAATTCACCGATTTTACAAACAACGGCAATAATTTTAGTTGTCGATTTTATAATGGTAACTAATAAATATAATAATTACAATTTAAATCCAACCAAATAACCAATAATTTATTCTAAATTAATCCGAGAAATTTTACAACCAACGGTTACAATTACAAATATCGAATTGATTGATTCAATTTTTACATCGGTAAATAATAAATTCAACTATTACCAATTAATTAGAAATTCAGCTGAAATTCCTGTCGCCGCATTATTTTTAAATACCCAAATAAATTCCTGGCACCGATCAATTTAAACGTTAAAATAGAATTTTACAATGTACTTCAGTTTGATTATTAATAACCAGTTAATAAAATAGATTAATTAATAACAATCTATTTTATTATATTTAATCAATATATATTATACTAATAATAATTCTGTTTTATTATTTAATCTCGACAGTAATCAATTTTGTCCCAACCGGTTTCAAATACAATAATAATTTTGTAATTTAATATACAATTACGGCGACAATGATAATTATCGATTTAAATTTTACAATACGACGATAATAATTATATTTAATTTATGGAGTCGATTTTTACAACAGTAAATATTAATTACAATTATTACAAACATAATTTCTAATATAATTTCCGGTTGCCGTTTCGCTCTCACCGGCCCACAATCAAAACTGTAGAGTTGTGAGCTAACGCTCAGTAAAACTCCAACTCCTCTAATACGTGCATTTAATTATCACGACAAATCAAACACCTTGACATGATTTTCACATAATTTTCACATAATCATAATTATTTCATGCGAACTAACAACGATAAATTCACCGACAGTAATAACATACATCTCACAATGAAAAAATTAAATACATATATTAAAAGAATTAGAAATTCTACCTGAAATTCGAAGGCAGAATCCAAACTGAAATTGGAATATACTAAAAAGAAATGTTCAAAACCGATAATGATTATTTGAAATGAAAACTGATGGTTTTCAATTCTAACTCTGCGGCTCCAATACAAGTTGATCTTTTATCCTTATTAATATAATATATATCCACATATATCTTTTCCAAACTACAAACCTGTGACCATATATAGAGAATTATTATTATTATTATTATTATAATATATAATATATATATGTTTTGGCTCTTATGGTTTTCTTCTTTAATAAGGAAACTATTTGAGCCGTATATTTATTTATTTATTTACACAATCTCCTCTCTTAAAATTAAAAAAAAAAATATTAATTATATCTCAAAACTCTTAAAAGTATATTTTAAATAATACATTATTTCCAAAATTTGTAAAATCAATTTAAAATAAACATTTAACTCCCAAAAATTATCAAATATTATTTTTACCATAAATTCACAAAATAGTCCCAAAAATATTAAATTTTTATATAAAGAAATATTTTCAAGAATATAATTTTTTTGGGATATTACATAAAAAAACCGTGTGCAAATATGAGGACCACAATGAAAAAAAAAAACTTAGAGGGCCACAATGAAAACACTCTATAAATATGAGGTTCAAATTTATAATTTTCCAAAAAACAAATGAAACGATAAAAATTGAATGGTGTAAGTAAAGGTCAATTGCCATGATAGGATGATAGGGGAACTCAAGGATCGCAAGTACCATGATATATGTATTCATTCTAAACAAATATGTGGATCAAATTTATAATTTGCCAAAAACAAAATGAAAAGGTCAAAAATGACTGCTATAAATATGTGGATCGCAAGTACCATCATTTATGTATCCATTCTAAACAAAGATCGGGTATTTATCTCCTTTGCAGTAGTGAAACTTAGCTCTAAATCCATTAATAGCAAAAATATTTAGAGAGTAGGAAATGGAAGGAGAGCATGTTCCGACCACTGTCTGTGTTACGGGGGCTTCGGGATACATAGGATCTTGGCTTGTCATGAAGCTTCTTCAACGAGGTTATTTCGTCAGGGCAACTGTTCGTGATCCTGGTAATACATCTCTCTCTCTCTCAAAACCCTTCAAAATTTGGAACTTTGAGGTTCAAAGTGTAAAAAACATCAATCAGACAAGGCATAAAAGTGTAATTTTCAAGGGGTTTAGTTTGTTGAGATTTGCAGGTAATGAAAAGAAGGTGAAGCATCTGTTGGAATTGCCCCATGCCGACACACGCCTGAGCTTGTGGAAGGTAGATCTTGTGGATGAAGGCAGTTTTGATGAACCGATTCGAGGGTGCACCGGAGTCTTCCATGTGGCCACTCCCATGGAAATCCTAACTCTCGTGGATCCGGAGGTCTTTTTAAACATTTAGTAGGGTTTAACAAAATTATTTCATATCTGGTAGATTGAGACGTGTAAACACTGTATTAAGAAAAAATACGCCATCTCTTTGCATATGATTGAATGGGGAGCTCTTCCCAAGATACAATAATTCAGAGAATCAAAGTGTAAGCAGAACATCTCTATATTGAACCAATCGCGAATCTTATTGCCCGTAAATCATCAAGTATATAATATACATGAAACATGACAAAATAACACTTCTCTCTATTTATATATCTCAATATAAGCATACTCACTAATTTACATAGTATCATACTTTTTTCTCTATTTTTTTCTATATTTCTCTATATTTTCTTTCATCCTCATACACACATATATAGTTTATGGATTAATAACTCTTACTATAATATTAAATACTCATAATACTATAATTAATAAATCATAAATTATACACAAATATTATAATAACTACATTATACCATATATATTTATAATAGATTTCATAATTTCATTTTAATAATTTTCACAATAATAATTGTCATAAACAAGTAATTAGGACACATATTATAAATATATATCAATAATAATTTTATTAAGTAAAATAATATAATTTATATATAATAAAATAAAATATTTATTTTTTAAATTATTTTTCTAACAATATAGGTAGAAAACTTGAAGAATACAAAGTATAATTAATTCATTAAGTGTGTTGAGTGGTACAGAGAAATTTGAAGTTACGGGGCTAAAGGTTGCCCGAGTTCTTAACCATTCATTTTTAAAACTTAAATCTGGACCGTTAAAATGTCTTTATGTCCAAATTTATTAATAGATATGGGATATAATTTTATTTTTTTTATTTCTTTTTGGGGGAGCTTGAAATTGCACAAATAACCCCTCCAAAAATAGTAAGTTGTACAACACATGACTATTGTCTTCTAAAATTGTAATAAGTTCAGTGATTTAGATTGAAGTACAAAGGTTATGAAATTTCAGAGTATCATGTGCTTAAATTAAAATCATAAGGACCAAACTGAGATACTGGTTAAACTTTAGGGTGTAAAATGTAAAAACACCCAATATTTAATTTGATTTGCTCAGGAGTAATAGGACGTATAATGATCTATAATTAATGATTATGTATTTTTGTTTCCTTAAATATTAGAATGAAATGATAAAGCCGACGATGAACGGGATGCTGAATGTGATGAGAGCGTGCTACAAGGCCAAGACAGTGAAGCGGCTTGTGCATACATCGACCATCGGAACTATTATTGGCCAGCAACACCCGCCACCTGTGTACGATGAGAGTTGTTGGACAGATACCGAGTGGTGCAAATCTCAAAAAATGGATGGATGGGTATGTATTAGCATTAATTTTCCTATTTAATAATGGTTTGGTTGTGCTCAATACGTGGCTTTCTAATTAACATATTTTTGTTATTTTATTACTCTAAATGTAATATATTTTTTTAAAACTTTTTCTAACAACGGTTCTAATTTTTCAGACAAACCGATGTTAAAGAAAAGGTGAGGAAAATATTTTATGTCTTCTTGAATGATAAAATGACAAAAATATCTCATTAAAAGGTTGGAGCACAACTCATTTTCGATACAAAATTAGTAACAATCTTTTCTATTTTGAGTTTTTTTTTTTTTTTTTTTTTTCAGTAAGGTTTGTCTAGATCAGGTTACGCGCACCTCAACTAATTATCTCATTAGGCAATTTTAAGAGTACACTCTGCCACGTCAACCTTGTACATTTGGAATTAAATTCAGAATATAATTTTTAAAGTGTTTTTTAAAAGAGTTGAACTCTGATTAACAAGAAAATAGACACCGCCCTTCAAATTAAATTCAAGAGCTACCTAATGTATTGCTATGGTGTAATAAATAATAGGCGTATATGGTGGCGAAAACAGTGGCGGAGAAAATTGGATCGAAATTCGCGGAAGAAAATGGAGTGGATTTTGTGACGATTCATCCATCACTTGTTCAAGGACCTTTTCTAACTCCTTACATGAATTTCAGCGCTGATGCCTCGATTGCCTTAATCATAAGTTCTCTCTCATTTTCCTTTCTATCTCTTATTTTTATTTTTTTCTCAATAGTTATATTGAAAATTTTTACCATTTATCTCTCTCGTACATAATATGCAGATCTAGAAAAAAATAATATTAACATATATTTTTTATTTAAATATTACACGTACGACAATTGATCATTAAATTTTATATTTTATATGGAAAAATTAATACTAAAAAATAAAAATAAAATTGATTTATTTAATACATTTCCAATTACATTTTTGTTCTCAATTTTCAGTTTATGTTCTCAATTTTTTATTTCTGTTCACAATTTTCTGTTTCTGTTCTTAATTTTCAGTTTTTGTTTTCAATTTTCAGTTTCCGCTCTCAATTCTTTGTTCTCTAAATTTCTGTTTTTGTTCTCAATTTTTAGTTTATGTTCTCAATTTTCTGTTTTTGTTTTTAATTTTCATTTTTTGTTCTTAATTTTCAGTTTCTGTTCTCAATTTTATGTTTATATTCTCAATTTTCTATTTCTATTTTTAATTTTTTGTTCTCAATTTCTGTTTTTATTCCCAATTTTCTGTTCTCTAATTTCTATTTATGTTCTCTAATTTTTGTTTCTGTTCTTAATTTTTAATTTTTATTCTCAATTTTCAACGGTTTAAATATAAGGACTATTATGTAATTTAGAAGGTTGATTCCATTGGGTTGGAATCTCATTCCACTCCATCTCAAATGGAATCTCATTCCACCCTATTTCATTCCAATGGAATCACAAAAGTGATTTCATTTAAGAACCAAACAACGAAATAGGAGTCAAGGGCGGAATGCGATTCCATTCCGCCCTCGATTCCATCCAACCAAACATGCCGTTAGGATCAAATGATGATTTTATTTTATTTTTGAGTAATTACTACTAAATTTTTTAAAATTTAAAATTACTTTAAAAATTAAATATTTTTTATTTATGAAATTTAGTTATGCTTTATATATAAGTTGTTTACTTTAGTTATTTTTTTTTTTTAAATTGTTTGGTGAAGTCTTCATATGAGATTTTATAATATAATTGTTTGACTCGATTAAAATATATGTGGTTTGTGGATTTTCTAATTGTAATTATAATTATAATTGTTTTTTGAAATTAAAATAATTGTGCTTTATTATTATTATTATTATTATTATTATTATTATTATTATTATTATTATTATTTTGTGAAGTTTCACCAAAAAGGCTTGAAAGAGACTTATTAGTGAAAAAAGGGAAGAAAAAAAAAAGTATAAGAACTCAATAAGAGTAGGGAATTGTGGATTTTATTTATTTATTTATTTTTTGTAGAGTTTCACCAAAATGCTTGAAAGATGCTTCAAAGATGAAAAGAAAAAAATATATATATATAAGAACTTAGGAAGATGAGGTAATAATTAATTAAGAATAGAAAAAACAAAACAAAAAATAAGAATTCACCAAAATGCTGATTAATTCTAAAATTTCATTAAAAAAAATTCTCTCATTCCACTTTTAAGTATTAGTATTAGATTAGATATAGATATCACACTTTTTTTTTTATTCAATTGTACTCTGTATTTTAATTTGAATTTTTTTTTTTATTTGTGGTAAATAATAAATCAAAAATAAAAATCTATAAATTTTAGTAAGTAATGACATTTTATAAATATCGTAAATAAAGATATTATTAAAAATTATATAAATAATCATCGTAAAATAATATTTCTGCAAATAATTTTTTACTAATATACTATAAAATAATAAACAAATAACCATAAATTAAGATTAATTTTATTAATTTTTGCAAGTCAAAAAATTTAATTTTATATATAAAGAAATAAAAGAAATTAGAACCTCACCAAAAAAACTTGAAAATGCATTTTTTAACTTCATTAAAATATTCTCTCTCTTTCCACTTTTATGTATTAGATTATTATATTAGATATATATATATATATATATATATATATATATATAGATATCACTTAATATATTATAAAATAATAAACAAATAACCATAAATTAATATTAATTTTATCAATTTTTGCAAGTCAACAAATTCAAATTTTATATATAAAAAAAATAAAAATTAGAACCCACAAAAAAACTTTAAAAATGCATTCTTCAACCTCATTAAAATTTTATATTTCCTTCTACTTTTAAATATTAGATATAGATATCAGTTGACTTCCTGAATTGAATATTTCGAGCTTAAAAACACAAATACATTTACCCTTATTTTTTAAAAAATAATCATAATATTTTTTATCCTTTTATTTTAAAAAAAAATCATTGATACCCCCTAGTTAAAATTCAAAACCGAAAATTATTATTAGAAAAATATTTGTATATTTTAGTTTTTAATTATTTAATTATTTTTAATAATTAAGAATAAAATTATTATTATTATTATTATTATTTTAATTTTGTGCCTAAAGTGAAACTAAATAGTATTTTATTAAAATCACAATGCATTGGCTAGTATTTTGCGAGTGAAAGGAAAATTTTGTGTTTGTGTACCAAATGACAAGAAAGATAAGCGACAAAAATCACTCTATTTTATGTGCAAATTGTAACCTTGTTATTTTTTATGTGATGGTAAAATATATAGGAAATGAAGCTTATTACTCTATCTTGACACGAGCGTGGGCCGTGCACGTGGATGATTTGTGCAACGCTCATATATTCCTCTTTGAACATCCTGAAGCCAAGGGACGATATGTGTGTTCTTCTCACTTCTTCACCATCTTCCAAGTTGCCAATTCACTCGCTCTAAAATATCCAGAATACAATATTCCAACTAAGTAAGATTATTATTCTCCTAATTATTTTTATTATTTTTTCCTCAAAATATTTTCTTTAATTTTGAATATTTTAATGTATGAACAGGTTTGAGGGGATTGATGAATCATCAATGAAAGTCATACCATTCTCATCTAAGAAATTGATGGATCTTGGGTTTGAATTCAAGTACGGACCTGATAATTGTAGTCCGGGTGATTTATTTGCTGAAGGAATTGAAGCATGCAAGGCAAAAGGCTTGTTGCCTCTAGTGTAAGATGAGAAGAAATTACCTCGAGAAATAACATGAAATGAGGCACCCGAATCAATCACCCAACTATTTTCCTGACATGCAAGGTTGACACAACTATTTTCATAAAGAATAGCAATATTGCCACCAGCAATACAGCAACAACCACATTAGTCTCCTTATCCTATTTGTCCTTGTCATTTTTTTCTCTAGATTGTTTCAATATTCTGTAATCTCATATCATGTGTCCTTCCATATTATAGTTGAATCACTTAAAGTCTTTTTTACCTTTTAATATGTCCCTCGATTTGTCAGACCTGCTATTATTACAAAAAAAAATTGCTTTTACTTCTCCCTGGCTTTTTGTGATATTCAGTAATCGATGTATGTAATTTAGAAGATAAACCCTGTTATTTTCTCCTTGCCTCTTTATTAATGCGGCTGTCTTTGACCATGTTCATCGTCAATTTTTCATTTGGGGCCAAATTACGGAGTGATACTATGAGCATTTCCTAGTTGTCAAGTAACGTGTTGAGAAGTAGTAATTGTTGCATTTCATCTTTCAAAATAAAATTCACAATAATCAACTAATTAATAAGGCTATGAAAATTATTCATTTGGTCAACTATACTTTGTTATTTGGTCAGCTTCTCTCTCTCTCTCCGTCTCTAGTCCTAACTAATAATCATTTTTAATTTTTTTATGTTTTATTTTTTGGTTAATGGTAAATATAAAATACAATTTGGTACTCGGAGTTACTTCAAGTACAAGATGTGCATTTGGATGATTTATTGAAATATTTCTATTCAATAACAACAACTCATTTTCACCTGAACAACACAACAACTCTGCCCACAGTCAACTTCCACCCCTTTAGAAAAACAATGAAATCTACAATTTCAGAAACACCCAAAATATGCTTGATCCACGTAAGTTAGAAAATTCATCCAATTTTAGGTAAACACATTTTCCATCATATATATATGTGTGTGTGTGTGTGTGTGTGTGAAAATAGATTTACAAGAAGACAGTATACTCACCTGGTTATCCGCTCTGAAGACTTTTACCAACTATACTTTACCGGTACTCTGGTGCCTGCGAACCTAATAATGACAGGGCCTAAATTAATATTTTATATAAAAATAACCTTACCAAGCAATGCAGGCCCTAATTTCCGTCATTTCCTATTCTCCGTATTCTATATTACTATTCAACTAGTATTTCTCCATTAACGTTTTACTATATAGAATTTATTCATGTGAACAGTCTCAATATTTATTATCATCATTTCGACATTTTCAATGTTAGTAATTAAAGTTAACATTTAAAGAATATAACGAGAAACATTACCCGTTCTGAAATGGTTGTTGATCTCCTTAAAATTTCTTAATTTATGCTCTTGCTCCCACCGCCTCGGCGTACACGCTCCTTCTCTGCTCTAGTTTGCTTACTGACGTTCCACTGCCTAGGCCGAAAAAACCACCACCAAGGCGAACCGTCTGCAGATTCAATTCCTACCTCCCTGATCTTTCACCGCCGCGGCGATGGCCATCCCCCTTTTCTACTCTATTTTGATCTCAACCTCTATTCTCTCTCTCCTCACCTCGCCAACTCCGACGATCACCCCTACCACCATGACATCGAACCAACACCCACACATAAAACACTCACCCCACACAAACCACACTCATACCCACACAAACCAACCACTATTGAACCGATATGAACGACGGCGCACACACACACACACAGAACACACCCATGCACGAACACACAGCACACGACGAATTCACGGCACCACCGCCACCAATGACAGAGTAGCGACAAGCTCTTTCTCTCTAACTTTCACTCACTGTCGGCCAAACTAACCGACGGCGACACTCACTGCTCTCTTTTTTTTTTCTCTGTTCTGTTTCCTTTCAGCCAGCCAACGAAGACACACACACACATCCTCCGAACAAAACACACACCCACTGCCTCGCCGGAACGACCGCAACAATTACCTCCATCGCCAATGCCGTCGATCACCCACTGACCAAACTCACAACACACACATACACTGCAACACACACACACATGACAGCGCACACAACCCACGAAACACACCGCCACGCCCATGATGGACGGGCGATCACACTCTCACATACCCATAACGATTAACAGAAAATAGAGCACCCCTACGGTTAATCAAATACACTCTTACCGAATGACGGCGATGATTACGCACTACTAGACGAACTGCCTTCTCTCTCTCTTCGATTTTCTCACTGCCGAACGGCAACCCACCGCCGACCACCTTCTTTCTCTCTCTCTTTTCTCTTTCTTTTTCTATTGTGTCTCCCGTACGTATGTATGTGTGTGTGTGTGTGTGTGTGTGTGTGTGTGTGTGTGTGTGTATATATATATACTGAAAAAGGGCCCAAGCCCCTCATCGTTCTCGATTCTTCTTCAGTTGATTGCTTCTCGATCATTCTCCCGCCTCTCTGTATATATATATGTGTGTGTGTGTGTGTGTGTGTGTGTGTGTGTCAAACAGGGGCCGGCCAAGTGGCCTTCCTTCCTCCCTTCGTTCTTCCGTTTCTCTCTCTCTCTCTCTCTCTCTCTCTCTCTCTCTCTCTATATATATATATATATATATATATATATATATATATATATAATATTAAATCGCACAATCCTCCTCCTTATTTTAGTTAAGATATTAATTGAACCAATTTCTGATTTTAAAGTTTATATAAATTACAATTTGATCCCTAAACGTTTTTTATTAAACAATGAATAACACCATCAACCCTATTATTTTCGAATGTGCTCCAATGCGACTCAAATTGAAAAAATCAGGGTCTTACAACTCTTCCCCCCTAAAAGAAATTTTGTCTCGAAATTTTCGGTCGAAGCAATAATGTTTCATATTCGCACTGCATGGTCATATTAGTCACACTAAAATAGTAATTGTCAATTCACTTTCACACATCGCAACATTTTCAATCATAGTAGCTTGCATTATATCAAACAACTGACAAATATGGTGTACCTAACACAACCAATCAACTGTCAAGAAAATTTCATGTTTCTAAGTGTTTCCGTTGCGCTACTCTAATAAAATTATAATAAGTAACAATATAATTTGAACACATCACGGTGGTCTTAGTGGATTGCGTCTATCTTCTTTCGACAATAATTTTCCCCAAACTAACATGTATCTATTTCATCCAGTCAACCGATTCGCAACAATATATCCGTCTAACATTTCCAATCAACAAGTTCGCAACCATTATCATATACAACAGACAACCCAAACTCCACGTGAACTGGCTCGTAAAGCCAAAAATCATCAATCTCAATATCTATGTCAGAATTTCATAATCTTATAAATGTTCTATAACTATTACCACAATCCAATGTATAACTCATATAAATATCCCTGAAAACATATAGATATCTCCAAACCACATCAATACGTATCAAAATACGTCGAACGGGTCATCTATAAGAATTCATTTCATGCCTCCACATTTAATCAAGTCCCTGGTAAGGCCACGCTCATCAATTACGTTTCTATCTACCTAACCATACTTCAAACATCTAACCACATATATATATAGATCGGAGTACATAGATACATCCCAACTACAAAAATTCGATACATCGCAAAAATCAGTAATCACTTAATGTAAAATATTGTAGGTAGCATCTTATCAATAATACTCATTCACTTAAGAATAATTTAAACTATTCTTTCCCCATGAAATCTCACTGACCACCCCATGTCGACTCCGCCTGATGGTAGTAGTGGATCAATACATCTGGTTGAGTTCTTTTTATCAAAATCCATTTCCCTAATAAAATAAAAAAATATAGCCACACCGGCTTGCATCCAAAACTCGAAACTTTCCATTTTCCTATCTCAGTTCAGTCTTATTTTACTAGAGTTGTCACACCCTGCCCCGGACACCCATCATCCTGGGGCCGGCATGACGTTGACATGATATCACCTGAACGCCAAATCAGTCTAGAATACAAGAATAAATACATTTTAAATACGCAACCACTAAAGCCGACATGTATATACATACACACTCTTATTCGGGGACACACTCATCCCTATAAACTTATGATAACAATAAAGATAAAACAACTAAGAACATCTCATAGGTTCGCTTCCAACAGCTTCTCCAAACAACTCCTTCACTACAGCATTACCGGACTCTACCTAGTACTAGTAGGAGACCGACTCCTAGCTGTTTCACATGTAAGTGTACTGCCTTCTTAATAAAAATATTTTAAAATAATAATACATTCTAAACAATACAACATTTAAATGGATCAAACTTAACGCGTATAAACAAACACATTTTGAACAGTAGTATAAAAAATTATATACTACGATAAAACTCCTTCTTCCTACCATTCAGAATCATCATCTATAAATATATATATATATATATATATATATATATATATATATATATATATATATATATATATATATATCAAATATATATAAAATCCATCCAAACTATCAGCGTAAAATAATATGATAAAACTCCAAAGACGATATAATAAAACACCACATCACCACACCACTCTCTGGCTAGCCATAATGATCGTTTAACCTCACGATCGGGAGTTACAACAGTACCGTACCATCCGTTAGGATATGCCTTCCTAGCGAAACAAAATGCATAGTGTAATCCACACCCCATTATGAGAAGAAATATCCACATCCCTTATGGGAAGAAATCCACACCCCTTATGGGAAGAAATATAATCCACACCTCTCCATTTCGGGAAGAAAACTATGGCATCGTCCAAATCAACAATATCGTCAAAAATCCACACCCCTTACGGGGAGAATATAATCCACAACAATATCGTCAAAAATCCACACCCCATTATGTGGAGAATATAATCCACCCCCTTTTCGGGGAAAATATCCAAAATCATATTTTTCACTTTTTTTAAAAAATACCCACTGATTTCAGCAAAAACCGTTTTTCCACATTTGTTTTAGAAAACCAGACATTTTTTCACTCTCCTTTAAAACCACCAAATGCAACAAATCATTTTTAATCTTTCTTTTTAAAACCAGCATAATTCAATGAAAATTCATTTTACCAACTTACCCAAAACCTGGTTGATTCATATAATTTACAAAATCGTACAGTTTTAAGTAAACACATTTTTCATCATATATATAAAAATAGATTTGTAAAAAGACAGTACGCTCACCTAGTTATTCTCTCCGAATACTTTTTTTCCTACTATCCTCTTCCGGTACTCCGGTGCTTGCGAACCTAATAGTGACAAGACCTAAATTAATATTTTATGTAAAAAAAAATAACCTAACCATGCAATGCAGACCCAAATTTTTCGTAATTTTCTATTCCCCGCATTCTATATTACTATTCAACGAGTATTGCTCCGTTACCGTTTACGATATCGAATTTATTCATGTGAACGGTCTCAATATTTATTATTGTCATTTCGACATTTTCTGTAAAACCAAAATTGTAGAACGTACGTCATAAATAGTTGCATTATAGAGCATTAAAAAATTTTAGGGTAAAAATTTTATTGATTAAAATTCAAATCAAAAGTTAGGGGTCAAATTGGGAATTTAGAAACATAAAAATTTAAACTTGAGATTTGAATTGGCAATTAAAAATCTAAAAGTAAAAATGTTAAGGGTAAAATTATAATTTTTGAAACTATTAAAAACAGAAATTTACTGAAATTAAGATCTTAAAGAAATTAGAGGGAGGAAAGTGCAATTTAACTATTTTTTTAAATATACATATATATATAACCGTTGTGTGTGTGCGACGGACGATCAAACCGACCAGAGGAAGGAGCGATCGGGGGGCGACGTGGCATACTTAGGATCAGATTAACCACTAAATTCATGCAATAAATACCCCCTCATGCAAAGAAGTGATCAAATCTGGGGGGAAAATTAGAGGAATTCTAGAGAGAGAGGACCGAAGTGGGGGTCGTCGATTTTTCTTGAATCGGCGTTCCTCTGGCAGCGTGGTCGTGGCTGTCAGGGGTGTGCGTGGTCGTGTGGACATCGTCGACAGTTCCAAGAGAGAGAGAGGGTGGTCCGACCGGTGGCGTGGTTCGTCAACGGCATGGCAGTGTGTGTTCTTAGTATCGCCGGTGAGCGGGAGTTGCTGATCGCCGTCCAATCATCAATGATCGTCGAGCTGGTGAGTATTATGTGTAATTCCTCTAATTATTTTGGTGGGTGTGTGCATGCATGAGTGTTGCGAGTTGGGTCGGTAAATTTTCGACGGTGTGGGTTGTACTCTATTTTCTTCTTCCAACAGCGTGTGGGTTTGTATGTGTGAGTGTGTTCTGATTGTCCAGTTAGTGTGTGTGTGTGTATGTGTGTGTGCGTGTGTGTATTGTGTCGACGAGAACCCAGCAAAGGAAAAAAAAACAGAGACGGAGAGAGAGAGAGAGGCCGATCAACGGCGGTGGCGGTGGTGTGAGTTGGGTGCGGCTACGGTGTGCCGCTGTATGTGTATGTCATCGTCGGCAGGGGTCGTTGGTCCCGTGGCATGTCGTTGGCATTGGGAATGCATGTGTAGTTGTGTGCATGGGTGTGTGTGTGTCGTAGGGTGCGTGGGTGTGTGAGCAGTGATCTGGTGGGTGTGCGGGTTAGCTTGTGAGGTGGCCGGTGGTGGTGTTTGATTGATGTTGTGGGTGGTGTAGGGTCAACGATAAGAATCGGTAAGGAGTGGGACGCCACCGGCGGTCGGCAACAGTAGAGAGAGGGGGGGCGGCCGTCGGGTCTGAAGAAGAACCAAGAACCAGAAAAAAAAAAAAAAAAAAAAAAAAAAAAAAAAAAAAGGGAAATTGCACAACTAACCCCAACAAAAATTCAAATCCATCTCGCGGCCCGTGAACGATTCGGAATGGATATCGTTTTCCGTTAAATTTATTTTAGTTTTGTTAAATTCAATCTTAGCATAAAAATTTTTGTAACTGGAATAATAAATTTGGGATCGTTCATATTACAAGATTTTTATGCAATAATTAACGGAACGAAACTATTAGGATAATAACAATTCTCATAGATAAAATATGGGGAATGGAAAAATGCGGAACTTAAGGCCTGCATTATATGACTAGGTGATTTTACATAAAATATTAATTTAGGCCCTATCATTACTAGGTTTGCAGACGCCAACACCTCGGTAGGCTTTGGACGGTGCGGTTTTTGTAGCACAAGAAACGAGGTGAGTGTACTGTCTTCTTGCCAAATTATTTGTATACATATCTATGATGAAAAATGGTTGTATTTAAATTAGATGCTTTTAAAAAATTATGTGGTGATTTGACGATGTTGATTAGATGATATTATAGAGTGATGTAATCCGCTTCGGCAGAGTGATGTTTATCCGCTTCGACGGAGTGATGTTTATCTGCTTCAGCAGAGTGATGTTAGACGTTTATACTGCGCAGTGATTATCCGCTTCGGCGGAGTGATAGGTGTTCGTGGGAAGGCATATCCTACGGATGGTACGGTACCGTTGCAACTCCCGATCGTGAGGTTAAAACGATCACTATGGCTAGCCAGTGTGTGCTGTGGTGGAGTGGTGGTTTGAGATGTGATGTTATATTTATACTGGGTGATTTATTATTTATTATGGTAATTGGTATGATATTTATACTGGATGGTTTAAAAATGGAACTTATATATATTACTTTATTTTCACTGCATATATTATGAAGACTTTTACAAGCTATGTGATATCTATATACTTATGTTTGATCCATGTTTAAATGTTGTATTATTTAGAAGGTATTATTATTAAATTTAAAAATAAAAATATTTATATTAAGAAGGCAGTACACTCGCAGGTGAAATAGCTAGGAGTCGGTCCCCTACTGGCATTGGGTAGAGTCCGTCGATGGTATAGCGAGGGAGTATTTCGGGAGGTGCTGCCTGAGGCGAACCTAGGAGAGGTTCATTGTTGTTTTTATCTTTCGTTGTTATTAAAATTCAAGGACGTGTGTGTCCCTAGTTAGACAAGATGTTTATGGCCTGATTTTGTGATTGTATAATTATAAATGCATACTGTCGCTTTCTAGTTTGGTTTGTCGCTCAGGTGATGTCGTGTCGTTGTCACGCTGACCCCATAGGTGACGGGTGTCCGAGGGTGGGGTGTGACAATTTTGGTATCAGAGCCTAGGTTATAGGTTCTGTAAACTTGTCAGTTGTCGTGCCCGTAGAGGACCATGAGATAGGAGACGTGCTAGTTGTCCAATTAGTAGGGGACTTTAAGATAAGGTGTCAGTGGGTGCTTTTGATACTCGGGTAATAGTTAATTAACGTATATTAATTACTGTCATTTTTCTGGTTGACCTAGTTAGTTGTTGAATTGAATTTTATGGTTGATAACAAGTATGGAGGGGGGAGGTGAAACCTCTGGAAGCGTGGGACCCCAGGGGCAGGCAGAATCCCCGAGGCAAGTGGAGCCTCAGGAACAGAGAGATAGGGAGCAGGAAAGTTTGCATATTATGGAATCCCACACGCAGGGTGATATGTTGCAAGGGAGCTTAGACGCGGTCGAAAGAATTTTGCGGGCCGCTGCCCAGCTGACGGAGCAGCAAACATGGATTATGGAAAGTCAAAGGGCCCAAAGTGATACTGCTCACATCTCAGGCGGTACGATTGAAGAAGTTCAAGGAGTTAGACCCTCCGGCTTTCACCGGGACGGCGGGTCCAGCTGATGCGGATAATTGGATCAGAGGCGTGGGGCACGTATTCGAGGCGATGGGGATTGTCGACGATAGTCGAGTTCCCCTTGCCACTTTTCAGTTGAGGGAAGAAGCCGAGCATTAGTGGAAAGAAATAAAAAGGCTGATTACCGATTTGGGTAAAGAGATTACATGGGTCCGTTTCGTCGTCGCGTTTAATGAGAAGTACTTTCCCGAGTCTTATCGATTCCAGATGGAGGAGGAATTTATAGTTCTAAAGCAGGGAAAGATGATTGTTCAGCAATACGAAGTCAAATTTGATGCTTTATTCCGTTTTGCCCCTGATCTGGTAAAAACGGAGGAGGTGAAATACAGACGTTTCCAGAAGGGACTCCAGTTAGAGATCTGTTCCAGGCTGACAAGCAAGCAGATTAAGAATTATGCAGAGTTGGTGAATACGAAAAAACTAGTGGAGAGGGATGTGCAGGAAGCCGCCAATAGTCGAGAGTAGTACAAAAGGAGCAGATTTGAGTCTCCTAGCAGATTTTTGGGTGGCACTTCATGGGGGACGGTATCTCGACCGCTAATTGCTCGTGCCTCATCATTTGGCCAATCCGCCAGAAGCCGTGGTCCCCAGCAATCATACCCTAGGCAACAACAAAGTGCATTGGAAACTAGTATTGGTTCGCAGAGGCAGGGGAGGAATCAACCGTCGAGTCGGGCTAGGGAGATAAATGTTATCACTGTGGAGCTACGGGTCACTTTGCCAGAGACTGTCCTGTGGGAGTCCCGATATGTTTTCACTGTCATATGCCAGGTCATAAATCTACAAATTGTCTTAAACTTGCTTCTACATTTGTACCTCCGGAGAGCAGTATGGGGAGTACGGGTCCTAGCACTGCCTAGGGGCTTGGTAGAGGATCGGTTGGTAGACCTCCAACGCGAGGCCGTGTTTTTGCTACTACTCGACAGGATGCTCAGGCTACTCCTGATATGGTCACAGGTATCATATCTTTATATGCTAGAGATGCTCGTGTACTTATAGATCCCGGTTCTACGCACTCATTTGTTTCGGCAACCTTTATGATGCAAGTAGGCAGATTTCCCATTTCTTTATCATATCGTATTGTTATTTGTACTCCCGTGGGTGAGTCGGTATGGATCGATAGTATGTATAAAGACAGTCCACTTCGGTTTGGTGATAGAGAGTTATTGGAAGATCTATTACCCCTGAGTATTCACGATTTTGATGTAATACTGGGTATGGATTTGCTATCTGGATATCATGCCACGGTGGACTGTTTCAAGAAAGAAGTGATATTTCGAATCTCAGGCGAGCCAGAGTTTGTATTTGCTGGAGACAGAATTATCACTCCTGTCAGTTTAATTTCAATCCTAGAAGCCAGGAAATTATTAAAGAAAGGATATCAGGGATACCTTGCGCACATGATTGACACCAGTCAGAGAGAAACTCCAGTGACAGATATTCTAGTAGTCTGAGATTTTTCTGACATATTTCCAAAAGAATTGTCAGGGTTGCCCGTAGATAAAGAAATAGAATTCATGATCGAGTTACTTCCAGGCACTACCCCTATATCGATTCCACCTTATCGTATGGCACCTACTAAGCTGAAAGAGTTGAAAGTGCAGTTGCAAGATTTATTAGACCGTAGGTTCATCAGGCCCAATGTCTCCCCATGGGGTGCCCTAATGCTGTTCGTAAAAAAGAAGGATGGCACGTTGAGAATGTGTATTGACTATCGGCAACTAAATAGGGTGACGGTTCGCAATAAATATTCGTTGCCTAGTATTGATGACTTGTTTGACCAGCTCCAAAAAGCTAAAGTATTTTCCAAGATAGATCTTCGATCGGGATATCACCAATTAAAAGTCAGAGATAGTGACGTAGCAAAAACGGCGTTTCGTACGAGATATGAACACTATGAATTTCTGGTTATGCCTTTTGGATTGACAAATACCCCTGCTGCTTTCATAGATTTGATGAACTGTATCTTTCAACCTTATCTGGATCAATTTATTATAGTGTTCATTAATGACATTTTAGTCTATTCCCAAAGTAGATAGGAGCATGCGAAGCATCTCCAGATTGTATTGCAGACGTTGCGGGAAAAGCGGTTATATGCAAAATTTAGTAAATATGAATTCTGGTTAGATCATGTGGTATTCTTGGGGCATGTTATTTCAGGAGATGGTATTCAGGTATACCCGAAGAAAGTTGAAGCTGTTGTTCATTGGGAAAGACTGAAAAATGTGACTGAAGTTCGAAGCTTTTTAGGATTGGCGGGTTACTATCGACGGTTTGTGCAAGGATTTTCCGTTATAGCTATCTCGTTGACTCGATTGACCCGCAAGGAATCCAAATTTGAGTGGACCGATAAATGTGAGCAGAGTTTCCATGAGTTGAAGAGTAGATTGATATCGGCACCAATATTGTCCCTCCCGTTAGAAGGAGGTGGTTTCGTGATTTTTAGTGACACGTCACACCAAGGGCTGGGATCTGTTCTGATGCAGCATGGTCACGTAATCGCATATGCATCTCGGCAATTGAAGAATCATGAGCGTAATTACCCGACGCATGATTTGGAGTTGGCTACAATTGTGTTCGCCCTGAAGATTTGGAGGCACTACCTGTATGGCGAGACATGTGAAATATACACCGACCATCAGAGTTTGAAATACTTGTTTACTCAGAAGGAATTAAATCTGAGGCAGAAGCGTTGGATGGAGTTGATCAAGGACTACGATTGCACCATCCATTATCATCCAGGAAAGGCTAATGTTGTAGCGGATGCTTTGAGTCAAAAATCGGCAAGCTCGGTTGCACACATTCGAGTCGCCCATGCTAACCTGTATGCAGAATTGAGATCGTTGCGAGTTCAGTTAGCGGTTGGTCAGATGGCAACATTGCTTACAACCTTGACTTTAAGACCGATGTTGATTGACCGCATTATTGAAGCTCAAAAGTCAGACATTCAATTGGAGAGGATCCGGGATACAGTAAAAAATGGTCATAGAACTGATCATCATATCAGGGATAGTGACGAAGCTTTGATGTGTGGAAATAGGTTATGTGTGCCTAATGACGTCAATTTGAAAAAGGATATCTTGGAAGATGTGCATAGCTCAATGTACGCAATGCATCCAGGGAGCACTAAAATGTATCGAGATTTGCGTGAGCATTATTGGTGGATTGGAATGAAACGGGAGATCGTAGAATTTGTTGCCAGGTGCCTTGTGTGTCAACAAGTAAAGATTGAGCATCAACGTCCAGGTGGGTTGTTGCAACCCCTACCTATTCCAAAGTGGAAGTGGGAGCATATCAAGATGGATTTCGTTTCGGGATTACCCCGTACTCAAAAGGGGTATAATTCCATCTGGGTGATCGTTGATAGGCTTACCAAGTCCGCTTATTTTCTAGACGTAAAGACGATATTTTCTCTTGAAAAGTATGCCCAATTGTATATTGATGAGATTGTTAGGTTGCATGGCGCACCGGTTTCTATAGTGTCGGATAGAGATCCGAGATTTACTTCGAGGTTCTGGCCGAGTCTCCAGACTGCCTTAGGTACCAAGCTGAAATTTAGCACCACTTTCCATCCTTAGACAGACGATCAATCAGAGCATACGATTCAGACGTTGGAAGATATGTTGAGGGGATGTGTTCTAGAATTTCCTGGAAGCTGGGATAATCATTTGCCGTTGATAGAATTCGCCTACAATAACAGCTACCATTCGGCAATTGAAATGGCTCCGTATGAGGCGTTGTATGGTAGAAGATGCAGGACCCCAGTTTATTGGATTGAGGTGGGTGAACGTAAATTGTTGATGTCGGACATAGCCCAGCTGACAACAGACAAAGTAGAGGTGATTCGAGAAAAGTTGAAAATTGCTCAGAGTCGACAGAAGAGTTATGCAGACAAGCGCCGACGGGAGTTGGAGTTTGAGGTGAGAGATCATGTATTCTTGCGTATTTCTCCGTAGAAGGGCATAATGAGGTTCGGAAAGAAAGGGAAATTAAGCCCAAGATACATCGAACCATATGAAATTCTAGAGCGGGTTGGCATGACAGCGTATAGACTCGCGTTACCGCCAGAGTTATCTCAACTGCACGACGTTTTCCATGTATCGATGCTCCGGAAATATGTGCCGGACCCTTCTCATGTGTTGACTCCGCAGTCGATCGAATTGGAAGCAGATTTGTCCTACGTTGAGGAGTCAGTCCAAATCCTAAGCCGTAAAAATCAAGTGTTGCGAACGAAGACGATCCCGTTAGTCAAAGTATTGTGGCACAGTCATGTGATGGAAGAAGCGACATGGGAGCGAGAGGAAGAAATAAGGAACAAATACTCGCATTTGTTCGACTAAGGTAAAAAAAAAAAATTAAAAAAAAAAAATAAATATATATATATATATATATATATATATATATATATATATATATATATTAATAAATAAACTTTCAGGACGAAATTTATTTTAGGAAGGAAGAGTTGTAAAACTTAAATTGTAGAACGTACGTCATAAATAGTTGCATTATAGAGTATTAGAAAATTTTAGGGAAAAAATTTTATTGATTAAAATTCAAATCAAAAGTTGGGGGTCAAATTGGAAATTTAGAAACATAAAAATTTAAACTTGAGATTTGAATTGGCAATTAAAAATCAAAAAGTAAAAATGTTAAGGGTAAAATTATAATTTTTAAAACTATTAAAAATAGAAATTTATTGAAATTAAGATCTTAAAGAAATTGGAGGGAGGAAAGTGCAATTTAACTATTTTTTTAAATATACATATATATATATATAACCGTTGTATGTGTACGACGGACGATCAAACCAACCAAAGGAAGGAGCGATCGGGGGGCGACGTGGCGTGCTTAGGATCAGATTAACTACTAAATTCATGTAATAAATACCCCCTCATGCAAAGAAGTGATCAAATCTGGGAAAAAAATTAGAGAAATTCTAGAGAGAGAGAGGACCGGAGTGGGGGTCGTCAATTTTTCTTGAATCGGCGTTCCTCTAGCAGCGTGGTCGTGGCTGTCAGGGGTGTGCGTGGTCGTGTGGACATCGTCGACAGTTCCAGGAGAGAGAGAAGTTGGTCCGGCTGGTGGCGTGGTTCGTCAACGGCGTGGCAGTGTGTGTTCTTAGCATCGCCGGTGAGTGGGAGTTGTTGATCGCCGTCCAATCATTGACGATCGTCAGGCTGGTGAGTATTATGTGTAATTCCTCTAACTATTTTGGTGGGTGTATGCATGCATGAGTGTTGCGAGTTAGGTCGGTAAATTTCCGGTGGTGTGGGTTGTACTTTGTTTTCTTCTTCCGACAGCGTGTGGGTTTGTGTGTGTGTGTTCTGATTGTCCAGTTAGTGTGTGTGTGTGTGTGTGCGCGCGTATGTGTGTTTTGTCGACGAGAACCCAACAAAGAAAAAAAAAACAGATAGAGAGAGAGGCCGATCAATGGCAATGACGGTGGTGTGAGTTGGGTACGGCTACGGTGTGCCGCTGTATGTGTATGTCGCCGTCAGTAGGGGTCGTTGGTCCCGTGGCGTGTCGTTGGCATTGGGCATGCATATGTAGTTGTGTGCATGGGTGTGTGTGTGTTGCAGCGTGCATGGGTGTGTAAGCAGTGATCTGGTGGGTGTGCGGGTTAGCTTGTGAGGTGGCCGATAGTGGTGTTTAATTGACGTTGTGGGTGGTGCAGGGTCGACGGTGAGAATCGGCAAGAAGTGGGAGGCCACCGGCGGTCGACAACAGTAGAGAGAGAGAGGGGGCCAGCCGTCGAGTCTGGAGAAGAACCAAGAACCGGAAAAAATAAATAAATAAATAAAATTGCACAACTAACCCCAACAAAAATTCAAATCCATCTCGTGGCCCGTGACAAATTCGGAATGGATATCGTTTTCCGTTAAATTTATTTTAGTTTTGTTAAATTCAATCTTAACATAAAAATCTTTGTAACCGGAATAATAAATTTGGGATCGTTCATATTACAAGATTTTTATACAATAATTAACGGAACGAAACTACTAGGATAATAACAATTCTCATAGATAAAATATGGGGAATGGAAAAATATGGAACTTAGGGCCTACATTACATGACTAGGTGATTTTACATAAAATATTAATTTAGGCCCTATCATTACTAGGTTCGCAGACGCCAATACCTCGGTAGGCTTTGGACGGTGCGGTTTTTGTAGCACAAGAAACGAGGTGAGTGTACTGTCTTCTTGCCAAATTATTTGTATACATATCTATGATGGAAAATGGTTGTATTTAAATTAGATACTTTTAAAAAAATTATGTGGTGATTTAACGATATTGATTAGACGATATTATAGAGTGACGATATTAAACGGACTATATTTATGTGCACTTACTATCAACACAGACTCACAATTCTCGGCTACCTTCTACACATCATTCTCTATTGCGTTTGTTGTATTTACTAATTCCACATACTCATTTCTGTCTGCCCGTTAACCTAGAACGTATTACCAAATTAAATCATTTCTAACATCGCCACAGTTTTGTCACATCCCTAATTCCAACTAATACAAACTCTCCCTTCAATATCATTACAAGATTCCTTAGTTTAGATATCGTTTAAGAATTCAACTTAAGGTGTGTTCTGCTACACTATCTATTATTTTATCAACTAATTATTAGGTGCTACTAATAGGGGATCCCAACGTTAAATAATACCCATATAATTGTTTATCGGTTATAGTCTAACCTTCCCAACTACTAGTACCCCCACCATCGCAATTCACCCATTACCACTTCCAACAACACAACACCACTTGAATCCACCAACTAACCATATCACAAATTCGTCACGCCCACTAATTGCCAATAAGACAACCAACCATACATGATGCCAATGCACTAACTGATGTAAGGACATAACTATCACTCATGTGCCGAACTCACCTATCGACACCCTATCTCATGTCCCCTACTGATTAGACGACTGGCACGTCTCTCAATTTCATGGTCCTCTACTGACACAACAACTGACAAGTCTACAGAACCTATAACCTAGGCTCTTATACCAAAATTGTCACACCCCACCCCGGACATCCGTCCCCTTGGGGCTGGCGTGACATCGACACGACATCTCCTGGATATCCAACCAATTGGAAACCTGACATATGCATAAATACATATTCAAACTCTTAAACATTCCATATATATCATCTTTTATGGGGGACTCACCCGTCCCCAACTAATAATAACAATATTAGAAAAACGATGAACCTCTCACAGGTTTACCTCAAACAGCTCAACTCAAAAACTTCAAAATTGACTCCATCGCATAACTCTACCTAGTGCCAGTAGGGGACCGACTCCTAGCTGTTGTACCTGCGAGTGTACTGCCTTCTTAATAAAAATATTTTAGATGGATCAAGCATAAAACAAATAAAGATCACATAGCAAATAAAAAATCTCATAATATATATAAATGTCTCATATCATAAGGAAAACATCTTTTTCCTCTCACCACAGAATCAACATCCATACCCACATATATATAGCACCCCAACTAAACAGGAAAAATCAACCAGAATAATTCAACTAACCAAATGATATAATGAAATCAGAACATACCAATCTAGTATAAAAGAATATATATAAATGTACTCATCCCAATCACCATATACAATAAAACATCATATACGACAAAACACCATATACGACAAATCACCACATACGATGCCACACCACATCACACCCCAGCTAGCCAAGTGATCGTTTTAACCTCACTATCGGGAGTTGCAAAGGTATCGTACCACCCGTAGGATATGTCTTCCTAGCGGGACATAACAACGCTCTGCTGGACTACGCCAAGCAGGTGAACAACGCTCCGCTGGACTATGCCAAGCGGGTGAACAACGCTCCGCTGGATTATGCCAAATGGGTGAACAATGCTTCATTGGACTATGTCAAGCAGGCAAAACACCGTTCTACTGGACTATGCCAAGCAGGTGAATATCCAACACCAATCTCCACTACACCTCAACAACAACAACTCATTTCTACCACAACAATACAACAACTCTGCCCACAATCAACTTCCACCCCTTTAGAAAAACAATGAAATCTACAATTTCAGAAACGCCCAAAATATGCTTGATCCACGTAAGGTAGAAAATTCATCCAATTTTAGGTAAACACATTTTTCCATCATATATATATGAAAATAGATTTACAAGAAGACAATATACTCACCTGGTTATCCGCTCTGAAGACTTTTACCAACTATTCTCTACCAGTACTCCGATACCTACGAACCTAATAGTAACTTGGCCTAAATTAATATTTTATATAAAAATAACCTTACCAATCAATGCAGGCCCTAATTTCTGTCATTTCCTATTCTTCGCATTCTATATTATTATTCAACTAGTATTTCTCCATTAACGTTTTACTATATAGAATTCATTCATGTGAACGGTCTCAATATTTATTATCATCATTTCAACATTTTCGATACTAGTAATTAAAGTTAATATTTAAAAAATATAACGAGAAACGTTACCCGTCCTGAAACGGTTGTCGATCTCCTTAAAATTTCTTAATTTATGCTCATGCTCCCACCGCTTCGGTGCAAAACCCACCGCCTCGGCATACATGTTTTTTCTCTGCTCTAGTTTGCTTACTGACGTTCCACCGCCTAGGTTGAAAAACCACCGCCTAGGCGAACCGTCTGCAGATTCAATTCCTACCTCCCTAATCTTTCACCACTGCGGCAATGGCCATCCCCTTTTTCTGCTCTATTTTGATCTTAACCGCTACTCTCTCTCTCCTCACCTCACCAACTCCTACGATCACCCCCTACCTCCACGACGGCGAACCAACACCCACATATGAAATACTCACCCCACACAAATCACACTCATACCCATACAAACCAACCATCGTCGGACCAATCTGAACGACAGCACACACACACACAGAGAACACACTCATGCACGAACACGCAGTACACACACACACACGACGAATTCACGGCACCACCGCCACCGATGACAAAACAGCGACAAGTTTTTTTCTCTTTAACTTTCACTCACCTCCGGCCAAACTAACCGACGGCGACACCCACTGCTCTCTCTCTCTCTCTCTCTCTTTCTCTGTTCTGTTTCCTTTCAGCCAGCCAACGAAGACACACACACACATCCTCTGAACAAAATACACACCCACTACCTCGCCAGAACAACCGTAACGATCACCTCCATCCCCAACATCGTCGATCACCCACTGACCAAACTCACCACACACACATACACAACAACACACACACACATACGAAAGCGTACACAACCCACGAAACACACCCATAAAACACACCGCCACGCCCATGACGGACGGACGATCATACCCTCACACACCCACAACGATGAATGGAAAATAGAGCACTCCTACGGTTAATCAAATACACTCTTACCAAACAACGGTGATGATTACGCACCACCGGATGAACTGCCCTCTCTCTTTTCGATTTTCTCACTGTCGAACGGCAACCCACCGCTAACCACCTTCTTTCTCTATCTCTTTTCTCTTTCTTCTTCTGCTATGTCTCCCATATATATATATATATTATACATATACAGAGAGGCGGGAGAAGGATCGAGAAGCAATCAACTTCAGTATATATATATATATATGTGTGTGTGTGTGTGTGTGTGTGTGTGTGTATGTGTGTGTGTGTTTGTGTGTGTCAAACAGGGGCTGGCCAAGTGGCCTTCCTTCCTCCGCTTCTCTCTCTCTCTCTATATATATATATATATATATATATATATATATATAATATTGAATTGCACAATCCTCTCTCTTATTTTAGTTAAGATATTAATTGAACCAATTTCTGATTTTAATGTTTATATAAATTACAATTTGACCCCTAAACTTTTTTTATTAAACAATGAATAATACCATCAACCCTGTTATTTTCGAATGTACTCCAATGCAACTCAAATTGAAAAAATCAGGGTCTTACAGCAATAGCATGGTCACCTCTTGGATTCTCAATTCCGTTGACAAAGACATCGGCTATAGCCTTCTCTACATGGCCATTGTTGAAGATGTTTGGACCGATCTTCATGCTCGTTTTCGCCAAAGTAAAGTTCCCCGCATTTTTCAGCTCAAGCAACAATTGGCTACACTTTGTCAAGCATCACTTGATGTTAATATCTATTTCACCAAATTAAAAACACTTTGGGATGAACTCAAGGATTACCAGCCCATACCTCTATGTAATTGTGGAGCGATGAAATTCTGAAGTGATTTTTAGCAGCATGAACACCTCATCAATTTCTTATGGGCCTCAACGACTCATTCGCTATTGTGCGTGCTCAAATCTAGATGAACGATCCCATTCCCACCGTGAGCAAGGCCTTCAACCTTGTTATCCAAGAAGAACACAAACGAACCATCGGATCTACCCTTCTAACCAACGATTCCATGGTGTTTCAAGTTTCATCCCCTCTTTTCGCCGCCATCGCCGCTTCCACTCCTCGTCGAAATCGATTGGTGTGTTCTCATTGTGGACAGGTAGGGCACACAACAGCGGTGTGTTACAAATTACATGGATGCCCACCCACAAACTCGACATCCATCTGTTTTTTACCAAACCAAACGGACACCTCACTTTTCAAACCTCAACCCACCTAAAACCCATCTATTTTTCCTAATCCAATTAGACCAGCCCATTCCCCATATGTTCATTCTAGCCCAGCTGTTTTTCCTCATGCCCATATGATTTCGACTCAACAGCAGAATAACCAGATGGTGATTTCTCCAGTACCTGATTCATCTTCATCTGTTCTCTCTAATAATCAATGCCAGTAGCTAATCTCATTTCTCAGCACTCAGTTTTATTAAGGGTCACTCGGTACTCCGTTACACTTCTTTATCTGACTCCACACCCTCAGCTTCAAACTTTGTTGGTACTCTCTCTCCCTCTATTTTTTCTATTCGTGCTCATACAAATTCTGTTCAGTGGGTTCTTGACACCGGTGCCACACATCATGTTTGTTGTGATCTATTTTTATTTTGTTCCTCTCTTCCCTCACATAACACTCACCTCCACCTTCCTAACAGTCACCATGTTTATATCTTTTGTATTGGGTATGTGCAATTGTTTGAGCATATTCTACTTTCCAATGTCTTATTTGTGCATGATTTTAAATTCAATTTGTTGAGCATAAGTGCCCTCACTCAATCTCTCCATTGTTTTGTACAATTTATCTCTGATTCTTGGACCATACAGGACCTTATTCAGGGCTCGACGATTAGGAAAGGTAGGCGTGTAGGAGATCTTTGCTTCTTAGGGTTAAGAATTTTTTATTGTAATACTCCAAGTTTACCGCATTGTTCTATTTTGCAAACCAAAACTGTAATGTCAAAACATGTTATTTGGCACTATAGATTAGGTCATCACTCATTTGTAAAACTTCAAGTATTACATAATTAATTGTGAATTCCTAGTTCCTTTTTTAATTCATCTCCTCCTTGTTCCATTTGTTCATTGGCCAAACAACATCATTTACCATTATTTCCCATAACAATCTCTCGCCTAATGCCTTTGATGCAATACATATTGATATATGGGGTGTTTTTCATGTTCCAACCATCTCGGTGCATCGTTATTTTCTCACCATCGTTGACGATTGCACTAGGGCTATTTGAGTATATTTGTTGCATGCCAAATCTGAGGTCAAAACCATTTTTTCAGTTTTTTATCAAATGAGTTTGACGCAATATAATATCCTAATCAAATATATTCGCTCAGACAATGCACACGAACTTGCTTTCACCGATTTCTTGTGATCCAACGACATTATCCACTATTTTTCTTGTATTGAAACGCCTGAACAAAATTATGTTGTTGAACGTAAACATTAACACATTCTCAATATTTCTCGTGCCTTATTAATTTAGTCCCAAGTTCCTATTTGTTATTGAAGGGATTGCATTCTCACGGCCGTTTACTTAATCAACCGAACACCCTCACCTTTACTCTGCAACAAAACTCTGTTTGAGTTATTGAATCATTCACCTCCATCCTATGTCATCTCCACAGTTTTGGATGCCTTTGTTATGGTACCACACTCATTCAATATCGTTCCAGGTTCTCACCCCGTGCTCGAGCTTGCGTTTTTCTTGGATATCCTTTTGGTTACAAGGGTTATAAGTTGCTTGACTTAGCTTCTAACACAATATTTATCTCTTGTAATGTTGTGTTTCATGAGCTTATCTTTCCCTTTGCCAAATCCAAATCCATTCCATCTTCCTTAGATATTTTCCATAACAGGGTTCTCCCTCGCAGTTTTCCTCCGACTCCCTCTTCTGACTAGACTCATTGCCCCACACTTGTGACCACTTCTACCCATCCATCCTCTCCTAATCATGATATTATGTCTGTCTCTTCCTTTTCACCTTTCTCTCCTTTCCCAAAATCCTCACTCCTACCGAACCTCAAACCATTTCCCAGGTAATTAAGGCCCTGTTTGGTTAGTGTTCCCAACCCAACCCAACCCAAAAATTTTGGGTTTAATTTTTGGGAACGCGTTTGGCAAACACAAAACTCAACCCAACCCAACTCAAAAAATAGGAATTGATTCTCAAAACCCTAAAGAAATAAAAAACAAAAAAAAGTTGTTTCTTTTTGTGCCCAAAAAACTCAACCCAAAATTCTCAACTTCTGATTTCATCTGCCGGCCGGCCAACCACCACCACCTGCCGCCGGCCACCGTCCGGCGATTGACCGCCATCTCCGGCCACCTCCGGCGACCTTCCATTGCCGCCGGGCACCTCTGACGACCGTCGCCGCCGCCACCACCGTCCGGCAACCACCAAACAAAAAAAAAATTCAAAAAAAAAAATTAATTTTAGGATAAAATCGTTACCAAACACATTCTGTTCTCAGCACAAAACAAAAATTGTCGTTACCAAACGTAATTCTGTTCCCAAAATTCTCAACTCAACCCAACCCATTCCAGTTGGGTTCAGAAAAGTGGGAACACTAACCAAACGCCACCTAAGTTTCCGGAATGGTTAGGCGACCATGGATGTTGAGTTGGATGCTTTTGATCGGAATGGAACTTGGTCTATTGTCTCTCTTCCCCCTGGAAAACATCATGCTGGCTATAAATGGGTGAATAAGCCAAAGTTTCACGTTGATGGCAGCATTAAATGCCACAAAGCTCGTCTCATGGCAAAAGGGTATACCTAACAGGAAGGTATAGATTTTTTTGATATTTTTTCTCATGTTGCCAAACTTGTTATCTTTAAAGTTTTGTTCTCTTTGGCTGTTGTTTTTGGTTGGTCTTTGACTTAGTTAGATGTCAATAACGTTTTTTTTACATGGAGAGCTTACTGAGAAAGTCTATATGACAATTCCACCTGGATATGTTTGTCGCGAGGGGGATACTTTGCCATCCAATGTTGTTTACCGATTGCATAAATCCTTATATGGCCTTAAATAAGCTTCTCGACAATGGTTCTCCAAGTTTTCTTGAGTGTTACTACAGGTAGGGTTCTCTCAATCAGCCAGCAATCATTATCTGTTTATCAAAAACACTGGCCATTTTTTATGGCACTCTTGGTTTATGTTGATGATATAATTCTCGGTAGCAATGATTAAAAGACAGTCGCAGACTTGAAAGCTTTTCTTCCTGGTCGGTTCAAACTTAAAGATTTGCGGGATCAATCTTAAGTATTTCTTAGGCCTTGAAGTAGCTCGATCCCAATCTGGGATCTCTGTTTGTCAACGAAAATATACTTTGGAACTGTTTTTCGAAACTGGTTACATAGGTTCCAAACTTAAAATTGTCTCAAGATGATAGGGAGTTGCTTGAAGATCCCACTAGCTATAGACGATTAATTGGGAAACTTTTGTATTTGACCATCACTCGTCCTGATATTTGCTACGCCATTAATCGCCTTATCCAGTTCAAGCAATCACCGTGAGAACCCCATTTGAAGGTCGTTGTTCATATTCTTTAATATATAAAAGGTACCCAGGGCAAGGTTTTTTCTTCTCCAGTAGCTCCACCATTCAACTTAAAGCTTTTGCTGACTCAGATTGGGCTATATGTCCAGACTCCCGACGTTCCATTAGTGGATTTTGTGTTTTTCTTAGAACTTCTCGTGTCCTGGAAGTTCAAGAAACAACACACTATCTCTCGTTTTTCTGCCCAAGCCGAATACCATTCCATGGCGAATACTACTTGTGAAATTGCGTGTTTACTTGTCTTGCTCAAAGATTTCAGGGTTACTCACTATGGACCAGCCTTATTATTTTGTGATAATCAAGTTGCTCTTCATATTACAGCAAATCCAGTTTATCATAAGCGCACCAAACATATCGAGATAGATTGTCATATCATCCGTGAGAAGATTCAATGTGACTTGCTGAAAACTTTGGATATTACCACTCAAAACTAACTTGCTCACACATTAATCAAGGCTCTTCATCCGCATCAGTTTCGATTTTTTCTAGGCAGTTCATAATATCTACTCTCCATCTTGAGGAGAAGTATTAGAAATCGACAGAAGTTCTCCCATGTAAGCTTCTATAGCTTTTAGATGAAAAGTTTGTTAAGTTGTTAGATTGTTGAAGTTCATTAATTTTTTGTTAAGTTTTCTTTTTATAAATAAATATTTTTTGTACTTGAAAAAATTAATGAGAATGAGCATATTTCATTCCATTCCTCTTTTCTAACGGGGGTTGATTTCTTCTTAGAGCTTTGAGCTGTACATGTAAACCCCACGATAAAATAATTAAATAAGAATAAATAATTTTAATGTTGTTTAACTTTTATTTTTATTTTTCATGTGTTTTTATGTATTTTAAAGTAAATGAAGTGAAGTTGCATGATCAATATGTCTAATCTCAATCTGGTACCAATCCTGAAGCATTTTTCTGTGTTTTTTTGGATTTTTTTTTTGGGGGGGGGGGGGGGGGGGGGGTAAATACATACACGTCATCGTAAACGCCCGCCGATGAAATTGAAAACTCTCAATCGAGTGAAAACTACGGCAGTGACGTCATTGTTTACGTCATGGTGATATTACCCTCCAACATCGTACGTGTGGTAAGTAGGGTAGGAATTGAAAAGACAACCATTTCAATATTGCACATTGAAAAATTGCATATTGGATCGTTCAATAAGATTACAAATAATATTAATGACTTTGAATAAAAAATAAATTTTAAATTCAAATTTTATATTATTTTATCATTCTATTAAATATAAAATATTATTTTTTAATTTTTTCATAACATTAATTGGTCTGAAACATAAAAAAGAAGTCTAAATCATTATTAAAGAAAGACTTAAAATTATTGAACTAATAAAATAACAAAAATAGCAACAACAAAAAAAATCATCCAAAATCATTGACGTTATTTTTAATTTTATGGGATTGAAACAAATGTGGAATTTAAGGGATTAAATATGTTATTCGATAATTTAAAAATAACAATAAAAAAAAAGTGAAGTGAGATTTTTTCTCACATTTATAATTTGATCACTAGTTCCATCTATATTCGATATGGGATAAACTCAACAATTTCTCCCTCATATATCGGGCCTTTGGATCGATTAACCATCAACCAAAACTTGAGTTCTGATACAAATGTAAGGTTGTTTTAGGTCTCTCTCAACCTGAAAAGCTAGCTCACGCAGTGATTTTTTCTCACACTTATAATTTGACCACTAACCCCTTTCATATTTGTGTGGGATAAACCCGACAATCCCTCACTCTCATCTCTCTCTCCCTCTCTCTTTTTGTTTCTCTATCTATATATATGTGTATATATATACACACACATATTAAGGATTCTTCGTGCCTAAAGTTAGTGTATCAATTTTTAAATTTATAGGTGCAAAAAATATAATAAAAAATGAGTTAATAAAGTAGATATATAAAACTTAAAGAAATGATATAAAATATAATTTAACTTAATCACTTTGAAGCGGGAAGGTGAAAGACTTAGGCATGAATTTATCGCAAAAAAAAACTTTTATAATCCAATCTCATCCATTCATTTTTCTTGAATCAACAAGGTCCGAAGGGGAACTAACGAGGTTTGAAGGGAGTGTTGGTGAATTTTTTAAAAATAAAGAGGGTGAAAGTAAATTTTTCCAAAGAGGTGTATTGGTGAATTTTTCTTTTTTTTTTAAAAAAAAAAAAAAAAGGGATAAAAAATCGTAAAACTTAGCTCCCTTGCAGTAGTGAAACTTAGCTCTAAATCCGTTAATAGCAATAATATATTTAGAGTAGGAAATGGAAGGAGAGCATGTTCCGACCACTGTCTATGTTACGGGGGCTTCGGGATACATAGGATCATGGCTTGTTATGAAGCTTCTTCAACGAGGTTACTTCGTTAGGGCAACTGTTCGTAATCCTGGTACTACATCTCTCTCTCTCAAAACCTTTCAAAATTTGGAACTTTAAGGTTCAAAGTGTAAAAAAAGCAATCAGACAAGGCATAGAGTGTAATTTATGCATAATTTTCAAAGGGTTTAGTTGTTGAAATTTGCAGGTGATGAAAAGAAGGTGAAGCATCTGCTGGAATTGCCCCATGCCGACACACACCTGAGCTTGTGGAAGGCAAATCTTGTGGATGAGGGCAGTTTCGATGAAGCCATACGAGGGTGCACCGGCGTCTTCCATGTTGCCAATCCCACGGAAATCGATCTCAGCGATCCTGAGGTCTTTTTAACACTTTATACACCAAAGTTTGATTATTATCTCACTTAGGTACATGTGATTTCTTGAGGGGTAGAGAAATAGCCTGAAAATGCACAGAGTCCCTCTAAAAATAGTAAGGTGTATAACACGTGACTATTCTCTTTTAAAATTGTAACAAGTTCAATGATTTGGCGTCATGTGTTTAAATTAAAATCGTAAGGACCAAACTGAGATAATGGTTAAACCTTAGGGTATAAAATGTAAAAAACCACAATATTTAATTTGATTTTCTCAGGAATGATAGGATTTTTAATGATTTTTAATTAATTATTAATGATTATGTATGTTTTTTTCTTAACATTAGAATGAAATAATAAAGCCAACGGGGTGAACGGGATGCTAAATGTGATGAGAGCGTGCTGCAACCAAGACGGTGAAGCGGCTTGTGCATACATCGTCCATTGCAGCTGTTACCAACAGGGAACACCACCCACTGTGTATGATGAGAGTTGTGTATGATGAGAGTTGTTGGACGGATATCGAGTGGTGCAAATCTCAAAAGATGTATGGATGGGTATGTATTAGTATTTATCTTCTAAGTATTATTTTATCATTTCTTTAAAAGAACACGGTATGAACAGAACTTATTTTCCATCCAAAATCATTAATAATCTAATGTATTGTTATGGTGTAATAATTAATAGGCGTATATGGTGGGAAAAACTATGACGGAGAAAATTGGACGGAAATTTGCAGAAGAAAATGGAGTGGATTGGATTTGGTGACGATTATTCCACCAATTGTTCAAGGCCCCTTTCTAACTCCCTCCATGAATCCCAGCGCTGAGATCTCAATTGCCTTAATCATAAGTTCTCTCTCACTTGTATTTTTTTCTCAATAGTTATATTTTATATTGGAAGTTTTTACTATTTATCTTCCGCCAGTACGTAACTACAAATCTCTCCTTTCATTCGTAAAATACTAGTCCACTCCCGGAATTGAATATTTTGTTTACCCTTATTTTTTTTTAAAATAAAAAGTATATCCTTTTCTTTTTCAAAAAAAAAAATATATTAATACCCCTATTTTCAAAAAAAAAAAAAAAATTCCACCTCTTTATTTTTCATAATTACTTTTTGCTCGTTAACCCCGCCACCGCCACCCCCCCCCCCCCTTCCTTCTTCCTTTTCATGGAGACAACCTACCCCAGATTTGCCGTTGATTTGTTGGAACAGATCTATTGCGGTTTGCGGATCTAGGGGTTGGAGTTGGTTTGGGGGGGGGGAAGGGGGAGAAAAAGGAAAAGGAGGCAAGAAAGAGAGAGAAAATTCATTACCGGATATGGTTACTCGCGAGAGAAACCTAAATAAAAACTAAATTGTATTTGATCAAAATCATAAAGAGAGAAATCCCCTAATGATATGTGCAAATTGTAACCTTTATATTTTTTTATGTGACGGTAAAATATCTAGGAAACAAATTTTCGTACCGTTGGTTGAAGCAAACGCTTGCCGTGCACGTGGATGATTTGTGCAACGCTCATATATTCCTATTTGAACACCCTGAAGCTAGGGGAAGATATCTCTGTGTCTCTCACTGCTTTACCATCTTCCAACTTGTCAATTCACTCGCTCAAAAATATCCAGACTACAATATTCCAACCGAGTAAGTAGAACAATCATTCAAAAACATTTTCTTTAATGTTTATTAGTGTTTATATATTTAAATATATAAACAGGTTTGAGGAGATTGATGAATCACCGGTGAAAGACGTACCATGTTCATCTAAGAAATTGATGGATCTTGGATTTGAATTCAAGTACAGACCTGATAATTATAGTCCGGGTGATTTATTTGCTGAAGGAATTGAAACATGCAAGGCAAAAGGGTTGTTGCCTCTTTAATTCCAAAGAAGGTTTTCTTTCGTGTTAAATAAAAATTGTTTTGAGATTGTAAATTTAAAGATAGAATCCGGTTCTGTTGATTGGATTGGATTTATTTCAATCCAAAGTCTCAGTTGTCATTTTGGAAAAATAGTAATTAGGGGTACTGACACTTTGTACCCCTAAAGTTTGACCGTTATTTCACTTTCATCTTTATAATTTTCAATTTGAACAAACACCCCCTAAAATTTCCTACTCATCACGTTTCAATCCAAATTATTAAACCCGTAAAAAAAATTTACTACATTGTGTGTCATGCACCTAACTATTTTTAAAAGGTTCAATAGGTAATGCCTCCTCCCTTTCCCCACTCCATCCACATTTTCTACCACCCACCCCCACAACACAAAAAAAAAAAGACATTCGGTAGGAGGTTTCTTATTTCACCTGTAATTTTAAAAAAGTCCTCAAGACGTAAGCAATTTGTGTTTTAGTCCCACCTATTTAAAAAAGGGAAAAACTCACTACACGCACTTACACACACACGGTTACTTGTAACAACTTTGTATGTAAATTTTTGTTAAATATAGCAAATATTACTGTATTTTGTAACATATAACTAATTTATGTGTAGAAATTTGTTAAATGTAACAAAATCACATAAGATACATATAATTATTTACATGTAACTAAGTGTACACAAATACGTATAACTAATATTAAACTAATTTATATGTGTAATATTTGTTAAATGTCACAAATATTACACAGATATATGTAACATGTAACTAATATTACATAAGTACATATAACCAAAAATACATAGATATATGCAAAAATATAACAATTATTAAATTGTAACTAATAGTCTAACTAATATTCATTATAATACGAATTTACTCACCAAGTTCTCCCTATTATCCCTGCAATGTAGAATTAAAACTCAAGCGAAATCCAATTTAAAGGACTAAATCAAAATTTATATCTTAAACAGAATTTTTTTTAAATTAGGTCTATCATTTTGGACTTCGGCAGATTGTCCCAAAAAAAAAAAAAAATCCAACCCCACATATCTATCTATTCCTGAGTGTGTGGAGGAGAATTGGGGAAAGGAAAGAAAGAAGTAAAGATAACCACAAAGCTCCTTAAAACCAATGATTTAAAAACCAGACTGGACCGGCCGGTCGGACCAATTGAACCGTCGACCGGTCAAGTTTCCAGTCCGAAAATACACCAAAAAACGTTTATACGGTTAGCTCGCTTGACCACCCGGTTCGAATCGGTTCAACCGTAAACCGGTCCGGTTTTCATCAAACCGAGGAAAATCTAATATTGCGTGGAATCATGTCAGTGAGAGAATTTAAGCAATGTCTTCATCTGGACAACATTCAACTACTCAAACTCCATCTTATTCAAATGTGTTTGTGTGTGTGTGTGTCTATATATATATATATATATATATATGTTGTATTTTTTAAAAATAAATATATATATATATATAAATAATTATGACGTAATTATAACATCAACGGTTCATCCGCAGACCCGTGATCTGATGACTTTACCGGTTTGATGTCCGGTCCGGTTTTAAAAACATTACTTAAAACAGTAACAAAACCCTACCGTACCCCCCCTTTTGATCCTACCCCTCCAACCTATTCCTATCCATCTGATTCTATACACGTATATCTATCCCCCTACCCTACCCTACCCTACCCTACCCCTATCTATTTATACACATATATCTATAACAAAACCCTACCCCACCCCACCCTACCCTACCCTATTCCTATCTATCTATACACATATATCTATAACAAAATCCAACCCTACCCTACCCCACCCCACCCCCACCCCCACCCCGCCCCACCACCCTACCCTTCCAACCTATTCCTAGTCCTACCTTTACCCTACCTTAAGGTGACTGTTTACCATCCAATATTATATCACGGATAATAATTTGAAATAAAGTTGGATGATAAGAAAGGCCAGTGCGCTATATGTTCAAATTAAAACCACAAAGACCAACGTGAGATACTAGTCAAGCTTCAAGTGTGCCTAGTGTAAAAAACCCTCATAATAACATGAACTATTTGAAGCTCAAACTCTTGAACAGCAAGCATGCACAGATTGCAAACATACCATTCATTACCTCCGCCCTCCGTTTTCGATTTATATTGCAAATTATATACCTTTTTCCTCGTGTTCAAATATAAAAACGACGAGCAAGAGACAATGCAACTTCAGAAATTGAGCTAAATCTATTTCTACTTTGAGAAAGGAAACTAAATTGAAAGAAAAAAAATGGAGCTGATTGGTACTACTACTCAAAGTTGCTTTATATCTCCACTTGGTTTTACCTTTCTTCTGAGTTGAATCTGTTCCAAGCCGCCTGTTCATAACAGAACATAAGCATGATAAGACTATATTTAATATTTTTTCGCTAATATAGTCCTCTATCTAATTAATTTTTTTTTTTTTTTTTATTTTTTATTTTTTTTTTTTGTATTTTAGAAAAAATTATATTTTAGTCCTTTTCAACCTATATATTAGGCTTAGTTGAATTTAACAATTAGTTAATATTAACTAAAGAACTAATAATTTCTCCTAGGGTTAGTTGCCTTTTACCCTTTTGTATTTTGGTCTTGTCTCTCTTTTATATTTTAAGTTAACTTCAATATTTAAAGGCAATAGAATGGAAAAAGTAACATTTTCTCTCTCTAGCTCTCTTTCCCTCTCCAATTCAAATTTTCTTTTCTTTTTTTAATAAAGAAAAAGTTAAGCAAAAAACAAAAGGGTTCTTTTGACCATTTCATGCAAAGTTAGATGGAAAAATTAATTTCGCCAAGTATTTTAACATATTGGGGAGGAAAAAAAAGCATTAGTGTAGGTTTTTTAGGTAGAGGGAACAAAATGAAACAAGATCAAAATACGGGGGTAATAAAAGGCAATTAACTCGTTCCCCTATAATATATGAGCTTGTAGATTTGCCTGAAGTTAGCCGAGGATTTTGGACAACAATCCAATGATCCTCTTTTATGTTTAATATTTAGGCATAGATAAGCGAAAGAGACGGGTTTTTTTTTTTTTTCTTTTTTAAATGAAAAGATCTGAAAATAGAATGGTAAACGTACCTTTAGAAGATCAAAAACCTTCTCGCAGACATATTTTTGCTGAATGCTGGCACCCCTTTGTTGCAACTTGTCGGGATGAACATAAAGAGTTGCTTTCCTGTAAGCTTTCTTCACGGCACTAGAGGTTATAAGATCGGTCAGCGAAATTGGTTGCCAGCCACTACCAGGTCCAAGAATCTGCAAAAATTATGAATATAGTCCCAAATTATATTCCACAGAGGCTATCTACAATACTGAATGCTATTTTTTCACATGCCAAACCAATGTTTTTTGAACCGCCAATGGTACTTAAAACGATGCTTTTAAAATAATACCATTTCAACATATAATAATGGTTTAGTGCGAGCGCCCATTTATTAATTTTGCAGAGGAACCCCATAGAAATTGATGATAAGTACTTTTAAGCATTGGAAAAGGGTTGTACATACATATTGTAGAGTTGAAAGCAGTGCACGCAAGTTGCCTTCCTTTCCACCTGCCCATCTCTTAACATCAGCATCAAGAGCTTCGGCTAGTCTCTGCATCATGCATTGTCAGAGATAATGAATTATTCAAACTTTCAAACAAGTACGAGAGAGAGAGAAAGAGAGAGAGAAGGGTTACATTTCTTTCAGCTTGCTCTTTCTGAGCAAGGTGATCACGCATATTTTTCTCTGCAAGAGCTTTTGCCTGAAAATGTGAGGAAGCAAAGTGCGTGAGAATTACTGATAAAAATGAGTCACAAAGAAGTTTCCAAACATAAATATATGATCTGCACATACCGCACGTTCCATAATTCTTTGATGCCTCTCTAACCGTGCCTTACGCCTCTGAGCTGACTCGGAGGTGGTTCCATCACACCTGTCCAAATCCTGAAGGAAATTCTATCTTTTTTAAACATTGTGCAAACCAAAACAACATTGTTTCTCTAATAGCAGGGAAACGTAAAACTAAAATGTTACTAGGTCTTGGAAGTACTTACGGAGGAAGAAAAGCTTTGCCTCATTCCATTCTCTCTTGAAGCACTAGAAAACTTTTCAGCTTGTGGTCTTGTCTCGGAGGTAGACTTCTGTGATAATGCTTTCTCTAGAGCCCGTTCTCGTGCTTCTGCAGTAGCCCTTTCTACTGCAGCACGTTCTGCCCTAAGCTTGGCATCAATGGAAGCTTTTTTGGGCGCTGATTTAGTTGCTGCAGAACCCTTCTCGAGCTTTTCTCGAGCCTCAGCCATTACTCTTTGGCGAACTTCTGCATTTGCTCTCTCAACAGCAGCCCTTTCAGCTCTTTCTCGGGCTTCAGCAAATGCCCTCTCGCGAGCTTCACGAATTGCTCTGTCAACTGCTATCCTATCTCTTTCCCTCTTGTTTGCTTCCTCAATTTCTCTATCAACCTTTTTTTCTTCTTTTTTGTGTTCAGCTTCTTTGGTTTCCCTCTCTTCCAATGCACATGTCCTGCTAAGATTCTCTTCATTCTTTTCAATATACTGGACTGTCCTGACCTCTTCATCAATTTCCACAGATTTCTCTTCCCCTTCAGACACATTACTTTCTGATTCCACATTACTTTCAGATTCTTCAAGTTTCTCCAAGGTATCAAATCCTTGTCCTTCTCTATTATACGCTTGCACATCATCTTTTTCACCTTCCGAACTAACCTCATAATCAGAAATTTCCTCATCTTCTGAAGATTCATGGAACAACATTTCAACATCTTTATCGACTTCGGTGGCCAACTCAGGCTCCATGTCATCCTGTTCTAGTTGCGTATGTCCAAACATCATGTCAGCTAAAGGACTACTTGTACCATCATCATCCTTAGGATCAGAAGTGGAAGCCTCTTTCAGTTTATTCAGAATCTCACTCTCTTCAGTGCCTTGAACCAAGCCACCAGTTTCAAGCATCATATGTTCCTCCCACCTAAATTCCACCTCAACGGACTCCGCATAATTTCCATCTTCCAAAGATTCATAGAAAGCTTCAGCAGTGTGTAGTACCCTCTCATTCTCTTCACATGCAACTGCTTCTAGACTTGCTTCCACATTATCATCTAGTTCAACTTTACTCTCAGCTATGTTGTTGCTTGAAGTGTGTTCACATGCATTATCAGCCATATCAAAACCGTTTCCAAAAGCATCCTCTTGTGTCACTTCTATGTTTTCATTTACTTTGTTCTGATCAGTCTCTTTTTCATTACTTTCGAATTCTACATCCCTGTCAACTCCCATGAGACTCCCCTTGTTTTCTCCCTCCTGACAGGGATGTTCTGATCTGTGCTCATCGTCTTCAGGATCATTAGATTCAGTAGGTTTAGTCACATCAATTTCAAGCTCAAAAACATCATCCGACATCTTCTCCTCATCTTCTCCTTCCTGGTGTTCTATTAATTCTCTTCGAGTGCTCTCACTGCAACATGCCTCTTCCATTTTATTAGCATTTTCTTCACATTGACTGGCCTTTTCGTGCCTCTTATCAATTTCTACTTCATTGTTAATCTTTCTTATATTGTTTTCAAGTTCTTCATTCTCGTGAGCATCTTCTGTCCTCTTCTCAATTACAGAAGCGCCTAACTTTTCCCTCTGATTCTTCAGCAGCTCCCAGGTTTCATCAAGTCCCTTCTCATCATCCTTCTTCAATCCTTGGTACTCAGATGGCCTCTCATTCGTGTCCACTAAGGACTCCTTCAAGTTCTTTGTGTAGTTTTCCTCCTCCTTGAATCCATTATTATGCTCTGCTGGTCCTTCATTCTCTCGAGGAATTCCCAACTTTTCATTTTCTCCATTTTCAGGCACAGCACGAATTGATTCCAGTTTATTCGCACTGTCTTCCTGCTCTTGTGCTATATCAACAGCATCTGGTTTCGTCTGTGCATCTTCCATTTGATGAGCCTCTTCTTGCTGGTCCAAGGTTTCCCTAGCCCTTGTAATTTCATTGAACTCGGATGCATGTTTATCCGCAGATTCCAAGATTACTGTTCTATGTTTATTGGCTTCTTTGGTTGACTTTAGATTTTCACTCTCTCTCTCCTTTGTAACCTTCCTGGCAATAGAAACTTCTTCAGCATCTTCGAATGCTGGAGCAATTTCACCAATTGCAATCATATTTTTCTTCTCTCTCCGGGCAGGAGCTTCAAATATTGTGCCATCTCTTTTACAAGTTTCCATAGCATTCACCCCTTTCATTTTGTTATTATCCTTTTTCCCCTTAATGTCTAAGTTATCCTTAAAGTTCCAGTTTGAAGAACCATCCCTCTTCCTTTCCATTATTTCCTTTGCAATTCTTATACTTTCTTGAGCCCGCTCTATTGCAACTTTCAAAGCAGCTGCAGAAGCAGCAGCTGCTGAATTCACGTCTAGTTCCTCATCAAAGAAAGGTGGTGAACTATCACCAACAGCACCTTCAGAAACACCACTTTTGAAAGACTCAAAATTTGAAGACATCCATCTCTTAGAATGACCTTTGGTATTAGTCTTTGAAGGTGGAGTCACTTGTGAGGACTGTGTTTCAACGTTTATCTGCACCCCATTAAATGAATTTCTATCAGAACAAGATCCATCACAGCTAGATCCACTTCTGCTTTTTACTTTGTGATCAGGAGTTTGTTTGTTAGTGAGATGTGAAACATCTTTCCTTCCATGGTTTCCTTCAGCTATCCCATCAATGGAATCCTTATTGCGATGAACATCACTAGTTTCCGAGCTTTTTGGCTTAAGACCTTCTTTCTTCTTCTTCTTCTTCTCAGGAGCCTTCTCATCAATGAAATAAGTGAAGCCAGGAACAGCATGGAGTTTGGCTATGTGTGTTGTTCCATTTGCCCCATCGCTGCTTTGTTGGGCGATCTTGTGGTATGACATGTTAAACTGCTTCATGCCATCACAATTTTGATGAGAAGCTTCGTCAGTTTCAGAAGAACTGAGGCAGCCTGGCCTTTGCAAAGGAGATCCTACTTCAGATGGAGTCCTGAAAACGCAGTAATGCGGAATACATAGAAAAATCGGCTTACTATCTACTTTTAAACTTTTAAAATTAAAACCACAAAGGATTTACACAAGAAAATGAAGGAAAATAGCTTCAAAAAAACGAGGAAAAGTCTAAACAACCCGTAATTTTACCAGTCTACATTTGAAGCATCGGTTAAAGAACGGTAGGAATAATTGCTATGTCAAGAGTTCAAACATGGCAATACCATTATTGCGAAACAAGAGCACTTTTCATGGGAAAAAAATGACTTGGAGTATATGAAAGTAATGTCGGAAGAACATGTTGGTTTGGGATGATGGAGAACTTGCCTATGAAATTGAAAATAATCGGAAAGACGCTAATGCAGATATGATCAGTTAGTTGCTCCTAAAGTTTAAGAACACTTCGTATAGAAAAGCTTCCGGTGTTGCGAAATATTGACAAACACTTTCCAATGCAGAAGCCCATTAAAATCTTTGAATAGACCAAATAGACAACGCAAAAAACAACAAAACACCGCTTTTTCTGTTTAATGTCAACATTCAAACAACATAAGGAAACACTATCTCAATGTTGTTTCACATTCACAGGTGCGTATCAGGCAACTTCATTCAAGAATCCTCGGCAGCATAAAGTTATTTCTTTTGCAAGCAACTCCAAGATAGAATTTATCCTCAAAATCCGTATTTAATTCCATCAATTTAACAAGCAACAACCTTCACAAACCATAAAAATTAGCTCTTCGATTGTATCTGTCAACGATTGCAAAGAACTCCGTGACTATTTTTTTATGTCATAAATTAAACTCTCCGCAACTTTTCCTTCCTATTGGATCAACTCTCTAGATGAAATACTGCATACAATCGAAAAATGCAAGTCCCTGGAGAAATGAACAAAATTGAATAGCAGGAAGTATTGCTAATTAAAAATGTTTTATCTAATCAAACAGCAAGAAGAAGACACAGATATGATCATAGGCATACAAAAGCAAGCGTGAAAAAAAAATGATCCATCAATTTATACATGATCGTTTTTAATTCCGTAATCAACATAAGAAACCACAAGAAACTGCAAACGACGAATACGAAGGGAGTACTTACCGAGCTTTGGCAGCAGAGTTTCTGCCTCCCTTTGGTTTGGCAACCAGTTCTTCGTAAGATAGGCTGACGTCTTCGTCTCGAAAGCTGCCAAAAATTTTCGAGTAATCGAGCTGTGAGCTCCGACAATCGGCCGGAACGTTTCGTTCATTGAGGGACGGAAGATCGAGAATCGGAATCGAAGAACTACGCGAACCTTGAGAGCCACCGAAAATTTCGCTGTAGTCCTGGACTCGTGACGAGAAGGTCGGAGCTCCGTAGTTCTTAGAGCCGGAAAAAACGTCGTCATACGCGTTTTTAGCAGAGAAGCCATTGGCATTCGATAGCTTTCTGTGGAAAGGACGAGGAAGAGACTCCATTAGAGAAAGCTTCGTGTTGAGTACTCTATCTAGGGTTTGTAACGGGCTCTTTCCCCTTCTGTTCTTGTTGTTTGTCTGCAGAGAAAAATCTGCAGAGCCGGACAACGACGAAGGAGAGGAGTGAGAAAAATGATAGAAAATGGAGGACAGTGCGGTCGAACTGTCATTGGAGATCGTACAGAATTAAATCGCCGATTTTTTGTTTGGTTTTTCGATTATCGTGGCCAATAAATCGGGCCTGACGAGGAGAATGTGTTACCGGCTAAGCCGGTCATAGACACCCGAATTTTTCATAGGGGTTAATTTTGTAATTTAATAAATTGAAAGCGATGGTTGCTGGATATTTATTGTTTTTCTGTTTGTTTGTCCATATTGCTTAAATTTCTTGAAATAGAAATGATGAAAGTGGACCATAAAAAAATAAATTTCACTTTAAAATATTTGTAAAAAAATTGGTGAATACTCGTCAAATTAAAATTTTAATCCGTACAATTTACGCGTTATAATTATTTTTAAAAGTTCAAAATTATTATACAATAACAAGTAAGTCTGTGTCCTATTTATGTAGAATCGGTTACATGAATCCATTTATGTCATAGAGATCGATCAAAAGTCATTCCCTCTGTCAAATTTAAATATATAAAAATAATTATGACTTTTCAAAACATTCATAGTTATTATAATATATAGAAAATAATGTAATTTTTTCAAGTAAAAAAGTACAATAACTTTTATAAAGTATAGTAATTTTTGAACTTTTGATGGTAATTTTGTAGCTCGTGAATTATATAAGATAAGATTTTAATTTCACGAATTGTTGATAAAAAAATCTAATATTTAATTAACATTAATTTATCGCACCTAAAATTATTCAATTTTTACAAAACACGAGATTTTGAGAAAATAAATTTAAAAAAAATAATTTCAATTTAAAATTTTTTTAATTGATAACAAATAATTTCAAAATTAATTGATAAATATTTCTTAGTTTGAAAATACAAAATTGGACTTCAATGGGGATTCTAAATTACAATATAAATGGTCAACAATAAGTACTTGAATTGAAGTTGGAATTTGCACAATGCTACTTCCATCTTGAAAAAGTCAAAGGAAAATTAATTTATTTTGACTTAGAAAAAGGGGAGACTTTTTTTTTATTATTATTATTATTATTATACAGCGCACATTAACTAATCAATCTCCGACAATGTGATCGGCGTACTTTTTCACAACGGCCTGATGCATTCAAAATTAAATTTAAAATATAATTCTTAAAATATTATCCAAAATAGTCGAACTCTAATTGACAAAAAAATATGATAATTTCTCTTATCAACCGGACTAATAATGGTTGGATTTAAAAAAAAAGTGAGAGACATCATCATTGGCATTTATAACTAAAATGTAACGTTAACATTTAGAGATAAGCCACTAATCAACATTTTAAGTGCTTTGTTAATTTTAGAGATTAATGATTTACTTTATATTGTGGATCATATTATTACATGCATTGGACAGAACCTAAATTCATAATTGCAGGGTCCGAGTTTGATTCGCATTGGAAAATAATGTCCCCAAAGAGTTTTTCACGAATTGAAGAGTTAAAAAATAAAGGAGTTTTAACACTTGGTACCCCTAAAGTTTGACTAAAATTTCACTTTGGTCCACATAGTTTCAATTTGAACATATAACACCTTAAAGTTTGTTAATTATTCAACTACAATCCAAATCATTATCCCCATTATAGAATAGAAAATAGTTGCTTGTCAAGCATATAACAATTTTTAAGAGGGCGTTATGGAAATTTGTAGTCTCATTTGTTCTTATCCAAAATTCAGAAGTCAGAATTATAGATAGAACAATTATATATATATATGTGTGTGTGTGTGTGTGTATTGTTATAAAAGGCAAATGCAGAGGTTGTAAACGTACTTAAGATCCTTTGAAAAACAGGTGGGTGCATGGCAAGTGATTATTTGCTATTCAAAATTATAATAAAACTATTGATTTGGACTGAAGTAGAATGATTATGAAACTTCAGGGTATCACGTGTTCAAATTGAAATTGATGTGGGGAATTCCATCGACCTCCGACCTCTACTCAAAGAGCAATACGTGGCAGAATGACCTCAGTTGAAATTGACCTCGTTTACTGGATGACCTCATGAGGCCCATCTGTGCGGCCCACTCCGTTCAGCAATCAACGAGCAAGGGCCCAGTGACTTCATCAACTCCTTTAATGTCCATTGACCTTATAATGTTAGTCTCGTATAACCCTTCATGCTGAGAACCGACATTATAGTGTCAACCTTGTAGGGACCATTCATGGTGTGACCGAGCTCATCCTCACAAACACCGTATAGCGGCCAACACTAAGGGGTTCTCCATCAAAGTTTTCGGGCTAACTTCCGACCAGCGACCTCCTACGTTACTGGCGTAGGTTGTGTTCCCTATGGATTGGGCTCTCTCTCTAGTTCATTTGGACTAGCCCATGGACTCCTCTTGATGAGTCGAAGAACAAGGCCCAATGACTTAATCTCTTTACGCCCCATTCCATTGGCCACGTACCAAGTTACCTTAATGAACTGCGCTAAGGGCCCTAAATTCACAACACTAATAGTTCTCTTTATCTATAAATAGTTTGGCATTTAACGCCCCAGGTAACGCTCAACTACCCACTTGAAGCATGTAATTGTCTTTCTCCCCTGAACTCTTACTCTAACCCTAAATGGATTTCACTGAGTACACTCCAACGGGTCTTTTGTGCAGATATCAGCTCGGTCTTAAATATTTGACCGTTGAATGTTCACTATTGACTGAGGCACGCCTCGATAACAGCGAACTCCGTATCAAGACCTCCACCACAACAAAAAAAACTCCACGTGCGCGTTGACCGGACCAACTACAGATGTTAACTAAATTTAGATACTGACAGAAATTATAGGGATCAAAGTAAAATAATGATCAAACTTAAGAGTACAAAGTGTCAAAACCCCAAAAATAACTTTAAAAAAAAGTTGAAAGGGCATTATTGTCATGCCAATTATTTGTCTATCAATGCATACATTTTGATAGACAACTGAAAGTCACATGCAATTGGGAATGGGAAAATGCTAAGAAACACCAAGTTAGGTGACAGTGAGACCAATTATGGTAGGTGGTCTAGTCAATGTTAGCCCAGAGGCATATGATCTAGTGGATTCTAAGTTAGAAAAGGGGGACAACTATTAAATTATTTTCATTGTTGTTTAATTGACAAAACTGTTAGTCTAATTTAACAGAAAAACATTAGCACAGGGACTTTGTTATTTTTTCAAGTGATTTCCTTAAATATTTTAATCAGTCGGTCACTTCGACCGAATATTTTTGTGTAAATAGACACAAATATAATTTTCTTTATATATATATATATATATATACTTTGAAAAATTACTTTTTACTCCTAAAATTTTTCAAAATTATGTTTAGCACCCCCAGTTCCCAGCAAAAGTTCATTTTTCCTCTTCTTCCTCTTCTTCTTCTTCGCTCTCTCCTCTCTGTTCCGTCGAACGCAAATCCATTGCCGCCAAATCTATGCTCAAATCCATCGACGTTGGCATTATGTTCCGTGTACATATCCTTCACCACCACAACTGTGTGTCGCGCATAAAGGTGGCGCCAAATCTATTGATGGGTGGGGGTGAAAATAGGAGTAAAAATAGTTTTAAAAAAAGAGTAAAAATATATTTAGTTATTTTTTTAAATAGAGGTTTTAATGTAAAAAAGTAGGAGGAAAAAATATATATTTATATATATAAAATAAATTTAAAGAGATATTTGTGTATTTTAATTTGTAATTATTTAATTTTATTTTAATTGCTAAGAGTAAAATTATCGTTATAACTAAAATTCAAGTAATTTTTTATTTAGAGAAAAGTTAAATGGTGTTTGAGAGTTTGACCAATATTTTGTAAATAATAGGAGGGATTTTTTGGCAAAATGACAAGAATAAAAAGTCAATATGTTAATCATGAATTAAATTTCTTGCAAGTTTGTTATTTAGTTAATGAACAAAATTTAAAGCAATGGTCAAAATAGTCTTCAACCATCCAACGTTAAAAAATGACTAATTTCAAATAATAATATAAAATATCTTATAATTAATTTAAATATATTAATTATAAACATACGTTTTGTTGAAAATATATTATTTAGTTTCTGATCAAAATCTAAATTCATGATGGTAAATATCTCAAACCATCCAATAGTAAAAAATGTCTTAAATGTGAAATATATCCTAATTATATATATGACAATGCATTCTGTGTCTAAAGACACTAATTTTAATTTAACACATTAATGTTGAATATTTTATAATAAGTTCAAAGATATTAATCATTAAAAAAAAAACATTTTGTTAAAAGATTATTTAATTTCTCCACAAAATCTAAACTAACCGTTGAAAATGTCTGTAGCCATCTAAGGGTAAAACATGTCCTGATTATCAAAATTTGTTAATTATCAAAATATGTTTTTGTTGAAAGTATGTTATTTCGTTTCTCAACAAAATCCAAATCAATTGTTAAAAATGTCTCAAATCATCAAACAGTCAAAAATATCAACTACAAGTATATTCTGATTTATCGAATAGATAAAAAACAGTAGAAGTACGCTGATAGTATATAGATAGGCAATAATTTAAATTTAAAATATTTTTAGAATTGAATGGAGATATCATAACAAATTATTTTTTTTATAAAAAAATTGCATAATACTAAGAAATAATTGTAAATTTAGGACCAACATAACAAGGTGTTTGATATCTCCACCTTTAGGATGCTCCACATACACCATTATAAGCAAGGGTTGGTAAAGGAAATAAACAAGTGGTTTTCCACTATTTCATTGTCTTTTCTTTTTCCTCTCTAAAGTTTATCTTTTCTTATGGCATTATTGGGAAATCACTACCTATCCAAAAGAACATCATGATCACACATATATAATGTTGTAATTGGTATCTTGAGGACAAAAATGAAAAAGGGTTGAAGATAAGTTAATCATCATAGGATTATCGTGGAGTGTATTTTAGGTAAAAAAATTTTAAAAAAAGACCGTTTGTTTTGCATTTGAAAAATGATCAAGGACGTTTTACTTTCATTCGAGTTGCACTTTATACCAATTTTTACCCAACTTAAAACTTGTACTCTAGCAATTATCAAAACCAATTCTCCCAACCGGTTATACCAAAAAAAAAAAAAAAAAAACAATATATTCCCCTTGTAGTTCAAAATAAAGTACAACAATTATATTTTTCATTAAATCTAATGATTAAATCTCAAAAAATTAAAAATAATAAATTATTTACTATTAATTGACATTATACTTCAAGTGAGATCGAGTCGAATAATATCTATTTGACTTTTTCTCCCGAGTCGGGTTAGATTTGTCATTTTATAATTTTTTTAAACTTATTTAACAGTTGCACTTAAATCTAAATCACATGGAGGTAAATATTGACTTAAAAATAAAACATGACTTGAAATATTTTTTTCAAAAATTAAAAAAAAAATCCAATTTTTATGTTTCTAAAAAATAAATGGGGATAGATGGACTAGAATATCTCACCGACATTTTTCTATTCATCTATGATTTTTTTTTTTTTTTTTTTTTGCTTTTACTTTCAAGAAAAAATATTTTTTTTGTTAAATTAATTTTTTTAATATATATATATATATAGAATGTCGAAAAAATATTCATTTACGTGGCATTTGGTATGCTAGAATAGAATGAAATGACAATGGGGTTAGAATTACTATGGTAATGGAACAGTTATTATCATTACTATGTTTGATGACATAAGAGACTAAATGTGATATTAAAATGATCATTCTCATTTTAATGTTTGGTTAGTGTAAAGAATAAATGAGAAATGAAATGCATATATACAATGAAGTCTCCTTTTGAAACATACCATTTTTTAAAATAGAGAAATATAAACTAAATGAAGTTCCAGATAAGAGATTCACATATATAAAGAGACAGAAAAAGAAGGCGGTGGACAGGCAAGGGCGGGGCTGGTGTTTAATCGTGTTTTTTTTGGCTTATGAAAGAATAAAACATAATTTTATGTAATTAGAATTAATTAATATCAAGTTTATCTCGAAATTGATTAATCTCATATTTTATGTGATTAAAAAATAAAATTTAATTTCATGAGATAAACATGAGAATGAAATTATTACCATGTAAATGATGGGGACTTCGTTTGAATTTGGTTAATAATTTCCTCTGGTCCAAAGAGATTTAAATATGCAAGTAAGATGGGATTAAAGATGCACCTTTTAAGAGAATCTTATGAAAAGATGGATCAATCATCATAACATAGAAGAATTGATCAAGATCTAAAGCACAAAGCAATTTTGCCAAATTACCTTTTTTTTTTTTTTTTTTTTTTTTTAACTTTTTTATTTTATTTTATATTATTTGATAAAATAAAAATAAAATGGGAAAAAGGCTAGGGAATCTTCTTTAGGAGGGGAAACCCATATCCTTCGGTCTCATCCTCAAACTATAATAACAATTTTTTTATTTTATTTTTTTTTTTTTTAAGAGTTTTTCAACTAATCTGCGCGCATTTTAACTAATCACCTCACTGAACAATTTTAAGAGCGCACTCTTTTACATCGATTTGATACATTCAGGATTAAATTAAAAATTTAATTCTTAAAATACTCTCAAAAGAATCAAATTTTAATTAACAAGAAAAAAAAATAGTTCTTTGTACCGAACTGGACTTTAAACAATAATGTAACATAGAATTATTTTTTCTTTTTTTTTGGTTTTTGGTTTTTGGTTCATGAATGAAGCATGGCTTGAGAACAACTAGAGGGATGTTGCAAGCATATTTTATTTGAATGTAAGTTAAAATTATTTTATTATTTTCAACACCAACATATAGAGGAACTCTTGTATTAAAAAAATATTTCGGATTTACAGAAATTACTTTCACATTATAAAATAAAGGAAAATTTGTCCAAAAGTTTCATTCCATAAAAACACAATTTTATGAAGTCCGATAACAGTGATTTTTTTTATATATGAGATGGTTCTTAGAAAATTATTTTTGGAATCTTAAGACCTTTTAAAAAAAATTCCTAAAATAAATAGTTCCTAATTATTGAAATTATTTTCCGATACCTAATTAAGATAATTTTTCACTCCCAATTCAAAATGATGGAAATTGTTAGTTATTGTTATATATTATATCGTAAACTACCAGATCGGGTATGACTTAGGTGTGAAACTTTTGAGAGCCATTGGGATCTAAAAGAAGGATCTCTTTGCTTGCTTACTAACTCAAAAAAATAAAAACTAATAAATGATCAAAACTTCATATAGGTTCAAATCCTAACTAAGAATTCGACTAGAGATCAAAAATTATTGAAGAACCAACAAGATTTTTCTTTTGTTCTTTCCAAGTATTTTCACTCAGTAACAGCTATATTTTTAAAAAAATTATTAGATTTGCAATCTAGAGAGGGTCGCAATCAGAAAAAAAAAATTATGAGAGATCTTTAAAATATAATATATGAAAAATAATTAATAATTTTTGTACTACAAATACACAAAACTTAATAAATTGGGTTTTAACACTTTGCACCCCTAAAGTTTGACCATTATCTCGCTTTCCTCCCTATAATTTCAATTTGAACATAACACCCTAAAATTTCTTAATAATCTTGCTTCAATCCAAATTATTAAACCCTTTACATTTTCACAAACTAATGGACCTAACCATTTTTCGGAGTTTATTGGGAACTTTCAACCTTCTCCGTTTTTCCACTCCCCATTCACAAATTTTCTGCAAAGACCCACATATTATTTGGACTAAAACGAGATGATTAGAAAATTGCAAACCCCCAAACCTAGGTGTTTTGGTGAGAAGGAGAATGGAAAAGAAAAAACTAAAGATACCCATAAAGGCCCCTCAAAACTATCAAATGTGATCAGCGTGACTATTTCTCATCCAAAATTATATCACCGTTAATGATTTGGACTAAAGTGGAATTATTAGAAAACTTTAAGGTGTTATGTGTTCAAATTAAAATTGAAAGAAACAAAGTGAAATAGTGGTCAGATTTGACGGTATAAAGTGTAAAAAAAAAAAAGCCTAATAAATATTGGGTAAGTTATTTTGGGCCCAAAAGTCGATAAATACTTAAGTTTTACCCAACTACCATTAATTAATCAACCAAAACCCCCACACTATATATTGCATGAGAAATTAATCAATGAAAATCTCAAAAATTTAAACACTCTCACTATTTCAACAAATACATATACACATTCATAAATAAGTCATCTTAACTACACTAGTAATGTTCCGTTGACGATTTTTTTTTTTTTAGAGAAAACCCTACTTTTACCATTAAAATTAAAATGTGTCACTACTTGTAAGCTCATATTGAGAAAACACCACATATATATTTATTATTTAAGATAAATTCAAATACATATTCTCACACTACATCAACAGCAATATAATAAATGAGGAGATGCAAATGTTTCTATTCAGCAACAATGTTAATAACAGCGTCATAAATGGGGATACAAATATTGTTGTACTGTAATAATGTCAATAACAATATAATGAATATGGGATATAAATGTTAATGTACAACAAATAATTACCATATGCCAATTGAGTTTTTCTCTAAATTTAAATGATTACGTGGATATAAGAATGAATTAATAATGAGCCTTGGGACCATTATAAAATATCCTAAAAAAATAAAAAATATTCTTTTAATTGGACTAAAACTTGAAAAATTCCATAAATCAAACCATATCGGGCTTGAATAAGGTCCAATATTAAATTCTGGGCCCAACACTCGTATGTACCATGATGGGCCTTTTATATTGGCCCATTAAATTTGTTTTATTGATCTCCAGATTACGAAATCTCAACCATAGATCTTTATTCAATCAACGGTTGAAATAACATAAGTATCGTATTATGTACAGTCATAGACACACGGAATAATAACCCACCCGCAGGTACCATCACTGTCAGAAGCGGTAGAGTTGAGTCTGCCTTGAAGAAAAAGAAACGCAGATTCTCTATATAATAACTACCGGGATTCGGCCGGTTAAACGGAAATTCATTTGTTCGTAATTTGTTTTTGGATTGACGGAGTAGATTTTTGTGAAGATGTTCAGGAATCAGTACGACACGGATGTCACGACATGGTCGCCGGCGGGGCGGTTGTTCCAAGTGGAATACGCCATGGAGGCGGTGAAACAAGGGTCGGCGGCGATAGGCCTTCGGTCGAAGACTCACGTGGTGCTCGCGTGTGTAAACAAGGCCAATTCCGAGCTCTCGTCTCACCAGAGGAAGATCTTCAAGGTCGATGACCACATTGGGGTCGCCATCGCCGGGCTCACCGCCGATGGCCGCGTTCTCTCCCGTTACATGCGATCGGAATGTATAAATTACAGCTACTCCTACGAATCGCCTCTCCCCGTCGGTCGACTTGTTGTTCAGCTAGCCGACAAGGCTCAGGTCTCTGCTCTTAATTCTCAATTTCTCATCTATTCGTTTTATGAGTATTTGAGTTTGAATATGCGATGAATGTTGATGGTGTGCTTTCAAGAATTCTCCGTTGTGTGGCTGGATCTTAAAATTGAACTTCTAGGGTTTCAATTTCAAAGTTTGAAAATGGCAGCTTTCGTCCTTCGTGATTTGTTTTGTTCGAAAAACAAAAAATCTAACCTAATTCATCCATTTTCTTTTTGTCTTGCTGATGATAAATTTCGTTATTTCTTCTTGATTCCATTGGATAGAATTTCACCTTTTAAATTCCAAGCAAAATTGCAACTTATATGTCTGAAAGCCCAAAATATGATCCTTCCTTCTCCTGCAAAATAATGCACCACGTCGGTCTACCGATCCGTTGCACCTCCGGTGTGAGAATAAGTAGGATATTATGGTGAAATTAGAAAATTGTGCGTATTTAGGCCTAGCATCCTCAAGTATTTATAGGTATTGGGAGACTTGTTTGGTAAGTATCCTCTTAATCTTGGTTAATCTTCATTAATTCCCACGAAATTCACTGGAGTTATGGATTGTTACGATAAGGTCGCGTTGGGTTAGTGTTTCTGCTTTTCTGTTTCTACATCCAATAAATTGAGATGAAAAATCTATTTCCGTTCTAAATTATTCCAGGAATAGAAACATGTTTGGTAACGACCATTATCCTAAAATTGTTTCTTTTAATTTAAGAGAACAAAAACAAGAAACATTTTTTGTTGCAACATTTGTTCTTTTTTGTTTTTCTTTAAATTTATGGTGGCCGGTGGGGTGGTCGTGGCAGGCGGGGTGGTAGTGGGAATAGTTTTGTGGGAGTAAATAGGTTTTTTTTCCTCAGATTCTTAAGGCTGGAAATACTCCCAAAATTTTGGGAACAAAAATGTGTTTACTAAACGCATTTCTGTATATTAATCCCAAAATTTTGGGAGTAGGAACAGAAACAGTAACCAAACATGCCTTCCTTATATAACGGGTAACCGTTCTTGAGCTTCTGATATGGCTCACCTACTTTTGGTTATCCCGAGGGCGATCCTTCTTGGGATTACTCGAGCTTAATGCTCAGAAAAGTCTTTGTTGTAGTCCTCGTTGACATCATTCTCAGTTTTGTCCCTGGGATCCCGAGCAAAATCCTCAGGTCCCATTGTGAATTCGGATTCACATGCGACGCATGTGAATCTTAAGGAATGATGATTGGGGTCCGTGTGCATTCAACTTGGATCTCTCCTTACACGTGGCAGTACTTGGGACTTCCCAAAATACCCATCATCATTAACTTATCACGCATTAGATATAGTACTACCTTGCTTTATGCTTGTAAGTTTCTGACATGAATTCTGAGACCGATGTTTGTGATGTTCGATAGCATCAAAATACTGGTTTTGCCTCAAGTTTAAGGCAAAACTTAAGAACTTGTAGACAATCTATATATGTTAATTCTTCTCTCTTTGATATGAAATAAGAACTTGAGATTTGCACATATGGTGAGTGTGGATTCAGGGATGTCTCTTTCTTCGAACATGGATGAAGTTACTAAATGTTCATGCATGTAGCTTGTATGATTGGCATTTGTGTACTTAGGTTTCTTCTTCAGACATAAGATGTGATAAAATAGGAGCAGATCAGACATGTTATGGGCACATATCAGGCATGAATTCCTGCTTTTTGGAAGAGTCTCTTCAATATTTTACCCAATGATGACACGCATATTATTCCATCTTTTTAAGTCATTCATATAAACGTTGATATATTATTACTTAGCCCGTGTTTTCGAATTCCTAGCAGAAGAAACTCGGGGGCATGAACTTTTAATTCTATGTTCTCTAAAAAATATTATGATCAATTGAAGTGTTAGAATCTCTCCAAATATATAATCAAACAGATGAAAATATCTCTTCAATTGAAATCCATCCTTCCTGTCCACAAAAATTATTATATGGAGCCTACACGGTCCTGATATATAACATGCATAAAAGCCGATCTAGTAAAACAGCGTACTTGTATATAGTGATTGAACTTTCTTGTTGTCAGGTTTGCACTCAACGATCGTGGAAACGACCATACGGTGTTGGTTTGCTGGTATCAGGCCTGGACGAGACAGGAGCTCACCTCTACTACAACTGTCCAAGCGGAAACTACTTTGAATATCAAGCTTTTGCCATCGGCTCCCGTTCTCAAGCTGCAAAGACATATTTGGAGCGGCGGTTTGAGCATTTCGAAGACTCTTCACGAGAAGACCTTCTAAAGGATGCCCTTTTCACATTAAGAGAAACTTTACAGGGAGAAAAGCTGACAAGCTCGGTGTGTACAGTTGCTGTGGTTGGAGTTGGCGAGGCGTTTCGTGTATTGGATCAGGACACGGTTCAGTCATTGATCAACGCGTTTGAGATTGCTGGTGAAGAAGTTAATGTTGAAGGAGATCAAGGTGGTGCTGCTGAAACTGAAGTTCCTGTTCAAGAAGAGGGCTCTGCTCCAATGGATATTTGAGGCTTTGATGTTTTAAGCCTGTCGGTGCTGCTTGCAACGAAAAAGGGTTAAGACAGTGTTTGGTTTCATGGAATTGGAGCCTCAGATTTGAAATTGGAAATTGGAAATGAAAGCACGCGAAAAACCTGAAAATTTCCTATTCCAATTCTGAGGTTACAATGCTTTACAACCAAACACTACCTTGCGCTGTGTGATTTCTGTTTTTCCTTTGTATGAGATTTATTTTCCATCTAGGAGAACCCATTTCTGATCAAGTTTTGTGACGATTTCTTCTATTTTCAGTTCGTAGTGGATTTCCACTATGATTTATCTGTTTTTGCAGCGGGGTCTTGGGCCTCCGTCAAACCCAAAACTAATTCATGAAAATGAGATTTTCTCTCATACTCATAACTTGATCATCAACTCTTTCTACATCTAATATGGATAAATCCAATAATCTCTCCTTCAAATATCGAGTTTTTGGTTTGCTAACTATTAACCAATCTCTTCTTTTGTAGCTATTGGGTCAGAGTTGTTGTAATTTGGGATCTAATACCAGTGTAGGGTGGTCTTAGGTCTCTCTCAAACCGTAAAGTTAGCTCATGAGGTAAGATTTTTTCTCACACTTATCCTAACTATGAACTCCTTCTACATCCGATGTGAGATAACTATAACAATCTCTCTTTCGCACATCGAGTCTTTAGTCTATTAACTCTCGATCAGTCTCTTCCTTTATGATTATTGAGTTAGAATCGTTGTAATTTAGGTTTTAATACCAATGTAAGTTGGTCTTAAACTTCTCTAAAATCCCAAAAACTAATTCATGAGATGAGACTTTTCCTCACCTTTATAACTTAAACTTCCGATGTAAGATAAATCCAATAATTATTAGGGTTCATATATGGATCCTCCAAAAATTCTCAGATAGTGTTTGGTTGAACGAAATTAGGACTTGGAACTGGAATTCGAAAGGAACACAATTAAAAATCCTAAAAAATCATATGCGTTCATTTTTTTTTCTTTGCTTTCGAACGCTACCTCATTATTCTGAACAAACTTAACTCCATGAAAGTACATTTTAAGCAAAATCATCTGGAAACAGGGTACAATAACAAGTTGTACATCTGATTGAGCAAAACCCGGAAAAATAGTAGAGCAAGGATCACCACTACGAGTACTCCGATTTCTTGATTCAACCCTACAACAAGTCTTCACATTATTTCGGAGAAAGGATCAAATCTCCAACAATTTCAGAGGGAAAAAACCCTCCATTTTTTTTTCAAAAGAACTGAAAAAAAATGAAGTAAAAACTAGTTTCATTGCAAATTGCAAAAAGATTATTTCATGATTGAGGAAGCATTTTGTGCTTTGTTGGGTAAGACGTTATCTGGGAGAATAAGTTGTGGGGGAATTTCACGATGTACGCCCAGCAACGAGTCATAATCTTCATCCCGATGCGCAAACTTCTTGCGAAGCACCTTCTCAAGTTCAATCTCCTCAAACGATTTCTCGTTTTCAGCAGCATGGATCTGTGCAAGGTTTGTGTAATTGATTGCTGATTGGGAGATAAAGGATATCTCTTCATCCGTTAGCTTCCTCATAAACTTGGCCGGATTTCCACCCCATACCTATGACGTTCAAATCTCAAGATATTTAAAACACCATTCAAAATCAAGTTTAAGGCAGCATTTGGTTTCACGGAATTGGAATTGGAAATGAAGGCATACAACAACATGAAAATTTTCATGCATTTATTTAAAATTCCAGTTCTGAAGCTCCAATACCTCAAAACCAAACACTACCCACATAATACATCAAGGAACTGAATGAAAACATGAGATTTGATGTGTCTTTGTCTTCTGTAGACACAAAATTGCACCAAACACGTACCTGAGTCCATGTAACACAGAGAGCATAATATGTATCCAGACAAAAAATTAACTGATCAATCATATGACAAAGATAAAAGACAGCATGTAGCATAGTTGAAATACTAGGAGCTGTGTAAGATAGACTCTCTCCAGTACCAAATTACCCACTGGATATATAAAAAGCGATATTAAGCACAACAATTCATGTTTGCTTTTTGGAACTTCGCCATTTTTATGTATGCATCAATGTCGTGCTTCTTGTGCTGTACTTGAAAGATCATATCTCAGTAGAAGACTTGGCATGTATTATCCTAGACATCATAATGCTTTCCAAGTTCACTTTAATATTCGAATACAGACGCTGATAATCTTGATATGCATCAAAAAGAGAAAATAATAGATGATTTTTTTATTTTTGGGTAGGTGAAAATAATTGATGACGCTGGGAATATTGAGCATAAATCAGGTTTTCTTTGTGCTCTTTGAGTTCCTCGTTAGCCACTTGCATACTACTTTCTTGTTTTTCTCTTAGACTTGGTAGGGGTCTTGTTGGGCTCTTTTATGTTCTTTGAAATGCAGTTCTGATTTGCCAACCCCCCCCCCCAAAAAAAAAAGTAGGGAAAATTGGAGTTATACCTCTCCAGTGGGGATCCTAGCATTCTGTCTCACAAGAGCTCCAGCAGCAACCATGGCATGTTTCTCGACGACCACCCCATCAAGCAGTGTGGCTCCCATACCAACAAAGGCTTCATCCTCAATGGTGCACCCATGTATAACGGCACTGTGACCTGTGCATAGAGACAATACAATGAGTCTCCATAGAGTCGGTCTATTGGGCACATACATAGAGTCAGTCAAAGACAAGTGCTCACCTACAGTAACATTGTTTCCAATAATTGTTGGTAGAACCTTGCCACTCAGATTAGATTTTGCCACATGTACTAGGGAGTTGTCCTGTATATTAGTTCCAGACCCGACACATATGTTGTTCACATCACCTATTCAGAAAATAATGCACGCAAAAGTAATCAGATTAATCCTTCAATATATAAACCACTGATATACCAGTAAGTACTAGAACCAATCCCGATTATGTCTATATAGGTGGGGAAAACTCCATACAGGGTGTGGATCCATTATAGCTCTTTTTATTTTTTAAAATAAGAGAGTGGAGTAAACACATCTTCCTAATACATAAAACAATCTATATATAAAAAATTGGGTATTAAAATTGAAATTTCAGCAGACACCACAGAAAAGCTTCAAAAAGAGATTGCACTCTTACAGTCTTACTATATACACCAGAGACAGTGCATCAGAGAAACTTCCCCATACACAAAGATTCCATTATAAAGGTGTTGTGTTGAGAAGTTTCGGGCTTGCTCATAATGCCACAGACACCCTCATCCCACCAATCCAATCATATTCCATGTAAATATACTTGTACTTCACCGTGATGCACTTGTAAGATGAATTATTCTGAATCAATCATGCCAGTTGACTTGCTGACGTGAAAGCATCACAAAATTGAAAAGGAACAGTTGGATTTAAAGACAACCGACATCTTCATGAAATCACGCAACCAAGTGTTACACTATCCTAAACCCGACTCCGGAAGTAGAACAGAGTTGACATGAGAATTAAAATATAAAATCAGTTTTCTATTTTTTTTAGATAAAAAATTCTGGACTGATAATGTGCACAATCTGTGGAAATCCCAAGTTCAGATATCTCCATATCACACCAGCAGAAATGTGATCAATTGTTTGCAATATAAAAAACAATAGCGAATCTGATCCATTCACTATAAGCTACAAAAACATGAAACTGCAAAGAGCAAATATTAGAATAGATCCATATATAACTTTGACAAGCATCTAGATTTAATATCAAACTTTGACAACATTCTCATTAATCCAAGAATATAAATTCAAGTTCTGGAATCATTCTAAAGCAATCCACAAGGATGTTGAAGCAGCACGCGGGACTAGTATTATAGTAATATCAAACTATGATTTGTCGGCCATAATCCAGTTTAGGTACCTAAAGTAAATACCGAGATACTAAGACATTACAATACTTTCAAATATTTGGACTTTGACAGAGTGGACAATATTGAAAATATACGAGAACCAAAGCAGAATTCAATTAATCTTAATTTCCAACAATCATTTTCAGAAAACAAACGGCTGCAGGGTGGCAATTAGCAACTAGAAACAATGTCTAGCTCATAAAAAACACGAAGTAACAGAGGACATATGAATACCTAACTAGAGTAAGCAAAGCTTTAGTTGCTTAAGTATTCTTACAAGGTTCAATTGATTTGAAAGTTAAAACGCAAAATTCAAGCATGTGAGAAATCACCTCTCAGAACACATCCATACCAAATGGATGATCCACGTCCAACTTGAACATCCCCGATGATAGAAGCACTGGGGGCCACAAACACATCCTTATCGACCACTGGAGCTTTGTCATATAAGTTCATAAGAGTTCGATGTCTGGAAACTGGAAAGGAAAAAATATCACGAGGGAGCCTAAATCAACAAAATTCAAGCATATCAATGAATTGCACCAACATAAAATTGAGATGAAAATAGTTCTTGACGCAAACAGGCATCCTCTTTAACACTATTTAGCGCCCCATACACAATTCCAGCGGGCATGCCTTTTCTAACTCATGTATATTGAGTCCTACTAGAAGACCACAGCTACCATTAAAGGCTCAATAGATTTTCCCTAGTAAAGCATATGTGAAATCACAATGCTCATCCAATACCGTGGCCCTGAAGTTTAACAGCAAAATGTCCGAAATTAAGAGCATAAATTGCACATCGCATGAAGCCATAGAAAAGGCTCTCCGAATACTCTTCTAGCCATTGAATTGTACCAGCATCCTCGATTGAAAAACGAAAACAGTAACATGACCTAGATAACCTATAATTTAACATGCGAGAGGAACGGAAATGAAGCTGAAATTAAAGATTGGATCGAGTATTTCTATAGATGCGAGTGAATTCCTAATGACTGAGGAAGAGTTTTTCAGAGCATACGTTCTTCTTTGAAGTAGTAGCTGCCTTGAAGAAGGCAGCCGAGGCGATCAAGGGCTTGGCCGGTCCCGCGAATCCAGAATCCGACGGTGTTAAATGCTCTCCCTAGGCTTCCCATTGATCTCTCTTTCACCGTCAATGGCCACTGAACGATGAACTGATCTCCACTCTTTTCAGGAGCTTTTTGGCAATTTCAGCTGCTTCCGTGTGTTCTCCGATGGCGAGAGAGAGAGAGAGAGAGAGATGTCAGCTCTCCCGTAGGGCAGATCTTCCATGAGACCCGGAACTGGGCACTGGTAAATGGGCTTTTTTTGGGCTGGATAAATGGGCTTTTGCATATGCGTAAGCTAAAATTGGAGAATCGCTGTTCGCACTACCTATATATTATATAGAAGATAAACCAAGTATATATTCTTTCACTATATCAACAGTAACATAAAAAATAGAAGATGCAAATATTGATGTCCAACAATAATATTAATAGCAAATATTATTGTACAACAATAATGTCAACATCAACATAATAAATGAGAGATGTAAATATTACTGTATAACAAATAATTATCGTATACTAATTGAATTTTTCTCTAAACTGAAATGGATATATAAGAACAAATTAGTAAGGGTCTCGAGACCATTAAAAAAAATCTGCACAAATTCTAATTCTATGAGAAAAGGAATCGGTGGCCCAATGGGCTTATAATAACCCATTAAGCTTTAGCAGCAAACATGCAAAATGGATTATTGAGAAAAAATGGGTTTTTAACACTTTATACCCCTAAAGTTTGATAATTATTTCATTTAGATCTCTATTGTTTCAATTTAAACACATAACACCATAAAATTTTCTAATCATCCCACTATAGTACAAATTATTACACCCGCTCCAATTTTGTTGTGAAACAATCCCTAGTTGTACATATGACTATTTTTAAGGAGCTTTATTAGCATTGTCAGCCTTCTTATCTTCCCATAACAAATATATTTATATATTTGAGGTGGAGGGTAGAGGAAGAGGTTGAAAATGTCCATAGAATCCCCGTAAAATAGTAAGGTTCACAACCTATGATTATTTGACATCCAAAATTATAACGAGTTTAATTTGGACCGAAGTGGAATGATAAGAAATTTTTAGGGTGTCAATTTTAATTAAAATGGAAATGAATAGAGACGAAAAGTTAAGGTGGCGTTTGGTTAGTGTTTCCACTTTTCTGAACCCAACTGAAATGGGTTGGGTTGAGTTGAATTGGGTTGGGTTGAGAATTTTGAGAACAGAATTACATTTAGTAACAACAATTTTTATTTTTTGCTGAGAACAGAATGTGTTTGGTAATGATTTTATCCTAAAACTATTTTTTTTTTTTTTTGTGTTTGGCCGCGGTGTCAGACGGTGGCCGGACGCCGGCGGCGGCGGAGGTTGCCACCGGCTGCCGGCGACAGCGGAAGGTCGCAGGAGGTGGCCGGAGACGGCGGTGGGTGGTGGTGGTCGGCAGGCAGATGAAGACAGAAGTTGAGAATTTTGAGTTGAGTTTTTTGGGCACAAAAAGAAACAACTTTTTTTTTGTTTCTGGTTTATTTAGGATTTTGAGAATTAATTCCTATTTTTTAGGTTGAGTTGGGTTGAGTTTTGTGTTTGCCAAACGTTTTTTCAAAAATTAAACCCAAAATTTTTGGGTTGGGTTTGGTTGAGAACACTAACCAAACGGGGCCAAGTATGCATTTATAAAATTAAAAAAAAAAATGATTTAGATTAAATTAAAAATTAAAAAATAAAATAAATCAAAATTGCATTAAAAAAAAATGATGTCATTTGGAGCACTCTGGAGTTCAACTATTTTTAGGAGTACTTCAGGAATTAAATCTTAAACGTACCAGTTTAATGTGGGGAAGCGTATCCTTAAAATCGTTTAGTTTAGACGATCAGTCGAGATGCATGTACACTGACCTGGAAAAAAAAATAAATAAACGTGTTCGTATGAAATGTCTCAAAAATGTCAGATGGAATCTTATTATGTTAATAATAAATAGTACTTTGCAAAATTGGTATAACAACTAACTACTGGATCCAAAGAAATCACCAAGTTGTTGTCATATATATTTGACTTTTATTTTTATAAAAATAATTTTATATAATCAAATTGCGTAGTGGTTTGGAAATTTGTAAGCACGATTATGCAATTAGCGTCTAAAACATGGCCAGCGAAGGTTGAAAGAATGCCTCTTCACCTACCCATCTAATATTGGGTTAATGGCACTTTGTACTCTTATTGTTTGACCGAATTGCAATTTATATTTTTGTAGTATTTTCGTCAGTACTTATTTCTCTATAATTTAGAGTTAAGTGTAACAATTACATTTTTCATTAAACTGAACGGTCAAATCTCCAAAAAAATATTAAAATATTTAATATTAATTGACATTTATATCCCTGTATCGAAACGGATAATATTCGTTTATCCTTTATTTGTATTTTTGTTTTTTAATTTATCCCCTCAGGGTCGGGTATAAGATAAATTTGTGATTTTATAAATTTCTGTTAATTATTTAACCGTTACACTTAAGTGTGAACCAGAGTAAAGTGTTGATGAAAATATTGAAGGGGTTTAAAATACATTTTGGACAAATTATAGGGGCAAAGTGTAGTTAATCCTATAATATTTTGGTTGTTAAAGATGGGAAAATTATATTTTTGGTCCCTAAAGCTTTTGCTTTAGGTGGGTGTCTATTTGGATCCTAAAGTTTGACAAATTGTACATTTGGTCTCTCAAGTTTTTTGCTTTTTTCAATCAAGCAAAATTAAAAACGTTGTTATTGATTTTGGAGAAGAAATGGTTTGTGCTCAGCGTATAACCTTCTATTTTTGTCATTTTATCGTTCCACTAGATTTAAAATATTTTTTTCTAATTTTTTCCAACAATGATTCAAATGAAGAATGAGACAGATAAATCTAACTCGTTGTTTGAGTAAGATTAGTATTTTTTTAAAGTTTAATAGAGTAATAAAGTAACCAAAATATTCCCATTAGAAGACCACGTGCTGAGCACAATAGATTTTTCGTCCAAAATTTTTAACAACGTTTTCAATTTTGAAGGATTGAAATAAATGTAGAACTTGAGAGATCAAATATGCAATTTAGCAGAGTTAAAGATCCGCATAGACACCTACCCCATACTTTGGGAGAAAAAATGTAATATTTGCGCTAAATATATACAAGTAAGAAGCTCTCCGAAACAAAAAGACGATAACGTTAATTTCACCAAAACCAAATGAATGGGAGAACCTTCGTCTTGATATTGTTCTTTTGGGCTGTCCTTACAATTCTTACTCCAATCCTCGTTCGCTTGTCTGCCTCCGCCAAGCTTTCCTCCGAACTCATCAATGGTAGTTGATTTCATTTTTATTTTTCATTTTTTTTTGGTATATATATTCAGGGTGGGGGTTAAACTTTAAACCTTCCACAAAGGAGACTAGGTACATCTTGACTAAGTCTGGATTTTTCTTCTTTTCTTTTCAGTATCTTCTGTTTAGATGTAAACCCGGTTTTGAAGTGTTTAGCTAAAAATTTTGGGGGTTTGGTTTAATTTTTTTGTAGGAGAGGATAGAGAAGGAACTAAGGAGAAGTTGGCGCTTGGATTGCTGTCTAGAAGAGCGCTTGTAGCTGCGGCGCTTAAACGTGTACCGGCACCGCCGTTTGGTCTAGCTCCTGCACCGGCTCCGGAACCGGTGGTTGACTCGAAGTTCAGGTTGAAAATGATGAAACAATTACCTGTGAGATAGTTGATATAGTGTGGTTTCTATGTGCATTTGCGTGAGAAAATATCAGGAGAAAAAAGAGACATTTGCAGAGAGAGAGAAGAAAAGGGAATGTTTGTATGGGATATTTGGATGTATAGAATCTGACAAAATTTTGTCCTTTTTTTTTTCATCTTTCCTTCTTTTCATCTCTTCTTCTTTTCGTCTAAAAATTCTCCGGCGGAGCTTACATCGAGGGTGAAGGTGGAGGGTGATGGTTCTTGGGGGAAAGACCCATTTGCTATTTAGCTGAGATGGTTATGGGATCCTACCTAGAAGAAGACAATCTTCTTGTTGATGTTTTTAGTGGAGATGGTGGGATTGAGCTTGGGGGTGAGGTGGGTGGAGCAATCGGTTCTGGTGGAGAGGTTGAATTGGGAGATTGTGGCGGAGGAGAAGGAGAAAGTTGGTGTAGTAGGGGCGGTGGAGGACGTAGACAGCTGTACTCTGGCGATGGCAACTATGGCAAAGGCAACGACAGGGGCTACATCGACGACGATGTCGACGATTGGGTTGGGGATGGTATAGATGGTGGTTGGGATTTGGTGGGGGAAAAATGACTATGTTTGGATCGGTAGCGACGACAGTAATGGTGTTATGTCCACCGGAGAGAGAAAAAGAAAAGAGAAAGAAAGAGGATAAAAATATGAGGGATAATATTCTTGAAATTGTATCTCTTTCTCATTCATACCATTCTCTTGAATTACAATGAAATATATAGAGTTTGATTCTAGGGTTTCCCTAAAATCAAGTTATTACATAATCTAATTTAAGAAAGCTATTACATATTTAGGAAATGACAATTTTTATCTTATTTAACACTCTCCCTCAAGTTGGTGCATAGATGTCCTATATGCCCAACTTGTCAAGAAATTTTAAGAATACTCGATTTGATACTGTTTTGGTGAGTATGTCAACCAACTGATCATCTGATCGAATCTTAGGTAATTCCACAATCTTTCTATCCATTTTTTCCTTAATGAAAAACCTGTTGACCTCGACGTGCTTTGTACGGTCATGTTGAACTGGATTATGCGTGATGTCACATGCGGCTTTATTATTACAAAATAATCGGATAGGTTGCTCAGATAGATAACCTAGATCCTGTAAAAGGAGTCTCAACCATAATGTCTCATAAAGCACATTTGCCAAACCTCTGAATTCAGCTTCTGCACTTGAGCAAGCGGCAACATTTTCTTTCTTTCTTTTTTATGTCACAAGATTACCTCCTACAAATGTAAAGTATCCAGAAGTAGACCGCCTGTCACCCACATCTCCAGCCCAATCAGCATCGATATAGGCTTCTATACTTCGATGGTCACCGTATTTAGAGAATAATATTCCTTTTTCCTGGAGCAGATTTTAGGTATCTCAAAATGCGAATAACTGCATTCATATGTTATTCTCCAAGATTATGCATAAACTAGCTGACAATACTCAAGGCATAAGTAAGATCCGGCCTGGTATGAGATAAGTACAACAATCTCCCAACAAGTCTTTGGTATCTTTCTTCGTCAACTGGTATTTGGTTGGGCTCAACACATAACTTTATACATTCTTCTACTAGTGTATTAACTGGTTGACATGCTAACATACCAGTCGTTTGCAATAGATCTAGTGCATATTTTATTTGAGATAGAACTATCCCTTTGTTAGATCGGGATACTTCAATCCCGAGAAAATAGTTTAGAGGACCTAGATCTTTCATTTCAAGTTCTTTTGACAAGTAATTTTGCAAGACCTTCATTTAATGGAAGAAGTGAAGTAGAAGGAATATTTAGAAGAAAGGAAATATTTTCAATATCAAAGGTTAATCAGCCGATGATGATTACACCGCTATATATAGGGAAAGAAGGGAAAGGTTGTTACACAATAACAACCCAATCAACAAGAAACAAGAATAACAAACTAATTCTAGAAAGGAAAAAATAAGAAATATAAAATAAATGAAAATGTAGTTTCTAGAAATTCAATTACTCAATATTCCCCCCTCAAACGGAAGGGCAATGTAGCACTGACAGTTTGTGACAGAGACTGAGAAATTGGGAGGCACGCTGTAGCACATAACAAGCGATGATTGTTTTTCCCAACAAATGTTTGTTCGTAGGCACGAACCCCTAATCTTGTAGAAGTCCCTCAACTGCTACATTGTGGGTAATTGTTCTTCCCAACAAATGTTTTCCGCAGGCACGAACCCTAATCGGCCTCTCAACTGCTACACCGTTGGTTGTTGTTCTTGGTTCTCTCTAAGAGAGGGAGAGAGAGAGATGGAGAGAAGGTTAGAGCATGTTTCCTCCCATATATCAGGGAGAGCTCCATGGATCAATTTGTGTTCTGGAGATTGATGACGTCAATGTATTGTTCTGGAGGTTGTTGGCCTTAATTTGGTCCAACACCATCTTGACGTCGAGGGCTGCAGCAATAGTTCCATCCGTTGCTTACAGGGCTTGAACTGACTTCTGTTGTTTTCTTATTCTGTTTTAGATGTCGGGGAGTAGAGATTCGGAGAAGAATTTGCCGCTAAAATGGGGCGGACTTGGAGATGAGCTACGTTGATGCAATAGAAAAAGCTGAACAACAAAGTATTACTTTGAGTGCTAGCTTCGTTGATGTTGGAGAACCTGTAGCTTCAGGTTAAATTCTTGATGATTCTGTCCTTGGGGATCCCGATTTCATCACAGCAGCCAAGTTGTAAAATACAGGGTCCAAAGTGCAATTTTTGTAAGTTGAATGCATAAATCCCTTTACTGAAAACAATTGATCAACAAAAAACAGCTGGCACGCATGATGTCAAAATTGTGCAAAGTGCACTTTTTCAAGCTGGCACGCAAGATTGACGAAAGCAGCTGGAACATGCACACTTGATTCACTCGCCAAATGCAATAAGTTGCATGCTATTGAAAGGGTCACTCAAAGCAAAACCAGACGGTTGAGACGATCAGAGATCGATCGGATTCAGATCGATCGATCGAACAACAATCGATCAAACAGCAATATCACCTCAGCGGAACCTTCGGCGGCACTATAACCCTGTTTCTTCAGCCATTTAGCCGCTGTTCATTCCAATCGGAAGTTTTGGGGTCGAGAGTGTACGGTTCACCTCGGCGGAACCTTCGGCGGCACTATAACCCTGTTTCTTCAGCCATTCAGCCGCTGTTCGTTCCAATCAGAAGTTTTGGGGCCGAGAGTGTACGGTTATGACGGATCTCGCTTCTCGTTGTCGTCATCGCTCCTAGAGTTCAGAGCTTCAGTGGATTTTTATTTCTTGATGGTCTATTTCTTGGCGGCCTTCGAAAGCCCCTGGAACCACAACTTGGCGTCGCTATCGATTACTAGGTAGAATTTGGCCGGAATGAGTTTGACGAGCTTGTCAAAGAACAATGTGATTTTATCAATGAATAGTTTTTTTTTTTTTAAAATCTAAGAAGCAGAGGAAAGATAGAACACGGTGAAAGTGGAATATGGTTTTATTGTTACTATTTTTGGCCTTGGAACTGTTGGTCTTGCGGTGGCGGAAGGTGCCAAAGCAGCTGGTGCTTCACGCGTAATAGGCATAGATATTGACAGCAAAAAGTATGAAACAACAAAGAAAGTGCGATTTTATCAATGAATAATTTTTATTTATTTTTTTAATCTAAGAAGGATATCTGAACATTTGAGTTTGAAAATGGCAGGGGAGGCGGCGTGGAGGTGTAGCCACTGTTGCCTCCCTTGAGGAGGGTTTCTAATAGAGAGTCAAGCACAAAGGAAGGTGCTTGGCTCTGATACCAAATGGAAGAAGTGAAGTAGAAGGAATATTTAGAAGAAATGAAATATTTTCAATATCAAAGCTTAATTAGCTAAGGAAGATTACACCACTATATATAGAGAAAGAAGGGAAAGGTTGTTACACAATAACAACCCAATCAACAAGAAGCAAGAATAATAAACTAATTCTAGAAAGGAAAAAAAATAAGAAATATAAAATAAATGAAAATGTAGTTTCTAAAAGCTCAATTACTCAATACATTTCATTAGGATCATTCCCTGTAACCACCATATCATCCACATATATAATGAGTGCAGTTATTTTACCTTGCTCATTTTTTAGGAAAAGAGTATTATCTGAGTTGCTTTAATGATAGCCAAAGGCTATCATAGATTTTATAAACCTTTCAAACCATACACTAGGAGACTACTTCAGCCCATACAATGATTTCTTTAGTCTGCAAACCTTTTGGCTGTGTCTTTCGGATATCATGCATCCTGGTGGGAGATCCATGTAGACTTCTTCAGATAGTTCATCATGCAGAAAAACATTCTTTCACATCAAATTGTTGTAAGGGCCAATCCAAGTTGGCAACTAAAGACAGTAGAACACGAATTGTGTTGATTTTGGCTACAGACACAAATGTTTCTGTGTAGCCAATCCCGTAGGTTTGAGTGTATCCCTTTACTACCAGTTTTACTTTAAAGCACTCAATTGTGCCATCAGCCTTTTATTTTACGGTGTAGATCCACTGACATCCAATTGGTTTCTTTCTTGGTGAAAGATCAATTAGTTCCCATATTTCATTCTTTTGTAAAGATTTCATCTCCTTGTTCATAACTGCTTTCTACCTAGGATCAGATAAGGTTTCTTGCACACTGTTAAGAATAGATACAACAGATAATTGATTCACAAATGACATATTTGATTCTGACAAACAATGATTGGACACATAACGACTCATGAGATGTTTTACTTTACTAGAGAGCTCAGGTACATATGTGGATTTAGGAATACCTCTTGTGTGGCGTTGTGGTAACTGTCTTCTGTGTGGCTCAGGAACATATTCAGTAAACAATTAGTGTGATATTTTGACTGGGGATTGAGCCACATTTTCTAGAACTTCGGTTTCTGGCTGAGTTGGAGAATGATCCACCTCTTCAGTTATTTGTTGCTCATCACTCTTTTGAACTAATCTCATACTACTTATATCCAATTCACTCATTTCTTAATTTACTCCAGTCTGTGAGTCATTATTGTTGGAATCCAATATCATATCAGTTATCTCCAAGTTGTCCTCATCTTGATTATCATAATTTAGACTTTGAATTTTTTTCTAGTACTCCCCTTGAAATTTAGGTTCGAAGAAATATATTGTATCTTCGTGGAAAATAACATTCATCATGATAAATAATCAACGTGTTGGAGGATGACAACACCGATATCTTTTTTGATGAATAACATACCCAACAAAAACACATCTCAATACTTGAGGAGTTAACTTGGTGCGTTGATACTTGTGTAGATGTACAAACACCACACATCCAAAGACATGAGGAGGTAAACTTGAGACAGTTGGAGCCATAATTCTATCATTTAGAGTTTGGAACGGTGTTTTAAACTTGAGGGTACTGGAAGATATCTGATTAATTAAATAAACTGCTGAAGTTAAAGTTTCTCCCCAATAAGACAATGGCATATGGGCTTCAATTAGCAAAGCTCGAACAACCTCCAACAAGTGTTGATTTTTTCGCTCAGCCACCACATTTTGTTGAGGCGTGGTAGAGCAAGTTATGTGATGGATCATTCTTTGTGCTTCCAAATAATGTTGAAATTTAGTACTTTGATATTCTCCACCATTGTCACTATAAAGAACTTGAATATTTCTATTGTACTAAGTTTCGATCCTTTTATGAAACTTTTGGAATACGAGTTCACTTCACTTTTGGATTTCATCAAGCAAAATTATGTCATCCTGGTACAATCATCAAAAAATATTACAAACCAACGTGCCCCTCCCAAAGTATTGACCTTCGACGGACCCCACACGTCAGAATGAATAATCATAAATAGAAGTAGACTTTTATTCAACCCTAATGGAAACGAAGCACGATGGCTCTTTGCAAGTTCACAAGTCTCACATTGAAAGCTAGAAATATCGACTCCTGTTAATAAGTTGGGAAATAACCTTTTGAGATATCCAAATGAAGCATGCCCAAACAGGCGATGTCGTAACCATATTTTTTTCCTTTTTTTATCTTTAGAATCAAGTACTACCAGAGCTTGTCGTAGGCTTTCGGTACTGTTTGATTCCAAGTCCAAGTAATACAACTTCTCCTGTCTAGTACCACGACCAATCGTTTTTCTGGTTTTGTTGTCCTTAAACACACAAAAATCAGGCCAAAAAATGACAACACAAGATAAAGTAGTGGCTATTTGAGAAACTGATAAAATGTTATAATTTAAAGATGGAACAATTAAGACAGACTCTAAATTTAATGTATTAGTGAGAGTCAAAGATAATTCTCCAATAACTGGGGTCGAAGTTCCATTTGCAGTAGAGACAAATTTTTGGATGGAGTGATTGAGTGATAAGATTTGTCTAGAATCATATGTCATGTGATCTGTTACACCATAATCAATTATCCATGCATTATTCAAAACAGGTGTTAAAATATTTAAAACCTTACCACCATTATCTACAACTATTACCAATGTCGAGGCATTGTCGGTGATTTCATCTTCCATTTTTGTTTGAGCAACTGCTGCAGTGGAAGGCTTTTGGTGATGTTTCTTCGCGTGACTAGGATCCCACCATTTTGGATAACCCACCAACTTTTGGTATGACCAGTCTTATAGCAATGAGTGCATTTGTATGAAGACTTGTCAATAACATTGGTTGATCTACCAATTTTGGGTTGTTCACGATCTTGTTGGCCCTGATTAGATTGATTCCAAGCCACTATGACACCATGTTCAGATGCTCCCACAGATAAAGAAATTTTTTCACTCATTTTTTTTTTCTCTTTTTTTTTTTTTTTTTTTTTTTTTTTTTTTTTGTCTTAGGACCGAAATAGAAAAAAAATAAAAAAATAACACACAAGAATTAAATGGGAGGTTGGAACACACTGGAATCCAAGAATTAAAGCAAATTGAGAAGTTGGATATTATTTAATAATTAATAATAATATATAGCCACAGATTGGATATATGTTATGAAAAAAAAAATCCCTCCGATTTTTCGCCCACTTGGGTATTGTTTTGGGGAAAAAAAAAAAAAAAGGCCAAGTCCGATAGTGTGCAATGGAGAGAGAGAGTACTGATAGTTTACAAAACTCAAACCCTGAAGTTGAGATCTGACAGCGGCGGCGGCTCACGGTGAACTGAAATCGGCTATTCCAAGGCTTTCACAACGCGGAGTTGGATCGGTGAGTATTTTCCTGAACTAGGTTGGTTTCGAACTTATTTTCTCCTTTGTGCGGTGATAACAACGCCGACGGTACTGGATCGACGAAGGTAGGGTTTTGGTTTGCAGATTCAACTGCGGAAGATTGGTGGTTAAGTTGGGCAGCGGCGATGGTGGGTGATGGATCTGAGGTCATTTTTTTTTTTTTTATTTATTTATATTTTTTTATTCTTGAAGAGGCTTGTTTCTAGGTTTAGGGTGCTTCTGAGTTTAGGTTCTTGAAGAGACTTTTTTTTTTTCAAGTTTAGGTTTCTTGAAGAGGCGGCTGAAGGTGAGTTTTCTCCTATTTTTCTTTGAGAAAATGCGGCTCAAGCGTAGGCAAGGGTTAGAGTTTGGTTTTGTTCGCGGTGACGGAAGCTAATGAACAGGCTGACGGATGGATTTGAGCGGCGAGCAACGGTGGGATTTGATGGTGAGTCTGATTTAGGGTTTTGCCCTTTTTTTTATTTATTTATTAAGAAAGCTATTACATATTTAAGAAATGACAATTTCTGCCTTATTTAACAAATATTGTATTTTCCATTCTAATTAAAAGAACATTTGTCACAATCTGTCCTGGACACCCGTCATCCCGGGGCCGGCGTGACGACAACACGACATCACTTGAACGCCAAACCAACACACAGAACAACAAAGTACATACCAACTATATAGCACCAAAATATAAATATTCATATACAATTTTTATACTATGGGGACATACCCATCCCCAAATATAGGAACAACTAAAATAAAAATCATGAATCTCTCACAGATTCACCCCAGACTGCTCAACTCAAAACTTATACCCGACTCCATCGTAGGACTCTATCTAGTGTCAGTAGGGGACTGACTCCTAACTGTTCCATCTGCGAGTGTACTGTCTTCTTAGTAAAAACTATTTTCTACATAATAATAATATATTATAAATAATACAATATTTAAATGGATTAAGCGTAAATATATAAACACCACACAATTGGTAAAATCTCCAATATATAAGGAGTGAAAGTAAAGCGATATAAATAAGTTTAATTCAAACCAATCCAGTATAAAATCATATCAATCACCATAATAAATAATATATCACCCAATATAAGTAAAATATCACACCTCAACCCCATACCCATCGGCTAAACCATAGTGATCGTTTTAACCTCACGATCGGGAGTTGCAACGGTACCGTAACTATCCGTAGGATATGCCTTCCTAGCGGACCTAACTGCGCAGATCACTGCCTACCGGACGTCTCCGGAGGCCATAATATCAATCACCACATAATATCGATCACTAAATATAAATCACCACCTGCCGGACCACCCTCTGGACATGACATAATATAAATTACCACCTGCCGGACCACCCTCCGGACATGACATAAATTATGGCATAGTCAACTCAATAATATCATCATCAAATCACTAATCAATATCCATCTGCCAGACCACCCTCCGGACAGAGTATAATATAAATCACCACATTATCAAATATCGTCAAAATCACCAATGTCTACCTTTTTTTTGCAAAACCAACTTTCAAATTCGAAAATCATATTTTTCACTTTTGATTGAAAACCGTCTAATTTCAACGAAACTCATTTTTCAATTTTCTTTTTAAAACCACCATATTTTAACGAAAATCCATTTCCGTCAACTAACTCAAAATTCAACGAAAATTTATTTTAAATCCTTTTTTTTCAGAAACCAACACAATTCCCCAAAAAGATCGTTTTACCAACTCACTCCAAAAACTTACTTGATCCATATCATTTTGAAATCATCTAATTTAAACACAATCATTTTCCATCATATATAAAAAATAATTTGGTAAGAAGACAGTACACTCACTTGATTATCCGTTTTCGAAAGACTTTGGACCGCCTATTCTTTACCGGTATTCCGGTGCCTGCGAACTTAATAGTGACAAAGCCTAAATTAATATTTTATATAAAAATAACCTAACCATGCAATGTAGGCCCTAATTATCGTGATTTCCTATCCCCCGTCTTTTATTATGAAATATTACTATTCAACTAATATTACTCTGTTACAGTTTACTATATCGAATTTATTCATATAAACGATCTCACTATTTCCTATCGCCATTTAATTTAGATAATTAAATAAATATATTAAAGAAGTTCGACATTCTACCTTTTTCGAATTTTTCCGTCGACTGCAAGATTGGATTTTAGTGGGGTGGTTGGTGTAATTTTTCCCATTTTTTCTTTTTTTTTTTTTTTTTTCTTCTTCTTCTTTTTCCCGCTTCTGCTTATGTTCAGTGTCTGACCTCCTTCCACTCTCTCTATCTTCTGCTTCTTCTTCTCGTTTTTGTTATTGTTTTGTGCCTAGATCCATCGCTGCGGCGATGGCTTACCGCCGCGGCGAACATCACCCAGCTTTACTCCCAAAAGTTTTTCCGCCGCGGCGAACACCTCCTCACCTGATTCTCTGGTTTTCTGCTTCCTCTCTCTCTCTCTATAATACCAGCAACCACCTCCACCTGAACATCCATACACACACAACATACTCCCTCATGCATACCGTAGCATACACGAAACACATATGGAACACACAAACAACCACCATACACACAAAAATGGTAGAGCACACACACACACACGATGACATCGACGACACCCTCATACCGTCTGCACACCACCAGCAAACAACCACACACACACAAAACCAAACCCACCTACTCTCTCTCTAACTTATCGCCGGCAAACTCCGGTGACTCACCTACAACCGGAACAACACACACACACACACGCCAAGTCACATACACATATACACTGATCACGATTGAACACACACACACACAATCATACACATAATACTCATACATACACCAACCCACATGATTGTCAACCACCGATCACTTACTGGCGAATCCCACCGCCGATTCTCTCTCTCTCTTCGTTTTCTGTTTTGGTTTCTTGTTAGCCGACCAATGACGACCCTCTGCCGGTGAACTGAACTGCCTACCGGACCTCTCTCTCTCTTCTTCGTGATTCTTCTTCAATCCTTCTCCCGATTTCTCTCTCTCTCTCTCTCTCTCTCTCTCTTTCTTTCTCTCTTTCTCTCTCTCTCTCTCTCTATATATATATATATGCATGTGCTCACCAGCCGGACAAGGACCATGCCACCCCCTTATAACTTCACCGACTCCCATTCTCTCTCTATATATAAATAATGGAGATATTTTTTGTAATATTACACAAACCTCTCCTTATATTATGGTGGGGTAGCAATTAAACCCAATCTATGTTTTAATATTTATACAAAATTCCAATACACCCTCCTAAAATTTTAATTCATATAATAAATATCGAAATTTACCCCGGTATTTTTGAAATATTTAAAACGCGGCTTGAATTTTATGTAGGTCAAAAGTTGGGATCTTACAACATTTAAGTCATTTTATATTTTTTAATAAAAAATCAATTTATCACTATGTTTAACCCAACAAAATGGGTAAAACTTAGGGTTTTAAAGTAGAACAGAGTAAAATGATATTAAAGTAAAAAGAAAAGTACATTTTAAACTTTCTAACTATTGACACATTTTTAAGTGGTCCTTTTCCTTTTGAGTGTTTCATTTTAAATTATCTATGTATCAACATGTTTTTATTTGATTCTTCTATCAAAAAATTTGTCCAAACTAACAGAATTTTGAGGGTATAATCGTCATTTTACATTTTTAATTTTTAAGCATTTTTTTTTTATTTTTTTTCCCTTTTTCTTCTTTGACTTTTCTCTCTCTCTCTCTCTCTCTCTCTCTCTCTCTTTCTTCTTTGACTTCTCTATCTCTCACTCCCTCTTCCCCTTGCAACATGTGTTTGAACGCCCCTGTAATCCTAAACCCCCCATGTTACGGGGGCGTTTCACTACTTGTTATGGGGGATGAACACCCCTTGTAACAGGGAGTGAACCACCCCCCGTAACAGGGGTGATTCCACCCCCTGTTGCAGGGGTGGTTCCGGCGGAGAGAGAGAGTCATTAAAAAAATTTAAAATATGTAGAAAGTCTATTTTTCCTCTATATTCTGTTAATTTTGACGGATTTTTTGACAGAATGATCATTTAAAAACGTGCTGATACATAGAGGTTTTAAAATAGAAAACGCTCAAATGAAGAGAGATCATTTAGAAATTTGTCAATAGTTAGAGGATTTAAAATGTACTTTTCCCTAAAGTAAGAGAAAATTTATATCTTTAGTCCTTTAAGTTCGGGGTAGGTATTTAAGTGGTCCTGAGATTTCATAGTTAACATATTTGGCCCCTCAATTTATAATTTGGTTTCAATCTAGTCTAATTGAAAAATCTATTAGGAAAATTAAACAGGTTACCATTTTTGCAAGGGCTCAATTCGTCTTTTGAGAATGAGAACTTTTTCTCCTATTTTCTATTTTTTATCTTCCGCGCCATTCTTCCATTTTACTTGTTATATAATCATGTTTATTCACTGACTTTGCAACTTTTGTAGAAGAGAGAATGAAAATAATGCGCATTGATTTTATTTGCAATTGTAGGAGGATTTTTGTCCGAAATGATGCATATGTCCCCATCTAACATAGCATGTGTGACCAATTTTGTTAATTTTCCTATCACCATTTACGATTGAATCAGATTCAAACCAAATAACAAGTTGAGTGATCAAATATGTTAACTACAAAATTTCATGGGTCACCTAAACACCTACCTCTAATATGTTAACTATGTTGTTCATCAAGTCAGATAGTTTTTGTTCACTCTTCGGACTACTACTACTCGATTGTTTGCATTCTTTAGTATATCAAAGGCACCTTGTTTCTCGAACTTTATTTTCTATCCCAATTCACTCTCACCTTATAGGCTTATTCAAACGCCGATTGGGTCGAAGATTCGATTGACAAATGTTCTACCACCGGTCACTGTTTTTTCTTAACAACTCTCTTATTTACTGGACAATAAGAAATAAATCGTGGCTGCTCACTCTAGTCCTGAAGCTGAGTATTGTGTCATCGCTAACGCAAAACAAGAACTACTTTAGTTTTGCTGGCTATTCGCTGATATGGAGTTCTCTCCTTAACTCCCACAGTTCTAAATTGTGACAATAAAAATGTTATTCAAATCGCCCACAATGATATTTTTTACAAGCGCACCAAACACATCAAGACTGATTGTTAATTTATTCGTCACCAAATTCTCCAAAATATTATTTGTCTCCACTCTATTAGTTCCAGTGATTAGACAACATATATTTTTACCAAGTCACACCCACTTAGACACTTTCACACTTTAGTTTTTAAACTCAAGTTCGCGTCTACGTTATCGCCTTGAGTTTGAGAGGGATGTTAATATATATATATATATATATATATATATATATATATATATATATATATATATACGAGTCTTAGCCCATTAGGTCAAACCTTTGACCTACTAGAGCAAATCCTACTCATTGAGTCATTGTCTATATATAAACACTAGGTGAAGAGCATGTGCGAGGCACGTGCATGTTATCTCTTTTGTTTAACATATTGATATTCTTTTACACTATTTAATCAATAAAATCCCCAATAGAAATATGTATATTAATTTAAAAAGAAAAAATCAATGAAGAAATTTGGTATAAGTATTATGTTCTAGATCAAATGGTGACAAAGGAAAATAGTTTAAATGAAATTATAATGTCTACTAATAATAAACATGAGTGCATGGCATGATCAAAAGATTAAACATATTTTCATAACCAAGCCAATCGAGTACGAAGTTGTTTACGATATATGCCCTTTCATATATACAAATCTAGAATGTATTCAAAACATGATGTTAATGTAAGGATTGTACTTCCATTCGCTCAGCCCCTCCACAAAAAAGCAAAAGACAAGAAGTCCAAAATATCATATTAAGGAATCAAGCATCATGAACGGATGCTTCTTCTCCAAACAAGTTGACATCCGAACTGGTCTTGGTGGAAACAGAGGTGACATCAATATTTGCAGGTGACATTATTGAACCCTGATTGTTTGTTTCTCCAACGGAAGCTTTAGATGCATTTTTTTAATACAATGTGTTGGTTGTTCATGGGCAGGAGATATAGCAGACAAATTATAAAGGCGCTTCAGTTCTCCATGAACGTGGTATCAGTATGGGCGAACACATGCCAAGTGGTCAATTTCTATTGAAGTCTTTACAATGCGACAAAGGTCGGTTGGATTTTCCTACAAAAACAAAAAGAAGAACATAATTTGTAAATGACAACAAAATTTTGAATTTATTCTTTATTTGTTGTTAAACATAAAAGAAATAAAATACGTTTAATTTTTTGTATTAGAAAAGAGTTACATGTATTTATTTATTTGTTCTATTTTTTTGTTTTCGTTGTAAAATTACAAGGAATAAAACTAAGTGCACTCACCAATGCTATGTAACTAACCTGAGGTGTTTTTTTTTAGGTTGCTGAAATTTGTTTATAAGGTCTTGGGCACATGACTCAATTGTTCACATGCCTTTACTATGTTCTTTGTTGTATAATGTTTTGTTTGAGGACGAAGCTGAGCTCATAAAAGCATTAGCAATAGATGGTAATAATGCACGTTGAATCACTATTACCTAAGTTTTGTGCATTGCTAAGTGTTATGTTTCTAGGTTATTATACGACTTAAGTTGAACTGCAAAGTTGTTAGGAAGACTGGTGTTTTAAAACAATATTTGATAAACATGGCAAATTTCAAAGTTTTTAATAGAAAAATTCACAAGAATGATATACAAATTGTCAATTTAAAGTTAAATGATGCATAATTAAATCAATTATAAGCGAAGTAAAAACAGAAAGATAATTTAAATTTTCATTCGAGTTATTTCTTATAAAAAATAAATGGACTACGAAGATATATGACCTTGGTAGTATTTTTCATGAGTTCTTTAGCGGTGCAACCAAGGAAGCTCTCGGCATTAGGTCCAAATAAAGAACCAATTATGGTACCGCTTCCATCGCGAACTTCAACATCAATACGACACCTGCATTTTAATTTTCAATATTTAATGAGCACAAGTAAATATAGCTGGCATTTATTCATTGTTTGTCTTACTTCGTTTTAATTGTCCAAAATTTAGGACTAGAAAGGGAAGCTAGAAATGATCATGAGAGTTTGACATAGAAATGTTATGAAGTTTCCGGATTTCTATAATTTTCATCTATTTAGAATAGAGACATAATGTTCCATTTGTTTTATTGTTTTTTGTTACCAAATGGGTATTTATGTTATTCTTTTTTTTTTTCAAGAGGAAAAAATTAAGAGAAGAGATAAAGTTTTTTTTTCTTTTTATACCTATTTTTGGGTACCAAACAATAATCTTAAAAAAAAATGTAACCAAATGTAGGCTAGAAAAAAGTTGTCTTAATGACCAAAATGTTTTTTTTTATATTACCTGGGGCTACCACGTGTGTTTTCTTCCTGGCAATGGAAACAGGTAAACAGTTGATCATACAAGGCAATAGTTTCTCAGTGACAATGGCTACATCTCATGTACCATAAGGGCTTCTCCAGGTTAACAAGAAACAATATGCATTTAACCCAAACAAAGTGCTGCAAAAACAAATTTGTGTGTGAGGGAAAATGTCAAATTAATGAGATGCATATGGAAAACAAATTTTGAGATACACAATTATAGGAGAGAGACATTATCAGGAATTCCCGGTAAAGTTGCAAGTGGACCTATATGACGCTCGCGAGATTAGTCACGAAAGTTGTTCACTTTTGGATTGGTTGCAAGTGCAATTTGACAATCTATTGAAGATAGATTCTAATTGATCCTTGGAAAAATAGATGGAAAAAAAAAAAAAAAAAAAAGGAAAGTTAAGTCTCAGTTAATGGATTTTTTTTTTTTTTTTAATCATTATGAATCAAGTGTATAGAATGATAAAAGGGACATGTAAATAAAGTTTGGGTTAATGATAAAAGTGCTTGAAAATCGTGTAGATAATGAAATACCTGAAATACACATCAAGATAAAAGTACCAAATGGTTGGCAAAATTAATCACTATATTACGGGTGGAAGACAAACCATGATAGGTAGAGGTACGAAGGCGCACAACAACAATTATTGATTTTGTCTCAATCATCCGTTTGATGGTCATCCCCTCATTTTCAGTAAACTGGTTCCACATTGTCAGAATTAGAGGTTTGTTCCTATAATCCAATATAAAAACAATTTACTATAATCTTCAAAATATGTATTATTAATAAAAGTATAAATTCAAAAGAAAATTATGGGTCTAATGATTCAGAGATGAGGAAGAACTCTTGCATATAATCACATAAGAAATAAGTGATTATTTTTTTTTACAATATTTTATAGAAACATAAATAAATAAGATGTGTACTTTTTTTTACAACAAAAGATGGATAAAATGCACATACCGACTTCCTTGTTCTCGTTCTTGCACTCTAAAATCTCATTAAAGGAAATAAAGTGGAACAGATGACTTATAACGGGTGGAATATTATTAGGAATATGTTCAATGATTGTCCGAGAGTTGATTATCCACTAAAATTCATGCGCAACAAGATGGTGTTCAGGGGAAACAAATTGTACAATGACATTTGAGATATTATATGTTTCAAGCTTGGCAAGAGTGTTTTGAAGTAACTTGATGTCATTTCCAAAGATAGTTGCCTAAACTCGAGTTCCCTAATGAGAAGATTTAAGATGAAAAGAAAAACGATATAAGTTGACAATCTTGAGGCTAAATGACATAATGAATATTAACATAAAACCAATGCAAATAAATGGAAATAAGAGTAAGTGCCTAAATGATCATATCATAAGATTGCTCAGTAAATGCATCAAACCAACATGGGCAAGTGCGCCCTTAATATTGCTCAGTGAGATTGTTATTCGAAGTACGCGCAAGGTGACCTGGACACTCCACACTATAAAATCCAAAGAAAAAGGGAATTTTTTTTTGAAGAGTGAGCAGTTCACTGAAGTTGTTGTGAATCAAGGTATAACTGAGGTTACTTTCATATAACTTGAAGGGGGAAAGTGTATTATGTATTTTTTTTCTTACAGGGACATACCATTGACACTCTTGCTAAGTTCAATTGTAGTAGGTCTGCATTTAGAAATTAGAAGCCATAAGTGAAATTAATATTCTCTTAATATTAAATATTTTTTTTGAATATTCTTAATTCTTTTTTTTTTTTAAAAAAAAAAAAGAAGTCTGGAAAAAGATAATTATTAAACCAAAGATAAGATTTTTTATTTGACATAATATTAAGAGTTTTTTTTTTATTATATAGTTTTCTATAGAGAGACCATTAAGAAAAAAAAATTATTTTCATAAGTTTGGTTAGGATTCAGACCAAACAATACAATCAATTAAGTTTTTAGCCCTTAAATGGCACAAAATAAGACATGAAAAGACATATATATCCTTCTCTCATTTACGTTAAAGGAGATGTCTCTCTCACTTTAAACCTAACATAATGGAGATCACTCTCTCCCTCTAAACCTAACATCACATTCTCTCTCTCTCTCTCTCTACAATCAGTGGTCGAATTTCTCTCTCTCTCTAGATATCAGGACTCAGGAGGTCCAAACCCTATCAACGGCGACGGGTGCTTTGCCCGTGAGGTAGACAGAGACGACGACGGAGGTCGACGAATCGCTGGGCATCGTCGTTTTTGGGGTTCTCTCTCGATCTCTCTCTCTAAGCCCTAATGATGGCTTGGCCCGTGAGATCGATGGAGATGATCCGGCGATGGCTTGGCCCGTGAGGTCGACGGAGAACTACCGCTCGTTCTCTCTGCCAAGCTCAAGATCGGATCTTCTTCCGTTATCATCTCTGGCCTCTCTCACGATGCTGCTACCTTGTAAGCCCCTAGACCGGTTTGGCATTTCGTAGAAAGGCTATTTTCTCCAAAACGAAGGAGTAGAAGGGCCATATAGATCTGGGTTTCCAGATTTGGGATATGATTTTTCAGATCTGAAAACCCAGATCTGCTCTCTATCTTCTCTCTCTCTTGATTTGCTTTGATTCTCATTCAATTATTTAATAATTAGTGTTTGTGTTTTAATTGATGTGGGTTTGATTTTAGTGAAGGTATCCTAGTGGATTTGGCAGGGGATATGGGTTTGCGTTTGGTTCTGGCAGTGGGTCTGGAAGTGGGTTACGATTTCACGATCTATAGGGTTCCAGATTTCACGATTTTGTTTTGGATTTGTGGGCATTTTGGTTATGTGGGTTTCTTGTATATTTTTGAAGTGGTGGTTTTCACGATTTTTACTATGTGTTTTGAATTTTTGGGTTTTTTTGTATATTTTTTGAAGTGGTGGTGGTGGTGGTGGATGGTAGCGGTGGTAGGTATTTCTTTCTCTCCCCCCCCCTCTCTCTCTCTCTCTATATATATATATATATATATATTTCTCTCTCTATATATACATATATTTCTATCTAATCTTTGATAGTGATAGATGCTGGTGTTGATGTTCGATTCGGTGGGTGTTGTTGGCAGTGTTAATGTTCATTTCGGACAACCATCAGCCACCACTAGCTAGATCCGGCAACCACTATCGGTCACTAGTCATATTTTATGCAGACAACGTAAATGCGTTAATATTAACACAAGAGACCCTAAAAAAATGTGTATTAACGTTAACGCTAAAATCAATAAAACGTGTATTTACGTTAACGTAAATATTCAAACAAAATATGTTAACACAAAGTTCCTAAAAAATAAAATACGTTAACGTTAACGCAAATATTTAATGGGTTGGGTTGTAATTGCGTTAACGTTAATGCAACTAAGTTTGCCTGTAAACAAAAAAGATTTGGACTTCAAAAAGCTTGCCTATATAAAACGTTAACATTAACGCATTTAACGTCAGTGGCTAGTTTTGTTCACGTTGGTGGTATTTTTTGGGGTGTTGATGTTCGATTTGGCGATATTGTTCGACGGTGGTGGTGTTCATTTTCGATTCGGAGAACCATCGGCCACTACTAGCCAGATTTGGCAACTGCAACTAATTTAAATGTGTTTGGTTGTAATTGCATTAACGTTAACGTAATAAATTAAATGTGCTGGGTTAGAATTGCGTTAACGTTAACACAATTAAGTAAATGTGTTGGGGTTGTAAGTGCATTAATGTTAATGTAACTAACTTTGTTTGTGCTGTGAGTGATTTTTATTTCACACATTTTTTGGACAATTTTAAGTGTATTAACGTTTAATACAGAGAGAGAGAACAAAATGTGCATTAACGTTAACACAAACTCACCAAAATGCATTAACATTAATGCACACAAAATAAATTATGAAAGAGACGGTAATGTGAAACACAAAAAAAAAATGTATTAACGTTAACGCACACACAAATGAACAAGATGCATTAACGTAAATACACACAAAATACGCTAATGAAATCTTTCCTTTAGTATACTATCAGTTGATAGAGTCTTCATTGTTCTGGTTTTTTGATTTGTACTGTTGTAGTTTGTTTATTTCTACAATGATGTCTTTTTCTAAACATTACCATCGTAAGTAGCCATGTCCACCCTTACGTTGGGGCTTAGTTAATTGATTTAAGGATAGGTTTGAGGAACTAGTTTGAGGATTGTTTTACCATTTTATTAAAATATTCTACAGATAGTGATTTTGTTATTTTGAACATATATTTATTTTCTCATGAAAATTTCTCCGGGAGCCATCTCATTTGGTTTTCTTCATGAATAAAAGTAACTAGATAAGACAGATTTTTATTCTCCATCCTGAACCATTATAAATCTTGTCTTTTGTGGTGATATTCATAGATTTTTATTCCCCATCCTGAACTATTATAAATCTTGTCTTTTGTGATGATGTTCACCTCTTTCTTTGTTTAGAAAAAGGAATTAAATGTTTAGCCTTTTCTTTTCTTGTTGATTTTTTAATAGTCTAATGAATGTATATATTTATAGTTATAATCCTTTTGTATATTATTTATTTTGGATGTGAATACAATTGAGTGTTTGAATCTATGCTTTTTGAACTTAGGTGTTTGGTATGAACATCTTACTGTTATATACATCTTATATGAATTCAAGGCGTGGAGGCATTAGAGGCTTTATTTTTTTTAACAACTTATTATATTTTTTAGGTAGAAATAATTTGCTTGTGTCCTGCACGCTATTGTGTTCAATAAACAATTTCATCTTTTAAACTAATTATGCAACCAAAAAAACATATGATGACTCAAGATCATTATTATATATTTATATCTAATGAGAAGTAGTGGACATATAACTGTCAAAGTATTGATTGGACAAGTATTAAATGGATCTTAAATTGTCCAGCAATTCAATGGTAATCCCTAATTGAACAACTTGAATAAAACATGCATAACAGGCAAGAACAACTCAACATATTTCCGATAAAGCTAAACACACTAAAAAAAACAAAAAGGTCCATATATATGCACATCATATGGATTATACCACAATATAAACTGGTACGTAAGCAAGTAAACAGTTAAATATTCTGGATATCATTTAGCCTGAAGTTTGAGGGAACACATTATACTACCATATAATATAAGTTGATTCTATATCTATCTACACAAAAAGAAATTATATACATATATATCTATATAATTAAGTGATAGAAAAACTTGGAAGATGTCGTTGATCAGGCATAATCAAAGTTCACATATACTCCTGAACCAAAATTAGAAACAATTTAGGGCCCAATTAGCAAAAGCAAGATAAGTGGGAGAAATTGGAAAGGAGGAAGTTTGGTTTGATTTTTTAGACCGAAACAAAAATGGAGAAGAAATTAGAGCGCTTACGTAGCTTGAACGACGGTGTAGCATAATAGGAAGCAGTAGTCGACAATTGGATCTTCCAACACTTCAAATATAGAAGAAGAGAGGGCATGGAGGCATGGCACTTATCACCGTACACGGTAAGTCACCTTACTTCTGCAGAGGCCATGACACTGAGATGAAAATGATAGATTTAGGTGTGATTTTTTAAAGAACTCATGAACAACGAAAGAAACGTACACAAAGTTGGTTTATCGGGAAGCTGCACGTGGTTTCTGCTTCTAAAATACCAATTGGAAGTTGTTTGGTTTCTGAAATGTGTGGTCCATGTTTAAATTTAAATCTCAAGTATGTGCCTTTTTCTCTCTCATCCATTCTCACACGCGTGAGAGAAAATGCAAGAGGTATAAGTTTCATCAATTCATGGGAAAAAGGTAGTCCACACTCCATATGTGAGAATGAGTCATCATCATGGTGAGATTTGAAATGTTTAGTCCATGGTCAAACTTAAACCTCAAGTGTTTGTTTTTTCTCTCTCACCCATCCTCAAACAAGATAGAGAAAAAGCAAGAGTTATGAATTTTATCATTACTCCACATATGAAGATGTGTCATCATTATTGGGTAATTAGAAAATAGATGTATAATATGAGGATATTTTTATCAAATTACATAGCAAATGAATAGTGCTAAAACTTTGCTTTATATAAGAGTAAAGGATTTTGTACATCTCTATACAATTGTACATTTCACAAATATCAGTACAATTATCTCATACTCTTTCTTAATATTTTGCATCATAATTATTTTAACAATTATTATTACAATATTATTAAACTATGTTGGAAAAAATATAAAATAAAATTATAAAGAAAGAAAATAATACAAAATTAAAAAAAAAAAAAAAAAGATTTTTTTTAGAGATAAGTTAAAAAAAAAAAACCTTTTAAAATTGAAAAATTATAAAGATACAAACTTAGATAAAAATATTTATCAAAAAAAAAAAACCTCAATTAAGTTAGAACTTACTAAATTCAACAATTAATGATAATAAAATACGGAATAGAAACAAAATTTTATAGTAGCAATTATATTTTTTTTCAACTAAAATAAAAAATTTAGTTACATTCAATTAGAATAAATATTTTAGTTATAATCCGTGATACCCTGAAAATTTATATTTTTGAAAATATTATTTTATATAAGTTTAATATTTTTGGGTTGTTTTGTATATTATGCAATTTGATAATTTTGAGGAAATAAGTGTAATTATTGGGTTTAATATGAATTATTTTATAACTGTTGAGTATTAATTGTAATTTTTAAATTCCTAATGGTTAAGGAATCAATTTGTGACCATGAAAAAGAAAAAAAAAAGAAAAAAACAGCCACATACAGTGGTCTGTGTGTTTGTTAAAATAGGAATAATATATATAATGATAATAATAACACTAATAATAAGGAGAGGTATATATTGATTATATCTCATAATCACAAATAATACAGAATCAATTAATAATCTAAAACATACATGGATTATAGGACACAACAATGAAGAACGGTAATCGAAAGCGCACCTGTCTTAACCATCGTAGGAGATTGAACTATCGCAGCGAATTACACACTAGGTCTTCCTCCCTATGATCTAGATTATTTTAGTGGCGACTCTCAATGGAAAGAAACCCTTAATCTAGATTTGGGACGTGACCTAGTTATATATATACTAGGATTTCTTGTTAGGCTCTCCCATAACGGGGTTCAACGAAACCTTAAACCTACACTTGCCACTTAACTGGGCTTCTACATAAAAGATATCACAGCCCAAATAAAAAAATAATCACTGATTATTTGAGCTGCTTGTATAATAGACTATCCATTAACCCGTTTTTGTAAAATAATTTGTTCAATTAATGTTAGTCCACAAAAATTCTCCAACATTCCCCTACTTGGGTTACATTAATTGAATAAATTTAATTTTGAAAAAAAGACTCTCGGGTTAATAACAGAAAATTTTAATCTTGTGTGGCCACACATTTTTTTAAAAAGAAATGATAGTCTATAAGTAGTATCTTGATAAACTTATCTGATCCAACATGATCTTAATATTGGATTATGATCATCTATATGTTAATCTCACAAATATAATACCTTTTATACTCATAAATACTTATAACTATATCGACATGGATCGTCAGCCCAGTAGTATAGTAAGAAACCAATGTCAACATGTGATCATTATCAATATGCATTGTTCTTATCGGTCCTCACTATAATTTCTCAATAATATGAAATTGTATTTGCAATTTCTCAACAAAATGAAATTGTTAATTGCAGTTTCTCAACAAAATGAAATTGTTGCAATTTCTCAACAATATAAAATTGTTAATTGCAGTTTCTCAACAAAATGAAACTGCTACAATTTCTCAATAATATGAAATTGCTCGACTTTAACAAGTTATCTGTAACTAACAATACATCATGAAATCTCAAAATAGTGATTTATGACAACAAAAAATATACAACTGTAATTTTTAAGACTCAATATCTTAAGCTACTATATTGTATAATCAATTCAAATAATATAATATACAATAATGATGATCATCAAATAAATTTTAATTTTATAAAATGCATAACAATAGTTGTCACAACAAAATCAGCGAAATAAAGATAAATAAATAGAATACAAAAGCTCTCACTAAATTAGAAAATCAAAAAACTCAATGATACTCATATTCACAACATGCTGCTTAAACACTATAAGCCTTAAACCTTTGGTTAAAGGATCAGCAAGCATGGATTACGTTCTTATACGCTCGATCACGACATCTCCCTTCGTTACTAAGTCTTTGACTATGAGGTACTTAATTTTCATTATTGTCACAATAAATCACAATGGGTCGAGAGATGGAATCAACAACTCGCAGCTTTGAGATCAGATTTCGTAGCCAAACAGCTTGAGATGATGCACCATAACAAGCTACAAATTCAGCATACATGGTCGATAATGCAATTAGGCTCTGTTTGACACTTTTCCATGAAATGACTCCACCAGCTAGAACAAAAATATATCCTGAAGTAGATTTCTGATCATCCGAACAACCATCAAAATCAGAATTTGAGTACCCAATTACTTCGAGATTATCAACTCTCCTATACACAAGCATAAAATCCTTCGTTTTTTTTTTATAGATATCTCATGACTTTCTTTGCAGCAACCTAGTGATCATGCCCAGAGTTCGACAAATATCTATCAAGAACATTAACAATGAAGGCGATATTCGGTGTCGTACATACTTGTGCATCCATTAGGCTACCAATTGCACTGACATAAGGAACAGTCTCCATGGTATTTTTTTCTAAATCATTCTTTGGACATTATTCATTATTGAGTTTATCGCCTTTTACAACATGTACATCACCTGCCTTGCACATCTGTATATTGAACCTTTTAAGCACACGATCAATTTCGACTGTACAAGATGGAAAATCGATGATATCGGGTGCTGTCGAATTCGGTTGGAGGATCAGGTTTGGTCGGGTTCTCAATTTTTGGAAAACAGAACAAAAGGAACAAAACATGCGGGGGCATTTGAACAAAACTTGAAACAGATTCAAGTATTCAAAAGAATCAAAGCACTAATCGGAGTAGAATTTAGAAGAGAAACAAAAACATCGATCATAGATACCTCATACCGTCGTGGATTCGTCACTCGTTGTTATCGCCAGCACAAGATCTATAATTAGGGTTCTTTATATATTATATCTAGATGGGAATTAAATGAAGACAACCTTGGGAAAAAGAATATGAATCAAACATGAAGAATCGAAGAAGAGAATAAGAAGAATTGAAGAAGAGGCAAAGAACGAAAGCAACGTCCAAGAGAGTGGAAGAACGAAGGCATCGTCGAAGATGAGAGATTTCGAGAAAATTGGAGGAATAAGAGAGAGATACGGCGATGAATGAATGAAATGAAACCCTAATAAAAACATATTTAAGGAAGTGCGGTCGGATTGGGTGTAAGTGGATGGGTGTAGAGCAAACCCGAATCTTTGAAAAATATAATGTTCATACCCGATGTTCGACCCGTTTAGTTCATTACCCGATCAATACGGATGCGGGTCGGGCGGTTGACACAGGTGGGTCGGTTGGAGCGGGTCCATTGCACAGGCCTACAGGTGATTGAATATGTTGTTGATATGTTGAGACCTTACAGGAGGGCAAATCCTGCAGGTAGTTGATTATGTTGTTGATATGGTAATTTATACCATCATGTTGGCTCTTACCATTGGAGATATTAAATGGCCATAACACTGATAGTAACCTTAGATTGCACAGTTGTACATTTTATGGTACTGTCTTAACTCCCGATCATGAGGTGAAATGATCCTATAGCTAGTAAGGAAATATGTGTGCCATATTTTATTACATATCAAAATAATCTGATTGGTTAATTTAAATGCATTTGTTTTATTATGATGATAGTTGTAGAATTTTATTTCATCTCAATTTGCAGCTATATTTATATTCTATTTTGAAAAGTGATGTTTGATAAATATACTTGATTCATAAATTATTTTTATATTATGAAGACAAGTACATCGATAAAGTGAGTGTACTATCTTCTATGTAAATTGTCAAATTATATTTTCATACTAAAATGTGGAAAGAAAATATTTATTAAAATAAATTATTTTATAACGTGATATAGATCAAGTGAATTTCTAAATGTGAAAAGTGATATTTATTATCCGATTATGTCATAGTCGTCTCGTCAGGAGAGCATGTCATGCGAGATGTGGTTGGTCCTTACAGAAAGATATGTCTTGTAGGACGTTATGTTGTGACCTGACAGGAGGGCAAGTCCTGCAGAGTGGTTGATATCTATTGTTATTGTTGACGATGATGATTATCATCATGAAATGATAGTTTATACCACGTGTTGGCTCCTACTATTGAAGATATTAAATGACTCTGACACTTATTGCAACCTTAGATTGTACATATTGATAGATTACGGTACCGTTATAACTCCCAATCGTGAGGTAAACAATCCTATGGCTAGTAGGAAGTATGGTATTTTATCATATACAAGTGAGTTGACTAGTTGATTTAAATCCGTACGCCCTATTTTGATGATATTTTGTTGGGATTTTGACATTACCACGTAAGTGGCCATATGTAAATATTATATATATATATATATATATATATATATATATATATATATATATATATATTATGTATTTTGATTGCTTAAATTAAATTATAACAATAATTTAAATTTAAAATAAAATTTAAATTCTGAAATAATTCAAAATTAATCCAATTCTCATTTAACCTAACCCTAATTAAACCCTCATTGGGGATCAAAGGCAAAAGGGTCAAAACATAATTTTTTTTTTTTTAAGTAGGAAATAATGGAGTGAATTAAGTAAAATGAAATAAGTGAAGGGGTTTTGACTTAATTTTTTACTCATATTTTGACTTAATTTCAAGTTAACTTAATTAATTAAATACTTAATATAATCAGTTTAAGCATTTTTTGGGGGGTTAATTAAACTTCACCCCCCTGTAGTTTGACCGATTTACACTTACCTCCTTGTGGTTAGAAAATCGACACTTATCCCTTCTGTGGTTAGATTTTTAAACCACTTACCCCTTGATATAGGGGAGTAAGTACAACAAATATCTGTTCACAAGGGGATAAGTGGTAATTTCTAAACTATAGGGGTGTAAAGTGTAAATTCACCAAACCACGGGAAAGCAAAGTGCTATTAACTTTTTTTTTTTTTTTATCAGACATGTCCTTATTGTATAGCATTTCTCATTCAAAAACATCAAACAATTGTATCTACTTCAATAATATTAAATCTTGAAGAAAAAAAAATTATATACAAACAATTAGATAAAAGTACCAAACTGAGAAAAAGTAGAAAGAGGAAGTGACAGGGAGAATATTTTTTTAAAAAAATATATAAAATTTATTTTAGGGATAATTTCGTCAAAGCTATTTTTTTTTTTTTTTAAGTTAAAAATATTTAAAATGTAAATGCTGGTTAGCAAAATTAAATTATTTACATAAAAATTTCTCCATTTTGATATGATGGGTTCAAGGATTTTCAAAGGAAATAAAAAAATGATGAATGCGACGTAATGACAAGCATGAACCTGGACAAAATGATGAATGGGCCATAACGACAAGCATGAACCTGGACTAAACACATTAACAGACCAAGAATTGCTGGTGGAACTATTCCGAGAATAAAAAGTAACTCCTTGTTCTAAAATTATTTCGTTTAATTGATGAGAACCGAAATAAAAAACACTTTTGGTTGTAATTTAATTGCAATATTTATTCTTTAAATATATGGTGACCAACAAGTGATACTAGCCGGTAGGATGATAGCAAAAATAGTTTTGTGAGAGTAAATAGGAATCAACATTTTTTTTTTTTTTTTTCTAAGATTCTTAAAGAATTCAAGAATTACTCTCAAAATTTTAGAAACAAAAACGTGTTTATCAAATACGATTTTGTACATTAATTCTCAAATTTTAGGAAAAAATCAAGGAACGAAACAGTAACCAATCAGCATGCTTGTTGAAACGATCATTTTTGCTTGCAAAACAGCAAAAATTATAGAAAAAAAACCTGCTAAAATCCTGTAAAATTGGAAAATTTTAATATTATTAAAGTTGAACAATCAATACAAACTCCAGGACATTTTGCAGCCCTCTCAACAGCTGATTTCACAAGGTTGTTATTCAATAAACATAGTTCATGTAATATAACATACCATAAAATAGTGTTTTTCTTTTTTTTTTTTTTTTTTTTTATCAATTCAAGGTTTTGATTTCTTTCAGACAAACTGATCGAGATATTCGTCGACAGTTGTGTATTTGACGTCCGGATAGAGCTCAGATGCCTCGACCCCAAACGACGGTTCGATCACAAAGTTGGTGTGGTCTCCCTTCACAAAAACCGAGTGGTTGATCGACAAAATCACGTTGATTGGAAGTGGTGCCTCTGCATCAATAGATAAAAAGAAAAAAATCGATTATCTGGATTAATGTTCTTGAATTTCGATCACAACAAGAACAAGAAAAAGGCTTGTTAGGTGGCATTTGGTCAACGTTTCAGTGTCTACTCTCAAAAAATGGGATGAGAATTATGTTTTTGTTCTGAATTATTTTGGGAAAAAAAAAAAGTTGGGTAATGACAATTGTTCTTAAATTGTTTCAAAATTTATGAGAACAAAATAAAAAATTAAAAAACAAGTTTGGTTACAATATTAATTCTCATATTTAAAAAAACAAAAAATACAAAAAATACTTAAAATGTAAAGGATAGAGTTACATATTTCGTTTAGTCTATCAATTTTCACAAATTATAGAAAAATAGAAACAAATCTACAATACTAAACACAACTAAACAAAGTAAAAATAGCAAAATACTTAATTGTTTTTTATCTTGGCCTATATTTGTGGCTAAAAAGGTTTGTAGGAGACCTCCTTAAGAATTACAAAAATATCAATCTTGTCTTTAAGTGAGAATAAGTTGAGAATGTTTTCCTGGGAAGGAATGGGAACAATTTTTTTCCCCTCAAAATTCCAAGAATTTTGGGAATATTTGGAGATTAGAAACAAGTTAACCAAACATATTTCTTCCCTTAAATTTCAAAATTTTGGGAACGGGAACAAAAATTTGGGAGCAGAAACACTAAACAGACAAACGGGGTCTTGGCCATTACTAACCTTGGATGTCTTTGAGGAGTTGTTCCTCGGAAACATAGGTTTTTTCTAGGGTTTTGCCGATCTTCTTCTCCCAAAGGGAAACAAGCTCATTGAATGAGACAGTGTTCTTGGGGGGTCTTATGCAGAGGACCTTGTTCAGTGTTCTTGGATCATCCACAGCTTTGATTGTGAAGGTGCCAATGTCATGTTCCTCATTAAACACAGCTACAAATTAAAAAAAAAAAAATCCAATTTTATATGAAAAACAACAGATTATTCAGAAAACAAATAGTTTGAGCATAAATTTAGCACTGTTTTTTTTTATACCTTTAATGTTTCCATCACCTAAGATGATGACTTTGTCTCTGGGAGGAGAAGTGGCGCCGGCCTGAACCAGGTTTGGGAGGAAATAAGCGGCGAAGTAGTTGCAGGACACGTAGGTATGGGGAATTCCTGCCGCCTCAACCGCTCGCCGGATTTGAGCTTTCGTCGCAAATGCAGATTTCGCCGGCTCGACGGCATGAACACGATCCACGTCGTTTCCAAACTCCGAGGGGAAGAATCTCTATAATTAATTAATTAAATTAAATTTAGATTTTTAAACCCGAAATTTGAATATTAAAATCTGTTAATCGATTAAGGGAGCATCAATCGGGTTCTTACTGATTCTAATTCGGATCCGAAAATCGGGGCAATTGTATCTTGTTTTACGTAAGCAATTCAATAATTTTTTATTTGAATTTACTGTTGAGATCTTCTTAAAATATTAAATTTGGTTGAATTCTTCTGAATATTTTATAATTAAGCTCCATGGATTCAGGAAAAGTAGGATCGATCGCTAACCCTAACATTTCCAACTTCTTTAATGGCGGCAATGATCTTCGTTTGATCGGTGGAGCTTAATTTAGGAAAAGTAGGACCGATCACTAACCTTAACATTTCCAGCTTCTTTAATGGCGGCAATGATCTTCGTTTGATCGGCTAACTGCATATGACCAACGGTTGATATCACCACATCCACCTTTTTAATCGCCTCAACCAGGCTCTCATGGTTATAGATATCTCCCTGTTCATACATAAACACCATAAATGCATATACGTTCAGAGATTTAGAGAGAGAGAGAGAGCAATGCAGAAACCGATATACGTACATAGAGCAAAGTGACGCCGGAATTTTTGAAACTCTCGATGAGTTTCCCCTTGACCGGATCGGAAACCGTGCTTTCTCTGACCAACGCGAAGGTAGGGTGGCCGGACTTTGCGCTCGCTTCAACGACGAATTTTCCGATGTATCCAGTTCCTCCGATGATCAGAATCTTACTTTTGTCCGCCATTTGAAATTTCTCGAGAAGAATCTAGCGGACGAGAGAGAGAGAAATGGTAAGGACTATTCGTGCCCACCACCGGCTTCGCCATGAAAGCAATATATGCAGGAAGTGGAGAGAGTAAATTTACAAAAATGACCTTCTAGTTGAATCAAATTTACAGAGATTGGTACTTGTTAGGTGACAATGGGTGGCAAGCCATTCATGTCATGTCATTATCATTTGGAATTAAATTGAGTTTGTACCAAGATTTCAATAATAATTTTCACAAACTTTGTTCATACGTTTTGAAAACCAATTCATAACTACTCATCGTCATAGTGCAAAATTTCTTCTTATTAAAGGAACATGTCAAAAGTCAAGTAATGAGTTCATGACAAACTCAATATATATATATATAAAATTGGTTAATTAGATACAGTCTATTCTGATTTTGGAATATGATCCTGTAAAATAATGCATACGCAGATAAGTCTGTCAGCATTGTATCTCTCGTACAAGAATATGTAGAATTTTTGGCTAAATTTCATTAAAGTAATAGCTAGGATTGTGCGTACCTTGGTTAGACCACCCTTGTAATATTTGTAGGAGAACAAAGAGTTGTTTAGAAAATCTTCCATAAATCTCGGTCATTCTGCATTAATATCCACGAGATTTGCGGGATTGAGGAGTTATAGATTGTTACAAAGTGTTTGATTCCCTTTCCATTTAAAGCATGATTTGGTAACCGCTTCCGAGCAAAGGTTAGACCTTGAACACGGGATGGGGTTTGAGGCTTCCTCGGAAGTACCGGGGATGATTCTCCTGTGCCCATATGCGAGTTGAGAACTCAGGTTAATCAGGGTCGTGCTTGGGTACAGGTGTTGCTGATAATCTCTTTGGATCTCCGACAGAGTCCTCAAACCTCGTTGTTGAGTTTGGGCTGACATGAGTTGCACGTGTGCATAATGTTCGGGATCCATGTGTATTCCACCTGGACTATTCCTTACACGTGGTGCCATTCAGGAACTTCCAAAAATACCCCCATCATACTCTAATCCGCTAATTTTATATTGTTTGTAATAGCTTTGTCTTGGAGGGTTGTAATCGCCAAATTTTGAAAACGGGATCATTTAATATTTTAGCAATTTTTTTTTATATATAATTACAATCTTTTCATGTAAAAAAATCGCTTAAAAAATAATTGATATAGTGAATGAAGTCGGATTGAAGTCTTTTCATTTGACATAATATTAATATAAACTATTCTACAACCAAATATATATTGATGATGCCTGAAATTTCTAGAGCTCAATAAATGAAAAGGAAAGGTCGTGTCTACGCCAACTCATTGTCTGGTTACCTGCAGAAATCTTTACGCCAAGTGAATTTTACCTTGAGAAAGATCTCAGACAATGTAGTAGGTACATGTTTTTTAGAGAATAATATAGGATATTAATAAAATCAGAAAATAGAGTTCACTTGTTCACAACTTACATCCCTCACTTAAATAGGCTTGCATGGCCGGATAGAAAGTGTTGGGGCAAAATTAAAATAAAATTTGAATTGATGGTGATCGGCAAACTAAAAAGACGTTAGACGAGACTATTAGAAATGATTTGATTACATTAAATTTGACAAATGGGATAACCCTTGATTGATCACTATGGCGTAAATAGATTCATGTAGTCGACTTTACATAAGTGGGATAAATGCTTAGTTGTTGTTGTGGTGGTGATTGACAAACTATCAAATTTTTATTTATTTATTTATTTCGATTTTAGTTACATTTAAATTGTATTAATAAAAAATTTGTTACTAAAATAATGTACAATGTGATGGTCTCAGTTTAAGTTCCAAAATAGAAGATTTGAAGTTAGGTGGAGGATAATTTTGTCATTGTAAAGTCATCAAGTAATAACGACAAAAGAAAATGAAAGCAGCGGCGAAAATGCCTTGATTCTTGCTTGTAAATGAATAAAAGCTCAATATGATGTCATGATGATGTTTGCTTATATATACATATATTTTTGGGATAATAGCAATTTTGGCACTTTTGCGCTTTATCCCATATGGTTTAAACATCACTACTTACCTCTAGGGATGGTCGTGGGCCGGGTCGAGTCGGGTTCGGGCCGGACTTTGACTAGTGTATTACAAAAAAATGTTTGGCCCTAGCCCGACCCGGCCCGGTGATCGGGCCTTAATTCTATACCCAAGCCCGGCCCTATAAGAAAAATCTAAGCCCAAAGCCCGGCTCACGAGCCCCCGGCCCTATTTTTTTTTTTTAAATTTCAAAAATAAATACAAAAAATTCAACACCAAACCAACCAAAAATATTAAAATTACAATTTCTAAAAGTAAACCAATATTCCAAACAAACCAAACCAACAAGAAATATTAGGGTTGTATTGTAATGTGTATATATATATATATATATATATATATATATATATATATATATATATATATTATTTTATTTTTTTAAATATCCTTCGGGCCGGACCGGTTCGGCCCTAAATTTTTTTAACTTTGCCCAAACTCGGCCCTAATTTTGATCGGGCCCTAATACTTAAGCCCAGGCCCAGCCCGTGGGCTCAAACCCTAAGCCCAAGTCCTAAAAAAATAGGGCCGGGCCGTTCGGGCTGGGCGGGCCCCCAGGCCCATGACCATCCCTAGTTACCTCCCCGTAATCTTGGACCTAAGTGTCAAACCAATAATTTCTGTTAAAGTTAACAGATGTGCAGTTCACACACTAGTTTTGAGGGTGGGCATATTTTTTGCGTTTTTTCTCTCTAAAAGACTTTTTTTTTGTTCCCATTTTATCCTCCATGTTTCTAATTGATCTCTAACATTTAAAACAACATAAAATAATGAATTATGATCATTAACAATTAAAATAGTTACGGTGAACTAAAAATTTCTACAAAAACAATACATTTGAATTAAAATCGAACCCAAATACTGAAAATTACTTTTAATTTAAAAAATCTACTTAAACAAAGTTAATAAAAACAACAAAAATTACTAAATACCAACTAAAATAATTACAGAAAAAAAAATTCAAAACAAACAATTAGTATATTTTGTTTTTGCAACCTCCATACAAAATGAAGGCTATTTTTAAGTTTAAAAGACATTTAAATAAATATTTCAAATCTAAGCAAAGATAAAAGAAAAGATTTAAAATAAATAAATAAATAAAATAATTTTTGTATATGGGCATAAAAGAAATCATAAGTTAAAAAGAAGTTGACAAAATTATCCAAAATTCAAAATATTAAATATACAATAATTTGATACATCTCAAAATGCTCAAAATGTATAATTTCACTATAATACACCATGTTGATATATCAAAATACATCAAATGTTAACGATTACATTTCAAACTAAACCAAATCAAACTAAAGAGTGAGATTTTTATTTATTTTTTAAATTAAAATTCAAGACATTATAAGATCGTTTAAAATGTAAAGACCAAATACTACAAGCAATTTTCGTAAAAAAATCAAAATACAACTTATATAGAAAGAGCACAAATGAGTCTAAAAAAACCTTAGTTTTAACCAACAAAGATTCAAGCTCTCTTCTTGTCTTTAAATGGTCCTCTTGGGATTTTACTCAGAACCTTGGCATCAATTCCCATACTTTTCAATCTGAAAATCGTTTTTTTCTTGGATAATTCGGCATTTAGATAATAGCTATGTCAGAGATTCTGAGAACAAAATGACTGTAAACATTATGAAAATGTTCGGAAGATTCTACACATGAGCAATTAATCATCACAAACTAGTTCCAAATATAAGAATTAGTATACAAATGCACAAACTACATCAGCTAACGATCAATTATGAGAAGTAGATGCGCACAGAAAATCAAATGGTGTAGCGGGAAAATCTGAACGATCTCAGCAAAAATTTATGTTTCGTTCCCAAAATAGAAACAAAATTGGGAACAAAAAATTGCAAAACATAAACATAGACAATGAGATTAATGAAATCCCTAACCATTAGAAGCCAAGTCAAAACCCTAACTACTCACTGAAAGAGGACGATCACGCGAGAGAGATACGAACTAGTAGCGACAATGACGAACCAGTAGCGACAATGCAAGTCCTCCAACCGCCGTCCAGATCCATCCACCGCCGTCCTCAAACCGACCTTCTCCAACACCTCCAATTGAATCCTCTGGGCGATTGAAGAGAACGGAGGGGAGAGAGAGAGAGGTTCTTTTTGGATGGGTGAGAGAAACGGGAAGAGCTAAGGGTTAATTACACTTTACACCCCAATAATTGTGAATAATTATGGAATGGCAAAATCGACATTTCACATTTTTCGTCAACGGAATTAGCGTTGCACTTAGGTCCACAAACCACAGGGGAGAAAGCGGCCAAGTTCAAACAGCAAAGGGGTAAAGTGTAAATAGACCAAACTACAAGAGGGTAAAATGCTATTAACCATATATTTTTTTTTTGGTATATCCACAAGTGTCCCCCTACCCACACAGGGTGAAAGACTAGTTTGTTTAGGGTGCGTGACTGTCCCTCTCCTAACAAGTATTTTTCTGCAAGCTCGAACTCATGATCTTGCAAAGACCTCTCAACTACTTTAACTCAAATGTGTTTTACCACTTAAGTGATACATTGTTGGTTATATATATATATAATATTTTAAATTTATTTATGACAAAAATCAAAATTTAAACTCATATGATATTAGTCCTTGAGAGAGTCGGTATATAAAAATGGTACGGACTTAATGCATTTTCTAATTGACCTAGGTATTTGGGGCATACACGAAGATAACGGTATCAAAATACAAGAAGATGGGCGTGAAGAGCACAGAATAAATCAAGTGTTGGTGAAGCTTAGTGCTGGTGGCATGAGTTCAATTAATGAGTTCATATTCATCTTCTTCAAACCACCATATTAAATGCTCATCCACCATATTCAATGTTCACCTTTCCCAACTCCATATTTAATGTGATTTCTCAACCATCCTCTTAAATATAGGTTTGAATAGATTTGTATCTATATATATTGATGTAAATATTATCAAAGTAATTAATGAAAAAAAGGTCTTCTACCTATCGTATCTATCTTTTACAAGTACATGTGCCAAGCATGTGAGGACAATAATTATATCTGTGTAGATAAGGCAGGGTAACTATCATGCTTGTTTGTTTACACACATTCCCACACTGGTGTTTGTAGTTGATTCTTAGTAGTTGAGAATGCCATTTGTTATATTCTTCTTTAAATTCATGATTGAAAATTAGGATAAAGCAAAAAATTTGTTATTGTAACCCTTAATCGGAATTTAGTGTGTTTCATTGTTGTTATTGAGTAATAAAAATAAGTTAGATCTTTGCCTGTACGCGTAATGCATTTTACTAGTGTTTCTAGTGCACGCGTTTGTTCAATGATATATGCTGAAATAAAAACATGATTAATCGATAATCGAGTTGTCACACATTTGAAAATTTCTAGTTTGAAATTAATGAAAATAGTCATAATGGGCAGAGGTCTGAATTTGAATATAAAGCCCCATAAATGACACAAAGGGGATTAGGCCCAATAATTTCAATTTTGAGAAGTGTCATATCGTTCCATAAGAAGGATTTTCATTTTTTCAAATAACTCATTTGAAGACCTATTGATTCTAAAAAAAAAAAAAAAAATCCTCTCAAAAGTCTCATCCCGTAAAGTCGGGCCCCCTCCACGTGTCGGCCACTAATGTCTTATCCGTCGGTTTCCCATTGCTCGTATCAACCCGATGTATAGCCAGTTCGGGCCGATCTCAGTTTGGAAGCCCTCGGGAGGTCGGAGTGTCCGGGACGACCTCCTCGCGTGTGGCCGACCTGGTTTGTCACTCTGAGCTCTACGCTGTGCCCTAAGTGACTAATTTTAGAGACTCGGCCGTTCACCTCAACCGGCTCCTTTTTCCAGTTTGTTTCTTCTCCAAAACTCCACGGATCTCTGCTCTCTTCCACCAGCTCACCGCCACAGGCCTGACAAAGGCCCGCAGACTTCACCAAATGGGCCCAAAAGCCCAAGTCCAGCGATTATCTCCTAAACGTTCCGGATTATTGGTTGAACACAAGGTTTAGACTAATTAACCGTGTTTAGGCCCAACTAATTATCTCCAACTCCTATATATATCAGGGTTGTACAAGCTCCACCTCAACAAGAGAACCCTAAGCATTTTCAACTGACGACTCCACCTCAACAAGAGAACCCACCTGTCATCCGACCGGATCATACTCGAGATATATACTAATTTTACACACCACCAACTTCTATTCTATATTTTCTTATTTTATTTTTTAAAAAATAATAAAAAATAGAGAAGTAAAATTTTAAGAGTAAAAAAATTAACTAAAAATGAATAAAAAAAAACGAATAAATAAATAAATAAAGAACAAAAGTAATAAATAAAAAATAACAAAAAATATGTGAAATTATATTTTTATCAACAAAATATAATAAAAATATCTCAAATATTATAAAAAATAAGTATGATATTTGTCGAAATAAACGAGGGACTTCTCGTGTATAAAATCCGATAAATATCCAAATCCAAGTTTACAGGTACAATCAAACACATCAAAGTTTCTTAATACAAACTCATACCCAAATCACAAACCTTAAACAGCTAATTATCAAAATTAATGTAGTACCAAAATTACATCAAAATCCCCTCTCCGAAACCCCAAAAATCTTACACGACCAGACTTTTTTGGTAAGCCGTATTTACATATAATACAACCAACTCTAACTTCTTCACACAGCCTTGGATTCAGACACAAACACAAGATTGATCTGCCTAAAAAAGGGAGGGATCTCCATCTTGCTTCAAGTGAGAACAAACTGTGATCAGACAGAGAATGCGATCTAGGCAGCCATGTCGGCTACATGGAACTGCGCCGCATACCTGTAGGCAGGACCTTCCTGCTCGATCACCGGAGGTTCATTCAGAAATGCCCAGTTGCTACTAACCCACCTGCACGTACAAGTTACAATTCTTACGAGATTCCAACTAAAAACCATATGATACAAGTGAAGTAACTCCTTTGGAAGATTTGGGGTTGGCCCCAGTGGATTTGCAAACCCCTCCCACACTGAGGGGCTCCATCCCTCTCCCACTCAAAATGGTGTGGGATTCCAATCCCATCCGGGTGCGTGTATCAGAGGGTGTGAGTTGTCTTGTCCAAAAAAAAAGTGGGTTGTCCTCAAACCTTCTAACGGGGATATTTCGACATTTCATGGTCCACTAAATCTAAGACAAAGATTCATTAAGAGAAAAAAGATCTCCATCGTTGTTAAGAAAAAATATAGTGATCATATGATAAATATATACCCGTTAAAAGCCACCCATGCTGAGCAAAATTATTAAATTTTTCAATTTTTGGGATTAAAACAAATATGAAACTTGAGAAAGGCAGTGCAATTTGACAAACCTCAGGATTCAGTATTCACATAAACAACCATCCATACTTTTTAGGCGATCAAAAATGTATTTTTTCCTAAAATTATTCTCTTTTTTGGGGAAAAAAAAGAAGGAAATGTTTTATGAATTACCATCCATTTTTCTGAATGAGTTTCTCTAGGCTTGATTCAGTCTTCGACATCATAGTTTCACCCCTTGTATTGGGCAGCGGTAGAGAGCTTGATCTCTCGTATCTTCTCACCGACTCACTCGCCTCATTTTCCTGTCATAAATATGATTAAAAAAAAAAAACTTACTAATTAACCACCAAATTTTCTCTCTTTTTTCTAAATTTAATTATGAAATTAAAATAAGACCACCTAAAAGAGTCTCTCGCGTCTAGAGTTCAACCCTAACCTATGCACCAACCAAAAAAATTAAAAAAAAGAAAGAAAGAGATAAACCTGAATCGGAGGCGATAAACGATGAGAAATGGCTCTGAGATGTTCCTCCTCTTTCTGCTTCTTTAATTTCCAAAAGTTTTCAATCTCTCCATTCGTCAATGACTTGTTCCTCACTGTATCAACAAAACCCATCCTCATCATCAACCAAAACCCTTATATAAACATATATGTATGTATGTATATAATGAAGAAAGTGAAGTTACCTAGTCTACGATCAGGGACATGTGAGTCCCAACCCGCCATTAGAGAACCCATTAGTTTGTTGTAATTTTCTTACTGAATATTTTCAGGTACCAAGTAATGATATAAATGATGAGAGTGAGAGCATTTTATAATACTTTATCTTAAAAGTTAAGGCGGTCCTATTCTATGCTCTTGATCTTATCTCCAAACCAATTTTTTGATATATCTTAGCGATAATAATAGTGAGTAAGTGTTAAATTCCACCGTCATGAAGCTTCTAGCAGCCCACAGATTTACGGAGTTGTTTACGTAATAAATATTTAAAAAAATAAAATTATTGAATAAGTTAAAATTTTAACTTATTTATAAGATAAATGCATTTCGGCGTTCGGAACATCGGAATTAAATTGTTGATATTTTTTTTTTTGATTTTTTCGATCCTGACCTTGTGAAGGTCAGGATCAAAAAAATTATTAATTTTTTTTTAAGTTTGATCCCGGCATTGTGAAGGCTGTGATCAATTTTTTTATTTTATTTTAATTTTTTTTTTTATGTTTTGGCCCAATAAATTTTTAAAATTTTCGACAACTTTGAGTTGATTAACGGTAATCTATCGATATTTTAAATAAATATAATTTTTTTATGCATAAATTATGTTCAAAACACTCTATAATGCTTTTTACAACACTAAAAAAGGATAAGTGGATGAATTTTAAAAAATCGCTAAAGTTGACCAGATGAGCTGTTTCGATAACGGCATAATTTTTTCGGCAATTTGAAATTAACAAAAGATTGCATGTCCGTAACAGAAATGAACCAATTTTTTTGTATATAAATTATGCTCATAACACTACATAACAAAATTTAGATCACTAAAAACTGACAAGTGAATGAATTTTAAATAATCGCCAAAGTTGACCAGACGAGTTGTTTCGATGACGATGCAGTTTGGTTAACTCGTCTGGTCAACTTTGGCGATTATTTAAAATTCATTCACTTGTCTGTTTTTAGTGTTATAGATTTTGTTATGTAGTGTTATGAGCATAGTTTATATACAAAAAAATTGGTTCATTTCTGTTATGGACATGCAATCTTTTGTTAATTTCAAATTGCCGAAAAAAATTTGCCGTTATTGAAACAGCTCATCTGGGCAACTTTGGCGATTTTTTAAAATTCATCCACATGTCCATTTTTAGTGTTGTAAAAAGTATTATAGAGTGTTTTGAACGTAATTTATGCATAAAAAAATTAGATTTATTTAAAATATCGATAAACCACAGTTAATCAACTCAAAATTATCGAAAATTTTAAAAATTTATTGGGTCAAACATACATAAATAAATATTAAAATTTGATCCCAGTCTTCACAAGGCCGGGATAAAAAAAAGGTAAAAAAAAATAAAAAAATATCAACGATTTAATCCCGGCGTTCCAAACGCCGAAATACATTCATTCCATAAATAAGTTAAAATCTCAACTTATTCAGTAATTTTATTTTTTTTTAATATTTATTAGGTAAACAATTCCAGATTTACGTACGAGGTTTTAATATATTTCTATTTTTTTTGGAACGTAAGAGGTTTTTGCACTTTACACCCCTGAAGTTTTGAAAAATTCCACTTCAATCTCTGTAATGTCAATTTAACCACATTAAATAATAATATATTCAAATCATGTCAAGTCAGTCTAAAATCGGTAATTCCGTTATTTTTTATAATAGAAAGTAATCATGTTTCAGATACAGAATCAACCATATGGATGAATTTCATCTTAAAAAATGACGAAAAGATTGACTTAACATGATTTTAATACTTCAAGATTTAATGTATTCAAATTGAAATGATAGGAACTAAAGTGTAATTTCAGAGGTGCAAAGAGCACAAAGCTCGGAACATAATTTAAGTCTACCGACAACAACAGAGAGAAAAGACATACATGACTAGCTGCCACCAAGGAAAATGGGGTTTTTACATTTTGTACCCTTCAAGTTAGACCATTATTTCATTTTAGTCAGCACAGTTAAAATTTGAACACATAACACCATGAAATTCCACAACCATCTCACTTCAGCCCAAATCAATAACTTCATTACAATTAGGACTGCAAATAAACCAAGCCATTCATGAATTACTCGAGCTCGGCTCAATAATAGCTCATTTGAAGCTCACCAAGCTCAAGCTTTAATTAAACTCGTTTATTAAATAAACAAACATCATATATTCGAGTTCGGCTCGTTAATGTTCATAAATAGCTCAAATAATATGAAATTATTTTTTATATTATTAGTATGAAAAAATAGTAAAATAAACTTTTAAATTTTTTTAATAGTACAATATTACATATACAATCTGTAACGGCTCGGTTTTCCAGAACCGCTACGCGGTTTCTCCTATTGGAAAACTTAATTGAAACCAAATCACCAATATTTTTATTCAATACAATCAGATAATTTTTACAACCAACGGCGATAATTTTAGTTGTCAATTTTACAACAGTAATTTATAAATATAATAATTACAATTTAAATCCAACCGAATAACCAATAATTTATTTCGAATTAATCCGAGAAATTTTACAAACAATGACGACAATCACGAATATCGAATTGATTGATTTAATTTTTTATACCGATAAATAATAAATTCAATTATTACAAATTAATTATAAGTTCAGCTGAAATTCCTGTCGTCGCATTATTTTTAAATACCCAAATAAATTATTGGCACTGATTAATTTAATACTAACGTTTGAATTTGTAATTTAATATATAATTACGGTGATAATTATAATTATCGATTTAAATTTTACAATACGACGAAAATAATTATATTCAATTTATCGAGTCAGTTTTTACAACGGTAAATATTAACTACAATTATTACAAATAAAATTTCTTATATAATTCATGTCGCCGTTTCGTTCTCACCGACCCTGTAATCAAAACTGTGAGGTTGTGAACTAACGCTCAGTAGAATTTCAACCCCTTTAATACGTGTATTCAATTAATACAACAAATAAAACATATTAACATGATTTCCACATAATTTTCACAAATAATCTTAAATATCTCCTGCGAACTAACACTTATAATTCACTAACAATAATAGTATAAATCACACAATAGATAAATTAAATACAAATATTAAAAGAGTTAAAAATTCTACCTAAAATTCGAAGTTAAAATCCAACCGGAATATTATTCTTTGCCCTTTTTTTCCTTTTTCCTTCCCAACTCCCTTTATTCTATTAATATATATATAATTCTCCATCTTATCTTATTATTTTTTTTATTTTCTCCTTTATCATTTATTCCTGGCTTTTTTCGTTGGCACTATAGGGTTAAGACACATTGGTTTTGCCTTACGCATAGTATGGATGAATAATAATATATAATAATTATTTTATTATTTTATTTTTATTTTTTATCCTCTTATCTCCTCCTTTTGTTGTTTTTTTTTTCTTTGCGTTGAATTATGGTTTCATGACACCACTTCCCCATAATAAAACATAATGATTACTTACTATTTATTACTTTAGAAAATACATTTTTATCCCACCAAAAATATACTATTCTAATACCCCTAAAATTTTGATAATGTACAAAATAACTCCAAAAAAATATATTTAACTTAAAATATTGTTTTTAAAAAAAAAAAAATTCAAAATATTACACAATCATTCTAGAGATTAATTCAATTAATTTTTAATTCTATAAATACCCATTTAAACTATTTAATTACTATAATAATAAACTAATTATTTATAAAATTATATTATTTCTTTATAATTCTTATATTTTTATTCACTCTTAAATTAAATATTTAAATTTTATATATAGAAACAATTATAAATAACTAATTTTATTAAAATAAATATATTATTCACATAGTTCTTAAGCGTTAAAATTTAAATAATAAACATTTAAAAATAAAAACTTAAAAAAACTTGCAAATTGTTTGATTATTAAACGAATCAAGCTTGAACATAAGGTTTCAAGCTTGACTCGAACTCGAATAATGTGAAAAATAAACGAACCAAGCTTGAACACTTGATATTCAGCTCATCTCAACTCGTTTACAGCCCTAATTACAATATTGGACGAGCCATATAACCCAACTATTTTTAAGAGGACTTTATGATAATTTACAACCTCTTTTCTTCCTCTCACAAATTTGGGGGGAAATAAGAATGGGAGAGATGGAGGAGATTCTAATTGCTAATAAAGTCTCTTAAAAATAGTCAGACGCGTGTCAAGTGGCTGTTTTCCACTAAAAATTATAATAGAAATATTGACCTAGATTGCAGTGGAATGATTAAGAAACTTTAAGTTGTTACATGTTCAAACTGAAATTATGAGGATCAAAGTGAGATTTTAGTCAAGCTTCAGGGGTATAAAGTGTCAAAACCCCAAGCGAAATAGATAAAATAAAAAAGAACAGATAAAAGCATTGAAAAATGATGCCTGGGGCTGGGGATATGACCGATGATGTAATACCTCAACTAACCAGATTTTTTAACCGGATTTTTATCGCCTGCTTTTGGGAATTCCTGCAAATTTTATTAGGAAAAATAATAGTAATAGCCACGTCAATACCAAGTAAATAACAAAATAACCATAAAAAAACAAACTCCAAAACAAAATAGAAAAAAATGGTTGTTCAACAAACGGTTTAGCAACAAGGGTCATCCTGAGTTGAATTCTTTTCAGAAATATTTCAAGAATTTAATTTTGAATGTATTAATTGACGTGGAGATGCATTCTTCAGACGATTAATCGAGGTGCATAAATTGACCCGACACATGCCACCATAAAAACAAAGCAACAAAAAAAAAAAAAAAAAATTGGCTGTTCTGCAACATCTCCTTTAACGCTCATGTTCACAAAACCGAAGAGAAAAAAACACAATATCTTCATGTTTGATTAATTATTTTAAATACAATGATAGCATATGAGAATGCCGATTTTCGCGGCATACTTCTTCATGTATTATCTCGCACAGAATACCGTAGACAATTTCATCATTATTTCGAATACATATATTTGATGTTTCCAGACATTGTTAATTTGTTCAAAGAACATCTATTTCGTCGCTCTCCTTACTCTTCTCCCTGCGGCCATAGCGACAACCATGGCGCCTAGGCTTGTCGGGATTATCTGGGTCAGAATCGCTTGATTCCATGAAAAGACCCCCGAGGCATCTCCTTCTTATTGTGGGCTCGTAAGTGAGATTTTGCGCCGGGGTAACGTTGAACTCAGCTTTCCGAGCATCCATCGAATCAGTTCGAGTGCTTGGGTTGATGGGATCCGTCCGATTCCGGGAGATAACCAAATGGACGCCGGGATCCCTTTCCTTAATCGTACTGCTGAAGAGAATCGAGTTGTTTATGCTCTGTATGTTGCTGTTTATGTATGCTTCCGGCGCTTCATCTTCTTTCGTTTTCGTGTCCTTTGGTTTTCTTCCCCCGGAGGTGCCCTCGCCGTCGATGGTGGCTTCGGTGCTTTCGTCGGGATTGAGCTTGTAGCCTCTGTGAATGTGGATTGTGCTCTCCCTTTTGGACGAGTCGGAACCTAGCTGCATCGACGCGCCTTTGTTGTCGCCGGCAAGAGTTACGACGCTCACTGGTTTTTCACCGGTGAGAGTATTCGGATTCCCAGTGGTCAAGTTATGAACGAACTTCGAAACGTCTTCAACGATAGCTTTCTGGAAGGGAGCTTTTTCTCCGTTGGAGATGGCATGCTTTGGACGAGGCTCGGAAGGTATGGCTCTGTCCTTTGCCGGAGAAATCATGGTTTTTTTGGTTTGGCTTCCATAGTGATTTCTCTCCTGCTTCTCCATGTGCTTCTGAATTCCCCCAAATGCAGCGTCCTTTTTAACATGCTCGGTAAGTGTTTGCCTTGGTTCCTCAGAGGCTATGGTTTTGGTCTTAACCTCCATTTCCTTCACTTCTTTAGCAATTGCTTCACTTGGGGGCTCAGAAACGATAGAAGACGAATCTGATGGCTTTTGGGTTAGGATTGGTGTACCTGTGACTGCAGCTGCCGGTTTTGGAGGTTGCTCTAGGGTTTGTGGTTGAGGCGGACGGGCGGCTTGAGGCTGTGGAGCAGCGGCACGTGGTGGAGTCGAGGGCTGAGACACGACTCGTGATTGGGAGAGGTTTTGTGGTCGAGGCGGTGGAGGTGCCTCAGTGATTGCTTGTGTTGTTTTCTCCACTTGAGTTTCTGCAGCAGGTCGAGGCGGTGATCGTGTTTGAGTGGCCACTGGAGGCCGTGGAGCAGCGGCACGTGGTGGAGTTGAGGGCTGAGACGCGACTCGTGATTGGGAGACTACACGGGAAGGGGAAGATGGTTGAGAAACCGTTCGTGATTGAAAGACCGGACGGAATGGAGAGGAGGGCTGAGATGCAGCTCGGGATTGAATCGGTCCACGAGAGGGAGAGGGAGGATAAGAACCGACTGCTCGGGTTGATTGGGCTGGGGAAGAGGGTTGAGACTCGGTTCTTGTTGTTGACTGAGCCTGGGTCGGGGCTTGCCCTGCAGGCCTAAATGGTGGCCTTGGGGCAAGCTGGGGTTCAACAGCCAGGGTAGGGGCGGGGGTGGGGGTTTCAACGGGAGCGGCTGGGCGAGGGGCGGGAGTGGCTGTTAACCAAGGGAGGCGAAACCGGAAAGTGGGTCTTTGCTCTGCCATAGTAAAGGCTTCAAGAAGAACAAATTAAGGTGAAGGTAAAAATAGATAATAAAATTGGCTTTGCTCTGGGGTTTTGAATTGGAAAGGGGTGTTATAAATAGCTTTTTTGTTTGATACTTGGCGAAGTTATTGCTAGTGGCTTGTAACTCAATTTCTTCTATGGGGGTTTGCTTCTTTGCCTCTTCAGGGGGTAACTTTTGGCTTCATTCAACTTAGCTTCTTTTCTTCAAACTCTCTCTATGTAATAGGACACTAAATCACTTTTATTTTCTATTTTTGGGGACAACTGAAAATTCCAGTATTTGGGTGAAGATCTAAAGGGGAAAAAAAACATTTTTTTTTTGGGCTGGAAATCTTTCTGATTAAATTAACTTGTCAGGAGAAGCCAAGAATCTGACGATGTGTTTCACATCCTTCCAACTTGTCATTGAAGAAAAGAACACACCCAATCACAATCAATCAGAGGATGATGATGAATGAAAGTTATTCTTCTTTCTCCTTTGAAATACCATCTACAGAGACAGAGAGTTGTTGTCTTCACTAAACAGTTACTACTAAGGGCATTATCTTAGGCTAAGAGCTTGGTGTTTTGATTACAGGTTCAAAATGCTAGGCCTTTGTCGAATAGTAAGGTCATCCCGGGAAACTCTTGAGCCCATATTTCGACATCAATTGCGAGGGAGGGATACATGTAAGGGGAATAAGGTGTTTTCAGGTTTTGGGTGTGTAAACTCATCGTCTCCAAGAATGCAACAAAAGGGGTTGGAGAATACAACAGTGGCCGAAGTTCTAATGACGAAGAGAGAAGAGAAAGTAGGACCTTGGCTCTGGTGTAGCACAGATGACACTGTCTATGATGCTGTGAAGCAAGTGAGTTTTAACAAACAGGAATTGGAAAAGAAAAAAAAAAAAATATATATATATATATATATATATGTATTCCAAAATCTTGCGTGTGTTTTTTACAACTCCTCATGGCTGAAGCAAAAATTGCAGATGGCACAAAACAATATCGGATCTTTGGTGGTTCTAAAGCCAGGAGAGCAACAGCTAATTGCAGGAATCATCACAGAAAGAGGTAATCAGAGTCATACTTGATGTTATTAATTTGTTCGATTGGGAATTAAATCTCATGCATAGGAATATCATGAAATTGTACCACAAGGGCTTTAACCACCACAGTTGGCGCACTCATGTCAACTTTAAACCTTTTTCATCAATTGACGATTACAACAGCTTTACTTATGCTATGCCTATGAGAACATCTAGGTCAGATGCAACTGACAGATCTTGAATTAATAATATGCCTACCATGAATAATGCACCAGCTAACTAGTTATAGAGAAATGGATGACAAAACAGACTATCTGCGGAAAGTAATTGTTCAAGATAGAGCTTCAAAATATACGAGAGTTGGGGAAATCATGACTGACCGGGTGAGTGCTTCATAATTTTGGAAAACTTTGTGTTTTATTCTCTGAGCCATGCTCATAATTTGAACTTCAACAGAGCAAGTTGATAACAGTTGCTTCAGATACAAACATTCTTCATGCAATGCAGCTGATGACAGGTAAACATCTTTCTGCAAAAAGAGAAACAGTTACTACACTTATTTGCATTTTTTCACTTTCAAAAATATGGAAGTGAAGCCGTTGCTTCATGCTTACAGAGAATCAGATACGGCACGTCCCAGTGATAGATGGGAAGATAGTAGGCATGATCTCTATCGTTGATGTGGTCCGAGCAGTGGTGGAGCTGCAAAATGGCGAAGTTAAGCGGCTAAATGAATTCATCAAGGGAGATTACTATTAGCATCTGATACGAAATTCAAAATCAAATAAATCTATGAAATATTTGTCTGCAATTTATGACCCTTTTTTCTTTTCCTCTTCTTTCATAATCAAATAGTAGCTCGAGGAAACTTAACAGGTTTGATAACAAGTGCCAACAAACATCAACTAAAAACTGTGGGGGGTTGTTTGGGTTAGGGAATTCATTGAGAAAAGTGATTTCTGAAATTCTATTATCAAAATCCCTTATTTGGCTAGTGTTAGAGAGGATTTGTAAAGTTCAGTGGGATTTCAGAATGGAATTTGAAGGGGATCAAGTGATATTTCTAAATTCGTCCTCAATAGAAGTTATTTGTAAATCCACCGAAAGAATGATTTGCCTAGCCCAAATGGCTAATCTTCTTCGCTGCTCCACACACACCACCGCCATCACCACTTGGACCTTTCCAAGCCTACTCTCCCTCTCTCCCTCTCTCTCTCTCCCCTGTGCCACAACCATCAACCTCCGTAGTCATTGCTTACCAATCACTGTGTTCAAACTAAGTCAAGCCGCCGCCATCACCCCCACCATCAAACAACTTTCACCTAAAACCACCACCATCTCTATGAAAAAATTATCCAAACAAAAGAATTGATAAATGATAGAATTTTAAAATTCGAAATTTTAAAATCTTATTATTTGTGAAATTCATGGATTTACCCAAATGCACCCTAGAAGAAAGGGAGTATCAATAAAATTTGCACATTATAATCAATTTTAGAAAGAAAAAAAGGGCATATTCAAACTTTCAGTTTCTCTCATCAATATGGACATCATTATGATGATTTCCCTTGTGATTATCAGATTGAACACTTCTGATTGTTTTCTCCAAATTAGTCATAAAGGCATGCCCTTCAATAACTAAACTCTAAAGATTTCCAGATTCATCGATCAACATAATTCACTAGACAAACTAAACTGCATTAGGCTAAAAGCAAATCTATTCACATTCCCATATGACTTCAAAAAGATTAAACATATCTAAACAATTGGAATATAAACACAAATTCATCATCAATTGAGTGTTAATCTCTTGGAATATTTATGTCCAATCTGATAAGCATATATCTATCATCCCTAGCACAAATTTGTGCAATTAATTTCCAATTCATTGGCTCACACACCTTATGTGTCTTATCTCATATCTTTTTGGGAACGGGAACATTCTCAACCCCCAAAGACCCTTTTCCTCCTTATTCTCTTTCGATTCAAAGATCATATTTTTTTCCTCCAGAATTTAGTTATCTTTATTCAAAGATGCCCGATTTCTCGAGGTGTGATTCTTAAGCTTTTTCAAGAAAATGAGTGGTCCATGAATACAGGGGGTAAATACCCAACTCCTGAGAAGTCACCGGGTTCACCATGGGACAAAAGCAAGAAGCCGTAGTCGAGATTTAAAAAAAAAAAATTTAAACTGCTAAAAGCGTGTGGGGTCGTCTTTGGCCACTCTCAACCCCAAGACTAATCCCTGACCACTAGTCCCTTCTACATTCAATGTGGGATAAACTCAACAATCTCTCTCTCATACATCAGACCTTTAGTCGGCAAACCCTCAACCAGTCTCTCCCTTTGTGGCTATTGGGCCAAAGTAGTTATTACCTGGGCTTTGATACTAGTGTAGTGGTAGTCTTGAGTCTCTTTCAACCCCAAAAATTAGCTCATGAGATGAGGCATTCTCTCACAATTATAACCGGACCACCAACTAGTCTAGCTCCTTCCACATCTGATGTGGAATAAACCCAACAATCTCCTGTGGTACTTAATTTCGATATGTGAAAATCATCACACAAACATGAACATTCATATTGAATCATCAAGAATAAAAATACTGAATTTGCGAAAGCGTACTTGAATCCATAATATGAAAGTTGAAATATCCGTGTCTGAGTCTTTATGATCTTTTAGATCTACACTTATTTTCTGTATAAATTTCTCTGTGACAATGGGGATCGGAAGAATAGAAAACGTTGTGTGATCCCGGGACCATGACCCCTATTTATAAGCAATCGTGTATGTTCGTAAACAGTCACGTCTGTTCGTAAACAGTCATATCCGTTTGTAAACAATCGCGCCTGTTCATAAACAATCACATCCGTTCGTAAACAGTCGTGCCTGTTCGTATTTTCTATTTTAACCCATCATAAAAATAAAAATTATGTTTGTCTCTACACAATAATACCCACACTTTATAATACATTAATTAAGGCCCCAAAACTTAAATTAATCATTTTAATTGACCTAAATTTTATTTGATAGCCTATAATTCACACTTATTTAATATATAAGCCCATATAATTATTTTTACTCCAACAATCTCCCACTTGAGCTATATATGTAATTTTATAAACATGAATTATACTTTATGAGTTCATGAGTTTTGCTATCAAAACTTTATGTATTGTAACAATCTTGTTCATTAACTGCACCAATATAGAACTAAAACGATCGTCGTTACATATTTCGTAACTAAACACATCAATGATCACATATATCAATGCAACTAATGACAAAGATCAATTGTGGATGTGTAGCATGGAAATTTCATGCAATGTGATCTTAACATGCCTATTTCCAACTGGTCTTCCTGAAACCTTAGTGAGATCAAACCATACAAAATCAGAGTGAATGAAAACTGAATATTTTACTGTAAATAACCATAAAACCCATAATATCCATAACAAATATATCTATAGATAAAAGTATCTAAAATACAAACTCCCACTAACATGACATATTCTGAAGAGAAACCACACTCATATGAGCAGTGTGCTCATGAAAGACCTTGGGTGGTAATCCCTTAGTCAGCGGATCTGCAATCATGGAATTTGTTCCAATGTGCTCTATAGATATAAGTCCACTCTGAACTCTTTCTTTCACAATTAGGAATTTGATGTCTATAAACTTTGACTTCGTAGAACTCCTGTTGTTGTTGGAATACAGTACTGCTGATTTATTGTCATAATATAACTTAAGTAGCCTTGCAATGTCATCAAGAATACGCAGCCCCGTGACAAAATTTTGCAACCATATTCCATGATTGGACACCTCATAAGAAGCTACAAACTCAGCTACCATGGTGGAAGAGACTATAATAGACTGTTTAACACTCTTCCAAGATATAGCACATCCAGCAAGTAAGTAGATAATGCCTGAAGTAGATTTCATGCTATCTCAACATCCAACAAAATCAGAGTCAGAATAATCCGATGATCTTTAACTGATCTGACTTCCGATAAGTGAGTATGTAATCTTTTGTTCTCTGTAAGTACCTCATGACTCGCTTGGCTGCTATCCAGTGATCCTTTCCAGGATTGCTTAAATATCTACCCAACGTGCCAATAATGTACGTAATATCCGAACGCGTACATACTTGAGCATACATCAGACTTCCTACTGTTGACGCATAAGGAATCTTTTGCATCTCTTGAATCTCAAAATCATTCTTGGGGCATTGACTGAGACTAAATTTGTCTCCCTTAACCACAGAGGTGTCACTTGATTCACAATCATGCATGCCAAATCTTTTAAGAACTTTCTCGATATAGCTCTTTTGTGATAAACCAAGCATACCCCGAGAGTGATCCCGGTGTATCTGTATACCCAACACAAAAGAAGCGTCACCAAGATCTTTCATCTCAAATTTCGGTTTCGTGCAACATGACTATATCGTTGGTGGCAAACAATATGTCATCAACATATAAAACCAAGTAAATATGCTTACTCTTACTAAACTTGTGGTATATACAATCATCAATCAAATTCATCTCAAAACCAAACGAAATAATAACTTGATGAAACTTATAATACCATTGTCGAGAAGCTTGTTTAAGCCCATAGATGGATTTCTTTAACTTGCAAACTATCTTCTTTGCATCTCCCGACACAAAGTTTTCTGGTTGCACCATATAGATTGTTTCATCAATGTCACCATTGAGAAACGCAGTCTTAACATCCATCTGATGAAGCTCAAGGTCAAAGTGCGCCACAAGTGTCATTATTGTCCTAAAAGAGTTTTTCGACGAAACCGGAGAGAAAGTCTCTTTATAATCGATGCCTTCTTTCTGTGTAAAACCTTTAGCTACAAGATGAGCTTTGTATCTCTCCACATCACCTTTCGAATCCCTCTTGGTTTTAAATATCCATTTACAACCAATGGGTTTCGCACCTTCAGGCAATGGGACAATATCCCAAACGTCATTGTCTTTCATGGACTTTATCTCCTCATTCATGGCATCAATCCATTTTTGAGATTTAGAACTTTCCATGGATTGATGGAAGTTGATTGGATCATCTTCCGCAATGTCAAATTCATATTCTTGGAGAAATACAATGTAATCATCTGGCACTGCATTTCTCATTTCTCTAGTGGATCTCCTTAATGGCATAAGTTCTGAAGGTGGTAGAGTTTGTTCTTCTGGAATGGGAGATTTTTGGATATTATTTTGATTTGAATCTGCTTCTTGAACAATGTCAAGAATAGGAGCCTGATCAATGCCAATAACAGTTGTGGGAATATCAACATATTCCTCTTCAAAAACAAAATCCCTAACCTTATCTCCCCTTTCAAACTCAACATCCTTAAAAAACCGGGCGTTTCCCATCTCAAAAATTGATCTAGTAATAGGATCATAGAATTTGTAACCCCTGGATCTTTTAGAGTATCCAATAAAATAGCAACTAACCGTTCTTAAATCCAGTTTCTTTTCATGTGGCCTGTAAAGCCTTGCTTCAGTTGGACATCCCCAAATGTGTAAGTGCTTCAGACTAGGCTTCTTGCCTGTCCAAAGTTCATAAGGGATTTTGACAGTTACTTTAGTTGGTACTCTATTAAGGATATACGCGCCAGTTTTTAATACTTCACCCCAGAGTGATTCTAACAAGTTAGAATTGACTAATCATACTCCTTACCATGTCTTTGAGCGTTCCATTTCGCCTTTCAGCAACACCATTCATGCTAGGAGAACCTGGCATGGTGTACTGTGGGACGATACCGCACTCCTCTAGGAATTTAGCAAATGGGCCCGGACGTTGTTCACCTAAACCGTCATACCTACCATAGTATTCACCACCACGGTCAGATCTGACACTTTTAATCCTTTTGTTGAGTTGATTTTTAACTTCAACTTTGAACGATTTGAACACGTCCAGTAATTGGGACTTTTCATGAATGAGATAAAAACAACTATAACGTGAAAAATCGTCTATGAACGCGATAAAATATTGTTGACCATTCTATGAAACCATAGGAAATGGCCCACAAATATTTGTATGTATCAGTTCTAAGACATCTATAGCCCTGTTGGCACCAAATCTCCTTATGTTTGTTTGTTTTCCCTTTATGCAATTTGTACAAATTTCAAAATCTGCAAAATCAAGAGAATCTAGAATCTCATCTGACACAAGGTTTTCAATTCTCCTTTTAGAGATGTAACCTAATCTCTTATGCCATAATGATCCGAAATTTTCATTGGTTAATTTCATTTTAACACCTCGAGTACTTAATTGCAAGGTTTCATGATATGAAACAACCGTATCAAGCATATAAAATTTATCTATATAAGATAAAAAAAAAAAAAAAAGGGTACCAATCAAATTTGAATTCTGAAAAAGACTAAATTTATTATTTCTGAAAGAACAAGAATAACCAAATTTGTCCAATACAGAAATAGAAACCAAATTCCGTCTAAATGACGGTACAACAAATGTCTCATTCAAATCCAAATAAATACCAGACTTTAATAATAACCTAAACATTCTGATTGCCTCAACTTCGACCTTCTTGTCATCGCCTACAAAGATGTATCTTTTACCATCATTTGGCTTTCAACAGCTCAGGCAGCCCTGCATAGACACATTGATGTGAGTGGTTGCACCAGAATCTATCCACCAAGTGTCTTTAGGTACCAAAGTCAAATTAACCTCTAAACAAACTAAATTAAGAAATGTACATTTCTTTGCACACCAAGCATAATAGTTGGTACATTGTTTCTTCTTATGTCCCGCAGCTCCACAGAAGAAACAACCATCAATGTTATTTTCTTTATGTTGTTTCTTTTGATATGGAGCCTCTGCAACTTCTTTATCCTTCTTTCTTTTCTTCCCTTTATCCTTGGAAGTACCAGCCAAATGAGCACTCTTTATCTTTTCTTGCTTCAATCTTTCCTCTTCTTGCACACAATGTGAGATAAGCTCATTAAGAGACCAAGTCTCTTTTTGGCAGTTGTAACTCACTTTAAATTGACTAAATTGTGTGGGAAGAGATATCAGAACCAAATACACAAGCAAATCCTCAAAGACATCAAGCTTATGTGCTCTTAACTTTGAAGCAAGATGAGACATTTCTAGAATGTACTCCCTAATGTTCCCATTACCTTTATATCTCATTGAAATGAGATTTGCCAAAAGTGTACTTGTTTCAGCCTTTTTATTCTTGGCAAATTTGTTCTTAATTTCTTCTAGAAACTCTTTGACTGTCTCTATCGTTTCCGATATTGTGCCCCTGAATGCTTCTGGAATGGCCTTCTTAATGATCATCAAACACGTGCGATTTGACTTCTCCCACCTTTCAATATCCCTCTTTTCATCAGATGAACTTTTATCAGTAAGAGGTGCAGGAGAAGGAACCCTTAACGCAAGGTCTAGATCCATGACACCGAGAACTATTAGGAGGTTATCGTGCCATGCTTTGAAGTTTGTGCCATTTAGCATAGGAATATAATTAATGTTGGCAGTAATGTTAAAAGCAGAACTAATAGCTGAATCCAGAGAACAATAAACAAACAAAACAAGTTCACATAAGTCTTTAAAACAAAAATACATTCAAATAAAGGCAAACCCTATTTCAAGATATCAGACACTCTATCAATATTTTATCTTTGGATAAAAATATTAACTTGTAAATGATATCTTGGTGTAGTAACCAAACACTGATAATAAGAACATATCGAACAATAAATCTTCATTTGGACCGATTTATTATTCATATGTAAAACCAAATAATTATCACACGTTTATTATCACAGGTGTGCATGCAATTCTGTAAAATATTAATTTTCCTTTGGGCCAATTAATATTTCACATAAGTTACATATACATAATCTTTTTAGATTTCAAAATAAAATTAATTTCCACAAGAGATGTCACTTTGGTGACATGTTATTTTAATTAATTTATCTCAAAATATATATATTTTAAACACCAATATTTGAATTTAAATACATAAATGCACTGTAACGTCAACATATATATATATATATAAATATATAAATAATGACAAAATAACCAGATTGTTGGTCTTGCCCTAATGGTGGTTGTGTGCAGCCTCCTCACCAAAGGTCCAATGGTCGAATCTCATTAGGCAAGTCTTTTTTTTTTTTTCTATTTATATATATATATATATATATATATATATATATATATATTAAAAATAAAAACAAGGAAAGTAGTATGTGACCAAGATTCAACCACAAGACCACATGAGCCAAACGGCGCTACCTTTTGCATACAATGCCACCGAACCAACAAACCGCTTGTGAAAGAACGCATCTGAATAAATATAAAACTATATGCGTCGCATGAATCAGTAAAAACAAAACGAGATGACTCCGTCTTCTTCACTGATTCCCAACCACAACCATAATTCCGAAACAAAAACAATAGCCAAATTCTACATTTTTCTATAACTTTGAAAAATCATATAAATTCAAGCACAAGTCCAAATTTTATAAAATTTATATCGTTGGACTCATGATAAAATGTAGAATTTTTCTATATAAATTTTTTTCAAAAATATTAAACTTTTCGGAAAAAATATTTTCGGCCCTAATATGAAAAATCTCTACCGAACTTATTCTCAATAATTCAACATGAAACCGATACCACATGTAGGACTTAATTTCGATATGTAAAAACTATCACACAAATAGAAACATTCATATTGAATTATCAAGAATAAAAATACTGAATTTACGGAAGCGTACCTGAATCCATAATATGAAAGTTAAATTATCCGAGTCTGAGTCTTTATGATCTTCCAGATCTACACTTATTTTCTGTATAAATTTCTCTCTGACAATGGGAATCGGAAGAATAGAAAACGTTGTGTGATCCCGGGACCAATACCCCTATTTATAAATAATCGTGTCTATTCGTAAACAGTCACGTCTGTTCGTAAACAATCACATCCGTTCGTAAACAGTCGTGCATATTCGTATTTTCGTATTTTCTATTTTAACCCATCATAAAAATAGAAATTACGCTTATCTCTACACAATAATACTCACACTTTATAATATATTAATTAAGGACCCAAAACTTAAGTTAATCACTTTAATTGGCCTAAACTTTATTTGATAACCTATAATTCACACTTATTTAATATATAAGCCCATATAATTGTTTTTACTCCAACATCTCCCCCTCATACATTAGACCTTTGATCAGTTAACCCTCGACTAGTCTCACCCTTTGTACTTATTGGGCCATAATTGTCATATATGGGCTTTGATACCAGTGTAGTGATGATCTTTGGCCTCTCTGAACCTCAAAATCTCGCTCATGAGGTGAGGTTTTCCCTCACACTTATAACTTAACTACCAGTTCATTTTCCATCCGATGTGGGATAAACTCAACAAAATGTATTATTATTATTATTATTATTAGACCTTACATCTGACCAAATGACAAGAAAATGTAAAACCCAAGAAAATTATTGTTTCCCAACTTCCAATCATAGGGAAGGACCACAACACCAGAGAGTAGAGTTTCTAGGGAGAACCTATAGATAACTTTACTGGTGGTGGACTAGATATGATAAGGATTCTAAATGTCAAAGAAAATGGTGTCATTTTTTATCCAGATTCCTAAAGCATTTTTCTCTGAATATTAACTCTAAAGCAGGGCCCTCCACTTGCATGGTGGCCAGTATCTTCTTAAAAAAAGCTAAGGATCCATGCAAGTTGTCCACATAAGCTATTCTCACCTGGTATACAGAATTTCACAGCTTCTCTATGTCTATCTATATACACGTACATGCACAGGAACAAAGGTTAACTTCAACAAGATACATAAGCATTACTGAGTTAATGATTTTGGTGTGTCAATTTACTCAAATTGCCCAATCAAGCAGATTTTACAAGGTCAGCTTTCCAAGTAAGGAAGGGGTGAAACTGGAATCACATTGGCAAATAAAGTATCTGTATATCAAAAGATGATTAGTTCAGAAACTATCTATGTTTTTTTATCTAATGAGCCTATGATTCTGCTGGAGGAAGCAAATCTGATTCCACAATGACACTGATATATTTAACTGATTCTAAACAGATGGAATAAGATCGTAAATCATATACATTGCGTTTGCTCTAAAGTCTAAAACATCGAGGGGACTAAAATCTTATCCTGGGCAGTTTCCACTTAAAAAAGGCACCAATTCATAATGAAAAAGACAAAGGATGAGTAATAACTCAAGTTTTGCATTATAGCAGGTCAGCATTCACACGGTTTTTCAACTAAAAATACCTGCTCTTCAACTACGTTATCGTCCAAGTACAAGGATTACATTCGGATTTGCTTCTCAATGCATCTATGAAATATGTATTAAAAATAATTTTGTTGAGAAACAAATCCAAACAGGCTATATGTCAAAGGCGTGAAGAGCTTGAATTTTAAGGATGCGAAAACTCAAAAACCTCTGATGTGAGTGACAAGAGATAATATTAACCCGCCGCAACACCAGTTGCTTACTACCCACAGAGAACTGACACATTTCTCATAAGAATAGGACATCTGTTTCCTCTGCTGATTCAGAGAAACAACGAGTCCATCAGCAGGCTTATCTGACAAAAGGAAAAGAAACCTTTGGAATGTTGCACAGAAATCAGAATGTGATAAAACCCTATTTCCAAGAGGATACAATTCATCCCCCACCCCCTTGATAGGTGCATATAATCATTATCTTAATATTATTTATTATGATCATCATTATTTAGAAGCAAAAAAAAATTGTCATTCTGGATCAAGGCAATGTAAATATTATGCCAAGTTGCTACATGTAGGGTGGCCTTGGGGCTCTCTCAACCCCCAAAGCTACCTCAAGAGGTGAGACTTCTCCTCACACTTATAACTTGACTACCAGTCCCTTCCACATCCGATGTGGGAAAAAAAAATATCTAACCATAACATAATATCTAAGTGAATTTTTGTTGGTGCATCTATCTTAACATGTAGGCTTAGATTTTTTCAAGGATCTAGTTCCCCACCACATATATTCTCCAAGAAATCAACTTGCTGATGATATTATAAAAGATAAAAAAGGACAAAATGCTCAAGACTTCATAAGGAGCCAGTCCTTTTTCACCCTAAGTGATTACATATCTTTCAGGTTGTCCTTTAAAATAAAAATAAAAAAGAGTTACTGTATGCACCCACCCAGCCACCCCCCTAATCCCAAGCCCAGGGTAGAAAATATTCCCCAACTTGCTTCATCTCACCACCTTCTCCTCCCATATATAAGGAGCTAACATGGTGATCTATTTCCATATCCTTCCCTCAACTGAGGCAGTTCTCCACTTTCCCCTCCATTCTCTTGCTTTTCTGTCTCCAACTCTAACATAAGTCCATATAAATTCTTTTTCTTAGCACCTTAACGTGCATCCAACTCAAGTTCTCAAGTAGCTACTCAAGTATAACGGCATCGAGTACTATGACCTCTTCACGCAGCACATGGACACCTAGGCAAAACAAGCAATTTGAAGAGGCATTGGCTTTTTACGACAAGGAAACCCCCGACCGATGGCATAACATAGCCAGGGCTGTGGGTGGGAAGTCGCCTGAGGAAGTGAGGAGGCACTACGAGATCCTTGTGAAGGATATCATGCAAATTGAATCCGACCAAGTGCCTATACCCAATTACAGGGCCACTGGAAGCAACAACGTATTTAGCAATGAACAGAGGTAGATTATCGAGTCTCCTGGCAAATTATTACTCTGTGAACAAAACTTAGCATTGCACCTTGGATGTCTTCAAAACGTTTGATATCACTCCATTTTCTTTGATATGAACTGGAGCAGTATACATATAATCATATATATCTAGATATATGTGTATGTGATTCAAGTATATCTATGATACATGTGTGTATGTGTGAGTGTATAACTCTAATGCCGCGAGGCACAGAATATTTAGAAGCATCCATTATTTGTGATCAGCATATGAATGCTCATTCTTCCATTTCTGGTCGCTTTTTTGGTAAGCTAGTTTCCAATTCCAGAAAATTAGTCGAGGGCTTGAGGCCAGTCACCGAAAATTCCTCCCAATTTCTAAGTGAAGAAACGGGCTTCTTCGTCTTTTTCTTTTTTGAAATATATATTTTATTAAGCTCTAGAACACTAAATTGAAGTTCCTAAAAGAAACCACATGAAATCTAATCTTAATCGTTTTGGATCACGTGCACATGCTCCCATGCTTTAAAGCCCTGATCACTTTTATTATTCTAGTTGAAATAAATTTGCAAATGCTTCTTGTCCTGATAAGGATCATCACATGACAATAATTCTTTTTTAATCAAAGCCTTCCATATTTCATTGATAACGACAATGTTTCTTGGATCTGCTAAAAACTATTGTTTCACAGCATTTGCAGCAAAAGAATACTATTGTCTATATACATGTATATCCTTCTAGTACCAATAAGGTTTACGTCTGCTAGAATGAAGTCGCCACACAATGATGATAACCCAGAAAGTTCATAATAAATACCAACAAGCAAGCTAAATACGCGTCCCACCCCTCTACATAAAAAGTCAATTTTCACAGATCATTTTGCACTTCTGAAAGCATACACTTAATGAAACACAATGCTTGTTTGAAGGAAATAGTTTGAGTTTGATTTCCCACAAGAAAAATAAAATAAAATTGTGAAGTATGCAAATTAGACCCACAGTGTTTATAATAATGAAAAATTTACTTTCATGTCAGCAGGCTTCTGAAGAATCTGAAGCTGCAGTAAAGAAAAATTGCGGCTGTTCACAAGTGAATACAATCAAAGGATCTGTAAAAAGCATATGCAGAAGAATAAAGAAGGAATTGTGTGATTCTGTCCTTCAAGAGTCGGTGAAGCAGATTCACTAATACTGTTGTTTTTTTGTATCTTCTTCAAAATTGTTCTCATCTGTAATAAGTTCCCTAGTTATGAGATGTGTTAATATATTCTGTGTTGGTTTCGTGGATTAGATTCATATATTACACTCATACTTTTTCAATCAACACCATTTAATAACACAAGCGAATGGATACATAATAATTTCTTCATTATTATGGATAATCAACAGACAGAAACTTCAATTTCATTACTGCTTGTAGGAATCCAATGGGCTAACTCGCTCTCAAAAGTTTGTAAGATGAGGATTGCCCCACACATTATATGTTGTTGTAGCAGAAAATAAATAATGAACGAGTTTACCGAAATTTCTTGGGATGAGTCGCGGACTAGATCGCTCTCTTTAAGACGTTTCGCGGCTCTGCCCAAGAACGTGCAAGTAGTGTAATAGCCCCGTCATCCCCGGGATAAAACAGCCTAGAATCACCTCTGTCTAGTACCTTCTTTGCACAACAGAAGGCCTGAATACTAAATACTCACACAATGTTTGAACAAACTGATCGGAAATCGAAATTAAAAACAAAATTGTTTCAGATGAAGAAGAAAACTGAAACTGTATATTGCTGTTTCAGATCAAGAAGAATACTGAAAACTAATTATGTGTTTTAAAACTGTGGAAGAAACCAATATTTATAAGGGGGAAAATCTGAACGTTTGGAATTATTCTTGAAACTGAAAAAAAAAACGTTTAAGAAAAATAATAAATGTTTTTATTTCTTAAAACGTTCAAAAAGTAATTAATTTTTATTTAAACGTTTACGTTTTATTAAAACGTTCGAGAAAAAAAAAAAAAAAAAAAAAACATTTTATTTTTTTGAAACTTTTAATTGTAAAAACTGTTAAAAAAATGATATTTTAGATAAAAAAAAATTTCAAAAAATAAATAAATGTCACCTCATCACACGCGCGACTTGACACGGTCGGACGGCGGCGGCGCGCACGCGTGGTAAACCAGTAGGGATGTAGCTCCTCTCCCCTCCACAAAATGTGGGTACCCCTTGGGGCACACCCCAAATGTCTACATACCCCTAGATATCCTCATCAATACTTCTTCTCCCAACCAATGTGAGATAGAAGGACTAGAGAAAAAAAACATTTGACACTTTCTATAATAAAAAATAATTTAAAATTCATTTGTTTCGACATATGTACCTCAGGATCAGGTAACAGAAGCGTTATGGGATTCAACACGTCCCCTCATACGCAGGGTGAACTTTTGACAAACCACTACGAATGGATATTGAAAGAAGGACCCAACATCAATGTGGGATTCAACACGTCCCCTCACGCTTAGGGTGCAATTTTTTTGACAAACCACTCGGAACGAATATGGGGGGCCAACGTCGATGTAGGATTAACACACCCAACATGAGGATTGCCCTAGACTTTATATATTGCTCAGGATCAAGTAACACAAGCCATCTGGGATTCAACACTGCTGTTCTTCCTATAGCCAACCCAACACAGCAGAACAAAGGGGAGCAGAAGCAACGTCCTCTTTTAAACCCTAATTTGAGGATCGATAATCAAATAGAAATTGAATCGACTATATAGCTCCCAAATGTGCATGAAATACTATCGATTCTAGTGGAAAACAGAACAAAATAAATATCAAAACAGACGGTACACAACATCAATCGAGCACGGTAGTTCGATCACTTACCTCCTGTGAAGTGTCATAACCAAATCAGCACAGCCAAGGCTCCAAACCACCTTATAAGCCAAACGCAAGCTCTTTCGCCATCTCCAACCAAACTAAATGACTGAAGAAATTTTGTTGCAGAGACGACGGCATGATAAGCTTGAAAAGAAGCAATTCTCCACCAGAACCAGATGGAAAAAAATGACGAATAATTGATATGTTTTTTGGTGGAAAAACAAAAAACGCGGGAGATTTGGAGCCAGTTTTAGTGGATGCGTGTTTCAGAATTGACCCGGAGCAGATTGTTTGTGTTCTCGAAAAACGGAATTGGAATGGAGATGCGGGGTATCGATCCCCGTACCTCTCGCATGCTAAGCGAGCGCTCTACCATCTGAGCTACATCCCCATGTTGTTGAACAATTGATATGCCAATTTATAAAGAATGACTTGACTACATTTTTGGAAATTGAAAAGCAATTTATATTGGATTAATACAAGGGAAATAGAAAATGACCATCTATATTAATTTGTCTATTAAGTGTGATTTTAGTATTATATGAAACAAATTAAGTCTAAAAAAGTCTAAGTTAACAGTAACATCTGAAAATATCTGTATTTTATTCATTGATAAATCGTATTTTGAAACATTCAACTGAATATTTCTAGGGTTATTACGCGATTTCTCTCTTTGGAGAATTTAACGCTAAATCGAATCACCAATCTCTATTTAATAAAAATTCGAAAAATTTTACATGCGACGGTGATAAATATCGATTTACCAAATCAGATTTTTCCAAAATGAATAATAAGTACAACTATTACAAATTAAATATTCGAATAAAATTCTTATCGCCGTCTTATTTTCACCGGCCCTTAATACTAAAATTGAATATCCATTATAAATCGGAAAAATTTTACAACTAATGCGACAGTTATAATTATCGATTTAAAAATAATGACAATAATTATATTTAATTTAAAGAGTCAATTTTTACAACGATAAATATTAATAACCATTATTATAAGTAGAAATTCTAATGTAATTTTCGGCGTCGATTTATCCTTACCGGCCTTGCAACCAAAACTATGGGGTTATGAGTCAACGCTCAATATAGCTCCAACCCTTCTAATACGCACATTTAATTAATACGACACATTAAACACATTGATATGATTTTTACATAATCATAATTATATCATGCGAATTAACAACTATCTATAATTTACTGACAATAGTAACGTAAATCACCCAATAGACAAATTAAATACAAATATTAAAAGAGTTATAAATTCTACCTGAAATTCAAAACCGAAATCGAAATCGATTTATTCAAAATATAATATCATTTTAACATGTGGAAGCTAAAATTCGAAGCTTTTATAATATCATTTCCCTAATATAAAAGTTTCATGCTCCCTTGATCATTTGATTAACATATATACAGAGAATAGAGAGAGAATTAAAGTTACTTATTATATTTATTATGATTACTCATCATATGCACGTGTTACAGTTATAAATATATATGTGTATTATATAATATGATTGATATGGTTTCCTTCATTACGAAGGAAAATAATATCCATTATTTATTAATTTATTTATTACACAAGTATCTCTTTAAAATAAAAATAAAATATTAACTATATCCCAAAATTCTTAAAAATATGTTTTAACTAAAACATTAGTCCAAAAACTTCTAAAATCAATTTAAAATAACCATTTAACTCTCCAAAATTATCAAATATTCTTTATACTATAAATTCGCGAAACAGTCCCAAAATAATATTTCTAAAAATATAAATTTAATATTTAATTTCAAAAAGTATCAAGTACATATTTGTACCGCAAATTCACAAAATCGTCCTCCAAAAATATTAGATTTTTATAAAATAATAACAATTTTTTTAAAAAATATAAATTTTCAGGGTATTACAACATACCTCCCTTAAATAAATTTCATCATCGAAATTTCGTTCAAAACAATAATAATTCCAATTATGTTAATCATACTCGATTCTAGAACAATTAATCTCTATATAGGGTCGCATAACCGGAAATTACTCACAATTCCTAACCGTCAAAATTTATCTCACACATCGCGATATCCCCATTCGCAGTGGCCCACGTTATATCCAAAAACCTACTGACGGGGTGCACTTTAGTCGGTAACACCTAACATAGATAATTAATTGTCAAAGAATCTTATATTTCTAAATGCTTTCGTTGTGTTATTATGATAAAAATAACAATAAATAACAATATATCTTTAAAATATCGCAATATTCTCACTGAATTGGATCTATCTCAATTCCAATAGGTCTATGACCTCATTGATTTTTCCCCACTTGACATGATTTTTCAAGTCTACTGCCATATCTTATAACCAACATTTACCAATTCTGTCAGATATTTCAAGCCAACATATTCGCAACTGATAACCCAATTCCATGTGGACTGTCCCATAAGACTAAAAATGACTATATCCAATATTCACATTAAACTTCTAATTATCTCGTAAACTTTTTCATAAAATCAAATAATTCAAATTTCAAGTAATAAATTTTTTCGGAATACGTCAAAAACACATAAATATTTTTCAAGCACATAAATACGTCTCAAAACACCTAAATACGTCAAAATCATATAAATACCCCTCAAAACACATAAATATCACCGAACCACATAAATACGTATCAAATTAGATAAACATGTTTCCACCATACAAATATGTATCGAAACACATGAATCACATAAATAAATGTCAATCATATAAATACATCTCGAAATATATAAATATATTCCAAACCACATAATTATCTAGAAACACGTAAATATGTCACTAACACGTAATCATGTCTCAACCACACAAATACGTTTCGAATACCTAAATACGTGCCAAACTATAAAAACTAAATACATCTCAAATCACATAATTACGTCTCCAAAGTCACATAACATAACGAGTTCAATACTCACGTGAAATGTATAGAAAATTTTACATAAAGCCCCAACTCGCATTTCTGCAACACCAATTAAGTTCAAAAATTCAAATTAACATTTCAAAATATTAATTGGCTCCCGATTGTTTCACAATGACCCCACACTCCGTCTCTACCAATCATTAGTAATGGACCAATATCTATTCGAATTATTTTTATCGGTGTACTTGTTTTCGTAGTATAAAAGCATTTTATGGATCAAATATATAATTTTTTTTTAATCAAAATTCATTTTCCAATAAAATATAGTCACATTGGGCAGTATCCAAACCCCACCAAAATATCATCGTAACAGAACAATCAAATTTAAATCAACTGGTCAACTTACTTGTGTATAATAACATAGCATATTTCTTTGTCAACCATATGATTGTTTTACCTCACGATCGGGAGTTATAATATCCACCCTGCAGGACTTGCCTGACAAGTAACAACATATATAATATATCTATTATATAGGACTTGCCTGATAGGTAACAATATATATAATATATTCATCCTGCAGGACTTGCCTGACATGTAATAATATATATAATATATTCACCATACAGAATTTATCTGACAGGTAATAATATATATAATATATCCACCCTGCAAAACTTATCTGACAGGTAATAATAGATATCCACATCTCGTAAAACATGCCTTCCTGACGAGAAGACAATTATGGCATAACAGAATAATAAAAATCATTTTTCACTTTTAAAATTTTACTTGATCCATTAATCATCATAAAATTGTCCATGTTCATCAACAATTTTTTTTTTCCATAATTTTAATACGAAAATAAAATTTGATAATTTATATAGAAGACAATAAACACCTTTCAACCAATCTTATCAATTCACCACATATACTATAACCCACGACTAACATGACACTCCCCAAGGTTTATCTAATTTATTATTGATAAATTGCACTAATCAACCGCCATCTAAGATGTTAATATGTTCAAATTAAAATTTTAAGGACCAAAGTGAAATTTTGAAAATAACAACAGGGGCTTTAGGAGAATTATTCTCATCATAAAAAGAAAACTCAAAACTATTGTCACCCAAACGGCCAACTTTTTTTTTTAATTGCCTTATGGAATAAATTTTAAAAAAATGTAAAAGGGCACCACCTGTAACGACTTGGTTTCCCAGGACCGTTATGCAGTTTCTCCTTGTGGAGAATTAAAACTAAATTCGAATCGCCAATATTTATTTCATAAAAAAGAAAAACCAGGAAATTTTTTACAATGTTCGAAGCAAGTAAATTTTTAAGGAACAAGTATATTTTAAGCGTGCAAAATTTCTAGCTACCCAACTGAATTATTTTCAGATTACCAAACCAAGCATGCCAAAAATTAATCAATTAATTTTGAATTTTCTAATCACAGTTTCGTTTTTTTTGTTTTTTTTTTTGAGTTATACGTTTTTTTTTGTTTTTTTATTTTTTTTAAATATTTATTCATTTATTGTAAGTAATGGGTACCATAACTTGAGCCTAAGGTTGACGCAAATCCACTCTAATACCACCTGTAATGACCAGGTTTCCCAGGGCGCGATTTCTCCCCTTGGAGAATTTAACGCTAAACCGAATCAACAATCTCTATTTAATAAAAATTCGAAAAATTTTACAAGCGACGGTGATACATATCGATTTACCAAATCAGATTTTTCTGCGGTGAATAATAAGTACAACTATTACAAATTAAATATTCAAATAAAATTCTTATCGCCGTCTCATTCTCACCGGCCCTTAATACTAAAATCGAATATCCATTATAAATCGGAGAAATTTTACAACTAATGCGACAGTTATAATTATCGATTTAAAAATGACGACAATAATTATATTCAATTTATCGAGTCAATTTTTACAACGATAAATATTAACAACCATTATTACAAGAGAAATTCTAATGTAATTTCCGGTGTCGATTCGTCCTCACCGGCCCTGCAACAAAAACTGTGGGGTTGTGAGCCAACGCTCAGTAGAATTCTAACTCCTCTAATACGTGCATTTAATTAATACGATATATAAAATACATTGACATGATTTTCACATAATTATAATTATATCATGCGAATTAACAATTATAATTTACTGACAGTAGTAATGTAAATCACCCAATAGACAAATCAAATAAAAAATTTAAAAGAGAAAGAAATTCTATCTGAAATCCAAAATCGAAATCTGAATCGATTTATTCAAAATATAATATCATTTTAACATGTGAAAACTAAAATCCGAAGCTTTTATAATATCATTACCCTAATATAAAAGTTTCATGCTCCCTTGATCATTTGATTAACATATATGCAGAAAATAGAGAGAGAATTAAAGTTATTATTATTATATTTATTATGATTACTCAGAATATACACGTGTTACATTTATAAATATATATGTGTATTATATAATATGATTGATATGGTTTCTTTCGTTACGAAGGAAACAATGTCCATCATTTATTAATTTATTTATTACACAAGTATCCTTTTAAAATAAAAAAAATATTAACTATATCCTAAAAATTTTAAAAGTATATTTTAACTATCCCAAAACTTCAAAAATTAATTTAAAATAACCATTTAACTCTAAAAAATTTTCAAATATTATTTATACCATAAATTCGAGAAACAGTCCTAAAATAATATTTCTAAAAATATAAATTTAATATTTAATTTCAAAAAGTATCAAGTATATATTTGTATCGCAAATTCACAAAATCGTCCTCCAAAAATATTAGACTTTTATAAAATAATAATAATTTTTTTTTAAAAATATAAATTTTCGAGATATTACAAAATTTCTATTATTGTCTTTTCTAGCATATGTTGAAAGTGTTATTTATCCTGATCTAGCATTATTTTGTAGCTCTAAAAATAAATTATCTTGAGCTACATTATGTTTATGTAGATATTGTGCTTATATGTTAAAAGTTAACCAAGATCGATCGTGTGGTTAGACCACCAAGGTGGACTAGGGCCGTCAATTTCGTAGAGCGGACCATGAAATTTATAAACTTGTCTTTCTCTTACTATACTTTTAATTTAAATATAAAACTATTTTTAAGTAATATTTCTTTGAAAATATAAATTCATTTCTCCAGTGTTTGAAAAATGGCTATTTTAACTCTTTTTTTTTTTTTTATATATATATAAAATATATAACTAAAATAGATTTTTATTACAAGGTCATTAACTCGCGCACAAATCTAAAATTACAAGACAAATTTTTTCAGATATTTTACGATTGAGCATTTCAAAATTCTGATTATGATTTTATCAGAAATCCAAAACATGCCGATTAACCAAAAATTCCCAAAATTGGAATAAATCATATTGTCATAATTTTTTTTTTTCAAAAAATTATTTATCTCATTTCAAATAAATTATAAATTTTGGATTCCACCCTCATCATCATCACTCTCAAAGTCAACACTAGTAATCGAGCCGTTGATCGAGGATAAGCAAAACCTTTTCCACCGTACGCCTAATACACCCGATAACTCCTCACTCTCATCGGAAAACATCACCATCTTATCTCCGGCGCCAAGATTTTCACCCCACGCCTTCATCACATGCACGTCGTTCGCCGCCACGCACACAACCGAACCCAAACTCTTCGCTCTTACCCTCTCGATAAACCGGCGGCAATCGGGAGAGAACGCTGCCGACACCTTCACGATCACGAGCCTCTTTCCTCTGCCCAGGCTCGAAAGACTCGCCGACCGGAGCTTGTTCGCTTTGTCCAAGTACGAGAGGGCAATGTTGGGGAGTTTTTGGCCGACAAGGAATGTATCCGGGTGGCGGCGTTCGGAAATCTGAAGGCCGCGGCGGACGGGGGTTGAGCGGAATACGGGTGGCGGTGGGCCGGGCGGGCCGTAGAGGTTGAGGAGGGAGGATTTGTGGGACAGAGGAAAAGCCATGTGAGGGTTCCAATTCATGGAGAGGGATTTGTGTAGAACAGGATGAGCAACAGGTGTTTGATGAAATGTGTGAGAAGGCGAAGAAGATGAAGTGTGTGCAGAGGTTGACTTGGAGATGGTGGCGAATGTGGCTGCAATATTGTTCGCAGAGGCAGCCATTTTCAGTCTAGCGAGAGAGATGTTAATGGCGCTTACTCAGTAAAATGGTATATTTGAGAAGGAGATTGAGACCTTCTACAATGAAGGTAAACCTGATATACTACAAATTTTGGATATCTTTAAATATATGTGAAGACTTGTGTACCAAACAAAATTATATATATGAAGAATTAATTGCACAAAATCTGTACAGAAAAGAAAAAAGAAAATCATGCTTGGGGACCAAGTTATGGTCAAGTGGTGGTTTTTTTATATATATATTTTTTGTTTTGTTTAGTAGAACAAAGTGGATTTGAATAATAGTCCGACCACTTAAATTTACCACCATAAAATGTCTAAATCTGTTAAGGGGTGTGTTTGGTTCAAAGAATGAAGAAGGAAAAAAAAAAAAAGAATTAAAAGAAAAAAAAAATTCTTTGGTTAGGGGAAAAAATGAAAAAACCAAAAATAATTGATTTTAATATATTTTACTATTTTACTCTCATATATTACAAAAATAATTATAATTTTACTTGTTATTCTTTACATTTTTTTTTTCATTTTCTCCCAAATTTGTGTGAAAAAAAATTATTTCGAAAATTGTGCATTTTACTTCCTATTTTTCGTTTTCTCTCATTTTTCATCCATACCAAATAATTTTTTTTATATTTTTATTTTTTATCTTTTTTTATTATTATTTTCTTTTCTATCAACTTTTCACCCAACCAAACGCACCATAAATAAATTACACATGAATAAAAATAAATAAAAAAATTTATCGGAGAGAGTCCCAATTTGAAGAAGGAAATTAGAAAGGACTCAATTTTTTTTTTTCTTTAACAAAACACTACTTGTAAAAATAAATTTTTTTAAAAAAATTATAAATTAAAATTAAAATTTCGAAATTAACCTTCAAAAAAAAAAAAGAAAAAAGAAAAAAAAAACTATATACCTAGATATCAATCAAATGTATCAAGAAAATAAGTTCAAGAGAGAAGAAGAAACATGCAAGCGCTTGTATCACCATTCACCACCGCCTCCACTTCACCAAGAACACCGACTCTCCACTCCCTGTCACAACTATTGGCCACCCATCACCGCTCCATTCCACCAAGAGCACTGGTCACCACTGTCGCCGTCAACTCCACCATTGAATTCTCCCTTCCTCTCTCTCCAGATCTGGCTGTTACTAGCCAGATCGTGAATCTGGCCGTTGCCGGATAGATTTGTTCATGATCTGGCTGTTGCTGACCAGATCTGTTACGTGCTTTGGCCAACGACGGCCAAATCTTGATTTTATTTATTTTTTTGGTTTTTTCCCAATGTAAATATTTCAGATTTTTTTATTTATTTTTATATATATGTTGAAATGAGTTTTTCACTAATTTGCAAATTTTTTTCTATGTTAAAATAAAAATTTTGTATTTGTTTGATTTTTTATGTTTTCAATTGTATAATTTTAATATTTGTTATTGATTAGTATTGTGATGGTTGCTTTGGTGATAGGAAAAATTTTCTATGGTGGCGCTGGTGGTGACAATTAATATTTGTTATAGTGATCGTTAATATTTATTATGGTGGTGATTAATATTTTCTACTATAGTGGTGATGATAGAAATGTTTGTTGCGATGGTAACGACGTTTATAGTGAATATTGATTGTAGGAGTGGTGGCGGTTAATATTTTTTTTTTTTTTTTGGTAAAATGTGTTTAGGTCAGTTTACGCACATCTCGACTAATCACCTCACTAAACGATCTTAAGGGTGCACTCTCCCATATCGGTCTAGTGCATTCAGGATTAAATTTAATATTTAATTTATAAAGTATTCCCCAAAAGAGTCGAACTTTAATTGACGAGAAAAGGCGCACCATCTACCAATCAGACTAACACCTCTTCGATAAAGTGGCGGTGAATATTTGATGTGATGGTAGCGGTGATGGTAGTTAAATGTTTGTTGTGGGGTTAGTGCATTCAGGATATATAACAAATGATCGTTGTGGTGGTAGCGATGATTAACAAATACTTGTTGTAGTTGTGGCGAGGATGATAACAAATATTTACTATGGTGGTGATGGAATACCTATTGTCGTTATGACGGAATATTAAATATTTTATGTGGTGATTAATATTTTTTATTAAAAAAATAATTGAGATGTATTTTTGTCATAAAATAATATATTTTTAGAATTGCGATTTTCATAAACTAAAACAAAAGAACGGGAATAAAGTTGAAGGGTACATTTGGTTTTGATGAAAGAAAAATGTTGTTTCGTTATGATAGAAAAATGAAAGGAGAAAATAATTTACTTTAGTATAATTTACTATTTTACCTTCATATATTACAAAAAATAATTAAAACTCTATTATTAAGGGATAATTTTATTTTCACTCTCTTTTTGAAAAATTCTCTCTCAATTTCCTTCAATTTCTTCCCAAATTTGAATGGAAAAAAAATTGTTTTCAAAATTATGCATTTTCCTTCTTATTTTTTTTTTCCTCCTATTTTCCCTTCATACCAAACATTTTTTTTAAAAAAATTTCTACCATATTCTCCTGTTCATTGTCTTATTCATCTTTTTTTTCCGCCCAAACAAACACACCCAAAAAAGTTGTGAGTTTTTGGAGCACAAAAATTCTATCAATAAATCATGACATTTTTTTAAACTGTCTTTTCATTAACGGTTTGGGTTAATTTGAGGGAGAATGAATGATTGGTATGAAATGATAAAATATTTAAAAAGATAAATTTTTACTAAAAAAAAAATCTCTCCTTCTACTTTGGCATGGTATCACTTTATTCTCTCTTTTTTAAAAAATTATACTTTATCCTATTTTACTCTCAGCAAAGTGAGAAATTAGACAATTTTGTCCCTAATATAATTATTTTGTTTTTCTTTACTTTTTTTTTTACAGTAATTTTTTCAGAAGTTCAAAATTATTGTAATACATAAAAGTTATTATAATATTCTTTTATTATAATATTCCCGTATAAAAAATTGCAATAAATTTTAGGAAGCATTAGATAAAACTCCACTTTCACTATTAAAATTAAAATGGGTCACCACTTGCAAGCCCATATTAAGAAAACACCACTTATATATTTATTATTTAAGATAAAGTCAAATACATATTCTCTCAATATATCAATTGCAACATAATAAATGGAGAGATGCAAATGTTATTGCCTAACAACAATGTTACTGTACAACAAACAACTACCATATGCTAATTGAATTTTTTTCTAAACTTAAATAACTACACGAGTATAAAAAAAAATTAGTAATGAACCTTGGCCCATGATAAAATACTCTAAATTTTATTGTGTAGATCGACTTATGAATTTTTTACAGTAATTTGGAATTTTTTTAAAAAATATTATATAACGTAAACTACAAGGGCTAAGTTTTAATTATGTCAACTCTTCACCAAAATAAAAACTTTTGCTCATCTATATATTGATCTATCGGAAAAATATGACTTCATTAGGGCAACTCCAACTGTGAGCTGCCATTTGAAGGAGCCAAAATCCAAAAAGGACTCTTGAACAGTGATTTGCCTATCGAAAAATCAGGTATCTATTTCAATTTATAACCCAAATAACATTTTGATTAGGCATTTTAATGAAAAAGAGAAAAAATGCAACTAGAGAGAGAAGATCAAACTTAAGATCCACAACATAAAAGGCAAAGATGAAAATCAAATGCCATGAAATTTGGGCGTCAAAAATATGGTGAGCCTGTAAAGATTAGGTGGATATAGCTTGAGAAAGAGGAGCTCGGCAATTTGGTGAAGGCGATGTCGAGTGCATTGGAGTTGTATTTCCTTCTTTTGATTAGGCAAAATGGGCGTTAATCATTTTGGCGAGAAAGATGGCGAGCCGGTGAGAAAAGATTTCAAAGAAATAACTACTAAAATCATTTTAATCAAAAATCATAGAAGATCCAAGAATAAAAATGTTCATATATAATTGTGGCAATTGCAAGTCTATTCTGCTAGAAATTCATCAAGATTCTGCAAATTAAAGATAATAAAAACCACAAAAAACAAGAAAACACCAGCATTGAATAATATCAAGCTTCTTCTAATTAGAACAATGTTCAAATTGGGCATGCATATTTGATTAATTAACAAAGAAAGCCCCCAATGAATTTCACTTTCCACCCCTATGTTTCAGGTAAATTCTTTTTAGCAGAGCTTTTGTTATTGTGCATCCAAACCTTAAGAACTTGCCTTTTTACTCCGACTTCGGCGCAAAACCTCTGGGCTTCGGCGTCGTCTTCTTTGGGAATCCTCCACCCGACTTTCTCTGCAAATTCCAACATCTTCTCCTTCTGCTCCGCCGTGAACTTCGTCCGGAACCGCTTCTTTGCCAGCCCAAATGGCTGCACCGCCCCTGGAGATGGCTGCAGCGAGTTGAAATTCAGCTCCTCGCTCGAAGAGTCCGTCGCCGCACTCCCGCCTCCGCCGCCGAACGCCATTTTCACCGGTCGAGCCACCGTCCAGTGATTGCCGTGCACGCCCATGGAGATCGCTCTGGCTTGGTTCACCGTCGGTGAGGACAACGGCGGAGGAGGCAGCTGAAGCAGGTGAGTCGTCATGCCGTCGCCGGCGGTTTCCTTCCGGTGGAAGTTGCGGTGACAGTTGCAGGCCGCGCATTTCAGAGCCTCAAGGGTGCCTTCTTCTCCGCCTGGCATGAACTCTCCGCAGCCGTCGGTGACGCTCCCGCCGATACTCGCCGCATGGTTCTTGAGACACTCCCGGTACCTAGTGGAATTTATCTCTGGTGGTGTCCAAACCTTGGATCCGCCAGAATTCGGACCAATAATTGCACCAGCTATGTTCCCGGCGCCAGAGTACCGATCAGTGTCAGAAGGTCGAGGTCTATGATCTAGGGTATTTTCAATAGGGCTATTATAACCCAACGAGCCTGCCATCCTCATTTCCTTCTCTTCACCAGCCATCGCCATTTATTACCTTAAAAACAACAGTTACAAGCAAAAAACACCCAAAACCCTAATCTCGAAAACGTTTTCGTATAATTATTTAATTCCTTTCCTCACTTTTTTTTCAAGATCTTCAGCTTCTTAAGTACTAAACCCAACGACCCAACTCACTAATTGCTATATTTCACTTAAATTTCAATAAAAAACAAAAATAAAAATAAAAGAAAAAGAAACCCTAAATGATGAACCTGATCAGGGAAAGCATAAGATGGGGCCTAAAACTCCCTACCGCAGAAGAAGCAACACCAACAAGAGAACATCGCGTTAGAATATAGCAGCTTCAGCTTTTATATCTCCATCATGGGTTTCTCAATAGAGAGAGAGAGAGAGAGAGAGAGAGAGAAGGAGGTGGGTGTTGCAGAGGTTCCAACAAGAGACAGCTTGGTTGCCTGAGATGAAGCTAAAGGCTATAAAAGAGAAAGAGATAAGTGGGAAACAACATATAGAGAGTGATTAACACAAAAAACAACCGACAATGTCATGTTCCTCCTCTCCCACGCCCTGCCACTTGGTCCCATCCCCCTCAACCTTCATTATTGACCCTCTCTCTCCATACCCCTTTCTACCTCTTATCTTTACATACTAACAATTGCTTTGACACTCCCAAATGACGCAAAGCAAAGTGGGTGATTGTGATTCCCCTCAGAGATTTGACGTTGCCTCAGCTTTAACATGTTCCTCCACTTCAATTATCGTTCCGAGTTTATGCCGGATTTATTAGTTGAGGACGGAGGTTAAAATCATATTAAAGAGCCAAATGCAGGTGGTTAAGGAGATGGGTTTGGTCCACAGTGGTGCACTTGTCCTTTTGTTCCTACTTTCTCTCTCTAGGCTAATGTATGACTTCTGAACCTCTCTCTGCCTCTGCCAGCTCCATGCTTTTCCTAAGCTATGTCTTTACTTTTCTGATGCATTTGATGGTCCTCTCTCTCTCTCTCTCTCTCTCTCACACACACACACACACACAGTCTCTCTCCCCCCCCCCCCCTCACCCTCTCTCTCCATATTATCTATGCTTTGGTACTTGGTAATTTCCTGCTAATTTCCTGCTAAAGGGTGCAGTACCGCTGCTGAGGCCTGACCAACAGAAAGCAGTAATCACTAATCACCATGACCGGTAATTCAGACTTTTTTTTTATTTTTTATCCTGAACTAAAAATCTCTTCACAAATCTTATTGCCAATCTAATTGCGGTTTTAGTTTAATATATGTTTAACAATTTTAGTTTTTATATTTGATAAGAAACCGGATCGAAATCGAACCATGAACCATAAACATTTCTAGTGAAAGTTAATGTGTTGAACCATAAACATTTCTAGTGAGAGTTAATGTGTTTCTTGAATGAAACCTGGACAATGTTTGGTAACTATTCCTCCTCTCCTCCTCTTCTCCTCCTTTTTTTTTTTTTGAATATTAAAAATCTCTTGACAAATCTTATTGTCACTCTCAAATATTTTAAATAGTTTCGCGATTTTGGTTTTTTTTATAAATTTAAATGGTTCGATATTAAAACCGTTCGAGAAAAATCAAGTATTTTAGTTTGGTATATGTTTAACGGTTTTGATTTTTTATATGAAACCGATGACTTCGCTAGTGAGGGTTAATGTGTTTTCTTGATTGAAACCTGGATAGCTTTTGGTAACTATTTCTCCTCCTCTTCTCTTCTTCTTCTTCTTCCTTTTTATTTATTTTTTAATATTGTTAAATTAGAGATGTATTACTGTTGGGCCCAACCAGAATGGGCCTGCAGCTGTCAAACGTACTTCAACTTGATCCATCCAAAATTCAAAAATGATTTGAATGCATTATTAAATAGTTTTGTTTTTTTTTGTTTGGTGAGATCTAGTATGAGTTTAGTCCAACGAGTTATCATGTTTGTCATGGATATATTTTTTATTTATTTTTAAGATGGGTTCAAACTGTTTTGTTCAAATGACGCATATACTGTTTTATTGGTTTTTAACAATAATTGATTATAAGATTTGAATATAGCGATATTGCATTCAACAGCTCCATATTATTGATCGATTTCATTTTTAAAATTGAATTAGCTATGACTTTTTTTTTTGAGTTGTAGAAGATGAAAAATGGTGGCACTATATATATATATATATATATATATATATATATATATATAAATCTAATGTAGAAATAAGGGTATTTTTGTCCAAAATAAATTTGTTGAAGTTGATTTAAAAGGTCCAAAAGTTTTGGACTTCATGGGCTAAATTTTTTTAATTGTGGATTGTTTACCAAAAGCGCCCTTATAAATATTAGGATTGATATGGCTAAATGGTAATAGTGATTTCTAATTTATAAGTGTAAAAAGATAGTATTTTTTTTTTTTTTTTTTTAAGTAGTCAACTAAAAATGATGTGATAATTAAAGGGTATGAAATTGAACTTTTAAAAAAAAAAAAAAATTGATCAAAAAACCTTTTTCTTCATTCCTTTGTGACCACAATGGAACTTCTCCTCACAATTAGAGTATAACACAATAAGTCACGATTTTGCCTCGACTCTGCCTCAACCGAGTTGGAGATAAGCAGACTCAAATTGCTGACATCCACTGGTCGATAAGCACAACTCCTAGTATTCATTGTTTACAACTAGAACCACTGGGTTATCTAATCTCGTTTGCTCCTCTTGTCGTCTCTCAATATGAGTGTATTTTCTTGATCTTCCCAATGGGTCAATGAAGTTTTTATGATGGTATGCCTCGAGGAATATCTAGTCCATTCAACTTCATCACTTTTTTTTTTTAAAAGTTTAACACAAGATTGCTATGATTCCATTTCACTTGTTAGGTGTAACAGGTATGTTCAGCTTCTTCTTCAGTGTTTTATGTGCTGACATATAATTTCTTTTGACTTGTCTGGTTATAGTATGATTCTGGTTGTAGTACGATTTTTTTGTCTTAGTTAAGGTATCGTTTGATGTTACCAAAAAATTCCGACACGTGTGACAGCTCCACATATGCTGAAAATCTCTTTATCTTCCTCTTGTTACCTGCAAAAACATGAGTTCTAATGGGGGATACCGATGTGGTGTCAGCCAAAGAACCTCGGTTCCTGCAAAATAATGCATCAATCAAGAATATTAAACAAGAATCTAGCAGAGTGGTAGCTAGGAGAAACAATGCTCTTGAGGGCAGAATGAGTACATCTTAGAGCATATATAGTGTATATCTTTGCGTATGGAAACATATTCAAAAGCATCCCTTAGACATCTTGTGTTATGATATTTATAAGAGTAGGAAGAGACTCGTTTGGCAAGTCCTCTCGGATTCTCGGTGCACCATTATGGTGATCGAAATAATTTTGTTCTCGTTACCATAGAGATGGTTATGATTGTGGAAGGAGATCGTTGTATGCCGAAGGATTCTATTATCCCTCACGTATATGACTACTCGCAAGTGTATGAGGTCAAAGTTTTAGTATAGTGTGATCGTTAAGATCGAGTTATCGTATCCACAGGGATTGGTGTCGTTACTATCGAATACTGCAGTTGTTGTGACCTAACTTTATCTAGGCGAAAAACAAATGTATTTAATTATTTAAACTAATACTAATATATCATAAATTAACTATACTGATATGCTAATATGTTTTAGGGTGAAGAATTGCCTAGGGATTAACGTGTTTACAAATACGTGTTCGATCTCGATTTACTCACGTTTACGATGTTCGACTTATTTGACAATCTCGGTACGTAAACTTTACCGCCACCTCTCTCGAGTGTAAGACGAGAGAATACATGATTTTGAGTCAACGAAGAAGTCCCCCTCAACGTCTTAACAATCCTAGGTCACGTGAGTCTCGCCCAACGTCATTGATTGCACACAATCTAATTCCCGACCGGGTCATTGGATTGTGCGTTGTATTTACCCTATCAACAATCTCCGTTCTAAAACTTTCTCGTCACCTCTCCTGAGTATAAGACGAGGGATATAACGCGACTTCGAGTCAACGAAAAAGTCCCCCTCGACATCTTAACGACCCTAGGTCACGTAAATCTTACCCCAACGTCATCGATTGTTCACGATTCAAACCCCGACCCGGTTATAGAAACGTGGCGTTTGTTTACCCAAATTCGGGGTTTGTCAAAACCTCGTATTCTCCATTAATCTAACTAAGCATGATAAACAAACAATATGATAAATACAATCAAACTACGAAGAACAATCATAAACACAACACCGAAACCATCCAAACAAACATATTTATAAATATTGTGTTAATCCCTATACAATCTGTAAAACGTAAATCGTAAAACGTACGTCATAATAATTGCATTTTAGAGCATTAAAAAATTTTAGGTAAAATTTTTATTGATTAAGAATTCAAATAAAAACTTGGGAGGGGGTCAAATTTGTAAATTTAAAAACATTACTCTCAATTTGGGATACGAATTGCTAATTAGGAATCAAAAATTGAAAATGTTAGGGATCAAATTACAATTTCAGAAACTTATAAATGTTAAATTGAACTAAAAAAAAAGGCTTTAAGGAATTAGATGGGGGAAAGAGTAATTTAACAAAAAAAAAAAGTTTAAACATATATATATACACACGCGACGCCGTGCGTGCGAGACCGCCGGAAGGGAGAAGAACAGAGGGGCAACGTGGCGGGCTAGGAGCGTTCTCCACCACTAAATCCATGCAATATATACCTACTTGTGTATGGGCATCGATCAAATAGCTCCATCGAGTTTGAAATTAGAAAAAATTCTAGAGAGAGAGAGAGAGAGGATTGGAGGAGGACGTCGGGGTTCCGTAATCGGCGTTTCTCCGGTGAGAGAGCAAAGCGTGTATCTCATGGCTGCATGTGTGTGTTCCTGTGGCCGCTGCTTTGAAGCGATCGTGTGAATTTCCGGTGGTTCGCTCGGCGACCGTGGGGGTGAGATCGTCATCGGTGTGATCGATTGCCGTCCGTCTCCGTTGTCTGGTGAGTATTTATGAGTATTTTTCTCTACTTATTTGGTGGGTGTATGCATGCATGAGGATTTCGAGTTGGTCGGTAAATGTTTGGCGGTATGGGGGTCGATGACTTATATCCGGCGATTGTCACGGTGGTGTCGATGGTGGGACATTTTGGTACGTTGTAGGTGTATTTTAGTGTGCATGTACAAGTGGGGTTTATGATCGTGTGAGTTTCGGTGTGTGGGTGATCGGCCGTTGGTCGCCGGCCGACGATGGTAGTGTGTGCATGGGTGTGTTCTGTTCATCAGGTGGGTAGGTGTGGGGGTCGGCGACGGCACTGTTGGGTCGCCAGCGGAGTGAGTGCATGAGGTGGTCGGCACTGTTGCGACGTCCATGTTAACGTGAGTGTGTGTGTGTGTGTGTGTGTGTGTGTTTGTTCGTTCAGCACTGTAGTGTGTGTGTGTTTCTCTGTGTGTGCGAGTGGTCGGCCAACGGCGACGGACGGTGGGCGTGTGATCGGAAGGGGTGGTCGGCGGTCTGACATCAAACAGAAAACGGAAACAGGAAAAAAGAAAAAAAAAAATAAGGAAGAAGAAGAAGAAGAAAAAATAAAAAAAATAAATTTTTTTTTGCACAAACCACCCTGAAAAGAATTAAAAACCTATTTCACGGCCAATGAACGATTCGGGATGAGTAACGTTTTCCGTTAAGTTTATTTCAGGTTATTGAATTGAATTCTAACATCAAAATTTCAGAACTTAGGGTCTGCATTGCACGATTTGATTATTTTGCGTAAAATATTAATTTAGACCTTATCATTACTAGGTTCGCAAATACCAGCATCCCGATAGGCTTTGGACAGTACTGTTATTGTAGCACAAGAAGCGAGGTGAGTGTACTGTACCAAACTGTTTTCTGCATATATATATGATGACATATGTGTTTGCTTACACTGTACGATTTCATAAATGATGTGGATCAAACAGGTTTTTGGAATTGTGTTGGTTTCTAAAGAAGGCTTAAAAATCATTTTCGTTAGATATGAGTGGATTATATTTCTCCCCGTAAGGGGTATGGATTATATTTCTCCCCGTAACGGATGTGGATTATGTTTCTCCCCATAAGGGGTGTGGATTATATTTCTCCCCAAAAAGAGGTGTGGATATTTCGTAGGAAGGCATTCCTACGAATGTTACGGTACCGTTGTAACTCCCGATCGTGAGGTTAAAACGATTACTATGGCTAGCCAGTGTGTGCTGTGGTGGAGTGGTGGTTTGAGATGTGATGTTTATTTATACTGGGTGATTTATTATTTTATTGTGATGATCAATATGATATTTATACTAGATAGTTTTGAAATGGAACTTATAAATATTGCTTTATTTTTACTACATATATTGTGAAGACTTTTACACGCTATGTGATATCTAGATACTTGTGCGTGATCCATATTTAAATGATGTATTATTTAGAATGTATTATTATGTAAAGAATGTTTTATTAAAGGAAGGTAGTACACTCACAGGCGAAATAGCTAGGAGTCGGTCCCCTACTAGCACTGGGTAAAGTCCGTCGATGGTAGAGCGAGGGAGTATTTCGAGAGGTACGGCCTGAGGCGAACCTAGGAGAGATTCATTGTCGTTTTTACCTTTCGTTGTTATTAAAATATCAGGGACGGGTGTGTCCCTAGTTAAAGAAGCTGTTTATGACCTGATTTTGTGATTGTATAATTATGAATGCATACTGTCGCCTTTTAGTTTTGGTTTGTCGCTCAGGTGATGTCGTGTCGATGTCACGCCGGCCCCATGGGTGACGGGTGCCCGGGGTGGGGGGTGACACAATCCATATTTAACTCGTGGTCATAACCGTATAAACATGAAAGAATGAGCTAAACATGCTCACAATATCCTAAGTTAAAGAAATAAGGAAAAACAATTGAAGAACTTAGCATCATCCAAAGATAAACCACTAAGAACGCTCAACGATCAATTCGCCGTCTTCTCCACTTCGGGATGTGAACTCCACCTCTAAAACTCCTAAACCATAACCTAAATATGGCCTAAGGTGTCCAAATGATCGGGGGGTTCACAAGGAGGGGAGAGGGAATGGTATTTATAGACAAAATATCTCAAAATATCTAATAAATATCAAGGCTGTGTCAGGGATTTTCGCCTAGGCGCAGGGTTTTTTGTCTAGATAGAGGTAGGTCGGTTAATTTTCTGCCACTTTTTCGCCTAGGCGGTGGAATTCTCGCCTAGGCCGAAGAACTACAGATTTGCATTTTGTTTTGACTGAAGAAGTAATTGTAACTTCTTTATCCGAACTCCGATTGAGGTGATTTGAAAACCTATGGAAAGATAAGAAAAATATCTACAACTTTCATGTTTTGAGTGTTTCCAAAATAGGATTTCATCGTAGTAAAAAATAGCCTTGAAGTTATAACACCTATACCGGCTTTGCAAGTTTGGTGACTGTCTAGGCAAAGAAGTAGGCGGTGAACTGGGAATTGTTTCTGCTGGATTTTTGCCTAGGCAGAGGAATTTTCGCCTAGGCAAAGGGCTATCAGTAGCCTATCTTTGTTTCCTTTGTTGGATTTCTGCCTAGGCAAAAGAATTTTCCGCCTAGGCGGTGGTCCAACAGTAACCTTTGTTCTTTTCTCAGCTTCTTCACTGCCGCGTCGGTGGTCTAAACGCCGCGGCAGTGGGCTTGTTTCATATTTTTGCCTCCGAGCTTGTTTATCCACCGTAACTTCGTCCACTTTTGGTTCGATCTCATCGTTTTTGCTCCAAGTTTCTATCTTTTTGCCCCACACACCTGATTTATACAAAAAGTAATAAAACTAATTAAAATATAATAAAATACTATATAAACGCTCGAAAACTAATTTAATTCAGTTTGGAAATATGTAGCTATGTTATACCTATCAAATACCCCCAAACTTGGAATTTGGCTAGTCCTCAAGACAAACATACACACTAAAATGAAAATATGTAAACTGAATTAAATAACAAACAATCTAAACATAACAACATGCGAGTTTTAAATTCTTCTGATGGCCAATTTATTGTTGTCCCTCAACAATCGCCAGTCATATCGAGTTCAGGCGGTAACACACATCATGTGGTTCTAGAATTTCGACATGTAATAATGGTGAACGCTATTTTAGATCTTGTATACGTGTTAGTGAGATAATCAATAATATAACTATACAACGATCGGATTGGATATCCCCCAACGAAATTCATGAGTTAGGGATTACCATAAGTCGGATTGGGGTCCATTTTCCACTAATGTAAGTTAAGTAGTTCGTAAAGATCAGAAGGACTTGGTTCGGTTTTGGTATATTTGGCCAAGGGTATTTCGAAATAAAAAACAGGTTAATGTTGTTAACTTAACGTTACCCAAGGCTCAACGCTTGACACATTCACTCTCGAACCCCCATAGAAAGATTGGAAACAATCCCGAACAAACATTTAAGACCGATGTTCTCACTTGTCAAAAGAAACGGAAATAAAAACCGTATTTACATTTGATTCTTTTATTTTTTTTCTTTTAACGAACACCCCCCCAAATTTATTTGATTGTTATAATTGAAGGGGTGTGTGAAATACAAATAAAAAATGACAAGTGAGTACTCAAATACCGAACCAATTAGAAGTTCGCCCTAAATCCAACCGCTCACATCAAGTAACATTTACAATTACTAACTTGATTTACTCAAATGTGCCTTTAAATTCAGCGATTTAGGTTTGTAAAAAGATCCACTGGCCATGGTATTAGTTTATGTGTTCTAAATTGAATTTGCATTTAGGCTTCGACAGGGTAACGAGGGATAAACATATTACAAGGTCGGCTTAAAAAGGCTCAAGCTACAAAATGACTGCCTAAATCACGTCTCATGAACTACCTCGCTTAGGATTTCGCCCCAAGCTTTTCCTCAATCAAGTTCTAGAATTCTTAATGTGTCATGAATTTGGCTAATCGATAATCTTTCTCAAGTCAATTGAATAGAAATACATTGAGTCTATGTGCCCGAGCAAATTAGGATCTATAATAATTTTTACTAAAAAGCATAGTCAAGCACACAGAATCACACATGAATGGTATTACCATTGACCTCGAAAACAACCAAGGGTAATTATCATCATCGAGTAATGGCCCAAATGAACACAAAACTCAACATATAAACAACAACATAAAAATATAAACACATTCTAACCTAAACACACATGCAATACGAGAAAATAATAACATATAAACTAACATACTATACTATACATTACTTCCGAACTCAAAATGGACAGTGTCCTCAGCGATCCCAATTATCAATCTCAATATATGAAATTTAAAGCATGCTGACAAATGGTGTTTAGAACACTTACCTGGGAAGCGAGAAGATCTCGCCTCCAAATCAAGTCGGATGTAACGGATTTAACTTATTTGACCTTGGGTTGCCTACCAAGAAGCACGTGGTTTAATGTCCTCGGCCCGACATTTTCAGAATACCCTCAAGATTGGTGAGGTTGTGCTTTGAATGGCTCAATCTTTCAACAAAACGCCTCACCGGCTTATGTGCTTGGCCAAGCAACATAAAACAGTTTGAAATTCCGTCGAAAGGGATGCATTAATACCTAACGATCTAACATTGCCACGTACCCTAGATAAGAAACAAAAACAAAACTACAAACAAATATTATATACAAAAGAAATGCCTAAAGTAAAATTAGGTCGTTTACACATAATATCAATAATAAACGACAAAACACAATCTCCGGCAATCGTTACCAAAAACTTGGTGGCGATCGCCGAAAATAGTAAATTCGCCTAACGACCAATCCCCGGCAACGGCGCCAAAAACTTGTACGCCAAAGGATTCTACTATATCTCGCGTATATGACTACTCACAAGTGTACGAGGTCAAAGTTTTAGTATAGAGTGATCGTTAAGATCGAGTTATCGTATCCACAGGGATTGGTGTCATTACTATCGAATATCGCGGTTGTCGTGACCTAACTTTATCTAGGCGAAAAACAAATGTATTTAATTATTTAAACTAATACTAATATATCCTAAATTAACTACACTAATATGCTAATATGTTTTAGGGTGAAGAATTGCCTAGGGATTAACGTGTTTACAAATACGTGTTCGATCTCGATTTATTCACATTTACGGTGTTCAACCTATTTGACAACCTCGATGCGTAAACTCCACCGCCACCTCTCCCGAATGTAAGACGGGGGAATACATGACTTTGAGTCAACGAAGAAGTCCCCCTCAACGTCTTAACGATCCTAGGTCACGTGAGTCTCGCCCAGCGTCATTGATTACACACAATCCAACTCCCGACCGGGTCATTGGATCGTGCATTATATTTACCCTATCGACAATCTCCATTCTAAAACTCTCTCACCACCTCTCCCGAGTGTAAGACGAGGGATATAACGCGACTTCGAGTCAACGAAGAATTCCCCCTCAATGTCTTAACAACCCTAGATCGAATGAGTCTTACCCCAACGTCATCGATTGTCCACGATTCAAACCCCGACCCGGTTATAGAAACGTGGTGTTTGTTTACCCAAATCCGAATCTGGGGTTTGTCAAAACCACGTATTCTCCACTTATTTAACTAGGCATAATAAACAAATAATACGATAAATACAATCAAATTACGAAAAACAATCATAAATGCAACACCGAAATCATCCAAACAAACATATTTATAAATATTGTGTTAATCCCTATACAATCCATATTTAACTCGTGGTCATAACCGTATAAACATGAAAGAACGAGCTAAACATGCTCACAATATTCTAAGTTTAAGAAATAAGGAAAAACAATCGAAGAACTTAGCCTCGTCCGAAGATAAACTACTAAGAACGCTCAACGATCGATTCGCCGTCTTCTCCACTTTGGGATGTGAGCTCCACCTCTAAAACTCCTAAACCATAGCCTAAATATGGCCTAAGTTGCCCAAATGGCCGGGGGGTTCACAAGGAGAAGAGAGGGAATGGTATTTGTAGACAAAATATCTCAAAATATCTAATAAATATCAAGGATGTGTCAGGGCTTTCCACTTAGGCACAGAGTTTTTTGCCTAGGCGGAGGTAGGTCGGTTAACTTTCTGTCGCTTTTCCGCCTAGGCGGTGGGATTCTCGCCTAGGCTGAAGAACTGCAGGTTTGCATTTTGTTTTTTACTACAACTTCTTCATCCGAACTTCGATTGAGGTAATTCAAAAACCTATGGAAAGTTAAGAAAAATATCTACAACTTCCATGTTTTGAGTGTTTCCAAAATAGAATTGCATCGTAGTCAATAATAGCCTTAAAGTTACAACACCTGTACCGACTTTGTAGGTTTGGTGACCGCCTAGGCGAAGAAGTAGGTAGTGGACTGGGAATTGTTTCTGCTGGATTTTCGCCTAAGCGAAGGGCTATCAGTAGCCTATCTTTGTTTTATCTGCTGAATTTCCGCCTAGGCAAAGGAATTTTCCGCCTAGGCAGTGGTCTAGCAGTAACCTTTATTTTTTTCTCAGCTTCTTCACCGCCGCGGCGGTGGTCTGGATGCCGTGGTGGTGGGATTGTTTCATATTTTTGTCTCCGAGCTTGATATTCACCGTAACTTCGTCCCCTTTTGGTTCGATCTCATCGTTTTCGCTCCAGTTTCTTATCTTTTTGCCTCACACGCCTGATTTATACAAAAAGTAATAAAACTAATTAAAACATGATAAAATAATATATAAATGCTCGAAAACTAACTTAATTCGGTTTGAAAATACGTAGGCATGTCACACCTATCAATCGTGGAACCATTATCTAGAAAAAGTAACGGGTATTTTCCTTATCTGGCGGAGACAACTCGGACTTCTTGAGAATAGGAGCATCATGGTGCTCATACCCGGGGAGGCATGACCTTCGCTCGATGTAGAAACGAGGCCTGGTCGAGCTGGCCAGTTTGGAGTTCCCATGTCAGTCACATGTTTGGACACGTGGCGGCCTTTCAAGTCTGAATTTTTTTCATCAGTTTTGATAAATTTAATGCATTGTGAATTTTAACAAAATGAGTTTTTTATTGGTGTTTATTTCCATAATTGGTGGTTATTGACGTGTCACCATTTTTACTGAATGTTCTTTTGATTATTTTTTTTACTCAAGAATAACCAATAAAGATATCAAAATGAAGATGATCTGTAAATTAATATGGTACAATTTTTATAAATTTAATCCACTGTGAATGTTCACAAAATAATTTTTTTTTGCTGGTGTTTTCTTTTTTATAATTGGTGAGTTGTTAATGATGTTTGACCATTTTTAGTGAATGCTCACTTTGAATTTTTTTTTTCTCTTAAAATAATCAATATAAATATCAAAATGAAGATGATGAAATTTAAATTACGCTAGTATATTTCTCCTAAATTTAATCCATAATATATAAACCTTCACAAAATTAGTTTTTAGTTTGTACTTATTTCCATAATTGGTTGATTATTAATAGAGCTTACCATTTTTAGTAAATGTTCACTTTTGATTTTTTTTTTTTCACTCAAAAATAAGATGATGAAATGTAGATTAAATTGATATAATTTTCATGAACTTAATCAATTATGAATGTTCACAAAATGATTTTTTTTTTTTTTTTTGGGTTATTTCCCAAAGTGGTGGGTTATTAAGGAAGTAGCATTCGACCAATTTTATGAATTCACTGTTGAATTTTTTTTATAAAAAACAATCAACATGGATGTTAAATTGAAGCGGATGAAATGTACAATAAAATGCTACAATTGTCATGAATTTAATCTACTGTGAATATTTACAAAATAAGTTTTTTTTATTGTTATTTATTTTCATAAATGGTGGGTCATTAGTGATAGAGACATAAGTAGTTAATTAGATGACATAAAAAAACAATGATTTAAGAAAATTTAAGGATTATTTAATAAACATTTTTTGACAACTAAAAACTTATGTTTACTGATTATTGATTTTTTGTTATATAGAATCTATTACTTTTGAGAATTAAATAATTCAAATTTCAGTTTTATTTTCTTTTTAGGTTGGATTACATTTCCTTATTTGCATATTTTATATTGATCACCAATTCTCAATTATTTTTTGTAGTGTTGAAAAATTATGTGTGACCTTTGCCACCTCAGTTATTTTCTTGATTATACTCTTTTTACGGTTATGTAATAGGTACCTCAAAGGATGAAGTAAATACATTTCATTTTCAATGCTTTCTAATTTCAATGCTTTATAAATTCAAGTTGTGCTTTAAACATTTTACTTGGGAGTGTTTTGTTAAACATCTAAGAATTGTTTCTCATGACGTTAAGACATGTACTTATTATTGTGGTGATGAGTGTTTCAAAGCGGTTATTTTCTTTACATAAAAAGGACAAATATTGTCATGATTACGAAGTATTTCAAATATATTTTTTAGGATTTTTTTTTTCATTTTTTAATATATATGCCTTCGAGTATATGCTAGGTTTTTCAATAAATCTAGCATTGGGCTTTACATTAAAATATCTAAGCCTGAGCAATCAACTTCTCATTACCCTTCACCTTTCGTTTGAAAAAAAAAAACAGACAAGTTTGTATAGATGTTATAAGTTCAACCATTTATCACCCTAGCAATATTCACATTTTTTTTATACGAATTCATAAATCATAATCAATCATAAGAAAATTCATAAATCTACCTCCAAGAGAGGTTTTTAATATCATCCATTACACACTTCATGAATGTCACTTTGCGAAAAACTCACACACAATTTGAAGAACGTGGATGGCTAGACCAGGTAACTATCGCCCACTGTTGTTTTATTCTGCATATATAAATATGCAGAGGATTCAATCCGATGGATATAGAAAGCCTATAACTAAATAGGGACTAATTAATTGTTGTGCAAAATCAAGTGGGCGCCATGTTGGGGTTGTAGAGTAAAAAAAGTGCATGGAGCATGCACGTAGGACGGTGAAAACTCAAACGTGAAGTGCTTTAGAACCAATGCCATGGCCAATTTCACTGCCAAAAGTGCGTAGTTTTGCCCGATGCACATGCGTGGTCCGAGACTGAACGGGAAGTAAGAGCCTTGAACCTTTGATGCCTTCAGTACCCCGTCAGAAAATCTTTCCGGTTTAAACTCCATTACATCATCGCCCCAGATTTTAGGATCATACTGGAGAAGGATTGTTGGTAGCATCAAATGCACTCCTTTCGGTATAAATAAATCTCCCAACTTCAGATCTTCTTGGGCAACTTTAGTGAGTTCAAACACTGGCGGGTATAGCCTCAGTACCTCATTTAGAATCATTGTTACCTACCGGAAAAAAAAATATATAAATAAATAATATATATATATATATATATATGGAAAGACAAAACAAAATAATTGATAAGTTCATTCTCCACAAATACACAAGTATTCAAATAAATAAGGAAATCCAGGGATTGAATGATATATATGTGTGTATATATGCATGCATAAGAAGATGTACTTACAATTTTCAATGAGCTAATTCCGGCATAGTCAGGTTCTTTATCCCCGAAAGTTTGCATAACTTCCTCCCTGGCACGGTCTTGCCACTCGGGGTGCCTACTAAGTAACACCATGGTCCAAACAAGTAACGACGAGGTTGTATCTTGTCCAGCAAAGAAGAATATCTTGCATTCATCGATGATCTCTTCAATACTCATTGCGACTCCTCCATCACTCTGATTGTTTCTGCTCTGTTGGATTTCTTCATTGTTGCATTTCAATAATATTCCCAGTAGATCATCTTCTTTACCTTCTCTTGCTTTCATTGCTTTCGTTTTTTTCCTAATAATCTCTGTTATTCTGACTTTCACTTCATTGTTGATTGCTCTCATCCTCTTGTTCCTCTTTGTCGGTAAAAACCTGCATATTCTTTAATTTATCAACCAACAACTAATTTTTTCGAAATTTTTGGAGTCTATAATTATCGATTTTCATCTAATATTATTGTCGTTTATTTTGTACCATGTGTCTCCTCTCTCTCTCTCTCTCGCGTGCGCACACTCGTAGAAGTAGCCACACCATCGTCCATCCCCCGACGCAGCCAAATGCGGACAATTGATGTTTTCAATTATGTTATTTCATGAAATTAAAGTTCAAATTGGAATTCAGCGTAATTAAGGGAGCTTGACATTTCACCTATATTTTTCTGCACTTATTTTTTTCTTTTGACGAAAATACCTTTCTTAAATAATGTAAAAGATCTTTTATAAATGACTATTGAAATTATATTTGACAATTACTCAAATATTTAATATGATAACAAAATAACAAAAAATCAAGTTCAATTCTCGAAAAAAAAAATTGTTCTGTTTTTAGTTTGTGCTATGATTTTTGTCTTTATTTTAGGGAAATATTTTTTTCTACATTTTGTTTTGTTCGTGAATAAATTTTTTTAAAAAATATATTTTTTCATATTAAAATATGTGAATATTAATTGGAGATAATTATGGTAATACAATGGTAAAAGACAGCCGGAGATATAGAAAATTGGTGGGGGGTTAAAAGTTTTTAGGGAGTTTATCACATATTTTAAAAATTCAAGAGTTTGTGTAAAATTTTAAGGGATTTTAATTGATATTTTTTTTATTTTATTTTTTTTAAAGGATGAGTTCTCTTGTGCCCTTATAGTGTCGTCACTAGTGAAAGATATTAAAACAATTCTCAAGGGGTAATTTCATCGAAAAGATGAGAAAAGAAAAACACAAGAGAGGAGTGGATGAGGATATATTTGAAAGCTATTAAATGAAAGTTACTTTAACTAATAAGTAGTGTAAATTCGAGCTGCTCTTATTATTTTAGCTCGGGGTTAATTTATTATATTTTCTGTATTTAGTGTTATATGTGATTTAATTTACATATCAAACCATTTGTAAATATAAATTTACCACTTAAAGTAGTTGATTATTGATTATCAAACCATTTGTAAATAGAAACCCCTAATTTTTTTTTGTGATATCTTTTGTTGAAGAAAAATAGTGATTAATTACTTATAGTGATTTTTATATTTTAAACAATAAAATATTTAAAAATACCATCAATGCAATAACTAATTTACTCGTCACCGCCAGCCCATCCACCCCGATCCGCCGCCACTTACCTAAATCTGTGTATACTCAAATACCAGATTTGGGTATGAATGTGTGACACAGAGAGAGAGAGTCAATAATTAAGGAACACATTAAAATCAAATGGGATTAGAATTAGATTTTGGATTGGATCACAAACAACAATATGATAGGAATGGAGCTTCGATGTTGGCTCAGGTGGGTTCGCAAGTTACTATTGGTTACAAATCTTTGGAGTGATGGCAATGGTGGATGGATAACAAAAATATAAAGGTTCAATTTGATGTGATTTGAAGAAGAAATTGCCACCACACTTCGTTAGAGTAGGGGAAAAAAACTCATCGAATGTACAATTAGCGGGTGCTGAAACAAGGATTCATGAAGTTTGAGGGTGGCACTAGTGTATTTCTATGGTTTTCTATGTGTCTTTCTCTTTCTCTCTTTTTCTTTCCCACGTTTGTGTGATAGTAGATGACTGGTGATGGAGAAAGGAGGGTGCTTGAATGTCGCGACGGCAATGGAATAAAAAGGACAGTGGAGGACGTTGCATACTAGAGCCCGACAATGGCGAATGGTGTGCTAGGTTGTGGTGAATGGTATTTTCATACTAGAGCCCAATGGTGGAAGATGGTAGTGATAGGATGGAAAGTAGAGAACGATGGTAGCAAGCTGGATGTCAATGGTGGCACATAGTGGTAGTTGGTTGGTGTTAGGGGATGATTTGGTGTAGGGTAAGGTGGGGTTCGTTTGTGTTAGAGAGAGAGAGAGAGAGCGAGAGCGGGGATAAAAAAATAAAAGATAAAAACGAAAGAGGGAATATATATATATATATATATATCTATAATATAAATCACATCCTAATTTGAAAATGTGTGCTACAGTATCACATACATTTTTAGGCGGGAGAGGTTTGTGGCCCTTGGATCTCATATCCAAGGGCTGAGATGCATTATCAACCAAGAGACATTTTAGGCCTTAGATGACTTTTGATCTAAGGGCTTAGATCAATCCACTCACACTCTCACTCTCTCTCTCCCTCTATAGACCTCTGCTCCTCCTGCTCTCTCCTCTGTCTCTTAGATTTGGATCACTCCCGCTCTCTCCTCTGTCTCATACCTGGGTCTCTCTCTCTCTCTCTCTCTCTCTTCCCAAATCTTCACCGTTTCTTCGCCCCGTCGCCATTGCCGACGACCCTCCTGCAGACGCTACTGAGATCGTCGCCATCGCCACTCGCCGTCGTCGTTTCTCTGCCACGCCGAAGACCACCGCTGCCGGCACCACCGCATCGACGCCAGTTCCATCGCCTGAACCAACCACCACGGTGCCACTCTCTCTCTCCTCTTCGAAGGCCACAACCACCACGGGCCTCTCTAGGTACATCTCTCGCTCTCTTCTTCTATTTGGGAACTGATCTGGGTACATAAATAGAAATCAATTTTGGACGGCGAGGGTCTGCACGGCGATGGTCTGCACGGCGATTGTCGATTGCAAACCTTCACCGTCGCGAGAAACTGATGTTTCTACTGAGATTGTCGTCGATTGAATCTTTTTTTTTTTTTTTTTTTTTTTCAGGTGAAGATCCTACTGAGATTGTCGCCATCGCCACTCGCCATCGTCGTTTCTCTGCCACGCCGAAGACCACCGCTGCCGGCACCACCACTCTCTCTCTCCTCTTCGAAGGCCACAACCACCACGGGGCCTCTCTAGGTACGTCTGCACGGCGAAGGTCTGCACGGCGATGGTCTGCACGGCGAAGGTCTGCACGGCGATGGTCTGCACGGCGATTGTCGATTGCAAACCTTCACCGTCGCGAGAAACTGATGTTTCTACTGAGATTGTCGTCGATTGAATCTTTTTTTTTTTTTTTTTTTTTTTCAGGTGAAGATCCTACTGAGATTGTCGCCATCGCCACTCGCCATCGTCGTTTCTCTGCCACGCCGAAGACCACCGCTGCCGGGGCCTCTCTAGGTACGTCTCTCATACTCTTCTTCTATTTGGGAACTGATTGGAGAACAGATAGAAACTGATTTTGCACAACCATCAATTTTGCACGGTGAGGGTCTGCACGGCGAGGGTCTGCACGACGAGGGTCTGATTTTGAATGTATTTTTAACCTTCTATTCAGGCGTCGCTGGATGATGCTGGTAAGCATTGGGCGTCGATGAAGTAAGGCACGAGATCAAACTGGGCAGCAAGACAAGTCGTTGACGGGCGTCGGTATTATCATTGAAACGGGACAGCACAACGGACAATATGCAAGCATGGCAGTAGCAATCAGGCCGTCACTCGGTCCAACTTTCAGGGTAAGCTAAGGCTTAAGCGGCTTTACATTGTATTCATTACAGTAACAGATCATTGGAAAGAGTTTGGATGTGTTGTTTGATTTAATCTTTGAAAATCAAATTACATGCAAAAAGAATGAGATTCCGTTCTCTCATAACAATCATTGAAATGCCGATTCTTCTACAACGAATATGGTATTTTGGACTAAAAAGAGAAGTACATTGTTCATAAGAAAATCGTAGGAAACTTTAATGAAACGATGTTTGATATCAAAATGTATGCACGTTGATTTTCAATTATTGTGGTGGTAAGCTCAGAATCATTGAAGGGGAAGAATTGAATTGAACTCTTGAAGCGAAGTAGTTTCAAGAACTTTCTAAGCTCAGCAACTAAACTTAGGCAATAAGATGCAGAAGAATTCCCTTAAGAACATAATCAATGAGAAAATGGTGCATTTAGCAAAGAAGACCGAGGGAAAATTGGACTACCAATGCTACATCTACTACAGAATCAACCATGATTCCCTCTGTATCAGAGAAGGAAATATTCTATAATTAGGTGGTATGCGTCAAAACCAACAACCAAATGACAGTTTAAGGAATATTCTATATTTGTTTTTCTTGATTTTTAGCACAAATCCTTGAAGATATATATCAGAATTCTTTCGGTTTAGTATAATTTACCATGTCTCTATGATGAAATTTGAAAAGAAGACTATTTTACTCACATGTTAGATCTCTCTCTCTAGATTGAGTTTATAATAGACTCCATTAATGTTTTTTTTAATGCAAAATACATTTTGGCCCTATTATTTTGAAAAACTTTGCAAACAGATCCCATTAAATTAGTTTGAAGATAATGACAATTTTTTTTCTTTTTATTTTCTGTTGTACTTTTGTTGTTTTTCCTATTTTTTTCTATCTTTTACACATTTAAAAAATTTCCATTTTGGGCAAGGATCATATACTCATTTAAATTGAGATACTTCGTAATTTAGGCTATGTTACTATGACAAGGTTTTATTGTATTTTCAACCATTGGATGGTTGGAGACATTTTCAACCTTTAGTTTTTTTTTTTTTTTTTTTTTTTAGTATAGAAAAATTAGTTCGCTTGGTTATATGTATGAATATGTATATATGCATGTATTTAAAAAATTAAGTTTAATTTATTTTCACTAAAATAGGGTGAGAATTTCCTCTTTGTTGCATATGTTTTATAATCATGTTTAAATATTTTATAGTGAAAACAATTTGAAACCAAATAGAACCTAAAGAGATACAACTGGTGATAACATTTAAATGTTAATCAATAAACAACTAATCATTTATTTATGTGGCTGGAATATTTGTTTGGAATGTAATGTAAATTATTTGTTGGTGATAACATTTAAATGTTAATCAATAAACAACTAATCTATAATTAATTATTGTCAATTTTTTTTTTTTTTTGTCATAACGCTTTTGTACTCACGCAACTAACTCACATACTCTCATTGGTAACCCACACCCATAATGCATGGGAGGGGAATTGATCCCTGGCCACCAATCGATAAACACAAAGTTTTTCAGGAAAAAAATTCTCAAATTTCTTTTTCTACGGTCTGTTGCCAAAATTTTGTTTGTTGCTTAGTGTTTTTGTTTCAAACAATCGGCGACGCCGTCACAAAAAATGTGTAGTGCCAATTTAAAAAAAATTATACATCTATAATAACATAAGGTAATTGCAACAGTAAAGGTTGTCGCCATGTGACCTAGAGGTCACGGGTTCGAGTCGTGGAAACAGTCTTTTGCAAAAAGTAAGATAAGTTTGCGTACAATAAACTTTAGTGGTCTGACCCTTCTCCAGACTGTTATGTGAATTTTTATTTTTGCATCCTAATACTGCATATGTTTTTGCATCCTAATACTCCAGTTTGTTTATGTTTTCAGGTTTGTTTTTATTTTGATCTTCAATTTTGGGTTCCATTTTCATATCCAGGTTTGTCCTCAATTCTCAATTTATGTTTGATGAAATGCCTAACTGATGAAATCTTCCATTACTGGCTTCCATTACTCAATTTTTCTGGTTTCCATTACTTGCTTCGATAGTTTAATTTTCCTGGCTGCCATCACTGGCTTCGATAGCCTATTGATGAGATATTTGAGGGAAATTTTATTAACAGTTAGAGTACAAACTGTAATTACGCTGTAGTTCGGTGCATAGTAATAGGGTCACCCTCACCAATTTTATGTAGTGTGGTTGAGTGTATATATATGTGTATATAAATATAATTGATTTACTTCTAATACTAAAGTTTCATGTAATAGGTGAAGAAGAGTTACTTCTTTTCTCTTTTTCGCCTAAAGTGGGTAGTCAAAACTCAAAAGTAACTGACAAAAGGTCATTTACATGGGTTATTACTTACTAGAGCAACCTTTATGTGACACAAAGGGTGATTACTTATGTGATTTACATGAGCAACCTTTATGTGACACAAAGGTGATTTACATGAGCAACCTTTAAGTTCGAATTCCTTACTTTTGGAAAGGAAAGGTGATTTTGCTTTTTTGTCTTTTTTTTGAAAAATATCATCAAGAGGTTTGAAACATTGGACACAAATGAGGAGAAGTAAAAATTGAAACCCTTTTACTATCTCTTTCTTTATTGTCAGGAACTAATTTAACAATTAAATGGTGATAAGATTGAATTTTTTAGCAACAAAATTCAACACTTATTTTAGCAACCAACCAATCATGGAATGCAATCGGATACTATTGATGCACTAATATTTAACACTCACTCCCCCAACAACAACATATTGATCATAATGTGCCCAAAAAAATTGATTCTTTATGAGCTGTAGGAATTGATTCTTCTCTTGAATCCGATTTCAGGCCATGAAATGCTCAAATACTTTTCTTTTTTGATTTGTGACAACTACTTTGAAGTAGTCCTGGATGGTGGATTTATTATTACTAAGTTTATAATGTATATGATTAATTGTCATTATTTGTCGTTAGTTCACTGTGTTAGTTATTGTTGTGTGTGATTGTTTGTGGTTTTGTTTATTAATGTTATGTTGTTTAAAAATATGAGTTACTAATTTGGAATGTCAAATAAATAAAGGGGATTATGTCCAAATTTCAAATATTAGAGTGTGTTGTATAAACAAAGGGGATTATGTTCATATTTTAAATTTCTTATTAATCATGTTTGTTTATGCCAGGTTTATTACAAAATAGGAGTTTATAGTTTGATAATATTATAAAATTAAAATACTCACCTTCAGGCACGCGTTATACATTAGATTATTTCGAATACAGATGTTTTATAGATATGGATTTATTTATTTATTTATTTTTTGTGTGTGTTTTATACCCGTGCCTGAAGCCGAATTTTTGTATTATTTCAATTCTGGTATTATTTTAATAGCTGAATATTTGTGTTATTTTATTATTATAGTAGATTAAATGAATTTTATCGTTGTAAGTTTTCCAAATGACTAGGGACAGTACTGAAACTTACTCGCATAGTTTATCTTTGTTTTTATTATAATTAATTATATGTGACTCATTTTTTGCTCGCCTTCTCTCTGTCGTACTATTTAATAAAATTCTCTCTCTCTATCTATTAATTACATATAAAATTTATAAATTTCATTTGCTCGAAAGAGTATTTCAATAATTTTTGACCAAATAATATAAACTATTAAATAATATAAAGAAAAAACCTCTTATAGTATTTTAAAACCATTATCTGAAAAACATAAAGCTAAACAATTGAAAAACCCTCTAGGAATTGTTTACTTAATATTCACTATTTCAAAAAAAATAAATATTAGTCAACGTTAATAATTTTAGAGATCGACATTAATAGTTTTCTAGGTTATTTTTTTAAACATTTCTCAATAAATTTTTGTTTTTGATGAAGACAAAAATTAGCGTTCATAATTAATTGGCCTTTAGCTCACTCTACAAACATTTTTCGCGCTCTCTCTTTCTCTCCAAACCGGTTCTCCTTATCAGTCACGCTCTCTCTCTACAGACCTGTGCTCCGCTCTCTCTCACTCGCGCTCTCTCTCTCTCTCTCTACAAACCGGTGCTTTGCTCTGTCGCCATCAGATACTACTGAGATCGTCGCCATTCGCCATTTCTCCGCCACGTCGAAGACTGCCGCCGCGACCAGTTCCATCGCTTGAACCAACCGATCTAGGAACCGATTTGGTTGTTGAATCTAGCCCTAGCACCGTTGATTTTGGGTTTCCAAATCAATTTTGGAACAGAACACGACGATCGATTGAGATTGAAGAGCCGCCAGTTCCATCGCCTGAACTAACCGATCTAGGTACATCTCTCGCTCTATTCTTCTATTTGGGAACCGATTTGGTTGTTGAATCTAGCCCTAGCACCGTTGATTTTGGTTTTTTAATCTCTCAACCGATCTGGTTGTTGTATTAGTTTGTATTTGAGTATTAGTTTTGGAACAGATTTTGGGTTTTCAATCTCCCTTGGAACAGAACACTGCGATTGATTGAGATTGAAAAATTAGGTTTGTATTTAAGTATTAGTTTTGGAACAGATTTTGGGTTTTCAATCTCCCGATTTTGGGTTTTCAAATCACTATTTAAATCCTGATTGGAACAGAACTCAATTTGAATTAGTTTTGGGTTTGAATATTGGAACATCAATGTTTTTTTTTACCAAATCTATCAATCGTTTGATTATTTTCTTTACTCTAGCTCTGAAAAATATCTTAATTTACCTACATTACTGACCAATATAAGATTAATGGTTTGTTTTATCTTGATCTCCATGAATGTGTTGGATTATGAATATTGTTTTATTAGTTTTCGTTTTTCAATTGTCCATTTTTTTATTTTTCAATTGTCCATTTTTTTTATTTGGTTTTATTTCAGTTTTTGGTCCAAGTTGGCAACGACGAAGTCAATTAATTTTTTTTTTCCTTGAAAGTTTGCTTGAAGTTGTTTTTTTTATCATCTATCTTATATATTATAGCTTTTCTATCTTAAAATAAATCAAACACTGTTAAAAATATATAATTGCTTTAAATCTCTTTTTTATATCTTTGCGATTGTAAGGTTCATTCTTTTAAGGATAACGGAATAGCCATGCAAAAGAAAGATGCAAATTGCAAAGGAAAGGAGAAAGGAAAAGATAACGTTCCTCCTAATTTGGTATGAATATTTTAGTTATCAAACTACCTTTACAGCTTTTATTGATTGAACATGTTTAAATCTAATTTCATACACCATTATTACGTCAATAATGTAAATCTATAGTTTTCATTTTCGTTCTCTAAAACATTTAAACACTTGAAATACACTTCAACATAGATAAAAAATTAAACATGTCGTTCGTTTTTTCCATATCTTTACAACGTATCAACATGAATATTGTTATATTAGTTTTCGTTTTTCAATTGTCTATTTTTTTATTTTTCAATTGTCCATTTTTTTTATTTGGTTTTATTTCAGTTTTTGGTCTAAGTTGGCAACGACGAAGTCAATTAATTTTTTTTTTCCTTGAAAGTTTGCTTGAAGTTTTTTTTTTTTTTATCATCTATCTTATATATTATAGCTTTTCTATCCTAAATGAAATCAAACACTGTTAAAAATATATAATTGCTTTAAATCTCTTTTTTATATCTTTGCGATTCTACGGTTCATTCTTTTAAGGATAACGGAATAGCCATGCAAAATAAAGATGCAAATTGCAAAGGAAAGGAGAAAGGAAAAGAGAACGTTCCTCCCAATTTGGTATGAATATTTTAGTTATCAAACTACCTTTACAGCTTTTATTGATTGAACATGTTTAAATCTAATTTCATACACCATTATTACGTCAATAATGTAAATCTATAGTTTTCATGATCGTTTTTAAAACATTTAAACACTTGAAATACACTTCAACATAGATAAAAAATTAAACAAGTCGTTCGTTTTTTCCATATCTCTAGAACGTATCAACCGCCTCCTTGGCCCAAAAAAAGAGAAGGGAACGAGAAAGAGTCGAACAAGCTCATAAAAAGAGAGTACGCATACACTCTGCTGTGCAATGTGAACAGGTGTGTAATCTTTCTTTCGTTTGTTTGACCAAATCGTAAAACAATTTTTCACCAACTTAATTGCATGGCCAATGATCATAGAACATATCAAAAGCTGCCATCGCACAACGAGCTCGAAGGGAGAGAGAGAGAGAATGTCGTACTGAGCTTGCAACTGGCCCATCCACCATACATGTTCCACAACTGCTAACGGTCGTGGACATTAATAATGATCTAACTGATACACCAATGGTGGATGCCGAAATGATTCAAGATGAACAGGTGTGTTGCCTACTCTTTAACTATATCTTGCTATAGTTAAATTCGAACAAATGATATTTGTATTGCTATAGATCGTATCAAAAGCTGCACTAGCACAACGAGCGAGAAGACATCGTGAGAGAATTAGTCATCAATTTTTGTGTCGTACAAATGGTGGATTTATGACTGAAGATCTGCAACGACCCATGACTGTGGATACTGAACATGCTACAAATACAAACTTATCTCCTATGCCCATTATCGATGAAGAGACACTTTTGCAGTGTGAACAGGTGTGATCCAGTTAATTATCTAAATTAATGTGCATTACATTTACTTTGACTATGTTAATAATTATCTGACGATAACTACTCAGAACATATCGAATGTTGCTCCTGCACAACGAACGGGAAGAAAACGTAATAGAGTGGAATTGCAACCAATTGTCTTAGATTCCGATCATATATGGTAAAATTATCCTCTCTTCCTAGATCATTTAAGTTGTTAGGATTAAGAATTATTTTCTCCTTTGGTGTAGGCCAACATCTGCGGGTGAATGTTTTGATGAAAGCCAAGCCAATGATGACCTGCAAAATATACCAATTAGTCATTTGGATAATACAACGTCGAAACGTCATTGTCTAGGTAAAATGGATGTCGTATGCACTTATTGTTCTGCTTTGCATTGGATGGATGAAAGATTGTCCAAATCAACAACAACACGTCCTTTATTTGGAACATGTTGCTTACAAGGTAAGGTTAGATTACCTTTGCTCACAATGCCACCTCTACAAATCAAAGCGTTATTTGATGGGATAGATGAAAGATCTATATCATTCCGTCGTCACATTCGAGAGTATAATGCAACAAATGCTTTTACAAGCCTTGGAGCTAGATTGGATCAAAGAGTATTTACTGGAAGAGGTCCAACATCATTTACTATTCATGGTGAACTACGCCATCGAACAGGATCATTAATTCCTGAAGACGGACAAGATCCTATTTACGCCCAATTGTATATTTATGATCCAGCGCACGCTCATAGTATTAGATGTCGCAGAAATCCTTCTTTGAGAAGTGATGTTCTACAAATTATTCAAGATAGTTTGTTGCAATACAATGCATTCACGAATAAGTTTCGGCAGGCTCACGCAATTCTAAATCAACTGGATTTGAATTTTCAAACGTTGCCTGCAATTCTTCAATACAATTCAAGTGCAGATCGACGACGGTACAATTTGCCTACAACGGATGAGGTTGCAGTCATATTACCAGGGGACGGAACTCATTTTGGCGGTATGAGAGACATTGTTCTACACTTAAGGGCAGGTAATGAATTATTGAGAATTAATGAATGTCATCCTGCATATTTACCGTTGCATTATGTTCTATTCTTTCCTTTTGGTGAGCTTGGATGGGAACCTGGATTTAGACAGTGGGATGTGTTAAATTGTCAACATACAGATGATCGGTTAACTCAGATGCAATTTTATAGTTATCGATTGTTTGAACGACCGACTGAGTACTCATCAATTCTAAGGGGTGGAAATTTATTCCAAGAATTCTTGGTTGATGCTTGGGCTGCAACAGAGCAAAATCGATTGAATTACTACAGACTTAATCAGTCAAATCTACGTGCTGAACTATATCAAAACCTTACCGACGTATCATTTGACGGGTTGGGACCTGATCAAATAGGTAGGCGAATAGTTTTACCTTCTTCATTCATCGGTGGACCAAGGCATATGTTTGAAATATTTCAAGATTCAATGGCTATAACGCGTCACAACCATCATCCAGATGTTTTTCTAACTATGACTGCAAATCCTCATTGGAATGAAGTGACTTCAGCCTTACTTCAAAATCAAAAGCCAAGTGATCGCCCAGACTTAATTGCCCGTGTTTTCCAACAAAAGAAGAATGCTTTGATGAAAGATATTGAAAAAACACAAGTTTTTGGAAAAAATGTTGCTCATGTTTTCACAATTGAGTATCAAAAAAGAGGATTGCCACACATGCACTTGCTTATTTTTCTTGACGGGCCACATAAAATTCGAACATGTGATCAAGTGGATCGAATAGTATGTGCAGAATTCCCAGATCAAGTAGAAGAACCAGAGCTTTTTCAGACTGTAAAAAAATGTATGGTTCATGGGCCATGCGGTATTCGAAATCCAAAATCTATTTGCATGGAAAATGGCAAATGTACGAAGAGGTATCCAAGGGTTTGGGCAAATGAAACAACAATGGATCAAGATGGTTATCCCATTTACCGTCGTCGGAATAATGGTAAAGTTTATACTGTTAGGGGACACCAAGTTGATAATAGGGATGTCGTTCCTTACAATCCGCACCTTTCAAGAATATTCGATTGTCATATTAATGTTGAGGTTTGCGCTGGAATTCGATGTGTTAAATATATTCACAAGTATATCTACAAAGGTGGGGATCGAACAACATTGACTTTGGGAGAAATAGATGAAATCAAGCAATATCTTGATGCAAGATACATAGGGCCATCGGAAGCGGCTTGGAGACTTTTTAGTTTCCCTTTGCATGACGAGAGTCCAAATGTTGTACGATTGGAAATCCATTTGCCTGGAATGCATCGAGTTCTCTTTGATCCTAATGAAAGTATGGAAACTATTGTTTCCAGGGCACAATCACAAGTATCAACTCTTACGGGTTATTTTTCCTATTGCGCAGCACATGAGGAAGCGCGTGCATATACTTATCAGGAGTTTCCCCAATACTTTGTTTGGATGAAAAATGAAAAAAGATGGAAACCAAGACAAAAAGGGTTTGCTATTGGTAGAATGTACTTTGTGCCTCCTAATTCGGGTGAACGATTTTATCTACGTCTACTGTTAACAGTTACCAAAGGACCAAAGTCATTTAAGTGCCTACGTACCGTGAATAACTTTGAACATGTGACATTTAAGGCTGCATGTGTGGCAATGGGACTCTTAGAAGATGATGGTGAGTGGATACAATGTCTTCAAGAAGCGTCCATCATTCGAACTGGTCATCAGTTAAGGACATTGTTCTGTGTACTTCTAACATATTGTGCACCGATAAATCCACATGAATTATGGGATCGATTTTCATTATATTTATGTGATGATATACCACATAAACTACATATATCATACAAAATTTCTGATCCAACTGAAGACCATATTAAAGATTTTGGTTTGTATCTTTTGAATCAACTATTGCAAGAATGTGGCAAAAGTTTAATCGATTTTCCGCCAATGCCACTACCTGTAATGGATTGGAATACAGTTGTAGGAAATAGGCTAATATGGGAACACATACAATTACAACAGAAGGCGCAGCGATTGGATGTTGAGACTAACATCGATCGCCTTAATGATGGACAGCGTAGTGCTTATAAATCAATAATTTCTTCCGTGTTTGCTAACAGAGGAACTATGTTCTTCCTCAATGGTGGTGCTGGTACTGGAAAAACATTTCTCTATAATACAATTGCAACAAAATGTCGTTCTCTTGGTCATATTGTTATTACAGTCGCATCGTCTGGTATAGCATCGCTATTACTAGAAGGAGGCCGAACGGCACATTCTACATTCCGCATCCCATTGGACATACTGGATAATTCAGTATGTGGTTTCAGTAAACAGTCGTTGCATTCTGAGTTGTTCAGGGAGACCAAACTTATTATTTGGGATGAAGTTCCAATGCAACATAGATACTGCGTTGAAACTGTCGATCGAACGTTGCAAGATATTCGAGATAACAACAAGCCATTCGGGGGTATAACTGTAGTACTTGGGGGGGATTTCAGGCAAATCCTACCTGTTATACCAAAAGGAGTCCGCCAACAAATTGTTGCTTCGACGTTGAGACGTTCCAACCTTTGGAAGCATATTACTGTCTTGACACTGGAATTAAACATGCGCTTAAGTAGCACAAACAATCAAAATACGGAATTCTCTGAATTTCTACTTCAGGTAAACTGCAGTTGTCGTTATCGAGTTTTACAATTTGTGAATACTTATTTACTTTTTCAAAGTAACTAAATTAGATGTTTATGTTTCAAATTTCAGATTGGAAAGAATCCTCATGAAAGTGTACAGTTGCCATCAAACATATACTGTTGTCGTAATATCGATGAGTTAATATCATCTGTTTATCCAGGACTTAATACGCCAAGTATTGTCACTCCTACGTTTCTTACTGAGCGAACCATTCTTTCTCCACGAAATGATGATGTTAGCGTAGTAAATTCAAAGGCTTTAGAAATGTTTCCTGGCGATACCATTACGTACTTGGCAGCGGATAAAATGTCCGAAGAAGATAGAGCTGATCCTCAAATTACAAATCGTTATCCTAATGAGTATTTGAATTCATTAGACCCTCCTGGATTGCCCCCTTTTAAGCTAGATCTTAAAGTTGGTTGTCCAATTATGTTGCTGCGAAATATCGCACCGAATGAGGGGCTTTGCAATGGCACAAGATTGATGGTTGTAAGATGTGTCTCGCGTGTAATTGAGGCAAAAATTTTAACTGGGGAAAAAGCTGGAAATACTGCGTTCATTCCAAGAATTTCTTTGACACCTTCAACTACTGAATTTCCGTTCAAAATGACGAGACGCCAATTCCCGGTTCGTTTGGCATATGCCATGACCATCAATAAATCCCAGGGACAGTCTGTAAAATATGTTGGAGTTGACTTGACCATGCCGGTGTTCAGTCATGGTCAACTTTACGTTGCTCTATCGAGATGTACGTCATTTGATCGATTGAGTGTCCTACTACCTGATCGGGGATCTCTGTCAACAACGAACATCGTTTATCCTGAAGTCCTGTTATAATTTGTCTTAAATATCATAAAGGTACCAATGCCAATAAACAAATAGTTTACCTTATTTTTTGATTTATGAGACCAAAACATTGATTTGAATTTGACTATACAGGATTGAGATCTATTGGCTCGAGTCATTGTACAATTAACCAAGAGGACTACAAATCAGTGGATTCAGACAACAGGTATTCAATTAAATTCATAATTTCTAACACATTTTAATTTATTTTCTCAATCATGTAATTGTTTCGGCGAAGACATAGTCACCTTATCTATTAATCACTTAATCGCACTCGAACCAAAAAAGTTCCACGTGCACTGGGTGTTGTGTTGGAGTATTGTTTATTTAGGATCGATTTCAACTTTCTATTGTCTAAATTGTTTGTTATTATTGTTGTATTATTGATTGTTTATATTCTTTAAAAAATAGTAATCATTTTTGGATTGAGTTGTGTGCGAAGGTAGTAGGTCCACCACTAGGCTACCATCTGAAATTGATTTTGTGCATCTTTCTTAAGTAAGAATTTTCATGAATTTGCAGTGACTTGGGGGGTAGAGGAATTCATTAGACCATCCTGGATTGCCCCTCATTCGGTGATATATTTTTGCCTTGCAAAGGGAGAATCGTTATGACCCGAAGGTTTCGGTATGCATTTCCCATCTCATTGGTGTCTCATTTTATAGTTTAAAAAAAAGGTACAAAAGTATTTTTTTATGTGTAAAGTGTAATTTGGTCTAACCATAGGGGTGCAAAGTATAATTAATCTTTTTTATATAATAAAAATGGAATGCAATCGGATACTATCGATACACTAAAATTTAACACTTTCACTCCCTCAACCACAACGTATTGATCCTAATTAACGCACAAAAAATGATTCTTTATTAGCTGTAGGAATTGATTCTTCTCTTGAATCCGATTTTAGGCCATGAAATGCTCAAGTACTATTTTTTTTTATAAGTTGTAACAACTACTTTGAATCCAGTTTCATTTTACACTACAAGTAATTTTTTTTTTTTTTTAGCATGCATATAAAAACATCAAGAATGCACCTTGGATATAGAAAATCATTGTAGTACTGTTAAAATTCATAAAGGTGAAATCATTTTTTTCCTGAGCCAATACTGTGGAGTTGAATCTCACTATTTTTATCCCCTTCCTCTCTCCAATGTTGATTGACGAGGGTTTAAAGTGACCTTCCTAATTAATTTTTACTTCTATTATTTCTTTAAGTACTAGGCTTTGTCTGATGTTCAACATTCTTGCATGTTCAGTTTCTGTGACTGGAGTTGATGTTGCAACAGATCGGTCAGCAGTTTGCAAAACTATGATATAGAAGTATACTTTCGGTGATTACGGTAAGTTCCAGTAGTCCTGGGTGGTGGACTTATCATTACTAAATTTATAATGTATATGATTAATTGTCATTATTTGTCATATTGTTAAAATTCATTGTGTTAGTTATTATTTGAATGATTATTAGTTGTTGTTTGAAAATATGAGTTGATAGTTTGGAATGTCAAATAAATAAAGGGGATTATGTCCAATTTTCAAATATTAGAGTGTCGTATAAATAAAGGGGATTATGTCTATATTTTAAATTTCTTATTAATCATGTTTGTTTATACCGTGTTCATTACAAAAACAAGAGTTGATGATAGCACTAATGCCTTTCGTCCAATTGCAGTGGAAGAATGACTTTGAGTTCAACACGTAGAAATTTATAAGTTCCAGTAGTCCTGGATGGTGGACTTATCATTACTAAATTTAAAATGTATATGATTAATTGTCATTATTTGTCATATTGTTAAAGTTCATTGTGGTAGTTATTGTTTGCGTGATTGTTAGTTGTGTTTATTAATATTGTGTTATTTAAAAATATGAGTTGATAGTTTGGAATGTTAAATAAATAAGGGGGATTATGTCCAATTTTCAAATATTAGAGTGTCGTATAAACAAATGGGATTATGTCTATATTTTAAATTTCTTATTAATCATATTTGTTTATGCCGTGTTCATTACAAAAACAAGAGTTGATGATAGTACTAACACCTTTCGTCCAATTGCAGTTGAAGAATGCCTTTGAGAATTTGTCTACGGAATCGAATTGAAGGTGTGAGTATGGTTCTAACTTTAAGAGCTACGTTCGAGTTCCTTGAAGTATAGATCTCTTTGGATTATTTTTTGAGTTCCAATTATAAATTGAAATGGATAGCGTTAACGCCTTTCGACCAATTGCAGTTGAAGAATGGCTTTGAGAATTTATTGACGGAAGCGAATTGAAGGTGTGGGTATGGTTCTAACTTTAAGAGTTACGTTTCAGCTCCTTCAAGTATACATCGCTTTGGGTTATAAATTGAAATGGATAGCACTAACGCCTTTCATCCATTTGCAGATGAAGAATGGCTTTGAGATTTTGTCCACGGAAGCGAATTGAAGGTGTTGTGTATCTAATTATTGTCAATGTTTTATGGTGTTTGTACTTGGACCAAGATGTTTCTTAAAATAAGTTCATGAATTTTTTATTGTCTTTTTACCAGTAATTTTAGGAATATTTTTATTTCTTGCATTTGGCCAAATTTAATTTTTGTAATATTTTTATTTCCTAGATTTGGCCACGATTTGGTGGATCATTGACTCTATTTTGGCCAAATTTATTATTTGGATATCTTTAGCTTATTCATTGAATTTGGATCCCAATCTAGGATGTCACAGGAATCGAATGTCAGTCAGATTTTGATAATTTCACCATTACCTTATCCGTTCTTTGATGGAATTTTCTGATTTCATATCGATTCCAGTTGTTTATCCATTTCGATTTCATATTGATTCCAGTTGCACTTGGTGTTGTGTTGTGTTGTGCCATACAATTATGTAACTGTGGAACTCGATTGTTTGTTATTATTGTTGTATAATTAATTATCGATGTTCTGTTTAATTTTTTTTTTCACCCGTGCCTTCAGGCACGGGTTATGCCCTAGTATATATATATATATATATATATATATATATATATGAATTTAAAAAATAAAGAAGAATGGGTCAACAATCAACATATAGGAATGGACAATTAAGTAATTACATGAATAGATCTTATATTATAAGGGTAAAATTAATATTTCAATGATGACATTTGTAGGTAAACTTCGATTTAAAAGGTCGAATGTTCCGCTTAAAAGATAAAAAGATTGTCCTTGCTATTCGGTAGAACATTGGGTTTCCTTGTTGTTCATCTCAAAGACCGGATATGTTAGTGGTAAATTCCCTTAGCTAGGCATAGTATCTTTAGGGTTAAGAAATTTGTGGGAAAAGCACAAGAGAGAGAAATGAAAGTAAATGATATTTGAGTTTTACATCAATTAAATTAATTGTTCTATTTAAATTGTAACAAGTAACAACATGTGCAAAATAATTATTAAAATAATTGAAAGGCGAAATATTAGAAAATAATATGAGACAACGTGTTGATATGTTTGAAGCCTACAAAATACAAAAATGTACAAAGGTACCTATATATGAGTAAGGATTAAAGTTTGGAGTATTGGAATCCAAATAAGCTAACGAGCCAAGGAATTGTTGAATTATTGGCTCAATTGTCAAAAATATGTGGGGGCCACATAACTTTGACAAATTATTTTCTTTGTCTTCGTGCAGAGATTTGGGATGGTTTTCTTTTTCTATCTTGTGTGGCTCTTTGTTTTTTACAAATGAAAAAGCTTGTGATGTTATTGATAGTAAGAAGTATGCACAGACAAGCGTGAAGAAAAAAAGGGAGGAAGAAATTTTCGGATCAGATCTTCTCTGATTTGCGGCTAAGCAAATCAGAGAAATTGTCTTTGTACTCATTGGTCTTCCACTGCCTATAAAAGACAAAGTTGCAACAGGCTCAAACAAAGTGTGTGATCTCACAATTATAGAAATGAGAGATTAAATTCCTCAATAACCACAATTGAGTGAATTTTTGCTCAAGTGTCTTAAGTTATTTTAAGGCCTTGATTTGTATTCTTTATTTGTATTTCATCATCAAATAAATAAATTTCATAGTTGCTCCCGAGGAGTAGGCAAAATTGCTGAACCTCGTTAAATTTTGTGTTATTATTTGTGAGTGAGTATGTGTGTTTTCATTTCATCTCCCATAATATTTATTCTGTGTTGGGTCCATCCGACACACTTCCGCACAACAGGTATGTATATACATATATTAACATTCCCCATCAAACTAAAGGGGGTAAATCGATGCAACTTGAATTTGGAAAGTAAATGTTAAAGCATTCGAATGGATGGCCTTGGTGAAAATATTTGCAGTCTCATTAGAATAGCTGACTAAGTACAAGTGTGTAGTATTTTGGAGAATGTGATAAGGGATGAAATGACAATCGGCCTTAATGTGTTTGTATCGAAATTAGAGAGAGATATTTGAAGAGTGAAGCTAAATTCCTAATGGAGGTGAAAACAATGGTAGAGGTAGGATCAGAATCCTTATTAGCAACAAGAACGACAAGTAAACAACAAGTATGGTATATTGTATTCGAGCTAAAAAAAAAAACAATATAAAGAAAAGTATACTCTCGTATTTGAATTTCGGAAAAATTAAGACTACAGATGTAATGAGGAGATCAAAATTATTTAGGAAGCGACTTTAGATAGTAAAGAACCGATTAATAAACTCTTGAACTAGTAAAAAAAAAACATAGTGAACAAAATCAACAGCACAAAAGGGTCCATATTTTACTATCCAACTTTGAATAAACAGCCCACGTATGGATTCAGAACGCTAAAATGGATAAGAAATGCATCTCAAAACATAAAGAACAAGCCCAAAATTGAGTAAACCAGTGGAAAAAATGGTGAATGGTATTAAACTGCTCAGCACTCACAAGGTTGAATGGAGATGATGTGGCGATGATAGCTAATGTAGCACTGACATAGCGATGATGTGTATTGATGTGATGATAACGTGGAGCTAACGTGGAAGGTGGCATGTCACGTGTCGTGGCACACATGTTGACATGGCAATTGGTGCAACAAGTGATGTGGTAGGTGATGTGGCATAGGTCAATTGTTTTATTGACATGACAAGCTGACATGGCTGGTGTGCATGACTAGTGTTGTAGTGCATAGATCTCAATGACAAAACTTCAGGCGACGCATAGCGAGACGCGAGTAATTCGATAGGACTCCACTTGGCGACGTTGGGTTCATCTCGGCTAGGAAATTCTATTGGTATGGTAGGTGTTGATGTTGGATGAAGTATGGAGCCTGTAAGAATCAACGAAGTTGATGGTGGGGTTGAAGCTTCTTAAGATAGTGCGGGCGAGTGACACAGCGGTGAATCTAATGGTGAGTCTAATATTCATCTTTTTAAGGTGAGTCTAATGGTGATGACAGATTAAATTTTGAATGGTTGAACGGTGAGTGTGGTGGGAGTAGCGACTGTGAATGACTTGAAAAAAAAATAGAATTATGGATATTAATACGAACATGGTCAAGAAAAATTTACTCTTGATATCATGTTAGAATATTTTAGAAACAAAATATTAAGAAATAGTATGGGACAATTTATTAATATGTGTAAAGGCTAAAGAATACAAAGATGTATAAAGGTACATATACATACCAAGAATTAAGAAATAGAATATTTGATTTCAAGTAACTTAACGATATAAGACCTGTGTATAGATTATAAAATGTTCAGATTTGATGATAGACTAGTGATAAGGCCTATTTTTTTCAAGTCAGAGGTATGAGGATTGAATCTCATTATGTGCATCAATAGATGTGTGAGTTAAAAAAAATACCTTTTCCAGGTCAGAGGTCCATCCAACCATACATGATTTATTTATTTATTTATTTATTATTTCATTTTCCTTTTCATTTTCTCTTCCATTCATTTTTCATCCAAACAAACACAACCTAAATTTTCAATGACTTTTGTGCTATCTCTTTTTTCGCCCTTTTCATTGGAAAAAAGAATTTCAAGAGATTTGACATCATGTGTCCTATTTTAGCACACAAATCCCTTATGTGCCAAATATAACATATATAGATAGATGAATGAGAGGGTTAATTAAATGATTTCGGTTTAAATATAATTAAATTAATATTGAGTTTGTTTAATTAAGATTAAGTAAAATTTATTTGGTTAAATTTATATTAATTTTGATTTAATTAAATTTAATTGAATTTAATAGATTTTGTTTATTTGTGTTTAATTATTAGATTTGGTGGAATTTAATTTATCAATTTTATTTTATTTGGGTTGGGTTAGATTAATTGGTTAATTTTATTTTATTGAAGTTGGATTGGATTAGTTTTATTTCGATTGAATTTGACCTCAGATGCAATTTCTTCATAATTTCTAATAGACAAAGATAATTAAATATTAATTAATCTCAGGTGTCTTAAATTATAAGATTTCAAATGGTATAAAGATATGTTTTATCAAAAATACATCTAAGGCCAGATTGTATTGAAAAGAAAAAATAATTGCAGGACTGTCACCATTATTTGCTCAAAAAGTTAAACAAGGAATTCTTTGTAGAAATAAATTTATTTTAACGAGTTTTGAAATAATTTCAAATTCTTTAAAAATTATATTCAACCCAATTTTTCAATTTGGTTTGACAAAGAGAGTGGTTTTTCAACTAAAATTAAATTGCAATTTTGACAAGGATGTACAAGTGATTCTTTTTAACTTTGTTAATGATATTTTTCATTTAATTTTGTTAAATTTATTTTCAATTTGATAAATTGAAATAAAAATAAAATATAGAGAGACAAGTATCTTAGAAACTATAACAAGCACTTGAATATTAATTCAATACTATAAGGTGAAAAGTGATTTTTTTTTCCAAATGTCATAATTCCTAGAAGTTAAGGTGCGTTTGGTTAGTGTTCTCACTTTTCTGAACCCAATTGGAATGGGTTAGGTTGAGAATTTTGATAACAGAATTACGTTTGGTAACGACAATTTTTGTTTTGTGGTGAAAACAGAATGTGTTTGGTAACGATTTTATCCTAAAACTAATTTATTTTTTTTGAATTTTTTCTATGTGTTTGGCGGCGGTCAGACGGCGGCGGCGGCGGTGTCAGACGGTGGCTTGACGGCGGTGCGGACGGTCGCCGAAGGTGGCCGGAGACGTCGGCCAGTCACGGGGCGGCGGCGGCCGGCGATGGTCGCCGGCCGGCGGCCGACGGCAGCGGGTGGTGGTGGTCGGCCGACAGATGAAGACGGAAGTTAAGAACCTTTGGGTTAAGTGTTTTGGGCACAAAAAAAAATAATTTTTTTTTGTTTCTGATTTCTTTAGGATTTTGAAAATCAATTCCTATTTTTTGGATTGGGTTGAGTTTTGTGTTTGTCAAACGCGTTTTAAAAATCAAACCTAATGGATTAGATTTGGTTGCAAACACTAACCAAACGGGGCCTAAGTATCGTTGGCAGTCTACGATTTTAACATTGAGTTAGAGATGACGTGTGTACTTGAGTTGCAAATCCAGATCAACATTTAATGCAATCGGTCTCTTTAGTACGAGGACTATTGAAAAAGAGATGCCACAAAAATAAAGAAGAACCAAATATATTTTATAATTATAATTAATATAATTATTTAAATAATTTTTCGCTCCTAATCGAATTCACTTAAACTACTATCAACAAATTTATAATTAAAATTTAAAATAAACTATTTAATAAAATAAAATAAAAAGTGATACCTTTGGCCTGGGATGGGCACAGTTTGAATAACCTCAAGTGAAAGGACGATAAGCTCCTTAATAAGATCAAATATCATTTTTCCTTCTTCATAGTCACTCCCAAACAATGTCCGTGCGATAACATCTCCTGCTAGACCTTCCATATGTGGCCACGCATCCACCTCTTGATTGGATGATGATGCAATCTTTTTCCATCTGTCTATCATATTTTCACTGCTCTCTTTAAATGCTGGTAGCATCAGCTAAATATGTGGATCAACATTCAAAATAAAATATGTCAATTTTATCAACCACGTACAAAAAATATACATTTATTAATAAATAAATCAGTACTATTATTTTAAATGTTTTTTATTTCAAAATAAAATTTTACTTTAAAAAAAAAAAAAGGGACACCCCTCCCCCTATTGGTACAACCCCGCCCTAGCCAGGCCCCTACCGGAACAACCCTCACCCCTAGCGAACTAATATTATAATTAATATTGTCCAAATTTTAGTTAACATTAAATATAGTATGAAATAAAATTTTAGTTAACTGAAGATTAAAAATTTATTCATTAATTAAAAAAAAAATAAGAACAAAAAGTTATATATTTCAAGAGCAATTTTCACATAAAAAAAAAAACGAAAGTAATAATAATAAATAATAAAAGAGAGACTAAGGGTTTATTTGATAACGACTTAATTTTTAAGTGTTGAAAATTTAAGTGCTGAAATTTTAAATGTTAAAAATTTAAGAAGGTTGTTTGATAAAATTGTGTCAAAAATAAAGTGCTGAATTTTTTTTATTTGTTTGATAAATACAAAATTTGTATGTTAAAAATTGTTTAATTTACATAACTAACTTTGAATTAAGATAATGTGAAAAAAAATAAAATAAAATTGAGAACAAAGCGATAAAATTAGGGTGCCATTTTAAAAAAAAAATTATATTAAAATTAAAAATAAAAATTATCCTAAAAATATATAAATATTATGTGTTTTTTATTAGTTTGATTACTTAAATTAAATTATAACAATAATCTAAATATAAAATAAAATTAAAACCATAAAATAATTCAAAATTAATTCAATTCTCATTAATCATAATTTTAATTAAATCCTCGTAGGGAATCAAGGGTAAAATGATCAAAATATAATTTTTTTTTAAATAAAAAATAATAGAGTGCATTAAGCAAAATAAAATAAGTGAAGAGATTTTGATTTAATTTTTTATTCACATTTTCACTTAATTTTTAAGTTAACTTAATTAATTAAGTGATACTAATTATATTTATCAAACAAACTTTATTAATTAAGTAATTAATATAATCAATTTTAATCACTTAATTTTTTTTATTAAACATGTCTTAAATTTTAGTTTTGAAATTTAGATGGTGTTTTCTTTTGGCAAGTTTTAATTGTTACTATTCATCTACCTACCTACCTACCAATTTTGGTCAAATCTGGAGTGCCGAAATAACGACTATTAAGAGACTTCAAAAGGCAAATTATAAGAATTAAAAGTTGAGGGGTGCAAAATGAGATTTAGGGAAATATAAAATAAGAACCTTCAACTTATCGAAATGGAAAGCAGGGTTCAATATTCTTCTGCGACCAGGCCATTGTTCTCCCTCCAAGCTCACGATTCCAGATATTAGCAACTTCGTAATCGGATCAAAAGAATTCAGATTTTTGTGGAATTTCGTGTACTTCGTCAAGACCTCTCTTACAAGCTCTGGTTCCGTCACGTGCACCCTTGGTGTCCGTCCAACCCACATGAACGATCTTTCACCTTAATTACCCAATTAATCAAACCATAAATCATTAAAAGGTAATCCACCCACACACAAAAAAGATACCATGTTTTAAGGAAGAGATATATGCATACCATGTTTATCGATGGTGTTAAGGATGTGAGGTAGGGCACGTTTCTTGATATCGTCGTCGATGCCGATGGGCTTCGACCATGCTTCACCGATCAACTTGCCGCTTTCGTATTGGTCTCCTCGGAATAGCCTATACGGGTTTCCTCTTAGGCCTTGCTCTCTCAGGCACTTTTCGAGCCTTTTCGGCCTCAGCCATGCCCAATTCAACACTCTATAACCTATAATTAAAAGACAAACTCCGATAGCAATTAAGTCTATCATCTTCAATTCCTTTTCACGGAATTATATATATGCTACACTTGACGGAGATGAACTTGTGTGTGTGTGCGCGCGCGTGATGGCTAGAGCTAAAGATGGTCCAGCTTTTATAGAAGGTGTGGCCTGTCGTGTCCGGAATTGACCTGAGGACAATATCCACCACATGAGAAATTTACTGATAAAATAAAATTTTATCCCTTTCATCAAATACTAGGACGCGTGTTTGTGCTTTTGATTTTGGGAAAAATATATGGCCCCATAAACCCATCACTTATTACTATCATCCCCACTTTTTTTTATTTACTTTATGAATACTCCATATCAAAACTTGTATTAATTTTACGACAAGAATAACCTTAAATTATTATTTTTATTATAAATATTAATCAATCACATAAAACATTTAATATATTTAAACGCACAACAAATATTCACTATCACCGTCAACCACCGCTACAATAAATATTTATTACCACTTGCTACCACTGCAGAAAATATTGTTATTACCGCCACTACTATAGAAAATATTTATTGTCACCATCATTAAAAATATTTACTCTTACCACCATCATCATCACAATAAATATTTATAATTATTACCGCTTTCATAACAGTAAAAATTTACTATTATTACCCTATAATCAAAATTTTCTATCACCACTTTCACTATCACAGTAACTAATATCTTTGTCATTATCATCATTACAACAGAAAATTTAAGATATTACCACCGCAATTAACACAACAAAATAATAAATGTCAAAATTATATAAATAAAAACAAAGAAAAAAACTCAGCAAATTAACTAGTAAAAAATCATTTCAACATATTGAAAAATAAAATCTACGAATTTACATATTTAACTAGAAAAAATAGCCAGAGTCCAGGAAAATCTTGCCGCGAGTCCCATAAATGACCGTCGCTGGCCAGATGGTGGCCAGATCGGTCAAAACACCGCCCAGATCTGACCATCGCGGCCAGATCTGGGCCGCCGCCACCACCAAATCTGGTCGGACACGGCCAGATATGGGTTGTCACAGGCAAATTAGGTCGGAGACGGCGTCGAGAGAGAGAGACGGTGGTGTGGTAGTTTTAACCAAATCGTCGTTGTCCCTTTGTTGGTTGTTTCGGCGTGAGTTCAACGCTCGGTGGTGTACTGGAGTAGTAGTTTGGCGAGATGGTGGAGCGGTTACTCCAATCCTGGTGGCAACAGAACAATACCGCCATAGGTCGGCGGCGTAAGGGTGGTACATTGATTTGGCCAGATTCGGAGCCACCAACAATAGAGCAAGAACTTAGAGAGAGAGAGAGAGAGAGAGAGAGAGAGAGAGACGTGAAGGAAAGAGGTGGGCGGCCTGGTAAGATTGAAAGGTCAAATTAGAATAACCTAGGTTTCCTTTAATAAGGGTATTATCAAAAGTTTACTTTAATTTTATGGGGGTTTTTTTTAAATCTTTTTTTTTTTTATATGTGGTGTTTTGTCAAAAACAAAGAATGGGCACAAAACCCATTCTAATATTTTACTTAAAAGTGGGGCTACCTCCGATTAATCCAAATATTAAATAGTCTTCTTAAAAGTTTAACTCTACAAGATTGTCCACCGTTTATTTATTTATTTTGACACAGGATAGTCCTTTAAAAAGAATGAGTTTGCACAAGATAATCTTTATTTTTTTAGAATGACGATTTTACTTTTTCCTCCTGCCTTCTTCTTCCCTTATTTGATACTGCATTAGGACGGAGGACGCCTTGATCTGTTCGCTGGGATGGTTATTAGTCTTCAGATCGTCGTCGGTTGTTTCGAGACAGAGCATCAGTTTCCTGTCGGCTTTCATGAGCGTTTCTAAGGTCTCCAGACTCGAATCGGACTGTGGTGGTGATATGTCGTCTCTGCTCAGCTCCGTGCTCTGGTTCTTATGCGTTTCTTAGTGCTTTTTTTCTTTGTCTGCTTCCTCTTCTTTTTCCCTGATTTGTTTCCGGCAGCGGTGTTTATCGTCGATTTGAGTTGAGGCGTCGGCCGCTGCTTTTCTGGCAAATTCACTCGTGGACTCGGCTTTGTAGACTCTGTACCCGTGGACTCGGTCGCAAACAAAAGATGATGGAGCTCATGAATCACGAGTATACTAGTGACTAATCTCGAAATCAAAGCCCAATTTCTTCTACTCTTTGTTCTATGTGCTGAAGTTTTTGTTCGTTGTCCACATCCAGCACCACCACTGTACACCATCACCATCATATTTGGCCATACCTTCCTACAACTACTCGTCGTCCACATCCAGCACCACCACTGGCCTAGGATCCAGACCCTCTCCAACCTAGAAGTTGCCCTCCCCAAAACACGACCACCATCCTTGTCCAACACCACCACTAGCTTTCAGATCCACCACAAACCCACAACCGTTGCCTTCAATGCCTTCAATTTCTTTCTCTCTCTATATATATATACACATTCAATAAATAATTCTAAATGATATTTCACTTATAAAAAAATAAATAAATAACTTAAATCATCAAAAAATACCTTTACTTTTGTTCCATCAAATATTATTTTTTATATATTTCATGAAAAATTTAAAATTCTAAAATATCAGTAGTAATAGTTCCGCTATATATATTTTTATAACAATTCCATTTAGTATTAGTTTTTCAATAACAATTCTACTGAAACTATTTCATGAAAATACTTTGAAATTTAAAAATAATAACATTATTCATTTAAAAAATTCATTTCCAAACTAATTGATTAAAAAAAAAAAAAAATAGACCCAATTTCATTGAATAGTTTAGTTTTAACATTTTCATAATTCCACTAAATATTAACGGTTCCACTACCATACAAAATAACTCATATATTGGTAAACCAAAATAGAACATCCGTATAAAAAATCAATCAAAGTGAAAGTCTACTTATTTAAAATATATGTCTGTGGAAGTTGGACTTTCTAGTCTTTTCATCTATCTTCTGATTATTCGGTTTTCCAGGAGCAATAAAATGAGCAGATTCATTCTTTTCTCTTTTCAACTTTTCTTCCTTAACCACACACTTAGTGATCAGATCATTCACACTCAAAGTCTGATTCTAGGTGTTATAGGCAGTCTTGATTTAGCTAAAAGAAGATGGCAGAGTGTTGAGAGCTTGTTAAACAATAAACTTATCGAGAATGGGAATGTCTTGTGACTTCAATCTAATTTAAAGATGCACAATTCTCAAGATGAATTCGCAAACCCCTTTTGTATCATCGTACCTCTTATTCATCAATCCTACCATAAAATACCCAACTTCGGCTTTGTCAGATGTCTGGTATATGTTTCCCACAGCAACGAGAAATTCCTTAACATTTTTGCTCTCAGGTATTCCTACGAGGAGATTCTCAGCAATGGACCTCTTGATTGAAATGAGACTCAAACGGTTCGATTTTTCCCATTTCACATAATGAGCTCTGTCAACTTTAGTACTCTTATCAGTAGGTCTAGGAGGTTCATTTTCACGCAGAGTCATGTCCAAGTCTATTATTCCTAAAGTGAACTCTATGTCTGATATCCATCTCTTATAGTTCGACCAATTTTGAATTTCAATTGTGGCGTTATTGTTGTTCACAACAAAAGAAACTGTTTTCATAAAAAAATTTGCAACTAGATCAATTATGAGTAATTAGCAAAATGTTCAAATAAGCATAAATAACACAATATAAGACTCAATTGTGTTATCATACACTCCCCTTTGGGCAGAATTTACAATAAACAACTATTCTTTAAGTATGAAGATCAACAAAATAAGAAAAATTTATAAATTTAAAAACTCATTTCTTTTGGGCAGATTGACCTTCAAATCCACATATTTCCTTCAAAAAATAATGAAACAAATTGTCACACCCCGTTCCAGGCACCCGTCATGTGGGGCTGGCGTAACGTAGATATGACACCGCCCAACTGACGAGCTAACCCCAATGACGTCATTAACAAAAATTGTAAATCTATACAACACATATAATAGTCTCATCTGATAGGAATACACCGTCCCGAATATAAATACAATCAAACAAATCCCCTGAACCCCACTTAGATTTCATTTCTGATATCTTGTCTCCAAAATTTTTCTCAAATGACTCATTTGCGTGACCCGCATAACTCTATCTAGCGCCAGTAGGGGACCGACCGACTCCTAACTATTTTACCTGCAAGTGTATTGCCTTCTTAGTAAAAATATTCTTAAAATAATAATGGATTCTACAATATCTAAATGGATCAAGCGTGAGTTTAGAAACAACACGTAACTAGTAAAATTCTCTATAATATAAACAGTGAGAATAAAGTAATAAATATAAGTTTCATTCCAACCCATCTAGTAAAATAATACCAATCACCATAGTAAAATAATAAATCACCCGATATAAGTAAAACATCACATCTCAAACACACATCTCAAACCACTACTCCACTACAATACACACTGGCTAACCATAGTGATCGTTTTAACCTCACGATCGGGAGTTTGCAACGGTATCGTACCATCCGTAGGATATGCCTTCCTCCAAACACCCATCACTCCGCCGAAGTGGATAATCACTGCGCAGTATAAACGTCTAACATCACTCTACCGAAATAGATAAACATCACTCCGCCGAAACGGATAACATCACTCCGCCGAAGCGGATCACATCACTCTGCCGAAACAAATAAATACTATGTCATCGACCAATCAATAACGTCATCATCAAATCACAACTCAATAAATATTGTCTACTCAACATCGTCAAATCACCACGTCTATCTCTTTTCCTCAAAACCAACTTTTAAATCTAAAAAAATCAGATTTCACACTTTCTTTTAAAGAAAACGTCTGATTTTATCAAAACCACTTTTCCACCTTCGATTTTTAGAAAATCAGGCATTTTTAGAAAAACAAATGTTTTCTATTCTCTTTTTAAAAACACCGTCTGATTTTACCAAATCCAATAAAAATTCATTTTCAACTTCATTTCAAAATCCACCGAAATCTTCCGAAAATCTAATTTACCAACTCACCCAAATCCTGCTTGATCCATATCATTTATAAATTCATACAGTTTAAGTAAACACGTATTTCATCATATATATATATACATAAAAAATTGTTTGGCAAGAAGACAGTACACTCACCTTGTTAACCGCTCTCCAAAATCTTCACTGACCACACTCTATCGGGACACCGGTGCCTGCGAGCCTAATAGTGACAGAGCCTAAATTAATTTCTTATCTAAAACATCTGAATCATGCAATGCAGACCCTATATTTCGAATTGTTACTATTTGATGTACCATGTAATTAAAATTAATTAATCGTTACGAAATTATTACGATTTTAAGATTTGTAACGCTAAATGAAAATTAATAATCGATTGAAATTTTTACCTATTCCGAATCATCCGTCGGCCACGAGATGGATTTTGGATTTTTGTTGGGGCTGTTTGTGTATATTTATTTATTTTTCCCTTTTTCCTTTTTTCTTCCTTTTTTTTTTTTTTTTTTTTTTTTTTTTTTTTCTGTTTCCTTTTTCTGTTTGAGTTTCCTGTTCCGCAGATTGGGTTCTCGCCGGCATGCTCACGCCGATCAACAGCCGGCAACTTTACGCCCACACCGCGGCGGCCGACCGACGACATACACACACATACACACTCTTACCGAACGACGGCGACGAATCACGCACCACTGGAGCGAACGACTACACCACTGCCGTCGACGCACACGCATACACCGAAACCCACCGGCCGACGACATTCTCTCTCACTAGTTCTCCCTCACCATCGGCCAAACGATCAACGGCGACACACACACACCAGAAACACGCACACCCACAACCGAAACATAGACCCACAACTAAACCCACACATACCCACGGACGACGTCCTACCGCCGACAACCGCAACTGATCACGCACACGCATGCAGCAACGACGACGACGGCCGGACAACGGAACAGCCCACTCGCACACGAAAGATCAAAAACATCCACCCGCACAACCGACAAACTACCCAGCGACGATCACCCCCCGCCGGCCAACGTCACCACCGTCGATCCTCTCTCCCTCTCTCTCTCTCTAGATTTTTCTCTCATTTTCAGAATTGATTCGAGATCCTTGATCATGAGATTCTTGATCCTTACACATGCATGATTTTAGTGGGTTGATTTAATCCAAGCGAGCCACGTCGCTTCTCTCTCCAATTTCCTGCCGGCCAGTTGCTCTCTTCCGATCGCCTGTTTGTATATATGTGTATATATATAATAAACTTTTTTAATTAATTACTCTTTTCTCCCCCAACTTCCTTTAAACCTTGATTTTAATCCATTTTAACTTTTAAAAGTTTCTAAAATTTTCAATTTCACCCCTATGAGTTTCATTTAAAAGTTAAATGTCAATTTACCTCCCTAAGTTGGGATTTACTATTTTTATATTTTCAATTTGACCCCTAGACTTTTTATTTGAATTTTTAATTGTCCTAGTTTCACCCCGAATTTTCACAATTACTCTAAAATACTACTGAAATGACGTACATGCTTCGATTGAAGTCTTACACAAATAATCATTTAAAATTCATTCCCTTTGGGCAAACAAATTTATCAAATTATTTATCTCATACAATTAAATTAATTTGTACAATCGCCCTATTTAGGCAGGTGAATGTACAAATTAATCTAAAATTTTCTCCATCAACAAAATAGGAACTTAAAATCTTGCAAACTTTGATATTTAAATTACTTTGGTGAAATAACCTCAATAATTCATAAGCAAACGTTCCAACTTCCAAATTGGAAAAATTAAATAATGTTATCCAACAACAACAATGCATATTAGTAACATATATGCATATGATCAAATAAGATGAAGTACGTCACAAAATGTACTTTCAGTCATCAACGATCAATTATAATTGTAAGAATTTGAACAACAATTTTACTGCACTTTTAAACTAATTATTAAACTAGTTTATGTGACTTAAAACTAAGAAGGAGAGAACACATTAAAAAAATTTAACGTGAAACTAGAAAACATTGTCTTCACCCCCAAAAACACGAGTAATGATTATGGATTAAAGTGCACTACCACTTAGCACAAGCAATCATCTTGAGCGTTGATGGTTGTGGTGCATTGCACGGTCCCTCGATAGCAATCTTATATAGTCCATAAAGCTGCAATTGCACGTCAGTAGAAACCTTCACCAAAGATCGATCAGCAGCAATGGCCGCCACAAACACCGTAGCTGCACTGATTGTTTCATCCAATTTAGTACTTTCAACACCTTCCCAATCGTCATCGCTATCATTGCCGCCACCACTACCACCACCATACGCCGAACTCTCGTCATCGACGCTGCTTTTCTCACTAACCGACCGTTCTTCCGCAAGAACCCCAGCAGCACTATCGATAGCAAGAGCAGCCAAATCATCCAAAATAGGCTTAACCTCATATTCAGAGGGTTTCGATTCGCATCCATCGAAGGAATCGTGACGAATGATTCAATGATTTTCCTCTCGGAAGGAGAAAATAATGGAAAAGAGCTTTGCAATTAGGAAAGAGAAGATGAAACCCAATACTATCAATTAAACAAGTTGCTACCAATCAGCCATGGCAACGAAATTAAACCCTAGAAACTAGAGAAAAAATTCAGTGAAAAAAATGGGGGAATTGTAATTGGATTATGATTGATTAGCTTAACCGAATCAATTAGAAGAAAATTATAATATTAGGGAAATCAAGGCATGAACTTCGATCGCATCAGATCGTTAGAATTGAAAACGATGTTGAACATCTCTCATATTACACCACCAAATTACACATAATATATCGATTTGAAGCTTGAATCAAGAGCAACAAAAGAAAATCATATGAAATCATGGCTCAAAGATTCAGATCCAAAAATAAATAAATAATTATTTTTAATTTTCGATTGTAGATCATAAATCATGTATGTTGGTTTTGATACCACATGTTAATTTAATTTTTTTATAATTACAATATTACAAAATTAATTAAAGATCTTAATCAAATATGATTAAAAAGACACAATAATTTCAAGAACGGTTACTAAAAGCGTACATGTTTCAGCCATTGCAAATGATTGATTGTTGCAGCGGATTACACGCTAGATCTTCCTCTCTATAATCTAGATTTACTGTTATGGTGGCTCTCAATGGGAAGAAACCCTAAATCTAAACTAGAGAGGGTACGTAGTATTTATAATATTGATTTCTCATTGGGCCCTCCCATAACGGGTTTTAATGAAACCCAAAACCTACACTTGTCATTCAACTGGGTTTCTACACAAAAAGATGCCACATCCCAAATCAAAATGTAATCACTATTTAATTAGACTGATTATATAATAGATTATTCATTAATCTATTTTTATAAAATAATTAATTCAATTAATGTTAACTCATATTTAATAAAAAAAAGGATTTTTTAATCAAACATCCATTTCCACAATAGATATTTGTATGGGCCCCAATAGACAAGCCCAAATACTAAAACACCCATCTAATTATTTATTTTTTGAGAAAACCCCATGTTTGCATTTCACACACACTCACTCGCAAGGAAGATGGAAAATGGAAAAATTGTTGAGGTATTTTTGGAATCATTAATCAAGCTAATGAAGGAAAATTCCACTTTGTCTATTTCTATTTCTGTTGAATCATTGTTGATTATTTGTTGAGACTCTCTCTCTCTCTCTCTCTCTCTCTCTCTATATATATATATATATATATGTTAATCCAAAATAAGACAAAGTGTTAATATTTACTATTTACTGTACAATAATAATCATACAATAATTATCAAAAGTTATTGTACAGTAACTATTAATGTTTGAGTTCAAATTTTGTATAAAACATACAATTATTTATGATTAATTAATGTACAACAATAATGGTAATGAGAGATTGATTTTGCAGAGAAAACTGAATTTTGAATTTTGGTTCGAAAATGTGATGTCACTATTTCTAGATTTTTAATGTCCCAATTTCAGTCTCGATTTGGTTGACCGATGAGCCCTTTATTCCCTCGATTCTTTTATACAATATTAACACACGACAAATGATAATGAGTGTGAATTTCATATGGAACTAAAAATAGTTAATGTAAAACGATTTTTACTCAAATTAGATTCTTGCTTCAATAATTGAGGCATAATAGGTGGACCAAAAATATTGAAACAACACTCAACATGGCTAAATATGTTTAATCAACTTTTTGCTACCCTCCATTGATGAAAATCCAACTACAAAAAATTGCCAACACACTGTCAAAATCATATCGCCGCCGTGACAATTGCAACGCAGGAATATTGCTGGGAGCAATATTTGCTGCACAACCACAAGAAGAAGAATATGGAAATTTAAACCAAGAATTCAACATCGATTTTTCGCTACACAATAATTATTTTCCAACAAACCCACATCAAACATGAAAAGTAACAAAATGTTAATCCAAAATAAGACTCAATTGTTGATTTTTACTATACAATAAAAATCTCAATAAATCAAACATCAACAAGAAAAATGAAGAAGATGGGGATTTAAACCAAGAATTCAACATCGATTTTTCGTACACATTAATTAAGCATCGATCTTTGCAACACAGTAATTATTTTCTCAACAACTCCACAATAACAATGAAAAGTAACAAAATGTTAATCCACAACAAGACTCAATTGTTGATTTTTGCTATACGGTAAATATCTCAATAAATCAAACATCAACAAGAAAAATAAAGAAGATAGAAATTCAAATCAAGAATTCAACATCGATTTTTGTTACATAGTGATTATTTCCAACAAACTCACATCAACTATGAAAAGTAACAAGATGTCTAATCTAAAACAAAACTCAATTGTTGATTTTTGTTACACAGTAAAAATCTCAATAAATCAAACATCAACCAGAAAAAGATGGAGATTCAAATCAAGAATTCAACATCGATTTGGTACACATTAATTAAACATCGATTTTTGCTACACATTAATTATTTTCTCAACAACCCAAAGAAACAACAATTAAGAACAAAAACATGAACATAATTTGAAGTGTTGATTTTTACTGCACAGAAACATATGATTTTTACTGCATATAAACAGAAATTTGGCAATAAATCAAACTTCAACAAGAAAAATGAAGAAGATGGAAATTCAACATCGATTTTGTTTTGTTCGCGACAATTGTGGATTTCTACGAATTCACGAATTCAAACATCACAAATGTCATGGAAGATAATTGTAGTTGAAACTTGATTTGAACGGTAGATTTTTACTGTATATTAACAATTTCAAGGACATAAGCAACAAAAATTTCATGGAAGGTAATAGGAATCAAAACTTGTTTTGAATGATGAATTTTTACTGTACAATAACAATTTCAAGAAATCTAGCCCCTCAAATTTCTAAAAAAAAAAAACAGAAATTCAATACAGATCAATGAAATTGGTAGCTAGGGTTTTGTTTACCTTTGTTTATCTTTGAAATTCAATACACCAGACTAAAATTTGGGTTGCTACGAGGGACGCCACCACTGAGAGCTGCTACAATGGGTCGCCGGTTGGAACTGCTAAGAGTACGCTGCAGCTAAGAGCTAGGGCAAGGAAAGATGGCGGTTGGAGTTGCGTCTAGGGTCGCCGCCGCTTTGGATCTGATGCGAGGATGGAACCGTGATTCAAGGGTCGTCGGCGTTGAAGCAAGGAGCTGCCGACGCGGGAGATGGGCTCGATCAATTGGCGGCGATCTGCGACGGGGAGATGGAGTTCGCACAACAACTTTTTTGGGGAAGAAGATGCATATAGCTGGAAGGGATTTTTTGTCTAATGGAATGATAGAAGCTTTCCCCATAAAACTCCTTCTCTATATTATGCCACACTCACGCGCTCCTCTTTCTGGTGGAATCACACGGCCAACACAAGGGGTTTTTATTAAATAATTTTGTTATATGGGGATACGGTTAATTTAGGGATGGGCCTTGGGGCCCATACTAAAAATCCCTAAAAAAAATCCAACAGGCGCAACCAGGATCAATCAAAAACATACATCTATTGCTCCATTTTTCCATTCAAATTCAACCCTGTAAACTTAGATGCTTTTAAGAAAATCAATACCTAATAATCGCTTGAACTCGAGTCTTTGTAGCCTAACGGTTATCTAGTATATCTTCTTAGCGAGAGATCTAGTGTTCAAAACCTCATCCTCTAACATTTATACCAATATATATATATATATATATATATATATGTATGTATATATAAGTAATCGCTTGTTCATATTCTCTTACGTAAAACATAGGATTCTCAGATTTGTATCATCGATTGATTTTACATAGACATATGAAGAACAATGTTCCAGATATATGAAGAACAATGTTCCTCTGTTTCTCAATTTTGCGATTGAACAATCATAGTCTTACAGATAAGAAAGCAATGGTGTTGCAATAAACTTCCTTTCTCTCCCTTCTTCCCTTTCACGGATTCTTTTCCCTGTAAAATTCAAATCCAAGACAGGATTTCCAAACTCCATTTTCATGACAACGCTGATTTCACCTCTCAAAACCCTGTTTTTAGCGGACCACCTCTGTATCTTGCCGGAAGTAGTCTTTGGAACATTCCCACCATGAACAAGAATCACCAATCCAATTTCAACTCTTTCTTCTTTCATAACACCTTCTCTTATTCTTTCACATATTTTCTTCAAAACCCCAATTTCTCCACCTTTTCTCTGCATCTCCGCCACAACGGCTACAGTTCTTGAAACTTCAAACGCAGCAATGCAACCTCCTCTTAGAAATTTCGGATAACTGTCGTAAGCCGCCGTCTCTATGTAATGAGGATGGATTTCTCGACCGTTTTCTAGTTTAATCATGTCTGAATTCCGTCCCGTTACGAAGAGATACCTTTCTTCTCCGTGGACAACTCCTCTGTCGCCGGTTCTGACAAAACACTGGCTTAAACTGTTTCCGAGTCTCCCATGAAACACCTCGTGTGTTAAAGAAGGGTGCCGGAGATAGCCGGAGGCGTTGCTCGGAGAGGAAACCCATATCTCTCCTTCGATCCCGTCCTCTACCGGCTCATGCGTTTCTTCATTCACGACCAAGATCTTGATCTCGTCATCATCTTCTTCGCCTCTGTCGTTATTACAGAGTTTCGCGCTGGGTAAAAGCTTGTTGTAATAAGGAAAAGTGGTGAGATTTCCACTTCTCCAAGCTGTCGAAACGAAGGTGCAGTTCTCCGCTAAGCCATAAGATGGGGAAATTGAAGATGGGTTTAGCCCAAACGGCTTAAACTCATCCACAAATTCATCGACGCTCTTCTTGTAAATGGGTTCGTTGATGATGATTAAGTTCTTCATGCTCCATAGATTTATGGGTTTTGTTCCTTTGTCTATGCCGCCGCGTTTGACCACCAGCGGCAGCGTGAAAGACGGCACAGGGGTGCAGGTTGCTTTGAACTCCGTGATCAGCTCCAGCCATAATCTGGGTCTGTTTATAAACGCCGTCGGAGAGGTCAGAACGCAGGTTGCGCCTGATACAATCGTTAGTAACAGAAACATGAGGCCGCAATCATGGTACTGGGGTAGCCATGAAACTATGACGCTGTTTGGGTGGAGGTCATAGGCTTTTCTTGCTGTTCTGACGTTGTGAGCCGCCGATCCTGCCGTCACCTGAACTGGTTTCGGGATTCCGGTGGCTCCCGACGTGTACTGAATCAAGTAGAGCTCTTCCGGTTTGCAGCCACTGTAGGAGGACATGTTGAACGTTGAATCATCGGATTTATTGTGTCTGAGATTATCGGAGGAAATCCATTTGAATGTTTTAAGAAGATCGGAGAGCTTTTTGTTGGTAGATGACGTCGTTGAGATATATTGTCGAACACGTTGTATGTAATCGCCGTTCGCTATGGCGGCTTTGGGCTTCGTCTGGGAAAGAGCTCTGACAAGGTGGTGATGCTTGTCGTCGTCAAAAGATGGGTCCGGAGGGACAATGGGCACGCCGAGAAGTCCGGCTCTTTGACACCCGAAAAGTATCTCAACGAGCTCGAGCCCCGGCGAGCACAGAATCACGACGGCGTCGCCTCTCCGTAATTGCCGGAGCAGCTCCGACGAAATCAACTGCACCGAGTTGTTCAGGTGTTCGTACGTAAGAATCGACCTCCTGGTCCCACCTTCGGCACCGTCTTCCGCCCAGATGAACGCCGGCTTGGACTGAAACGACGGGAGGTTAGCCCATACCGGAAGGTATAAATCGACCACCGGCTGGTCGGGGAAACAGGGATCATAATTCTCGTAGTTCATGGTGTTTATCGTGGATTATTACTTCATAAAACAACTCTTATATAGTTTGAAAAAATTAAGGTTAATTGCCTTTTACTCCCCTGTACTTTAATCTTATTTTATTTTAATCTTTTATTTTAAAAACTTAAAACATTAGCGGCTCGTTTGGTTGGACAGAATGGAATGAGGGTGGAATGGAATGGAATGGAAGAAGTAATAAAATGAAAGAAGAAATTGAATATAATTGTCAATGGAATCGCTATTCCATTCTCTTGTTCGGTTGGTATTGAATGAGGGAAGGAATGAAATAGTGAAATATAGTAAAATTCTCATTATGCTCTTATGAAATTATTATTCCATTATCTTATTTGGTTGGTATAAAATGAGTGAAAGAATTAAATGAAATATAATAAAATTCTCATTATGCTCTGATTACAAAATTTTATTATATTTCACTATTCTATTTCTTCCCTCATTTTATTATATTTCACTATTCTATTCAATTTTAAGTTTTTGTTCTCTAATTTCTATTTTTGTTCTCAATTTTTAGTTTCTATTCTCTAATTTCTGTTTCTATTCGCAATTTTCAGTTTCCATTCTCAATTTTTCGTTCTCTAATTTTCTGTTTTTGTTCTCAATTTTTAGTTTATGTTCTCAACTTTTTGTTTTTGTTCTCAATTTTCAGTTTTTGTTCTCAATTTTCAGTTTCCGTTCTCAAATTTCTGTTCTCTGAATTTTTATTTTTATTCTCAATTTTCTGTTTTTGTTCTTAATTTTTATTTTTTGTTCTCAATTTTCAGTTTCTGTTCTCAATTTTCTGTTATCTAATTTTATGTTTATGTTCTCAATTTTCTATTTGTGTTCTTAATTTTTTGTTTTCAATTTCAATTTCTATTCTCAATTTTCTGTTATCTAATTTCTATTTATATTCTCTAATTTTTGTTTCTGTTCTTAATTTTTAATTTTTGTTCTCAAATTTCAAGAGCTTAAATACATGGGTTATTATATAATTTAGGATATTGATTTTATTAGGTTGGAATCTCATTCTACTCTATTTCAAATGAAATCTCATTCCACCCTATTTCATTCCAATAGAATCACAAAAGTGATTCCATTGGAGAACCAAACAACAGAATAGGAACCAAGGGCGGAATGCAATTCCATTCCGCCCCCGATTTCATCCAACCAAACATGCCATAGGTGTTAGTCGGTTGGCAATGACAAGTGTCGTCTTTTTTTTGTTAACTATGGTTCGACTCTCTTAAAAAACACTTTAGAAATTAAATCTTAAATTTAATTATGAATGCACCAAAACAATGTGAGAGAGTGTGCTCTTAAGTCGCCCGATGAGATAATTAGTTGAGGTGCACAAAAACTAACCCAGACACACTTTAAAAAAAAGAAAAAAACTTCTTATACTGTCTATGACCTAGACCCTAAACACGCATCTTATTTCAAAAATAAAATAAAATGACTCAATTTTATTTTATTTTTTATTTTTTAATTCAATATTTAATCGTAATAAAAAGTAAAAAATCATATTTGTTCTCTTTTTATTTTTATTAAAAATAAAATGAATTCAAACTTAACATAGAGGATAATTTTCCCATTGCATGCAAAATTTAGATGAAATATTTAATTTCAAGTTTTTAAACATATTTTCTTTGAGTTAAACAAACAAAAGAAATGTTAATTTTCTAATTTATTATTATTAGATGGAAAAAAAGTGTAGGTTTTTAAAATAAAGGGCAGAAAATGAAATGGAATCAAAGTATGAGGTATGAAAAAGGCAATTAATTAACCGACAAATAATAATAAAAGGTTTGGAGGAGATTAGTAAGAGGATTAGACGTTTGATGGTTGTCTTGCATGGGAAATAGAGAAGAGGGGAGGGAGATATTCGTTCGAATATCCGAGTTATGAGTAAGCGTCGTCGTCGTGTTTTGGATCGTCATCTTCAATGAAGTTTTACAGACAGCATATGCTTATAACTACCTCCGGCAGTTTGGCCTATTTGGTAACCATTTCTATCTCCCAAATGGGATCGGATGGAATAACATGAAACTGAAAATTTTGTTTCTTTCATGAAAGTAGAATTGCGTTTGGTAATCATAATTTTTTTTTTTGTTCTGAGAACAAAATCATTTGGTAACGATATTAATTATCCTATAAATCAAGAACGAACCCTAAATCACAATTAAAAAATTGAACCCAAAATTAAGAACGAATAACATACCTTAAACTAAAATAAAAAACATTATCAAGAAATTGAACCCAAAATCAAAAACGAAATTGAACCCTAATTTTGAGACGATATCGAACCCTTATTCTGAGACGGTATCAAATCCTAATCCTTGTCTTCGCTTCGATTTCATCTGAAGCAGTGGAGGATGGAGAAGAAGCAGACGAAGACGATGACGATGACGAGCGAACGACGACGACGATGACAACGACGACGAAGACGATGGAGAAGGAGGACGGTGAAGACGACGACGAAGGTGATAGAGGATGGAGAAGAAGCAAACGAAGACAACTGATTGAAGCAGACGAAGAAGACGATGGAGATGGAGAAGAAGACGAACAAGCGATTGAAGATGAAGTAGACAAAGAAAAGAAACATTAAAACGAGCTTAATAAAAGTTGAAGAGGGGATCTCACTAACAATTAAAGAAATATCGGCCGTGTCCTTTTTTTGTTTGGGAATGGGATGGAAGTTATGAGAAATAAAAAAAAAAAAATTTCTCACTTTTTAAGAAAAAAAAAAAAGAATGATTCTTAATTTTGAGATGGGAATGAGAACATAAATAAAATTTACCAAACGTTGTTCCCGAACAAAAATCCAAAAAATCTAGGAATGGGATGAGATTTTTTGAGATGAGAATGACTACCAAACACGGCCTTAGTTTTACACCTCATTTTTATTTAAAAAATAAGGATTTTTTAGACTACCACCCAATATTAGCCAATATATTAAAATGAGCCCCAATGATCAAAAACCACATTATCTTAAATCTATTGATTTATTTATTTATTTTTAGTAAAAACGCATTTTAGCAAAACACACACGCATTTGGCTGATGAAAATATTTTGCAACATAGTTCAAAATATCTTTGTGCAAAAATATATTGTTGTACAACAAATATCAATGGAAGATAAGTCTTTGCCTAAATTAAAATGAATAATGAGAATTTTATGAAATTAATATTGGACTTTGGGAACCTTTGAAAAAAACCAAAAAATAATTTATATATGCATTTATAGTCATTTTATCTTTCAATAATATATATATATAGGGTATGTATCAGTAATATATATAGGGTATTTTACTTAGAACCGCAAATTTTTTCTATCATAAATAAATAAACAAAATACCGATCAACTCTTATCTTTTTTAATCAAACAATATTTAGTTTCCCCTAGATAAAAAAATTACTTAAATTCTGATTGTAGTGATAATTTTACCTTTAATCATTTAAAAATAATTAAAAATTAAAAGTATATATATTTTTCTCTGTTACCTTTTTATATTAACATTTCTATTTAAAAAATAAAAAATAAAAAAAAATCTCTTTTCTTTTGCAACAAATTGAAAAAAAAAAAAAAAACTAACCCACCCTCCCCACTCCTCTACCGGCTTTTTTTCTTCTTCTTTCTCTTTTTTTTTTTTTCTCTCTCTCTCCCTCTCAACATATCTCTACCGCATCTGTGTTCCAACACAAATCTGTTGCGAGAGAGAGAGAAAAAAAAAAAAAGCAAACCGAAAGTGTAATGGGGTAAATTTAATTTTTTTTAAAGTTAGGAATTAAATATAATTTTTAAAAATAGAGGTCTGAGTGATTTTTTTTAAATAAAAAAAATACTGTTTTTTCGGAAAAAAATAAATCGAAAGAGTTAAATGGTATAGAGAGAAAGGGGGGTGTTATTTTATTTAAAGTGTGTTTAATATTAAAATATTTCAAACCAATCGATAACTACGAAGAGGTATGTATGTCTGCGTTAGATGCGGCGGTTGTAGTCGTAAAACGGCCTGTACTGTACTAAAAGATATGTTCCAAAAAATTTGCTCATTTTTTAAATGATTATTCATTATTCTATTTTTTTAAAATAAATTTTTAGGCATTCAATTCATCAATTATTTCATTGTTTTGTCTTGTATTATTTTTTTAAAATTTATCCATACACTCCCTATCAATAATACTCCTTAAAAGAAGATTTGACTACTTAGTTTCCAGATAAATCTGAATTTTTTTCTATTAAGACTACTTATTCTCTTCTTTCCGATTTTGAGATCTCTAGATCGTTTTCTAAATGAGAGTGGATTTGGAAGTTGAAAATCCCTCAAAAAAAAAAAAAAAAAATCTTTGAATATTTTTTTTAAGAGGCTGATGACTAACTCTTTTAGAGCTAATTGGTCAAATGATGTTTCCATTATTTGTGATCGGTATCATAATGCTGATGAATCTATTGATCAAGTGCTTGGATCTTGCTCATAGACTTGGGTTATTTGGAATTCTTTTATGGACAGGGGGACACTTTGAGAAGGGATCAAGGCATGGAGATATCGGATGGGATCTCGAAATACATTAAAGGGAGAAATGTTAAATTCTCTGTTATGATTCTTTTTTGTGGCCTTTTTATGGGAAATTTAGAAAGATAGAAACAAGGTTGTGATTGAGGGAGTTGTCCAAGATCCAAACCTTGTTGTTTTCCATATCAATCGATTTGTTCGAGAGATGCAGAAAGTTTTCTTTCCTAACCAAATGAAAAATAGTTTGTCTTTAGATTTTTCTTCTAATTGGTTTCTTCCTCCTGCAGGTTTCTTCAAATTGAATACTGATGGTAGTGCTTTGGGGAATCCTGTGAAGAGGGGCATTGGAGAGGTGACCGGGTAGACGGATGGGACTTGGAAAGTTGGATTCGTTGGTCAGATCAAGTCTTGTACATGTTTGGAAGCGAAAATTAGGAGTATTTATATGGGTCTTTACTTGGCGATTTCGAGAGGTTTTCCTAGAATCATTGTGGAATCCGACTCTGAGGAAGCGGTCGAGCTAATTCAAGGAGCTTGCTCTGAGAGCCATGTCTATAGGAGTTAGATCTTGGAGCGCAAACAGATTATCGAAATGCATGATTTTACGATTCAATTTACTCGGAAAATTAACAATAGATGTGATGATTTTTTGGCAAGGCTATGAGTTATTGTGTCTCAGAGGTCCATTACCTTAAGGATCCTCTGGTAGAGATAGAACATTTTTTGACTGCTGATATAGGGGTTGCGGCTCCTCTTTGTAGGTTGTAATTGTTTTGTTTGTTGCCTTTCTACTAAAATAAAATAAAATATAATTAATTCAGTAATGGATCCCAAATCTCATTTATTAAATAAAATTATTTTCACTTTATTTTTTTAAACAAAAAACTTTAGTTATGAAAATACATAATATTTTATAACAAAAATATCTCTCAATAATTTTTTCATACTAACCACCACAATAAGTTTGCACCATTTCTGCCATAACCACCGTACAGTGGTAGACACTTGCTACCTTTGACCACCACCACCACCTACTATTATCGTTGCCACAATAACAATTCATGGCCACAATAAATATTCATCACCATCACAAATTTTTACTACCACCACAACAACCACCGCTACCATTACAACAAACATTCTTATTATCACCACCACAACAACATTCTTATCATCGTCGCCATTACAACAAGCGTTCACTACCACCCTCATCGCCAGAAGGGATTTATGTAAAATTTTAGAGGTTTTAATTGAATTTTCTTTTTCTTTTTTTTTTCTTTTTTTTTTTATTTATTTATTTTTAAGTTGGGGGTGCGAGGGCTTGAGTCCTCTAAGCCTAAAGTTAGTTGCTGCCCACCGCTACAGTAAATTACGATGAGAGAGAGAGATTGGTGCATGGCTGAATATTTGTTGTAGCGATGGAGGTAATAGTGAATGTTTGATGTGGTGATTGGGTCAGTGACAGTGAATGTTTGTTGTAGTGTTGGCGAGGTGATAATGAATCTTTACTGTGATGGTGACAGTAATTAGTTATGATGATCAATGGTGTTTTAGTAAAATTTGTGATGGAAATGAATATTGATTGTAGTAATGAATGATCGTTATGGATACAGTGGCGGTAGTCATGGTAGCGGTGGTGATTTTGATGTAATGACAGATATGTTCGGTGACAATGACAATGATAATGGTTGTTACCATTGTCGCGGTGATAGTGCATGTTTGTTATGGTGGTTTGAGGGACACTTTTGTCATAAAAAATAATATATTTTCTAAATTTGAGTGTTAAATTGCGGATTTAGGGCCAATACCGAATTACTCTTTTTCTCAAAGATAATTTTGAATGATAATATCTTGTCAAATATTCATTTGCGCTTACTTCTTAAAATTGGGGTTTGCTAAAAAAAAAATCTAATATACTATAAAATTTAATTTAATTTTAAGTGAAAAATCAAGTACAAATTTAACATGTAATATAGATATCAGCTCGATATATAAATTTATTTAAAATTACTTCTAAAACTAATTTAAAAAGACAAATTTATTTACACTATTGGGCCCAAATCTATTTAAAGGCCCTATGAAAGTAAAATAGAGACTAGAAATTATTGCATCCCAATTATCTCTTGAAAAGGTTTATTTTAAGTCCAAATCTCCTTTTTTCTTTTGGTTTTGTTTGGAGGAAGTAATATTTTTGCTCCCCAGAGCATGTGATGAATGTTGAGGTTTATAAGACCCGTTTGGTTACTGTTTTCGTTTCCTGATTTCTGTTATCGTTTTTAAAATTTTAAGATTAATATACAGAAACGTGTTTGATAAACACCTTTCTATTCTTAAAATTTTAAGAGTATTTTGGAAGTACTTGATCAATTCCTTAAGAATTTGAGAAACAAAAAAATGTCAATTTCTAATTCACTCTCACAAAACTATTCCCGTCACCGCCCACTAGCACCATGTTGGCTAAGAAATATAAATATTCGTTGTTATATATTTTAAAAAAAAAAAAAAAATGTTCTCATTAAGTGAAAAAAAACAATTTTAGGACAATAGTTGTTATAAACATGTTTCTATCTCAAGATTACTTTAGAACAAAAATAAAATTCCCATATCAGTGAATTGAAAGTAGAAACAGAAAAATTAAAATACTTACCAAACGCCATCTACAATTACACATTTGATATTTCAATTTTCATATTTGTTTTAATTCCCTAAAATTATAAATGTTATTAATCACTTTACACATAAGATAAGTTGTTCCCAAAACTTGATCAGATATTTTTGTCATTTTATCAGTATATTAAATATAAAATATGTTCTCATAATCTTTTCCTAACACAAATTTAAGCTCTTATTTTCATTCTTTAAATAAATTATTATTAAAAAAATTACATATTTAATAAAATAATAAAAATATCTCCAAAATAATCATAATCATAGCCATAGAGGCTTATCCATGTAGAGACGTAGCAGACAGCTCGACGCTCGATCGCCCATACATAAATAATTAGTCCCAACAGCTGGTGCTCTCGCACCACGGTTAACACATGGTTCAGTTGATCCTGCCACGCCCAATTTCCAGTCAAAACTCACCAACAATTCGCCGCTAACAGCGAACAAATCGTTCATCTCTCTTCCCTGGAACAACCCCTTTTCTCTACCGTGTTTTCGCTCTTGTTTTCGTTTTCCTTTCTCTCAGGCAATTCAACAAACACTTGACGGGAAGAACAGCGGATAGCGTACGCAGAGTATAGCGAAAAATGAGTTTCAGAGAAGATAGCGACGACGGGAGGGGGGATCTAAGGAAGCCATTTCTGCATACGGGAAGCTGGTACCGTATGGGTTCGAGGCAGTCGAGTATGATGAGTTCGTCTCAGGCCATTCGCGACAGCTCCATCTCCGTCGTTGCCTGCGTTATGATCGTCGCTTTGGGTCCTATCCAATTCGGCTTCACTGTAATCAATGAGTCCTCTTCTCTTTCAATTCCTCATCACTCTAATTTCTTGGTGTTTAGCACTCAAATTTAACCTAAATTAGTTCTGCAATTTATCTATGGCACTTCTTGCAGGCTGGTTACTCTTCACCTACACAATCCGCCATTTCTGAAGATCTTAAACTTACTGTATCAGAGGTTCGAATTATTTTGTTTCCTTGAATCAAAATTGAAGTTGCTGCCTTAAAAATTCGAGTTACTAACTAAAATTTAATGGGTTCTAGTTCTCTTTATTTGGTTCTTTATCGAACGTGGGTGCCATGGTTGGGGCAATAGCTAGTGGTCAGATTGCTGAGTATATTGGTAGAAAAGGGGTATGTATGTCTGCAACATTGATCCATTTTACCTTATTTTTTCCGTTTAATTACATGCATTTATTAGGTTTTTTCTGTGAAAATTGCAGTCTTTGATGATAGCAGCCATCCCCAACATCATAGGTTGGCTTGCCATATCCTTTGCCAAAGTGAGCTATTCCTTACAACTATCACGTTTCTTTGTAGTTTGTGTTTTTTTAAGGAATTTTACTAAATTCTCACTGAAAAAAAATGTCATTTGTTCTTCCTAGGATGCTTCATTTCTGTATATGGGAAGATTGTTAGAAGGATTTGGGGTGGGAATAATCTCTTACACGGTACATTTCTGCCATCGATATGCTTATTTTGTGATGAGGCCTAAATGTATCTTCAAAACATAACATTAACTTCTTTCTTATAAATTTTAAACCGGTAGGTGCCCGTGTATATAGCTGAGATTGCGCCTCAAAACATGAGAGGAGCATTGGGTTCTGTGAACCAGGTAGGCCGAGTTTCATCGTTGCATATTTTCCCATTTATGCCATTTTTGAGTTCTTTTTTGAAATTTTATGGTATTGATTTGTAGCTATCGGTGACAATTGGAATAATGCTTGCTTATTTGCTGGGACTCTTTGCCAATTGGAGAGTACTTGCCGTTTTAGGTAATTTTTCCTATATAGTTTAAATTTTTATTATAGTTATTTCTATTAGCGGTGTTAAAAACAAATTGTAATTCTTTATTTAGTTTTCATATGCTAATAAATTCTATCTTTCATGGAAATTTCTTATGAATCGAATCGTTACTTATCTAAAGAATTAAAACACTGGCTTTATATTAGCAATACTTTTTTATCTTTATGTTCTAAACCATAAGTTTCGATAAAATGGAAACCATGATTTTGTTAACACGTCTTCGATTACCATTAATCAATATTTTTTTGATTTTGTTAACACGTCTTCGATTACCATTAATCAATATTTTTTCATCTAGATCCATATCCATCGATGATACGGGAAATTGGGATCACAATAATTAGTGAAAAGTCCTCACAATCTCTTGCACCTCGCACCGAATGAACCTGTACAAATTCTTACGCCTGGGGTTTGGATCCTGATAAGAACCTTCGGCGTGAGAGCAAGTATCTCAGGCAATAATATTTTTCACCTTAGATGTAGGGGAAATTGAACTTACCTCTCTCGTTTACGCCCTGAGTATTTATGATTCTTTACTTGGCGGGAAAAACAAGAAATAGTATCTGATCAATAATTTGTTTGGAGAACATGCTCATAGCATGATGAGATTCCAGGCGTGATCAACATGACTCCTTAACGAATATTCCATCCTGGTCAACCCGTATGCCCACGAGTTTGATCCACGGGTAAACCTTCATTTTGGGCTTAGCCCACCGTTGTGCAAGGATTTGGACCTGATGTAAGGGCTTGGACCTCTGGCGTATCCCTATTCTGGATCCCTATTTTTGGCTCGATCCACTGGTAACCCACACACCAGGCCCAAGACCGAATTGACCATCATCATCTATAGGTATCTAGCATTCACCTTGAGGCTAAATAAATAAATTTCATAAACTAATGTGAATTTTCAATTTGTTAATCTAGGCACTTTTTTTGCTTTAAGAAAGTATTTTTCAAAATCAAGAAAGTAAAAGCACTTCGGCCGGAAAGCAAAAAATATTTCTTTTTTATTTCTTTATTTTTTATATTTTAAGAGATCAGTGGAGCAGGACGTCTACCCAAATTTTCTCAATTCTTTATGAAATTCTTTTGGGTTAAAATATCGTTTATATGGATAACACTAAGATATCATCTCTACATTACTAGATAAACTTAAGATTTTTGCTTTTGCTTTTAGCAAAAAATATCTTTTTGTTCAATCAACTTTTTTGATCATAAGATGTACTTAAAATAGCGTTAATAAATGGTGTCTTAACTGAGTTAGCCCTTTCTTTTGTGTACATCCCATTCTTTTACTGCAGGAATGTTGCCTTGTTTAATATTGATACCTGGACTCTTCTTTATCCCAGAATCTCCTCGGTGGTTGGTGAGCAGCTTATAAAGTAATACTTCATTTGGTTTTGCATTGCCTGTGTGCAAATAGTTATTTAACTAACAATTTCTTCATTAAATTCAGGCAAAAATGGGAATGACAGACGATTTTGAAGCTTCTTTGCAAGTTCTTCGAGGGTTTGACACCGACATTTCTCTTGAAGTTCATGAAATCAAGGTTAACTATCTCCACGAACTAGATTAAGGGAGTCACCATGGTCTATGATTCATGATTGGTTTAGAAAACCTGCATTTTGGTTTGAATTTTGCAGAGATCATTAGGATCAACAACCAGGAAAACAGCAATACGATTTGGCGACCTCAAACAAAAAAGATATTGGTTTCCTCTGGTGGTATTTATTCATTACCGTTGTTTGTGTTTTGTCCTAATTCGTATATCATTATGCATGCATAGTTATCTTGTACTTCTCCTGCAGATAGGGATTGGATTGCTTGTCCTTCAGCAGCTAACTGGGGCTAACGGCGTTATTTTCTATTCCAGCACCATTTTTAAATCTGCTGGTCAGTATTAACATTGTTGTCTATAAACTTTTTTTTTTAACACATGCTTTTTGAAAATGCACTTGAATATGCATTTGGGTAGTGTTTGGTTGCAAGGAATTAGAGCACTCAAAATTGGTATTGAAAATGAACGCATGGAAATTTTCTAAATTTTTTGATGGGTTCATTTCCAATTCCAATTTGAAGAACTTGAAACCAAAGGCTACCTCAGAAGAACTCGTATACTGGGTTCCAGTGGCGGAGGTAAGCAAGGCACGGTGGGGTTTCAACCCCCCCTAATTTTCAAATTCTTTTACTTTTACCCGTATTTTTTTTTCTTATTTCAAATTATTGAACAAAATTAGACTCATTTTCTGAAATCGCTGCGCATTGGTCAGGAGCCCCATTCGCCTAAGTGAATATGTTTTTATTGAATTACACAAGCCCCCCTCCTCTTTCCCCTTTAACTGAGAGCATATGCTGCTGATTACTTGTTATAATCATCTGTTATAGCTTAATTATAAAGAGGGAAAGTAAAGTTATTCCAAAGAATCCAACTTTGAGGGCTTTTATTAATGACCTTCATTGTGAACAGGGATTTCATCTAGCAATGCTGCTACTTTCGGGATTGGCGCTGTACAGGTAAAGCTTGAACGAAATGATATTATTACTCCATTCAATTTCTAGTATTATTAACAGGAAAAAAAGAATGAAATTGCGACTTGCATGTAATGGAATTGTGCAGGTTATTGCTACGGGAGTGGCAACCTGGTTGGTGGATAAAACAGGGCGTAGGATTCTCCTAATGGTGAGTTTGAGCAAAATTTACCTTAATAATGGGTTGTTTGGTTACCCTATTAATCACTTAAAATTGAATGAAGTCACTGCTAAATTGAAATCTGAAATCTGAAATCTGAATTTTTTTGTTGTGGTTGCAGGTGTCCTCTTCAGGAATGACCCTTAGCCTCCTCCTAGTTGCAGCTTCCTTCTTTATCAAGGTACTTTTTTTTTTCTCATATTCTCATCCCCCCACAAGCAATAATTTCACTTTTTTTAAAATAAAAATAAAAATTATTTTTATGGATTTAAACAATCTCAGGGTCTTGTATCGGACGATTCTACTACCTACAGCGTAATGGGCATCCTATCTGTGGTTGGGGTTGTGGTATGTCTTTTGATTCTTTCACAAAAAAATATGATGATTTATTTTTATTTTTATAAATATATGAAGTTTTTAAATTTGTCGAATCCACTTCTTCTTACAGGGTATGATCATTGCCTTTTCTCTTGGAATTGGACCCATTCCATGGATTATAATGTCCGAGGTAAACCCATTTTTTTTGTTTAATCAAGTTATGTTCCGTTCTCCAAACACGCCATACAGCACCTTAAAAAGTATTTTTTTTTTTCATTAATCCAGATTCTTCCTATCAAAATTAAAGGCCTAGCGGGAAGTGTGGCGACATTAGCCAACTGGTTTGCCGCCTGGCTTATAACCATGACGGCGCCATTACTACTGTCTTGGAGCAGTGGAGGTTTTGCATCTCTCTTTTTCACACACACACATATATGTTTGTATATATAGCTAATATGGGGATTGTTTTAACAGGAACTTTCACTCTGTACATGGTTATGTCGGCATTTACAGTTGCTTTTGCAGCACTTTGGGTACCCGAGACAAAGGGCAAATCTCTGGAAGAGATCAATCTCTCCTTCAGATGATGTTTTTTGGGTCCTGCTTCCCTGTTAATGCTGTTGTCTTTTGTATACTCCTCCTGCCAATTCAGACTTCATTGAATTCAATAATTATATTGTTTGCTTGATTTAATAATTATTTAATTATTTTTGTGTTTCTGTTCTCATAAAATCATTGTTTGTTTTTTTCCCTTGTTAGAGAACTAAACATAAATTAGAAAATGAGTAATATATTGTGTATTTTTTTTATTTTTTATTTTTGTTTAGCCCAAATTTCATATCTTCATTTCTTCAATGAGCCTTTTAAACAAACAAAAATGTTATTTTCTCTCTCTTAGTATTTGGTCAGACATTCTCATATACCGTCCCTCTCTCTTTTTCATATTGCAGTCGTTTTTGTATTCCTTTTTATTCCTCTCCATTTTTATTTGGCCATATCTCAGAGTCACACAACCGTTCCTCTCTCCCTCTTGTGCAACATTAGTCGAAGGTCGCTACCACTGAGTCTGGTCGCAGCCGTCGTCCTCTTGTTCACCATTGCCAGTTTGCCACGAAGGTCAGCCTAAAATTGATATTTAAATGAGTTTTGGACATTTTTCACCATAAAATTTACCATTATCTCACTTTAGAATAGTCCCTATAATTTTATTTTGAATGCATAACACCCCGAATTTTCCTCATCATTCTCAGTTCCAATTATTAATTCCGTTATAATTTTTAGGGGTTGAAGAGACAATTTTAACCACCCTTGAATCCCCCTCCTCCCCCCGCCGCCCCCACAAATATGTATGTCCATTGCTGAGTAAACTTGGGGAAGAGAATGAGAAAAAAAAGGGTTAGAGATACTCAGAAAGTCTCTTAAAAATAGTCAAGTTTAATGGGTGTAACGGAATTGTTTATAATGATTTAGACAAAAGTGGGATGATTAGAAAATTTAAGCGTATTACTTGTCCAAACTACAACTACAAACACCAAAGTGAGATAATAGTAAAACTTCAAGGGTGCAAAGTGTAAAAAACCCAAGCATATTAGAAAAAGTTCGAGCCCAAGATGATGAAATGTAGTGGGGGCCTGTCTGATTATCGTTGGGCTTGTTTGGCCCCAACCCAAACAATTATACACAGATTTCGAAAAAAACCAGGTTCATCTTCTTCGTTGAAATAGGAGCACCGGCGCAGACTGCGTATCTTCTTCTTCTTCAGCTCTCCCAGAAAGATGGAGGCAAATGCTTCTCCGTTCAAGGTATTGTGCTCCGGAACCCTCTATTTCAGGAGATCTTTGGTTTTCCGGCGAAACTGACTATTCTTATTCACATCGTGCAGGTGATTTTGGGTTCATCTTCGGTTGCCCGTCGGAAAATTTTGGCCGAAATGGGATACGAGTTCTCGGTCATGGTAAATCTATCATCATTGATTTATTTTTTCCTTTTGATTTTGATTTTGAATCTAAGTCTGGTCTGGTTGTGATTCAGTCTGCAGACATAGATGAGAAACAAATTCGAAAGGACAAACCGGAGGAATTGGTAATGGTTCTTGCAGAGGCAAAGGTAATCCAATTATGTATTTAGTTGTTATTACAGGTCGGTGATTTTGTTTGTTTTACATTTAATGTTCCATTGATTTGGGGGACAGGCTGATGCCATAATGTTGAAGATTCAAAGTGATGATAAACAAGAGAAGGAAGATGTCAGACCAAATCTATTGGTTGCAGCAGACACAGTATGTTTCTTTTTTCCATTTCTAAACAATTCTGTTTGTCTATTATCACCTGTTGCCATCTATTTGCTGAGGATTCTTTTTTGCATTTTTTAAGGATGTATTTCAAGATTGTTTGAAGTTTCAGTGCATAATTTGTCAATAGTCCCTGGTCTAATCCATAATTTATTTTAGGGATAATAGGTGGGAGGTCCTAAATTTAAGCTCTAATTGGTCAAAAGTCCTAGAGACGGTAAAAACTTTTGATTTAGTCCCATCTGTTTTAAAAAGGTAGAAGCTTTGCACATATGATAATCATGCGCCAGTTAAATGTAATTACTTTGTGTATAATATTACTGTATTAATTACAAGTAACTATTTTATTTATTTATTTTTTACGTGTAATAATTTTATGTGTAAAAAATTTGTTAGATGTCACAAAATCACATAAAATATATATAATTAGTTATAGGTAACTAATTATATATAATTTTTTAGTTATATGTCTCTGATATGTAACTAAAAAAATTGATATTTTTCAGTTACATGTTCTAATAATGTGTAACTTTTTAGTTATATGTCTAACTTAAATAATTAAATTAAAATCTAATAACACAAAAGGATTTTTCACCAATTAGACTTTAAAAATGGGACTTTTCACTAATTAGACTTTAAAAAGGGGATTTTTCACCGTTTTTTCCTTTATTTTATTTTTATTAGAAGTTGAGTATAAATCCTTTCACTATTTTTTAAATTGTGTTTTAGTCATATGGTCAATACATCTTCATATCTCTCGTCAAATACTTTCAATTAAGGTTTGCATTGCCGAAAACCACTGGCGCCATTCTCACTGCAGTCCCATCGTCAGACCCTAGGCTTTTGGTCACTGAAGTCCGGCCACAGTTGAATTTTTTTCTAGTTACATGTAACATTTCTTAAGTGTATTTTTTTAGTTACATATAACTATTCTTTTAAGTGTATTTTTTACTTATTTATTTTTTACGTGTAACAATTTTATGTGTAAAAAATTTGTTAGATGTTACAAAATCACACAAAATATATATAATTTGTTATAGGTAACTAATTATATATAACTTTTTAGTTATATGTCTCTAATATGTAACTAAAAAAATTGATATTTTTCAGTTACATGTTCCAATAATGTGTAACTTTTTAGTTATATGTTTAACTTAAAGGATTAAATCAAAACCTAATAACACAAAAGGACTTTTCACCAATTAGACTTTAAAATGAGACTTTTCACCAATTAGACTTTAAAAAGGGGACTTTTCACCAATTAGACTTTAAAAATTGGACTTTTCACCGATTTTCTCTTTATTTTATTTTGATTATAAGTTGAGTATAAATCATTTCACTATGTTTTAAATTGTGTTTTAGTCCTATGGTCAATACATCTTCATATCTCTCGTCAAATACTTTCAATTAAGGTTTGCATTGCCGAAAACCACTGGCGCCATTCTCACTGCCGTCCCATCGTCGGACCCTAGGCTTTTGGTCACTGAAGTCCGACCACAGCTGAATTTTTTTCTAGTTACATGTAACATTTCTTAAGTGTATTTTTTAGTTACATATAACTATTCTTTTAAGTGTATTTTTTACTTACATTTTTTAAGTGTATTTTTTGTTGCATTTTTCAGTGTATTTTTTAGTTACATTTATATTATTTTTCTGTGAACGGCAACTGGAAAATTAGTTGAATATAACTAAAAAATATAAAAAATAAATATTACCAAAAAAAGGTAGCAATGGAACTAATATAAAATCCTGCAACCGAAGGTTTAGAGACCCGTGGTGGCCAGAATCCGGTGTACGGAGTCTAACGGCCAACGGCGGTTAGCAATGCAATCTTAATTGGAGCATTAGTTTGCTTGAACACTAATAGATAGGACCAAAACTAAAGAACTTATTTGATTTGAGAATTTTTATGAATCTCCCACCAACTATCCCTTTTAAATATTGTTGAATTAATTTAAATTATAATTATTTGTTCATCTTAAATATAAAACCAACCTAAACTTGTTTGAACTTATCAGGCAACACCCATCACAGGAAAGCTCCCTGTTTGTGAACACAAGATGGATCCTCAGCCAACTGTCTTAATTACCTGTGACCAAGTATAAATCAATTCCTACTCTTATTACATGCATTCTAGACTAATGATTTGGTTAAAAAACAAAGTCTTATGTTCTTTGTCTCATTTCAGCAAATATATTCATCGTTTACTACTTAGATACATTTGTTAAAAATTTATATGCATTTAAACATGTAAAAATCTGTTTTTTAACTTAACCGTTAAACTGAATGATATGAAGGTGGTGGTTTATGAAGGTATGATCAGGGAAAAACCATCTAACAAGGAAGAAGCACGAGAATTCATCAAAGGTTTGTTTGCTTTCATATTTTTTGTGAAATTCTATATTGTCTTTTTGATTTTTCTGGTGTGTAACTTATTACATGTTTGTTTAGGTTATTCTGGGGCGCATGCTGCAACTGTGAGTTCTGTTATTGTTACAAATCTCAATTCTGGGTCTCGGAAAGGCGGTTGGGACAAAGTCGAGGTAAATTTTTGATTGAGGAGGTTAAACCCGAGACAACCTCTGTAATTTCGAGGTCATCCGTTGTCATTTTAATAATACTTGAGACACCTTTATCATATTTTCTTGATAGAAATACCTTTGCTGCTACATAAGTTTTTTTGTTTTTATTTTCTAGTTTCTACTCATCTCTCTCTTGTTTTCTATTTTTCTTTTTTTCTTTTTAGTTTTTGTGTATGGTGTTTATAGAAAATAAACAAAAATCAGAAGTAACAAACTAAACACAAAAGGCAGAAAATAAAAATAAAAACAAAACAAAAAGAAAACAATTTAAATTTAAAAACATTTTTTTTTTGTTTTTGATTCCTATTTTTTGTTTTTATGTTTGATTTTTTCTTTCTACTTTTTTTTTTCTAGTTTTTAGTTTCATTTTTTTCCCTTTAAATACCATTACAAAAAAATTAAAATTTTTAAATAAAAATAAAATTAAAAAAATGAATAATAATAAAATAAAAATAAAAATGACAGACTAGAAAGTAGAAAGTAAAAATTAAGAAATATGGCATAAAAAACAGAAAATATTATGTTGTAACGGTATTTTTGTCAATAAAATGTGATAAACGGTGTTTATCAGGTACCCAGACTGAAAAGATAAAGGGTGTTAAGTATTATTAAAATGACATGAACCTTGTTATCTATCGAAAACTCTTAGTTTGAAATTATCTACCTTTTTACATTTGATTTTTTTTGGGGAAAAATATCATTTACCCAAAAGATTTTCCATGTTACATATAGATCCCCTACATTTTGCAAAATTTCATTTGTTCATCTCTTTGCTCCAAATTTGCAGATTTACTTCCATGAAATACCAGATCAAGTCATCGACGACCTGGTAAACATTCTTCTAATCAAATTTCTTTATTTATTTATATCAAGTATTATTTATGAAACTAAAGAATATTTATGATCATTCCCTTCTTTAGATCAACGAGGGGAGGGTGCTCCATGTTGCTGGAGCGTTGATCATCGAACATCCTTTGATATTGCCCTACGTTAAACAACTGGTCGGTTTTAACCGTAATCTTTAATCATTTCTCTCCTGACATTGTTAACCGTAAATAATTTTAATTTTTTTTAACGGTTTTTGACAGGTGGGAACGACGGATACTGTAATGGGACTTCCCAAATCGCTAACCGAAAAGCTGATAAAGGAGGCCCTCTAATCTCATTTTGGTTAGAATTCTCAAAACACAATCTCCAATTGCTCTTAGTTTTTAGCATGAAGCAAATGATCCATCATGTTGTATTTACACTTTTCACCCCCAATGTTTGGAAAGCATCTCATTTCGGGAACACGTAAAAATATGAGATTTTTAAACCGTTTCATTTTAGTCCGAATTGGTACCATAATTACTTTCAAATATGGAAAAAAAAAGGAAAATAAATAAAAAGAAAATAGAGAGATTATTATTATTTCAGTACTATGTTTTCTTTCTAGAACTGAGATTGTAAGATGTCTGCCTCCCCTTTTTCTCTGTTTCACTGAAGCTTTAGATACTTCAACCTGCTTAAGAGGAAAACTTTTTAAATGTTAATAATTAAAAATATTAATTTTGTTTAATAATAATTTAAAACAAAAACATAATTGTAAAATTAGTAAACCTCTGTTCCTTATCCATGAACTTGTTGTAGCCATCTCTCCGGGGGGAGTTTTGTAATTAGGGAGAGGGACGAGGCCGGCCTCGATACGTTTGATATCTTCGACCAGCTTGTCGTAGTGCCGCTTCACCTCCTCTGGCGTCTTGTCCCCCACCACCTTCGCCACCTTCTGCCACCTGTCCGGCGTGTCCCTGTCGTACACCGCCAATGCATTTTCAAACATCTTGTTTTTCTCAGTAGTCCACGTCGAATTCGAGGCCATTTTCTCTGGTTTTACAAAAATAAATATATAACAGAACTATGTAAGAATCAGTGTGTGTGTGTGTGTGTGTGTGAGAGAGAGAGAGAGAGGGTGTACTGTGTGGTGAAGAGTGGTGTGGCTGAAGTGTAAATATATATAGGTGTTTTGGGGTGTGCTTTTTCTTGTTCCTAATGTTGCTTTCCTTGAAAATCAGTGAATATTTGTAGGAAAATAAGCATTCGGTTTTTTCCTCACTTTTTACTTTTTAGGTAAATTGTACATTTTTTTTCCTGAAAGAGTAATTATGTGGGAGAAAAACGAGCACACATGCACGCGCGTACACACATATGTATATGCATGTGCACACACACATATATATACGTATATGCATTCACACACGCATATATATGCACGCGCGCACACATATTTTAGTAGGGTGGGTTTGAGTGGAAAATAGATTGATGGAAAAAAAAAAAAAAAGTTCGTTTCGTATGAAGTGAAAATTGGAGGGAAAGAAAAATGCACAATTCTCTTAGCACCTTTTTTTTATCCCTGTCAATTTGGGAAGAAATTGAGGAAAAATTTGGGAGAATTTAAAAAAAAAAACATTAAAATTACAATTACTTTGACGATAAAATCTTTAATTTACTTTTATAATATACGAGGGTAAAATAATAAATTAAATAAGTAAATATTTATTTTCCTCTCGTTTTCGTTTCTTACCCAAACACGAAGTTTTACGTTCTCCTCTTTTTACATCCTAACCAAACAACGGAAAAATAACTTTCCTTTCCTTTCCTAAAGATAAAAACTATTCTTCTTTAAAAAAAAATTTCCTCCATTATTCCATCCGTACACCTAAAATTTCCTTTTGCATGTATTTTTACCACTGCTCAAAAATAAAAATTTAAGAACCTAAAAAAAAAAGGGAACACACCCAAGACAGCAATTCCTTTGTCTAAGAACATTTGTTCCCCTTGTCTACAAAAGAGAAGGCTTGATTTACATTCAAACCCCTCTATGTTTACCGAAATTGACAATTTGTACTCCTAAATTAAATCATATATGGTGGTTTAAGAGGTGAAAATATAATTAAATTAAGAGTGTTTCGATGGCAAGTCCTTTATTTTACCCTTAATCTTAAAAAAAGTTCGTGTGTTTTAGTTTCGCGTATTAAAAAAGGCGGAAAGCCCAATACATGTGTCTGTACTCGTGCAATTATATGTAACTACTTTGTATGTAAAATACTTGTTTGATGTAACAAATATTACTGTAATTTGTAACATGTAATTAATTTGTGTAAAATGTATTAGATGTAACAAATATTTCAAAATACTTGTAATTTGTAACATGTAACTAATATTATACAAATACATGTAACTAATATTAAACTAATTTATGTATAAAATATTTGTCAAATGTAACAAATATTACACAAATACATGTAATTTGTAACGTGTAACTAATATGTACATGTAATTAATATTATATAGATATATGTAATATAGTTACATATGATATGTAATTATTAAGTTATAATTAATAATTTTAGTTATATTTAATTAATATTTATTATAATACGAATTTATTCATTAAGTTCTCTCTACATTCTACACGCAATGCATGACACATGTGGAATTAATACGCAAGTAAAATTTAACTTAAAGAACTAAATCAAAATTTATATTTTAAACAGGACTAACAATAGATTATTTTCGCTATTGGGGACTAATCGTCAATTATCCCTTCAATTAAAGTTAATAGCGTCTTTGCGGCTAAAGAAGGTGTGAAAAGATGTCATGGGGACAACGTGGAGCCAGCAGTATGTTGAGGTATTTTCACGTTTTACAGACAGTGATTATGGGCACGCTGTTTGTTTGGATGAAGCCTTGAACTTGAAGTGAATGAAAAGCACTTTTTGCCCGTGATTCTCCCCCCCCCCCCCCCCCTTCCCTCTCGTGAGATACCCTTTTCTTCTTATCAACAGCGCCGCTGAAGCTGAAGAATCGCTTTTTGCTTGGCCGGCGCTGAGTCCGTACCACCACACCTTTCCAGCTTGTCTTCTAGGGATGGCAAAAAAATCAAATCAACGGATAACCAAGAAAAATCGAACCAAATTGTCTGGATTTAAGCCGATTAAATGATTTTGGTTTTAGTTTTCGCATAGTAACCGCGTAACCAAATCACATGACCGAACCGTGTAATTGTATAACCAATATATATATATATATATATATATATATATATATTTTTTTTTTAATTATTTATTTACACTTTTAACTCTCTTACACTTTAACTTTAGTATATATATATGTTTATAGACGAGCGGCTACTATAATTTTAAAGAATGTTTTTATGCAGTTGGTTTTTAGTTATTTTGAAGATTTTATGATTTGAAGAATGTTTACAATTAATAGTTTTGTAGTTTGATTTTTGTTTTTGGAATTTGTGTTTTATATTTTAATTATGTTTTGATTTTTTATAAAATTTAAAAATCTTAAACAGTTTTGTTGTTTTGGTTTTGGTTAAAATTAAATGGTTCGATTTTAAAACCGTTTAAAAAAAATGGCGATTTTGGTTTTATATATGTTAAATGGTTTTGGTTTTGATTTTGGTTTTGTATGAAACCGAGCAGAACCCGGACTGTTGACATCCCTATTGTCTTCTACTGCTATCTTTTTTACAACTACAATTGACTCTAGTATCTATTTCTTATAAGTTTTCTCGGGTTGCGTTTGGTTATTGTTTCTGCTTTTCTGTTTCTACTTCCAATGGGATGATAGTATTCCGGGAATAGAAACATGTTTGGTAACGATCATTGTCCTAAAATTGTAGAAACAAAAAACGAAAAAACACGTTTGGTTGCAATATTTGTTCTTTTTTTTTCTCTTTAAATGTATGACAATAAGTCTACATATTTTTGCCAATGTGGTGGTGGTGGCCGGTGGGTTGTGGGATACCTCTTCTTCCCTCCTCCCTCTCGTGAGATACCCTTTTCTTCTAACAAAGCTGCTGCAGCTAAAGAATCCTTTTTTTTGGCTGGCCGGCGTTGAGTTTGTACAACCATACCTTCTGGCCTTTCTTCTACCGCTATTTTTTTTTTTTAGGGAAAATTCATCTAAAGGTCCCATAAGTAGAAAACACCACTAATGGGAGGACTATCCAAGGGTATTTTTTTACCTTGGGATGGTCTTTAGAAAGTAGTGGTTCCCATTTGTGAGATCTTTCAACAAGAACTTTTTTTTTTACTACTACAATTGACCTAGTTGTATTTGCTAATCCTTTTTATTTTTCAATACGTCATTTTTAATATTTAGAATAAATTTGCAAATTTCTATTTTTTATAAGTTTTCTGGGGTGGCGTTTGGTTAGTGTTTGTGATTTTCTATTTTTACTTCCAACAAATTGGGATGTGAATTCTGTTTCTGTTCTGAAGTATTCTGAGAATAGAAGCATATTTGGTAACAATCATTGTATAGTTTCTTTTAGTTTATGAGAGCAGAAGCATATTTTGTTGCAGAATGTTTTTTATTTTTCTCTTTAAATATATGACAACAAATGTATGTATTTTTTAACTGGCGTGATGGTAGTGGCAGGTGGAGTGGGGGTGGGAATAATTTTTGTGAGCAAATAGGAATCGATGTTTTTTTTTTTTGGTTAAATTCTTAAATAATTCATGAAATACTCCCAAAAATTTTGGGTATAAAAACGTGTTTATTAAACACGCTTCTGTATATTAATCCCATAATTTTTAGAGCAAGTACAAAAATCAGGTAACGAAAATAGTAACCTAACGGGGCCAAGGTGTACACAAATAAAAATTTTGGAACAAAAATACTGAATTTTCTTCCATTTTCACTCTTTCTGTTATTGGCTCTTTCATAATCAGAAGATAATATATCTCGATACGAATCATTGTTTTGTGTCAAACGTTTACTTATGCTTATCTGGATGAACAAATCAAATTACATTTTACAAAAGAATCTAATTCTCTTTATCATAAGTCGATGTCGCATGTGCATCAATTTTGGGATTCATTCTTTCTTTATTAGTATTCTTTACACACTTGTCCCAAGTTCGGAAAAAGGAGAAGGATTGTGTTAGGTAGCTAACAGCCAGCGTAAAATTTTATCAAAACTCTTATGACATGAATCCGAATATGGCGTAAACAGATTCATGTGGCCGACAATACTTAAATGAGACAAAATCTTAGTTGTTGTATTCTTTCTTTATTTATAAAAATCCCACCTTCTCTCACAGGCTTTTCATTCTTTCATCCATTGCCCCCTAAAAATGAAAGTTGAAGATGGTTTTTTTTTTTTTTTTTTTTTTTTTTTTAATATATATATATATATATAGTAAAGTGTGTCTGGTCAATTTACACGCACTTCGATTAATTATTTTTTTAGGTAATTTTAAAGGCACATTTTTTTACACTGGTATGATTAAATTCAAGATTTAATTTGTGATCCGAAGAGAATCGAGGTCTGTCTCTCTAAATGACACATATATGCACTGATCAATATGGTCTGAAGATATATACATTTTGGATTCCTTATCAAATATTCTAGTTCATTGTCAAAGTATAAAATAAAAGTAGCCTCTCTCAAAACTTTTTCCATTTTCCCATTTTGCTTTGGTCCCCAACTTCTGATTGGTTGTAAAAGCACAAAAACATGCAAGAGGGGGTCAAAAAGTACAATATCTGGGCAACTCATTATCTGATGATTTTTAAAATATATTTTAGGTATCTTTGATTGGAAGGAAAAAAATATATATATATATTTTTATTCATTGCGAAAAAAAAAAAAATCTCTAATGTTAAATTTGGAAAGAAAAATAAAAAGAAAGAAAATAATTTATTATTTTTTACAAAAATAAATTAGTGAGGGAAAAAAAATCTCTCCCTCGTGTTCTTTCAATTTTCTCCCAAATTAGTGAGGATATTTTTTTTCCCTTCCTTGTCTTCTTTCAATTTTCTCCCCAAAAAAAAATTTGTTTAGTAAATTGTATATTTTCCTTCCTCTGTTCTTTTTTCCTTTAATTTTTTATTTATACTAAACAAGTTTTTATTCTCATTTTCCATCCTATTTTCCTTTTCATTTTCTTATCCTTTGATTTACGGGAAATGGATGTATGAAATTGAATTATAGAAGTTGGGGGGCGGGGAATTTCCTTCCGAAATTTTTATACCTTTATTTCTAAGACGGTTAAATTAAATTAAATTATGTTTTGTATCTTTTAAGTTTCATATCATTTTTATTATTATTTAATTTCACTCTTATAAATTAGAAAATTAATATAGTAGAATATATATGGAGAGAGAGAGTGTGAAAAGGGGATGCATGAAGATTCAACTGGTCCTTCTCCAAGAATTAAGGATATGGAGATATATATATATATATATACTTTGTGGATTAGGATTCCCTCCTCTCCACTACACTCAAATCTCATTGCAATGATAGAGAAATAACCAAATATCCGTACAAATTATTTATACAACAGAATCATACAATTTTGATTAATTGGAACAAAAGAATTACCCCCTTTTTTCTTTATATTATATTAAATTTACCCTACCCACTCCCTTCCCGTAAAGGGCAACCCGGTACTACAAAGCTCGCACTATGCGCGCGCGTATATATATATGTGTGTGTGTGTGTGTGTGTGTGTGTGTGTGTGAAATTCTTCAAAAGGCAAAGATGTGGAATTCATGAGGCATAAAGTCTTCACTGGGTGTGTAGTATTTATCTGGAGAATACAAACTCAAGTTACTGACTTGGCTGGTATACAGGCATGCAAACCTTTCCACCTGCATTCACACACAAACATAACCCCATAAAGGTTACAAACAGTTTGGAAATGCTTTTAAGTTCATCTCCTCCATCATATATATAGAGTTTTTTTTTTTTTTTAAATGACCGACCTGATGTGCGAAGCGAGAATTCTGATAACCGGTCTTCATGAGTTGTCCCCATACCTTGTGAAACTGCAAATATCAAAAGAATGCTGTCAGTTTCCAGTTACAGCAGTTTCGCGACTAAACCTCGTTATTGTTACCTTCTGGTGACATTCTCGTTGAGCCTGCTGATGACTGACCCGAACTTTATCTCTCTCAGACTACCCAAAAAAAGAGAACAAAAAGGAAAAAACTAGAACATCACGTTATTTCAGACATGTTAAAGATTGAATCAATAAGTTCACTTGACGTGTGAACCACACCAAACCGACCTCCAATTCAGCAAGTTCAGAGCATTGCTTCTGCTTCTTGTCAACGTGCCCGTCTCCAAACCTGAACAGAGTATGGAAAGCTGCTTCTTGCGTTGAAATGCTCAGTTATGTATATGTATGTATGTATACGCATACATACATACACACATATATATATATATACAGAGAAGAAAAAGAAATAAAACGGTAGTGTAGGTGCAATAAGCTAAAGACGAGAAGCGGATTATAACGTACTTGAGATACCACTTCAAACGATGTATCTTGTCCTCAATCTGATGACGTTCATTCCTTAAAAGTTGAAGTTGCTTCACAAAAACCCATCCATGTGTTAGTATGGAAAGTCAATTTTTTTCTGAAAATTAGGTTATTGGAAACCAATGAACACATGAATTTTCAAGTACTAGTATATAAAGAATGTATTAATACCTTTCGGAGATCTCTTTGTTCCCAAAGAAGCCCAACCTCCCTCTCAAGCTCTGGAACAACAAGCATTGTTCTCCACCCTGTCCAAACAATGATAACATTCAATATGTTTATCCTTTTTTTTTTTTTTTGTGTGTGTAGAACTATCAAACTATGAAACTCGATCAAGGATGTAAGTCTTTTGTACAAGAACTAAAGAAAATACTTTATTTTTATTTTTTATTTTTGCAACAAATTAGCAAGAATAGAATATTAAAAAAATATAACCGGGGGCAATGCCATACCTAGAACTTTTTTGCTTCGTAAAATATCTCCATATATATGATCCCCGACATAAAGAACCTACGAATTTAATTTGTAAAATGAGAATCGAAAAATCAACCACCAAGGTAAACATTAATTTATTCTTTTTTGGTAACAAATATTTTTAAGAATAAATAAAAAAAAAAAAAAAAAGGGTATTAACGTGTACCTGTGAACTTGATTCAACCCCCAACAGTTTATGCAGATGCCCAACATTGCCTCCCTGTAAGAACAAGGTCTGATTAAACATTCGACATGCCAAATAACATGGCATGATTAAAAATTATATAAAAAAAATGAAAAACCTGATAAATTTTGCAAGAACTTTCTAAGCTCCTTGATGGCAGCCTTGTGGAAACATTACCAACCTAATTAGCAAAGAAAGCATAAAAATCTGTTTAAAAAAAAAAAATGAAAAAAGAAGAACAAATGCTGTCATTTGACAAGATCAAAGGATATTTACACTGACCTGCGGCATAGGCGTGCCGTTATCTGTGTTAAGAAGCATGCCGGACTCAGGTTCAACCTCAAAAAGGTTTGCATGATTTTCATCATGAAAAAAACTCGGTTTTGCACTGTATGGACAAGTAATCACGTAACATAAACCAAACCCAATTATAATGTTCTTAAAAAGCCGACCTTAGATACAAAGAGAAAACCCATAAAAGAATCAACTAAAAAGAAGAAAAATTTTGAAGGAGAGAGCACAACCTGCCGGTAATGACAACATTGAAGTACTGAAGCCAATCAAAACTGCAAGTGTTACAGCTTCGACTCCCACAGAGAAAGTTCATTACAATTTTCGTGTAGTCCCAGAGGCTGCATCACATAAAATTTAACACAATCAGATATTTCCTGCTTGTTTAAGGGCAACCCAGTCTACAAAGGCTCCCGCCATTGCGGGGTCTGCAACCTTACTCCTGTATACAAGAGAGGTTGTTTCCAAGACTTGAACTCGGGACCTCCGGATCACAACGGAGCAACTTGCTTGTTATTATAGATAAAATTAACATAATTAGCAATTAACATCATTACCTGTTTGTTACCAAAAATACTGACCGTCCTGATTTTCTCAGCATTTTGAGCATAGGGACTATTGAAGTATCTTCATTAATATACCTGATATTTGAACAGATAAGTAGTCAAGTGACAATACAGGCTAAGAAAAAAAACACATAAATATTACCCTTCGTCCAGGCTAAGGAGAAACAAAGAGTAGAAGCCCGGAAAGAGAATGAATCATGAAAAATTGGGTGTAAGCAATTATCCTGTCGAATTTCCTGAAGGGCTCCTATAACATGCTATAGTTCATACGATGACATAAACAGAACCTTAATAATAATAAAAAAGGGGGATTTGCCCGATAAATGCTCTCACAACCTCAACCTAGATCTTACTTCTTAAAAAAATATGAACCGTTATGCCTCGTATACCTTTGTGGATCTTCTGCAACCATCTGCTTCAAAGTTCCATCACGATGACACATATCGACCGCAGCTCGGACATCTTTGTACATACGAGAATAGCTGTAAAAAATGTTTTAAATTTAAAATATTGAGATCCAGTTAAAAAATGGCCCATTGAATAGGTTTGCTAATACAAGATCGACAATTTTATTAAAAGAAACTTTCATGACATGCGGTCAAATTATAGCATGCAACCTTGCCATATTTTTGTCAAAAAAAATTATTAATAATATTAAATGTAGTTAAAAAAAAATGAACGTTCGAGTGTTATAGAATATGAAAATTGAAAACTAATTGGCAGAACAAAACAAACAAATATCTAATCAATTTGAAATGAGAAACTTTCAAGGAAGGCTACTCCCTTACTCTGCCCCTCCTGCAATTTTTCCAGGATTCTTGTCGCTGAAATCAACAAGTTGAGCAAATAAGTAGGCTTCAGCCAGTGAAAAAAGGGTATCAATGAGCGCATAATCAGGCTCATCAAACGCATCCCGTATGAATTTGTTTCCATATGTAGCAACTTTATCTTCCTTTGACATCTCCCGAAATCCATGGTATGCTAATTTCACATATTTGTGCCTATCCATCTACATGTCGTACAATAAAAAATAAATAAATAAAGCATATTAAAAAAAATTAGGTCGAATAAAAGGTTATTAAATTAATATATAAGCCTAAATTATGTAGTACATACCTTCAAAATATTGCCTCTCCTTTTATCCAGAACCAAACCTCTCACCATGTACTTCCAATCAAATGACCATTCCAACAACTACACACAAGCAAGAATTGTATAGAACCAGTTGACTCTTGTTCTGAATGAACTTTATATATACACACACAAAGACACACACACACACACACACACACACATATATATGAACTGTCTATATGATTTAGGAAATCAAATAAATATAAAATTGAATATACGTTCACCGAAAATAAATTTGAAGCGCTATGTAGCAAACCTCAGAAGGGTATCCCAAATCGTGCACTAGCTTTTTGATTGTGCCTCCGTATGCAAGAGATTCAAAAGTCTCGGGCTTGTATTGGGCCAAGGTATAGTCCATATCGAACCCAACGGATACGATACTCTTCATGTTTAGAGATCTATTGCAGAAAATCTGTTTCCCTATGTCAATCTTATGCCCTCCTTCATAACATGTCCATATGCATGGATCTCGACTATTGTTGGCGTAGGCAATATTCTGAAACCGTGATGCTCCACTGAATCCATCCATTGTATAGCCGGCATCCAACTGATTGCTTCCTTCTAATGTTCATGCACAAAAAAGAAAAGAAAAGAAAAATGGTTACTTTCCCAATACTATTGAGGAAGCATTAGTATTTTACCACCCCTCCCATTCAACAAGAACAAAAACAAGAAGATATACACGAACCTCAGCCCCAGATAGAGATCCAAAGAACAAAAAAATGGAAGAAAAACAAAGTGTAAGGACCCGTTTGGTTGTCTAAATCATCCTATTTTATGAATTATCTAATTTTTTAGGAACTAATTTGTATATCTCTCCATCTACCTACAATTAAATCAAATTTGCATACCGTTTGTTTGGGAAAAGGAACATACCACACGAGAAAAGGTGTTTTTGATTCTTGGAACAGAACACTAAATTGTGACAACTGATTGGAAAATAGTAAAATTTGTGAGTTGAAGGACAGCCAAACGGGCCCTAAGTTACATCTCAACGGAAGGAAATAACTCTTGCCATAACCAAAACCTTGACATACCTTCAGTGGCCATCAAAAGAGCAAAAGCTCCAGGCTATGTCCCAACTCTTTATGTATATACACTCCAAGACTTCATCCAAACCTAGCAATGAATTTTTCATATAAACAACAAACCTATCTGCTCTAGAAGGAAACCTAATTACTAAATGCTCAAACTCATACTCAAATTGAGCCCAATTAACCCTAATTTAAGCCCAGAAAAGGAATGTATGTAATTACATTAGAAAACGTTAATTTGAGAAAATTATACATACCTCCAGGATGAATCTCTTTTCTCTTGTTAGATGAATCACCTGTAGGTGTCGAAGAAGGACGACAATTAAGGATACCAGAATGGAATTGGCGAATTCCAGAAGATAAATGGGTGAAATAGAGCTCAGTAAGAGAGGAGACGGAAAGGCAAAACGAAACGGGTATCTTCGGAATTCGCATCTCGAGGGCTTAAATAGGCATTTCAAAATGGTTGCAGAGAGTGGAAATTTAGTACTATTCTCTGTTGGTGGACAATTAGAGATCGATGCCGGAATAAGCAGTGCCGTCGTGTCGATAGCTAATGATGCACGATTGCAAATTGGTGAAATCACGAAATGCAATTGGTTTATCGAGAGAAATTCATGTTGGATTCTGCTAAAGAAATACGATTACGTCAAATGAGAATCGAATTTTATCCATTTGGGGAATGAATCGAGTTCCTCAGGGAGAATTCGCTATCCTATTCTTTCGGAGAAAACTCATGGGGGAACGAACAGGCGATAATGGGAGTGCTAAGATTGTAACTGGTGGGGATTTACAAGCGCCGGCGAGATAATGGTGCGGATTCCGGCAATAAACGGTGGTGTGGGTGAATAAAGAGTTGAAAACTGTTGGTTTTTGTCGCTCACTTTCAGGCTTTCACGAAGCCATTGCAACCGAAAAACTGCCAGCTTGTCGGACGGCGCATGTTAGCTGACATGGATAATATATATTTTGTTACCATGTCATATTTTTTTTTTTTTTTTTTTTTTTGGATCTTACGGTAAGGTGTTGTCCGGGCCAGTTTATGCGCACCTTGACTAATTACTTTCCCGGACGTACTTCTCCACATCAGTCTGGTGCATTCAGGATTAAATTTAATAATTAATTCACGGAGTTCTTTTAAGAGAGTCAAATCCTGATTGATAAGGAAAATAAGCACTTTCCTTGCCAATCGGACTAATATCTCTTGGTTTTGTAACAATGTTATATTATGTTTATTTTTAATCATAATTCTATTTTTTATTTTTATTTTTTTTGGTACAAACGTCGAAAGAGTTTTTGAATACTATAATTCTCACTAGAATGGAACACTAGATAACTGTTATAGTACAAGTCTTGGGTAACAATTCTATATTTATTTTTTCTAATGCTAAGGTTTATACTCCAACAATGTGTCCTTAAAATACTGTGTCATTTTTTTATTATATTTTATATTAAAATTAAACATAAAAATTAACTTAAATAAAAATTCTCTGTCACAAGTAAAAAATATCGATTATCTTAAGAATCCATCGTGTCACAGGCCGAGCCTTTGAAAGTTGAAAAACGGATTGTGCAGCGCTAACTAAAGGATCGCCTAGTAGTTAACCTGAAGATTAGAGGATCTTGAATAGCAAAAGCGATTTTAATACCAACAAAATTCACTACAACAACACATGCAAATAGTGTAATGAAAATACAATTACAATAACAACAACAATTGTATTAATATCGAAGGTTACAAGTATGAAAGATTTACAATAATATGTCTCCCCACATAATATTTTAAGAAAAAAAATACAAGTCACACGAATAAATATCATTATGTTCGAGAAGACATAATGATGTCCTCTTGCAAGAAATAATGGAAATAAGTTGAACTAGTTTAGAAAACAAATAAATAGGGTCACAGACAAACGACCATGTGCGAGAACAAACACTAGACAAGTTTAGATCGTGACACATCGGCATTATCCCATTTACAAAATAAATTAATTTCAATTAAACAAAAATTTATTAACCATCAACACAAATTACTAAATAAAAATTAGTTCGAACCAAATTAAATTAAAAATGATTCCACAACTCAAACCCACAAATTAAAACTAACAAAAAAATTAGTCTAAAGAGGCTTTCTGTCTCTTTTTTTTTATGCTTCTTCAACCCGTGACAAATACGCTAGAGATAGGAGTGTTATGCTGTTTGAACCCAGATTATTGGGAAAAATAAAAAAAAAAAAATCATGAAAGAATAATTATTTATTCTAACACGAGATGCAAGAGTAGTTGGAGATGCTTTGGTGAAAAATTGAACAAGAAGATAGGGATATGAATCTTTGAAAGATGGTACCTAATTTTATGACAAGAATATAGGGATATTAAACCAAAATACCATGTTATTATTGTCATAAAAGAGTGCATCCGATGCTATTGCTTCCCTAATTGATGGGAAACAAAAAAAATATGCCTTCTTTTGTTGATTTACAATTTAAAAAACTTAGAGAAATGACACATATTTTATTTTATTGACCAATAGTCAGGTTGTTTGTTTTGTTTAAGGGATTAATTCTTAATATATATATATATATATATATATATATATATATATATATATTTTATTTTAAATTTATTATTTGTAAAGAAAGTTACAAATTAATGAAAAAAAAAAAAACTTGTTTGGTTAGATGGAAAATGCGAGTAAAAAAAAAAAGATTAAAAAAAAATCACAATTTTCGAGACAATTTTTTTTCCTCACAAATATGAAAGGAAAGTAATGGAAAATGAATAAAATTACAATTATACCCATAATAATATAATTTTTAATTTATTTTTGTAATATATGAGGGTAAAATAATAAATTATAATAAAATAAATTATTTTTCCTCATTTTATTTTTCTTTCCATAACCAAACAATATCAGAAAAAATAATTTTACTTTCACAATGCATAAAAATATTATCTTTTCATTTTGGTTTTTCTTTTAATCATTCCAACCAAACATACCCTTAAGTTAATATTAACTAGAGACATTCAGTGGGAGATGTCTTATTCCATCCTTAAGTTGTAAAAAGTAAAAAAAAAATTGTTTTAGTCCTGCCTATTTTAAAAAGACGGAAGCCCTACACTTGCGAGGTTACATGTAACAATTGTGTGTAAAATTTTGTTACATGTTATAAATATTACTGTATTTTGTAACATGTACCAATTTTGTGTATAAAATTTTGTTAGATGTAATAAAAATAACACAAAATACATGTAATAATAACATGTAACTAAATGTATACAAATAAATGTATACAAATATAAGTAACTAATATTAAACTAATTCATATGTTCAATATTTGTCAAGTGTCACAGATATTACACAGATATATGTAAAAATATAATAATTATTAAATTATAACTAATATTCGTTACATATAACTAATATTCATTATAAATTCGAATTTACTCACTAAATTCTCTCTACAATCTCTATAATGTCTTTACAATCTCTGCAATGCAGAACTAAAATTCAAGTGAAATCTAACTTAAGAGGCTAAATAAAAATTTAATAATAAAAAATGACTAATTACGGATCAGAACCTACAAAATGACTAATCGTGGACTTTCCCTATTAACTATGCTATGAAAAGTTTTATCGCTTTTTGTGACATTAACTAGATACATCGATCTAGTTTAGGTTAATTGAATAATTAAAAGTTTATTTTAAATAATAAAAATTAAAAAAAATTATAATTGACTTGATTTAAATAAAAATTAATGAGTAAAAGAGAAAAAGAAAACTGAGAATGAAAATTAAAAATATTTTGGCCAGCAGGGTAACAACAATTGGGGATGTAGCTCAAATGGTAGAGCGCTCGCTTTGCATGCGAGAGGCACGGGGTTCGATCCCCCGCATCTCCACCTTTTTTACATCTGACGTCATCACCATTTAAAACCCAGTACTTTGGCTGTTGCGTTTAAAACACTGAAAATTACAGCTGTCCAATCAATAGTTGGCCTCACTCACTCAACAAAAAAATAAATATTCAAAAATTTGGGCCCACGACGATTCATTTTACTTTTCTGAAATGACTTTTATTTTTACTTTTTTTTTCTCAATATTTATACATAAAAAAATGATAAATAATAATAAAAATCATATATAAAACTTTTGATTTACTAGTAAATTAAGGATTTCTCATACGTAAAGACACCATCTCGATTTTTAAATGGGATAATTATTGAATAGTTCTAATTAGAACTAGAATTTAATTCATATTTTATCTTATTTTAATTTTAATGTCAAAATAAAAATAAAAATCTTAGTCATGTTTGGACTTGGGTTTTAGTCTCATGATGAATGTTCATGTATATTTAAAATCAAATGTTTCCAATTAAAATATTGCTGACCGCCGATACAACCCTCACTGTTTAACTGCCATTAGACCTCATACCTTTGGTGGTTAGAGTCCAACCATTGGGCGTCGATTTTTTTTAGTTATATTTAATTATTTTTAGTATATTTTGAGTTATAAGTAACCGTTTAAAATCTATTTTTCAACTATATTTTTAGTTATATTTTTTAATTATATTTACATAATTTTTCAGTAATAAAAAACTAGTTGAACGTAGTTGAAATTGGAGTTATTATTAAAAAATTCTAAAATTATTGTTAAAAAATTAGTTAAATATAACTAAAACAATTTGAGTGACTGATAATTAAAATTTCTCTGACTGACAATGATAAAAATTCGCGGTCCAAATTTGGTGGGCGTGATTTTTTATTTTTGTAGAGGGAAAATAATTTTCCTTAGTAAGTTTGGTTGGAAAGATATATAGAAAGAGGGAAAATAATAGTGTATTAAAAAAAGAAAAAAATAATATGTTTTTTACTTAATTTACTATTTTACCCTTATTATAAGTGAAATGAGTATTTGTTATATAAAATAAAGAGACAAAATGATAATTTTGATTTTTTTTTTCACTCTCTTTTCATTTTCATCCCAAATTTGAGGAGGGAAAAAATAGGTCATTTCATTTTCATTTTTCATTTCACCTCTAACCAAACACACTTGAGGGGAAAAAAATGAGTCATTTCACTTCCATTTTTATTTTATTTTTCACTTCCAACCAAACAAACCCTTAGGGTGTGTTTGGTATGGATGAAAAATAGAAGAGAAAAAAAAAAATTATGTTTGGTATAGAAGGAAAATAAAAAGGAAATGAAAATAGAAAAGATATAATACAAATTTAAAGACAAATTTTTTTTCTCCAAATTTAAGAGGAAAAAGAGAGAAAAATAGTTTTAAATTAGAAAATTATAATTATATTCTTAATAATTAATTTTTGAAATATATAAAAGTAAAACAATAAATTACATTAACGTGAGTGGAAATATTGAAAAAAAGAAAAAGGAAAAACAGGAATTCTGCATCATCGTCCAATCAAATGCCTATATCCAGAACAGACGTACAGGAATCTTCAGAGTATACAGCTCTGCTCCCGGGAAAACACACCGGAATAACTCCCTGTAAACAAACATATTTTCCTCACTAGTGCTCGATTTGTGCCTTCTCACCGAAACCCGAATCGTTGCATTTTGATTTTGTGCGAAAGAAACAGAGCACTGAAAGGAGGCGCTGTCGGACAGGGAGATCCTCACACGGGTGTGAATTTTCTGAATTTCTAGCGAGAGAGATGGCGGACGACGTGCCCTGCTGTGGGACGGCGTTCTCGCTCTATGTCCTGGCAATCGTCGGTTTGGTTACTTTCGCCGGCCTTATGGCTGGCCTGACTCTCGGTCTCATGTCTCTTGGCCTTGTCGACCTCGAGGTCCTCAGCAAGTCCGGCCGCCCTCAGGATCGCATCCACGCCTGTACGTTCACCTCCCCTCCCTTTCTCCATCTCTTCATATAAAAAATCACGTGTATACGTGATCAATTTGCGGTGATCATAAACCAAAATAACAATTCATTGCTCGAATAGTTGTTGATTTTATTTCAAGAACGAATTCATGAAATCTACATTTTCATGGTGATTCCATTCTTTATGAGGTCTTGATTGCATATTTCATAGTGATTCTATTGTTCATGAGGACTAATTTTATTTCTTCTTTTGAATTATAATTCATGCGCTCAGATTCCTAGTGTTTAGCCATACCTTTTATGTGCACAGCTTCAATCCAGATGATTGAGGGCCTAAGACTTGTTTCACATGTGAAATTGCTCTTTAACATGTATGTTTTTGTTATGATTTTTGAAACAATGATCTATTTTTTTCAGCTAAAATACTTCCAGTGGTGAAAAATCAACACCTTTTGCTTTGTACACTCTTGATTGGCAACTCTTTAGCAATGGAGGTGGGTAAAGCTCATGTTAATTGGCTGCTAATTGTTTTCTATTGGCTAAAAATCATGCTTTGACTACCTGTGTTTATTTTCATGCAGTCTCTTCCAATATTCTTGGACAAGCTTGTGCCTCCATGGGCAGCGATTCTGATATCCGTGACACTAATCCTCATGTTTGGAGAGGTTTCTCATCATGAATACCTAACTGGGTAGGGTTTGTTTTACATTTGATCCCCTGAAAGTGCTTGTGCTTGTGATTGTAGATCTTACCTCAAGCAATCTGTACACGATATGGCTTGACAGTTGGTGCAACGGTGGCTCCTTTTGTTCGTCTTCTTCTTTGGCTGTTCTTCCCAGTTGCTTATCCAATCAGTAAGGTATATCACATAACCTCATATGCGTAATTTTAATGTTTGTTAGTTGATTTTGTGAAGGATGTCTCATCTGGCATACGGTTTGTGTCTTTATTTGCTTAGTTTGGCTTGTGGGATCAACTGGAAACTCAAAACTTTTTATGAGTTGTCATTATTGTTGTTGCCACTCCATAGATTTTAGATGGAAGATGTCAATTGGGTGTTGATTACTTGATTCTTATTTGTTTTGCATTTATCATGGGTAGGTTCTGGATTGGATGCTTGGCAAGGGACATGCTGCTCTCTTACGTAGAGCAGAGCTAAAAACCTTTGTCGACTTTCATGGAAATGAGGTACTTTATGTCAGCCGGATGTTTAGGTTCATCAAGTTCATATGCTTCTTCTTTGTTTTTGTGTTTTTTTTTTCTTCAATTTATATATATTTGAAGTCCTGACTGAGGGAATGGCCCTTGATCGATCATTATGGCATAAACGTATTCATGTAGCCGACTCTATTTAAGTGGGACAAAGATTTAGTTGTTGTCGTTGTTATTATATATGTTTGAATTAAGTTGTGTTATGTTGATAGGCAGGTAGAGGTGGGGATTTGACACACGACGAGACAACTATAATTGCTGGAGCGCTTGAATTAACAGAAAAGACTGCAAAAGATGCGATGACCCCTATATCGAAGGCATTTTCTCTTGATCTGGATGGAACTCTTACTTTGTGGGTTCATGGCTTGCTATGATCTATTTAAACACATTTACCACATCTACTGCCATACTCTTGACAACTCCCTCTATCTTCTTTCTTACACAGGGATTCCTTGAACGAAATTATGACTAAGGGCCATAGCAGAGTTCCTGTTTATCACGGGAATGAAACGAATATTATTGGACTTGTCCTGGTAATTTGCTTGCTTCCTTTGCATGATCAATTATTATGCGTCGTTCTTCTTCCTTTTTCGTCTTGTCTCCTGTTTGATCCCGTCAATTATCCTTTCTATTGTCGCTGTGTGTTGCGTAAAATAATACAACTGCTAGTATACTTCTTGATAGCTTTCAATTTTGTTCATCTCTTATTCATGCAGGTTAAAAATCTCCTTGCAGTTGATCCAGAGGATGCAGTTCCTCTACGGAAAATGATGATTAGAAAAATTCCTCGGTAAGGATCACCTTGGTTTTGTGCTTCTCTTCTTAATAGACAGAGTGAACATAGCTCTTTATTGTTGAATCCCACATCGATGTTGGGTCTTTTCCCCGATATTCGTTCGCAGTAGTTTGGCAAAGTCCATCCATCCTGCACGTGAGGGAGCGTGTTGAATGTCACATCGTTTGTGGTACCTCATCTTGAGCTATATATAAGCCTAGGGGCAATCCTCCTCTTTTAGGGTGTCTTTTGAGAGTGAGTTAGCGCGTGTTGAATGCCACATCGACGTTGGGTCCCCCGATATCCACTCATAGTGGTTTGGCAAAAAGTCCACACTGCGCATGAGGGGCATGTTGAACCCGATGTGGTGGGGCCATTCCCCCGATATTCGTTCGCAATAGCTTGGTAAAGTCTACCCTACGCGTGAGGGGCTTGTTGAATTCCACATTGTTTGTGTTACCTCATTCTGAGCTATATATAAGCCTAGGTTTCTACATGAATCAGAGCTCCATAGAACACATCAAACTTGAAGGGTGTAATTGGTATTGGGCAAAATGAAAGATGCCCAACTCCGTAAAATGATGTTTGAATCATATTTAGAGAATTTGTTCAATTCTTGTTCCTGAATGATACACACTATAGGAACCCAATGGGCCTAACCCACTATTAAAAACGCCTTGTAAGAGAAGATTGCCCTAGGCAATATATATAGCTCAGGATTAGGTAACACAAGCAATATGGGATTCAACACGCCCCATATTGGGGCGCCCAAAAACAATGCGGGATTCAACTAGATAGAACTTATCACGTATATGCAACTAATCCGTTTCTTTTTCTTTTGGCTCTGTTTTTTCAGGGTGTCTGAAAATATGCCTCTTTATGATATTCTGAATGAATTTCAAAAGGGTCACAGCCACATTGCTGTTGTATACAAGGATTTGAACGAGACAAAAGAAACAACTACAAAACCCAAAGAGGGTAAGAAGTTTATGAAATAAAAGCATGGTTTAGTTCTTTGAAATAAAGATGAGATATCTTATTGCAGATAACCAAAAAATGGCAACTGAAGGAGACTCGTTGGATGGTATGAAGACCAATGGAGATCAACAGATGAAGAAAAGTCCACCGGCTACTCCTGCATTTAAGAAGAGACACAAAGGTTGCTCTTTTTGCATCTTGGATTTGGAGAACACTCCGATCCCGGTGTTCCCATCCAATGAAGAAGTAGTTGGAGTAATCACAATGGAGGATGTTATTGAAGAACTTCTTCAGGTATAAATGTGCTCAATAATCGGATTCACATGGCTTTGTTTATTATATGATAGTTATAAATTATCAGTTTTTCACAAAAAGAAAATTTAATCGCAGGAGGAGATACTGGATGAAACCGATGAGTATGTGAATATTCACAACAGGTAGAGTCAAATTCTTTTGCAATTATGATGATTTCATTTGTTTTACCACGTAAAGTGAAGTAAAATCCAACTGCATATAGGAATTAAAATCAGATATGAAGAGAGCCGGTCTTGGGAAATCGAAAGCCTTAGGCAAAATTTGAAAAGTGGCCCCTAAGATTTATAATTTTTTATATTCACGTAACTTTTTATAAATATAGGATCATTTTTAAATTTTTACCTCTTCGTTCTAGTGATGGATGAGCTCACAAAATATATTCAAAATAGGATACCTTATAATATGTTGTTTGAGGATGATATAATACTAGTTAATGAAAATAGAATAGGTCTTAATAACAAGTTAAAAAAATGGAGAGAAACTTTAGAGTTTAAAAGTTTGAAAGTTAGCAGAAATAAGACAGAATACATGCATTGCAATTTTAGTGATACCCGGAGAGATGATGGTGTGATCAAAAGTAGAGATCAAGAGGTTCCAAAGATTGATCATTTTAGATATTTAGGTTCGATAATTCAGGGTAATAGAAAAATCGAGGACGATATTATTCGTAGAGTCAAGGTAGGATGATTAAAGTGGAGAAATGCAGTTGGGGTGATATGTGATCGTAGGATACTGTTGAAATCCAAAGAAAAATTCTACAAAAACTGAAATAAGACCGGCAATTTTGTATAGTTCAGAATGTTGGGCGGTAAATAGAAAGTATGTCCAGAAAATTGGTGTGGTAGAAATGAAAATGTTACGGTGGATGAGTGGGAAGACAAGAATGGATAAAATTAAGAATGAAACTATTAGAGAGAATTTAGGAATAACACCCATCAAAGAGAAGATAAGAGAAAATCGTTTACGATGGTTTGGACATGTATATAGAAGACTCATAGAAACAACAGTGAGAAAATTTTATTTAGTTTAAGTGAGGGGGCTACTAGAGGGAAAGGTAGGCCTAAGAAGACTTGGGATGAGACTATTAGAATTGATTTTATGACATTAAACCTGATTGAGGGGATGACCCTTAATCGATCATTATAGCGTAAATGGATTCATATAGCCGACCATACTTAAATGGGACAAAGACTTAATTATTGTTATCTATATTTCGAGGTGAATTTGAATTGGGGCCCTAGGTGGCCGCTTTGGTGGCCTAGCCCCAGCGAAGGCCATGTTCTTTTTTGTGTTTCTGTTCCTTGAAAAATGAGAACAGAAGTAGAAATATTGGAACCAAAAAATATGGTTCTCTGTTCTGCTCTCAGATTTTTAGAACAAATTTCTGGGAACAAGGCACGTAGCGCTAGTTTTTGTTATGTTTCCGTAATTTGGAACAGAAGCAGGAATCTGAGAACAGAAACAATGCACAAATGCCACATACATGATTTTACTATTTCTTTCGAGTGCAGGATAAAGGTCAATATGCACGCATTGCGCGAGAAGGACCCGAATGCAAGCTCACCGCCATCGCTTGAGCCAGTAGCTAATACAACTTCGCAATAACAGCTAATCAAAAGCCACACAGTTTACAAAGGAGGCTCACAAAGAGGGAGTTGAGTTGATACATTGTAAGTTTTTTGTATGAAGTTAAGTTAGATTATGAATAGGAGAATGCAGTTAAACCTTTTTGCTTCAAATGATGTATTGATGTCATGTCAGGTGGTGTATAGATGATAATAGAATGATGAACATCCTCTTTAATGGAGGAATTATGCAAAACAAACAAGGATGTTTTTATTTTTATTTTTTTCATTTTATCTATTAATTTTCTATTCTTTTTCTTTTTTAAATGAATACTTATGATTTTAGATAGCTCGAATTTGGCTTAGGTTCCATGAAAACGAAAAAATAAACCGTTGAGGAAATATTAAATTTATAACCAAACCGTAAATCGTTGTTTTTTTTTAAAACTTAATTTTCAAACTGATCCGCTTATTTTTATAAAAAACAAAATTGAATTTGAATTGAAGGGTAGGCATTGGAATTAAAAATGAACGCATGTAAATTTAGAAATTAGAAATTTAGGCCTCGTTTGGTTACTGTTTCCTGATTTATGTTCCTACTCCCAAAATTTTAGAATTAATATATAGAAACGCGTATAGTAAATGCGTTGTTCTCAAAATTTTGGGAATAATTTTGGAGTAATCCCTAAATTTCTTAAAAAGTTGAAGAAAAAAAATGTTGAATTCTATTCATTCCTACAAAACTATTTTCACTGCCACTCTGCTGACTCCACCACCACGTCAGCCACCATATATTTAAAGGGAAAAAAAAAGGTTGCAAGTAAACGTATTTGTTGATTTTGTTTTGATAAGTTAAAAAGAAACAATTTCAGGACAATGGTCTTTACCAAATATGTTTCAATTTCCCAAAAACAATTTCCCATCACAATTTATTGGGAGTAGAAACAAAAAAGCAGAAACACTAAGAGCAACTCCAACCCACTAGCTATCTCAAAAGCCAAATAGTATAACTATTTTTTTTGCTAACCAAACTTAAAAAATTAAGTTTCAATCCAAGAGCCATCACCATAGCTATTTTACATAATAGCTATCTCAAGAGCCATTTCTACCTAAGATAAAGAGACTAACTAAAAATTGGTGGGAACTTTTAACCACCAATTTACCTATTCAATATCAATATTATTTACTCAAACCTACTGGGTAAAATTTTGCTTAGTCGAAATAAAAATAAAAATATGAATAGCTAATTTATTTGGCTAACATGATTGAAGTATAATTTCAAATTTCTATTAGACAAAACACTATTCAGGCGGCAAAATTATACTTTTGCTAATGAAATAGCTATTTGGATTGGAAATGCTCTAACCAGTAGCCAAATGACACCTTACATGTTTTTTGAATAAGCCATATAATGGTTAATAAGATATATTGTTAGTAAAATAATAAATAATGAAAAATATAAGTAATATTAAAAAAATAAAAAAGTCTAAAGTAAAAGATGCGGTCTAGTTGCAAAAAAAAAATTGAAACCCCACCCGTTTTAAATTCTTAAGCCAAAATCATGTCACCACGATCAAATTCGAACCATTCAATTCAATTTTATTAGATTACTCATCAGTTTGGGTGCAATTGTCATCCTTAAATTTTGTATTTTTTATAAGAAATAAATACTAAATATTTTTTTATATTTTAATAACAAAAAATAAAATATAATTTTGAAATGCACAAGTTTTCATGAGTCCGGGGTCCCCGTTTAACAAGCCATTTGCTGGATATCTCCATCAGTTAAAAAGAAAAATGGGAAAATTACATTTTGTCCATAAAGTATGAGGTCTAGGTCTATGTGAACCCTAAGATTTATCAAATTACATATTTAGTCCTTCAATTTTTACATTTGTTTCAATTTCATAAAATAGAAAACGTTATAATGATTTTGAATAAAAAAATGTTCTACTCAACGCTTGGTGAACGTCTAAGTTGTTTTTTTAAACATTTTTTTAACAATGATTTCCATAAAGAACGAGAGAGAAATGGTTGAATCGTTGTTGAAAAGAAAACGTCTTAAATTTAATAGAGTAATAAAATAACAAAAATATATTCATTAGAAACTCAAATGTTAAAAACAATCCATTTTTCTTTTAAAATCATGAATAATATTTTGAATTTTGCGAAATCAAAACTACAATTTGGTAAACCTCAAGGTGTACATAGACACTTACCCCATACTTTAGGGGCCAAAAATGCAATTTTTCCAAGCAAAATCAGTGGGGACAAATATGCTTGTCAAACCAAATAGTTGGGGCCATGAATACGTAAAATCAATATTACTCCCAATCTTTATCCAATTTAATCCAAATAAAATAAAAGGCAGAGTATGAATAAATTGAGCAATTTGACTCAAATAAAGCAGTTTTCAGAGCACCAAAAACATAACAAAAAAGGAGAACAATCTTCCAAACAAACCTCACCCTTCACTGAAATTTGCTTGATTTTACACCAATAAGATCTAAAAATCACTCATTTTTGCTCTGTTATTATGAAATCATGAACATAAGAATAATGAAATCAACTGCTCTTTCTGGGTTTGCTTTTTCTCTTTGCTCTGCTTCTTGAAGACGATGTTCTTACTTCCTTCACCTGCTCTCTCTCTTCTTCTTCTTCTTTACTTGTCTTGATTTTCTTTGATTCTCTCTCTAAATCTTCGTCTTGTTCTTCAGCTTCCTCTTCTTTGGACTCTTGGGTTTCGATTTTCTCCACAATTTTTCTCGGCCTCCCTCTTTTTCTGGTCGTTTGAGGTTGCTCTGTTTCTTCAGCTACTGATGAAGACGACTCTGTTTTCGCAACTGATGATAATTCCTTAGTCTTCTTCCCCACTTTCTTCTTCCCCATCAATCTCAATCTTTGCTTTAAATAAAATTTCAAAAAGAAAAAAAAGTAGAAAAACTAACAAAAAAGACCCTATTTAACAATACCCGGATTGCCAAATCTCAGAAAAAACTAAGATCAAAGCATTTTTTTTTTTTTGGATTCTAGATTTTAATTCACCAATTTGGCACTTTTTTTGAATCTTTTAACCAAACGAAAACGAACCCAATATTCAAAAATAAATCATCCTCCTAGTAAGAAAGAATCAGAAACACTTACTTGTAGAAGCACATATTTTCATTTTCCTTTGAGCTTATACACACATATATATATATGTTATTATATATATACATATATACTGTACATATATTATTATCATGGGTGTATTGGCAGAAGAAAAGGACTCAGAAGGAGGAGGAAATGAGGCCCCTATAATGCAGATATTGATGATGGAAAAATAAAAATATGAGTTGGACCCGGAGAGAGTGGCGATGGCCAAGTTTAACCATGGTTAAAGACTTTGCCTTAAATTTACAGTTTAATCCCCTAGAAGTTATCAAAAATTATGTCTCCCGAAGTTCAATCTTCCAATTTTGACCAAAATACAACAATAACAACTAAATCTTTATCTCAGTTAGGTAGGGTCGGTTACATGAATCCGTTTAGGTCATAATGAACGATCAAGGGTCATCCTCTCAATCATATTCAATACCATCAAATCAATTCTAATAGTCTCGTCCCAAATTTTCTTAGGCTGACCTCTCCTTCTAAAAGTCTCTCACACTTAAACTAAATCGCATTTTCTCATTAGTGCTTCTATAGGTTTTCTATGCACATGTCCAAACCATCGTAAACGATTTTCTCTCATCTTTTATTCGATGGATGCCTAAATTCTCTCTAATAATTTTATTCTTAATTTTATACATATTCGTTTTTTCACTCATTCACCGTAGCATTATCATTTTTGTCACATCAATTTGGGGGCATGTTTTCTTTTTATTATTTAATATTCTAAATCATATAGAAACGCCTGTTTTATTACAGTTTTGTACAATTTTTCTTTGAGTTTTGAAATATTAACCAAAATCTTATTAAAATTTAGCTTTTTTGACCGTTAGATTTTGGGATTTTGGTCTTCGAGTTTAAAAAGTTGGTCAATTTCAAAATGTGATGTGGTACAATTAAAGTTTAGGGTGCAAATTGAAATATTTTGTAAATTAAAAGGGAGGAAAGTGAAATTAAATGTAGAGAGAGTTCGTCAAAGGGGCAACTGGGGTTGGGTTAAGTGGATGTACGACACTGCGGATTACAGTGTCTCAGTCTGACCACTTGTGTCTGGATCTCCTATCACCTCCTTTTTAAATTCCAATATGTACTTTTATTTTACTTTTTTTATTTTTTAGAAGATTAATTATGTACTTTTTATTTTCAATAAATTTTTTACAATCTTTTTTTAATTTATTATAACATGAATATATATAATAAAAATTAGAGACATTTTAAGAAGTCCAAAATTTCAAAAATAACTTTATAAAAATTATCTCGTGTATAAAAAAATCACTGTTACAAGACTCCATAAAATGATTTTTTTTATGATGAGACTTTTGAGAGAATTTCTCTTTTATTGGTTGTGCCATAATTAATTTTTTTAAAAAGAGTTATTTATTTAGTTTTTTACGAAATTATTATTTAATTTACATTAAATATAGTTATTATTTTAACAATATAATGATAATTTTGGCTCCTGGTAAAAAAATTTGAATTGTTAAAATATGATATGGTAGTTAATTTATTGAACTACTAACATTAAAATATTCAAGATGTAAAATTTACTATCAATGAGGGCATTTTCACAATGCACTCCAAACTACTGATAATGCAACACATATTAACATTGTGTTCAAAGTGATCTCTTTTGATCGCTCAACGTTGACCGATTAGAGAGACGAGACGACCACAATTGAACGGACACTAATCGTCGATTACCACTCGGATCATTCGACCACAACCACTATTCGAACCGACTAACGAGCACCGGACAAGTTATTAGGCCGACCACATTGGTCGTTTACTGTCTACTAACCAAGGTTCAGATCTTCACTGGGCACACCCCGGAGACCAATCCCAACCCTACACATGGAAAGGTGGGGATCTCGAGGAGACTGTTTGACTAGTTAGTGTCCACTACGCATGCTGACTGGACCTATTCATCGAGTAGAGGTTAGAAAACCCCTATTCTGTGATGACCATCACCTAGTGACCAGAGCTAAAGGCGTCGCCGACCTCCCAAATGTTGACCATTACCCAGTGACCAAAGTTGAGAGGTCCACCACGTCGGGCTCCAGTCATACCTCTGACCAGAGGCCACAGGACAGACTCTCCAAACCACCAAGTAAGCTCTTGCACCTCCTCCTTGGGCTGGACTCTGTCTTACGTTCATTTGGGCGAGTCCCTGGGCTCCTTTTGGTGGGTCGAGATGCAAGGGCTAGTGACTTAAAACATGCCACGTGCTTTCTTATTGGTCACGCGCCAAATTACACTAATTAACCGAGCTCAGAACTCTAATTTCATAAGGCTAATATAACATTTCTCCTATAAATAGCGGGACAATGAGTGTACCAGGTACGCAAGAAGTTCATACTTAACATACTTAAACTCCATTATCTTCCAAACTCTTACTCTCACGCCGAAAAGACTTCACCGAGCACACCTTGGCGAGTCTTTGTGCAAGTACTTGTTCGGATTCTGAATACATTGATCAAGAATCGTTCAAATGACAATGAACACCGTGCACCAACAAGAAGATGCCAACTCAACAACGTTTGATTGTAATTTGTCAAAATTTGTTGTTGATTTTTTGAATATTTAACGTAGTCACAGTGGTGATGGTGAATATTTGTCGTGGTAGTGACGGTGATGGTGAGTACTTATTGTGGCGATAGCAGTGACAATAAATATTGATTTTGGTGATGGTGATGAAAAATATTTATTTTGGTGGTGACGATGATACGAATGTTTGGTATTGTGGTGGTAGTGGTGATTGTAAATTTTTGCTATAATGGTGGCAGTGATGATAATAAAAGTTTATTATGATGTTAGCGGTGATTAGTGAATTTTTGTTGTGGTAATTAACGTTTATTATTAAAAAATAATTGGAGATATCTTTCTCATAAAAAATAATGTCTTTTATAAATTGGAGTTTTCATAAAAAAGGCAAAAAAAATTGTGGGTCAATTAAATTCACCCTTGATTTTTTATTTTTTTTTTGGATTGTGGGCCTAAATATGGGCTAAAACGGTAAACGGATAGTGGGCCTCGTGAGATTTCTAACGATTGGAGGCCCACCAATGAGCCCATTTCCACTATTTATTAGTAGTGATGGAGGTTGAGCTTTAACGAGTAACAAATGGCCTCACTATCGTTCTACCGCCGCCGCCACCACACCGACCACCATATATTTATAATTAAAAAAGAAAAGAATAATTGTTGCAATCAAATGTATTTCCTGTTTTTGTTCTCATGAAATAAAAATAAAAACAATTTCAGAACAATGATCGTTACCAAACTTGTTTCTATTCCCGAAATACTTTAGAATGAAACAGAATTCACATCTCAGATTATTAGAAATAGAGATAGAAAGTAGAAACACTAACCAAACGCTACCAAAAATTTCAAATATGAGTGAATTCAATTTAGCATGAAAAAATTGATAAATCAAAATTAAATCTGATAGAGTACTCTAATTTAAGATAAATTAGCAACAAAAATTCAAACCAGCAATAAAAATTTAAAATTTCAGAGAACCCAGCCCAACAGCAAAAATTTCAAGAACCAACAGTAAATTTGTTTAAAGAAACCCAAAAAAAAAAAAAAAAAAGCACTCAGATCTACAACAACAAAGGTGGTGTTTCCACTGTGGGGGAGGATGAACAATGGTGATTGTCATGTGGCGATGGAGAGAGTGAAGGAGAGAGATTTGGTATAAAATTTTGGAGGTGACGGTGGTGGTGCATTTATGGGGTTCAATGATGGATGCTATATTTCTTGTGAGGGTGGTGGTGAAGGTGGCGATAATGTTTATTTGACATGGTGGTCGTTGCAGTCAGTATTAAAAAAAGAGAGACATCGCCCCAATTATGAGTTTTCTTTTTATTTAGAACAAGGCTTTTCAAACGAGTTCTTTACGGAATAAATATTTTTTTTTAAAAAATTACTGACCACAACCCTATTTCAACTTATTTATATAAGATGAGTATCCTGGTGTTGTGTACCCCGGGATCATTCAATTTTTTTTTTTATTATTTTTTTTTAATTTGATGGTCCCGGTGTTGTGAACGCCGGGACCATCTGAATAGTAAACAGTGTATTACCATTTGTTCAATACGGTAATACACTATTTGGGTTTGGTCTCGGTGTTGTTAACACCAGGACCAAAAAAGGGGGCACTGCATTTTTCATGACTAGTGAGAGAGAGAGAGGAGATAAAGAGAGGAATCAAGTGGGTTTTGGGTTTGGTCCCGGTGTTGTTAACACCGGGACCAAAAAAGGGTTCATGACCGGCGAGAGAGAGAGAGAGAGAGGAATTGGGTTCAAATCTTGATAAGTATTTTTAACACTTCATACCCCTAAAGTTTAACCATTATTTCTTTTATTTTTTAATAAAAATAAGACTTTTTTTTTTGTTTTAAATTTTTACTTCTCTTTTTTTTTCGTTTTTTATAGAGAAATATTTTTACTTGAATTCAATTAAAAATAAAAAAATAAAAAAATTTAATTGGAATTTTTTAAATAGTTGAATTTTTTAATTCGACTATTTAAAAAAAATCGACAATATTCGAAACCGAACCAACAAATTTTCAAAAAGAACTCAAGTGAAATTCAACTATTATAAAATATTTTTTATTTTAATTTTTAAAAATATTTTAATTGAATTCAAGTAAAAATATTTCAATTGAATTCAATTCAATTTGGTAAAAATTCAAGTATTTTCAATTGAATTCAAATAAAAAAAAAAAATTAATTGAATTCGAACAATATTAATTTTTAATTTCAATTGAATTTTTATTTGAATTCAATTGCAAATAAAAAAATATTTTTAGTTTTTTAATAATAAAAAAAATAATAAATAAAAATAATTTTCATGATATAATAAATAAATAAATAATATTTTTTATTAGTTGAATTTTTTAAGTAAAAATAATTGAATTTCACTTGAATTTTTTTTTGGAAAATTTGTTGGTTTTGGTTTTGAATATTGTCGATTTTTTTTAATAGTTGAATTAAAAAATTCAACTATTTAAAAAATTTCAATTAAAATTCAACAATTCTTTTATTTTCAATTGAATTCAAATAAAAAGTTTTCTTTAAAAAAATCGAAATAAAAAAAGAGTAAAAAAAAAAAATGTCTTATTTTTATTAAAAAATAAAAGAAATAATGGTCAAACTTTAGAGGTATAAAGTGTCAAAAATACTTATCAAGGTTTGAACCCAATTCCTCTCTCTCTCTCGCTAGTCATGAACCCTTTTTTGGTTCCAGTGTTAACAACACTGGGACCAAACCCAAAACCCACTTGATTCCTCTCTCTATCCTCTCTCTCTCTCTCTCTAGCTGCTCATGAAGAATGCAATGCGTCCATTTTTCGGGTCCATTTTTCGGTCTCGGTGTTAACAACACCGAGACCAAACCCAAACGGTGTATCACCGTATTGAACAAACAGTGATACACCGTTTACTATTCAGATGGACTTGGCATTTACAACATCAGGACCATCAAATTAAAAAAAAAAAAAATTAAATGATCCCGGTGTTTAGAACACAATGACTAGATCCCGTTATTCACAACACCGGGATACTCGTGTTATGTAAATAAGTTAAAAGAGGGTCGTTGTCAGTAATTTTTTTGAAAAAAAATATTTATTTGGTAAAAAACTCCTTTTAGAACATTTTTTTTTTTTAATTTCAGGGTAAGATATGTTCAAACTAGTTTATGCACGTTTCAATTAATCATTTCATCAGACGATCTTAAAAGTTTACTCTTTCACATCGGTTTGATATATTTAAAATTAAATTTAATATTTAATTTTTAAGAAAATCGAATCCTGATCAACAAAGAAAATAAGGCATTTTCTCTTTATCAATAAGGGAACATCAAATATAATTGATGAGTTTGTGGCATAGAATATGTTCTATTATTATATTAAAATAAAAGAAAAAGTGTGAGATATTATTTGTATTTAATTGTTAAGTAATGTGTGGAAAGGAAAAGGCATGAAATGGAATGGTTGTACATCACTTTCATTTAAAGACACGAAC